>CAMTDV010001634.1:35985316-37249718 GCA_947069175.1 Scalesia atractyloides
GCTTGAAAATATGTATCATCTTCCTATTAGACGAATCGTACAGAATTCAAGAACAAACTTATGCAAGAGTTCTGTAATACGAAAGGGGTTCTACATGAATTCAGTGCTCCGTATACCCCACAGCAGAACGGGTTGCTAAACGAAAGAATCAAACACTAATAGAGACAGCACGAACTATGCTTGCAGATTCAAAACTACCTGTAAGTTTTTGGAGTGAAGCAGTGGCTTCAGCATGTTATACGTGAACAGGGTGTTAACTGTCAAACCTACCAAGAAGACATGTTTTGAACTTCTTAACCAAACAAAGCCTAATCTGGAGTAGCTGGAACCGTTTGGATCTCCCTGCACTGTCATTGGTCCTGATGATAAATTCGGTGCAAAGTCTTTAGAGGGTTTCTTTGTCGGATACGCAAGTCCACTAAGACAAGTCTATCTTCCAAGTATGAAGCAAGTGGTTCTTGTTCAACATGTCGACTGCCGAAGGTATACAATGCCAACACAAAAGGCAGGTGATGCTTGGATGTTCAACTATGACAATTTGTGGAAATCTTTCGATCTTCCAGAAGAGCCGACTGACGAAGAAATAGCTGCTTTGTATTATTTGCATCAGTCTGCTAATCAAGAGCAAATTTCAAGGCCAATAGTGGTTAATCAACCATCTGTTGGAACATCTTCTTCTTCTGGTGAAGGTTAAAGTAATGTTCAAGCTGAGCCAGTTACACCTGTCACGAAACCAGTGAATACTACTCCAGAACCTAATCTTTCTCAAGCGCATGATTCTAAAGAGGCTCCGACTTACGATCAAGATGGCGAATCCAGTTCTGATGAAGAATCCGAGCAGATCACTAGTTTGTTAAATCAATCTGCTGGCCTGAGTTAAATGAAGCAACGTCAAGCAATCCTCCTGTTGAATCAGTGGTTGATCTGAATGTTAACAATCTGGAGAGTACATTTGATATCTTTGATGAAGTGATGCCAAGATCTTGTTCTTACCATCCATCTGACACTATTATTGGTGAACTTCAAGCTGGAGTTAGAACGAGAAGCCAGATCAAGCGCTTAGTTGTTTCTACACCAAGGTGGCTCCAATTCAAGAATTCTGCTCTTATCGGTGTTTTATATCTCAAATAGAGCCAAAGTCAGTCACTGAGGCACTTGGAGATGAAAACTGGCTTCTTGCAATGCAAGAGGAGTTACTACAATTTGAGAAATTAGGTGTATGGAAGCTTGTTGATCTCCCGGCATATCAAAAGGCGATTGATACTAAATGAGTGTTCAAATGTAAGCGTGACGATCGAGGGGTCGTTGTGCGAAACAAAGCTCGACTTGTTATCAAAGGATTTTATCAACAAGAAGGAATTGATTACACAGAAGTGTATGCACCGGTTGCAAGATTAGAGTCAATCCACATTTTCTTGGCGTTCGCGTCTTGGAAAGGTTTTAAGGTGTACTAGCTTGATGTTAAATCAGTTTTTCTCTACGGAAAATTAAAAGAACAAGTGTATGCCGACCAACCACCGGGGTTTGTCGATTCACTAAACAAGAAGAAAGCATTTCTCCTGGATAAAGTTTTGTATGGGTTGCATCAAGCCCCAAGAGCCTGGTACGAGATGTTATCTCAGCACCTAGTTGGCAATGGTTTTACCAGAGGCATAGTGGATAGTACCTTGTTTACGAGAGAGGTTGGAAATCATCTGCTGATCGTACAAATCTATGTGGATGATATGATATTTGGTTCAACGAACGACGATCTATGCAAAGAATTCGAATCTATCATGAAGAAAAAGTTCGAAATGAGCTCAATGGGCGAAATGAAATTCTTTCTGGGATTGCAGGTTGATCAGTTGCCGGATGGTATCTTTATTCACCAAACCAAGTATGTTCATGACATTCTGAAAAAGTTTGAGAGGGATAGCACGAAGTCGTTATCAACACCTCTGGCACTCAACCATGGAATCTGCGTCGATGAGCTTGGAACCAAAGTTGATGAGACTCTTTATAGGTCGATGATAGGATCATTGATGTATCTGACGGCATCTCATCCGGATATCATGTATCCTACCTGCCTCTGTGCACGTTATCAGTCCAGTCCCAGAATATCTCACATGCAGATCGTGAAGCGGATTTTCAGATACTTGAAGGGATGTCCAAGCACCGGCTATAACTTCGATCTAACGGGATATGCTGACTCTGATTTCGGTGTTGACAGATTGAACGCGAAGTCTATGACGGCCGGTTGCCAGTTCTTCGGAACACGATTAGTAACTTGGCAGTGCAAGAAACAAACCATGGTCGCTCTCTCTACTTGCGAGGCTGAGTACATCTCAGCTTCCAGCTGTTGTTCACAACTTTTGTGGATCCAACAGCAGATGAGAGACTATTGATTGCAATTTCTTGACACTCCATTATATGTAGATAATAAGGCTGCAATCGATATAACTAAAAATCAAGTTCATCACTCTCGAACAAAACTATCGAGATTCTTACCACTTTATTCGTGATTACTACGAAAAAAGATTTGTACGAATTGAGAAAATCCACACCGATGAACAAAAAGCTGATTTTTTTATACCAAACCTTTTAGTTTAACACAGTTTAAATACTTAATGAGGCTTAATGGTATGAAAAATCTTTTGATAGGTGCGGAAGCAGAGGTTGAATATGGATCGGACGACGAGTTCTCGTGATCCTCATTGGTTTGTTATCTTTTAGGATTAGAATTTCTTAAAAACGAAAATACAAAAATATGTTTTTGATTTTAGGGGGAGAAATGAAACGAGAAAATACAAAAACATTATGAAAAACCAAAAAGTACAAAAACATAAAAAAGACAAAAAGAATTTTGTGTCAAAAAGGAAATGATAGTACATCAGTGGGCTATCACAGTATGCTAAGGATTTGTAAAGTTTAAAAAAGTATAAACAAGTCTTACTGTGGATGTGTTGATAAGCTTTACACGTTCAGTAGATTGTTTCCGGGATATAAACTATATTTTACAACTGCTTAAACTTGTGGATTAACATCTCTCGGATATATGGACTTAGTACTCCGAAATTTCGTTTGAGAGATTGCCTGATTCTGAGATACAAGGTCTTTATAGATGATTGATATCTAGGGTATTATACAAGTTCTTCTAATTTTGCGGAAGCAATAACCTAGAACTTCTATAATACTTTTTCTAAAAAACCCCAAGTCTGCAGCAAAATTGAAAGAATCAAAAGATCTAATCAATTGCAGTGCTTAAAATATTCCTTAATTGGAACACACCTTAAAGTCGAGCCTTCATCTCTTTGTCGATATGGTGGTATTAACCTGAGCTCTCAAGGATTCGCATAACCCAGATACAGATATCAGTTACGCTATGCTCACCTGTAAATGAAATCTAGGGAATCTTGATGCAGGAGTATATTCTGAGATGGGAACCGTAGTTAAGTTTCATAAGTCTACCTAACATATCTTGGAACAATTAGAAATGTGTCGAAGTTTAAATGGACAAACATATCGACAATCTAGGTAAACAAGTTTAGAACTTAAAGTCATGAAAAGGTCAACGGTACTGGTGATACGTCTCAATCAACTGATATGATCCTTAGACACGAATATACAAAAATATGTATGTAAATATGTTTGTACATAGCTTAATTGATTTCAGATTTAAACCCAAAAAGATTTTCAGTGTTTTTTAGCATAAACTTTCGAAAATTCAAAAAGATTTTATTTCTAGATTGTTTTCAACAGCTAATGATGGAAAGCGGATCTTCGGAGTTCGGAATGGTGCTAAGTTGTTGGAATGTTGACGAAAACGGGTTGGGAGCTAATCTGTAAAATCAAAATATGAAAAACGATGAAAAGTTCATTAATTTGAAACTTCAATTTGAAGAAAACATAAGTTTGTTCATAACGGGTCAAACCGGGGTCATTAACTTGGACTCGGCAGACAAATTGGTTAACCAAGGTCATTAACTTGGACCTGGTCAACTGAGTGGATTTTAAAAACTGGTAAACTTGTCAAAGTTCAGGGTCTAAAGTGTAAAATCTGAAAAATTTTAAGTTGAACTTGAACAAGTTCGGCTGAAGTTGTTGTTGGGCTTTAATAATAATCCTTGACAACTTCGGTCGAAGTTATGTGATGATGTGTTGAGTTTTTAAATGGCAAGTTCGCCCGAAGTTGCCTATATATAAATATCAACAATTCGCTCAAAGTTCATTTATCAGTGTTTGAAACAGAATGAGCGAACTTGAGTGATAACGAGCGAACTTGTTATATTGCAATTGTTGTGTTGTTATTCTGCCCAAATTGAGTCTTGAACTAAGTGATTGGCACACTTAGGATCATGGCCGAGGTATAAATCATCTAAAACAACCATATTTGATGTGTAATGGACTGTCGGACCTTAAAATGTTAATATTGTTAGATCTAGGGTTGATATGCTAAAATTGAACGGTCACAAGTGTTTAAAAACATGTTTAGAACATGAACAAACCATAAAATTGATCATTGGATTGTGTATGCATGTTGCAGGTTTGTGTTGGAAGGGATGACATGTTCGCCCGAACTTGTTGAAGTTGTTTTGTATCAACTTCGGGCGAAGTTGTTAAATCTGTTAAGTAAATCTGCAATGACAGACAACTTCGAGCGAGGTTGTCAATAAAATGTGTTAGGTTTGTTATGATGCCAAGTTCGAGCGAAGTTGTTCTTAAATGAAACAAAAATTGAATGTGTCAAGTTCGAGCGAACTTGATGTTTGTGTTTGTTAAAAATTTGTCAAAATGCTAAGTGTTGATTTTTCTGTTTCGCAGAATATCCAGCTGTCGTTTTCAAAGTTTCACAACACTTGCGTATCTCTGGATAAGAAGATATATCCATCTTTAGCAGGATTCTCAGATATTCTAAAGTTTATGGGTCGTATACCAATCACAAAGGCGATTACAGACAAGCATGTGGTTTATCGCTCACATGTATACTTTTTCTGGAATTCAGCATCGTTTGATGAAGCAACAAATGTAATCACATCTGCTGTTCGAGTTGGCGACGAAGATAAAGACATAAAGATTTCTGAAGCAGATATCCAGAAAGTTTTGGAATTTAACGACAATACAGACGATCCTATAAGCTTTGAATAAAGGATGGTCAAAGGTTGTTTCTTCCGGATGGGATACACATGGCATGCTAATGAACCCACGTTGAAGAAAGGCAGAGTTCCTCTTCCGTACAATTTTCTTATACACGCCATTATTCACGCATTTAGCCACAGGAAAGCTGGTTTGGATGATATTCAAGATTATATGGCTTGTCTGGTGACACATTGATGCTTAACAAGAAGTTCAACTATTCTAAAATTGTTTTCAATTTTATGTCAAAGAATATGGGCAAAGATAGATTGGTGATGTATCCAAGGTTCGTCCAAATGCTGATAGATGATAAATTTCAAGACATCGCAAAAGATCCAAACGATATTTTATACTTAAGTCACATGGATGAGACCACTCTGAAGAAGCTTATGACATTTCAGAGGCAAGATTCTGCTCCGATTGCAAAAACAGTATTTGGTGCTATAGTTAAAGCTGATTATGTGTCACCACCTGACGGTAAGTGGACGAATGATGGTAGTGGAGATGATAAGTATGAGGTAGAGCTATTGAAGACATTCAAAGAAAAAAGAGGTGACTGGTATACAAAGAAAGTTGTTGAGAAGCCAAAGCGTAAAAGGGCGTCAAAGAAAGTTGAAACTATGTTAATAGACGAGCCTGATGTTGATCAAGAGAATCCTGAGAATATTGCAGGATCTAGTGCACCAGAGAATGTTGAAAATCAAGAGGTTAAAACGGGTACTGTTGGTGGTGATCGAGATGATGTTATATCTGCTACCTCTGATATAGACGAATCATCTGAAGATTCTGCTGATGTTCGTCAAAGAGAAGATGAAAAGGAAAAGGAGGAAGAACGATTGAAAAAGCGCGGTGAAGATTTATATGAACCGTCAGCTGAAGAAGAATCAGAGGGGGAAAGGCCAAATAAGAAAACTAAACGTGCTAAATCAAAGGCTGGTGATGCAAAGAAAACGAAAGGATCTCCTAGCACAAAAGGTAGAGTCTTACCTAAAAGGAGATACAAAAGTCAAAGTAAGAAAGCTACAACTTTGCGAGCTTCACAAGAACAAGATCCACCGATAGTGAACGTTCAAGAACCACCATAACAACCTCCACAAGATCCTATTGTTACTGCACAACCAATTTCTCCAAAGCAGACAACACCAAAATCTACTCCAAAGCATCATACTCCGCAGAGTCAAAGATCTGCTCAACGTCAAGAACGTTATTTTTGAGTGAATTTGGAAGTTTTCCAACGCCTCCACGTAATGTTAACACGGAGATTTATTCTGACGAGTTGCTTGATATGTTTAATGAATCGAAAGTGCAAGAGTTGGAAAGAAGAATAAAAGCTCTTGAAGTTCAAGTTAAAAAGCAAGAAACCGAGAAAGAGATTCTGGAGGATAAAGAAGTTTCTGGAAAATGATCGAGAGTATATGAAAGCGTTGGTTGAGAGTCTCGGTGCAGACAATGAAAGATTGAGGAAAACGATAGCAGAGCTCGAGACAGAAAAGGCCATAAACATCAAAAGATCCAGCATGTTACAACGTGTTCTGACCAATAATCTTGGTATAGACTTTATTGGTGAATACGATTGCTTAGAAGTGCAAGATGAAAAAGAGCGAGCAGAAAAAGAGATGGCCACACAGGGCAAAGGAAAGGGTATTGAAAAAGAAACAGTAGTTATGGAAAGTTCAACGGTTGCTGAAGTTCCTGTAGTTGAAGAAAATCTTGAACGAGGATTGATTATTATTGGAGAGGTGACTAATGTTGCTGATAATCCTATTCTTCAACGTATAGCAGAATTAAGACGCGTTAGAGCCGAAAGAATCGAAAATGAAGCTAAGAACGATGATGATGAAGAAATGAATGATGATGATAATGCTGATAATCCTGATGATAAAGATGATGATTCAGACCATGGAAATGATGATGATGATGGTCAGGGTGGAGTTGGTGTTAGAATCGAATCTGCAAAGCTTCATGACGATTTGATTATGAGTCAGTGCAATAATGAAGTAAACATAAAGGCTGCTCAAAGTAAGGGGGAGCAGACATATCAGAAAGTTACAGAAGAATCAGGAATCTTCACAGCTGTTCCTGATAAACAACCCCTGATGATTATGCTTGATCCAAGTATTGAAGAGGGAGAATTCGTTCACAACTACATGAAAGAAGAATTAGCCAAGATGTTTAAAGTTGATGTTGATTCTTTCGAGTTTGATTTTGAAGAAGAGTTGGTGAACATGAGTACTTTTGAGCCAAAGGATTATGTGTACAATCATGTACTAGACGCTGATGATTATGATCGTGTGATTTTTGAAGATGCTTCTGACGATGAAATTGAAAAGTATTCTGGCGTTAATACTGATAGTTTTCCAACGATTGAAGAGATCACGAATCAGATTGATGTGGAGCTATTAAAGCAAAAGATTGACGAAGTAGTCAAGGAAGGTAATATCCCTAAACGTTATTCTAAGGAACAGATTGCTGAAGCAAAGAAGTCGTGGTTTAAAGAAATGCCTAAAGAAAGAAAGTTTAAACGACCACTGGCATTCTTTACTCGAGATAAAGACAAGTCACTTGGTGATATTCTGAGCTGGGGATGGATTAGAGAGCTTGACGTTTATGCTATCAAGAGAGAGTTCGGGGTTCAATACTTCAGACATCTTACTGACATAAAGACGTTACCATTCTGGGATGTTGAAGAATTGGTTCAAACAAGAAACATAAGTCTTCAAATGAAATTCAATGAACAACGGCTATTGAGAGTTATAAAGTTTGAAGCTTCAAGAGGTTTTGAATTATGGAGCCGTTTATTCATAAACGAAGAATCAAAATTGATAAGAAGACAGGAGAAAAAGATGTTACATTGGTGATGAAAAGACCAAGGGTGATGAAGAATATGCCGCTGAAACCAATAGAACAAGACTTTCATCCATACTTTCTGTGGTGGCAAATGGATCCTGATACAAATGAAGCAGTGATAGTATTACGAGCTGATGAAACGTGGGATATCACTAAAGAGAAAGATCCTGAATGCATCGAAAGACGAAGGATATGGGGATTATGGAGAACGATACGTATACTAGCCCCATGTGGCTAGTAAATTGTTCAAAAGAAGATGTGAAGTGTTTATTCTTCAACAAAATTTGTTTCGATAAACGTGAAGAAGTTCAAGCCAAACAATACCAAGGTGTGATCAATGTATGTTATGCACATGGTATTAACTCCGGGCATATGTGGGAGTCAAGGTGGCGAGAATTAGAAAAGGAAGAGTTTCTGAAAGAAGAACAACGTCTTGAAAAGATACATGAAAGGGGTAGAGAGGCAAGGCTTAGAAGATTTCAGTTCATGAAATGGGCACCTCCTACTGACCAAACGCCAATTCCGAGATAAGAGCGAAAGAAAGAAGCCGTACAAGGACTTCTTTGGTTGTCAATGTCAAATTTTGAAGACAAAGGCTTTTGAAGACTGATCAAGACTACGACAATATCCAAGGGGAGTCTGTTGATACATGATGTCTATTGTCTAGGTCTTGGATCGAGTCTGTGTGAATAGGGCTTGTTATTGTTAGAGTTTGATGTATTTATGATGTAAGGACATCAAGTTCGCCCGAAGTTGATCAGGGCAGGACAAGTTCAGCCGAACTTGTCCTAGCCATGTCACATTTCAAGCGAACTTGATAGTCTATATATATGTGCCTTGGGTCTTTGTCATTTGTAACTTTGCATTTCAAGAGGCGAAGCTCTGTCTGTCTGGAGTCTTGAATCTAATATGATCTTGGACTGATAAACAGACATTTAAATAGTAAATCTTGTGTATTTGATTAACAATCACGTAATTTCCGCTTACGATGACTTTAGATAACAAATTAGGCTCCTAAGCAGTGGAGGAGCGATCCTAACAGTGATGGTAAGATACCGAGGTCGTCCAAGGAAACAAGAGCTTTTAATACTGGAATATCGTCAACATCTAATCTAACCAAATTTTAAGAAAAGATTTTTATAAATTAAAATTGAAGAAAGAAACTAAAAAAAATAAACGATACAAATAGACAAGATAGAATCACTTGGTTCCGACTCATCTTTTACGTATCCTTTAGAGGCAACACTACCCTCGGCCAGATTGGTCTGAGTCGGGAGGGATACAGTCCCGCAAGTCAAGAATATTGAAAGATAATTAAATAAGTTATTAATGCAAAAATGTGGTGTTAATAGTAGTTTTATTATAAGGGATTCAAATCGTTCTTACTTCCCCCGATTTGATGCTATTTGCCTCAAAGGATGTCCTAATAAGCTTGAATCAAGTCCTTGGAGGATCTATACACTGAACGAGGCAAGACCATTACCCAAACCACCCGTCTAATCCCCTTCCAGGCAGTTAACGCGCTTTATATAGACCGTAAAGACGCAAATGAGTGAATCAACAAAACATGAATAGATGATAGAATAAAGTTCACTTTCATATAAAAAAATAGTTATTAAAGCCATTTAAAAAGTTAACCAAAGCTTGGAAATCAAAGGTAATACATACTTCACCAGGTGATGTAAGAGATTAGCCAAGCATGGCCATAGTTTGACAAAAGCTCTTACAATTGATCTTGGATCCCGAGACTGCTACACACTCTAAACTCTAACGATTGTGGTGGATGATGGTGTTGGTGTTGGAGTGGTGGAGAAGTGGTTGTGAAGTGAGAGAGAGGGCTGCCGAGGGATGGATTGCAATTAAACCAAGCACCCCTATTTATAACTGGAAATAGATAGTTTGCACGGCCCCGTGCCCGGAGGGCATGACACCGTGTCTCCTTCTTCTTTGTCTTCATTTAATCAGCCGTGTCAGTCCGTATGCTCACACGGCCCCATGTCAACGGCACGGCCCCGTGGTACTTGTACTTGTTGTACTATCCAAGATTCTGGATATCTGGGACTTGACCACAGCCCCATGTCTCTTCTCTGCTTTTGTTTATCCTTTTCTTCATGGAATCTGGAGTGGGGCACGACCCCATGCCATCATGGCACGGCCCCGTGCTTGTTTTCTAATTTGTTGTTTTTGGTCTTGGGTGAAGCTCGGATGGCGAAGTGTCAACTTCTCTTCTTTTGTATTTATGTTGGTTTTTACCGTTAATTTGTTCCTTTTGTACATTTAAGCTCTTTTAATCCTGAAATCAAAAGTATACAAAGAAACACACTTTTTCTAACCTTAGTACATAAAAGGGTTGATTTTATACCTTACTTGATCTAATTCATATGTTGTATTTGGTGCATATCACTTGCCCCTTGTAATGGATCAAAAAGATCATCAATCCTAGGCAAAGGGTATCGATTCTTAATGGTAATCTTATTCAGTTCTCGGTAGTCAATGCACATTTGCATTGCCCCATCCTTTTTCTTGAAAAATAGGATGGGAGCTCTTAGGGCGAGGAACTTGGCTGAATAAATACTTTTTTCCAACAGCTCTTCTAATTGCGTCTTCATTCCGTAGGAGCTAACTGATGTTGAGACTTAGCTATGGGTGCTGACCCTGGCAGAATGTTGATCCAAAACTCGACCAACCTGTCAGAAGGAAGACCATGTTAATCTTTGGGAAACAAGCCTGTCAGAAGGATATCTTCTATTTTTGGCTTTGCATCATCTGTGGTTACTTGTACCACGTAGATGAAAAATCCTTTTTGCAAGCACTTGGATGCCTTAATCATGAAGCCTTTTCCGGCAAGCCATAGTGGCAATCTCCAAAAATGGTGAGTACATCATCAGACTGGGATTCAATGAGTTTCTTATCCCGGGCAATACGGGCCTGGTTTTGGGATAACCAGTCCATGCCCAAGACTACATCGAATACGGCCAGAGCTTTATTGGGATTTGGTGATTCTTTATGGTTATAAAACATCATTCTAGAATCTTAGAAGCTATTTCTGTATTTCCATCAGCCATTTCAACCTCATATGTATAATCTAAAGTTCTTAAGTATGTTTAATAATTTACAGAACTTATGATCTACTAGAATTTTATCGGTTTTAGAGTCAAATAGTATACTTGCAAAAACATTATTAACGAGAAACGTACCCGTTATAACGTTTGCATACTTTATCTCTTTAGCGGTCACCTGAAAAGCTCTCGCATTTCCCTTTTTGGCTTTGCTGGGTTGAGAAACCTCCACCAGTTGCACGTTTAGAGCAAATGGTTCTAATGTGGCCTTTTCCCCCACATTCAAAACATGCCGCATTCTTAATGTCTCTGTATTCGTGGGTCTTGTGGCCAGGTTTCTTACAGATACCACATTCTTTTGTTGATCGAGAAACACTATCCAAAGTGTCTTTTTCCGCATATTTTGCACTCAGGTTTGTCCCCACTAGGTTTTGAATTATTCCCTCTAGAATCAGTTCTTCCTTTCTTGGAATTCCTATAGTGGTTATCTTCCCGCTTTCTCTTAGGTTCTAAATCAACCTAGCCTCTCTCAATCGAATTCCATCCTCAGTTAAGGAGAGGGTCAGGTCTACAACCGACCTATAATTAGTGGGTTTGGATGATTTTATCATCCCCTTAATTTAGGGTGCTAATCCCCCAATGTATCCAGCGATATGCTTAGACTCAGTGGTGATTAGGTATGGTACTAATCTAGACTTAGAATTGTAGTTGGAGGTATACTACCTACAGTTCAGGTTCTTCATAGTCAACTTCAAGAAATATGACTCCACTTTCTCTACCTCATGTGACGAGCAATAGGTTTCCTTTATCAGTTCAATGAACTTTTTCCAACCTATCTTATATAGGAAAACCTTTCGAGAAGATTGAATCATTGCCTTCCACCATGTCAAGGCATCCTCCTTGAAGGATTGTGATGCATACTTGATCATATCTTTTTCAGCACGGCCGCTGATATTTATTACGGTTTCCATTTCATCGAGCTACTTCATTGCGTCTATGGCTCCTTTTCCCCCATGAAGTCACGAGGTTTACATGAAACGTAATACTTGTACGAACACCCTTCCTTGAAATTTCGAGGTTTCCTTTTTAGGACATGGTCTGAACCACCAGTTCTACTCCTATCAGAGGATGAATAAGAACTATGGGATTTATAGGCGGTTGAGTGATGGGTGGTATAGAAGTTTGTCTTGATGGCTCAGGACCTTTATAGTTGGCCATAAAGTTTTCCATGAACTTATTGACCTCTTCGGCTATTATAGCTTGGAGGTTATTTCCTCCACCTTCATGGTTGGGGGTGCAACACCACCACCACCATCATTATTCCATCATTTTGGCTAGCTACTTATGAGCCATCGAGAAGATTTTTATCATCTTTATGGGCAGATCAATTTAAAATTTGATCTTATACTAAGAAACTTAAAATAGCTGACATATTGAAACTAAAGATAAACTTTTTTTGATAATGGAATGAGTACAATATTGTGTCCAAGGACTTATGAAAAACAAAGTACATTAAACATAAAGAAAATTTCAAAATAACATTTGAAAGGGAAATTTCATTCGTCCTTCGTAGGATTCTCTAGTTTGGATAGTTTTCGAAACATTTTGCTCGTTCTCCTTTAGCTACATTACACCTCACATTGAGTTTGTTTTGTTCTTTGTAACACCTGGTTAATTGCGTCTATTGGTATCGGTGGTTGGGGTTCAGGGTTTGTTGGAATTTGTTAATCGATATTTTGATACGTGGGTGGAAAAGGTGGAGGATAATGAGCAATTTGGATAATAGCCTCAATATATGGGTCATAAGATGGTATAGGGGCGGAGTTGGTGTATTCCGTCGCGGATGAGTAATATGGGTTGTTATACCCAAGTAGGTTTGAATAAATGGGTATCGGGTTATCAAACCCACAGGTACAGGGTTCATAGCAGGGGTCGTGTTAGATGGTTCTCTTGTTTGCTTGTCTTCTGGAATGGAAGCGTATTGGCTTGAAGAAGATGGAAGGGAGCTGAGTTTCACTCCATAGGGCACCAACACCCTCGCGTTGGTGCTGACCTTTTGTTGTTGTTATTGTTCAATCAGTTGGTTGGGTAATAGTGGAGCATCCATTTGAGGTGGGGAAGCTTCAGGTTGAACATAGGCGGGAGTTTGGTATTCGGGTGTGTGATAAAAGGTGAATTGCTTAAAATATTGGTTTCATTCATGAGGAGAACCGACATAGGAAGTGGTATCACTCGATAACTCTATCGGGTGATGTTCAGTTCCAGAGTTTGGCATCTCCGGGTCAAAGTCGTTGTCAAGTTGGTTTTGGTTTGGTAGGGGTGAATTGATGTAGTTTGTTGCGTAGAACTCTGATCCGCTGGATTATTGTTGTGGTTGCTGTTGACCGCGCCCAAACATAGGTCCTTTGCTGCGTCCATGAACTCTTGGCATGTTAGAACCGTCCTCCTCAGCTTGGGAACCTAAATTTGTATCTAATGTCCTATAAGCGGAAATTATGACATGTTAACCAAAAACACAAGAATTACTGTTTAATTGTCTGTTTATTTAGTCCAAAAGTATTACAATTGAGTTTCCAAACAGACAGAGCTTCGCCGTCGATGTCGCAAAGTTCTTACAATGTGAATCCATGACTCAACTATATATAGACAATCAAGTTCGGTCGAAAAGTGGCTAGACTTGATCAAGTTCGGGCGAACTTGATCAGTCTCACACAAGTTCAGCCGAACTTGTGTCACTACATAATTACTTTTCCAAACTTCTAACATTTCAAAGTCCTAATCACACAGACTCGATCTAATACGATGACGTAGGCAACAGACATATGAACCAACAGACTCCCCCTTGGATGTTGCCGTAGTCATCAGACTTCAAGTAAATTCCCGAGTCTTTAATATTCTTGATCTTTAGTCTTGAATAAGTTTATCGTCCTTGATCTTCATATCTTTTACAATCCTCTTTCCTTTTCTTGAGCTTGTCTTGATAAAACTTTAATGACCATGCTCCCCTTTACTTTGAGTTATGCTCCCCCTTACTTTTGAGCTTTCTGGTATCTTCATTCAACGTTTTATCTAGCCCCCCCTTAAAATTTACTTCATGTTTCAAAGATTCTTAGACATTCAAATAAACATTTCAGATTCAAACTTTGAAATTTCAAAACATCAACATTTCAAATCTTAATCTTTTCATCAATTTTTTCAATCCTTTCAGTTGTTTAAGTCCAAATTAATGACCTTGAATATTTTTCACATTTAAAACCTTGAACTTTCATATGTTTACCAATTATGAAAATCCACTCAGTTGACCAAGTCCAAGTTAATGACCTTGGTTAACCGATTTGTCTGCCAAGTCCAAGTTAATGACCTCGGTTTAACCCGTTATGAACAAACTGATGTTTTTCTACATATTTAAAGTTTCAA
Organism: Scalesia atractyloides; assembly: GCA_947069175.1. Taxonomy (NCBI): domain Eukaryota; kingdom Viridiplantae; phylum Streptophyta; class Magnoliopsida; order Asterales; family Asteraceae; genus Scalesia; species Scalesia atractyloides. Next base: position 35,999,752 of record CAMTDV010001634.1, read on the forward strand.
ATTAATGAACTTTTCATAGTTTTTCGTGCATTTTGATTTTACAGATTAGCTTCCAACCCTTTGTCGTCAACATTCCAACAACTTAGCACCATTCGAACTCCGAAGATCCGCTTTCCATCATTGGCTGTTGAAAACAATGTAGAAATAAAATCTTATTGAATTTTCGAAAGTTTATGCTAAAACACACTGAAAATCTTTTGGGTTTAAATCTGAAATCAATTAAGCTATGTACAAACATATTTACAGACATATTTTTGTGAATTCGTGTCTAAGGATCATATCAGTTGATTGAGACGTATCACCAATACCGTTGACCTTTTCATGACTTTAAGTTCTAAATTTGTTTACCTAGATTGTCGATATGTTTGTCCACTTAAACTTCGACACATTTCTCAATTGTTCCAAGATATGTTAGGTAGACTTATGAAACTTGACTTAACTATGGTTCCCATCTCAGAATATACTCCCGCATCAAGAGTCTCTAGATTTCATCTTACAGGTGAGTATAGCGTAATTGATATCTGTATCTGGGTTATGCGAAGCCTTGAGAGCTCAGGTTAATACCACCGTATCGACAAAGAGATGAAGGCTCGACTTAGGTGTGTTCCAATTAAGGAATCTTTTAAGCACTGCAATTGATTAGATCTTTCGATTCTTTCAATTTTGCTGCAGACTTGGGGTTTTTAGCAAAAGTATTATAGAAGTTCTAGGCTATTGCTTCCGCAAAATCAGAAGAACTTGTATAATACCTTATATATCAATCATCTATAAAGACCTCGTATCTCAGAATCAGGCAATCTCTCAAACGAAATTTCGGATTACTAAGTCCAGATGTTAATCCACAAGTTTAAGCGGTTGAAAAATTTTAGTTTATATCCCGGAAACAATCTACTGAACGTGTAAGGCCTATCGACACATCCACAGTAAGACTTGTTTATACTTTTTAAACTTTACAAATCCTTAGCATACTGTGATAGTCCACTGATGTACTATCATTTCCTTTTTGACACAAAATTCTTTTTGTCTTTTTCATGTTTTTGTACTTTTTGGTTTTTCATATGTTTTTGTATTTTCTCGAAATATTTCTCCCCCCGGGAACCTAAATTTATATCTATTGTCCATATAAGCGGAAATTATATGACATGTTAACCAAAAAACACAAGAATTACTGTTTAGTTGTTTGTTTATTAAGTCCAAAAGTATTACAATTGAGTTTCCAAACAGACAGAGCTTCGCCGTCGATGTCGCAAAGTTCTTACAATGTGAATCCATGACTCAACTATATATAGACAATCAAGTTCGGTTGAAAAGTGGCTAGACTTGATCAAGTTCGGCCGAACTTGATCAGTCTCACACAAGTTCGGTCCGAACTTGTGTCACTACATAAATACTTTTCCAAACTTCTAACATTTCAAAGTCCTAATCACATAGACTCGATCTAATACGATGACGTAGGCAACATACATATGAACCAACATGGCAATATATTTCCTGTCATATATATATATATATATATATATATATATATATATATATATATGTATGTATGTAGGGGCAGGATTTAGAGAAAACGTTGTTAAGTGTGAAAACGGTGAGAATGGCCATCAGCCGTTGGATCAAAACAATCAGTGGATTAGATTGGCGCGGTGGCATTTCCGTAAATAACGTAAACTTTATTACTTGAACGTGCCTCATTAAGCGTAAAGGGGTCTTTCTACATCTCTAAAACAGAACGCCACAATAATTATAAAACTCCTCATTAAGGGTAAATATTATTTTCTCTAATTTATGCTTTGTTTGATATAAAACGCCAAACGCCACAAAATGAAAAAAAAAACATAACGCCAAATATGGAAGGTGGGACGTTTTGTAGCCATCAACAGATAAAAGGGGCTGACCAACACAGTAACTGAAGAGACATATATTTTATTACTACCATTTTATAAAAATAAAATCCCGCCTAAACTACGCGCCAAAAAACTATTATATAAACAAACATCTCAGTATCCATTTAGTTACAACCAAAAACACAAAAAAAAACCATTATATCTCAGCAAACTATTCACTATTCACGCCCATGTTCTCTTGTCAAACTCCTCACTTAAAACGCCATGCTCTCTTGCAAAAACATTCACTTAAACCCCCGGGTCCTCTTTGTCACACCATAAACTTTTGCTGAATGAGATGGACAAATCTCTAGAAAACGACTCTAGTGAGGATGATCTCATTTTGTAGCCTTGTACACAAGGAACGTTTGGATGAGAAGAAAAGACCTATGCCAGTGTAAATGCTATTTTGGACTCCATTATTAAATGGTGTATATAAACGCTATTTTGGACATCAAGCGAGAAAGCCCACACACAAATCACCCCAATAATAGCATTGACAGTATACGGCATCGGTCTATCTTTCCAACATCCAAAAGAACCACCGCAACAAAACAACAATATGTTAAACAGAAAAACCAAAACGTCATATTTTACTGATCGATCGGCTCCGTCTAGAGCTTGGCGTTTCAACTGTGTAGGACAAAAAAGATTAAAGAATACAAAGGATACGAAGGTTCAGGGGACAAAAAAGTTCATGAAGAAGAGATTTGATAGCAGTGAAGATTAGATTAGCATTTTTTATCATTTTTTTATTTGGTGTCATTTTCTGTGTTTTGTTGTCTACTTTTGAGCTAATAAAAACTTCTATAATAATAGCAAAAAACGCCAAACAAAAAAAGGGTTCCATATAAAAGGTCATTAATAAAAAATAAAAATATGAAAAGTTTTACAGCCTTAGCAGTCTGAAAAAACAGTAACTTGAGTTACAGATACTTGATTACTACCATTTATTATATTAAAAACCACACAATGGCGCACAAATCAAAATTTTTATATTTTCTAAACGCCATAATCACCTGTTACACTATAAGTCTGCATCCTACATCAAACGGAAAAAAATACAAAAATACACCATAAAAAACATATAAAACGCCATTAAAAATATAAAACGCCAAACTTGAAAATATGGGCGGGAGGACGGTGTTACAGAATTAACAGATAAAGCTGGACAAAAACAGTAAACTGAAACGACAGATACTTTACTAATTGCGCTAGTTATAATAATATCTCGTCCAAACTACGCGCCAAATATGTCCTATAAAGAGAGACGGCTCAGCACCTTCCGTTTATCACACAAAAATAGAAACGCCATGTTTCCTAAACACCACCCCTGTAAAAACACCAAAAAAGTTAAAAAAATCAAAGATGGCAAACAACTTCTCTTGGTTATTCATATTGTTTTCAATGAAGTTTCGGTGAATGTATTCTTAGGTGAGGGGAATGACTCAAAAAGCTTTTGCTGAATGAGATGGACAGATCTTTAAGAAAAAGAGACTGATGACATCGATATGTCATTTTGTGTGTTTTTTTCTTGATGAATATTGGCATGTGGAGAAGGAGATCGACACCAGTGCAAATGCTATTTTGACTCCATGATGATAAAGAAGATTGAGAGCAATCAGCATCCACCCACACAACGTCGATCTATGTCTCCAAAACAACCACAACAAGCCACTTCAAAAACGACCATGAAAATCACCGAAGCCAAAACGCCAGTGATTTGGAACAAATATTAGATCCAGATTTTTAGAATGTAAAACGCCAAGTTGGAATAATATTTTTTCTGTAGTTTGTTATCTAATTCTTTTCTGTGGAATGTAAGACGCCAAGTCTATGATTTAATAAAAACGCCAAGTTGGCAAGAACGCCAACCTACAAAAAAGACTAAGATCTAAATAATGAAACGCTCATATTGATTTAAAGTTGAACTGAATTAAAATGCCATCTATTTAAGCGTGGGCGGATCGTGATAATCGTGCCCCCGTATATCATTTAGCCTCCCCTGCCACGTGTTGGGACAGGATCCGTTCTCACCTTTCTCACACTTCAAAACGTTTTCTCCAGATCCCGTTTATGTATATATATATATATAAATATATATATATAATATTATATATATATATATATATATATATAAGGAGATGGATCATGAAAAAACTACTTTAAATGAGAAAACTAAAACTAATTAAAAAAATACCAATTTTTTTATTAAAAAGCGCTACAAATAATGTATAAAAAAATTCAAAAAAAAAGTTGTACTGCATATATGCAATAATAGGAAAAAACCTAAACCACCCCCCATCGACACCCCCTAAAAACCTAAACCCCCCACCCCCCCAAAGAAAAAAGTCTAAAACTAAATCCTAAACATAAACCCAAAAAAACCTAAACTCCCCTCCCACACCCCTCAAAAAACCTAACCCCCCCGCCCCCCACACGCATCCCCCCAAAAACCTAAACCCCCTTCCCCCCACACCCAAAAACCTAATCTTAATCTTAAATCTTCAAAAAACATAATCCTAAAAGTTAAACTAAACTCAAAAGCTAACTTTAAGCATATAATGCACATGTGCAGTACAAGTTTTTTTTTTTTTTTTTGAAGAAAACAATTTTTTAGATATAAAAATAAGCAATTCGTTTTTAAAAAAATTAAAAAAAGTGGCATGTTTTTTAGGCTTTTTTTAGTTTTCTCATTTATATGTAGTTTTCTCATGATCCTCTATATATATATAGGATTCAGTTCAAATGAGAACCGGCACGAGTTGCGAGAACCGCGAGAATTTTTTATTCGGGGCGAGTTGGGCCATTTTTTTTGCACAAACGTAGATGAAAATATTATAAACACATTTATAAAAAAAATAAAATTGTCGAGTCTGCATCAGTCAAAACTACCGCCTCAACAATTTTTTTTACTTTTGTGTAACGTTGGATAACAGTTCAACTTGCCTGGATCAAAAAAGTTTATAATATTTTGTTTTTATAATATTTTTATCTACGTTTGTGTAAAAAAAATTTGGTCCAACTCGCCCCGGATCAAAAAGTTCTCGCGGTTTTCGCAATTCTTGATGGTTCTCATTTTAACCCATCCCTACACGCACACACACATACATATATGTGTGTGTGTATATATATATATATATAAGCTGGCGATAATTTCCAATATGTACTTGTTTTATGTTAGTTTATTAGATCATCTCATGATATATTGTATAATATGTCTATAATGGGTGTCGGATGTTATGGGTCCTCCAATGAAACATGCAAGCAACAAAATGTGTCGTCCAACTTTGTTTGGATGAACCTCGGCAGCATCCTTGATGCAATTCCACCATACCTTGATACCTTTGCGTATTTCATTCAAGCTTTAGGTAAAAGTCTACATCAAAATGTTGTAGCAATCTACCCCAATCAAAAGCACGCCCTCAGTAGGTCAAAATAATATTCGATTTGCTTATTAGTCCTTCCCGCTCAACATCGCTAGTAATAGTGAGATGAGGTTTTGGGAGAATCTAATTATAATACGTATGATGTTGGTAGAAGATGAGGTTCTGGTGTTGGAGTTCGCTAAGAATTTACCTCATGGTCTTGTCTCTTATATTACTCACAAAGCAAGTTCTTCAAACAATACGTATGATCATCATTAAAATAATTACTTTTTAACAATTTATTTATAAGTTTTCAGTTAAAACTAACAATAATCAGATCTAAAATTTTAAACAAAATACATATAAATAAAGAAGACTTGATACAAGAACCTTAATTGCAAAGATTGGTAGTGATAAAAGTAGATAAGTTAGAGATAAGACTTTTAATAGTGAAAACTAAAAACTAAAAAAATATGAGTTCACCGTTTCCAACATAAAAATATAACTATTGTGATATAGTTATGAAACTACAACAATAACATTAAAATGTATTGCAGCATACATTTTAGAAGACCGATGACACCCACATCTCAAAAATGCATGACTCTAAAGATCAAACATATGCTAAAATTATATATCTACAGAATATGAATCAAGATTATAAACTTAAATAAGTAAAATAAAACTGAATGCATATCACCCAAAATTCTTCTGTTGTTGACACCAGCTTTCCTAGTAGCCTTCTCTTCTTTGACTTCAAAAATAAGAACACTTCTCTGACTTCACAAATAAGAACAAAATTAAAATCAGAAACTCAGAATAGAAAATAAGAAAAAAAAAACTCAAGTTATATACAACTGTTGTTATCTTAGATTCACAATTTAAACCCAAGTTATAACTTAAACCGATGTTTTCAATTTGCTAAACCCATCATTAACAAAGTGCAGAGAAATATCGACTAAAATTTACCTTGTTGGATTGTTATGATTGACTGAAATCTTGACATCTTTCACAAAAGATCAAGCAAAGAAAGTACCTCCTTTTAAACCCTCCTTTTTATCTATTTATTAATATTAATTTACCCATTAGATAAAAATCAAAAGCCAAAAACACATCCACGTTTATGTTATTCACTGCTAGGCAAAGAGAGTACCTCCTCAGCAGGCCAGTCATCAGTTTGACCTTTGGCTTCACAAGTCCTATGGGACCAAATTGATCTCTTTTAATCCTTCCATCATAGCACAACTTTATGCAGTTAGAAGTTATTAACTCTTCTCATGTCAAGCTTGCAGTATAAATCATTTTGATGATTTCTGCCAAACGCCTATGTTCTCCTATAAGTTCCATGAGTCAATTACAAAAAAATATGTTACCTTAATTTCGAACCATTTGGGGATTAAAAATTAAATATATAAAACATGATATTCCATCACTCTAAACCTGAAAGAGCTTTTGTGGCCCTTGACACAAAGAAAACCAAGGCTGATCTCATTCTCTTAACCTCCCTCTTCTCCATCATCGATTTCGTGCTAAATACCAAGTAATGGGTCAAGTCGAGATTTTGAAGAAAAAAAAGTTGTTTTTTTTAGTTTTATGTTGTAGATTTTAGATACATACTTGTAGTTTGTGTGTGCTTCAACACCATTCCAATCTACCTGATGAATGAATAAGTCTATAATTTATTTTTTTTACAAGCCTAACTTGAAGAAATATTTCTATAAAATCTCACCACAATAGGCTCCGCGTAAAAAGAAAACGACGACTCCAGCGATCTCTGTTATCCTCTGTTGAAGTAGAACGAAAGCATTTTCATCATCAAGAACATGTAAAAGAACTACTTATCTTCCATCTATGTCAACAAAAAAATACAAAGATCTCAGGTTACCTCCAGAATGTACTGCGTAGCCAACAACTCGTCCCCTTGGAAAGATGCCAACCGACGGCCCAAAAATTAGCACTAAAGCTTTCCTAGCGCTCCAATAACTCTCCTAAAATGCAACATGGCATGAACCCTAACACACAGAATTTTCAATTCTTCAAGCACAAATAGATATGTTTCATGAAGGACCAAATAGCACTTTGTTGTCAAAACCAGAAAACGACATTCAAAGAATCAGATTTATTACCTAGGTTTCACGACGGACCAACATCGTTTGGAGCTTGCACCTGCTGCGTTGAGGAACCAAAATCGTTGAACCCAAGCGGGAATCGATGGAACCCAAGATCTCGTATCGTCTCCGGTATGAATAGCGAATAAGGTTGAGGGTTATTGCCAAGAGTGACAGGGGGGCTGTGACGACGGCGGGTGTCTCTAGAGAGAGCCAATGAAGCAGGAGATGTTGTTTAAGGGTTTTTTTCTGTCCACATGTGGGTGATAGAAAAAAAGATACCTTTCAACAATCTATGAAAAATGTTTGTACATATCCATTGGGTAGGTGAAGAGAAGATTAAAGGGCAATGTTTTTTGGGATTCAAATTTTGAAAATGGAGCTCAAAAGCCTAATAAAGTTTCATTACTTCATTTAGTTATTAGTTGTACATTATAGAACCCATTTTAAAGATTTGAGCTTTAATCTGTTGTACACAATGCATAGAAAGTTATAAAACTCTCAAATTTTCAACATCTTAGCATTCTCTCTCTTATATCCATTATATATATTAATATATATATATATAAAAGATTATTACCCTAAGTCTAAATGACTTAGACACCGAGTTTTCTTATTGAATTTGCGAATGTGAAATATGAGTCTAGACACAAAAGGCTAGTCTCTAATCCCTCAAACTGTAGCTCTGATACCAACATGTCACACCCCGTTTCTCGGTGGACCCGAATGTAGGGTTTAAACGTGACGTTGGATAACAGTTCACAGTGCAACAGAAATAAGGAGTATTAAAACTTGAAATTTTATTGGAATTTTAACGTTGTGTTTCGATACAAAATATCCCCAAAGTAGGATCTAATAAAATAGACTTGAGACATCATGGGCCTTTTGGTCTTTTAGCCATAGAGTCGCAGATTCCAAAGCTCTTGAACGAACCTTATCCGACCAACTATTGAGGTTCGCCACCATTAAGTGAATCTTTAAAATACATCAGCTTTCGCTGATAAAGCTATTAATCGACTCATTTGAAAAATATTTAAAATCATTTGTGAGTCATTGGGATTTTTTGTTACTATATTTACATGCTTGTCATATTCGGGAACCGGTGTTCAAAACCGGTTTTTGATCAATATACACGCCATATTGTGTCTGTCAGGTGTATGCCTACACCCGCACTTTAAGGCCATTACAATTAATGAATCGGGACGCCCAAATACGATATTGTTGTCACAGCCCAACCGAAGGTGGAACATCGGGGAGGGACGAAATAATTGTTCGAAACATCACAACTTGCTAAATGTTACAATATTTTAATTGATGAGCTAAGTGGTACATTGTCTAGATTGGACATACAACAAGGAAACTCAAATACACAAAATGAAAAGTACATAAATTTAAGATGTGTTTCTAAAATCCTTCCTACTAAATTCTTGAAACGTCATTGCATCAATTTCTTGCAATATATATTAAAGTAACAATCAACACATAAAGCATTGGTGAGCATACAAGTTTTGGCTACTAGCATAGATATGAAAGGTGTCATCAATCCTACATGGCATAAAATTATACTAAGACATACAACATAATATAACTAGCATTGCAACAAGCATATGTCAAACCAATTGTGTCCACAAAGTTGCATATCTTGTCACCAAAGCGAACAAGATCGTGATTCAATAACTTAACATAGACCCTTCCTAAGGGCGGTGTGCTACTCCTATAGCGCTATACATGTTAAGGTTGTACAAAAGCTCGTGTGTTCTTCTTGGCTCCGTTTGCTGCTTTTATCTTTCGTAAGGTGCTTCTGTCAATTTCAGGCAATTTGGACGGATATGGCCTATTTCTCTGCAATTGAAACAAACTCTGGATTTAGTTTTTCTTCTACATTCTTGTTCTTTATGTCCAGGTGTTTTATAGAAATTGCAGTACTTAGCACATCTTCCTGAATGCTTCCTTTTGCATAACTTATAGAAAGGTTGTGAAGATGACTGCCTAATTCCTCTTCTTCTGTAGGTACTACCCGAGCGAAATTCTTGGGTAATCTTCTGAGCTAATTCATTCTTCTTGTTTTCTTCTCTTGTGCGGATTAATCTGTCAGTCAAAGTATTGGCCAGTTCAACTGTTTCCTTAATAGTCTGAGGTCTAGCTGCCTTGACTATATCACGAATTTCACTAGTTAATCCTCAAATATAACGAGAAATTAGTACAGGTTTTGGCAAAGCTAGGGTTGCATATTCGAAGAATTTTGTCTTATACTCACGATAATTCACATCAACCACTCTATAATTTAGGAACTTATTATCCATTTGTTCCTTTTCATGAGGAAGGCAGAATTTCCTTTCTGTCATTTTCTTAAATTCTTCCCAGTTCATGGCATAGGCCAGATCACTTCCTTTTGCCTGAAGAATCGTATTCCACCATTCTAATGCTTCATCCCTAAAGAAATTAGAAGCATACATTACCTTATCTTCTTCGGCACATTTACTGATCCTAAGAACAACTTCAGTCTTTTCCAGCCATCACAGAGCTGCCATGGCTCCTTTACTGCTTGCAAACTCAGTTGGTTTACAGGCTAGAAAATCTTTGTAAGTACATCCAAAGTTATCGCCTTCATTTTATTAGGAAGTGGAGCCTTGATAATAATACCATTATCTCCATTGACAATCTAGCTAAAATCATTGCTATGGTTACGTTTGCTACTCACAACTTTATTATTTTCTATAGGTACAAAGTTTCTAACAGCTTCAATAATTAAGGGTATTGCATCAGCTATTCTCTGAGCTACTATATTTTCTATAGCACTTTTATCCAAAGAGTTTTCATTATTGTTCTGAATGGATTGATTAACTTCATTTGACATCTGAATTGCAAAAATATTTCAAATAATAATATCACAGAATAAATAATAAAATAATCAAAATATTACGAACACAATTAGTCAGAGCATATTGTCATAAGCGTCGATCATTGAAAATTTTACTCTTTTTATATATTATGCTCCGTATATTTTATGTACACTACCACATATATATTTATATATGATTTTTAGTTTTTTTATCCTGTACAAAAAAACACATAAATTACATTGTACACAACACATATATATATATATATATATATATTACAAGGTTAGTTTTGGCTTTAATAGTGGTGTTCTCTCGTCGTATTTCCAGACGAGATTCTCTCCCATGGTTGGGATACGGTTTATTGTGTCCATCAGTTCTTCTCCATAGTGATGAAGTTCTGCCACATTCTTAGGGCTCATTGGGTGATAAGCTGGGGGTGCAAGTTGGTAGTTTGGGTAAAATTGAAAAGGGTCATTAATTAGGTTTTGAAATGCCCAGTCGTTGGTCCACCATTATTCAACTGGGTTTGGAAGTGCTTGTTGTGGCATGATTGGTTCAGGGTTCATAGGTTCTAGGTTCATTGGTATTGGTGAGTAGGGTGGCCTATTAAGGTTGATCTCATTGGTTATTGGCCTGAATATTTCACAATTGGCCAGGCGTTGGTCTAATTCTTCCCATGACAGTGGCATGGGTGTTGGGTTTAGCTTTCGCCTTCAGTTGGTTTTCCGATTGGTTCTCCAGTTGGTTTTGTTTTTATTATTGTTCGTTTTTTCTTCTTCTTTTTACCCCTTTTTACTTTCCCATCCAGTCTCCTCTTTTTAGGGGGTGTTTTTCTAATGCTTGAGCTTGGAATATCATAGGTTCATCTTTGTCTGCTTCGTATCCAGGTTGTAAACCGGCTTGATCTTCAGTAGTATTCATATTTGAATTGTTAACAAATATGTTTTTGAAAGCTTCTGACAACTCTCTATCACTTATACTGTTAGCCAAAAACAATAAAAACAACGAACTCTGAAAATCGTATATATAATATTTGGTTAGCATCATAGTGTTCACAAAAGCTATTTCATTTAATTCCTAACTACTAATTTAAGTATTTTCACAATACTTAATTAGCTTAAACCAGTGGCTCTGATACCACCTTCTGTCACAACCCCGAGCCTACCTTGGGCAGAAGTTGTGAGCAGATACAAGTGGTACCAGTGTTTATGTATAGTTATCGCAGCGGAATTTTATCAGAACTGGGTTATCAGGAAAAATATCAGAGTTTCCAAAACACCGTAGTTTTCATTTCAAAAAACTATGGGATGAAACTCATATTTACATAAAGGATTTTCACAGGGTTAAATCCTTGATTACAAAAACACGTTTTATTCAGGTTACATAGCCACTTATTTAAGCTTGAGTGTCTCCTAGAACTTTTCCCTCTCTTCACGGTAAATCACCTGAAACGCGTATTAAAAACATTTGATCAGCGAGCAAAAAATACTGATGAGTTCATTCAATTTGTACAAAAAGACACATTGTTATAATTACAGCATTAAGGGTTTTTACATTTGTTTATATCTTTCAATTACTTAAATCAGTATTTGTCACACAACAATTTGGCGATTGTGGTCATATCACTATTAGCTAACTCTTTGTCCAATAGCAACGCTGGACTAGTATTGTATACAAAACCCCACATACCGGCAGTAATTTCATATACAAAAACTAAATCACTATAAATGCAATTGGAAAACCTTTTGTATTAAAACTATGGTTCAGCTGGTTCTTTTATTAATGTTTTAAAACCCTAAAGGTTTTCCAATTGCATTTATAGTGATTTAGTTTTTGTATATGAAATTACTGCCGGTATGTGGGGTTTTGTATACAATACTAGTCCAGCGTTGCTATTGGACAAAGAGTTAGCTAATAGTGATATGACCACAATCACCAAATTGGTTGTGTGACAAATACTGATTTGAGTAATTGAAAGATCTAAACAAATGTAAAAACCCTTAATGCTGTAATTATAACAATGTGTCTTTTTGTACAAATTGAATGAACGCACCAGTATTTTTTGCTCGCTGATCAAATGTTTTTAATACGCGTTTCAGGTGATTTACCGTGAAGAGAGGGAAAAGTTCTAGGAGACACTCAGGATATCGAGCTGTATCAATAATCAAACAATGAGCAAAAATGTAAAGGTTGACAAGTGATGTACGAGGAAAGCCCTTGATAAATCTAGATCTCCGGCATAAAACCTCGGGAGCTGACAATCGCAGCTGCCTTGTTCTTCTTATTACTCCAAAACTCAGGATACGGTGCAGGATAATTCCCAGATCGTTGCTAAGTGTTACAAAAATTACTAGTGCAGTGTGTTTGTGTATAATTGTGAGAGAAAGTGTGAGAACTCGAGAGTAGCGAATGTGAGTGTTGTGCCCTATCGATCTGGTTATCCAATATTTATAGTTACAAAGAAAACAAACTCTCCTAAAATGATGGGATGCCTTGGAATATTCTCTAACGAACGTTATTAACCACAGGTATAGCGGCTTCAACGTCTTTCTTCTAACCATTTAGTCTGAGTCTTCAGGTGAATGAGTCTTTATGAATGTTGTGATCCTGTAACTATGACCTGCACGTGTATAATTAGTAACTGCCAGGATACTGCACCAGGACGTTACCAATATCCTGGTCCGGTATCTTGATCGTAATCAGAAATAACAAAGTCAGGATATAATTCAGGCTTTGGGCTCAGAATTTCACCCATAACAATTGTCCCCAAAATGTTACCGTTTAAGGATACTGAGCATCAACGGTTACATTTTTCACGAATTCCAAGGTCATTACGAGATGAGACTTTGATGTGACAACTTGCAACTACTCAGTCTATAAACACTCATCATCCCCCTATATTGATTCATCTTTATCTTCATTCGGCTTCACCGAGAAATCAAGAGGTAACCCATTTCTCTCTTTCCTCATTCTTTTCCTTCTTCATATTCTCTAATTTCAGCGAATATATGACAAGACAGACGAGATCAAGCACCGGTGATTCTGCACCTTCGTTCACGCCACAAAACCTTCTTCAAAATCCTGATAAAGAAGTGTGTTCATTCGACAATGCTCACCTGTCGGCCCTCAAGACTTCGGGTATCTTCCCAGAAGGGACGGTATTCCGGCCACATGACCGGGAAATCCGGTCAGATATGGTGTCCGATGAGTGCCTCTGCTTCAACGCTTATCCATTTACCTTGGCCTTCGATTTCCCTTTTCTGATTTAATCACTGATTTCTTTCACACCACCGGCCTTAGTTTCAGCCAAACCATGCCCATGCTCTGGAGGGTTTTGGCTGTTTTTTATCACATCAAGAACGAGCACATTCCTTAGCTCTGTGTCAATGACCTTCCCATCGGTTACCGGCTAAGATCCCACGGATCTAATCGGTTTCTGTTCACTCCATTTCTAGCGATCCTTTGATACTCCGGGCCACCAGGAATGAAGAGGAATGGAAATCCAAGTTCTTCTTTGTAAAAAGAGATTCAATTCCTGGTGGAGCAGATTATTAGGTGAAGTGGTTAACCAAGGGTAGAACTAGGGTTTTAGGGTTATCCCTAGATATATCCTATTCAATATCTTGCTTAATATCTTCCTTATGTGTTGTGCAGCTGACTTTAGGAAACTAGCATCTCCGCTTGCTGATTCAGAGAAGAGGATCAAAGCAATCTATGAGCTTCCAGATTCCGAAAGAAGTTTCATTCCACCTCCATCATCCTCAACCCAACCCTCGAGTTCGAACATGTCTGGTAAGGATCCTGTTTGATATCCTGCGTATTTTGTTAGACAAGATATTAAATTATTAAATCGAAAGTTACCTCCCTGTATGCAGCATTAGCCAAGACCCCTGAGGTTTTCGATCTTGATGAATTGGATAGCTACTCCGGACCTGCACCAGCGAAGAAAGAGTCAAGCTCCAAGCCTTCAGCCGCATCGAAGCCTTCTTCCAGTTCTAAGCCCACCGCTGTCCCCAAGTCTTCTTTAGCTTCCAAGCCTCGGGCCTCTAGTTCTCGAAAGAGAAAGGATACTGACTCCCCCACCACTTCAGCTGAAGCCTCTCCTTCCTACGAGAACCTTGGGTTTGCAGAATCCAGCAGCCTCATGAGTTCTCTTCTTAACCAGGTAAATATCCTCATCCTATATCCTGCGAATATATGTTGAATTGATACATAGTTAATTATACTGATATTCATACCTGAAATTGTAGGGTCTCGAACGCCTGACACATCCCCGGTCATGGCTTGTGATTTTGTCAAGGCATTGGAGGTCAAACTAAAGAAGGCAGAGATCGCCAATGAGAATCAGAGGAAGATCACCGAGGCCATGTCACAGCATTACGAAGACAAACTCAAGGTTATGATCCGGGATACTAAGCTTGCCGAGGAGAAGGTAGCTCAAGAGGCTCAGGCTAAACTGGACGCCGCACAGCTTCAACATGAACAAGATCTGATTGCCTACCGGGAAGGCCTCAAGGGTTCCGTTGTCATCTCCCTTCTTCAAGCTAGGCTAAAGATGGCTTATGAAGCCAGAGCCGTGGGCGTTGAATGCCCTACCTGGGACATTGATGCTTGGGAGGCAAAACTGAAGGACCTTGGTGGCAAACCCATAGAGCGCATTGCCAAACCGGCGGTTGAGGAGCCTCCAAAGGCGGTTGAAGCTATCGAGGATTCTGGGGCTGATGCTGGAGCAGATGCTAGTGGTGATGCTGGTCAGGATGCTGAGGGTAAGGAGGAGGTGAAGGTTGGTGAGGATGCTGTTGTGTGAGAGCATCGAGGTGGGCAATGATGGATAGTGTTAGGCCGGAGCCCACTTTTTTAGATCTGAATGGTCTGTACCCCCTTTAAACACTTTACTTTTCCTGCACTTCAAACAATTTATATTTTCGGCACAATATGATGGCCAAAGGTGGAGGGATCCTGGGTTCCAGGATGAAGCCTTTGGTCATCAATCTTCATATCCTTTAGACTTTATCATACTCTTGGTGGATGGGTCTTGGTTTAAGACGAAACCAAGAGTGTGACATTTTGGGTTGCTAATAATAGATTAATCTTTTAGCCTTATCTGTCGTTGTTATGTTTTCATTTTGAGAAATATGTTTGAAATATTCTGATCAGATATCCTGGTTGGGATACTGATAAAATAGTCACTACTTCTATTATTTTTGAAAATATCAGAGAAAAGTCTGGTTGAACATTTCTTTGTAAAACTTAGATTATTTAATTTGGGCTTTCAAGTATTGAAAAATGGAAAGTCATACCAGAAACACTTATGCAATAATTTCCAACTCCAACCTTGGAATCCTTTGCAATGTCCCCTGTCCGTGAAGGATATTGCATCAATGTATGACATACTTGAGTATTTCTTCACTTAGTGACTAAGCTTTGTAGCTTTTTCTCCACAAAAGAATATGTATGAACACAATCATAATCTGCTATATCTTTAGAGTTTGTTGACAACTTTAGTTTTACTGGGGATAAACCCATAACATCCTGGGGATAAACCTTAGTATGCTAGGGTTAAACCCTTAGTATCATGGGGTTAAACCCTTGTTTTCGTGCGCTACAGGCGGGAGTGTATAAACTCCAAGACTTAGAAAGGTTAAAACCTTTAAACCTTTGCGAGTATGAAAATACCCTTTCGCAAGAGGGGGTGATCAATCCTGATATACCTTAAGGATCCAGGATATAGCCAATAATAACGAAATTGTCAGCCACTATTACATGAACTGGTCCCGCTATCTTGAACTATACCCGGATACTTGTGCTCCAGGCGGGGTGTTTAAACCCAATTCGGGAGAAAGGTGAATACCTTTAAACCTGTGAAGGGATCTGCATCCCTTAAACGTGAGAGAGGGGGCCAATCCTCTAGTCTTTCGATTTGTCTTAAGTACATATCTTGGAGTAATATCCTGAAAAGTATCCTACAAAACACCTTTAAACTAAGGTGGGTGTTAGCTTTAGCTAACACCCCTCCGATGCTTAAGTCAGTATTGGGTTTCAAAGAGTATTAAATTAAACATATTTAAAAGAGATAGAATTCATACCATCCTGAGTCAGAAAGTAAATCCTAAACTCACTTGAAATAAGCTTTAAGATGTATAGCATTCCAGGATCTTGGTATCATATCTCCATCCATGGTCTTGAGCCGGTATGCCCCCTTTCCTGACTCTGATTCAATTTCATATGGTCCTTCCCATTTTGGGGCTAACTTGTCGTCGGCAGGATTGGTTGTGTTTTGAAAGGCTTTTCTCAATACCCAATTTCCAACTTGGAATCTTCTGGTTCTTAATTTTTTGCTGTATGACTTAGCTATCTTTTGTTGATATACTTGCCATCCTTAGCTTTGCTACATCCCTTGCTTCGTTGATAGTATCTAAGTCTTGACATAAGGGCTTCAGGATCCCGAAGGCTCGATCTTACTGTAGGTATCACCATTTCTGTTGGAATCACTGCTTTTGCCCCAAATACCAAAGAAAATGGAGTTTGCCCAGTAGCATTCTTCATAGTTGTTCTATCAGCCCATAGGACAAATGGGAGTTCCTCAGCCCATCTTCCTTCTCTGGCACCTAACCTTTTCTTCAATTACACTTGTTGGAGGATTCTGCTTGTTTATTGGCCTGAGGATGCACCGGTGTTGACGTGATCATCTTGATTCCCCAATTTTTACAAAAATCCGTGGTTCTTTTGCTGATAAATTGAGAGCCATTATCACAAATTATCTCGGCCGGTATGCCGAATCTTGTCAGGATATTCCTCTTGATGAAAGATACCACTTCTTGATCCCTTACTTGGACAAAGGCTTCTGCTTCAACCCACTTGGAAAAATATCCGTCATTGCCAGCATGAAGACCTTTCCTCCCGGAGCCTTAGGTAGTTTCCCCACTATATCCATTCCCCACTTCATGAATGGCCATGGAGATGTAATGGGATATAATGGTTCAGCAGGCTGATTTAGTATATTATTGTGTCTTTGACATGCATCGCACTTTCGAGCATACTCCGCAACATCTTTTTTCATGGTTGGCCAGTAATATCCCGTTCTCAACACTTTCGAGAATAAAGATCTGCCCCCAGTATGGTTGCCACAATCTCCTTCATGTATACCTGAAGTACCTCTTTGGTTTCAGGAGCTTCCAGGCACCTCAGATATGGACCTGCAAGGGATTTCTTATACAAAACATTATTTATAATAGTAAAGCGGGATACCTTCATTCTGAAAGGTTTGGGATTCTCATCCTTTGGGATATCTCCTTCTTCAAGGTACTTCACAATTGGAGTCATCCAGGATTCAGGATTTTCCTCAAGATATCCATCACCAGGATCCTGGATAGCTATTACTTCCTTATCCAGAGATTTGAAAAGTTTCATAGCGGGATACAGGATATGTAGTATTGGTATCTGAGTTCCTTCGGTATCCTGACAGTGGATCCTAAATTTACTAGAGCATCTGCTTCCGCATTTTCTTCTCTTGGTACCTGTTCAAGTGTAAAATTTTCGAAATATCCTGCTAATTTTTTAACAATTTCAAGATATTCAGCTAACTTTTCACCTTTGACTGCATAAGATCCATTGAAATGGTTAGTAATCAACAGGGAATCAACATACACTTGTAAAAATTTAACATTCATATTCTTAGCCAATTCTAGTCCTGCTATTAGGGCTTCATACTCAGCTTCACTATTAGTAGCAGGAAATTCACATCTAATTGTCTGGGGTAATATGTCCCCCTGTGGCGATTTTAGTAGTATCCCTAATCCTACACCTTTGACATTAGATGCACCATCAGTATATAATATCCAAGATCCTGAATTCTCATCTAATTGTTGTACTTCTAGGTCAGCCTCATTTTGAATATCACTACTACAATCAGCCACAAAGTCTGCTAAAGCCTGAGACTTTATAGCATTCCTAGGTTCTATACTAAATCGTATGCACTTAATTTTACGGACCACTTAGCCATCCTACCAGACATCTCCGGTTTCCTAAGCACATTTTTAACAGGATAATTGGTTTTGACATAAATCCTATGAGTTTCAAAGTAATGTCTAAGCTTAGTTGATGCCATGACTAGAGCTAATATCAATTTTTCTAAGTGTGAATATCTAGTTTCAGCATCTAACAAACTTTTACTAACATAATAAACAGGATACTGCTGACCTTCATGATCCTTTACCAGGACATCATTATTGTGTTTCCCGATACTGCAAGGTATAGGGATAAGGGTTCACCATCCTCGGGCTTCATCAACAGGGGTGCACTTGAAAGATATTGCTTCAGTTCTTGCAGAGCAACTTCGTGTCTTTCTCCCCATTCAAACTTTTTTGTTCTTTTTCAGAATATCGTAAAATTCCTTGCATTTTTTTGAGGATCTTGATATGAACCTGGTCAACGCTGCTACCCGTCCTGTTAATCTCTGCACATCCTTCATGTTGGAAGGTGATTTGAGATCCAGGATAGCTTTAATCTGTTATGGGCTTGCTTCTATTCCCCTCTTGGTCACCATATATCCTAGAAATTTTCCTGCCCCCACTCTGAAGTGACACTTAGCTGGATTCAACTTCATATTATACTGATCCAGGATATTGAAAGCACATTCAAGATCTTGGAGGTGATCCTCGGCTTTCTTGGATTTTACCACCATATCGGTGATATAGACCTCCATTGTGTCCCCCAGTTTGTCTTTGAACATCAATGACTAGCCTCTGGTATGTTGCTCCTGCATTTTTTAAACCAAAAGGCATGGCAATATAACAGTATATACCTGTGGGTGTCATGAATGTTGTATTCCTTTTGGTCGGATGGCTCCATCTGGATTTGCTGAAATCCTGAGGATGCATCCATAAAGGTCAGCATTTCATGACCAGCAGTTGCATCTACCATCGAATCTATATGAGGTAATGGGAATGGGTCTTTAGGACAAGCTTTATTGAGGTCTGTTTGTAATCTACACAAACTCTCCACTTCCCATTCTTCTTTTGGACCACCACTACGTTTGCTAGCCACTTAGGAAATTTAACTTCCCTAATCATCTTGGATTTCAACAACCTTTCAACCTCCTCTTGTATAATCGCATTCCTTTCCGGAGAAAATTTCCTTCTCTTTTGTTGAACGGGTCTGAAAGATTTGTCAATTCCAAGTTTGTGAGTTATAATATCTTTTGATATACCTGTCATATCTTCGTGTCTCCATGAAAACGTAGACATCCTGCATTTCAAAAAGTTAGTAAACTGATTCTCAATATCCTGAGGATATTGGTTCCTACAAGCACCGAGATATCTGGATTATCCTGGTCCAGGATAACTTTTTTAACATCCTGCTCCGAAGTCTCCACGATATCCTTGGCTTGTATCTTTAGTTGCTATCCTGCCCTGGATTTTGTTGATGCCTTCATCGAAGAGGAGTAGCATTCCTTCACCTCCTGTTGGTCACTTTCCACTTTGACTACCCCCCAAGGAGTAGGGATCTTAACACATTGATGATAGGTAGAAGGTACAACCTTCATATCATGAATCCATAGCCTGCCTAATATAATTTATAGCAGGATAATGAATCCATGACACAAAATCGTTGCACGAATTCACTCCTTCAACATATACAGGCAACTTTATCTCCCCAACCATGTTCTTTGCTTCTCCACTGAACGCTACAAGCACAGTGGACTTCGAGGTAATCTCCTATCTCTAGGATGTTATCCTCTTCAGGGTCTCTAATTGTATGATGTTGACCGAGCTGCCATTGTCCACCAGTATTCTACGCACAAAATGGTTAGCAATATACAAAGTGATTACCAGACATCATGATGAGGATCCTGAATGCTATCCCGGTCTTCACTTTCGAACGTTATCACTTTGTCGGTTGTAAGTGATGTCACCCTCGTTGGCTTGTCCCCTCTTTCTGCCTTTGCCTCTTTGGCATGACCTCTTAGCTGCAGAATAAGAGGTTCCGCATATATCGGATCCTCTAGATATAAAGTTGATTATCTTGGCGTCTGGGGGAGGCGATGCTGCTCGTTCAGGATCCTTGTCAGTATCCTGACCCATATTCTTCTTCCTTCCGATGAGATCTTTTAATTAGCCTTTGCTTAGCAGATAGCTTATCTATTTTCTCATGGCTATACAATCTTCCGTTACATCATCCTCAACAGCTGTTCACTTTCTTGCTGTCATTCCTGCCATATGGCTTAGAGCGATATGGCTTGTACGCTGATTCTGACTTTCTGTTGGTTGACTCGTATGTTGAGGATGAATTCATCCTCTCTTGCATTTTCTTGTCGTCTTCAAGCCTGATATATCTTAGGGCCCTGTTTTGAGCTTCGTCCAAGTTCCTGCAAGGATTCATCACAATATCCTGATAAAAAGGAGAATCCTTTTGTAATCCCATCTTGAATGCCTGTACAGCCGTAGCACCATCAAGATGTGGGATATCTAAGGATTCCCTACTAAATTTGTTCACATAATCCCTAAGGGATTCTTGAGGTCCATGTGTTACCCTGTAGAGGTCACTTGTTAGTTTTTCAAAGCTTCTACTACAAGAAAATTGACTATTAAACAAATTTACCAAATGAGAAAATGATGTAATTGAATGAGGTGGAACGCTTAAGACCACTTCAAGGCTGATCCTGTCAGAGTGGAGCCGAAGCCTTTGCAGAGACATGCTTCTTTAAGATCCGGTGGAATAGGATTCACTTCCATCCTCTCCCTATATTGGGCAATATGTTCTTCAGGATCCATCGTCCCATCATAAAGCTTCATGTTGGGGGTTTGAAATCTCTTTGGGATTTCAGCATCACAAATGTGGCGAGCAAAGCGGGATATGTTGTGGCTATCCTTGGGATACTTCCGGTATGGGCTGCACTACCCCGGGTACACTTGATATCATATCCTTCAGTTTCTAAGCTCTCTGGATAGTGTTGAGGTTACACTTGTATCCTGCGAAGATCCAACATTGTTAGTAGCAAGAGTATTAACATTATTAGAAACGTTACCAGCCTGTTGATTCTGGCCATATCCTGGAGCATATCCTGGGCCTCTCACAGTCGATATCCTGGCTGATGAGGGTATCTTAGGAACATTTCTCTGGGAACGACTTGGTACAACAATGCCCTGATTATCTTCAGTGTACACTGCTGAATTAAAGTTCCGATTCCTGGGCTGCAAGGGAGTGTCAACATCCTCAGCAGGTCTCTTGGAGTTGGACTTCAAGAGTTGTATTTCTCTCATTATTGTGTGGTTAGTTTCCTACTGTTGCTTCATCTGATCCTGTATATTACCAAACAAAGCCAAAATTTCATCATTAGAAGCCATAAAAGGAGTTCTCCCTGGGACACCAGATCTGTAGACATTTTGAACAGGCAGAGCGTCTTGGGATGGAGGTGGTGGAAGCACCGAACCGGTTGTAGAAGAGGTTGTAGCAGGCGTGGAGGGAGCTCATGTTTGATTTCGAAGCCATCGAAAACAGTTGTGAAAAAAGTTTTGAAAATAAAAATCCAAGTAATGACTTTAACAAAGCTTTTCGTAGAAATAGCACCACTTGCCCCACGGTGGGCGGCAAATTGTTTTGGTCAAAAATTACCGAAGCAATTAAGTGATCAAATTAGTTTTGTGAGGTAGTGTGCTAACAGTGTTTATGAAAAAAGTGTTGGTTTGCTTGTTTGTAAAAACAGTTTTCAAGATAGGGCTCAGGATATCGAGCTGTATCAATAATCAAACAATGAGCAAAAATGTAAAGGTTGACAGGTGATGTACGAGGAAAGCCCTTGATCAATCTAGATCTCCGGCATAAAACCTCGGGAGCTGACAATCGCAGCTGCCTTGTTCTTCTTATTACTCCAAAACTCAGGATACAATGCCGGATAATTCCCAGATCGTTGCTAAGTGTTACAAAAATTACTAGTGCAGTGTGTTTGTGTATAATTGTGAGAGAAAGTGTGAGAACTCGAGAGTAGCGAATGTGAGTGTGGTGCCCTATCGATCTGGTTGTCCAATATTTATAGTTACATAGAAAAAAACTCTCCTAAAATGATGGGATGCCTTGGAATATTCCCTAACGAACGTTATTGACCAGGTATAGCGGCTTCAACGTCTTTCTTCTAACCATTTAGTCCAAGTCTTCAGGTGAATGAGTCTTTATGAATGTTGTGATCCTGTAACTATGACCTGCACCAGGACGTTACCAATATCCTGGTCCGGTATCCTAATCGTAATCAGAAATAACAAAGTCAGGATATAATTCAGGATATGGGCTCAGAATTTCACCCATAACAATATGGATTCATCAAAGCACAAAATCATCAACTTAGTTGATGATTCGGTTGGTCATGAATAAGATAAAAATGTACAAATATCTAGCTTTGCTAAGTAGCCAAATGAGAGCAACCAAGACGTGTACATACCCAACATGGCAAATGTTGGAGACGAGGTGTGGTTGATTCATTTTTGTTTCTTGGAAACCACTTAGATGAATGCTTAACTAATGTAACAAAACAAGTGAAGTAGGTGGAATCATAGTTGGAAAGCCAAGGCCCCCATTGTTCACACCTAATCAAAACTTAAGTCTTTCAACATTGAGGGTTGAAAGCTTGGTTGATCTTAACACTTTTTTGGTCACTTGGGACCTTTTAGGGTAGTAAATAAGGGAGGTTTTGGACCTCTATCTTATGGAAATAAACCATAACATAAGCCCCACAACATGAGTTTAGTTGGGGATAAAGCTTCGTCAAGATTCCCACAAGATGAATGTAAACAAGAACAAGTTGTAAAGTGTTAAACAAAACAAAATTTAAAACTGACTTTGGAGCCTCATATAAATGATGTACCACCTTGTTGCACCTTGGTGAACCTTGGGTAACATCCTTGGAGGTTGTCCAAGTAGATTGACGTAAGAAAACAAGAAGAAAATGGAGAAGAATATGCTCAAAACTCACTGGTTTGAGACTTGGTACAATCTGCCTAACTTAGAAATTTTGAGAAGGTTGAGAGGATTTGCGAGTTGTTTTGAGGTGTGTAAAGGGTGGAGGAGTTGTGTAAGACATGTATTTATAGTGGAGGATTAGGGTTGAAGTTTTAAGAAGGTTAGAAGGTGGTTGGAGAAGAAGGGAGGTAGAAAAGAGGTCCAATCGGCGAGCTTGTAGCAATTCTGCCCGTCAGACATGCCTTGCGACCGTAAGACACTTGTCTTGCGGTCCGTAAGACCTTCCATTATATTATTTTTATTTTCATCCTTGTTGTTTGGTTATTTGTTCATGTATGCCATTCATTTGATATGTTAAGTGTTTTAAGGCATTTTTAGGGCATTTTAAGGTACGTATTAGTGTGTGAATAACATGAATGTATATGAGTATGTTTCCAAATATAAATAAATATCGAGTATGATTCGGTTTCGAATATGAAACGTGTATTTGTGAATGAGTGTGCTTCATGTATGTATGAATTACAAAAAGTATAACTAAAATGCATTTCTATTATGATCAAAGTCTCGAGATTATAAAGGTTGATACGAAGTACGAATACAAGCTTGCTAAAAATAGAAGGTATGAAACACGGATCGCTACAACGGTTAAGCCCCAAATACTTTATGTTAATGAGGCAATACGGATTAAACTCGGGTTATCAACATTCTGAAAGCATTTGCCAATTGCAATACCCGAACCAAGTGGTTTTGTACCAAATCCCAAGACTTTTATATTAAAAGTGGCTAAAAAGCATTTTGGTGTACTAGTTGTATTCACAGTGTATTTGATTCTCGTAGCACGGCTGAAGTCAAAGTTTATTAACTTATGGTGTGATTACCGGAGGGCTCTATAGTCCAGAATGGATTGAAATATTTATCCATTAGAATTGTTACGGGTCATTATAAGTCCTTTGGACTTGACCGGTTAACTTAGGATTAAGGTCGGTTCCGCTAGATTAGGCGTTGACCGGATAGAATATGGTTTATAACCATACGATTGGGGAGTCTCGAGTAAAATGGTTTATTTAACCATCCATTCTGATTTGAAAGAGTTTTGAAATGGTTTAACCCGTTATGACACGTTTATTGGTTTATGCCATTTTAACCGTCCATTCCGAAGTGGTCAGAATCGAAAGTTAACAGAAAAGTCAAACTATTGGCCAATTCCAGACTTTCGATTAAATTAAGCTACTAAACTTGAAAACTACCGAAAGGAAGTAAGAGAAAATACTTACTTAGACTAGAATAGACCTCAACACCAGAAAGGAAGCTTGGAGAGAGCAGAAAGAAAGCTCACACTAGATTTTTAGTGTTTATATTTTGGAATGAAGAATATGAAGGTCTAATGGGGTATTTATTTTTAGTGTTTATTGTCAAGCTCGGTTCAATATTTGAAGACTATGAAGGTCTAATGGGTATTTATATTTTGGTTAATTCGGTTTTCGATTAATCGTTTTTCAGTTAATTTAGTTTTTGTTTGATTTCGGTTCTGTTCGGTTTGGTTTGTCTTTGATTAACAATTCAGTTGTTGCCCACTTATAGACATTGTTAATCAATTTTAACTAAAAAAATATAGCTATACTACACTCAAATTAAAGAGAATAAAAGGTTTGCTTTAATGGTGTAGTTTTTTTTTAAATATTAACGTATGAAATAAATATGATCGTTTAAAAATTATGGGGGTAGTTAGTTTTTTTATCAGGGAGATACAACAAAACTATTAACTAATGATCAATAATTTGTTAACGTTGAGGGAATTAAACTATAATTAATATGAGGACATTAAAGTGTAACTATTATTTGAAAGACTATTTTACCTTTATTTGAGGGTTGTACATTATGCATTAAATTAAAAAAAGTTCTTAAGAGCATTCATATCCCCTCCACCATTTTTACCTTATAATTACATATATTTTCTCTTTTCTTTCAATTAAATAATATTTTTGTATACTTTTGTTATTACATTTTCTTTCTCCTCCACACATAAGCACTTTTAAAATATATTAAAAATTATAGAGGGTGAACAGTGTCCCCTTAAATATACAGATAAACAGTAACTTTTTATCTATCATTCACTCACAACCACTTACAACCATTGTATATGATATAAAGATTACTCTCATAAAATTTGATGGACAAGATGTGAATGCTCTTAGCTTTTGGGTATCTTAAAATATCATTCCCTCATGCACGATATCTAATATAGATATAGTGGGTGGTTCAAATAAGAAGAATTGATTTTGTAAGAATAAAATCAACGAATAAGAATACCTCATTTAGTATTGTAACACTTTGGAAAATTTCATCGAATTATATGGCAACATGTGTCCGGGAACTCTCAAATATTTTAGATTTGTTGGACGAGAGGGGCAAAATTTATACATATGGAAGATGAATAAAGTTGAAGGATCAAATGTGATAAAATGCAAGTTTTTGGGTTCTGACACTCCCGTAAGGCTTCAAAATAACTGTGGCCACCAGAGGTCCCTTACGGACCATAAGCCACCGCTTACGGTCCGTAAGGGGGTCGCTGGTAGTATGTTTTGAGCTGGCAGCGGCAGCTTGCTCTCCATGCCACCTAACTTTGAATTGTGCCACCTCTATGCTCCTTCCTACACCTATTGAGACACTAATCAACACAAGAGAGCTTCCATTAACACATGGCATCCTTTGGGAGATCCAAACTTAGTATAATAGGTGCTCTTGATGCTCATTCCAACTTGCACCTGCCAAATTTCTTTCTCTCATCTTTTGAGTAGCTTCTGATCTACAGATGCATCCACTCTGAAGTTATAAACTTCACTTGAACACTTGTAAATGTTCTATCTCAGTCTTTTTCCATTATTAGTCTAGTTATTAGTCGAAAGTCAAGCAAATTGACTTTTACTTTGACTTTCAATTCTGACCACTTTGGTCAAGTCAAAGTTTGAATCGAACTTTGCAACGTGATCGTAATAGTGAAGGTGTTAATCCCTTGTGATTGCACCCTCTAAAGATCATATTAAGTAGGCGGAATGACAAATCAAATTTACATAAAATAAAAGTCAAAAACATAAATTTTTATATATTACAATAAATGAGTTTCTAAGTATCAAAACCTTAAATTTTGACATCATAACAGTTTATGTAACATATTAGGTCATGTTTAATCATGTCCATCTCGTCATTTCCTGTTTAGCGCCCGTTTCATAGTCGAAAGTCAAATTGTTTGACTTCTACTTTGACTTTCGATTCTGAACCGTTTGGTCAAGTTTAGAGCATGTTTAAGGGTTGTTACATGACCGTATTATTGTAGGGAATAACCCTTGAAGTTTAAACCTTGTGGTCATATCATTTGATAGGTTTATTGACAAGCCCACATAATATTCTTTAAAAAATGCTGAAAATGCCCTTATGCATAAAAATGGTTTTAAAACCAATGAGATTTATAATATGACTTTGAAACTGATCATACAACTTTATTAAATATATTTTGGCATAACGGACTTGTCATAGGCCTATTCGACTACCCGATATCGCGTATGCGCGTACGGCTAGGTTAAATAGAATAAAATACATAAACTAGCCGAATCGGGTCAAAACCTTTCAAATTCAGTTTTAATCAGAATGTTTGGTTATTAAACCCATATTACACAAATCCTTGCACTAGTAAGGGTATAAACCATGTTCTTCTAGTCAACGCTTAATCTAACAATCCGAGCGTATCCATTAAGATTAATCGGTCAAAGTCAAATGACTTGTAAATGACCTGTTAACATTCTAACAAATAATATTTCCGTTCATTCTAGACTAGAAGCCTCCAATAAATTGCGCCTAAGTTTAGGTTGTTTTGAATTACGGTTGTGCTAAACATATTGGTATTATAAAGACTAGCACTTGCCCTATTTTATTTATAAAGGTTTGGGATATGGTGTTAGCCACCTGGTCGGGTATTGCAAAAGGGCGAATGATGTCACAAAAAAGCAAATAACCCGTTGTAATCCCTTTTGCTTGATAACTTAAACACTTGGGATTAATACGACCGTGTCCTGGATATCCCGACTCATTAATTGTAAATGGCCACGACTTAAGCGTGGGGTGTATGCATACACCTGACAGACTCTAATGCTATATATTTATATGATAATGAAAATGTGGTGTGTTGATTAATCAGGTACCGCCATATGATTTCCGGTCCCCGACTGTATTGATAAGCATGTAAACTAGTAACAGGAGATATAGTTTGTCACATGTTATTTAAAATGACATACCAAATAGTATCAAATGAATTTTGAAAATATTTCAAAAGAGTCGTAAATTGAATTTACCAGTTAAAAACTGACATATTTTCAAAAGACTAAGCGCAGGTTAATTAGCAAATACGAAATAGGTTGGAGCGGCTTGGTCTTAGAAGTTGGAACTTGCAGGTTAATTATGTCGTACAAAAGATTAAGCGCATGTTACTTATGATGACGCGTACATAAAAATAAGCACATAAGAATATAATGTTTTATTAAGTTAAAGAGCGGTATGGTGCTTTGCGGCGGCGTTGGAACGTAAAAGTAACTTGAATTGATACCATCTAATGAAAACATACTATATTTGACATGACTCGTTTTAATTTCTAATGTTTTATTTAGTTAAAGAATTGTATGACACTAAACCATATTATATTTGACCAGACTGACTTCCCAAAAAAAAACTTACGTTAAAACGTAAATCAAGGACGCACATAAAAATATGTATGTAAAACTCGATTACGAAGTGTTTAAAAGTTAAGGGTTGTAATATCAATGTTTGAATGTTGAATGATAAATGTACATTAAAAGAGAAAAGTAAAAAAATACAGAGGAGAGGCGGCTACTATGTATATGAATCTTGTGATTTTAGTATTATATAATTTAGTATAAGGGTACATGAGTAATTTTGTATAGATCATTAGTTTGCTATATTTCACTATGTTAGCTAGCTTTAATAATTAATTTCAAAACCCCAATTATACTATCTACACGTAACAAATTCCATATCATTTAGAAAGTACGCACCTACACATACACATTGTTACTTCTACCTATATACCTACACACGTACTATAAGACCTACACATACACATTATTCTACCTACAAGCCTACACATTATTATACCTACACAATTATACTTCTATTTACACACCTAGCATAACAATATTCCATATGATTTAAAAGCTACACAACAATAACACAATCTTATATATGAACAACAATGGCCTACACCAATCTAAAAAAATCCTACACGATAACTTTTGTATTTTTCAAATAATACAATACTAAAAACATTTATGTAATATATTTATATATTAGACTAGTATTATTTATAAATAACAAATAACTGAAATTAAAATTGAAGAATCCAACTCTTGTTTGATAAGTTATATGATAAAATATATTCAATGGATTAAAAAACAATATATAGTTGGTTTAATTTAAGATAAGAGATACTAGGAGAGGTTATAATATTAGAAGAGAAATAACAATGTGTATTTATATTTGGTTTAATTTAAGTGAAAATATGTTTCATGATCAGATTCAAAACCATTCACCCATGGATCTATACATGCATATTTAACAATCTCATTTGCAAACAACAACCACACACAAACCCACGACTCTCTCTCTCTCCCACCCACACACACTTAACATATCCAAAAACTTCCATTTAACAAAACTAGTTTTAGTGAACAAACTTGCATTACACAATGTTTTAAAAGCAAAAACAAGGTGACCTCAAAAAAAGAACTTACCAGAGTTTCGCCGAAAAATGAATTGACCCAAAAACTTCTATATATGCTCCCAATTGCCCGATCTAAACATGGACGAAGAAAAAACTCAAAAACGAGTTTGCCAGAATTTGGCCGGAACTCTAACCGGAGTTACTCTAATGTTAGGATTCTCGCCGGATAGTCGGCGGACCACTAACGAACAATCGCTGGACCATCGTCGACTTGACTAAATCTAGTCACCGTTTTTTTCTTAGAGAGAGAAGAAATGCGGAAATGAGAGAGAATTGGAAGAAAAGGGGTATTAATATGGTGGATTTTTGGAGTGGGCCTTTATAGGTAGGCTCATGAAGTAGGCTACATGCCAATATCACAAACACAACTACTTTGATTCGATTCGTCTTCGTTCCAGAACTTTTTTCATCCGAGAACCTCATTGTAAATTGTATTAGGAATTTAATGTAACATTCTTAAAAAATGGAGCTCCGAAATCCGACCCAATTTATAAAAAAAATCGGATCCTTCAGTGTGATATATATATATATATATATATATATCTATATACACACACAACCCGGTTTTACACCCCTAACCGATGGCGTAAAAATCAGGGTGAGACGAAATAGATTGCAAAAGACTTCTAATGCTAATTGTGATAATATTTAATAATCAAAAGAGTTAAATGCCAAAATGGTCTCTAAGGTTTGCTCACTTTTGTCACTTTAGTCCAAAATCCAAAATTTTTAAATCTGGGTCCCTGTGGTTTGCATTTTGTTGTCATTTTAGTCCAAATTTCAAATTTGGTCAGATTCTCAACTTAAATCCTGATATTTTGTCATTTTGCTTAGGGGCATTTTGGTCATTTTGACCCATCATCTTCCCCAAATACCCTAACACAAAACCAAACGCCCACCTCTCTCTCTCTCTCTAAATCTGCACACACACCACCCCCTACTTCACCGCCACCACCTCCTCTTTCACCGACATCACCGTCACCGCCACCAACACCGGCGGATTCGACTGCAACAGTTCGGCAGCGAACCTCCGGCACGCGACACCACACCAAACTCACCCCACACCTACAAAACCTTTCCCTTGCATCAATTTCAGGAGGGGGGTGGTGTGTGCAGATTTAGAGAGAGAGAGAGAGAGAGTGGTGTGTTTGGTTTTGTGTTAGGGTATTTGGGGAAGATGATGTGGGTCAAAATGACCAAAATGTCACTAAGCAAAATGACAAAATATCAGGATTTAAGTTGAGAATCTGACCAAATTTGAAATTTGGACTAAAATGGCAACAAAATGCAAACCACTAGGACCCAGATTTAAAAATTTTGGATTTTGGACTAAAGTGTCAAAAGTGAGCAAACCTTAGGGACCATTTTGGCATTTAACTCTAATCAAAATTTCATTTCATTTCATTACAAACAAAAGTGCATAGTTTGGAAACAAATTACAACAAATAGACAAAAGACAAAGTACAACATTAACGACTAAATTAAAATGGGTTTATAGTCATCACTACTATATTCCTTCATCATCATCATCAATGAATTTATGAAATACGTATTAAAGTACTTGTCAACACATAAAGTATTGGTGAGCATACAAGTTTGAGTACTAGCATAAAACGTTTTAAACAATCCCCATGGCATAATCGTAAACTAAGACTTAACATGGCAATACTATCATGCAACTTATCATTGTCAACCCAAAGATTCCTGCTAGCACAATCTTATTGTAGCAACAATAAGACCGTTTTGTTTACTTAACATGACCTCAACAGTACCGGCGGTGTGTTAATCCTATAGCATTATACATGTTAAGGGAGGCTTGAACGAAGTTAATGATAAGTATAAAGAAAATAAGTATGATGTATGAGTTCTAGTATCACGTATCAAGCATGTATATTGGATTCTTTGTTTGTGTTTGAAGCATAAAGTATGTGATTGGGTGAGTATGATAATGTATACATGTTACACCTAAAGTGACGAAAAGTAAAAGGGGTCATGCACACTCACGGTTTTGCAAAGCATTCCGATTAAACCGCGAATTTGACGAGTCGTTGAGATGGGAACCCGAAGATACCATACATGAGGGAATGAAGGTGTGTGAGTATTCGGAGTTGAGGATAGTTAGGATTTTGGATTAAATATAAAAGTAATATGTCTACCAAAATATATCTTGTCTAAACACTCCTTTGGACACTAAGTTTTCATGTGTTTTCATGGGTCCTAATGTGCCCATTAGAATCACAAATGATGAATAAAGAACAAAGATAATATAGCCTAAGTTCATAATCTAACCATAATTCGATTAGTATTATGGATTCGGCTAAACATATATTTTATATTATATAGTAATAGTCCATCATATAATATCCTAGAGATCCTGTAAGTCAAGCATGGAGGTAGGATGATTAACATCCATTAAACCTCTTTGTATGGATTCACCAAATCACAAGGTATAAATTAGTTGTAACTCGGTTGGTCATGAATAACCAGAATGATAAACTAACTACTTCATCAAGTAGCCAAGTAAGATCAACCCGAGTGTTCCATACCCATCATGGTAAATGTTGGAGGTGTTGCGGGGTTGTGTTACCTTGAGTCTTGGAAGCTACTTTGAAGGATATGATAAAACATCAAGTGAGGTGGTGGAACAAGTTTGGAAAGCCAAAGCTTCCATGGTTCACACCTTCACCAAAATACAAGTCTCATCATATTGAAGATGGTGAGCTTAGTTGGTTTCAACACTTGTAGGTTGTCCAAAACCTTGTTAAAAAATAGAAAGTTTAGAGAGTGTCTGCAACTCTAAACTCATAAGAATCAACCTTAAACAAGTCCTATAACCATAGATGAGTTTAGGAACATGATCGGCATAAGATTCATGCAAAGTTTATAAAAAGTTTGAAACATAAACTTCAAAACAGAAAGTATGGACCTCAAAATGGTGATGTTCCACCTTACTTTACCATGGTAAACTTGTGGAAACAATCCTAGAGGTGTCCCAAGCTTTCAAGAAGAAGAAAAGATAAAGAAAGTTGAAGATAAGTGAGGTAGATGCTCACTTTGATACTTAGATAACTGTTCATGCATATGAATGTTGCCTACGTCATCGAATCATATCAAGTCTATAATAGGAATCTACATGTTAGAATATTTGATTGTGTATGATATTTTCACTTCTCACGAAGTGAAAGGTTCACCTCTCACGAGGTTAACGTCCACTCCTCACGAAGTGAACGTCCTATAAATAGGTGTGTTGGGTTATTTGTAAAGTAGACGTTTTGTGTAAAAAGGATGGCGAAGCTCTGTCCAGTTGTTTCTAGGATCTGTTCAAGTTGTATGATTATTGAAACTATAGTTAAAAGTGAATCTTGTTAATATTGTCAGCTAACTATAAAATGGATTCTGTACGTTTAATACTAGGTTATTCAAATTAGTGCCCGAGCTATCGGATTCGACAACGGACCTACAAGTAGTATCAGAGCTAGAAGGCCTGATTTGAAGACAATTCATTAAGATTCAACCATTGAAGACTTCTCTTCTACTCACTTCTTCTCATTTTTATCATTTTTTCAAAGATTTAACAGTCGAAATGGGTTGATTTTTTTAAGGATTGTAAAAAAACTTAGTTTTGAACAACATACTGAAAAATCACCTTAAAATTCAAACGTTTTCATGCTGAAATAGCTCACTTCGCACGAAGAAGCTCACTTTGCACGAAGTGAGATTTTCTTCACACTAGTGTTACTTCACACAAAAGTCTTACTTCGCACCAAGACTTGTTTTTGAAGAAAATTGTTGTTAAAATGGAAAACGATGAGATCGTTTTTGATGAACAAATGAAGAAGTTTATACCGAGATTGTTTACGATTAAGTTCCAGAAGAATCTGATCATTGTCATTATACTGAGGGGGAACTTTTACAAAATGTTTTTCAATCATTTATGCCTCCTAATGTTTATAATGCTTTTGCAGGTTTCTTCGGTGAACAGAGAGATCATGAGAGCACACAAAAGTGAAGAAGATATGATTGCAGAGAAAGTAATGATGGATTGGTTATATGAGGAAGAAGAAAATTTTAAAGTTGATCAGAAATTTAAAGTTGAGAGAGTTCAGGAAGAGAAGAAAATTGAGATAGTTGATAAAGAAAGACAGTGCACAAAATGTTTAGAACAGTGCAAGTCTTGTCTAGAAAAAGATGATAAGTACAGAGAGCTTAAATGTCATACTGATAACCTATCAAGTGCTTTCAAAGTCACGAAGGAAGCTTACGATAAACTGAGCAAATCTATTAACGAACTCCGTGATATAAGCATAAAAGATATGGATACGATTTCTATGCTCAAGGAAACAGTCAAGGATAAACAGATGGTTATAAAACACACATTGACACAATTTCCAAACTCAAACAGGACTAGAAGCTATGAAGATGGAAACGAGCAAGTTGATAAGAAGTTGATCAGTTACTCAACGACATCCTACATGTTAGATCATATTCTCCCAAGCCGACTGAAAAAGATGAAAATGGGAAGACATATACGGTTATCAAGTTAGAGGATTGGGTTATAATCAATGTCCACCCCCAACATGGAACCATTATTTAAGGAGGAATCCGGATGGGGTGGATAAGGCACTAAATCTGAAATTGAAAACAGTAAAAACCAAACAGAAAGATCAGTTGACTGATAACATTGATGTGACCTACTCAAAGTCTGATGGAGATGATGGATCAGACGTGGTGAAACAAGTGGTTGAGAATGTTTTGGGCAAAGGAACATATAAAATTTTTGGAAACACTCAATCGAAATTTGAAAAAGGAAGTTTCGAGTTCACAGCCTGAAAATGACGAAAATTTTCATGATGCTTATCTCAAAAAGTCATGAATATAGTTCAAATGATGATCCAAATATTTTAATATACAAAATGATAGGATCTGATCAGCTACAGTCTGATTCTGAATTTTCGATTCAGAATGTGAACTTGGATAGAGTAGAAAGGGTTTTCCAACTTTTTGAAATCGAAATTTCTGAAATTAAAAGTTTGACAAAAGAAACAGAAGTTCCAAACTTTAAGAGAAATAATTCTTATTATTTTAAACCCAAAAATGTTTATTCAAACAACCAACATAGAAATTATAATGGCTGGAATGGGTTTGAATATGGTAAGAGGAAATATAACAAGTTTGGAAAATCAATTTTTTTGAAGAAAATGAACTTTGTACCTAGTACAAGTTCAGAAAGTGCAAAACAAAGTCAAAACTGCAAACAATCTAATGAAGAATTTTTCAAACAACCAGAACAATCGTAAAAAGGTTGAAGAATCCTGTGTTGTAACAGACATTAGGATGCGCTTTAAATGCAATTAGATTGGACACATTGCAAGAAAATGTCCACAAAACAATCCTAAACCTATTCATGATGTTAAGAAAAATTCTGAAGATTTGAAACAAAAATCATCCCTGATGTTTGTACCAATTCAGGTTTGGAAACAATGTACAAAATCTACAAACAAAGTGAAACCAGTCAATACTAAGTTTTCCAATTTTGAAACTAGTAAATCTTCAAAAAGTAATCAACAAAAAAAACTCTACATTGCATTTCAAGAAAACGTTAAAAGAAAAACCAAACATGGGTGATGAAAGAAAAAGAAATTTTTGAAAAATCTGTGAAAATTGAGAGTTTAGAAGAATTTCCTACAAAGTTGAAACTAAATCTGTTTGGGTAGAGAAAATTAAAGTTGAAGAAATTACACCCAAGGCTGAAAAGACTTGGGTATATCTATTCAACTGATTGTGCATGTTTGTGTGCAGGAACTTCCAAGATCGAAGTAAATCATGAAGATTAAGGTTCCTTGGCACTTGATGAATAATAAATGGGTTTAACATGTTTATTTGATATAAATTTGATAAAAATTTAAAAATCACAGAACCCTCACTGATGAACAGACAAAACTAATTGAAAAGACATTTGTAAATGTTTATAAAATCAAAAGTGTCAAAGTTTTGTAATCATGAGAGGGAGAAAGTATGAAAGAAAAACGTGAAGTAGTAATTGATGGCGAATTGAAGTGATTCTCATCGGTCGGTTAATGTTTCTTTATAATCCAAAAATACAAAAATATGTTTTTGAATTTTAGGGGGAGAAATTTTTTTGAGAAAATCCAAAAACATATAAATGTAAAAAGTAAAAAAAAACATGAAAAGGACAAAAAGAGTTTTCGTGTATAAAAGAGGCAATAATAGTAAATTAGTGGACTATCACGGTATGCTAAAGAAATGTAGTGTTAATATTTTTTTAAACCAGTCTCACTGAGGATGTGCCAGTAGACTTCGCACATTCAGTAAATTGTTTTCGAGATATAAACATAAAGAAAAACTTATTAGTCTGTGGCTTAACATCTCTCGGATATATGGTCTTAGTACACCGAAATTTCGTTTGAGAGATTACCTGATTCTGAGATACTAGGTCTTTATAGATAATTGATATCTGGGGTATTATACAAGTTCTTCTGATTTTGCGTCGGCAATGGCCTAAAATTTGTAGAATATTTTTCTTATAAAACTCTAAAACTGCGTCAAACTGAAAATATCGAAAGATACGACAATTACAGTACAAAAGATTCCAAATTTGGAACACTACTTTTAAGTCGAGCCTTCATCTCTTTGTCTGTACGGTGGTACTAACCTGAGCTCTCAATGTCTCGCACAACCCAGATACGGATATCAGTTAGATATATTCACCTGTAAGATGAAAGCTAGGGAATTTTAATACGGGAGTATATTCTAAGGTGGGAAACACGGTTAGGTTAAGTTCTAAAACATTAACTAACATATCTTGGAACAATTGATAAATGTGCAGGAGTTTAAATGGACTAGTATACTGACAATCTAAGTGGATTTGTTTAGAACTTAAAGTTTAATCAAGATCAACGATACTAGTGATTAGTCTCATAAACTGAATATGATTTTTTTCATGTTAGTATGTTTGTACATAAAAGTTCTCATTTCATAAAGATAAAAAGATTTTATTTTCAAGTTAGTATCTGTTAGACCTTTTGAGATCTTTGATACTTGATTTACTTATGTTTAGATAGTTTTATGTTATGTTTAGCTAGTTCAGGGACTAAATATGTAATTTTGTAAGATGTTGTACTGGCCGGCGTAATTAAGGGTCTGGCGTAATTAATAATTACACCAGATGGCCAGATACTATATATATGTGTTTGAATGAAACCCTAGCTCCAAGGTTCTTGGACTACTGATTTTGGTGATTTCTTGTGTTGTGATTCTTGTGATTGTTCTTGTGCTTAATCCGTATATCCAGGTGCTTAAATCGTTATTATCAGTTGGGATTCAATATACAACACTTGTATCTTCATCCAAAACAAGAATCTTCATCTTCTTCTTTGATTTTTCTTAACTTTATACATTCAAAACACCTAATCTATAGGTGTTTGTATGTAAACAATCAAACCACTGTGATCCGTAGTTGATTTGGGACTCACAATTTGGTATCAGAGCCTTTGTGCTCTTGATTGTTTGATTTTTGTTGAGATTTTTCAAGATTTGAAGGTTTTTCAAAGTTTCATAGTTTTTCAAATTTTTAGAACTAAAATGGCTTGATTTGGTGTGTTTGATCAGTGAGTTTTTGTTAATCAGTGTTTAGACAAACATTTGGGTCATTTTGATACAAAGAATCATGGATTTTGAGTCGTTTTTGGTGTTTAGAGGGTTTTTGTTCGTGTCAAAACCCTGTTGGGCGTATTTAGTTTGAAGCCAGCGTAGATATTTTTGAACACATTGTAGATAACTTTGAATACAGCGTAGAACCTGTTGAAACAACGTTTTTGTTTTTATAGATCACGTAATTAACAATTACGCTGGATATTTACCAGCGCATTTGTTGATTATCAGCAAAATAGTGTCAGCGTAATTGTATCGAAGGCGACTTCGAAGGCAGTGATAAGAATCCTCAGCGATCTTATCACGATAATCAGCGAACTTAACAAAGCTTTTGTTTTTGTTGTATTTTCCAGCGGATTTAACATCTACGCCGGCGCAGATCTCTTCAGCGTACTTGTGGTTACAAGCGAATTTATCCAGCGAACATAATCAGTGGAACCAGCGTAATTAACAACTGATCGAAAACCTAAAATCATATCTTTAATCAAAATGTCTCTAAGTCAATTGAACACTGTTGCACAAGCCGAACTGGAAACTGGAACTGCGACGAGACCTCCTAAGTTGAAAGGATCCGAGGACTTTAGCAGTTGGAAAACCCGCATCAAGGCGTTCTTTGAGTACACTGACTACACTCAATGGATGTCTGTCACCGTTGGACCCCATGTTCCTGTGATCATAGAAGATGATGTTCGTGTTGTAAATGAAGATCCGACTACTTTCACTTAAGAAGATAGAGCACTGATTCAATGTGACCGCCGTGCTCATGGTGCTCTAACCATGGCATTGAACATGGATGACAACAATTTGTTCGAAGAATACACCCATCTCACGAACTTTGGTTGGCCCTCATTGAGCACTACGAAGGAAACTAAGAATTGATGGACAACAAAAGAGATATGGTGCAAAAGGAATATGACATGTTCGGAAGTGTCCAAGGAGAAAGCTTGTCCGACCATATCAGTCGCTATCTAAATGTGCTGACCAAGATGAAGAAAGTTGGAAATCCGGTTGCCAACTATGCCTCAATGAAGAAACTTTTGGACTCTCTTCCAAAAGAATGGAGTTTGCAATGCATGATGATCAAAAGGAGCTTTCTGTGCAGTCAGCACACCTGTCACACTTTCCGATCTAATTAACACTCTGAAGGCATTTGAAATGGAGGTGATCAAAAGAGAAATGCATCAAACTAGCCAAAAGTCTGTTCAGTCGGCTGCTGTTATCATGCCCAAGAATATGGCTTTTCTTGCTCCAACAAACTCGGGCGGATCAAGCTCTCAAAGTACTAGCGCATCTTATAATAATGCTTCCGCGAACTCTGCTTTGGCTCCACAAACTAATTTGAAAACCAGTGGGGCTACAGATGCTCAAGCACTCAAGATATCCACTGAACGCGTTGCTTTATTCAATACTTTCTTAAGCAGTTATGAAGCTCTTATGTCTAGTGAATTGAAACGTGATTACCTTACTGCTAAAGACATGTATCAGGTGGATCCAGATGGCATGGAAGAAATGGACTTAAAGTGGCAAATGGCTATGATCACTCTTCGCCTGAAAAAGTTTCAAGACAAGACATGGAAGAGACTATCTCTGGGAAAACCTGGTTTTGATGAGTCAAAGCTACGCTGCTACAACTGCAAGGACCTTGGTCATTTCAAGAGGGATTGTCCTTTGCTGAAG
Source organism: Scalesia atractyloides (assembly GCA_947069175.1). Lineage (NCBI taxonomy): Eukaryota > Viridiplantae > Streptophyta > Magnoliopsida > Asterales > Asteraceae > Scalesia > Scalesia atractyloides. Next base: position 36,038,044 of record CAMTDV010001634.1, read on the forward strand.
AAAGAAAATGCTAAAATTTTCATAGCCAGAAGGCCGATCGTCATAGAGGGAAGCACAAATGCTGTTGATAATACTCCAAAGGCACTAGTTGTTGAAGACTATGATTGGGCATATGAGATAGCTGAGACAAAGGAAGAAGTCAACAAAGCTTTGATGGCTAAAATCTCGAAGGAATCAAAAGAAATTGCTCAGGTCTCACCAACCAAGACAGCAACAGAATCAGTAGTTGCACATTCGAAATGTGCCCATAACAAAAATGACGGTATTCCCAAATAAATTCAATTGACAAGGGTCTGAAGAGCATTGTGAAGTCAACAAATGATGAAGCTGAAAAGAAGCTCCAGTGAATGGCAAAGGAGAAAAGAAACAAGGTGGTGAAGCATCAGCTGCTGCTATGAAGGCTGAGTCTGCAAAAGAAAAGAAGAAAGGAATTGGTAAACAGCATCCCATATGAGTTCAAAGCAAAATTGTGTTCGAAGCCGTGTATGAACGTCGTGGCACACGACAAATCAATCAACCGTGACCTTATTAAAGAAAAAGAAAAAGTTGTCGAAAAACAAAGAATGAATGACGAAGCTGATATCAGAAGTTGAACTCAACCTTAACTGAAATGCAGTCTTTAAAGGAGTTGCTTTTTAAAAAGGATTTCATTATAAATGATCAAGCTAAACGATTAGAAATTTCTGAAATCAAAAACATTAAATTGCAACTCACCATTGATAAATGGAATGTTAGCAAAAAGGCATTGGTTGATATCGAAAATAGTCAACGACCAACATACGTGAAAGATGGCATTGGGTATAAAGACAAGCTGGGAAATGAAAGAAGAATCTTTCCACCTCCTCACAGCAAAAACTATGTACCCATGCCAACTCCTCATCCTGAAAATGATTTAATTGATAAAACTGATTTAATTGCTCAAAGTGTCGATTACTTGAATGATAAAAATTCTAATGTCTCTATGAGTAATGCAAATGCAAATGAGCGTGGAGGAGATGTGTGCGATGATCAAGGTGAAGGAACAAAAATAGGCATAGGTTATTCAGGCGACAGTTATACCACTGTAAACCGGTTCGCCTGGAATTGTGGAAAAACAAAAGACAAGTCTATTCGGGATGAATGTAATAATTTAACTAGGATGGATGACTGTATTAAACCTATTTTAAATATTCGGGATGACTATAATAGGCATGTGCCTAAACCTTTGAATCAAAACCACGAGAATGTAGTGGTTGAATGCATGGACTTGAAGTCTGCCTTTTGTGATGAAACTGTTATGCATGAATCATCTGTGTTTGTTCCAGAATTGAAGAATAATAGACTCGGAAAATTCCTTACAGAGGAAATTCCCGAGTTTGTTCCATCATGTGCAGGTATTTCGGCAAGTGAACAAGACTCAAGTCAAGATTCGAGTCAAGAATGCAGCAGTGAAGATTCTACCTCATCTGTGTACTGTGACATAGAAAACTCATGTGTAATCAAGAGTCATCTTCATCAGAATATGAATCAGACGAAGAATTCACCGAGGATGAAAGTCGTCTTGACAAGAAAATGAAGAAAATGACATACTCAAGCGTTGGCAAAATGAGCAAAGATTCTTACAGCTCAAGACACTCATCACATACATCATCTTCAAACGCCTCATCCACCAAAAAAAAGAAAAGGCGTTATGAAATGTTTTCGTTGTGGTCATTTAGACATACAGCGAAGATTGCAAAAGCAAGAAGTTTTCAGAACCTAAAATAAATTTTGTCAAAAACTTCACAGAGCAAATTGATAGTATTAAGAAATTCGTAAAGAATCTAGTTAATGCATCATGTTTTTGGAAAAGAAAAGAAGATTTAATTATCCAAAATCATGATAGATTAAAATTGAAGCAAGTTTGGGTCCGAAATCTAACTAACTTGTATATATTTTGTTTGTTGTTGTATTATAGAATAAATTGTAAAAATGGCTCCGAATGCTCATGGAGCATATTCGGCACGTGGACAGTGGATGCTCAAGGCATATGACGGGGTTAAAGGAGCTTTTAAAGAATTTCTGATTCGTCGATGGTGACTTCGTGTCATGTGCCGGAGAAGGGTGGAAAATTGTCGGAATAGGAGATGTTGTGTCAGAGGCTCTTACTTTGGAAAACGTGAATTATGTTCCAGAACTATGCTACAATCTTATGAGTGTATCACAAGTCTGTGACAAAGGGATCTCGGTTCTTTTCAATGATGTCGAGTGTCTCTTTCTCAAGCCAGAATACACAGTTCCGCCGAAATCATTATGCTAACTGCTCCTCGTCAAAACAACACCTACGTCCTCAACATGAAGAATGCCAAAACAAATGAGCAAATGACTTGCTTGATTTCTAAGGCCTCAGAATCGGAATCACTGCTTTGGCACAGGCGCCTAGGGCATGTGAATTTTAAAAATATGAACAAACTTTCAAAATTAAATCTCGTAAGAGGTTTACCTGTAAAAGAATTTCCTTTTTCTGAAAAATGTATCGCATGGGCCCAAGGCAGCAACACAAAAAGCCACACAAATCCAAAGCAGTGCATACAATCACAGCACCATTGCAATTGCTGCACATGGATCTTTTTGGCCCTATTAGTGTTAAAAGTTTAGCTAAAAGATCTTATTGCTTGGTGATTACAGATGATTTTTCTCGCTTCTCATGGGTCTATTTTCTTGAAGCAAAAAGCGAAACGGCATCGATTATTCAGATATTTATCTCTAGGATCGAGAACGTCACCAAACTGAAGGTCAAATCAATCAGAAGCAATAACGGATCAGAATTCAAGAATCATTCGGTTATCTCATTCTGTGAAGCAAAAGGGATTAGGCTTCAGTATAGTGCAGCAAGAACTCCTCAGCAAAACGGTGTAGCTGAACGCAAGAACAGAACACTCATCGAAGCGGCTAGAATTATGCTGGTAGACTCGAAGCTTCCTATCATCTTCTGGGCGAAGCAGTCAACATAGCATGTTATGTCTTGAATCGAGTTCTCATTGCCAAACCTCATGGAAAAACTGCGTATGAACTTCTTTTCAAGAGAAAGCCTCTGATAGATTTCTTTAGACCGTTCGGATGTTCGGTGTACACTCCTCAACACTGAAGACAATCTTATCAAGTTCGAAGCAGTCGGTGATGTGTGCTATTTTATGGGTTATTCGTCTACTCAAAAAGCATATCGAGTGTACAACAAACGAACCAAAATGGTAGTTGAGTCATATTACGTAGATTTTCAAGAAGGAAATTACACCAATACCAGAAGTTCTCCAATTGGTTCTATGATGCAGATATTGTTTTCAATACCTTTGACATTCCGGAACCTGTTTCCGAACCGGAAGAAACTGCTCAAGTGGAACCACTATTTGATTCGTCAGACATCGGTTTCACTCCTTTCACCCTCGCCTCACTCATCTCTCTACTGATCCAATTGTTCCTGTGGATGAAACAAGTGGTGACACTTTGGCTGAGAATGCATCTGCAAATGATGCTTCTTCTTCACAGACGAATGTGAATGAACCAACACAGGAAGATGGACTTCCAATCATCTATGTTGATGAAAACTTCTCCAATCTACCTGAACAAACTGAAACCCACATCAATGCAGAATACAAGACAAATCGGAATCATCCACTTGAAAATGTTATCATTCATGTAGAAGATGGTGTACGAACTCGTGGTCAAACTTATATCATCAACAAAGGACTGTATGCATCATTGCTATCGCAATCAGTGCCACACGACATAGAAGAAGCAATTCAAGACTACAGCTGGGTGCAAGCGATGCAGGAAGAATTATCTCAGTTTCGGAAGCTTAAAGTATGGGAGCTTATTGATTTACCTGAAGGAAAGTTTCCAATAGGAACAAAGTGGGTATTCCGCAACAAGATGGATGATCTGGGGTAATTAGAAAGAACAAAGCAAGATTGGTTGTTCAGGGTTTTCGACAAGAGGAGGGGATTGATTACGAAGAGGTTTTTGCACCTGTTGCACGTTTGGAAGCTATCAGAATATTCTTGGCATATGCATCATACAAAAACTTCAAAAGTATTCCAAATGGACGTGAAGAGTGCCTTTCTGTACGGAGATATTAAGGAAGAAGTCTATGTCTGTCAGCCTCCTGGCTTCGAAGATCCATACTTTCCCAAAAGATATTACAAGCTAGACACAGCTCTCTATGGTCTTCACCAAGCTCCTCGAGCATGGTACGAGACTTTGTCAACTTATTTCTGGAATGTGGTTACACTAGAGGCAAAATTGACATGACTCTCTTCACAAAAAGGATTGGAGACAATGTGATGCCAGTTCAAATTTATGTAGACGATATTATTTTTGGGTCAACAGATGAAGCGTTATGCAAGGAGTTCGAAAAGGTTATGAAAGCAAAGTTCGAAATGAGTATGATGGGCGAACTTAACTTTTTCTTAGGATTGGAAGTGAAACAAAGAGAAGACGGGATTCTAATTCACCAAGCTAAATATATCAGAGATATACTTGCCAAGTACAACATGAATGACTGCAAAACTGCAATTACCCCGTTTGCACCTCAAACTGAGCTAACTCTCAATCTTTAAGGAAAACCAGCGAACAAGTCCTTCTACCGCTCAATGATAGGCTCGTTGATGTATCTTACTGCAAGCAGGCCTGACATTATGTGGGCCGTCTGCATCTGGGCACGGTTTCAGACCAATCCCAAGGAATCTCATGAGACAGCAGTCAAAAGAATCTTCCGCTGTCTGAAAGGAACGCCTAAGCTTGGGCTTTGGTATCCTAAAGATAGTAATTTTGATTTAATTGCATTTTCTGATAGTGATCATGCAGGTTGCAAGGTCGATCGAAAATCTGTCTCAGGAGGTTGCCAATTCCCAGGAAATCGTCTCATATCGTGGCAAAGCAAGAAGCAGACAACTGTGTACACCTTTACTGCTCAAGCTGAATATACGGATGCATACAGTTGCTGCTCACAAGTTCTCTGGATACAAAATCAATTGCTGGATTATGGAATCAACGTCATGAAGACTCCTATATTCATCGACAACGAGGCGTGTCTAGGAATTGTGAAGAATCCAATTCACCACTCAAGAACAAAACACATTGAGATTCGCATTCACGCGATTCGAGATGCGTACGAAAAGGGTTATATTCAAGTGGTTCTAGTTGATACTACGCAACAGAAAGCCGATATCTTCACGAAAGCCTTTGATAAAACCCGTTTCAACCAGTTGGTAACCTGGTTGGAAATGGTTAATTTCCTTGAGTGGAAATGAGCTTTGCTAAATAATCATTTGTACATATTTTTGGTTAAAAAAACAGTCTTCCAACATAAATGAGTATCGTAAAATCGTGCCCAACAAAAAGATTTTCTGCAAAATTTAAAATTTCATTTTCAAAGAGCAATGGACATATGAAAATAAAATTTTAGGTGGGAAGATAGTCAGAAAATAAATAAAATCCATTTAAACTCCTTATTTGGCTCCTGCTTAAGAAATGATAGAAAACTGCTAACTCTTTTGTCGGTCTTTGAAACAGATAAAGCAAAATCAAGAAGCTATGCAAAAGAAAATCGAGGTACCAAGCAACGACGTGTCAGTAGATTCAGCAATACTCTCGAGTAAACTGCTATTTGGCGATAAAAGATAAATGGTTACACAAGAATTCTGGAAACCCACAATACTAACACGTTGCGGCATATGGCTTAGTGGTCTTAAATCTTGTGTTGACAGATTGCCAAAGTATGAGATTTCGGGTCTTTATATCGTTTATCATTCGGGGATATCATAGTCGCTCTTCTGTTGCATCCAGAAACATGCAGACCTAGACACGATTATGATATCTTATCAAAAAAGTCCAAGTTGCCAAAAACCCTACAATTGAAAACGCTCAAATAAATGAGCCAATCAAAAGTAATCATACACACAACAAGGTAACTGGCCAACCCTGGTCAAGACCGCAACTGGTCTCTTTGACTGTACGAAAGTGCATACCTGTTCACCATTGCGCTGACCTTGTATCTATCAAACGAATGAACTCGGTATATTCACCTGTTATGAGGAACCTTTGCGCATACCTTGATCGCAGGGGTATGTCCTGACGTGGGACTCCGGGCACAGTATTCTACTCATCAGCTGGAGTGGGGGCCATACAATTCCTGTCAATATTACCACAACATGATAAAACGTTCACCGAAAGCATGTTGAAAGAAGGATGTATGGATTTAGAGGACAAACATACTGACCATTTTTCTTGTGCCTCGATTATTCGGAATTTTTAAACAATAGACTGACAATGTTGACAGTAAGATCTTTTGCAGGATTGTCACGGAATGTCAAACAAAAAGTGCAAAACTGTGAAAATGAAGCTTCCTCGTTACGAAAAGCAAAATTCGATGTCCAAATTGCTAACCTTTTGATTTTGCCAAAACAAATTTTTGATCTTTACTCTCATTTTAACAAAAAAAGGAGGGGCATGATTTTCGAGAAAGTTTAAGATTTTCAAGAATGGATTTCTTAGAGTTGAAGAATTCTTTGAAACAGCCAGATCCGGCGTAATTAACATACCAACTTAATTGATAATTACGCTGGTAGATATTTTATGTATATATACACATATTTTTTACTTTTAACCGTCCTTTCTTTCAAATTTTCATCTTCTTCTAACTCTTCAAAGAACCTTTGTTCTTCATTCAATCAAACACTCATTTACTTCATAGCAATTCGACATTCATTTCGGTATGATGATCCGTTTATTGTGCTTATCATATAATCCACAATCACTAGAAAATACACTTTGTCAGATCATGAATCGGAATGTATTTTGAAGGGCTTTGGATATGGGTTTTTGAAGGATTTATGAAGAATAGTTGATTTGGCGGTCTTATTATGAATATAGCGTAATTAGCTTGAAGATAGCGTATTTAACCCTGAGTGTGCGGACGAATTTAAGTCTTGAACAGAGTTCAAGCAAACCAGCGTATTTATCTAATACGCTTGTTCTTCAGCGAAGTTAACTTTCTTCGCTGAAAGAAGTCTTGAACCAAGTCCTAAAATCGTCGTACATCATTAGCGTAAATAATCGGCAAAATTGACTTAATGAGTAAATATATTAGCGACATTAATCAGTGCTCACGGCGTAATTAACATTTATATTGGTGTAATTGTCAACGCTTTTAACTATAAAAATTGTAAATACTATTTTTGTAAATTATTCTAACATACTAACTTTGTTACAAATTATCCAACTCGGATCTCACTTGGCTTGTTTTTCATGTGTACAGAAATGGTGAAGGAAATTTTCTGGGATCCCACAATGAAACATAATCAGCCTTTCGTACTGGATGATACTGTGAAGGAATATCCCGTAGCAAAATCATTACGCCATTCAAGCAAATCCTGAAATCTACTGCATACATATTGAAGAATTCTGGAAGACTGCGAAGGTCACAACTGTCAACCAAATCAGACGAAACACGTGACCAGTTCAAAACAAAAAGGTCATTGTGACAGAAGAAAGAATTCGAAAAGTTTTGTGTCTGGGAGATTCTTCAAGAGGTCCACTAAGGTTGAGCAAAGATGATATCCTTGATGGTTTTCGTGGAATGGGTTATCAGGGAGATTTCAGAGGGGAAAACGAGATAAAGAGGAATGGGCTAACAAGAGACTGGATATATATCCTACACATGTTTGCGTAAGTGTAGCTCATCGAAAAGGAGGATATGATGGTTTGAATTTGGAATGGTCAGTAGCAATGCTCAATCTAAGCACAAACCAACCATTTAACATCTCAGGTCTAATCTTTTGCTTCATGGTCGATAATGTTAACAAAGGACCATGGGCAATGTATCCTAGATTTGTACGGCTGCTGATCAACAATAACCACAAAGACCTATCTCATGATGGATACCTATACAAGTTTCAATTGCCAAAAGGAAGGCAACTGACAGAGCTTAAGACCGAGCAATGGGTGATGCTCCATAACCACATGTACAGAGCAGAAAGGCTTCCAATTGTGCAAGCAGCTTACAGCAAGTATAGGGAAGAAGTGAGACAGGCCAGAGAAAGGCAGTCCAAGCTAGAAGAAGAGGAATAAGAAGTTGAAGCAGGGGAAGAAGTTCCTTTGGTCAGAAAACATAAAGACAAAGGAAAGAAAATGGCTGAAGGAGAACCTTCTAAGAAGAAAAGTCGGAAGAAGCTTCTGGTCCTGAGTGAATCATGAGTGATAGTATTCGAGCAGGTCTATCACAAGAAGCACTTGAACAGATGCAAGCTATCCACGCAGTAAGAGAAGCAGAAAAGCGTGAACGTCGTCTGAAGAGAAGGGAGATGACTGAATCAGAAACTCCAGTCACTGTTACTGAGGAACAAGAGAACATGGATCAATTTGTTGCAAGTCTAATCAGTGATCCAACTGAAACTGCTCCTAAAGCTGGCACAAGTAAATCTTCGGTGCAAAAGAAAGGAAAAACTGGTGAAGGTTCCTCAAAAGATGCACCACCAAAGATTGTTTAACTAACAGATGTTACTCCTCCAAGAGCTCCAACCAGGCCACTCCTTTCCAGGATCTTTACGATCGTCTCTCAAAGGACATCGGAAAGTACCCTACTAAAGAGTTTTGTTTGCTAAAAAATCAGCTCAACGACACAAACCATCTCCGTGAAAAACTGAAAGAGAAACGTAAAAAGAACAAGGAGCTCAGCTTGTATGTGTCAAAACAAACCGACTTCATCAGATTTCAACAAGAAGGACTAGAGAAGCTGTACGAGTTAGTACAAGATTTATACAGACCGCGAATCGAGACCCCAGATATTCAAGCGATGAAATATTTGACTTTGATAGCTTCCGAGAAAGAGAAGAAAAACGGAAGACCGAACTTGCTGAAAAGAAGAAAAAACGTCTTGACTCTGTAGTAGATGCTACTATCGGTGACGACAGTGATGAAGAAGAAGTTAACAGACTTGAGATGCCAGAAAAGTTTCTAGAATGGGGATTGGAGGATATGTTATGTATGAAACAGATGGAGGTGATGAATTTGCACCACAACACCCTAAATTGTTAAAGAAAGAACGAGCTAAGTTACCAGATTTTAGGGGTGTTCAAAAAACTCGTGGCTCGCAGCTCGCTCAAAACTCGCTCGAAAAAAGCTCGGCTCAAAATTGGCTCGGTTGTAAACGAGCCAGCTAGGCTCGGCTCGATTTGTAAACAAGCCGAGCTCGACTTGGCCTGGCTCGGCTCGTGAGCTCGTGAGCCGGCTCAATAAGGTTTACATACTTCATTTTTTTGTCCCATATTGCTCAAAAGACAAAAACTAAGGGAGTGTCTCCCCTATAAAAGATGGCAAAGAGAATGTACAAAGTGAATTAACTATTTATACTTGCATTTAGCCATTTGGTTTAATTAATTGCAATTATGGCCTTAGTCTATGAAGAGTTTTATTTTTTAAGGTATTTTAATTAGTAAATTTTGCAGTTTTTTGTTGGTTCGAGCTAGATCGAGCCGAGCCGAGCTAGCTGAATTTTAATCAAGTCGAGCTCGAGCCTCAAATCTTGGCTCGATTTAAAATTCGAGCTCGAGCCGAGCTCGAGCTGGGTCTGGCTCGGCTCGGCTCGTTTACAGCCCTACCAGATTTTTATCAAGTTATTACATGGAGAAACCCGAGGTAACGGACCGAATCATCAGCTGGAAATATGGCAATCTCACGGGGTGGTTCATAGTTAAGCGTGAGGAGGGGTAGTCCAGTACTTTCGAAATGGAAATGCTATGCAGAGTCTACCCACATGGGACATCACAGAACTAAGCAAGCACGATATGATCAACCCCACAAATAGCAGCATTTGTGGAGATTTTGAAAAACTAATCTTACGAGAATGCGCTCGTGGATTTAGTATTTTCAAGCCTCAACGCCCACGCAGAAGAGTATCAAAGACCACCAAATATCCACTCACAGGAAAAGGTAGAGTCACGTGGGTCATAAATCCAGCAGATGTGGTCACAGGGTAAAGCTTCCTCCAGAACAACCTGTTATGCTCAAGATTTCAAGAAACGGTTTTATCGACGGTCAAACCGGTGAAGCCGTGATTCGATCCAACTCCAATGAAGATATTAGAATATTGGATCCTATTGACGTATTTATGTTTTGTTTGTCTGATCTAAACATTCTCTATGGCAACAAAATGCACGCGGGGCAGGTAATGTATTTCTGGAAGAAGGCATGTTGTTTCAAAGAGCAATGGAACGAGCCAGAGAAAGAAAGATTGAAATGATGGAGATCATGAGCCGAATTGAGAAACCAAGTTAAGAAAAGTCTGCTGAAAAAGCTGCAAAGACACCATCCTCCTCATCTCATCCAACAGATCCTCCAAGCAAGACCTGATCCTCCAGTCATCATCACACAACCTCCGACCTCATCCACATATGAGGTCATTATGGAGGTCCAACAACAAACAATTGAAGCTGTTCAACAAAACCAACAACAGAAGCACCACCTGAACAGTCAGATGAGAAAGCTGCAGCAACTCCAGAACCAGAAGCTAACAAGTGAAGAACAGTCAAGTACGCAGCGATCTAGGGGGATATTGTTAGACCTTTTGAGATCGTTGATACTTGATTTACTTATGTTTAGATAGTTATATGTTATGTTTAGCTAGTTCAGGGACTAAATATGTAATTTTGTAAGATGTTGTATTGGCCGACGTAATTAAGGGTCTGGCGTAATTAATAATTACACCAGATGGCCAGATACTATATATATGTGTTTGAATGAAACCCTAGCTCCAAGGTTCTTGGACGAGTGATTTTAGTGATTTCTTGTGTTGTGATTCTTGTGATTGTTCTTGTGCTTAATCCGTATATCCAGGTGCTTAAATCGTTATTATCAGTTGGGATTCAATATACAACACTTGTACCTTCATCCAAAACAAGAATCTTCATCTTCTTCTTTGATTTTTCTTAACTTTATACATTCAAACACCTAATCTATAGGTGTTTGTATGTAAACAATCAAACCACTGTGATCCGTAGTTGATTTGGGACTCACAGTATCGACCACTAATGATGGAAAGCTGATATTCATAGTCTAAAGTTGTTAAATAAAACTAGAAATAAGAAATTGTTCTGAAATGATCAAAGATCATTAATTTGAAACTTAGATTTGATAAATACATAAGTTTGTTCACAAAGTGATCAACCAAGGTCATTCATTTGAGCTTGGTAGATAAATCAAATAACCAGGGTCATTAACTTGGACTTGGTTAGATGAGTGGGTTAAAACTGATAAAGTGTTTAAAATTTGAAATGTTTGTGTTGAAAATTTAAAAGAATGAAACCTGAAATGTTTATTTGAATGTTTAGAAGAATGAACAAGAAGTTGTTAGAAAGGGGGAGCAGGACAAAACATTGAATAACGAGGGAAGCTCATAGAAAGGCGAAGTATGATGATATTTAACGTTTACAATACAATTTCAAAGCATGGGGGAGATTGTTGATGATATCTGCTAAGCAAGAATGTTAAAGTTATTAAAGAATAAAACAGATTTGAAGATGATCAAAGACTTTGAAGCTTAAAGAGTATTCGAAGACTGCGACAACATCCTAGTGGGAGATTGTTGATACATATGTTTGTTGCCTATGTCATCGAAACATATCGAGTCTGTAATAGGAATATACAGGTTAGAATATTTGATTGTGTACAATATTTTCACTTCTCACGAAGTGAACGTCCGCTCCTCACGAAGTGAACGTCTTATAAATAGGCGTGTTGGGTTATTTGTAAAGTAGACGTTTGTGTAGAAAGGACGGCGAAGCTCTGTCCCGTTGTTTCCAGGATCTGTACAAGTTGTATGATTAATGAAACGATAGTTAAAAGTGAATCTTGTTAATATTGTCACCCAACTATATAATGGATTCCGCATGTTTATAATAGGTTATTCAAATGAGTGCCTGAGCTATCGGATCCGACATCAGACCTACAATAATTCTGCCACAAATTGCTAAAACAATTGATTTAAGAGTGTAGGAGAGTTGGAAAAGTAAAAATGAGGTGATGGAGGCTTGGTTTTATAATGGTGAAGTAGGGTTTTGTGCTAGAGAAGGTTTGAAGATGATTGGGGAAAGAGGAGGTGGAAAGAAGTTGGCCAATCTACAAGGAAACAACCTGCTGCGGATTCAGGGCTTGGCATCACGCTAAGCCAAGAGGAGGGGGTATCGTGTGACGCCGCCCCTCTTAAGGCCATCCAGGTTTGATTTTGTTACACTAAGGCCCCTGAACTTTCATTAGTTTAACATTTAATGTAATAACTTCAATATAATAGCGTGTTTTCAAGTATGGAAAGCGCATGTAAGTATAATTCGCGTATCGTAAATGTATGTATGAGTAATTGCACGTATATCAAGTATCAGTTTGCAAGTAAACACGCATGTAATGATTGAATGTATGTATGAACGGCACTTGCATCTAATCCTGAACTCCTACGCACCAAACAACTATACGCTACATTCTCCTGGTGCGAATTTTGGCTAAAGGAAGTTCAATTTCTCGATCACGTTGTGAACGAGAAGAGTATTCACGGTTGATCCCACAAAAATCGAAGCTGTCAAGAACTGGATTGCACCAAAGTCTTCATCTGAAATTTGTTCATTCCTTGGATTGGCTGGTTACTACCGCCGATTCATCTCCAATTTTTCGAAAATCGTCATTCCTCTCACTTTGTTGACTTAAAAGTATAACCCTTTTGTTTGGGGTTCCGAACAAGAGGAATCTTTCAAACGCTCAAGGACATGCTTTGCAATGCTCCTATTCCCGCTTTTCCCGGTGGTAATGAGATTTCGTTGTGTATTGCGATGCATCTAACCAAGGTCTCGATTGTGTTCTTATGCAACGAGAAAAGGTCATCGCTTACACTTTGAGATAACTCAAACTACATGAGAAGAACTACACTACCCATGATATTGAACTTGGTACGGTTGTTTTTGCATTAAAGATTTGGCGACACTACCTTTACGGTACTAAGTGTGTGGTCTTCACCGACCATAAGAGCCTACAACACATCTTTAACCAAAAAGAGCTAACGCGCGTCAACGCCGATGGGTAGAGTTGCTCAACGACTATGATTGCGAAATTCGCTACCATCCTGGTAAGGCTATTGATCCAAGATAACAATGCTCTTTTAACTTAATATGGTAAGTTGTTGGTGCATATGTCTGTTGCCTACGTCATTATGTATCAAGTCTGAGTGAATAGGGCTTAATCTGTTAGAAATAAGGCGTATTTAACATTGTATTAGGACAAGTTCGCTTGAGAACTGTTTAGATTTGTCAAGTTTGGCCGAACTTGACTAAGTCAAGTTCGCCCGAACTCATCCTCTCACTAGCGAACTTATGCTCCTATATATAGGTGCCTTGGGATTTCGTTTGTAACGGGGAGAGATTTTGGCACAGGGATGGCGAAGCTCGGTCGGATCCGGTTCTCGAATGTATTGAACTTTAGATCAATAAAAACAATATTTAAATGAGTAATTCTTGTTATTTGGTTAATTTGTCATTAGTTTCCGTATAATTGGACAATAAATAAGAAATTTAGGTTCCCGTGCTAATCGTGGATGTTCCTACAAGTGGTATCAGAGCCAGGATACCGAAATTTGCTGGAATCAAGACAAGAATTTCTTTATTTCATCTCCATTCTATCATTTTTCTTAACATTTTCACAATTTTGAAGAATTCATGGATAGAATTAACTAATTTTTGAACATGTCATGTAAAATACACTTGTGATAAACCCCTGAGAGTTTGGACATCAAATTCAAACGTTTTGATATCAAAAAGTTGGAAAAACCATGTTTTGGAAACAAGTTTCAGCCGAACTTAACATCAAGTTCGACCGAACTTGACTAAAATTTTCTGAATTTTAATCAAGTTCGCCCGAACTTGATAGTTTTTCAAGGAATTAACTTCAAGTTCGCTCGAACTCAGCTAAAATTCTTAAATTTTATCAAGTTCACTCGAACTTGTATAAAATTTGTTGAAAATTAGCCTAAGTTCGCTCGAACTTAGCTAAATTCTTGAAAGTTCTTAAAGTTCAACCGAACTTACTGATATTCTTGAAATCTTTTACCAAGTCCGCTCGAAGTTGTAATTTTTCTCAAATCTCATATCAAGTTCGACCGAACTTGAGGTGTGTGTGATAAAATTGAAAAATTGTTACCTAAGTTCGACCGAACTTGTGGAAAACTGAAAGTTAAAATATGTTTTTCACACAAGTTCGACCGAATTTGTTTATTGCTGATCAATTTTCGAGTGTTTTTGATCGTGTTCTCGATAAGTCTTCAGATTGACAAAATGGAAGGTGTTCGTCTCTCAAATGGCTTCTTCATCAAACGCTAATGTTCTTGCGGCAAATCAGATGAATATCGACAACAAAATGGGTACTACGTCGAAACCGCCAAAGCTAATGAGCATGGATGAATTTGAAGGATGGAAGGAAAAGTTTGTGAACTGGATACAGGCGAATCAATTCAACAGCCGGGTTGCAGTTGAGGATGGTTACAAATGGCCAAAGGATGAGCGTGATCAAGATCTTCCGCTGAACAAGTTTTCAAATACCAAAAGATAACTATGTTGCGGAGAAGAAAATGATCAGCTTGATACAACAATCAGTGAAGGAAGATATCTTGATATTATTACCAGAATATGATACTTCGCAAGAATTATGGAATTCTCTTTGTGAAAAATTCAAATGAAGTGATGAAATGATCAAAAGCAAAAAGGCTTTGATCAAGAAATAATTCGAGATCTTTACGATGATTAAAGGTGAAACAATGAAGCAGATGATCGATAGATATTGTCACCTCATGGCAGAGAGCTGAGGAAGAAGAATTAGCTTACCTTGAGATGCAAAGGCAAGAAGCTTTGAAATCAGAGGCAGAAAAGGTAAAAGTTGAGGTAAAAATGTCTGAAAAGGAAGTTGTGAAAATTGTGGAGGTTGAAAAACCTTGCACAAAGTGCACAAGTTCTTGTGAACTTTTGTCTTGATAAAGTCAAAGTCATAAGAGAATTGACTATACACAACGAAAACTTTCGTTATGATTACAGAACCATAAAAAAAGCTTATGACAAAATATCAAGCAAATATAAATATGTTGAAAATGCTAATCGTGAGCTAAATGCTAATGTTAAAATGTTAAATGCAACTGTAATTGAAAAACAAAAGGCAATTAACATGTACATTAACACGATTGCCGAAACAAAACGTGAGCTTCACGACATAAAGATAGAAACAGAACGGGTAAGACAGCTTCTAAAGAGCTACACCACAAACGCATATGTCATTGATCACATTTTACCCACGATTAAGTCAGAGGAAAATGGTGATAAATCAAAACATAAAGAATACGGAAGTGTTCCTCCACCACTTCTTGCAAGTTATTCCTGCAAGAAAGATGATGAGATTGAAAAGGTATTTAATTTACTCAGTTTATCAGAAAAGAAAAATAAATTACCTGAGGACATTGACGTAGATTTTACGAAATCAAATGACGACAATGAAGCGGTGGTAAAAAATGTGGTTAAAAAGGTATTGGGAAATGATTCTGATGACGGCAGCTCTGAAAGCGCCAAATCAAGTTCGAAAAACTCATAATCACACTCTGAAGATGACGATACATCATCAGAACATGATCTAAGTGATGATCCTAATGTTGTCATATACAAGATTAAGGAATCTGATAGATTATACTTCGATGATAGTTTTCCGATTCAGAACGTGAAAGAGGATCAACTTGATAAATTTTCAAACTTGTAGAAATTTCATCAGATGATCTTAAGAAAAACAAGAAAATATTTTATTCAAAACCCAAAAGGAATGCTAACAATTATCGAAAGTTTGGTGGTGATTTTCCTGAGAACAGGAGAGCAGGATTGGGTTTGGAAGAAAATAAAGATGAACTAAGAAGGAACCAGAAGTCGCCATGTCATGAATACAAAGGTAAACACATGAAGTTTGTGTATGGGACAAATACGGTTCAAGAAGAAGGTATGACCGGTAAGAAATCGAATGATGAATTCAAAAAGGAGAAAGAACTTCGGGACAAGGCTAAGACCAAGTCCACAAGTGGAGTAAAACCCACTAGTGGAAATGTTTCTGATAACCGGACTTGCTTTAAATGCAATACTGTTGGACATGTTGCTCGCAAATGTCTGAATCTAAAGCCTGTGTTTCCTCGAAGAAAAACCGAATCAATAGATGAAAAGCAAAAACAACCAGAGATTGTGAAATCTGGTAAAGAGTCAAATAGAAACTATGAATCTAAACAAGAAGTGAAACCTAAAAATGTGTCAAAGTTTGAAAACTCAACATTTGAAAAAGGTTAAATTTCAAGGTTTAATGAAATCAAAGATTCTAGGTTCTATATCAAGAAAGCAAGAATACAATCACGGGTAGCTAAGAAAAGGCTTTCATCATCAGAAAAACCAAAACCTGTTGCTGATAATACTAAAAATGTCAAATTAACCGAGTCAGTAATCAAACAAACAAATAAAGAAAAGGTAAAAACATTTTCAGAATCGACATCGGACGAAATGTTTGATGATGATTTTGATTATGATGAAGAGTTAGAATATGGATATGATGCTTATCATGTCAAACACAAAACCAAAAAGGTTTAGGTTTCCTTATTCAAATAATTGTTTCATGTGCAGGAGTTCCACAAGATCCGCGTATCAAAGTCAAATCTGGATAGCGGAGCTCCATGAGTTTTTAACTTATCTAGAAAGTCATAATCTTTGACGTTTTTGAAATCACAAGTGGTTGGAAAAAGAAAAATCGAAAAGAATGTTTAAAATTTGAGAAAATCCACACCTTGAACAGAACACTGACTGTTATATTGAAAAATCATTTAAAAAATTGATTTCGTACAAGTAGTTCTTACAAGTGGTTTCTACAAGTTGATGTTCTCAAAGTTTAATGTTTTTGTTCTGCTGGCAGGTGATAATGTAGAAGATGAAAAAAAGGATCGGACGACGAGTTCTCGTGATCCTCATTGGTTTGTTATCTTTTTAGAATATTATTTCTTAAAAAACCTAAAATCCAAAAATATGTTTTTGATTTTAGGGGGAGTAAGAAAATTTGAAAATTTTTAGAAAAATCAAAAAAAAATTGAATTCAAAATGTAAAAAACATTGAAAAAGACAAAAAGAATTTGGTTGTCAAAAAGGAAATAATAGTACATCAGTGGACTATCACAGTATGCTAAAGAATTTAAAATTTAAAAGTGATAAACAAGTCTTACTGTGGATATGTCGATAGGCTTTACACGTTCAGTAAATTGTTTTCGAGATATAAACTAAATTTAGCAACTGCTTAATCTTGTGGATTAACATATCTTGGATATATGGACTTAGTACTCCGAAATTTCGATTGAAGGATTGCCTGATTCTGAGATACGAGGTCTTTATAGATAGTTGATATCTGGGGTATTATACAAGTTCTTCTGATTTTGCGGAAGCAATAGCCTAGAACTTCTATAATGCTTTTGCTAAAAAACCAAATTAGCATGCAAAATTTGAAAAGAATCGAAAGATATAATCATTTGCAATGCTTAAAAGATTCCTTAAGTGGAACACACCTTAAAGACGAGCCTTCATCTCTTTGTCTGTACGGTAGTACTAACCTGAGCTCTCAAGGTCTCGCATTAACCCAGATACAGATATCAATTTCGCTATATTCACCTGTAAGATGAAATCTAGGGAATCTGGATTCGGAAGTATATTCAAGAAGTGGGAACCATAGTTAAGTCAAGTTTTCATAAATCATACCCTAATATCTTGGAACAATTGAAAAACATGGTAAAGTTTAAGAGGACAAACATATCGACAATCTAGGTAAACGTGTTTAAAACGTAAAGTCATCAAAAAGGTCAACGGTACTAGTGATATGTCTCAAACAAACTGATATGATCCTTAGACACGAATTCACAAAAATATGTCTGTAAATATGTTTGTACATAGTTTACTTTACTTGCTTTTCAAGCTAAAAATCAAAAAAGATTTTCAGTGTATTTTAGCATAAACTTTCTAAAATACAAAAAGATTTTGTTTCTACATTAGTCTCAACGAGCCAATGTTGGAGAACGGATCTTCGAAGTCTGGTAAGAAAATCTAATAAATGTTTAAAAGTTCATTAATTTGAAACTTTAAAATCAGATTGTTCATAACAGTTTTTCAAACTGAGGTCATTAATTTGGACTTGGTTGATATATTTGGTTAATCAAGGTCATTAACTTGGAGTTGATCAACTAAGTGGATTTTTACAAGTCAAATGATAAAAATGTGAAAGTTGTAGGTCTTAAATGTAAAATGTATTCAAGGTCATTAAGTTGAACTTGAAACAATTAACGTTTTTGAAAAGATTGAAGTAAAGATTAAAGTTTGAAATGTTGATGGTACAAAATTTCAAAACATGAATTTGAAATGTTTATTTGAATGTCAGAATATATTTAGACAGGTAGTAAAGTTTGAGGGGGAGCTGGATAAAACATTGTCCAAAGATTTAGAAAGCTTAAAGCTAGGGAGAGTTTGAAGTCTAAAGCCCAAAGCAAAGGGGAGTCTGAAGACTAAAGCTTAAAGCAAGGGGGAGCATGGTGATTAAAAGTTTTATCAAGACAAAGCTCAAAGAAAGAGGAAGAGGATATAAAGATCAAGATGATAAAGTTTATTCAAGAACTAAAGATCAAAAGACTCAGAAGATTTGAAAAGTCAAAATGACTGCGGCAACATCCAAGGGGGGTCTGTTGGTGCACATGTCTGTTGCCTACGTCATTATGTATCAAGTCTGAGTGAATTGGGCTTAATCTGTTAGAAATAAGGCGTATTTAACATTGTATTAGGACAAGTTCGCTTGAAGTGTTTAGAGTTGTCAAGTTCGGCCGAACTTGACTAAGTCAAGTTCCCTGAACTCATCCACTCACTAGCGAACTTCTGCTCTTATATATAGGTGCCTTGGGATTTCATTTGTAACGGGGAAAGATTTTGGCACAGTGACGGCGAAGCTCTGTCGGATCCGTTCTCGAATGTATTGAACTTTAGATCAATGAAAACAACATTTAAATGAGTAATTCTTGTTATTTAGTTAATTTGTCATTAGTTTTCGCCTAATTGGACAATAGATAACAAATTTAGGTTCCCTGCTAATTGTGGACGTTCCTACATAAGTGATTTCAACAAGTATTAAAATAGTGTGCGGAAATAGATATCAAACTTTCAAGAAACACAACTACAGAATTTTCAAGTTTATATCACTTTGAAACAAAAAGGTTTACAAGGTAATTGTGAGGTTATTGACTATTACAAACGAATACTTTAAGAAATTCTGTAATGAAGGAATGGAGTTTTTGTTGTATGTAATGAATGCTTGGCTTAACCATTCTCCTTCGGTGGTGACTTCTCTATTTATAGAAAGTCTTCATCATGAATAAACATTTGTTTATTCATGCACTCGCTCTGCATAAAGTAGCTTTTTGGCATATTCATTGAATCTATCATGGTCAACTTGCTACTTCACAATTGTGGCAGAGCCTTATCTTTTTGGACAAGTTGACCCATCAGAATTTCTGATGTCTAGCTCATCAGAAAATCTGTTGAACAGATCATCAGATTTTCTGATGATCATAGTTTACCATATTCTAATGACAATTATCAGAATTATCATCAGACTTATCAGATTGGTCCATTCTGATAGTATTTGTTCAATTGTGATCAATTTCTGATATCTGTTGAAGATGTATCTTCCTTTCTTCTTTTGTCTTGTTTATCTTGTATCTTATTTTTTACTTATCTTCTTGACCTTATCTTCAGCACATGATCAGATTAATCATATTTTTCTTCAATACTTACAAATTTTTTATAACAAAGGCGAATGTCGTGGCCGATGCCCTTAGTCGAAAAACTCACGTAAAGAGTATTCGTTGCTTCCAAGTCTTAAACGACCTTCAAGACCGCATTCACGAGGCACAATACTCATCCGTCAACGAGGGTAACTTGTACGACGAGATGAAGTGCGGTGCCGAAAGCCAACTCATAACCAAACCCAATGGTATCCTTCACTATCTCGATCGCATTTGGATTCCGAACCGTAACAACTTCCGTGACTTCTTGATGAAAGAAGCTCACAAATCGCGATACTCTATTCATCCTAGTGCCGACAAGATGTACCAAGACCTTCGTACGTCTTGTTGGTGGCCCGGTATGAAGAAAGATACTGCAACCTTCGTTTCGAAATGTCTCACGTGTTCCAGGGTGAAGGCTGAACATCAATGCCCCTCTAGCTTACTCGGACAACTAGAAATTCCGGTCTGGAAATGAGAGAGTATATGGATTTCATCACCAAACTCCCTCGAACATCATCCGGTCATGATAGCATTTGGGTAATCATTGATCGTTTGACCAAATCCGCTCACTTTCTCCCATTCGTGAAGATTACCGAGTTGAGAAATCAGCTCGTATCTACAAGAATGAAGTCATGTGTTGTCATGGTATCCCCATTGACATCATTTCTGACCGTGATGGTAATCTCACCTCGCGTCTTTGGAAAACCTTTCAAACCGCTCTTAGTACTCATCTTAATCTTAGTACTGCTTTTCATCCCCAATCAGACGGTCAAACTGAGCGAACAATCCAAACTCTTAAGGATATGCTTCATTCTTGCGTAATCGATTTTGGTGGCAACTGGGTTACACACTTACCTTTGGTAGAATTCTCATATATAACAGTTATCACGCTAGTATTCAAATGGCACCATTCGAACCTTTGTATGGTCGTAAGTGTCGTTCGCCTATTTGTTGGCATGAGATCAGAGAAGCTCAAATCACCGGTCCCGAGCTCATACAAGAGACGACGGACAAGATCTTGCAGATTCTGACAACTTGCTCAAAGCTAGGAGCCGACAAAAGAGTTACACGGACAGGAGACGCAAACCGTTGGAATTTAATGTTGGTGATCATGTACTTCTCAAGGTATCCCTTGGAAAGGAGTAGTTCTATTTGGTAAAAAAGGCAAACTCGCTCCTTGCTTCGTAGGTCCTTTTAAGATACTCGAAAGGATTGGCAAGGTAGCGTATCGACTGGATCTACCTCAAGAACTCAACAACGTTCATCTGACTTCCACATTTCAAACCTCAAGAAGTGCCTAGCCGAAGAAGGACTTCAAGTTCCACTTGACGATCTCCAAATCAATGAATCTCTACACTTTGTCGAGAAACCGGTCGAAATCATGGACCGAGGAATCAAGCAACTTAGGCCAGTTGAATTCCCATAGTCAAGATTCGATGGGAAGGAAAGCGTGGCGCTGAGTTCACTTGGGAACTCGAAAGTGATATGAAGATAAAGCATCCGCATCTCTTCATTGAGTCTTCCTCTTGAATAAATCTCGGTATGAAATTTTCTAAAGTAAGGGGAGACTATAACATTCTGCATTTTTGTACCTTCCTTATTTAGAAAGTGTAATCGTATTTCTATTTTGGAAACTTGTAATCATATTGTATTCGTATTTCGTTTCCAACCTTGTATTCAAAGACTCAGTGAATGTTTGTTACCAAATCATAAAACGATTCCACAAAGTCACAAACCATCATCATTGATGCCTCCGCCAAAAACAACCATACAACCACCACCACAGCAAAAAACTGATATTCGCAACAAAATGTTATAACGGGTCAAATACATAAATGAGGTATGGCCCGGTTCACCTAACCCGAACCGGTTAAACACCTTTTCAATAACCCACGTGTTATTCTAGAAGTTCTATTCTAAATGAATAGATATCATTAACTAATGAATCTCCCAAATATTAGGAAGATTGTATAGTCTCCTATTTGCCGAATACAATCCCTACATAAATACAACTCCTAAATAAAGGTAAACCCTAATCACCAATCACTATCGAATGTAAGATCATCTATCTTCATAAATTATTTTCTCTCTCTAAACTGATCTCCACATGAACCGAATTCTTATTCTCACGTCGTAGGGTGAGATAACCCCATTCATGTGGAGAGTCCTAACGGTGTATTGTTTTATAGGCAACAACTCTGATTACCGTCATGGAGGTTCACCAAAGGAGATCACTCCCCAGGTACATGTTTCTTCAATATTGGTATCTCAAGTATAAAACATAGATTAACCAAAGGAAGTCGACCCCCAGGTACACGTTTTTTCAATACTGGTATCTCAAGTATAAAACATAGATTAACCAAAGGAAATCGACCCCCAGGTACACGTTTTTTCAATACTGGTATCTCAAGTATACAACATAGATTAAAAACAACTAGCAAAATGCCCGTACGATGCGGCGGGAGCGACGCATCGCACTTCAATACTCGTTTTTTTATAGATTTCTTATTCATTTAATATTTATTGTAGCATCATTATGATAAATATACATAAAAACGATCGGGTAATCCATTTCATTGTGTTGTACATGGTTTGCTCAGTTCTGTGTTATCCTCAACCGAAGCCGAAACCAAAGTCATCGGTTAGTCTATTTTATTAACTAATCGGTTTTTGGTTAATCACTTCGGTTTATTCGGTTAGATTGGCAGTTTTTTGTTTGGTTCATTTAATTTCAGTTAATAGTAAAAACCAAACTTGTGCTAAAACTTTTGTTTAGAAATATATGAAATTGAGGTATAAATACAAGAAATGAAAGTATAAATATATGAAATGGAGATAAAATATGAAATATATGAAGCGTAGGTATGAAAGCTAGAAATATATGAAAATATAAATGATTCGGTTCGGTTTAGCTAATTTTAGTTAAACGAGAGTGCGAAAAATTTGATAACCGCTTTTTGGTTAATTCAGTTTTCAGTTAATTCAGCTTTTGGTTTATTTTGGTTTGTTTCGTCTGTTTTCGGTTTGGTTTAGGTTAACGATTTAGTTATTGCTTACGATAAACTGGTTTTGGTTAATAACCGTAGGTGCGTACGCGATGCGTCAGGAAACACAGACATTGCCACAGTGTGCATTGTTTGGTTGGTTAGATTATAATCCTCAACCGAAATCAAGGTCATCCAATAATCTTTTTATTTATTAACCAAACCGTTTTCAATTAGTCGATTTGGTTATTCAGTTAGATTGATGGTTTTTGGTTTGATTCATTTAATCGTAGGGGAGTTAGTTTTTTTATAAGGGGATAAAGTGTAACTACTAACTAATTATCTATAATTTTGTTAAGATGAGGGATTAAAGTGTAATCTAGATGAGAGGATTAAATTGATGGTATTTAAATCACTTGACATTCTGTAGCTATTAAACATTTAGTGATAATGACCAAGTACGTTGGGCTTTAATCACATGTACACTATGGCACCATCTACTTGTACCTTTTAATCCACATGTCAATACTGATCAAGACACCTATCGAAAAACCTCGACAAATATGAGTAGATCGTCACGGTACTTTTGGATTTTTTTTAAGTTATAGTTTATAAGATATGGCAAGAATACGTAAAAGAATTATAAATTGTTGTAGAGGGGGAAAAGTGTAACTAACTACCCATAATTATGTTAAAACTCAGGGATTTAAGTGTAATAAGATGGGGGCTAAAATGTAATTAAAAGACCAGTTTACCCTCATTTTAGGGGTGTATTTATAAATTAAGAGGAAAAACATTCTTATTTTTTGGGTATCTTAAAATGCACATCCCTCATACATTATAATATAGTATAGATTGTAATGTTTCCACGTGATCTCTACAAACTAGGTTTCCATAAGTAAACATTGGACTTTTGAAAGTCACAAGCTTATTCCATCATAGGTAGGGCTATAAACGAATCGAAAGAAAATGAACAAGGCTATGTTCGTGTTCATTCGTTAAGAAACTGCAAATGTTCGTGAACTGTTCACAAACACATGTCGGACAGAAGTTTGTGTTTGTGTTCGTTTATTAAGGAATTTCAGTTGTTCACGTGTTTGTGTTCGTTTATTAAGGAATTTCAGTTGTTCACGAATAGTTTGTGACACTAGTCACGAACGCAAATGAACACTAAACTTGAAATTAAAAAACAAACATTCATTAACCGTAAACATCCGACACAAGTAGTCAAATACAACCATTAAATGATAAATCAAGAATTCAAGACACAAGAAGTCTATTACAAGCGCCATATGACAAATCAGGTTTAGGCGACTTAAAACATAATTATTTATAGTTATTTAGACATATCCCAAAAATTGTCTTTAGTGTCCAATTTCTTTATATGTTTAGATAAGGTTTACATTTTACTATTTTTTTTATAATATAGTTTTTAACTAATGTTTAGGGTGGGAAGTTTAAAATAGGGAAGGTTAAACTTAAAACGGAAATGAACATTAGAGAACGTAAATGAACATATTACCGAACGTTCACGAATGCAGTCAAATGAACGAGACTTGTGTTTGTATTCGTTCATTTAGTTAATCGAATGGAATATCTTGTTCATGTTCGTTCATTAACTAAATGAGCGAACATAAATGAACTATTCGCTGAACGTTCGGTTCGTTTAGAGCCCTGAGCTTGCAAGATTTGTTGCTCCAACTACATCATACACAAGGGTAAAAATGTAAATTTAATAGGTTTCTAGGGTACAAATGTAAATTACCGTTCTGGTAGTACACGTTCCCTTAACAAGGATGTATTCTTGTTTCACTTGCTGCAACACCTGCAGTAAACACGCGCCATCAAATTAAGAAAGCGATTATTCATCAGTCGTAATGTGAGTATTTTGTTACTTTGACCTTGAATGTCAAATGACCATCTTTCAGTGTACATTAGGAAAAAGAATCGGGGTTAAGATTTTAGAAGAGAATATATGACAGTTATGAATTTGACAACATAAGTTTGACTGTTTGAACATCAAAGTAAAATGCAACACTATAAAAAAAAGGTGTAGAATTTAGAATCGTTTAACTAATCAATCTCATTGAGGTCAATACAACAACTATGTTTTTTTAACAGAAGGGTAATTTAGACGTCTCACTGACGATAAAAATTTTGTAACTGAAGAAACAAATCTAAGCCGGATGGATTTGGATTGTGATTCTACAAGTGAAAAGGAAGAGATCGAGAGCCACACGGATCCACACCTTGTTTTCGCCTTCAACTTCAAGATCTGCAAATAAGAGAGTGAGAAATTTGGGGGACCTTAGTACTACCAGGAGGCGACTCCCATTATAGTTGCAAAAACTATGGTTGAGGCACAAATGTCAAGGAGGTGAAAACCCTTATATAGGAGACACATGGGCCACCATAAAGGACCCCTACTGGGTCAGACCCAGTTAAGATGTCTCCACAAGTCCCCTGGCCCATAGATGTATGGTTAGCTACATTGCGCCGGACCTCGCTATGGGATTAGCCCACAATATTAATAATAACTTAAATATAACAAGTATTGTAAGTTATAGTGACCTCACTACAGTTGGCCGTCACAGCGAGCCGGATGTCTATTTCGTATCATACCTCTACACTGTATCAAGGCCAAAGGCAAGCCATCACATTTTTTTACAATAGCTTCGCCAACTGGTTTGAGTGATGATGTGAATCAAATTTATTTACACCTGATGCATGTAAAGCACAGAGAAAAATCTTCATGTGACAATCTCTGTAGCTGGTCGTAACCTAACCTTTTGAGTTAATGTATCGCCAAATTTTTTTTCATTAGGTTTGCTTGCTTTAAATTAAAACTGGTTTGATTCAATTTTTTAAAAAAAAATAACCAAGAAACTACAGGACACACATCCTTAAACCTGGCATGATTAAAAATTTTTTTTTACTGTTTCGACCAGTAAACAAAAAAACATACCAGTGAGATTTCGCCACATGATGCAGCGGGAATGCAATCGGGACTGGTTTAGTTGTGCAACCAGTATCTTGTCGTTAACCTAACCTAATCTACTGAAAAGCGGAAAAAAGCAATAACTTTGGGTTGTGATGTAACTACGGGTAACCGAGTGATTCTGCACATATCACAACAGTCTATATCATTTGACCTAATTTATTTATCTTTAATATTCATCGCCTAGACATGGCTGTCCTGCATTTCGATTTTTTATTTGCTTCTATAAAAGTCCGTTTACATTCCTTTCTACATATAGTACAACCAGCAAGATCTGGCTGAACAAACTAACTGTAGACCGACAACACAAATAATATGACACCAAAAAGTCACAAGTCATCATCATCCTTTCGCCAAAAACACAACCACCACGGCGAAAAACCACCATTCACAAAAAATTAAAAAAAAATGTTTTAAAAGGTCAAAGACATGACAAGTTGATACTGATATCTTAAGTATGGAACATAAATATTCAGATGAAAAACAATAGCAATGTTTTCACATCATCTCTACAAACTAGGTTTCCATAAGTAAACATTGGACTTCTGATAGTCACAAACCTACTCCATCATAGGGATTTGATCCACCAGCTTGCAAGATTTGTTGCTCCAACTGCATCATATGGAAGGGTAAAAATGTATATTTGATAGGTTCCTAGGGTACAAATGTAAATTACTGTTTTGGTAGTACACATACCCTGAACAAGGCTTCAAGTTTTTCCTCACAAGGATGTATTCTTGTTTCATTTGCTGAAGACACCGCAAACATCTGCAATAAACACATACTCGTAATGTTAGTATTTTGGTACTTTGACTTTGAATGTCAAACATCTTTCAGTTTCAGATATGATACAAAAATGTTAAAACTTTTGAGATAAATTCAGTATCTATATTATAAACTAGAAGAATAAGTGCAAATTACGAAAACGAATCTGTGTTAAAGTTTTACATAGAACCTATGCAAGTTAAGTATCGGTGGGATATCAGTTATCGGCCCTCTACAAAATATCGGTGCCAAATATAGGTCCGGAATATCGGTTCTGATATTATTGGCGATATTTGACCAATAATGACCGTTATTTTAGATGCCTTGGTTGATGTGAAGGAGGAAGATTTTACGGCTTACGAGTAGATCATGTTACAAATATTGACACACTTGAGTTTTGACTTTTGATATTACTATTAATATTTTTACTCTGTTTCACGTTTTATATATGTGTGTAATATAAATTCTGCATAATATTAATATTACCGATATCCCACCACGATAACCTATATCTCAAGAATCATGTTTTTTGAAGTAAAGGGCATTTAGACATTTGACTAACGGTTAAAGGCGTTTCTATAACACCATGGGGATAAAATCTATGTCGAGAAATCTTATGCTCCCCGATCAATGAAATATACCAGTCAAAAATGTCTCTTCTTTGCTCAGATTGAGGAGATCTAAGACTTATCACACGAAGATTGTGCATAAAACCCTAAATCAAGACTATTTATTAACATATACAAGGGTAGATCAGTAATTTCTTTTTGGGTCAACAAGAAGCAGTCACTTACCCTTCGAGGTTTTTCTCCTCACAGAAGTTTCTGAAGTGAACGCATACGTTCGCGACCCGTTGTGCCCCTATGCTGTGAACACAAATTACGATAAAAAAGATCTCAGCAAAGATATTCTCAATCTTGTTTATTCAGACGATAAAGACTGTAATCTAAATTGTATAAATATAAAAAAAATTGTCCGAAAAAGGTGCGTTGACGAAAACTAACAAAGCGAGCATAATACCTGGAACTGCTACCCTTAAATTGATGAACATGAGAATCGACCTGTTTATAATCCACACTCTTCTGTTGACTTTTTTTAATCGAAAATCAAACCAAGATCACAATAAGAAACAGAATCAAAAGGCAAAATGATCAGTAATAAATATATATACACAATAAAACATACAGAGCAGTTGCCAAATTGTTAAGAAGCTTTTCCGAATCTTCAAAGTACAACGACACCACCTCAACCACAAAGTCCGGGTTGCTCTCGTCTTGCAGTTTCTGAAGTTGTGTGAATTGATCATCAAGATATCCCTAACAAGACCCGTAAATCAAGATCCGTAAATAAAGATTCTCAATACAAAACTTTCAGTGTAAAAGACGTTACAAAGTACAAACCTCATTATGCAGAGATGTTGTGTACTCGACAAACTGCCGTTGCAATTGAGGAACGGAAGCCATGGTTTCTTGCTTTTTTGAAAAACGTTTTACTTAGCGTTTTTGGTATGGAAGCTTATCTGCAAAAAGTAGCAATCTTGATGGTCTATCTCATAAGATTACAAACACCGAACACGTATACATACAACATAAATATATACATACAATTAATCAAACAAGATTCTTTTGATGGCCAAAAGTGACCCAACAACTTAGCGTTTCCACACGATCATATGCTACACTTCCTTACATCTTATTCCCACCACTGATTTTATGGTGGAACACCACCACATTTAATGACTTTATATTATATTCCATTATTCAAATGATTCCAAACATTCTTTAGATTATCATAGATACGCAAACTCATCGAAATGCTCTTTGATAATCTTGATTAATTCATCAAAACACACTTCTTAAAGATACAAGATCAGATAGTATAATCAACAGACAATCAAATCTTGTACTTTCCACCTTGACACATCAAATTATTGAAAAAAAGTCGAAATACTATTGGGTATGTGGGTCCCACCCATATCAAATCAAATTTACCAAAAAACTAACTTAATTCCCAAAATTGGAAAATTTCCAAAAAAAAAACCCTAAATTTCACTAATTTAACCTAATCTTGAAAAGGGTATCAGGATAAAGCCTGAATTTCACTGATTTACCCTAAAAGATCTAAAATTTCAGAATATAAACACAAAATTTGACTGTAAGTAGACGAACCCACAAGATTGATAAAAAAAATTCATATAATTCTGTAAAGGGTAGCTCATAAAAGTTAAAAAAATCTGGGTCAAATGAACAGATTGCAGTCAACAGACATATGAGTGATGAGAGAGAGAGAGAGAGTTACCGGAGGTGATGGTGGATTCCGGTGGAGATCGGCGGAGGAAGATGGTCAACTTAGTGTACTACCAACCAGAAATAATGGGTGGATATGATGTTAGTCTTGATGTGTAAAAAGGTTAAATTGTTAATGGCATCTTAGGCCCACTTTGGGTAAAAAGGTTAATTTTTTAATGGGCTTGTTATGCCCACTTTGGGTAAAAAAGTTAAATTTTTATTGGGTTATTAGGCTCACTTTGGTTTTTAGTGGGCCAGAAAACTGGAAAAGAAAGCTCACTTGTATTTCTTGAATTGACTATAATCTGTAATTAGACTAATCTCCAAAGTCTAAAACTTCTTGAATTGGTTAATCTCTATTAGACAAGTAGTATCCAAAGCCTTGCTACGAGTTTTGTGACTTTTTCTCGCTTCTTCTATTTCACCATTTTGTATTCTATTTCTTAATTTAAAAAAAGGATAATATTTTATCTCAAAATATCATTTTATACTTCCTAAATCTTAATTACTAACAATTTAATATTTTCTTTATTCAATGTGTATAATACACAGTTTTCTAAGCTAGTCATATAATCAACTGTGTAAGTAAATTCATAATTTTCTCAGTGACAAATTCTCAATTTCTAGCATCTTCTTACTCAAAAGAACAATAATATGGTATGAACAGATACTTACGCACCTAACCCTTTTTAGTTGACCAATAATTCATAATCTTTGAATCTCACCAATTTCGTTCATTATTTGAAATATTATTGTTGTCAAATGGGCTAAAGATGCCCACATGAGGGCAAATGGCTTATTATTTCATATTATTTAAGGATTAACTTTATGCTTTTTTTTCCTAGATTAAAAACTCAGATATTACATGGGTTAAATAAATACATGTTAAAATCATTGTTTTCCAATGAAGATTTTGTTTGTTGATGCTATCAATGTTGCAAAAGTCGGCCTCCTAGGCCGAGAACTCGACTTGTACCCGGTGATATGCCCTAACCTTGGAGAGTAATTTCAGTTTGGCCTTTATAATCGGCCTTTACAAGTCGGACTCGGTTAACTCGATGACTACTCGGCCAACTCGACGGGTAATTGCAAATTGACATAATTTGACATATATATAGTACCCAACAATTAATATTCTTATTATTTATCATGTCTAAATACTCTCAAATCCCCCATCGGCCGACTAGAGAGCACCTAATAACTTTTGCAACATTGTCAGACATTTGTAAACAAAAGATAATAAAGATTTAAGAATTATCGATGACAAAATAATGAAAATTTAAGAATATTGAAATGTAATAGAATTGAAATATTGTGTTTAGTAAGCTTTAATAAATTATTAAAATAAGATATTTAATTATTTAATTTATTTTTTAACAATTACTCTTATTGTTATTATCATTTAATATGATAGAGAGACATTTAATAGGAGAGAGAAATTTAATTGATTGAAATGCTAACAACATGACACGTGAAAAAGTGGTCTAGGAACTTTTTTTGTTTCAAACAGTGAACTAAGAAACAAACACACACAAAGTTGCACCGAAACAAACAGGCCAACATGGAAATAGAAATTGCATAACTTTAAACAAGCACTAAGCCAACCAAGGGTCTCGCTATGAACAAGGGGTAAAAAATCACTTTTGATTTATTAAGTAGTGGGATTATAAGATATATCGTTCATAAAAAATAAAACAAATTTGCAAGTTACAATTGAAGTAAAAATAAGAACAAGAGACGTATTAGGTGACTAACAATTTGTGTTTAGTAAAGGTCTCTTAAAACAGAATACGTACCTCCTCAAAGTGAACAAACACATTTATCTCCTATAAGCTGAAACAATGTGTACTCATGATGTTATTGTTGGGCTTGATGAAGGATTAGAAGACTTTGCACTTATTTTGATTAACTAATGTTTTCTTGGGGGCTAAGTTACAAACCCTAGTTATTTATCTATTTATACCCCAAGATTGTAATTGTAATTTTCCTACTTAGCATAATAAAATACCCTAGTTGCAGCTTGTGGACGTAGAATTCACATCGATTCCAAACCACGTAAAATTGTTGTCCTTGCTTTTATTTTCTGCTTTGCGTGAATAAACATTTGCGCGATCATGTGTGTTGGTTGTGTTGCACCACTTCAAATTCGATCAATAGGTTAGTTCAATTGTGACTTTCTAAGTGCTTTTTCTTTTTTTTATTTGGGTCATGAACTGGAATACAAGTTATAGTCTTTTGGGAAATCCCTAGATATTGAAGAAGTTGTTTCACTGCCATCAATTGAAAACAATGGTTTGTTGGTTCTTAAATTCAGTCGTCATTGGATTTGTTTGAGATTAGAGATTTCAAGAAACAAGGTGTCTTGATCAGCAATCTTGATCGAAGGTTAGTACCGAAAATTAACCTCTTAAGCCGGCATTGTTTTCGGAAATCAGGGCTACAAAATTGGTTCGTTGCCAATAACACCCTTTGTTAGTTTGATTTCAGTCGCCGATTGAGAAAAGTTTACGGTTAGGGTTTGGGAAGACTATGTTAATAAAGTTTCTCGATCTAACTGGAATTATCAACTAGGATCTTGGGGAATCTGTTTTGTGAAATTTCAGCATTATGGTTTTAGATTTGTCCGCAAGGTTTTATTTACAGGAATAGATCAGTTTATTGACAATGTTTAGTAGAACAATCATCAAGTCAGGGATGTGCAATTGATGTGTCTGCCATTGTCTCGATCTATTCTCTCTTTGCTATTGCTATGGCCGAAGACGGGAAGGTTGTGATCAAGAAATTTATTACTTCTATTTCAGTTGGTGGAAACTAAATGTAGAAGCATTGCTTTGTCAAAAAGACTTGGATTTGGTATTGGGGGAGAAACGGATAAAGTTGGGAAAGCTAAATGTGATCTAAGGACAAGAGAAGAAAGGCAGCTATTATGTTGCCATTGACGAGGAGTGTTGCTTTTAGCATCATTTAAGAAACAACAAGTTTGTGGTATGGTCTTGGCTCTGTCAAACATGTCTGGTTTGCTAACAAGGTGTTCTTAATAAAGGAGCTATTTACGACAATGATGAAGGAAGGGAGCTCGGTAACAATTCACATTAATGGTTTGATTCAATTCACTCTGAGTTAAACACCGTGGAAATTAAGTTCGATGATGAGACTCAATCTGCAATGTTGCTAGCTTTGTTGACTGATAGCTTGTTTGGCACATTAACTATTATTACTGATTCTATTGGGACTAGAGTTATGACATTTGAGGAGATTCGGGATTTGATTCTGGTGAAGAATTCAGAAGAAAAATAAGGTAGAATCTTCTTCTAAGATGTTGCATGCGGGCAAGGGAAGAAGAAATAACATAAATAGCGGGAATCAGGGAAGGAGTTTGTTTGGAACTTAAAAAAATATGACATGTTAGAGCTGCAAAGAGGGGAACACGTTAAGAGTTAGTGTCTAATTGCTAAGAATGATTTGAATACTTTTGTTGGGTGTGTTCCGAGGATGAGACATTGATACTTAGTGTGGAAAACAATGCGGACTCTTGAGTTATGGATTTGGGGGATCCGTTTCACGCCATGGGCAATTGGGAAATGATAGTGAACCCTTAAAGAAGGTGTCTTTAGAAATGTACGGTTAGCTAATGGTTATATTCTTTATGCTACAGACATGGGACATATCAATCTGTTTTAAACCACATAAAACTTGAAGAATGTTAAGGTGATTCCCGGTTTGAAGATGAAACTTAGGTTGGTCAATTGGATGAATAAGAATTGTAGATCCCAAATACTCGGAATCACAGATACTAATTGATTAAACGCACAAACACCTATTAATAAGGTGTTTGGGTAATGAAATGTAAGAACTAAGATGAAAATGGAAGAATCTTGAACAACATAATGAATATCAACCAAGAATGATGACAGATCCCATATGATAAACACTATAAACTCCTAGATACACGGAATAAAGCACTAAAATTTTATTGAAAATTCACACACTAAGCACACACTAGCCAAGACTCTTGGAAACCCTATTGTGCACCCAATACATATATATATATATAATGGTTGTCTGCGCATTTATAAATGCCTAGGCCAGTTAAATGCGTCGCCAGAATACAAAATGACATTATAATCTTTACAATTCACCCCATTGGACTTTCTAAAGCTATCCAAAATGTCCATAAAAGTTATCTTATATACTAACAGTCTCAAACAATCCTAACAATATCCTCTAGACCGTTGCATATGTGAAAGTCTTTAATCTAAGCATCATTGTTGAGATTTGACGAGGAGCATTCTACACCCTCAGTTGTTGTTTGATTTGTAGCAGCTTCACGATTTGTTCTTCAGATTCTTTCGCAACTTCATATGTGGATGAAGTTGGATTTGGATTTTCTTAATTCACTAGTTCAGTTGGGGATATCTCACCAGTTGATTCAGGGACAATTGATGAAAATCTGGACAATTGATGAAAATCTGAACAGATATTGGATACATTGCCCATCTTGTTTTCATGTTATTGACGTTGTCAACCATGCTGTAAAGATCAACCTGGAGATGTTAAATGGTTCGTTCAAGCAAAGTTTGAGCATTGTTGCTGACCATTTTAAATTCAAACCGTCATACCCACCCTTTCTATGATACAAACTGATGGCAAAGACATGGCTTATAAATCTCCAATCTCTTGTCAATCCTTTCTTCTTGATCGCATTTCTGGAATCGAAGTTTATGTTATACTTCATCATTTTAAAGCCATCAAGAATATCCCCCTTCTACATTCTTATTGGATCTTTCGGATCCTCACCCAACTTTAAAACATTTCTAACACGTTCCTTGTTGATGAAGATTGGTTTGTTTACGATAGTAGTTGTGATTGTTTTCACTTTGTTTTCCACGGATACTTTGGTAGAGTTACATAATTCAGTTATATATGTGTTGTAAATGGTAGGATTTTCTTGAATAGCAAAGTCGATTCTGCGTCTTCCCAACCAGTCCATCTCATCTTCAAATCCGGACTTTGGAGGAGCCAAAACTATAGCTTGATTATGATTTTGTGTTTTAACCCAACTGACACTTAGAAAACAAACCAAATGAGACAAACGCAAATAAACAGAAGGTATGTACAGTATTCACAAATTATTTAATACACTAATGAAGATAAAAACGTAGATAACCTTATTAGTCTGTCAGATAAAAATGCAGGTTAAGGAATAAAAGCGCTCGCAGGTCTTGGATTAATACGCCGGTCACATTAGGTCATTTTCAATAAAAGAACAGTTTGATCATGATTAAATACGCTGATCACAGATCTGCGTGTATCGTTCATTTATGCCGTGAATTCCAGCGTATTTACCAAAAACACTGGTTTACCTAAGGTTTTGTCACAAAAATGCAGATTGCTCGAATTCTTGTTTGAGTCTTAAAGACGCAACCGTCATCTCATAAATACACAACATTTTGAAATTCTAAAACCCTAACTGACAAAGACGCAGTCATCGTAATAAACCTCTAAAATAGAAGTGTTTCAACAATTTTTTGATGATTACAATGATAACACATTGTTTCATGATCGATTATCAACAAGTAATAGTTCTCACCTATTTTTAAAGATTAACAATCACTTAAACACCGGATTAAACTATGTCATTAGCCAAGAACACTAACTGTGAGTGAATGTAGATGTTAAGTGTGTGATGGGTTTTTGAAAAAGTGATCATTTGATCTGATTTTTTTTGGGTTTATTTACTGTTTATGTAAAATCATGCGCTTTTATAAAAGCGCTGAAAATTAAATGTGCCGCCCTTTGTCGTGTTATCCACTTGGAATGAAAAATGCATCGTAAATACACACATTTTTCACATTTTGTCTCAAAATTCATGCCCCCTTTTTCTTAAAAAAAATAAAATTAAAAAAATAATTTTCAAAAGAAATGAAACTTGTGGATACAATGGACAAATACGAGTTTATTTTTCAAGTGTAACACCCAACAAATCTCCAGGTCAATTCCGTCCATTAATTGAAAACATGTGTATTTCAATAACGTGCATTAGATTTAATTTTATATAATTTAGTCACTTAAAGTGTAGCATAACCCATTCCAATGCATAGGTTTGTGTTAGGTGATCTTTAGTGATTGCCCTTATGCACGCGAGTAAACTTGTATGTCACAAATGTTGGTGATAAATTCTACATTACTAGACAAGTATTACACTAGTCGTTAAACATAAATTTAATATTTATGCGTGTCTATACGAATATATTTATATATGTGTGGCCATATTTATTTTAGACAAACACTTCCCGAACACACATACACACATATATATATAGAGAGAGAAACGGGATCTTAAGAAAATGCCCTAAAGTGTCAAAACGGTAAGAACGATTCTTGAGAGACATGCGATGTAGGCACTAAATAACATGGGGGTATGATCGTCATTTCCACGTTATACACTGAAACATTCCTTTTTTTGTCAAGGCGTTTAGTCCTTTTGAAAAAAACTCCAAAATTTTCGTTTATTAGCTGTTACCTCCTCTTCAAGTTTTGCGAGATTTATGGCGTCTGATATGGATTGCGAGTTACAAAGTAATTATGTTCATATTTTAAATTATTTTTTCTCTGTTAGATATTCGTTCGAGCATTCATGTTAAAGAGCTGGCGTTTTTTAACTACCCGGCTTATAATGGCCTTTATTTGTTATTTCATCAATAATATCAATATAAGTGTTAGTTTTGGCGTTTGTTTTTTACTCATTCTTTCAGATATTTAATGGCCTTTCAATTAATATATTATATAATATATATATAATATATATATAAATATAATATATATTACAAGGGGTTTTAGAGGTTTAAAAAAGTAAAATAATGCATGGAGTTAAAGTGAAATATATCAATTATTCTATAAACACATGTTGTTGTTTATAGGTTGAGCATGTCTTGTGTGTCGTTAAGAATAAAAGGGTGCAAACACAAGTAAAATACAAAACGTAACTATATTATTTTGGAGATGAGATAAAACTTATGATTATAAGGTTATTGGTTCGATTCTTACAAATGGGTTTTTTTTTATATTTATTGGGTTTTCTCCTGAATTGTGTATAGACATTATTGCCTAGTGGAGATTGATATGACCGGGCGGTTCCGCTTCAGTAATCCAAATTTACCGTTAAAAAAAAATAAAAAAACATGTGTTTTTTTGTTGTCCACTCGATCAATAAAAAAAGATATGGGAATTTTAGTAGTCCCCTCGACTAATGTGTGATATATGCCCATGATCAAACCTGAGAGATTACTTCGATTTTGGACCATGGTTACGGCCGAATATATGGCATGTATTAATAAGATTTAGGTATGAATCGACTCAGCTTCTATGGTTTGTGCCTCGAACCACTTGCTAAATCTACACCAAAAACAAACCATTCCAGCAACAAATAAGTTTATAGGTATAAATTTAGTATATTTTGAAAGATAAAAACTAAAGTTTGTGATAGACCAAATATTTGGCTGTTAAATATTATAGAATCTGCTTTCAAATTGACAATTATTTAGTTTATTGAGATATTATTATAAAAATTCATCTGCTATTAATATTATCACAAAACAATTATGACAATTAAGGCAAAGAGGAAACCGTATTAGCATGGGTTTGAAGTATGAACTTTTTTTTTTAAAGGCAACGCAAACTTTAATACCCAAACAGGGACCGTAGCAAGAAGCTACCGATCCGATTACACATACAAAAGAAAAACTAAACATAAAGAGAAATAACAACACTTTTCCCATTACATTTGAATGTTAAAACTTCGCCATTCGCTCCAAGAAATCTCTTTGAATTTCGACCGGTTCACAACGCAATCAAATGCCAGCTCTTTTATTTCTTCAACTACCTTATACTCATTCATGCACCCACCTTCGAATCTTTTTTTGTTCCTTATTTTCCAGATGCTCCACAGCGCTAACACAAACACAGCATGAATAATTCTCTTCCTACTTAACGACGCCTCTATTCCATGTACACTTAGCAACAATTCTTCGATAGACTCGTATGGTTGACCTGGTGGAATTTTCATCCAGTACTGCAGCTGCTGCCAAATTACAGCAACACACCTGCAATTCAGCAAGGTATGATCTGCAGATTCGACAACATAGTTGCAGAACGTGCAGTTCCTGTTTGGTACTGAAATACCCCTCGCCTCAACCGCTGCTACAGTAGGAATCCGACCGCGGCTGCCCTCCAAACAAACATATTAGCTTTTTGTGTGGCGATCTTGTTCCAATAAAACGAGCTTCCTTCTGAATTAACATCTGTGTTTCCTGATAACTCCCCTCTTACTGTTTTGACTGTGTACCCGGGACCTGGTACATCTTTCCACGACCATCTATCACCGGTCTCCCTTAGAACCTGTTGTAATAGAATTGCATTAAGCTGGTTCATCTCCGCCTTTTCCTCATCATCGCCTGGTTCCCTTATCCATACCCAATCCCACAATATTCCCCCATTTATTTTTTTGTAACAATTTTTTATTAGTATCCTTTTCTCTGCAGCCAGTGATATAATAACGGGAACTGATCTCGTAACGCGCCCCCAACGATCCATTTATCGCACCAGAACATGGTTTTATCCCCAATACCGACTTTACTATTTAAACTACCATACACATTTACACCAAACTTATCACATTCCTTATCCATACCCATGATCTCTTTCCATACTCCCGAGTTTGCTTTCTTAAACGGAAACGAAGCAACCCTCCTCGAGTTATGATGTAGCGCTTTTATCACTTTTACAGTGTCTCCGGTTCCATTTTCATCCTCCACCACCACTTTACTAGTAATGCCAAGTTCAACTCCTTGATTCCTCCTACACCTAATCCGCCTTGTTTTTTCGAAGCCACGATCTTCTCCCACTTGACCCATCTTAGTTTTTTATTCGCACTGCACCCGCCCCATAAGAACTTCCTTCTAATACCCAACGTTTTTATAACCGCAACTGTGCCTTATACAAAGATAAATAGTAATTAGGCAAACTACCAAGTACCGATTTCACTAAAGTTAGTCTCCCGGCGAATGAGAGTAGTTTCACTTTCCATGATGCCAATCTTTTGTTAAATGTGTCTATAACTTCTTTCCAATTAGCTACTCGATTCATATTAGCACCCACCTTTAGGCCTAGGTAACCGAACGGTAAGCTCCCCGCCTTGCACTTTAGCGTATTTGCCATATGAATCAACCTCCGCCTCGCTCATTTCCAATACCGTAAATGTGACTTTTTTCTCATTTACTTTCAAGCCTGAAACTATATAAAAAACCCGTAAGATTCTTCTAAGATTCTTTATTTTTCCTCTTCCCAACTCTCCATGAACATCGCGTCATCGGCAAAGAACATGTGTGAAATATACGGTCCATCATTCGGTAATTTCACCCCGAAAGCAACTCACACGCCTTGGCCTTTACCATCAACACAGAAGAGCCTCCATAGCTATTACAAATAGAAACGGAGATAATGGGTCGCCTTGTCTTAAGCCCCTTTTGTATTGAAATTCACCCGAGGGTGACCCATTAACTAAAATTGACGCCCTCCCTGAAAATAAAATTCCCATGATCCAGTTGCGCCACCTTGCCGGAAAACCCATATAAGTTAACACTGAAATTAGAAATTTCCAATTCAGCGTATCATACGCCTTTCTATGTCCGCCTTAAATAAAAAGATTGAATTTTTACCCCTTTTTGC
Organism: Scalesia atractyloides; assembly: GCA_947069175.1. NCBI lineage: Eukaryota > Viridiplantae > Streptophyta > Magnoliopsida > Asterales > Asteraceae > Scalesia > Scalesia atractyloides. The sequence goes on from CAMTDV010001634.1 coordinate 36,076,672, forward strand.
CCAGTTTACTACCACGTTCAAAACTAGGGGACCGTCAACAATATTTCTACCTGACACAAACGCAGATTGCTCCTCCGAATACACTTTTTATAACTGATTTGACCCGGTTCGCCAATATTTTTGAAATAATCTTATTAATCACTCCAATCAAAGAGATTGGTCTAAAATCCGACATAGAAACCGGGTCCGGGTTTTTGGGTAAAAGCGAGATGAAAGATGAACTCACCGATTGTTGGATTGAGCCGTGCGTATGGAACTGTCGCATAATATCTTCTGCCATTGGCTGAAACACACTCCAAAACTTCTTTATTACCGCAAATGTTATGCCATCTGGCTCCGGAGCTTTATCGCCTCCGCACTCCCACACTGCACACCTGATTTCTTCTGGCGAAAACTGAGCAACCAACCCTTTAGCCTGCTGCTCATCCAGTTTTTTGAACCCCTTCTCCGCCATTCTAGGTCTCAGTACCCTAGGTTCCTTAAAATTCTTCTCAAAAGTCATCTTAAAATGCTCTTTGACCAACTTTGGCTCTGATATCCAAACCCCGTTAATCCATAACCCACTAATCCTACTTTTTTTCTTATGATTGTTAATCGTGGCGTGGAAGTAGGCTGAATTTTCATCCCCTGACGCGATCCATCTTACCCTCGCCTTTTGCTTGAGATTCATTGCTACTCTGGATTGCCACTCTCTAGCTATATTTTTATTTTTTCTCCAACTCTCTAGTTCTTGCTCCGAAAGAGCCCTCTTTTCAGCCGCCGATTCCAACATATCTATACTAATCATTGCTTCTTTATACTTTCTTTCTTCGACATCTTTACTCTCGGCCCGCCATTTTTTTACTTCTTTTCTTATTTCTTTTAGTCTCTCCCCCATTAATATGTCTTTAAAACTAGTAACAACCTCAGAATTCAAACCCCTTAATATGCTTCCCCTGCTCCCTCCATACTTAACCAACTATTAAAGAACCTAAAAGGTGACGGACCATAGCTTGACTTCACCGTTGACAAAATCAATGGACTATGATCGAGACATCCCTATCGAGAGCCCTTAATGATGCATTCGGACATAAATTCATAAATTCCACACTCGCCAATACTCTATCAATCTTACTCAGCCTTTTACCATCACACGACATAAATGTATGCTTCCTTCCAGCCATGACGTATTATAAAAATCCGCCACTACTAATAAAATTGTTGAAACAAAGCGCATTATTTGCATCAAAATTCGAGTTAAACCTGTCCTCGGGGGACCTTACTTCATTAAAGTCGCCAATTGCTAACCAGGTACCCGTAATTGCAGCCCTTAACTTCAAAAGTTCCTCCCATAAGTTTTTCCTATCTGATGCCGCCCTTGGTGCATAAACATTCACAACAACTAACTCTTCCTACTGCCCTACCAAGTTGCCGGTCACCAAAATGTAATTTTTGTTTAATATTTCCAACCGCTTCTTAAAAATATTGGGGTTCCATAACGACAAAAGACCCCCTGATCTACCTTCCGCATTCACCCTTAAGAATTCCATTACCGATCCATCCCAGAACCTCCTCACCGCCTGGTCCGACATATCCGGGAGTTGTGTTTCTTGAATGGCCATAGATGACAAATTGAAATCCTTCACTAACCTACGCACTGCCTTTGCTTTTCTTGATCCCCCTGCACCCTTTATATTCATCGATCCAAAATCCATTGATTTCATACTTCCTCCATTTCCTCGCTCATGACCTTCTTAATCAGATCAACTTCTCCCTCCAAATTCACACCCAACTTGCCCCCTAAAACTAGTGTCGCCATAGCTTCTTTGTCTACCGAGTCGATTGAATCGGAACCACCGCTGTTGTTTTGGATGGACTCGGGAACCCCTGACACGTCTGAACCATCATCTACTTCCCAATCAGAATAGCCTTCATCATCCAGGTCCCCTACCTCTTCCTCGATCATCCAGAATAATCTTGCTCACCTTCTTTTTACCTTTAATTTTATTACTTTTTGGTCATAACCCCTTTCCTCGGATTATACCTTTGACTCATCAGAAAGTTCTAGATTTAAATCAGGAACCTTGTTTTTCTGATTGATTTTTTACACCCCCAGTTAGGCCCATAGTAACATTGAACCTCTTTCTCTTTCTTTGGGCAAGCCCTTCATGACCTATCTTAAAATCCGATTTGACCCACTTGAAAACCAGGAGACTTATCAATTGGTATCCACCCTCAGAAAAAAATCAAACAGAATCATTAACGGGTACCGACTCTTCGAATACTGCCTCAATGTCCCCATTGTGAGATCTTTCGTTATTCTCAACTTTCGTCTCTTCGTTTACCGCCTCATCATCTACCTTTTGATCCGACGGTATGGACATCAATGCCACCTTCGGCACCACCGTCGATGCTGGCGCATCTTTATTCTCCGGTTGAGCATGTGCCTCCAACTGATCCTGATGGTCTCATTTGAGATATCATGATCATCAACTTCATATTCTTCTTTATTCTCTTTTTCTTCCTCCCTTGCCTTAAACCTTCCCTCTGTGGTAAACCTCGGAATCCATGCTTCTTCAATTTCCGACACCCATACATCATACATTCTCTGGTTCCACCAAACGGGTACTTTTTCCTGAATCCTATCCCCTGAGCTAACAATAACGCCCATAACGTCGAAGTGCACATTCAAATCGAAAACGTCGGCATTCGAATTCTGAAATACTTCCCCGAACTTCTCCCCGATACATTGCATGACACTCCCATCCCACAATTGTAATGGAACACCTGTAATTTTCAGCCACGCAAGACGTTGGTAATTCACCTCCTGTCCGTCCCATTTCTCCACCCTTTCTAACCATTTCTCCCAGGTTTCTTTATTACCCAAAAACTTGTTAACCTGCTCCAACGACTCCATTGTTATAATTATTTTCTTACCCCCACATATCCATGACATCCAGCAATCGATATATGTTTTTAAGAGCCGAGACACGCTTTTGACATCCCCAAGACCTCCCCACGCTTTGATTGTCTTTGATTCATTACTAAACCGCAAGACGTCAGGGTCCTTCGGATTCTTTCCACCCACACCTGCAGTGGCATCCATAGATGATCCCCAGGCGTTTGCAACCCTGAAGGAACCCCGACCCCGAGCATTTGCTTTCTTCAATCTCTCCTCTTCAACATTTTGAGGAAGAGAAGTTTTAGCCACCCAAATCTTTTTTTCAGACTTTTTAACTACCTTGTCAAACCTTCGCGAATAACCTTCTCCCGAAGAAAGTTAGCCTATTCAACGCCTTCACCATCTTCTCTACATCTTTAACTCTGACGAACCTGAGAAACCCAAACCTATTACCCCTGGCGTACCTCTTCCGAGCAATATATGCATCGACAAGGAGACCGCAACTTCTACTTTCTAACCATAACTCGGTCTCTGATAACTCCGAGGGAATATTGGATACAAAGAATGTTGTTGCAGGTTCTTCACAAAGCTCCTCTCTGTCGTACTGCTCACCTCCATTTGTTGTTTCCCGGTTGCCTCCGTTTGATGTGCCCCGGTGGGACGTTCCCTCTCCGCTCTCCATTTATTTTTAATCACTCAGTTGTTAAAACACTCTATCTATTAAAGGGTATGAGTCAGGAGATGGAATTTTTTTAAGTGGGGTGGGGGGGGTGTAGGTGGGGTAAGGGTGGGTTTTGTCTTTGAGGAAGAAAAGTCCTTGAAGTATGAACTATGAAGTTCATAATACTCAAAACTAACATAAATGCTATGAACCTTAAAAGTCAAACTTTGACATTTGTTGACAAATAGTCAAAAATTCTACATTAATTGAATTGGCACACACATACGGACACCCAAACCCACTCTCATTTATCTCTGCTAGCTATCACAACAAAAGATAATTCCTTTCTCACCAACCAAGTTTACTCAACACACCACAACAATGCTTCCAAAACCAGTACATTACGCATAAAAACTTTTACACCATTCTGTATTTCAAGACTTTAACACTGGAAAAAACACAAGCTCAATAAAATCACCACCTACTCTCTGATGAACAATATTTTTGGGGGGCATTCATTCACTAAAAAACAGAAAACAACAAGTAAACTTCTATCCTCACAAGTTACATATACAACACAAAGCTTTTATTACTTTTGTGCCTTCTTTCACACTTTGTAACCCCCTGTTTTTCTTGTTTGTTTTCTGCTCCTTTTTCATTTCCATCTCTGGATTTCTTGCTCCTCTTTCTCTGATTCTTGCAAGAAACCCACATGGGTTCTGCTAGATTGCTAGCTGTTTGATCCATTATATACATACCCTTTTCAGCACAAGAACTCAGACACATTCTGCTTGCAAGGTAATATACATCTTACAGTTTTTATGGTTTTTTGGTTCTTGATTATGATCAAAATATGGTTTTTAATTCTTGATTTGAATGGACATGAGGGAAAGGTTTGAATATCTCATCTGGGTATGAATCTTTTTTTAATTTCTTTATGAATCTTGATTGTTTTGTGGCTTTGTTTGAAAATTTGACGTAAATTTTTGAGATTTGAGATGGGTCTGAGAAGAAGGGATGAAAATGTCATTTCACTTCACTTAACTTTCATTGATTCAAGATTTTTGGAATGTTATTAGTTAAAACATCACTTTTTGTCTCTGATTAAATTAAAAAAATTGATTCTTTATTATCTTTCAAGATCTCAACTAGTGAATCTCTTCTAACCCACCTAAAGATAGGATTTTTTTTTCTTTCTTATTTTTCTAATTGATAATGTAAAAATCCCTTTTTGTTGATTCAAATCTATAATTGGTTAAATTAATAAAAAATTAACGAACTTTATGTGAGCCTCACATGTCTAGTTTTGATTAATAATATATTTAATTTAATCAGGCTCCCAACAACTCTTGGATTCAAGATCTCTCTGAAATGTTGAAAAAAGTGGTCAAGATTTGACCTTTTTTGACTTGTTAACAACAATTTAGAAGTGCTTGTGAAATGCTTACAAGTTACTCCACATAATATATAGCTAAAGAAAGCTTTAGGATGTACAGTTTACTAATTTTGACTTTTATGGTCAAATGTAATAACTTTGACATAAACAAGTTGAAGTTAGCTTGATTATAAATAAAAACATGAACTTCCCAATTTTAAATACTAAAATGGTATCATATAAAAAAGAATTAACCTAAAAAGCTAAAATCTTGAATGGGAGACATTTAAAGAACTGATTTTTTTTTGTGAAAATTAGAAATTAGATGGAAGGAGGGGTGAATTTGAGGAACTGGGCCGATCTATTGCCTGATGCACTTGGATTAATATTTAGCAACTTATCACTTCAAGAAACACTCACAGTTGTTCCGAGAGTGTGCAAATCATGGAACCAAGCGGTATCGGGTCCTTACTGTTGGCAACATATCAACATTCTTGACTGGAGTTATCGGTCAAACCCAGATCATATTGACCATATGCTCCGGCTACTTGTTACCAGAAGCGGTGGAGCCCTCCGCGAGGTCACCGTCTCAGGCATTCTGAATGATCTCACTTTCTCATTTCTTGCGGATCAGTAAGTCCCATGAACTCTCTTTTTACAGTTTAATATTGATGACTTGTTTGGATGTGTGATTTTAAAGTAATAATCTTTTACACTTTTAGTGTTTGGGTATAATATATATGCTTATAAGTTGTTAGATAATTTACAGTCAAAGGTGATTATTACTAATTTAATAAGCACAATTATGTTTTATGGCACAATTTGTGTTACTTGATTTACTACGGTCTAAAGCAGGGATGGGATCGGTACAATACTAGTACTGAAAATACCGGTACCGAATTTTAACAAAACTGGGTACCGAATATATTGGTAAGTACGGTTATTTCGGTATGGTACCCGCTTTGGTACCACTTTATTTATTTATTTTTTAGAGCACTCGTAGGTAGCAAATAGTACAATCGTAGGAGTACGATACAGTACGGGCACTCGTAGGGTAGCAATAGGTACAATCGGTAGGAGTACGAATACAGTACGGGGGTTTTAAGAGCCGAGGTCGGACCTTATGAGTAGCTTTTTCTGTAAGTGGATTATAGTGGGCGTATTTGTTTGTAATCATCTTTTGTGGCAGTTGATTGTTTGATTTTGATTTGTCTTATGTACTGATTTTGATGTTATGTTTGCTTTTTGGGGTATCCTGTTTGCTATATCAGTGCGCGATCACTACAAACACTGCAGATTCCAAGATGTAACATCACAGATACGATAGTGGAACAAGTATCAAGCAAGCTTTCAGTGGTCACATTCATGGACTTGAGCTACTGCTGCAAGATCAGTGCGCGTTCACTATCGGCAATAGGAGAGTCTTGCAAGGCACTTGTAGGGTTCCGCCGCAATATGCACCCTATAGACTTAAAAGAGCGGTGGCCACAGGTGGAGGAGGCGGTGGCCATTGCTACCACCATGTCCAAGTTGAAGCACCTTGAACTGGCATATAATTGTATAGACACCGAATGCGTAGTGGAGATCATAAACAGGTGTGACCAACTTGAGTTTTTGGATGTTAGAGGGTGTTGGGATGTGAAGTTGGATCAAGAGTGGCTCGAGAAGCGGGCTCTAATGATCAAGGTGTTGGGCCCACATGTCGTGGATCAATTCGAGGGTCATAGTTGCTCGGATTATTCGGATTCGGACTCGTTATTTGATTATGAAAGCTTGGATGATGGATTATGGGATGAGGACGATGATGACGAAGACGATGAAGATCGGGTTGGAGGGAGGTTGGAACTCAGGTTTTATGAAGGGTTTAGTGAGAACTATGGGAATGGTTGGGTTTGAGGGATTTTGGGAAAAGAAATATTGTATCATCCTAAACTTCCTTAAGAATTATATTTGGTGAAAACTTTGAAGGATATGATATTTACTTTTTTGGAAACTACTTTGAAGGACGAACTTGTTACCCTATATATAGTGTGTTGTTCATTTGTCATTTAAGTTTTTGGCATCCCTACGGGGAGGTGATGCCGGATTCTCTCCAGGAACTCCGGCAGCTGGACTTAAAGATGTATACTCTTTCGGTATGAATGAAGACTTCCGCTGCATTCTGTTTCTACTCCATTCTTAATAACATTCTACCGAAACTGCTATATACGTTTACACACTAACTTCCGTCTAGAACCGCCTGATCACGGACCTTCAATTCCTTAATCAGATCCGGTGTGCTTAATAAACCATGGATGTGAAGCTTATTAGTACACTCATGGCGTGTAACAACCGATATACTAATAAGGGAAATCTGAACTTGTTTTATTAAGATAATTATTATGTAGACTTCTAGTATTGAACCAGATTCCAGTGATAAGCTTCTGGTATCAAACTAGATCTTGGGGTAATAGAAGGTTTATGATATTACATCGAGATCCTTTGGAAGACTTCTGGTAATGCACCAAGATCTTATTGGGGGTAAAATTTAAGATAATAAATTAATGGGGGAATATGGTAATCCAGTGGAATAGAAGATAACCGGCGAAATGGGATCTATTCGCTTATTCGGTAACTTCATTAATTTGATGATTAAATCGCTTCGGTGATTTAAAAGATCCTTAAATGTGAACTCATTTGTTAAGCTTGAGATGAAAGCACACATAAATTAAGTTTTAAAAATATCATATAACCAAGATGGCCTTAAGCCAATCTTGTTGTGGCGTATCGTTTACTAGTCGCAAGGCTAGGGGAGGTTCATTATGTTGAAGTGGAAAGAAATATTTGCCGACCGGTCTATCGATATGTTGTGACAAGATTGAGGGAAGTTGGTGATCGAACCAAGGAAACCACTTCTAATTTAATTAAAAGATAAAACCGAAGACTGAAACACTTTCCTCATTTATAAAATAAACTAAATTCATTTAGAAAGACTTATCTAAGGGTCTTTTACTACTATTTTAGTCTACTAATCTAACTACAAATAAGAACGGTCACAATAATAATAAACGGTTGAGTAGGGGAAGCATATTCCTTGGACGATACTTGTTTCTTACCCAAAGCTATACTATATGCGATGATTTCTCTGCCCGTTGTGTGTGTTTAGTTTAAACAAAATTCATTTTTATAAAATTAAAACTCGATAATCGTGTTGTTAAGTTAATGCACTCAAGTTAGCTTAATATTGTTAAATTAATATCTATACTCCACACGACATCAGTGAACTCATTAGAGTTGAACATGTTAGCTTCTATCTTGGGATGCAAACTGGCTTCCTCATGTTTACTTAGTGTAATTTGTTAGTTGGGGCTAATATGAACCTGATTAAAAATTGGTGTCGGTTTTCTATGTATTCGAATCCCGCATGTCGCTTTGGGAAAGCCTCATCTCCTCTATCCATTGGGAATAACTTCTCGAGAGTTTACCTATTTATTATTTTCCCTTTATAAGGAAGGCCTCATGCAAAATTTCAAAAAAACTTTAGGTTGTTAGAAAGAACTTTTGTGGGGAAAAGTGATGATGTATATTAACTGGGTGGGTTGGGGACCGAGCGGCTAGACTGAAAGGTGCTGGAGGATTGGAAATTGGTTATTAAAAGTCAATTAACAATGCTTTATTATCCATATGGGCTTGGTGGTTTAAAGAAAATGATAGCTTGGGGAATAATATATTATGGCTTTCCGTCAAAATTCTATGTCTTGGTTGATGCTTTCGTTAAAGAAATCTCTGACATGAGTATGGAACAATATCGTCCATTTGAGTTCCAACCTTTCGTTAGTAGGTGTAAGGCTGCAAAATTTAATTAACGGGTGTGTGGGGAATGGTTTAAGTATTTGGTTTTGGTTAGATCCCTTGCTTTCTCATGAACCTTTCAAAGTTCTTTTTCCTAGTCCGATATCGCAGTAGTTATCGGTCCACAGCCGAGATACTGGTGTAAAATATCAGTCAAAATATAGGTATCGATAATATCAGGATATTGACCAATACTGGACCGATATTTGACCGATACTGATTTTGTCGGTATCAGTACCTTTCTTCTTATTTCTACCATTCGTCTTTCTTCTTATTGTTGCTATTAGTGTTTTAAGTCTTAATTGTTATTGTTACCGATAAATGTTAGTGTTTTAAGACTTAGTAAGTGTAAGTGCACTTTTGGATGATGAATGTTGGATTCTGCTACTTGAAGATTCTTCAGGGTCTAATGTGTAAAGTCCATCAAGAATAAGTTCTGACTAGTTAAATTCGGATATGCTCTGGTTGCCTTGTCCGAATTTGTTAGTAAACTTATTCTTGTTTTGATTGGTTAAACTTATTCTAGATTTCTATTGGTTGAACTTATTGTAAGGACTTATGTGTCCAAACTTATTTGTTTATATATTCTAGGTGAATTAAATGATACACATAACTTTTTGGGAGAATTACTTTCTTTTTTGCAAACCCTATTCTACTTTGTGTTTCACTATGTGTGGATAATCTTTGAAGACTAAGTGGATTCACATATTGCCGATCATCATCTATCGTTCTCTACTCCTTATACGTCGTGTCCTCGCAGCGGTTAGCATCACATGGTGGATTTCGCACACCGCGTAACTTGGTGTTTTCGGTTGTTCGAGATCCGAAGGTGGGCTTACAGTAAGTTCCTACTTGCTACAATTGTTAGTGTTTTACAAGTTGCAAAAAGGTTAATATGTTAATGGTAGGAGAGTATACTAGATTGTTAGTGTTAATTGCTATATATATATATATATATAAATTTAGCATGATATTAAAATTACCGATATCCCATCAATATCCCACCGCAATAACCGATATCTCAAATATCGGTGCTTGACCGATATCCGATATCTATGTTTTCATTGGCGTCAAATAAGAGATGTATAATTGAGTTTTATGATCTTAACAGAGGTAAAAGATCTTTGCTTTGGGGATGGAAACGACATCCTCAATCTTTTGTAGAGATCTTTCAACCTTCTATAGAGATCTCCTAATGGCAACAATATGCCTCTATGTTATCGCAAGCTCAAATATCGGGTGGTGTGGATGATTGGGTTTGGCTTAGTGACATCTCGGGGAAATTCTCGACCAGCTTGGTTTAAGAGCTTCCCGTCTCAGGGATATGCTCTAGTTATGTTATGGATTGGTGCAAGTGGGTTCCCTTAAAATACATCTTTATGTGGCTTGCTGATATGTCGATAGATTGTCTACTCGTATAGCCTTGTGCAAAATGAACATACACGTTAATTGGCAATTGTGTGCTCTATGTAACGAAGTTACTGAAACAACTAGAAAATCTTTTTACTTCATGCTACATGGCTCCTGTCTTATGGAACCATGTTAGTAGTTAGTGTTGCATCTCGCAAATCTTTGCTTTCTCGGTTAAAGATCTCTTGGATATTGACATCTCCTCACTAGTAGGTGTTCCAAAATAGGATATCATTCAAGGTATTTTTGTTATCGGATTTTAGTGCATTTAGAAGGCTAGAAATGAGGTTATCTTATCCGGCTAAAGATTTTCGTTGGAGAAAGCTATTGGAGATATTAGGTTGTTTGGTTTAAAAAATAGATCTAAATGTTTAAATCCATCCAATGGAAGAATTGATGTAATTTCTCCTTCTTGTAATGTTGTGTAGTTTGTTTGGTTGTTTTTTTCGGTTTGCCAAATAAAAATAGTTGTTGAGTTTTTTTAATTTTATATAGTTCAGATATAAGGCAAAGTTGTAATTTATTATTAAAAATAACTATAAATCTCATAATAAAAGAAGTCCAAAATTATTTTTGAACGGCTAATAAACTATTTTTTTAAAACTACACCTTGCCAAATTTTGAACATGGGTCTTCTTTAAATATGCTTCGCCTTTTACCACCCGGCTACAACCCAAATGGCAAATGCACCTCAAATAACTTCCAAGTAAATTAAAATCTGAAAAGTTATCCCACATTTAATTGATTAAATTCTAATATGTATACTTCTAAACCGGTGTAACCGAGCTGCATCAAGCCTGATGATACACAAGCTCCAGTAGTTTGATATTTTGATGCTCAACTTAGTGTCGGTTTGAGTGTGTTGTTTCAAAATCTAGCTCAGCTCCTAGCATAGCAACCGCGCTTGAATCAGTGTCGATTTGAGTGTGTTGTTTCAAAATCTAGCTCAACTCTTAGCATATCAAGCGGGCTTGAATCGTTTGTCTGAAGGGCCTTATGAGCCAAGCTTGGCTCGAGCTTGTTTATTTATTATGATTTTAGCACCTGCGTACTACAATGAGTTGAAGATATCGACTAACATTTAATCAATATATACTCCTATATTTGATTACCCACTCGCTAGTTGTTTTGAGAATTATGAAAGGAATGAGGGATAACTAAGGCTTAAGCAACTATGAGCGATTTCTGAATGACGATGGATGCTAGTTGTCTTGGATGTTTCCGGTATCCAGGATCTATCGCTTATCACAGGTTGTGAGCGACAAGATATTATTATGATGTGGTTCCAATCGGTACAACTGAATGTCTAGAAAATAGATGGAAACCAAATTAGAAATATAAAAAATAAATTTAAACAACTAAACTAAATTTAGATCGTGGTCTTCAAAAGCGCATTTAATCGGTACATAACATATTATATTGAAAGGGTTTATGTTTAACGATAATGAAAGAGAACATGTACTACGAAGTGAAAAACATGAAGTAAATTAAGGGAATAGATTGAAAAAAAAAAGGTAAAAAGGTGATGGAATTGGGTATTGCCGTATTGAAAAACAAGATAACTGGTTGGGTATGAGACGAGTATGGTTAATTCTAGTCTCATATCTATCTGATTGTAGAACCATGTCCCATACCATGTCTAACACCCTTCGGAAAGTTGTTGGGTAATTATTCGTCAGGTAGCGGGTATACCCGCATGTATCAAGTATGCACATTAATGTTTTAAAAAAATGCCCGTTTAGATTTTCATATATATTTTTTCTTTCCTTTATTATAAACTTATATTTTAAAATCTAAAATAAATAAAAATATGATAAACTACATACAAATCATTATCACCATAAAATATTGAAATATCTAAAAAATATAAATATCATAATATATAAATTTTAAAAGATAATTTCATACTTCTAATATATATATATATATATATATATATATATATATATATATATAGGGGATGAGTAAAATGAGAACCACTTCCATTTGTGAGAACCGTAAAAATCATTTCTAACCATTAGATCTTGGAGATGGATGAAGGAGGTTAAAAGTTATAAAAACAATATTATATTCTTTTTATCTTAATATGTTTTTTAATATTTTAATATCAAAATGACATTTTAGTAAATTTGCTTGTTTTTGTCTTATTGTATATATTGTTTTTTATTACTTTTTTTTTCTTATTAAATTAATTATTTTTAATAAAATCAGATTTACTAATTAAAAAACATTTTAAAATCTGATTATTTAAAAAAAGACATTTTTGTCAGGATTTTTATAAAAAACGTTTTTACGAGCCGGTTTTTTACAAGCCTTTTTTACGCCCCGTCTTTTACGCGCCGTTTTTTACGATCCATTTTTACGCGCCGTTTTTACGCCCGATTTTACGCTCCGTTCTTACCCCGATTTTACGCGCTGTTTTTACGCCCGGTTTTACGCACCGTTTTTACTCCCGGTTTTACGCGTGTTTTTTACGTCCGGTTTTATGCGCCGTTTTTTACACCCCCTATTTACATGTCGTTTTTTACGACCCATTTTTACGCGTAGTTTTTACGCCCGATTTTACGCGCGTTTTTTTTATGGCCGATTTTACGTGCGTTTTTTGACGCCCGGTTTTATGCGCCGTTTTTACACCCCTTTTTACGCACCGTTTTTAGACCCATTTTTACGCGCCGTTTTTAGGCCCGATTATACGCGCCGTTCTTACGCCCGGTTTTACGCGCCGTTTTTACTCCCGTTTTTACGCGCGTTTTTACGCCCTGTTTTATGCGCCGTTTTTACACCCCCTTATTTACGTGTCGTTTTTTACGACCCATTTTTTACGCGCCGTTTTTACGCACGATTTTTTACGCTTGATTTTATGCGCCGTCTTTTACGATCCATTTTTACGCGCCGTTTTTACGCCCGGTTTTACGCGGCGTTCTTACGCCCGGTTTTACGCGCCGTTTTTACGCCCGGTTTTACGCGCGTTTTTTTTACGCCCGGTTTATACGCCGTTTTTTACGCCCCGTTTTTTACGACTCATTTTTTACGCGCCGTTTTTTATGCCCGATTTTACGCACCGTTCTTACGCCCGGTTTTACGCGCCGTTTTTACACGCCGTTTTTACTCCGGTTTTAAGCGCGGTTTTTTACGCCCGGTTTTATGCGCCGCTTTTTACACCCTCTTTTTAAGTGTCGTTTTTTACGACCCATTTTTACGCGTCATTTTTACGCCCGATTTTTACGCGCGATGTTGTCAAGAAGTCAAAGTGTCACTTCCCCCCTCCAACTTGCAGATTTTTTAGTAAAAAACAATTTAAAAAAAAAAATTTACATGACTTTTTTTAAGTCAAGTTTTTTACACAATGTTTTTTTCGCCTTCGTTTTATTTATGCGCCCGTTTTTTACATCCAGTTTTTTACCCCCGACTTTTTAACGTGTCGTTTTTACACGCCCTGTTTTTACGCGTCGTTTTTTACCCCCCGCTTTTTTTAAGAGTTGTTTTTACGCCCCGTTTTTACGCTTCGTATTTACGCGCCGTTTTTTACAAAGTTTTTTTTTACGGACAAGTTTTTTTCTAAAAACTTTTTGTTTTCGAAAAACCTTTTTTTACGAAAGACTTTTTTTTACGAAAAACTATTTTTTATGAAGCAATTTTTTTACAAAAAAACTTTTTATTACTGTCGGTGATGCGCTCATACCCTTAACTGGGCAGGTCCGTCATCAAGTGTGCACCGGTTTATTCGTCCCTTCTGTCAGATTTTTTACGCGCCGTTTTTTACGCCCCCGTTTTTTACGCGTCGTTTTTTACACCCGGTTTTTTTACGCGCCGTTTTTATACGCCGGGTTTTTACGCCTGTTTTCTCTCCCAGTGTTTTTACTTGCCGTTTTTATAACCCCCGTTTTTACGCGCCGTTTATCACGCTCGGCTTTTTTTACTCGTTTTTTTCGGCCTGTTTTTTACGCTCCGTATTATGCGCCGTTTTTTTACGCCCCGTTTTTTACGAAGTTTTTTTACGGAAAAGTTAAAAAAAAATTTAACCTTTTTTACACCACGGCTGTAAACTTTTTTTACACCACGGTTGTAAACTTTTTTTACGCACTCCGGTTGTAAATTTTTACGCCCCCGTTAAAAAAAGTTAAACCTTTTTTACACCGCGGTTGTAAACTTTTCATACACGGTTTTTTCGTATATAAGTTTTTACAGGTAGCGTAATATTACATGATATACTACATGTATCTAATATGAACAAAATAATTTATAGAACAATCACAAACATATAAAGGATAGATTGATAGTGTTATAACATGAAAAACCGTAACATGTAATAATAATAATACATCACATAGATTTCCAACATCACACAAAGACAATCATCCCATACACAAAACAAAAAGATGAGAAATTAAACCTAGATCGAACACAGTCTTCTCGATCCACCACAACAATAAACACAAACTTCACTTCTTTAAACTGCCACGAACACCAGGACAAGGCTTCGATTCAGCAACAGGTGCAAGAACAGCGTGAAGATTCGTAATCTTCGATTCATCATACGGCAGCTTCAGATGCTTCGATTCATGGTGAACCTGCATCGTTTTGATGTCCGGTGCGGTGATCTTGCAGTGAGGACATTCGAACTTTGTGTGACCGCCTTTCAACTGGCCGGTACGATCGGCGACTCCGGCCTTGCCGCCGCCTCTGTTGGTGGTGGCTGCATCGACTTTGGGGGCTTACGATGAAGAATGAGGGAGGGTAGTTGTCGGGATCCAACTCCGGCGGCCGGAAAGGAAAGGGAGGAGAGAGAAAGGGGTATCGGCTGCTAGGGGGTTTTTGAAAGCAGGGTTTCTTATGATGAAGATTGGAGAGAGATGAGATAGATAAGACATGAAGACTTGTGTGAAAGAGAGAGAAAGTGAAACCTTAAAAGAGGCAGAAGAGACAGATGGACTTGACATATATATTAAAATAAAAATAAAAACTTTTATTTTTAAAATAATAATGTATATGTGGTATAATTTAATTGATGGATAGTGGTTCTCGCAACTCAGTTTGGTTCTCGATTGAACCAGATCCTATATATATATATATAGGGTTAGGATCATGTGAGAAGAGGTAGGCTATTTGAGAAACTTGAGAAGAAATCCGGACCACATATTTTTTCTAAGTAATTCGTAATATACACATATGTATACTTAAAAGTGACTATATACATATATGTATATTGAATTATACACAT
The DNA here is from genome assembly GCA_947069175.1 of Scalesia atractyloides. NCBI lineage: Eukaryota > Viridiplantae > Streptophyta > Magnoliopsida > Asterales > Asteraceae > Scalesia > Scalesia atractyloides. The sequence goes on from CAMTDV010001634.1 coordinate 36,092,051, forward strand.
ATGTATGTAGTCAAATGTAAACTATACATATGTGTATATTACAAAAAGCTTAAAAAAATGTGTGGTCCAGATTTATTCTCAAGTTTCTCAAATAGAGTGCTCTTCTCTTAAGATCCCTACCATATATATATATATATATAACAAGGGTTAAGGATAAATGAAAATAAAAATAAAAAGTTTACAGTGATATGTTTCAGGTAAACGGATATGTACTTTCAGGTAATCAAGTCAGATATCACCTAATTCCATAGCCGTTCCATATCTACAATATATTTCATTTCAATCCCAAATTTATCACGAATGTTTAGGGTTTCTCCTATTCTCGTCACGCAAGGGTTTACCTTGTTATCCCTATTGTAAGGTTTGTTGGCTCAAGCTGTCCGAAGACTTTTCAAACTTGTGTCAAGCGTAGTCAGAGTACCTCGATTACAACAAGGTTCTCAACTCACATGCATAAATATTTGTTGGAAACATAGTTTTATTTAAAATAAAGTAGATTTTTTTGGTATCGTAAATTACACCAAATACCATGACTGTAACGAATCGAACGCGTGACCGATAACGACACCAACTGAACAACGGTATCGGTTCGGAACCACTATTTTGTGTTTATGGTTTTCTTTTGATATAAAACAAGTATGAATATCCTTTTGTTCATATTACAACTTTAATTTTTTTCCCCTCTAGATTACATAGAACATGACGCTAAATGTGCAACTAAATAAGTATACATTTTCCCCACCGTATCGTGGGGGTTGAGACTACATAACATATTAATTAAATTACCAAGTTACCCCTCTACTTTTCAACCTACCCCCAAAGGCCAAATGGCCGGTACCTACTTCTTTCGTGTCGCCAAATTTGCCTCTCATCCTTATAATACCCCCTAACATCTCTCACTTCATCTTTTACCACTTCACCACCACCCAACAAATGGCTCTTCGCAACACCAACTCACTCCTCCAAATCCAATCTCTTTCACCACCACTCAAATCTTTTACGACCACCACCACCTCATCCTTCCGCCCCATCTCCGCCATACATTCACCCGACCCATCAAACTCAAAACCACCATCACCCGTCACATCCGCCACCGTCTCCACCGCAAACCCGAAACTCACATCACCACCCTCAAAATGGGCAACAGACAGCTGGAAAACCAAAAAGGCTCTTCAGCTGCCCGAATACCCGGACCAAAGCGACCTCGAGTCGGTCCTCCAGACACTCGAAGCTTTCCCGCCAATCGTGTTTGCGGGAGAAGCCCGAACCCTGGAGGACCGGCTCGCGGAGGCCGCAATGGGGAATGCGTTTCTGTTACAGGGTGGGGATTGTGCTGAAAGCTTTAAGGAGTTTAACGCAAACTATATTCGTGATACTTTCAGAGTGATTCTTCAAATGGGTGCTGTGTTGATGTTCGGTGGTCAAATGCCGATTATCAAGGTAAAAAACACGACCAGAGAGGGTCAAGAGGTTCCGCTAAACGCAGCCACAACTTTTTTTTTTATTTATAAAATTTATAAATATAAAAGAGAAATACACGAGTTGGACCCTTGGTCGTAACATATGTTGACCCGACTAAAAAGTTCTAGTACCACTATATATAGAGTTTTTGAGTATGTTATAAGTTGTTATGGTGTATGATTGATTAAACACAGGTTGGAAGAATGGCGGGTCAGTTTGCGAAGCCTCGATCGGACTCGTTCGAAGAAAAGGATGGTGTGAAGCTACCATGTTACCGAGGGGATAATGTGAATGGTGATGCGTTTGATTTGAAATCAAGAACACCCGACCCGCAAAGATTGATCAGAGCATATACTCAATCTGCAGCCACACTTAATCTTTTGAGAGCTTTTGCTACTGGAGGATATGCTGCCTTGCAAAGGGTTAACCAGTGGAATCTTGATTTTACAGAAAACAGTGAACAAGGTGACAGGTATGTTAGTTTGTACATGTCTATAAAATAGACTTTTTTTGTGGGGGTTTAAGGTGTTTGTGAAATATTTTGGGTATTTGATTATAATTATAGGGTTTTCGATTTAATTAGGTTGATATGGTTTTTTATTTAAAGTAATTGTAATTTCACATCTGTTGTCGCTCGCTTGACAACTCCGATTCATCCTCTAATATTGCGATATATGTCGCTGACTAAACGCCTGTTTACTACCTTGTTCACTCACGCCTCCCCTCACCTGAAGCCTGTTGTGGTTAACCTCACCCCAAAACAGTGGCGGATCTAGAAAATCCGCCAAGTGATAACGTTTTATAAAAAAACGGTAACGAAATCGACAAACGTCAAATTTTTCCAAAATTTACACTACCGCCGGAGCGCCAAGCCGTAGCGGAGATTGCCCCTTATTATATGCTGCATCCGCCCCTACCCCAAAACACCCGCTCACCAAGGCTACCACGCTCACGCTGGCGTTAGCTTGACTGCGTTGCGGTGTTCGCGAGCGAGTGGCAGCCTACGTGGCTTGCAGCGGGTGGCTCACCCCTTCCGCGACATGTAGTCCTTAGCCTTTTTTCTTATGCGTGCGGTGACCGTTGAACTTTGCCTGGGAAGAAGATAATCGCGCACATTTAACTAATTATTGACAAGTAGCTGGACACAAGTAGGTGCCAACCAACACACTTTGTACATTGCCCTTCTATACTAGAGGTCAAGTTTCCGAACCTGTGTCTAACACACAACCTTTTTTTTTTTGGAATTTAGTGTCCTAACCGTATAAGAAACACAAATAAATAAAATTAGAAGTATAGGATTTTAACCTGATTTTTTTCATTAGCGGCAACATGATTACCAATTTAACAAAATGTATCCTCTTATTTTTTATCCGCAAAGTTATTTATAGGGTCATCGCTTAAAATTTATGGTTCATTTAATTTTCGGTAATTTAATATAATTATCACATTAAAAAAAAAAAAAAACACTGCACGGTCACTTGACCCTGGTACACGAAGGGTGGGTTGGTCCTATTTACCTTGTGGGTCTTGGATATGATCTTAATTTGAATATGGTTGCTATTTTTCGGCTAGGTATCGAGAGCTAGCGAACCAAGTTGATGATGCACTCGGGTTCATGGCAGCGGCTGGTCTTACAATTGATCACCCCATCATGACCACAACTGAATTTTGGACATCACATGAGTGTTTACATTGCCTTATGAACAATCTTTAACCCGATTAGATTCAACTTCCAGGTTATACTACGATTGTTCGGCCCATTTCCTTTGGGTCGGGGAACGAACCCGTCAATTGGATGGGGCCCATGTGGAATTCCTAAGAGGAATTGCTAACCCTCTTGGAATCAAGGTATATGTTATCTTAATCTCATGAAATTTTGATTTTTATACTTCATGTTACAAGCCCATTGACAAGTTTATTGTAAAGGTGAGTGAAAAATGGATCCAAATGAGTTAAACAAGATCATTGACATATTGAACCCAGAGAACAAACCCGGAAGGATTAGTATCATAACGAGAATGGGAGCAGAGAACATGCGAGTGAAGCTTCCTCATCTAATTAGAGCGGTTCGAAGAGCCGGTCAAATCGTTACTTGGGTCACGGATCCTATGCATGGGAACACGATTAAGGCTCCAAATGGTTTAAAAACTCGCCCCTTTGATGCTATCAGGGTAATTCATTCATCTTTATCATCCATTAAGTTTAGATATTTACAATCCTTTTTTCATAAAATTGCATTAAAAATTATTGGTATTAGTTGAATGATTGTGAAAAGGACTAAAGATTCAATATGATACGAAAAAGACAGTCGTTTTTGTGTGTTTTACAGTGCTTTGTAGTGATAGTTACTAGTTAGAAATGGAAAGATGGATGGGTCGGGTAGGTAGGATAACTGGTCAAAATGTTTTATAGCGTAGATGTGGCTGTGTAAGGTTGGGTTGGATCCGCAAACACCTTTTTGTAAATTTTTAAATAACAAGTAATTAGTTATAATTAAAATTTTCAATATTATTAAAATATCCAAATGAGATAAAACATGACCCAAATCTACTCATGTATCAGACATTGTTCGAAAATGATACCATAGAGTGGTAACGTAGGAGCACTTTTCGTCGATTAGCATTATATGAGATATTAATAGAGCATCCCAATAGTATATTCTTGAGCCACTCGTTTGATCAGATCAAGGTCCACCATGTGTGAATGTTGGAATGGGTCCATAGTCGATGATTCACAATCTGGTTATTTTAGAGTGTATCTATCTATAATGGGGGGGGGGGGGACCGAACTATCGTTGATGATGGCGGTGTTAAAACGAGTGCTTGACAAAATAGTTAATTTTAGTTGCCAGTAAGGTAAGTTAGGGTTGACGTGTGAACACTTTTTGATCCATCTTTTATTATATCATGTTTTATTTGATATATAAGTTTTGAGTAAAGTTCAGGTACAAATAAACTTAACATACAAAACGTACAAATTGAAGGAAAAGACAAAAACGCGGTGACATTTTCGTAAATATTTGGTCGTAGGGTAATTATCAAAATTACTCTTACAGGATCATTTGTATAGTGATTTGTGAGTATTTGGGGTAGATGTAATTTTGATATTTGTAAAGTAATTTTGTAAAATATTCTTGTAGAGTAATTTTGATCAAAAAAAACCTAACCCCCCCCCCCCCCAAAAAAAAATAAAAAACTAAACCATAAAGCTAAACCCATAACTAAATGCTAACAAAATTACTCTACATGATCATTTTACAAAATTACTCTACAAAATTTACAAATACTCTACAAAGATCAAAATTACTTTTACAAGAACATTTTTAAAATTACTCTACAAGACCAAAATCACTCTACAAATGATCCTGTAGATAATTTTGAAGACCAGATATTTACGAAAATGCCACCCGTGTTTTTTTTGGCTTTTCCTTTATTTTGTACGTTTTGTATGTTAATTTTATTTGTATTTGATCTTCTATAAGTTTAATACATAACTAATATGTTAATTAAATTTAAAAATCTTTATTACTAAAACAGGTCATAATTTGGACTAAGTTGCCATTTGACTATGCAATGAGTTATTTTGTAGGAGTCTAATAACCATTTGTTATACTAAAAAAACAGGCGGAGGTGAGAGCTTTCTTTGATGTGCATGAGCAAGAAGGAAGCCACCCAGGAGGGGTTCATCTTGAAATGACCGGACAAAACGTGACCGAGTGTATTGGTGGGTCGAGAACCGTGACATTTGATGATCTCGGATCACGCTACCATACCCATTGTGACCCGCGGCTTAACGCTTCTCAGTCTCTTGAGTTAGCCTTCATCATCGCTGAGCGCCTAAGGAAGCGAAGAATTGCTGCAAGATCGTTTTACTAGGCTTTAAATTAATTTATGTTTATTTGTTTTAAAAGTAAAAATAAATCGTATTATGTGTCTCTTTTTTATGTTATAAAGGTTTTGAAAATTCACATGACATGACATTGCAACATTAATAATAAAGAAAAAAAACATTACTAATGTCATTACTCAATAATGAAGCATCAATCCATTTCAATACTGGGTTTATGGAATAAAATCATTGGAAGCACCTATCGCCTTGGGAGAACATGGGATGGATAGCAGATTGTTGGAAAATTGATGGTAGGAGTTGCGGAATAATTTACTTCTTAGTTGTTTTAATTACACTATGCTGTTGATGTGGTCTCTTGGGTTTTAGCCAAAAAAGTTTAGTAGAGAAGAAGACGAGAAGGTAGTATTCATTTCATAACAAAGCAGCTAGATTCTATGCGTTTAATAGGCTTACATGCTCCGCGAAGAAGATGGATGCACACTTTGGTCCATTTGGTTAAGTCACTTTTAAGTATTACCATTAATACAAAAAGGAATCTTTTGACATATATGCCCTCATCGTTATTTTTTCTAACCATTTTGGCTTTCAAACACTAACACTATTAATTAAATGGTTAAATGTTGGTCATTGTGCCACTCACATGAGGACCATTTATATCATTTCATAATTATTTATTTATAGATAAATATATATGCAAAGAAGATAGTTTCAATTATTTTTTCCTTGAACGATAAGATCAAAGCAGCAGAAAATGATATCATTTCTTGCTCAACTAGCAAAACTACCCGTGCTTCGCGCAGGAATTTAGTTGGTATCGTTTCGCTTCTTTATGGTAACAACACTTTGCTATAGCAATCGAAAGGAAAACCCAATGTTAGAGTACTTTTGGATCAAAAGGAAATAAAATTATAGCAATCCAAAGCAAACCCCAATGCTAGAGTACTTTTAGATCAAAAGGAAAAAAAATATAGTAATCGAAAGGAAACCCAATGCTAGAGTAATTTGGATTAAAAGGAAAAAAAATTAAATAAAGAAATGTAAAAAAAGAAATAGCTTTAAGCTCAGTGAGCTTATTTTAAGTAACTTACGAATGGCTAGTTCATATTCACATCATAGAACTCTTTAAAAGTTAAATACCATTATTATTATTATTATTATTATTATTATTATTATTATTAAACATTGAGTAATGATATAATTGGTATGTGTTATTGGTGGAAATCAAAGAATCGAAACTTTAGTGTGGAAAAACTAAAAGTCAAGAAGCTGCCTGACGCAAATAGACGATAGTAATTGATATATAATAATTACTTGAAAATCCAAAAACTTCATCCTAACGCTTGCAACATTTGAAAACAAATAGAAAAAATAAACTAGATACATCTTTGAAGTTTTGGGTGGAATTTGTGGACGAAAGCGTAACAACATTCTTTACTCTTTACTCAAGATTCCTAGCATATTAAAATTAGATTTTCATAAAATGCAGCTCTCATGGTGGTTTTGCATTTGGCTCCTCCTCTTTGTCTCTCTACGCCATAGCCACCTCTTCGCCGCCACTACCATCAATTAGTCATTGTCGCTGCTCCACCGCTTCTCTTTGCCACCATCGTGTCTACCGTTGCGCTAGCTGAAAACCGCACCGCCTCGACCCAAACCGCCACCACCGCTGTCGTCATTGTTCTTTAATTCCCCTGACGACAACCCTTTCTTTAATTCAGATGGAAGGGTTTGGGGTTGGGTTGAAGAAGATAAAGGGTTTAGGGTTAAATGCGACATTAATTGGGTTTTAATAGGATAGATATTTTTATGTGGGTGAAACGACATAAAGCACATGACCAACATTTAGTTATTTAATTGGATGGTGTTAGTGATAAGGGGCAAAATGGTTAAAAAATGACGTCGAGGGCATAGATGTCAAAAGATTCCTTATTTGGGTTATAAGGTAAAAGTAACATAACCATAGAAGCCAAAATCGTTATTTACTCTAAAATAAATAAAGAAGCATGCAAACAACCACGTTCATGCATTGCTAGCATGTGATGACGTGACTATCAACCCCGTGCTCATATCAATTGCCACCCCTCGAATTCTCCTTATCCTCAAGGAGCTAAGGTGGCTACCACGCAGTTCCGAAATGGGACGCATGTACCGGTGCCTCGTTGTTCCTCGAATCAGCAATCAAAATGAGTTTTGGTTTAACACACCGATGGCCTGGGGTGTACTTTTCATCTCAATAACAACATAGTCCCCATTCGCAACGGTCATTGGCTTCAACACTAGGGATGTGCCGAACACTAGGGTTAGGAGCAGGTAAGGCCGGGAAAGTTGTAGGAACTAAACCTAAGAAGACGGACGCTGAAGATGGAATGGAACGGATCAGAGACGAGACGGAAAAATCTTCACTAGCCGACTTGTCATATAGGATATTTCTTTCTTCCAAAGTCGGGCTAATCCGATGGTATTTGATAACTGTTTCGGATTCTTAACTTTGAGTTCAATTCGAATTCTTCTTTAAGACCTCCAATGAAACAACCGACTAGAAAGGACTCTGATAACCTGTGTACTTGATGAGAGAGCTTTTCAAAAGCTTCTTGCTAGGCAACAACCGTTGTAGTTTGTTTAAAGCGTGATAGGGATTATGTGGGATCCTCGTTGGTCCAAACCGAGCTTGAAGTGCCTTGCAGAATTCGGCCCAAGTGATGAGTTTCTTAAATTTGATAAACCACTAGTGCCATTCCAAGGCAATCCCGTCCAAGTGGAAGGAGGCGAGTTGAACTTGATCGCCGACCTCCACCTTTTGGAACTCGAAATACTGTTTTGCCTAATTGATCCACTTGGTTGGGTTGTCGCCATTAAAATGAGGGAATGTGACACTCTAACCCGATTTCTACAATATTTTAAGAAATGCGGATGATTGGTCCATTTTTTTTTAAAACATAGAACTTATACGTTTAGGTTAACTAATAACCAAGACGACCTGATATAACAGATTATTACACTTAATCACAGTTTAAAAGCATTAAAGTTCTAAACTCAAAAGCTTTTTGTGCATGATCATGCTTCAGCCTTTTCATAATCCTCTCCAAAGAGTTAGCAGTTTAATAGTGTTCGGTTCTTCGCTTGCTTAGTCGTCCGTCCGGTTCCCACCTTTGCGAAAGCCTATCATAAACACTAAAAACAATTAGTGTTTAAGTTAAATAGTCAAACGCTTAGTAATCGAAACATTTGAAGAAAACATTAAAAATAAGAAAGTGTGTATATATATATATATATATGATTAGGTTCAAGAGTGAACACTAGTGTATTTGCGAACTGTGCGAACTAATCCTGGCCATACACGTGTGTAGATCAATGGCCAGGATTTTTAATGATGAAATACACTAGTGTTTTATGATTTGATGATGAAATCCTAGTCATACATGTGTGTAGATCAATATCAAGATTTGTTCACTCAGTTCACAAAATAAATTAGTGTTCATTCTAGAACCGTACCCTATATATATAATATATATAATATATATATATATAGAGGAGAGAGAGAGAGATAGTATTGGGGATGGTATAAAAATGAGAACCAACTTGAGTTATGAGAACCGTAATAACCAATACAAGCCATTGATCAAAAGTGTTTTAATAGATGAGATTAAAAGACAATAAAGTATTTGTAATCATTATGCTTTAAATAATGAGTTTTTGTTTTAGTGGGATAAGGGTAAATTAGTTTTTTTACTAAGCTCTTTAATAATTAGTAATTAAAGTTGTAATAATTGTGCTTTAATTAATGTTTGTGATTTAATTAATGTTATTTTTGAATCATGCAGTAAGAAAAATTATTTTACGTAGTGGTTCAAACTTTTTTTACGCACCGGTTTTAAACATTTTTAAGCGACCGTTCAGACTTTTTTACGCGGGGGTTCAAACTTTTTTACGCCCGGTTTTAAACTTTTTTCACGCGCGGTTTTAAACTTTTTTCACGCGCCAGTTTTAAACTTTTTTTACGTGCGGTTTTAAACTTTTTTTAGGCGTTTTAAACTTTTTTACGCGCCGGTTTAGAACTTTTTAGACGGTTTTAAACTTTTTAACGTGCCGGTTTTAAATTTTTTACGCGCGGTTTAAAACTTTTTTACACGCGGTTTTAAACTTTTTTTATACGCGGTTTCAAACTTTTTTACACGCGGTTTTAAACTTTTTTTACGTCGGGTTCAAACTTTTTTACGCGCGGTTTTAAACTTTTTTTTACGCTCGGTTTTAACTTTTTTACGCCCCGGTTTTAAACTTTTTTTACGCGCGTTTTAACTTTTTTTACGCGATGGTTTAAACTTTTTTACGTGCGGTTTTAAACTTGTTTTACGCGCGGTTTTAAATTTTTTTACGGCCGGTATAAAAGTTTTTTTACACGCGGTTTTAAATTTTTTTTACGCGCGTTTTAAACTTTTTTTACCGCGGTTTAAACATTTTTTACGCGGTTTTAAACTTTTTAACAAATTGTTTTTACAAAAAACATTTTTTTACGGCTTAAATTTTCAAAAATTTTTACACGTACAAAAATATTTTTTTTACGCAAAAACCTTTTTAACAAATTTTTTTTACGCAACCAAAATTTATTACGAACACCTCCCGATTTCGGGCTTACGAAATTTGGAGATCTTACCAAACGAACTCACTCAAAAATCGCGACTCAATAGAAGTCTCATGTTGAATTTTAAATAGAAGAGAGAGAAAAGAGGGTGACATGAGAAGAAAAGACTAAAATCCTTTTTATTTAATTTGGATATGGGTGATATGTAAATATGCTATTGGATGATAGGAGTTCTCATGGTTCTTGCAACTGGGATTGGTTCTCTCTTGAACCGAATCCATATATATATATATATATAGGGTAGGAATCCTAAGAGAAGTCCACCCTATTTGAGAAACTTGAGAAGCATTCTGGACCACACATTTCTCTAAGCTTTTCGTAATATACACGTATGTATATAGTCAATTTTAAACTATACATATGTGTATATTACGAAAAGCTTAGAGAAAATGTGTGGTCCAGAATGCTTCTCAAGTTTCTCAATTAGCCCAGTGCTTCTCACATGATCCTAACCATATATATATATATATATATAGGGGAATGTTCTATCCAAAACACTAAATATTGCGAGAACACGCATACCACAATGAATTACCCATTTTTTCAATCCTAAAACTTAAAAAGTAAATGAAAACGTTACAAATGTAAAATTTATTGTTTCTCACACTAGAATTCAAAACAAAAAATGGAAAATTTTCAGTTTTTGTATAACCTACATATATATAGGTTATGTGTATGTTAAATTAACTACATGTATGTAGGCTATGTATAGCTAAAAATATATGGTTTTTTTATGTATATATAATACACATATGAATACAAGAAACATAAAATTTTTAAAAAATATGAACCTTAAATCCTAAAATTTAGTGATATAGAGTTGTTCTTTTTGTTCTCGCAATAATTAGTGTTCTATAATGATCCTCATCCTATATATATATATATATATTATATAATATATAGGGTGATGTTATTGTAAAAATGTGTTTTTTTGTGAGAATGGTAAGAAAGAATCTAAACCATTAGATCTTTAATCTAATGGTTGAGATCTTGATGCCAATATTGTAAGTGTAACAATTAAATTAATCAGTTTCTAGATTAAGGGTATAAAGGTAAATTTAACATTTTTAAATTAAGAAACTAACATTAGTGCACATGCAACTTCTCCCTCGTCTTTTTTAAACGTCAATAATTTTTTATATGTAACTTTTTTTAAAAAAATTACACCATAATAACGAGCTTCTTTTATCTTTAATATGAGTACCATAGTGCTATACTTATTAAGAGAAAAAAATTACGTATAGTTCAACCTACTGAAATGCAGGTTTAAATACTGTACGAGAACATCTACCTGAATGCAGGTGTAAAACACCATGCAAAGAACAACTACTGGAATGCAGGTATAAAACACCATTAATGCATGTGTAAAACATCATCCGAAGAACACCTATTAGAATGCATGTATAAAACACCATGAATACAGGTTTAAAACACCATACGAAGAAGATCTACTGGAATTCTAGTAGTAAAACACCACACATAATGTGCAATGCAATCATTTCAGATATTAAAAAACACTATGACTATATTACAATTCAAGTCATGGTGTTTTTAGAATCTGAATAATGTTTTATACTTTTAAAAGACTATATTAGATTCAAGCTGGGTGTCTTTTGGAATTCGTATGGTGTTTTATACCTGCGAATTAACTATAACTTTGATATGAATTTTATACCTGTGAATTAATCTTTATGTATAATCATATAAAATTCAAAATTGGAATTCCTAAAATAAAATACACATTAATTGTATCATTAATTAGAATTATTAGTACAATTACCATTATATCCTTGATCTGAAAAATGGATAGGGAAAGATCTAATGACTGAGATTCTTTCTTACCCTTCTCACACTTTTGATCTTTTTTACAGGAACCTCAATATATATATATATAGGGTTAGGATCATGTGAGAAGCACTAGGCTAATTGAGAAACTTGAGAAACATTATGGACCACACATTTTCCCAAAGCTTTTCGTAATATACACATATGTATAGTTTAAAATTGACCACACATTTTCCCAAAACTTTTCGTAATATACACATATGTATAGTTTAAAATTGACTATATACATATGTGTATAATTCATATATGTATATTGAATTATACACATATGTATATCGTCAATTTTAAACTATACATATGTGTATATTACGAAAAGCTTAGTGAAATGTGTGGTCCAAAATGCTTCTCAAATTTCTCAAATAGGGTAGGGTTCATGCGAGAACCACCTTTATTGTGAGAACCAATATGAACAGGGGGCATTTAGTGTAAATACATAACAAAAATTAAATTAAGCGCCTACTCCTCCCCCTGGACTTCAAACCTGTAAATTAACCGAGAAGAGTGATGTTTATAGTTTTGGAGTTGTTCTCGTAGAGTTACTTACTAGAACAGATATTCTTCTTTAGAGATACCGCTAACAATCTACGCTGGCGCAGCAACATACTTTGCTTCGCTACTAGAAAAAAATGCATTAGTTCAAGTTCTTGATGATCAACTGAGAAGAGACGAGTATACTGAGGTGGTGAAATCTCTTGCCAAGTTAGCAGTTAGCTGCCTTGACCTTGAAGGAAAGACAAGGCCCACAATGGAAGAAATAAAACAAGAGTTGAAAGAACCAAGATATCTTCTGTTGTCCATGGAAGTTGATATTATATAGGTAGAATTTAGAACACAAAGTCACATATACATACCTGAGACCTATTTATAAGTCTAAAACTTCTACTACTAACAATAATAATAACAAATAGGTTTATCCTTCTTTTTTGTTTTTTGATCACATTAACGAACTTAACTACTATTGCATTGTCTCCCTAGTTATCCCTATATTAATTAACAAATTTGGTTCCTCTCACATAATCACTATTCAATTTTTCTTTGCTTTAATTAGTGTTCTCATCAGACTCTCCAATCAGTTGATAACACCTAACCCGCTTCTTTTCCTTTTTGTTATTTTTTTATTTTTGTCTAACGGGGCACACAATATTTAGAGTTTGTCTTCTTCTTAGTCATATCTAAGTGGACCGTATCATAATCATGCAATTTTCAAAAACACTAAGTTTCAACATCCTTAAAAGCATGGCATGATAAATCCCCAAATCTCAGATCTTAGGTTTTTTATTTGTGCGAATAAAAAAAAACCTTAGTGGGAAAAGAAAAATAATTGAGCAAAGGAAATCGTATAAATGGAGGCGGAAATAGAGAAATGCATACATCGCTTGGATTCGTTTCGACTTCACCCAAAAGGAAGTCTTGTTTCTTTTTCCTCTTTACACTTTTATTTACATGTTTCCTAAATAATTAACTAAGTGAAGCACATTAGGATAATGTGTGTGACAACCGGTACTTTTCGATTTATAATTACGCGAATAAGAACCATTAAAACAATAATACGTAGCGTAATTAGACGTAAATTAACTTAATTTGGCCTTTGGAAAGCCTAGGAATGTCTAACGGATTCACGTTACGCGATTTGACGGTTTTTTCGAGAATTTTAGCGCGACATGACTACAAACGTATAAAAATATTTTTTATACACCTGACATAGACATATGTAAATAAATGTGTGTATATATATACATATTTATTAAAAACCCATTTTATATTTCATTAGAAAAGAATAACTAGTGGGTATATTTATACACAAGTTCTTTGTTTTATAAAATGTAGACTTATAAAGGACTAAAATATGACCAGATAACTTAGTTAACATTTTTAGTGTTCTACCGAAATTCATACTCCACCACTTTCATCATTACTATCTTACACCACCATCCCCAATCCAATCAATTACTAACATTTCCATTTTATGAAGACTTTCTACCCACATGCTTGTGAATTGTTGCATGGAAATATTATATTCAAACAACCATATTGGTCTTACAAAACAAATCATGATGGTCAAACCAACTCACACCTTTTCTTCTTGCTACTGTGATCGATGGGGTCAAGAATAAAAGCAAGGACAAACTCTAGTATTGTATACCATGGTATTATATTTATTATAACCACCTTACTTCATACCAACACACATGGACTAGACAAGAAAGATTAAATTCTTTTTTTTTCTTGTCTTTCGGCTTTACAGACCCAATCAACCACTTGGTTGATTTGAGAATCCATGTGTGACAGTAAACAAATATATATGTGTAATGTATGTTTAGAAAAAGAAATTACCCCAAACATCCTCACTCAAACTCTCCAACAGACACTAACTCTAACATTTTTTTTCTCTCTCTATTGTCTTGTGGGTTGAAAAACTCAAACATCATCACACCAAGCAAGGTCCTCCAAGCCCAAGTTCTTCATCCTCACTCTTGTTCTGCATCTCTAATCATTTGGTATGAACCCTTTAAAATCTATTTTTATGTAGATCAATATTTTTTTTTTGTATAAAACATTCACCCAAGTAGTCTTATTTGTCTAAATTTGAGAAGTTATGAAACTAACACTTTAACGAACTCGGTTCCACTCGGTTCAGGTTCGGTTCAACACAGTTCAACCCGGTTCAGGTTCGGGTCAACTTTTGTTAAAATGGTCAATGACTCAGATTTTGGGTCGGGTCAAACCCGGTCAACTTGGTCAGATTTGCGTTTGGGTCAACGGGTCAAACCAGGTAAGTTTTGGTGCTCGGGTCAACTGCAGTTAATGCAAGTCAAACGTGGTCAACTGCTGATCAACGCAGTCTACTCAGTCAACGAGAGGCTCGGTAAAACATTAACGACGCTAACTTTATTATATTTTCTTATAAATATCATTTAAATGCGAAGCCGAACTCGACCCGACCAACTAACGTTTATATATCGTCAATTTTGAGAATAACTACATTCATTAAAATGTTGTTACATAAGTTAAAGTATGAAGGCCATCTTATTAATTCTAGTATTAATATATTCTTTAATACACATATGAAGTTATGAACGAACGATTGAAAAGCTAAATCTTGTATATTGCATTTCTTTACGTATGGGACTACATATAATATTATAACACTTGCACTAAAGTCTTTTACCTGAAGCTAGTTTTGAAAACATGGACTTATATATGTTTTTTGCTTAAAAATATGTGTTTGACGAAGGATTCATTTTTGTGAACGCACTTCAAATATCTATATAGTTTATATTAGCTTCACTTTTAGCGCGAACTTGAGCTTTAAACCGAACATATTAGTAAAAATGTCATAATAAAGTTACGCGTAAAAATGTCATAATAAAAGTTACTCATACTCGCGCAATGGATTTTTGTATATAAATCGTGTATATGTTAGTTAAAAACGAACCGACTTTTCATTACAAAAGATATATTTATATGTTAGATTCATACGTGACAAAATTGATGTTTTAGGCGCAACGGGAAGTTATATATATTGTGATTACACTGTTTATTGCGTTTTGAAAATATATCAACAACTTGCATTGTCGGGATCGTCCAAAAACAGAGGAAACTCTGCCCGTTTTTTTGTAAAAATCCGTAATACGAAATATGTATATATTTTATAAACGACACCTATTGGAATTCAAGGTATTCTATAAAAATAAATATAAGTGTATATCTAATTTTGGCGACACTTTATAACTCACAAAAACGCGTTATTAACGTTTCGACAAAAGTGGTTTACAAGATAATGGAACGCGAAAACTTATATTGTATAAACATAATTTCTTATATTTAATTTAAATGTCTATGATCCGACGATTATTTAAAATAAATATAGTTAGTTATATTTATTTTCAATTGTCTCGAACGCGAAAATCTTTTATAAAATAAATATAATCATTTATATTTATTTCGAACGACTAAACGATATACGATATATTACCGTACGATCACAACATATATTAATAACTGAGTTATTTAATAACAAACCAATGAGGTCGATTCCATAAGCGTAGCACTATAAAAATTATTTTGGTTATGATCCACGAGACGCGGTATTATTATTTCGGCTACACGACGTCTATATACATGTACACTTACGTTCACACACACACATATATATATATGTATATATGCCTACACCTTACGAAACACTACGACGAGTCGTATTATTATCCGTCAACATATACGACGACTACTTGGAAGCTGTACAAATACTTATTATAAGTCTACGACGTGTATTATTTTTATACAAACACTTGCTTACGTATATGCACGACCATTCAGAACGACTAACACGATTCCATAAATATATTTATATTTTTATATAAATATATATATTCTTAACCTCTTGGAAACTAAGTGTTCCCAAGACTTAGTTTTTATCACCGACAATAAATGGGATTAAACAACTATATCTATTTCGTTTCCATCAAGTTAACATCTTCCCATCGAATCATTCGGTTAGCGATTCGGTAGAGCTCGGTGACACGTAGTTCAACTACATCATTTTAGTAGAAACTTATAAGTTATTCCGCGATATTAATGTTATAGATTGCATGCTAGCGAGTTTACATTTTGGAAACGACATTTTGGAATCATATTATGCTAAGCTTTGTCCTAGATATCGAGGTAAGTTCATAACCCCCACTTTTTACTGTTTTACATTTTTTTAAATGTTTTCAGGGGTGGAAAGACATGCAATGTAACGCTCCGCGTTTCTATACTTTCTATATTTGGAAACCTTGTATCGTACTTCTATTTTTAGTAAGCGTTGTATCTTGTATTCGTCTTTCGTTGTAAATGTTGTAAACCGAGACTTGGATTGTAATGAGAAACTCGTATTTTACCCATATTATGTTAATCATAATCCTGTTACACTTATACTTGTTCATACTTTAAACATGTAAACATATTCGTGGTACTCTCAATCATAAACGTAACTTGCAAACATGGTATGTATGCGTAATCGAGACTTAAACGTGAAACTTGTAATCGTTAAACTAAATTCGTTACGAAAATAATTACCTATTCATTTATTAAGTTAATTAATTAAATTAATTAATTAATTAATTAAATTAGTTAATAAAATTAATTAATTTCTTTTTAAAAAAATTAAATGCTAATTTATATATATATATATATATATATATATATATATAATATATATATATATAACATTTGAATTTAAATGTTAATATATATCTTCTTTAATAAAGTCCAAGGTTTAAAGTGTAATTATTGGATTCTTGAACTTCAGGGGCCTTTCCTGCCAATTGTGAAACTGAACTATTGAGTTTTGATTAAAAATAAAAAGAAAATAATAATAATCAAACAAAACCGGATCCGCGGGACTCGAACCCGGGACCTCCGGTTCAACATGCAAGCGCCTTAACCACTCCGCCACTCGCCATCAATCTGAAGTAACCCGGGAACAAAAGCCTTATATGCTTTGTTCCCGGTCGAGCTGAAAGGCAACAAGCGCGGACAGCAGCCCTTTTGGGCGGGTTTTTTTTTTATTTTTTGTGTTTTTTAGGCCTTTAATACTCACTTAAACCCCACCTAACTAACCCTAATCCTTCTCTATAAAACCCACCTCTAATCCAAGCATTTTTACACTTTAATCTCTCTCAAATCACTCTCAAATCACCTCAAGATCCTTGCAACATCAGATTTTCGAGCAGATTGTATACCTCTTACTAAAGTGAGTGTAACTCACTCATTTCTTAATGAAATCACTCCATTCTTTTTCTTACTTGCTTGGATAAACTTTGGGTTGAATTCCTAGGTTTCTCCATGGAGAATCCAGACCTGGAAATGCCCCAAAATGTCCACAAACTTTCTGTTTTGTCTAAACTTTTATCAAACTTGTGTTTTAACTTCAACAAACTTGTGTTCTTGTGCTTACAATCAAGCTTATGATTAGTAAAGCCTAACCAAGCTTGTTAACATGAACTAAGGGCTGTTTTAACACCCTAAACTTTCTGTTTTTGAAGAGCATTGAGCTCACAAGTGATGCAAGTTCTTAAACTTGTTCATGTGTGTCCACCAAGGAAGCTTGGGCTATCCTAACTTGAGACCACACATCACTTGATGATTTTTCATCAAGATCCCAAGATAGTTTGCTAGACTTAAAGTGTCACAACCCCACAAAGCCGTTGACGATTGTCCTCGTGTGCTCGTCGGGTTGTTGAATGCTTGGCTACTTGGTATCTAGATGACACCTTATCATTCTTGTCTTTACATTCTTGTATAGTATATAGTTCTTGTACCCTCCTTGTTACCAATGGTAACTTGTGTAGTGGTGAACATAATCCGAGGTTCAAAGTGGATGGTTTAACCTCCCACCTCATACTTGACATACATGACACTAGAGGTTACAAAGTGGATGGTTCATCCTCCCACCTCCTACATGATTATAATGATATATATATAACTATATTATAATTCTAAAACCGAAACCTTGATAATGAACTTATAATCACCTATCAAGTTATTAAGTTTAACACAAAAGTATGTAATTCCTTGTCACGATTCTAATAGGCCCCGAACTTATGAAATCACACCCAAACTCGTAAGAGTTACTATAGTGTCAAGAACGAGTGTTACATCTTAGTGAATACTTTCGTATCATAATACTTTATCAAACATATTTTTTTATCATGCTCGAATACTCCTAATCTCCCGTTGAAACTCTATACTCATACGCCTCGTTTCCTCTTGTAGGATAATTCGGCGTCATCCTCGAACCAACGTCTTCACGGGTTGTCAAGTGTAGAAAAGACTTAGCAAAACCATGAGTACACTCGACCCACTTTGTTTATAACACTTTTCGGGTGTAGCATGTTTCCATATACAAAATCACAAACACTTAAACTTTATGAAACACACAAACAATCCCATATACATGAAAACTTGAATCTTATACTTGATGCTTGTCTTGGATATTCGTATTGCTATGCTTTAGTCATTAACTATTTTTAGCCTTCGTTTGACATGCTTAGCGCTATAGGAATTCACGCATCCACCTCCATCGTGTTATTCGTGAGGTCATGTTAAAACATCGTGATTGCGTTAAGGGTTTGATTATTAGTATTGCATGCCTTGATATTGCTCTTGTATAGATTTGGTTGCCATGAGGATTGTTTAAACTTATTCGTATACGTATGCTATGCCTAAACTTGTGTACTCGCCTTTGCTTTCGCATTGACATTATTTTAAAACATGTTACAGGTTGAAGGAGATGATGCTATGAAAACAATATAGCAAGGACTAGATACACACGAATTAGACGTTAGGTTTAATGTCGATGTATCAATTTTGTTATGACTTTGCAAATGTTGTATTGTTCTTTGTTTTGTTACATTGATGTATTTGACAATTCTTATGAAATGAAATATGGTTTAATTAATTATTGTCACTTAATAATGTTGTGAGCAATGAGCAATCTCGTTTTCGTCTCATCCCGATGTTTCCGCCATCGGTTGGGTGTTACATGCAAGTTTTGCAAAAGTACACAAAATTTTTAGGAATAAAAAGATTCATATTTCTAAACCATGTTACGAAAGGATTTTAATTAACTCAAATGGTTTACGAAAGGTTTATGCTCAACATACCGGTTTTACAAAACAAACGCGTATTTTTAGAACGTGCATGAGTTTCATGACTAGTGACGGGAATGTCCTAGCTACAACGGGACTGGATTGTCCTACATACAAATAAGGGGACTGGTTGGTCCTGCTTATAGACTCAAATGGGCTAGGCCCATTCTCATTTGTGCGAGGCACAAAGACTCGAGTGGGTTAGACCCACCTATACTCGTGCGAGGCACGAAGACTCAAGGACTGGATTGTCCACTACTCAACACTAAGGGCCGTGGTCGCTTAAAACTGTACAGTGAAGTCCTCGCTACATATTGGACTATAACCGCCTGCTAGTCTACCGTTTTGAGTAAACGATTTGGCGAGGCACTTACTAGCTTGGGGTGGGTTATAGGCTCATGCGGACATGTTGTCTTTGTCATACACGTACATCGACGGTTATTCAAACATTATAAAAACAAGGTTTTCAATTGACATGCCGAGAAAAATGGTTTTATTACGCTTTCTCAAACATATTTAAATTGGTTATTAAAAGATTTATTTTAAATCTTTTTTCAAACAAACTATGAACTCGCCAACATTATGTTGATTTTTCGCATGTTACTTTCTCAGGTTACAATTTCAAATTATGGCACGGTTGGAATAGTAGAACCCATGGGAATTCGAGTACTTAGCGGGCGTTCACTTTAGAAGTCTTAGCATTAAATACTTCCGCTGTGCAATGAAGATACCACTCAGATCACGCCCGGCTCTGCAATGTGCATTATGTGTGGGGAGGGATACAGGTTAATAAAAAACTTGAATATTTTTGCGAATCTCAAAATCAAGCCTTATAAATGCGGGATCCCAGTTACACCACAAACCGAGTAGGATAAGAATCAATAGAGCAAGATATTCAACGTTTAACAATCGTATATAATTCGACAGAGTTCCGTTACCAGTTTTACACATAAAAGCTCTCAACACTCGGTCTCACCAAAGGCTCGTTCAAGGGTTTTTTTTATTCTAAGTGACAAGCTAGTAGTTATACGTTAAGTTGGGGAAGAGACTTCGTAAGTATGCATCAACTCACTATATGGTCCCGAAAGTTGAAGATACACATGATCACATGCATGAAATTAGTCCATAAACCCCTTTACCCATTTCAATGATTAGGAAGTTATTTTCTGTTAAGAAAGTGACCCAGAAAAAGGACCGTAATTTGTTACTGACCCAAAAGGTGGATCCTTATCTGACCCTTGCGGTGCAAGCTATACCAAAAACCAAACCTAGTCTTATAATGATCCCTCAGGTGGAACCACATGTGATGCCTAAGGATTATCCTCTTGTGACTGCCATACACACACCCGCTGATGTGATGCCTAAGGAGGATTCTCTAGTGTACTCGAACACTAGACCAGCCGATGGACCACAAACCGGCGAAGAGTTTGACGATGAATCATGGACGAATGAAATTGATTGAGAATCAAATTTCCCAATATACATGTTAGTTTCCCCCAGTCCCACACCACATGTTTCAATTCCCCCCTGGAAGAAGCGTGAATGCAACAAACACCCAATGTAGAAAATAGACCACACCCAGAAGCTCAAGTAGCAACACTCCTTTAGAAGATATTCTATGCAGCCTCGCTTGTAGTTGTATTTTTTTTTATTTTTTTCTAATTAAAAAGTGTTTTGCAAAAGTTTATCGCCACTTTTTAGGTATGTCTAATTATGCATAGACACTAGGGTTATAAAAATACAAGGGGGTGTAGTATCAAGTTAGTGTAACACCCCGACCTGAATAGGGCTAACGTGTCACTCTTACAGATATCAAAAACCAAACACAATCCGTTTAACAAAGAAAGTAGGATCCAAAAGACAACCAAAAGTTTTGAAAACAAACCAATAAATCCTAAGTCTTAATTAATTGAAATACTGAAATACATAAAAGTCTTTATTCTTGAACTGCATTTTACTCTCATTATCACTAGTTCCCAACATTCCCTGGATTACCTGTCAACAAATAAGAAAAACACAACAAAGGAAACTGCGGCTGAGCCAAAGGTTGCTCAGTAACCGAAAAATCAAATAGTCCAAGTAAAGAAGGGACATAAAGAAAGAAATGTGAAATTCTTGAACACAAAACTAAAATTGATACCGGAACAAATACTAACGTATCTGAGGCATAACACGATACATGATCGGAACATAATCAGACATACAAAGCATATTAGACAATATTATAAACATATCAGATCAGAAACAAATATCAGACTACGTGACTACAAATAACAACAAACCAAGTCATGTGAGACGGGAACCCATGAGCCTAAACAGACGGGTACGCAACTAGCTATTCCATTCACCTATGAGATGGTGAGGTGGAGTTCACCCATTATTCTAACTCCAGACAACAAACTTAGACTCAGAGCTAAGATGGATCTATACGCCTCTAGGGGCCAAGTGCTACACAAGCACAAACTATGTTGGTGCATATTATGTCTATCACTATGCGAATAGGCTAGATAGAGCGTGTGTTGAATATTGTATAGATTAGATATGAACACATGACTTAAGTGCGAACGAGAAATGTGTTTAATTGTCACTTTGTACGAAGTAGGTCACTCCATACAAAGGTAGTCACTTCGTACGAAGGTAACTCACGTGTACGAAGTTAAAACTCTCACTTCGCACGAGGGTAGATGTCTAAATATAAGGTGTTGTGTGTTCGTTAGTTGATAAGTTTGGAGTTCCCAGAGGGGAAATGTTCCAATTTCTCCAGCTTGTAAAGATGTATACTCTTTCGGTATGAATGAAAGCTTCCGCTTATTCTGCTTCTACTCCTTTCTTAATAACATTCTACCGAATTAGTGATATCACGTCCAAACTTCCGTCTAATCTCGTCGTTTCCTGTACTCTCAATTGGTAACAGAGCTACGGTACCAATTCAATTGATCTAACAGTTGATTGAATCATCTACGCTCATGAATTATGGACTTTAGAGGGTTTTAGACCTAAATCATGAAATAAACGGACAATCCACGGACAAAATTTAAAATTGAAACCATAGGATTGTTTAGAAATGAATTTCGACCATATATGTGGAAGAATCATCATAAAATTCGAAGAAAAAAAGATTTTGGATCGAAAAATGTGATTATCTTCGCACAAAGATAATCCACAGATAATCTACCTTCGCACGAAGGTAGATTATCCGTGTACGAAGGTGACCCAAAAATGCCCCAAAAAACAAAAGGCATTGAATTTTTTTTTTATCGTATTGATGTGATGAGTGTCCAGAAAAAAAATTGTGATAGAAACTTTTTTGAAATTTTATCGACAAATAGAGGCTGTTCGGGGACACCGTCAGGAGCTTCAGAGAATAGATTTGATGACGCGATCACAGATTGGTGAAGTTAGTGGGGTAGTCATTGATACATGTGTAGAAGGTTTATCATTTGGTATGGTGACTATTAATGGGCCAACAAGTTAAATCCGCATTTGCTAAGAACCGACATTTGTGGACCAAAATGGCACATTTTTCGCATAGTACAGTTTTTCAGAGGTTAGAGAGGACTGAATTCGCTAAGATTGAGGGGGAATTCAGTGATGGAGATTAGAGAGTTCAGAATTTCCAAAAATGAGGGGGAATAAAATTTTCATGTGAATATATTGAAATTCCGACATTTTTGAAATTCATTACGTGTTACAGTATTCGGGTGAGTCCGACTTCAGATTGTCCGGGGATGCAGAAGATCTGGATTCATTAGTCTGAGATCACAGGAAGTTCAGAGTCTTCAGATCATGATTCAGGTTGATGTCTTAGGGTTTGAGT
This sequence comes from Scalesia atractyloides, assembly GCA_947069175.1. Classification (NCBI taxonomy): domain Eukaryota; kingdom Viridiplantae; phylum Streptophyta; class Magnoliopsida; order Asterales; family Asteraceae; genus Scalesia; species Scalesia atractyloides. Next base: position 36,115,296 of record CAMTDV010001634.1, read on the forward strand.
CCCGGGTCTTCGTCAAGCCAGTTAGCAGGATTAGCGTCAGGAGATGCAACAACATTATGGATACTTATAAGATATCATAGCTTTGTGATAGTCTAAAGTGTCAGAACGGTTAATCTTCGAGCAGATGAGTTGTTGTTCGGACTAACCGCCGGGAAATGACGATGTTTGTTGATTAAGTTGTTGCCGGCTCTAACGGAGAAGACTATATATCTGTTATCGTGACTGACGAGGAAGAATGTGATTCTAATCGTGGAAGAATGTTTCTCAGATCTGATGTCCGATGAAGATTTGCTGATTATAGAGATTACCGTTTTGTTGATCTATCTTTCAGGAGTATACTTAAAAGTGATTAGGAAAAACGGGATTTTAGATTTTTTTGCGGGTGTTCATTGACTTGAAGTTTACCGCTGTGGTGATAGGAAGTTTCTGTCAATTGCCGGTCGGGTTTTTAAAGATAAAGAGATTCAGCTCAAATGCTAAAGTGTTAAATCAAAAACCAAACTCGGATGTGGTTAAAGTCAAAACTGAGAAGCTGCATTGATTAGTTTCGAGTTGGTGACTATTCGTGAAGATTGCAGTTAAGCAAATCAAAGGAGGTCGAAAACCGAGCAAACAAAGAACTGAAGTGTCATTCCAGGGAGAATCATTTTAGGGGAACATGTTCGTGAAATTGCAAACCCGAATCATCAATCAAGGGGAAATTGTTGATGCGTTCTACGACATCAACAGATACCTGATTGAAGTTGCAGAATATTCAAACACGGTTCTCATATTTCAAGATCAAGATCAAGATCAAGTTTCGACGGTGACGTCCAATGGGGAAATTGTTAGTGCATATTACGTCCATCACTGTGCGAATAAGCTAGATAGAGTGTGTGTTGAATATTGTATAGATTAGATACGAATATATGACTTAAGTGCGAACGAGAAAGGTGTTTCAGTGTCACGTGTCACTTGTACGAAGTAGGTCACTCCGTACGAAGGTATCTCACTTCGTACGAATTTAAAACTCTTATTTTCACGAGGGTAGATGTCTATATATAGGGTGTTGTGTGTTCGTTAATTGATAAGTTTTGGGTTCGCAGAAGGGAAATGCTCCAATTTCTCCAGCTTGTAAAGATGTATACTCTTTCGGTATGAATGGAAAGCTTCCGCTTATTCTGCTTCTACTCCTTTCTTAATAACGTTCTACCGAATTAGTGATATCCCGTCTAAACTTCCGCCTAATCCCGCCGTTTCCTGGACTCTCAAACTAGTAACACCGTGAACTATTATTACGCACCGTCACGATAAGTGCCATGCTGTTGATGCCTAAACGACAAGCCACACATGCTCGGGTGACAGAGTACAGAAACTTAGGCCATGTATTAATATACCGACAACTTAAACTAACTCTCATGGGAACATGCAACAATGATTACAACTACTAAAGTCTATTGCATGTTATGACAAACTTAACAAATAATAAATGTGAACTAAAACAACTAACGGAAACAGACAAAATTCGCACTGCAAGGTAACAGATATGATAATAAAATACTATGATGAAAAGACTAAAGAATCCATACATTATGTTTAGCAAAGCAAAGCGACACAAAACAATATTAAGTCCTCCTAAAACAATCAATAACCTATAATCTCGTTAGGCCAAATTAGTCACAAATCAAATTAATCTTATTGGTTAATTCACTTACTAAGAATTTTCCCAACGACCAACGTTTGTATCGAAGTTCCTTTAAGTTTTATTATATAAATTCGACTTGAAGTTAAACAGCCCAACACAAAGCGTTGTATGTTAAATTTTTATATTATAGATTTTCATAACACTATTCTATAAATAAAATAAACGATGATGTGATTTATAAACAATTCTAGTAATAAAATCATGTTTGAACATATGATATTAATGTATTATATTATATTAATAGATTTAATATTTTAGCCTCATACTCATGTGCTCAACATAATACCATTCACACATACATATCTCTATATTAACACAGTACCCGCACACACAAATTAATAAAACAACCACACATACCATACATTCGCATAAAAAGAAAAGAAAATTAACTGTAAATAAACACACGTCACCCATAACAGACGAATCCACGTAAACAAAAGAACACACCCTACATAGGGGTGAGCAAAAGCAAAACCCGACCTACCCGATAATTACCTGACCCGGCCCAAGAACCGATCAAACATAAAATACATAACCGATTCACTACCCTAAATATTGGGTCGGTTCCGGGTTATTATATAATCGGGTTTGTCGGGTACTAAGTACAAGAACCGACCCGACATATTTCATTTTTCAACATGTTTTGTTATGAACTTAGGAATGCTATTGATAAACAACAAACTTAGTATTAGTGTATATGTCAAATTTACCTTTTCTAACATCACCAAAATCGGTTATTCTTATGATACTTATTGCTAATCAAGTGTATAAGAATAAATATTATATGCTTTATTGCTTTCGCTTTGACACCGGAAAGTCAAACTTATTTATATAATTATTGCTTAATCGATTATCCGCCTTATACCTTATTTTTTTCGCTTTAAATGTTATACCTTCTTACATTCGCTTTGACTCCGAAAACAACAATAAAACGACGCGGAATAAAAAATAATGATACATATTAGATCACGTACCTCGTCAATGAATCACAGTAGCATCCAAGAAGTTGACAACAAATTCAATGCATATGGGTTCTTTCTATATACGAATATATTTGTGGCAACATCATGCAGTCGTTGTATGTTATATATTTTTGAGATTCAAGCCCTAATCGCTACTCGGTTATGGCCCAGTCTTTTTTATATAACAATTTAGTTCGGTCCATTGGTCCAAGTCGGGTTTCACCATGAAAAGAACCGAGAACCGACCCGGCCTGATTTTATATAAAAAACTGGAACCGATCTAGATACCTAGGTGCTTAGGTTCGGGTCTGGTTGAGTATATTTTCGTCTCGGTTCTCGGTTATTTTCGGTCCAGACCTAAACTTGCTCACTCCTAACCCTACATATTCGTATATACACACAGATAAATAAACTAAAAAGGTAAAAGGAAAAAAATAGATAAATAAAATAAAAAAATAAAACTAAACGAACAACCCCACATATACAACATAACACGTTAGACACAATCTACACATACAGACATGCATATGTAAATCACACTCATGCATGCATTACGCAAATAATTATATTACTCTCTTCGTCCCATTAAAAGTGTCATATTTTGAATTTTCAAAGTCTTTATTTTTAAACTTTGACCTTAATTAATTTTGTTTGCGTTAGATAATACTTGATGAAAGTTATATGATTTGAGTGTGTTTTACAAGTGTTTTTATCGGGTTAATTTTCATCAAGTTTTGTATAACACAAAAAATATATAATTAAAGTTAAAGTTTATAAATAAAGACTTTGAAATTTTAAAATATGACACTTTTAATGGGACGGAGTGAGTAATAAAAAACAACATATGCATACATTAAATCAACCGAAACTATACCTATAATTCATATACATACACCATGAAAATCCCACCTGCAAAAACGCACATAAGACACACATATTCCATATTTACATGCTCATCGATATATACATATATATACATGCATAAGTATATCTACACACAGGGGCGGATCTACCCTATGACAAGGGGTAGCCTCCGCTACCGCTTGGAGCTCCGGCGGTAGTGTAAATTTTAGAAATATTTGACTTTTTTGATTTCGTTGCCGTTTTTTTATAAAACGTTACCGCTACGAAAATTTTCTAAATCCGCCACTGTCTACACACATCGCTATATTGATAGGGTGATACACAGAAGTTGAAACATACATATAAATCAAGACTTACACATATCTAGATCATATGTTCATACCTAACACACCTGCAACATTCTTAATAGATAGACATACATGCGACACACTCGCACATCTTACATGTTGGTTCAGGCCCACTCCACACACACTAACACAAACTTACGTATGTATGAAAATGTGGATTGCAATAAAGATAATATCAAAAAAAGAAAAACTATTGTTTGTTCGATGAAATGGGTACAAACAATCTACTAGAACTACTCTCTATTTATAACTAAAATTAGCACATGCAAAATAAAACAACTAGCTGAATTTTAGAGGTATATTCCCACGATGCCAAGCTCACACGATCTCATCCAACAAACCCGGTCAACCTTGACCAAATTTTATTATTTAAAAAAATTCCCACCTAATATTAATCTTCATGCAATCTTAAGTTCACGTGACCCTTGTAGGTTTAGCTTATTCCCATCTAGAAACATGCAACTACATAATTTAGACTCATTTCTAGTTTTACATGACCCTTTAGCTACTAGATCAATTGACCCGTGATCTGATAACGTGCTAACCGTGTGACTCGTTAACGGTAAATAACCGATTAATCCAACAATCACCCCCTTAATCGGTTTGTTCACACGCGTCACTTACAGCACCGAACCACTCTTTTTTTTCCGAACCGTCACGACCTATCCCGGACACCCGATCTCCACTGATCACGTCAAAAGTCTTCTCGGTTCAACTAGAACAAAAACTCACTACACTTTTAACATCTCACATGGCATCCCGTTGCAACCGCTCATTCACATCTTGACATATCACGGATCAACGACCTCTCCCGGTCACATCTAAAGCCACCCCATTTGAACTCCAACGCCATAATGTTAACACAGTATTTTTTTTCCTCTTTACCTTTTTCCGATCACCCATGTTCAAGAGGCCACTCTACCGACAAAGAAAACAAAGCCACCCGCTTATACCGTTTTCTCACATTGCCAAACGAGTCGATTCAATGCCACCCGCTTTGAAATCTTTCTGCCCGTTTATCCCGCGACTCGGTTCATCTCCTATTTTCCGGTGACCTACCCACAACCGACTGCTGGATTTCTTCACTTTCGGTTAAACTTACAAAACCAAGACGTCACGCCTACGCCTTTTCTTCCTCGAAACAACCTTATTAGTGACCACCGACCAAAAGAAAAACAAGGCTCTCTATTTTCTTTTCCCTGCTAAGCAAGACCAGATTCACAACCACCTGTTGATGAATCCTTTCTGTCTGCTTGTCCCGCAAATCTGGTCGGAAAGATTTTGCCAAAAGAACTAACGAACTGGTTTCTTTGATCACCTCTAACAGCTACGAACACCCATGTTCATCACGGTCACCCCCGTCATCTCAACCGGTACTTCCCCGCAACAACGGCTGACCCAAAACCACAACGTCTTCGTGTTTCACTATTAAACAACCCGAAACCTTCTTTTACGCCTGCCCTCCACCGACCGACACACCCGCCGGCGGCGGAGGCTTCCTCCGATCTTCAAACCCGCCTTCTCGAGCCCTAGGCTCTGATACCAAATATTGGTTCAGGCCCACTCCACACACACTAACACAAACTTACGTATGTATGTAAATGTGGATTGCAATAAAGATAATATGAAGAAAAGAAAAACTATTGTTCATTCGATGAAATAGGTACAAACAATCTACTAGAACTACTCCCTATTTATAACTAAAATTGGCACATGCAAAATAAAACAATTAGCTGAATTTTAGAGGTATATTCCCACGATGCCAAGCTCACACGATCTCATCCAACAAACCCGGTCAACCTTGACCATATTTTATTATTTAAAAAAATTCCCACCTAATATTAATCTTCATGCAATCTTCAGTTCACGTGACCCTTGTAGGTTTAGCTTATTCCCATCTAGAAACATGCAACTACATAATTTAGACTCATTTCTAATTGGGTGTGTCTATTTGCACACTACATTGCCTATTTGCACACTAAACACTAACAAACCCTACCTTTACCTACGCAGCGAGGTAAAGCATGGATTTCAGAGCCTATTGACCAATCATTACACAGAAATCAAGGTCTATATACGCTGCGTATCGACCTATACACAGCGTATATAAACCATTAGAGTTTTTGGAGTCATTTAGGTGGGGTTGAAGCATCAGTTTTCCACCAAGTTTTTATACGCTGACCTATACGCAGCGTATATAACCTTCAGAATTTTTTTTTTCATTTCGCTTATATGTCATATAAATTCTCATCCGGTTACAACGTTATAACGAGTTAAAAATATATAATGTTTTTTATTATTTAGTCTATGTCGTTGGTAACGATGCTACGTCCGTTTCACGCGTCGAAAAGCGTATAACGTTAAATTTTTTTGAAAAGCGTGTATACGTTCAAATATATAATATCGTTATCGAGGTTTTAAAATAAAACGTTGTACCAAGTCTAGTGCCGTTAATTATTTTTAAATACTATAAACGTTTAAATATAAATATTATACCATTAATTATTTTTAGATACTCGTGTACGGTCCGTATACTATAACGTTAAAAAATTATAGCGTTAAATATTTTGATATATATAGCAAAAGTTTGTACATACATAACAAAAGATATAATAGTATATACAACATAAGTTTGATATATACATCAAAAAGTTTGTACATGCATAACAAAAGATAAATAACTACGACAGCGGGTCCTGCTGCAAAAAAGTTTGTACATGCATACAAAAAGTTTGTATATAAAGGTCAATTTTATTTATTTTTTTGTGTATTTTTTGTTTATTTATAGAAAAATAAATAAAATTATTGTATTTATAGTTATTTTGTGTATTTTATATGTATTCTTGTGTTTATTTATGGGAAAATAAATAAAAATTGTTGTATTTATATATTTATTTATAAAAATAATATATTATAAAAAATTAAAATTGATACAAATGTATTTTCGATTAAATGTATACTATACAATTAACAATAATTTACGTTTTCGATGAATCTTCGATTAAATGTATACTCGGGTCTTTGTGTTTGTCTGAGTCTGCTTTAGGGTTGACTATGCTGTAGTAGTGCTGTAACCGCGGCCTATACATGCCCTCCCGCTGTTCTGCAACTATTGTTCGATGTGTGGACCACATTGAGCTCACTGTAGGCATGGGTAGTCGCTTTCCAACTTAGCATTTATGAAGTGTGACCGGTTAACATGTACGAGAGTTATCGCCTAAGGTCGTTGATTATAGGGCCAACTGTTAACGGGAAATAGGTATAGCCCCCTTCGATGCTTAGCACGTGGAGGATGATATTATACCTTTGCGCTACGAGAAGCCCTACGTGGGGCATTTCCATCCAGTGACTTTCAGGGCACCCTTCCACTGAATGCCAAGAGATACTGTCACGTATACGGATAAAGTCCCCTTCCTCCCATCTCTCGAATACATGCGTCCATAGCGACTCGTTAAAGTTAATCTCCAGTAGTAACTCATTTCGAATACGGGGCCATACGTATTCCCCATAACCTAACCCGACAGCCACAAACCTGTACCCACAATGACCGCCTGGGATCACATTTTGTATACGCGAGATGTAATTGTTAACAAGTTCTCGTCCCCCTTTATTAATGGAAAACCATGATCATCCTGCGTCGATCAACATCACGTGCGGGAATGCACGCTACATAGTGATTGAATGAGGATGAACAAAGAAAAGCTCAGTAACGACATCTTTTTTTGGCTCCTGGCGGGTGTCGTAAATGAATCGGTGGGCATGCAGCATGCTTTCTAGTGCCTGCATGGGAGTCTTTCCGTGCATCCGTGACGCTCTAATCTTTTGTACCTCATTTTGCACGTCTTTCTGAACATGGAGGCTGTCGGGAAACTGCTTTCGTAGGGTTAGAAATATGTAACGTGGTTCCATGTTTTAGGCAGTTAGCTGCTCGATTAGCCTGTATTCGACTTCAGTAAATCTTCGCACGAAGGCGTGGCCCAACAAACTCTGCGTAGGTTCGTGGTTATGTTCCGCACAGTCCACTTTTAACTCCCACGTGTCATTCATCATGTCCCGTATAGCAATTAATGTAAATGGGCAACCAATTTTTTTGCTACCAGCTTTCCTAACTGTTGCTTTACTACGGGGTTCACCACCACGGTCGCACACAAGCCATACCATCCCCGTGCTACCACTAATATTTTTCGATCGGCGGGTAACAATAACGTAACCATTCTCATTTCCGGTTGCTTGCACTCAATTCTTCAGATCAGTTAGAGACATGAAACGCTAAAAAACAGTTACGTTATAACAACAATTATATAATTTTAACAATCATAACAATAATTATATTATTTTAACAATAATAACAATGATTATATAATTTTAACAATAATAACATAATTAATAATTTTAAAAATAAAACAAAAATTATATAATTTTAACAACAATACATAATTTAACAATAATAACATATTATATAATTTTAACAATAATAACAATAATTATATAATTTAATAAAAATAAATAATTGTATAATTTAACATAGTAAAACAATAATAATAATTATATAATTTTAACAATAATAACAAACAATTATAATTATAATTCTAACAATAGTAATAACAACAAAGTTATACCATGTTATTTTGAAACGGTTTGCCCGGGGTGCTGGGTTCATAGTCACCATATAGTGGTGTGTTAGGAGGCTGATCACCGCATCCTCCGTATCCACCATATCCTCCGTATCTATCTAAACTATCTTCTTGCACGTAATAATCTTCACCACCGTATCCGTAATCAGGATACGATTGCTGCGTCGGGTAATATGGAATATCTACAGCGGCATTCTCAGCACCGTATCCTACGTATCCATGCAGATTATCTTGTTGCACGTACGGAGGTTCAAACTCGTATCTGTAATCCGGATACACTTGATGTGCCGGGTAATATGGTTCATCAACAAGTGAAGTCGGAGCCTCGTTCAAGTCTAGCAGTTGTATTTTTTGATTAACAGGGACGACGGACACAATCTCCTCCTCCTCATTAGCATCATTTTCTTCCCATTCGTCGTTAGAATAGCGATTAAAGAAATAATTCCCGTCCCAAAATGACGACATTTTATCCCCACCGAAGTAAGTATACAAAGAAATTGAAGAAGAATGCGAGTAATTGTGAGAATTCGTAGGCAGAGATGGATGTCTAAATACAGTTTGAAATTCATCTTTATCAGCCTCGTATAGGTCTATACTCTGCGTATAGCTTTATTCACCTGCCTAGACAACATCGTATCAATTGACCTGGATCTGATAACGTGCTAACCGTGTGACCCGTTAACGGTAAATAACCGATTAATCCAACATTACACTCGATTCAGATCGGTCAAGCATACATACATTAAGATATACACACACACCTATCTATACTAATACAGATACATACAAACTAGATTTCGGAACACTTTCACTCTCTTCGTAACTCACCGGCAACAACCTGAAACTATTTATTTGTACGTTTATCTTCTTTCAATTAAAAAAGTTTAAATAGTCGTCGGGAGAATCGAAACGAGATCGATTTCGTGTATCTATATTTAAATCACAAAGACTTCGATTTGGGTACCTTATTATTCGAACAGAACCAATCGGAGACCAATGATGCAAACTTTCTAACGATCGAATGGAACCAAGCAAGCAGCAACAATGGTCGCGGTCCCGCTGCTGTGTACATCGCCGAAAAAGTTTAAAAGCCAAACTTTCAGATCTTACATTAGGCGGTTGAAGAAGAATGGAGAAGCCATGAACCGTACCTGGGTTGTGAATATTCAGACGGACTCGAACGGAACTTTAAGGCTACGACACTGCTTCACGGCGACGGTCCTACTTGGAGGGCGTGGCGATGGCTGTTGGAGTCGAAGAATACGGTAATAGTTATGCAACGTAGTTCATAAGAGGAAAAGCCGATTAATTGGTACATGTGGGTGCACCAGAATGGGAAATCTGATGGCGGACGCAAGTGTGGCGCGAGCGAATGCTTGGCGAAGGAAAGTGGTCACGGAGAAATATGACGGTCGAGCGGAAGTAAGGGGTGCGGTTGTGGTTGTTTGTTTGCGAGATTCTTTGTAAGGTTTGAATAGGGCTTGGATGAGTTAAGTAAAAGGATTGAGTTGCTAATTTGGACATAGAGATTTGATATACCGAGTGAAATTTGGGGATTGTAGAAAAACGAAAACCGCATCAATCAAAATTTGAAAACGAGAATAATAGAGTAGTGTATTGTTTGGCCTTCCAAATAATTCATTGTTTACTTTTTTTCTTTGTTGTCGGTTAACACAACTGAACAACCAAGGCAATTGTAATAATCTTACCATCATTTCAAATGATAAATTAATATTCAAATATATATCTCTTCCTATGATATGACTAGGAATTTAAATTGTATAATATTACCACTATAACATAATTATTATTTAGGTTTTAGACTTTTCTTTAAACTATTAACATTAGAATCATATCCGACAAAATAAGTTGTCGTCCAACTTAGTATTTATTATATTAGGGTTATAACAGTTTGGTATGTTACAGTTACCTTAGCTACGTGGAGCAACATTATGTATGTGTTTACATCCTCGTTTTTTTTTTGTAACATGTAATGACAAGGAAACAACTATTTTGTCTCTTTCGTTTTTTACTAGTAGATGCCTCGCTCGCGTTGCGGGGCGATGACCGAATAATAAGCGAGTGTTAGGCAGCTCATTGACACGAAAAATAATTAAATCGAGTCAACCAATTAAAACAAAACACTTTTATAGTTTTGCAAAAAAAACTAAAACAATGGCAATACTGTTATTTTTAACTAAGAGGAAGTTTTATTTTTTGGCTGGGGTAAAATCGTAATTTGCCGAAAGCTAAAGTCATGACAATACTGTAAATTGAGACCAGGGGCAAATTCGTAGTTTTGAACTTGGGACAACAAAGTAATATAAATTTGAACTAAAGGCACAATTGTAATTTTAGGCCGGAGGCGAAACCGTAATTTTATTTTGAACCGAGGGCGTAATCGTAATATTGAGTTGGAGCCAAAAGCGTAATTTTATTTTGGACATGGGCAAAAACGTAATTTTAACTGAGGGCGAAATCATAATTTTTAAAAACAGGGAAAAATCTATTTTTGAAGAGAGGGAAAATCGTAATTTTAAGGTGGAGGCAAAAACATATTTTTTTCTTTTGGACTGGGGCGAAAACGTAATTTTGAGTTGATGGTCAAATCGTAATTTTGAGTCAAGGGCAAAATCACAATTTTGAGCTGGGGACAAAAGCGTAATTTTATTTTGAGCAGTGGGGTAAGAACGTAATTTAAAACTGAGGGCAAAACCGTATTTTTAAGTGTAAAAAAAATTAATATACGATTAGTCCAATAAGAGAGTGCTAGGCAGCTGTCCTGACACTATTTCCCTGTCTTATATTTGTATATGTAGTAAATAAATGTGGATGGTCATAATTTTGGTTTTGTCTTCTTCTTTTGATTAGAAGAAGACAGACATGTCCCTTGCATTCTTTCAAACTACATACCTATGATTGTTATATTTTTATATTTCTTTTTAAATAATTTAATGAAAAACAAAAATAAAAAGGTTAAAGCAAGAGAAAGGAGTGGAGATACCCGTCTTGGCCCGCATATCAAAATAGAGAATTTGGGTGTGCAATAAAGCCAAATATTATAGAGTTTTGCTTGATGAGATGTGAAGAGTCAAGTTAGGAATATTTGATATAAGCAAAAATGCACATGTTTTATCTCAAATTATCACCCATTTGAAAATGTTTTGTTGATGAAATGTTTAAAATAGGCATAAATCATTTTATATTGAATTTTCAGGATAAAATAACCCAAAATTAACAAAGGAAGCAAAACCAGACGAACACGTAGAAATGTTAAAAAATGGAAGATCGAGAGACCCAAATAGCTGACCATGACCTTTGTGTACGAGACACAACCCGTGCCTCAAATACTGGCTATAATAGGTCACATAACTGGGCACGACCCATGCTTTCCAGGCACGGGGCATGCCTCGCCCCTAGCCAGCCTATGAATAGAGGCCATCTCCACCATTTTTACTTGCCCATTCTTTCCCTTCTTCTCCACTGACACTTCTTTTCTACCCACACTCTCAAATCGTTGTTATCATTAGGAGAAACTCAAGAATGATTAGTGTAATCAAGCTTTTAATGATTTATATCATCTTTATAAGTTTGATCTTATCTTCTTCGAAGGTCATTCTTGGCTAGATTCTTGAGGTGTTTGGGGGATATGTACCCCCTTAATGTCAAGCTAGCTAAGGAAGATCATCGGTTAGCAAGGGGTGTGTGTGTGTGTGGCAATGATTTTAATTATTAAAATAGTTTATTGAAAGTGAGTGAAATAATAGTGTCGCCTTCAACTTGGGTCATTAGAGTTTCCACCTAATCCTTAAAATATACCAACAATCTTGCGACACCATTAAATTAGGTCGTTCATGTTCTCTATGTCTATGTTGAGTCAAAACATGTTAGATGACTCTTATTGAAGGTTAAAGGTTTTGGATGGGACATCAGGTTGGGTAACTCCTTTATTTGTGTAGAGATAACAACAAAGCATAAAGGATTTGATATAGGGCTACCTTAGGGTAATTGTTGACTCAACGACGGATCTAATAGAGACATACACACACATATATCCCTTGGACTATTTAATTAATTAATACTATATCGCGGCCTCAAGTGGGTTTCCATGCTGATTCAAAGCGAAAGGATCGAGTGTGTTAAGATTTCGACCCAGATACTACACAATAATACACATATTCACATACAGTCCCTCGTCTGACAATCAAGCCTTACGACCCCATGACCCGATCTAGTTAACAAGACATCAAGAGGTAAGTTGATCCTAAATTTACTTGACCATTTATTTTTTTCTTTTTTCTTTTTATTTTTACTTAAATCTATTTCACCATTTGCATATGCCAATAGACTTATCAAGCGTAATCAAGCAATTCACAATCGAATCAAGCTTTATTGTTTTTAAAGCAAGGGGTCAAACACAGTAGGGTAAAACCATAAAGTTGTTCCAATAATCCTCTATATACCTTCCTTTCTTTTTGACATCACCAGTCCCATGAACCCCAATAACTAGTGAAGTTCGAGGTGGTCGGAGCAGTTGGGTGTGATGAAGATGACTGGTGACAGGTTATGGTGGCTGTGGTGTGATGGAGATGTGTGGGTGTTATGGAGATGACCGATGACAGGTTATGGTGGTGGTCATTGATGGTGGTCCAAGGTGTCAGTACTCAGATCTAATGCGACGACGATGGTTGTGTGGTGCATTGGTGGGGTTTAGGGATGAAGGTGGGGATTCAGGTTCGGGTTAGGGGATGCAGGTGCGGTGGTGGTTGTGCGAATGTGGTGGTTAGTGTGGTTGTGCGAAGATATGGTGTGTTTGGTACGGAGGTGCGGTGTAGTGGTGGTTGTGTGAATGTGGGGGTGCGGCCGAGGTGCGGTAGGTAGGTGGTGGCAGGTGCGAGGGTGGTGGTGGAGTAGTGGGGAAGATGAAGGAAAGTATAGAGAGAAAGTGATTTATATGAATTTGTGTGTGTATATATATTAATAAATGGGTAACAATATTTTTTATGTACATTATTCAATAAAGGGTTGTACCTAGGTCTAAAACGACTGAATTACCTTTGTACTTAATTAATTTGGTTAAGGGCATTACAAATTTGGACGAGGATAGTTACAAATCGGAAAAACAAGAATCTAGTAGTTAAAAATTTTGATTTTGGACTAAAGTAGTTAAAACTAAAAAGATAAAAACTTTTTTACTTTGTTTCTTTGTTGTTTTGTGTGTTTTGGTGTAGTTTTTTAAGGCATTGTTGTCTAGTGTGTTAGAGCATTCACATTCATTCTACCATATTTTGCTCTAAATTACACTAAAAACATTACATTTTTTCTAATTAAAAAATATTAAAATTTTTTTTTATATTTACTTTTTTTCTCTCCTCCACTCACAACCACTTTCAAATATATTAAAAAATTATATAGGATGAACAGTATCCCTCAAATATATAAATGAACAGTAACATTTTCTCTCTCCTTACTCTCAACCACTTTTTATACTTTTAATATTATAAAAACTTAAAATTTGATGTAATGGATGCGAATGCTTTAACACACAAAGAACAAGTTTCCATCTTTTTCTTTATTGACGTCATACTACCATCACCCAAAGCAAAACCATTTGTTGTGTGTATATTTCTTTTTTCCACTGTTACAGCCCAAAACAAAAGCAAAAAACTAATTTGTTTCCTTTTATTTTTAGCTAAAAATAAAAATAGTACAGTCCATATAACTAAAGATGGGTGGGGTTTCCGTATGAGAAAAAAAATCCAACAAAGAGAATCCCAATTAACAAATGTCTTGATGACATTTAAATGACCAAGAGAAATTAGATAAATTAAATTAAAAACACATATTCAGCCTTCATTATGCAAACCACTAGATAGGAATAACTTTCCCTAATAATAAGGTGGTCATCAGGAATTAAACAGATGGAATAAAAACTTTAGAGAAGAAACAAGAAACATTGGAAACACCCATGAGAAATCGTATTTTTATGATTATAATTATGCGGTAACCTTTTGACCTTTTCTACTGGACAATGAAATGTACACCAGGCTTAGTTGATTATCCAGAACTTTTAGATTCAAGCTAGGATTAATGGTGTAAAGCTCTGTTGTCAAGGCTCATCAAGGAGCGCACCTAGGCTCACTTTTCAGATCCAACCCAGTCTTCTCTCTTCGCTTCAAAGCCCCACTTTTAGGCCATCGGGCGCATTTTCAGGCCAAATTCCAATGAAATTCCGGTAAAAAATCGTTTAAACAGGTTTGAAACAGTTATAATAACCCTAAACAAGCCTGGAAACAACCTTAAACAACTTAAACTATCCCTAAAGAAGCATAAAACATGTCTAAAATCCGTAAAAACTGTATTATTATACTAAACGACTCGTCTAAAAAAACCTTACTTTTAAGCGCCTTGCATTGAGGCCCAAGGCTCACCCTTTGCGCCTTAAATGCACCTTGCGCCTTTAACAACTGTGGTGTAAAGCATCGTTAGGTAATTCACACTACAATAAAAGGAAGCTTTAGGAGCGACGACGCCACCTTTCGCGGCAAATTTTGTATATAGTCTAATAATGCTTTTCGCTGTTTAAATGATTTTTTCTTGGAACTATTGACAACAAAAGATTCTTTCAGAAAGAGAGTTGAGACCTAGTGTAGAGTTTATTTTGACAGTCAGGTGTTACATATTATTTAAATGGATCTTTTGAAGAAGGCAACTGCTAAAACCAAATGTAGCAAGAAAATAAACAAAAAGGATAACTAGGCAAAACTTGCTCACCTAGGAACCTTAAGTGATAGGTGACCATTTACAAGGCAATTCATATGCATAATTGCATATGTATATATGATTCATACCGAGCACCATATCGTAATAACCCATTCAAAGTTACAAACAAAGAAAAATTTTCAGCTAGTACTGCTGTTACAGTTTTTTTTTAATTGGGTTAGTGAATGCTACACAATATAACAGCCAATGCCCAGAAAAATGTGGAAATGTTACCATACATTACCCTTTTGGAACCAAAGAAGGCTGCTATATGGACAAATCTTACTACATAGAATGTGACTCGGCAACTCGAGTTCCCCGCTTTAACCAATCTTTCAGCTTGGTGATTCCTGAAGGATTAACCCGGTTTCTAGAAGTTCTAGAGATAAAACTAGATGGCCATCTAACAGTTAATCTCCCTATAGCTCATGCTTGCTACAACAAGTCAGGGGGGTTACTTTATAGTTCAGAAGTATCATATCATGTGCCCAGGTTCCCATTCTCAAGCACACTAAACAATTTTGTCGGGGTAGGAAGTGATGTTAAAACGAGTATCAAACTTACAGAGCCTGTTGTGATTACATCATGTCAAACACGCTTTTGGACAGTGCACAAAAGAAAAATCAGATCGTGGATCAGTCATTGAAGGTAATTAGACAAATACAAGGGAATTGAATATCGGTCTGGAGTAAACACAATAGCTGAGGTAGCTAGAAACCACTTTGATTACAAGAAAAGATTATTATTAAAACTATTGATGCAGGTATTGGTGAAGGTGTTGCAGGTGCAACTTTGACACTAATTTTTGTGTACTGGGGAGTCAAGCATAGGAGAAAAATCGAGGTTAGAAAGGACTTCTTCAAGCAAAATGGTGGTATGATGTTACAGAAAATGTTATTTACATGCAAAGATACTGCCAACCAAGCGACCATTTTCACAGAAGAAGCGTTGAGGAAAGCAACAGACAACTTCAACGATGCCAACGTTATAGGGCAAGGCGGTTATGGTACTGTTTACAAAGGATATTTAACAGACAAGACAATTGTAGCTATCAAGAAGTCTAAAGTAATTGACCAAGGCCAAGTGAAGCAGTTTGTGAATGAGCTGATCATTCTATCAAAAATCAATCATCCAAATATTGTAAAACTCCTTGGATGTTGCCTAGAAACACATGTCCCCTGCTTGTGTATGAATATGTAACCAATAACACCTTATGCCACCACATACATACAAATCCTGTGTTGACATTAAAAAAACGGCTAAAAAATAGCCGAAGACACTGCTGAAGCTCTTTCCTACATGCATTCAACCCTACAGATTATCCATAGAGACGTGAAGCCGTCAATATATATTGCTGAATGATGATTTCACAGCAAAAGTTTCTGATTTTGGGATATCAACATTTGTTCCTCCGGGTAAAACCCATCTATCAATATTTGTTAAAGGAACCATGGGGTATGTGGATCCTGAATACTTTCGAACCTGTAAATTAACCGAGAAGAGTGATGTTTATAGTTTGGGAGTTGTTCTCATAGAGTTACTTACCAGAACCAATATTCGTTCTTTGGATATACCGCTAACAATCTATGCTGGTGCAACAGCATACTTTGCTTCGCTACTAGAACAAAATGCATTAGTTCAAGTTCTTGATGATCAACTGAAAAGAGGCGAGTATACTGAGGTGGTTAAATCTCTTGCCAAGTTAGCAGTTAGCTGCCTTGACCTTGAAGGGAAGACAAGGCCCACAATGGAAGAAATAAAACAAGAGTTGAAAGAACTAAGATATCTTCTGTTGTCCATGGAAGTTGATATTATATAGGTAGAATTTAGAACACAAAGTCACATATACATACCTGAGACCTATTTGTAAGTCTAAAACTTTACTACTACTAATAATAATAACAAGTGGGTTTATCCTTCTTTTTTGTTTTTTTTATCACACTAAACCTCTATTAACACCAAGTTTCATTATAAACCATATATATTGTTTTAAAATCTTGAAAACAGTAATAGGTACATATGAATCACTCTAAAATATTTGAAAACATAAAAGAAAGGAACTATGTACTCACTGGTTGGTTAGATGCAAGGTTGGAGAACTCACTAGTCGCTAGCCGGCCGGTGAAGTGGGGACTAGAGACTACTCGGGATTACTCGGGATTAATCAAGATTAATCGGATGGGTTTCTTATATGTAATTTTCAGTTTTATGTATAACATTTACATTTTTATAGGTAAATATTTTAAGTAGCTAGGTTTTAAATCTTACTCAACTCATTTATTTAAGTATACGTGATTAATTGTTGGAATTCATATGATTTGGTTGGAAACTGACCGAAATTTAGAGGTTTTGGCCGGAATATACAGGTTTTTTGCTGGAATCGTCGATTTTTTGCTGGCCTAGTCGGACCTAGTCATACCTAGTCGGGCCTAGTCGGTTAATGGACCGATTTAAGAAAAATTACTCAGTAACTGGACGACTAGCGATTAATCGCCGACTAGTCGCGATTTTTACAACACTGGTTAGACGATGTTGCTACACGTGCTCGCAAAGCTCAAGTATTTTACTAGAAATAAGGATTTGTTCGTTAATGGTTTTGTTGTGATATTGGTTGTGGATGAATGTGAGTTATGGAAACATCATAACTTTCAAAGAAGTTTAGATGCTTTTAGAAGATGGGAGTTTTGGCAGCCTTCTGTGTTGTTTTTGTAAAATACTTTAAAAATAGCAAACCTTCTCGAAAAATTATAACAATTTCCATTATACTAGTTCAAAATATGCCTTACAACTTTCATTTAGAAAGTTTTTCTGTTTGAAACTCAGAAAGGGGTCAAAACTGTTGATCTTTACAAACTGTCCAGTTTTGACGTTTGGTATGGTTTTAGACATTTGAGGGGCCAAACAGTGGTGTTTGTCGATGTATCATACATCGTTGAAAAGGTATTTCCTTGGAATTAATCAAATGTAAGAGTTTATTTTTTTAGTTAAATTTTGACCAAGTTATACTTGGTTAGATTAACAACATAGAATCTGTCAAAACATGAAGTTTTCGTCGAAAGTTGATTAATTGCGCATACTACGCAATTGACAGAAGAGCGGATAGATGTGGTATATAACCATATGAGAAAGGGATCTCATCTAACATGGTTGGTTAAACCTAACATTCCGATTGGAAAGTGTTTCAAAGTATTTTGACCTGTTACAACTAGTTTATGCTAATTAAGTTGCTGTATGCGCAAACACGGGTCCGAATGGTCGGATGGATTCTATGACGAGTCCAACATGTCAAAAACATGTTTATTTATGTTATATGGTCAATCTTGGTGTAAAAATATAGCTTATATAAGTTGTAAACCATATTATTTGAAAAGGGGTATTTTTGACATTTTATAGGTATAATAGTTGACTCGTCATTCCACCTATCAAATGATATGACCATAGGGTATAACCTCAGGTGGTCATTCCCTATATTACTATGGTCATATTATTGGGCTTGGTTGGGTCCTAAGGTTGACCAAACAGGTCAGATTCCGAAGTCAAAGCAGAAGGTCAAACTGCTCGACTTTCAACTAAGAATTGAACACAAACTAGAAATGACGAGTTAGACATATTAAGACATGTCTAATAATGTTATATAAACTGATTTTGTGGCAAAACTTTGAGTTTTTATACTTAAAACTTATTCGTCGTAAAATGCATATTTTTACATTTTTTACTTTTATTTCGCAAAAGTTTGAATCGTCGTTTCACCTACTATACGTGATAATCAGAGGGTGTAATCGCAAGGGATTAACACCTTCATTATTGCGATCACGTAGCAAAGTTCATTTTGAACTTTGACATGACCGAAATGGTCGGAACCGAAAGTCAAAGCAAAAGTCAATTTTTTCTTGACTTTCAGATGAATACTAACTACAAAAATGAAATAGACATGAAAGAACATTTTCTAGTGAAGGGAAGAATGCTTAAACTCAGAAGAGGAGGCTCCAAATGGCTAGAGCAGCTCCAAGAGAGATTTAAGTAGTGAAGAATGATAGGTGTGATGAAAACAAGAACAAAGGACCTATTTATACTAATTCAAGAGTGATGAGAGCAAGGCAAGTGTCCTCAAGTGTGCTAGGATGTTAATTAGTGGCAGGTGAGGTGTCATAAGGAGGTTAAGTGTGGCAATAATGGAGCTAGGTGGCAACAATGGAGAAAGGTGACAATACTTGATGATCAAGCAAAATTCTGCATCTGGGGGTCCCTTACGGACCGTAACCACTACGCCTTACGGCCCGTAAGGCCTCCTAGTGGGCTGACTTTTGCTTTTTGACATTTTTACCCCTGGACTAGTATTTTAACATTGTTATCACTTTTTACCCTTTTCACTTATTACTTAAGTTATATGAAGGGTATACAAGCATGTTTAATTTATATTTTTTCCCGGTATGTACGTTACGTTAAAATCATTTTGTCCAATTATCGGTTAACGGATATTTACGAAAGAGATACAAATATTTTTAAATGCTCGAAATTTTAATAGTATACCATACAAGCGAAAAGAGATTGAACTCTCATAGGAGGAACCAAAATTAAAGATGTCTTACCTATTCCCATATTCAATTGAAACTTTCTCTCCGTTAGTCGATTAACAAAGGATTTGCAAAGTGCAATAACTTTTTACACAAATTTTTGTGTTAAGCAGGGTTTGCGTTCGAAGAAGCTGATTGGTGCAGGTAATTGTGTGAATGGTCTATATTGGATAAGTATGGCAGCTAGAGGAAGAAGAGTTGTGGCTTTGAAGACTGGTGCAAGAACTTGGCACTCAAGACTGGATCATGCTTCCGACTCCAAGTTATGTCATATTGGTTTTTTAGAAAATATTTCTTTGAAAGACAACTTATGTGATGCTTTTGTTAAAGTGAAACATACTCGTTCTCCATTTCCTAAGATTTTTATTAAAATCAATGAATGTTTTGAGTTGATCGATTGTGATATTTGGGGAAAATATCGAAGACCCACCATTACACATGCATGTTTTTTTCTTAACGATCGTTGATGATTTCAACCAAACACTTTGGATGTTTCTTATTAAATATAAAAGTTAGGCTAGTGATTGTTTGATTTATTTTCAAAAATGAGTCAAAACACAATTTGGAAAACCAATTAAATGAATTAGATGTGACGATGGCGGAGAGTTCACTTCTAATCAAATGATGATTTTTTACATGCAAGAAGGAAATCTATTAGAAACAACGTGTCCACACAAACATCAACAAAATAGTGTGGTGGAACAAAAACTCCGCAACATACTTGATACAGCTCGAGCTTTAATGTTTAAAGGAAATCTTCCAAAGATATTTTAGGGAGAATACATACAAATGACCACTTAAATTATTAATTGTCTTCCTTCAAAGGTTATTAACAACAAAACGCCTTATGAGATTATTTTCGGTCAAAAACCGAAATATGATTACATGAAAAATATAGGTGTCTTGCACAAAACTGAAGTATTGAAACAGCGTGAGACAAGTTCGAAATAAGTGGAAGGTCGGATGTGGTCATAGGTTATCCTTAAGAAACAAAGGGTTACAATTTTTTTTTATGTTGGGCATGGGAAGATTGTAATATCTCTTGTTGTCAGGTTTCCTGAAAATGTTTTTCCATTTGGGGAACTGATATCAAATACGAGTAATGTAAGTGTTAGGATCGATTTGATCAACTTTGATGTGCTGATGATATCTAAACTTAGGTATTATGCGCGGAATTCATGATACGGAATTTTCTATATTTTCATTTATAGGTTGTGATTCACATTACAGTTATGACAAAGCTTCGCTTCAGAATCAGCAAGTTACCTAACACTCACATCCCAACTCCTATTTAAAAACTTTGGAAGAAGCTTGGGACGGACTTCCTCATATGTGTTGATGAGCTCTCATCCATGAGGATGACCTCGTGCGTACGAATGAGCAAATACAAAACAAAATCAAAATCTAACATTCAAACCTATTACAATGATACAAATCAAACGACACGACACTAAGACGTAGGCAATATATATTATGCACAACAGACTCCCCCTTGGATGTTACCGCATAAGTTCTTCCTGTATCTTTGACGTAGTTGCTTGAAGTACTGAACTCCATATTTACTCTTGATAGCAAATACGTTCAACTCTGGAATCCAACCCCAACTTATAATGTCTCATAGTGAAGTATCTTGATTTCTTATAAAGAATGCCAATGGTCTTCTAAGTTTACGTTCAACTGGCAAAAACTTGAAGCATTTCTTTCTAGCATCTTTAATTTCATCCTGATTGAGCCTTGGCGATTCACCATCTTTAACTCTTTCCTCAATCTTTCTCATAACAATATCATCAGCTTCATTTGCAAACAGCTCAGAAAATGTTGGAAATCCATCAATATCCTAAGAAGCATGACGAATTGGTTCATCATCAAAATCATCTTCTAATATCACTTTGTCAAAATCATTAGCATCTGCTGTCGAAGTGTAGTCATACTCATCTGGTTTATCAATCTCTATGTTCATCAGTTCTTCTTCTAAATCAAACTCGAACTTATTTTCATCAACTCCAAAAATAACTCAGCCAATTCTTCTTTCGTGTAGTTGTGGATGAACTCACCTTCCTCAACATCATGACATAAGTAAATAATTCTTTGACTTCCAGGAACAGATGTGATTGGTGCAACATCTGTGAAATTTCCTTAAGTATCTTCTTCAAAACTATCATCATCCTGCTCCCCCCACCACCAAACACTTCTTGATTCACATCATCTTGAAGATGTTCAGCTTCAGTGTGAGTTTCCGGTGCTTCTGATTCAACGTGAGTAGTTTCAGTAACAGTTATTCATGCACCTCCTTGGTTATTATCATCATTACCATCACCATCATTTCCGTCGTCATGATCTGAACCATGATAATCAACCTTCTCTTCGTCCTCTTTGTCACATCTTCTTCTTGTTGCGGTTTGTTTTCAGGACCGAAGAAAACTTCAACTTCAGCTTGTTTTTCTGGTTTAGCTCCAGAAATAACATCTTCTTGAACATCAACGAATCTAGCTTCATGAATTGCAGATATAGGTGGAATATCAACCTTTAAAGATTCTTTTTCAATCACTTTCTCTTTCTCTAAATATTCAACATTCACTTCTTCATCCACAATCTGGCATAGAATCAAGAATCTTCTTGCCTTTTTCAATCACCACAGTTTCTACCACTGGTTCAGTTTGCACAATCTCTGCAGCATGAGCTTCAGCATCCTCAGCTTCCATCTTTTTGAATTTATTATCAAAATTGATTTTCATATGCCTTTAGAGAACCTTAAACCAATTTCTATACCCATACTCGCTTGAATCCCTTTGCTAGCTTCAAGTTCTTTTGTTACCTTTAACAGTCTTTCATTCTTTGTCACCAAACTTTCAATGATCACCATCATATTAGACACTTTGTCCTCAAGCTCTTTTATCTTCTTATCATTTGGATCATTGAAAAAATCATAATCACCCATTGAACCAACAAGTGGGAAAGATTGACCTTCTTCATGTATGAACCATGTGCTTGTAGAAGGACCCGCTTGTTCAGGCTTTCTTTGTTGTGGTGGAGGTGGTGGTGGTGTTTGTTGCGATGTCGTTGAAGTAGGAGTTTTTATCGGAATATTCATCATAGTTTCAAGATCAACTACCTCCTCTTCTACCACTGGTGTTCCATCTTTTACTTTAATATTAGGATCAATATCCATCTTATCACCTCCTGTTTCTGTACCTACTGGTTCAGGTCTAGTAGTTTAATCAATTATAAGTTCATCTTCATCAACCAACTTTATACTTGGTGACTTTCTTTTTTTCTTTGCAGTGGGAGAAAGTCTTTTTCACACTCGACACTGTACTACTACTTTTCTTTCTCCTGTTTAGCTTCACTACAGACTTTGGAGGAATGTATGTCTCATCTATCTCCTCCTTTGTTTGTTTCAGTTTTTCACTCTTCGATTTACTCTCATCTATCTCCTCCTCTCTTCGTTTCAGTTTTTCACTATTTGATTTAAGCTTTCCACTTTTAGCATTCAGACCTTTGTAAGTTAAAACATCTTGATCACTTTTAGTAGATTCATCATCTGCATCAGCACCAACATCTTTCTCAACTTCTTGTTCAATCTCTTATGTAATTTCAGCAGTGTCTTTTTCAGAAGTCGCAGAAATAACTTCATCATCTTCTTCATCGTTTAATTTAGATTGTGATGCCCGCTTTCTCTTCTGCGTTTGCTTTTTGGCCTTCTTCTTTTATAAACCACTTACTACGCGTTGTTTCAAAATTATCCATTAACCATTCTTCATTATCAGAATTACTGTCATCTTTCCTCCATTTACCCTCTTGTGGAGCAACATATTCTTCTTTCTTTAACGCACCAAACAATCTTTCAAACTATGTTTCCTTCTGGTCTTTGTAAGTGAATATACGTTCCAAAGAGATACTGTTCATATGCTTTAACTTCAATATCTCTGACTCTTTCTTCTCAAGATCAGGCAATAAATGATTCAGAAACATCTGTACGAATCATAGATACATCACCCATCTATCATCAGTAACATTGTTATTCATCTGAATACATATCACTTTAGAAAAATTGTAAGGTAGATTCAAACAAAGAGTAGCTATCATACACATGATGTAATCTATCACCACATCATATCCACCTATCATGTTCCCCAAAGCGGGTATCACTACATGCATCAAAACTTATAGGGTCTAAAAACAAAGCTTTTGGCATAGTTATCACAATTTACATAGCCTTTATACCCCATCCTCATAAAGCATCCCTTTACCATTCTTTCTGTATACCCTGTAGGATCATCTTTACTGTCTTCGGACACCAACACTGTTTTGATTAAATCTTCTGTTATTACCACCTCCTTATCTTTTTACTATCGAATGAATTGCCGTTGGATTCTTTTCGTAGCTAGCGTTGTTCTAGAAGTCTTTAATAAGATCTCTATATGGAATACATTCTTCAGTAATAGCCCTCTTTATCCTTGATCTTTCTAGAAACGGTAACATTTCAACGAATGGTTTCATGTTCTTTGCAGTCTTGTCTAGTATAGCACAAGTATTGTGCTTGGCGTCAAAATCACTAACTTTCGCCTGCAAAGCATCACAAGTGATGTTTCAAAATAAATTTCAATATTTAAACTTCTTGGTGCGGATAACCTTAGTTTCATGCGAATGACATATTGATTTCATACTGATGACACTTGTATAAGAATGAACACTTTTGTACGGATGAGACTTTTTGGTACAAATGAAACTTGATGCGGATTTGTGTTTGGAACGAATCACCTAAATGACACGAATGACATTATGGTGCATATCAGATTTCGAACGTATTACCTTGTTCAAGCGAATGACTCATCCGTGCGAACAACAGTTCTTCGTTCCAAAACAGATCACCAAATCCACAAACTTCAATTGGATCGGATAGACTGAGATTGTTGAAGGGGATGGCACTATTTTATAGAGATCTAATTCTAAACAGCCCTTTGATTACTAGTTTTGGGCTATGTGGAACGAAATTACATTCGCAAATAACATAAGGATTTAGATGGGACCAGAAACAAAGCAAGCGAAAATTTGGATAAAATAACATGACTCGACCAAGTTTCAAACTTACAACCACATACTAGAATTTTAAAATATTTTGGGCTATGTGGGACGAAATTACATTCGCAAATAACATAAAGTAGAACTGATGCTAGTTAAGTAGTTTAATTCTATCTAAATTATTACTAGATATCCAAAGAAAAATTCAAGTTGCTTTACTATGAATGTTTTTTATTTATTTAAAGTTTTATATTGTTTAGTAATAATTGTTATTCATATCTATATATATACTCGTATATTTAGGAAGATATAGATATATTGTATTTTCTTCTATACCTATACTAAGTTGTATTATTTTTATTTTTAAAATATTTTTACAAATTAAATTAAATATGATGTCATCCGGTTCTTAAATCTGGTCCAGCCAGTGGACCAGTATATCGTTCGGTTCGATGTCTAGTCAGGGTATGAAAACATTACCTTTTACCTAAATCAGATTAGAAACTTGACAACCCAAAAGAAAACCTTATAATTGCCCAAATAAGATTTGGGACCTCTCCTCTTCTTCTTTCTGTCGACGATAATCACCGCCACAAAACCCGCTGCTCTCTTGTGAACTTCTTATTCTTTTCTTCTCGTTCTTTCTAACTTCTCACCCCCGCAGTTTAGAGGGACTGCTCCCCTCTCCTCGGAAAGACGACTCTCAAACTGATAAACACCGTCTTCACCTTGTTTTGATACCAAATGTTGGTTCAGGCCCCTTCAAACACACATTCAAAACACACACAAACTTACTGATTGAAATATATTATCGAATGAATATGGAGTACACAAAACAAACCTACTAACTACTCTATTTATAATAAATAAACAACGAAAAAAAACACATGCAAATTAATTAAGAGTAAATTGCACAAAACATCCTTTATGTTTTCTTAAATTTGTAGGTTCCAGTCTTAATGTTTAAAAGTTGCTAAAAACAACCTTTAAGTTTATTTTTGTTGCGGGTTCAATCCTTTACAGCTAACCACGTTATTTTCTTCAGTTAAGTTCCCTCACATGCATAACATGTGAGGGTATATTCGTCATTTTGGTTGATCTTCCACCCACGTCAATTATAAGAAAAAAGAATATTTAATGTTTAACCTATTTTAAAAAAATTCTAACCGCAGGGACTAATGTGCAATAAAACCAAACACCCTCTTTTCCGGTCTTCTTCTCCGGCGACTTCGCCGGATTCCGGCGAACCTGGAATTAAGATAGGATTCTTGTTAAGCTAGCCCACTAAGCTGTAAAGATTAACATGATTTTGATCATGCCAATCAAACTCTTCAGGATTATCATCAGTTAGAAGAATCGGCGCCTTATTCGCATCAGACGGAAACGACAAACGACTCTTCAACCCTAGATACCTCTCACGGAACTCCGATGCCGTCAAATCAGAGAACTTCGTAACACCATGTTCAGTAGTCGGATCCAGCAACTGGTGACGCTTAGGACGCCGCAAGTTAGACTTAAACACTATCAAACGGTAATCGTGCTCCTCTGTAGTCGCGTACGTTTTACCAAACTTTGTTTAAACTAGGTTAAAACTTAAATATTCTTTTTTTTATAATTGAAGTGGGTGGAAAATCAACCAAAATGATGAATATACCCTCACATGTTACGCATGTGAGGGAACTTAACTGAAGAAAATAACGTGGTTAGCTGTAAAGGATTGAACCCGCAACAAAAATAAACTTAAAGGCTGTTTTTAGCAACTTTTAAACATTAAGGCTAGAACCTGCAAGTTTGAGGAAACATAAAGGATGTTTTGTGCAATTTACTCATTAATTAACCACGTACCCCTTTTTTTCCGGCAACTAACTTCAACATTCACAACTCCATAACGT
This sequence comes from Scalesia atractyloides, assembly GCA_947069175.1. Classification (NCBI taxonomy): domain Eukaryota; kingdom Viridiplantae; phylum Streptophyta; class Magnoliopsida; order Asterales; family Asteraceae; genus Scalesia; species Scalesia atractyloides. Next base: position 36,142,037 of record CAMTDV010001634.1, read on the forward strand.
CCATATTCCAGCTAACTCGGTCATCCACTACGAGGTCAAACGTAGACTAAAACTAGGCAATCTGACCCGTTAAAACTTAGCACTTATCCGACCATCATATGTGACCCATTTAAACAAAACCGGTAACCTACTTGACCTGTACAAGACCTGTAACATCAAGATTAACCCAACATAGTGAAAATTCAAAATATAAATGAAAGGGAATGTGTAATTATCATGAACATACGACCTTTTTCTTTTTTAAATATTAAATACTTCAAATTAGTTGAACATTATGATTTGAACCTAGATCCAATATGTGAACTTTAACTTTTTCAAAAACAGATTCAAAGACATACGCGAGAAAATAAAACCACTGGATTGGGATGAAACAACCAACTGATACATCATCGTGAAAACATCAAATTGGAAAATGTTGGTGTCGACCAACTATACATCTCAGATCCTTGAATTGAAAAAAAAAAAAAAAAAACGGTCTGGACAAGCTAGATCATGTGGAAACCGCCAAAGGCGGTTTGTGTTAGTTGTAAAACCCGGATTTTTTGACTTAAATCTTAGATTTTGTCAATCATGAATTTTTCACGCATTCATTAATCTTTGACACTTTCCTTTTTAGCTTAAAAAACGTAAAGCATTTGTTAGGATAAATTACCCTTTTAATTATGGTTTTAATTGCAAGATTGTTTGGTTGATTTTTAACTTCAATAATTTGGTTAACATGTCATTTGGAAAATCCATAAGATGCACAGATAGTAGAAAGTACACAGGTCCAAAATTAAAGAGTTCTAATTATTTTACTGAAGGGTCCAAAAGCAGATCTAGAATCATCTACATCATTTTTTTTATTTTTTTATATTAACTAAATACTCAATTATATACCAAAGTAACAAATTACAAACAAGTGGCAGGTAAACGGGCAACAAGCTGCGCCGCAACCCCCTTTTGAATTGGAAAACCAATCCTACTAAAGACGAAACGGCCTGTAAAGGTTGAAAGATTACTATTCACAACCTGTTAGACCCTGTTTAGAAATTCCACAGCCTCTGGGGCTAGGGACCCAAACGTATCAAAAGCGAATCGGATAAACACGTGTTGATTCTCTAAACCAGCCTTCTCGTGTTTAGCGACCTTGCCTGATTCCGCCTTTAACGCAGCCTGGCCAGCAACAAACCCATTATCCATGAGTCCAACAAGAGGGGACACTCCTGTAAGGTCCACACAAGCGTGTTTTCCCCTAGCCCACCCAAACACAAGAATATCAGCTGGCCGAAGAGTAGACCTCCCGTCGAGCGGATCCGTCAGAAAGTTCACCGGAGCCTCCTTTTTCGCCGAAATCCCTGCCCGCTTTAGAACATCATAGAGAATATCCCTTACCAAATCATGTCGGTATTTAAAATCAGGTAACTCCTTACAAAGGACCGTATGTTCGCCGAAAGTATCTAAACAAGCCTTGCGACAAACTGGGCAGGGCTCATCAACCGGAAACAGAGGGATCATTAGCCGGTACTTAAGAATTGCCCGGTATTCCACTGCTGACATGTGTTGGCCTAGTCCTTCAATGGGGATAACTGTCAGAAAATCCTGAGAATGAGGTGCCCGGAGACAATCAAACACAGCTTTCTGACGAGGGGATAGACTAAACTTCTCTCCCAAACACTGGACAGTTCTACTAAATAGGGCACTCGCCAAAGCATTCTGGGCTTTAGAGGGGCGGTGTCCTTATTAGAGAAACCACCAAGATCAAAATCCAGAAGGGACATGTGCATGCAATCCAACGTGCACACATAATCAGAATTTAACCCAACAATACCACAGTCTCGAAGAATGTGGTCCTGTAAACTCCAAGATTGCGCCCTCGAGGCCACAAAAGTATACGTGGATACATCCTCAGCCGAACATAAACCCAAACCCCCAAAACGGGTCGGGAGGGATGCAAGCCTCCATTGAAGACCCCAAAAAAACGGACCCCCGCACCACGATATCCTCGATAGCTCTCCGAAGGCCTTTGTCAAAAACCGAAGCAGCCTCCCCAACAAATGTGGGTTGGCACGTTGTGAGGCCAAACAACAACTTAGCAACACCCATGCAAGAGCGCAGCAAGAGAAGCTCGCATTGAGGGTCCCGCAGATGTGGAAGATAGCTCATCAGATCCACTGCACAAGATGCCCTTTTCACGGCCAACCTACTGATGAAACCCGCATCGCGACTAACAGCGCCCCCGAGGAGTTTGACACCCGACACCGGCCTCCCAATCCCACTAGGAAACAAACCCTTTTGCTTCTTAACTCCATTGCACGATGGCCAAAAGACTTCTGTTTTCTTAACGTTAAGTTGAAGCCCCAAACATGGCCCCAAAGACCTGATGATTTCTAAAGCTTTAGCCACCTCTTTAGCATCACCTATGATTGTACCATCATCCAAGTACCAAGCATGGAAAAGTAGCTTGCATCTATCTCGTATCTGATGAATGAGGGGATGCAAAACTAAGGCAAAGAGAAGAGGCCCCAAGGGGTCTCCCTGCTGAACCCCAGTGGTGGACCAAATATGATCGTTTCCGACATATAATCTAGTCGGCTGTCCATATAGAAAATCCACCCATAAGGAAATGGAGGGGCATTGGGTTCGAACTTCTGACAAAAGGGCGGTTCTATCGACTAAGTTGAAAGCATTAGAGAAATCAACAGTAATCATGGCTAACGACTTATCCGAGTTGAACACATTTAAAAACCTGTTCGCACTATGGAGCACAGCCTCCGCCCCGCTAGGAATACCCACCCCAAATTGAAAATCACCGAGATATTTAGCCATCTCTTTCCCGACCCCCATCATTAAGAGGGTGTTTGGGATTACGTTTTGAAGTGATTATTTGATTATTGCGTTTGTAGAACATAAATAATCTAAAAAAGTATTTGAATGAAAAAGTTATTATCTGACTCCAAAACGCAGTTTTGGAGAAGCATGTGCCTATATGCTTTTTCAAAACGCAGTTTTGAAAACACAAAATCTATTTTGAAAACGCATAATCTATTTTGAAAACGCATTACCAAACACAAACTCGGTATTTTCTACAATAAAACAACTGAAAGCAACCTACACAAAAAAAAAAAAAATCAGCCTTCTTTCAGTTTATGCAAACCACCAGAAAAGATTAACTTTTCCTAACAAGAAGGTGGTCACCGGGAATCAAACAAGGGACCTTTGAAACACTCATGAGAGTTTGTTCTTTTGTCCTTGAAATATACATCATGGTTAGGCGTAGTTTATTATCTAGAAGTTTTAGATGTAAATATAAATGGTGTAAAGCACCGGTAGGTAATTCAGAAATCGTCACTAATGTCAAATTTATATCTGGTTTAAGAAGTATTTTTCTTGGAATTATTGAACCCAAAAGATTTTCCAGGAAGGGATGTGAGATTTAGGGCCGAGTTTATTTTCTAAGTTCTTATATAGAAGAATAAAGCACACTCTGGTCCGGCAGTTTACCTGAATTTTAGATTTGGTCACTAATTTCCTAAAAGTACACGGATGGTATTTATGGTTTGCACTTTATAACGTATTTAGTCTCCAGCTTTTTTCAAAAGTATGCGAATAGTTCTTGTGGTTTGCACTTTATAATAAGTTTAGTCACTAACTTGGACCTACTAGAATATTTAGATTTATTGGCTGGGGACTAAATGTGTTACAATGTGCAAACCAAAGGACCATCGTGTACTATTGGAAAGTGAGGGATCCAATCCAGAATTTTAGTAAACCACAGGACCATCCATATAGTTTACTCTATGTTTTATCAAGAAGGCAACTGCCAAAGCAAATTGTAGCATGAAGATAAACAAAACGATAACAAAATGACAATGGATGTGTATATAAGAAGACAAACTAGGCAAAGCATACCCTCCTACTATAACATTGTATGTAAATCTCACATCTACCATGGATGGAAGGTTTATAAGGAATACCCGACCTCAAATATCAATGACACATTTTGGGCGCTCAGGTGTGGCTAGTACCTAGATGGGTGAAGAAGATAACATATCAAGACCATCTCCATCGTTGTAGAGGAGGACGAAATTCATGGCCGACTTAAAGAGAGGTAGTAGTGAAAAGGGACGGCTCCAACTTGGCGAGGACAAATGTGAGAAGGAAGGGGAAGATAAATCTTTTGAGATGGGCACGTAAGGTCGAGAAATGTGAGAGGGAGGGGGATGAGAGAGGGATGGTCGTGTATGGAGTTTTTTTTTTCCAGACAACCCAACTTTAAAGAGCATAAGGCACTCGTATAAAACTAACAATAAGATGGTTTAACAGTTAACTATTTGAGCCGTTAACTATTTGAGCTGTACCCAAGATTTATTTAAGAAAATAAAGTAACTGTGTGCCAACAAATAAAAAAAAGAGTAAACTGTCAAAAGGATCCTTAAGATTTGATCACTTTTGCCACTTTAGTTCAAAACTCAAAGCTTTTGAATCTGGGTCCCTGTGGTTTTAATTTTATTGGTATTTTCATCCAAAATCAAAATCTGGTTAGATTTTTCAGTTAACATCCAGTTTTTTTTTGGTCTTTTTCCTCTCTTTTAATGAAGGCAAAATGCTCTTTTAACGTTTTATTATAACAAATTAAAAAATTTGATAATTTTGCCCTTAATGAAGGGAAAAGACAAAAAACTTGGATATTAACTGAAAAATCTGATCAGATTTTTCAGTTGGATGAAAATGACAATAAAATTGAAAACACAAGAACTCCAATTTAAAAGGTTTAAGTTTTAGAGTAAAGTAGCAAAAGTGAACAAACCTCTAAAATCAATTTAGTAACGGTGTTTTTTTGAATAATTCAAAACTTCAAATTACATTACAAAAACGTACAAATTACAAATCCAAGATGGCGCGAATCTCAACCCAGGTCGTTGATGTAAACAACCCACTTTTCCCTCCACCATTCACTCCAATCCTCACATTCCTCCCCCCAAATTCTCTCCCACATCGCGTAAATTCAATTCAACCCACACCAGATCTCTCTGTTCATCCACCACTCACCGGAAAATGGCATTATCTGCGCGCGAACAGAACGTCTACATGGCAAAACTCGCCGAGCAGGCCGAACGCTACGACGAAATGGTTGAATTCGTCGAAAAAGTTTCAGAAACCGATGAACTCAGCGTCGAAGAACGCAACCTCCTGTCCGTTGCGTACAAGAACGTCATAGGCGTACGTCGTGCTTCGTGGCGGATCATTTCGTCGATAGAGCAGAAAGAAGAGTCCCGCGGGAACGAGGATCATGTGAAGGTGATCAAGGATTATAGATCGAAGATTGAGGCGGAGCTTACGAGGATTTGTGATGGGATTTTGAAACTTCTTGACTCGAGACTTGTTCCTTCGGCTACTTCCGGCGATTCGAAGGTGTTTTATTTGAAGATGAAGGGAGATTATCATCGGTACCTTGCGGAGTTTAAGACGGGTGGTGATCGGAAAGAGGCTGCTGAGAGTACTCTTACTGCGTATAAGTCCGCTCAGGTTATAATTATTAACATATGTTACTGATTGAGATATGCATTTAGGAACCTTAATGGGTCTGCATTTGGAAATGAAATTGGTGAAAATGATGAAATTGATCTGGATTTTGGATCATTTTCTGACTTGATTTCATCATCTGAATCAAAGTTGTGGATTCGAGTCAGGTCGGTCAGATAGTTAATGGTAATTTGTCTTTTTGACCGATAAAGTTAAGATTTAAAATAAGGCAATCATGACTACAAATGATACACCTAATCCCAAAAGAAAGTGGCGGAGGCAATGTTTAAGGAGGGATGGTAGTGTAAAAATATCCTTCAACTCCGTCTACGTAGTGTAAATTTTTTATCTTTTTATACAAATGATATCCCTAATCCCGAAAAAAAATAAACTGGGATACCCCTGGATTTTTAGGCTAGCTCCGTCCATGATTGTACACATTGAATAATATTCTTCTGCAACCATCCCTGATAAATAGTTGTCAATCTGTTTCAATATTTGCAGGATATTGCAAACACTGAACTTGCCCCCACACACCCGATTCGCCTCGGTCTGGCTCTCAATTTCTCTGTATTTTACTATGAAATTTTGAACTCTCCAGACCGCGCTTGCAGCCTTGCAAAACAGGTATGAAAATCAGAAGATATTTGGACCTATGGTTCATTTCGGTTTCTTTCCATCTAAAATGACATGATTGGGTGTTTGTTTTCTTCTTTCTAGGCTTTTGATGAAGCAATTGCAGAGCTAGATACTTTAGGTGAGGAGTCTTACAAAGATAGCACCTTGATCATGCAACTTCTTCGTGACAACCTCACTCTATGGACCTCTGATATGCAGGTATGGATATCGTTTGTCTATTTTTCTAATTTTCGACCCATCTATCTAATAATAATTCAAATCTGGTGTGTTATATCTCTAACGGGTTAAATAAAACAAAATTACACTAAAGTAGCAGTGCAAATAAATTGAGGCGTAGCAAAAGCTCGAATAGAACCAATCTTAAATAAGCTGATTTAGAGTTCCCTTGATGAACTCAATTCCAACAGAAATTCAACAGGTTCACGAGTTTAAACAGCGCTAATATGTATTAATTTTTAAGAATTGTTGTTTAAATTTTTTGTAAACATATAATTACATAGTATATATAATTTTAACAAGGTAATTATTTATACTTATAAAAGTTAAATGTGAATATAATAAATAACTAAATATACTAAACAATAATAAACTAGCCGAGCTCAACTTTGTAAAACTATCCACAAGCCAAGCATCTCCAAGAGGACATCCTGGTGATTAAGTGGTGTGCGCCTCTCCCAACGAAAAGTTTGAGAGTTTAAATCCTGCAGGGTGTGGGTTGTGATGTATTTATCCTAGAAAATCTGAGAATCGTTTAAAATAAAAAGAAACTCACAAGCCAAGCTAGAAATTTAGACAACCAAAAAGTAAAGGAGTAAAAAATGATCCAAAATATACTGTCAATGCAAACAACCTGGTTAATTTCTTCATCCAAAATATTATATAATTTGTTTAATAATATATATTTTGTTTCATGTTTAACGTATACTTTGGAAAAATAAAATATTTTGGATGCAGGAGGATGGGGCTGATGAAATTAAGGAAGCATCTGGTGCAAAGCAAAGTGAGGGGCAACCGCAGCAGCAACAGTGAGACCCCTCATTCATATCTTTGTTTAGGAGAATTTGGCACCTTATTTCTCCATCTTTATTTCCTCCACTTATAAATTTAGTTTCACGTCATGTTTGAATGATTAGTAACTGTTTACTTTTGGTAACTGAGTTTTTCGATTTGGTTTCGGTTTTAGTTTCACTCATGTGCATCTACGAATCCGAATAACTTAACTGATCCACAGTATTAAAAAAAAGATACCAAACGGAACCATCAATTAATCGCTGGATATTGTATTTTTTTAAAGCTTAATGTCGATCGGTTAACCAAACCATTTTTTTTATTTTACCTATAAGTGAAAACTAAATCAATCGATTATAGATTTTTAAAATCAATTGGTTATGATTTAAAAATCCTAGTTTGAACCTAGATACTCAAAACTCAAAAGCTACACGACATGTAACATAAAATGAAAAGAAATAAAAAGAATTGGGGTGAGAGAGGCTCGAACTCTCGACCTCGGGATAACTCAACAAATGCTAAGAGACCTACGCGCTAGCAAACTACGCCACCACCCCTTGGTTTTTAATTTCTGCTATTTTATTATTCAAAGCCAACGTATTCAGGTTATACATACACACATTTATTTACCACAATGTTTGTTAGACTAGTCTCAGGCTAGCGTTGTGGCAACAGGATAGCTCTTTGGTCAGTGTTTTAGTTTAACAATGATGTGTTACGTAGGGTTAGGGGTTGGTTTTGAAGAGATAATTCTGAATTGTTGGATTAATCCTAATCAAAGTTGAATTGGGTTCAAGATAATTTAAAAGGTTGAAGATAATTATTAGTTTAATAAATATATTTATCTAGTTAGGGTTTAATCATTATTTAATTGTTGTTTGAGTCATAATAGGTTTGGGTTTAGTTTAGTATGAATAGATTGTCAGGTCTATTGTAATTTGGGTGCTTTCATTGTTAAATAATAAAAATAGTCGAACAGTTTGTCCAATCTCGTGTTTCTTTTTCAATTCGATTAAGGGCCTGATTTCCAACAGGTTTTGGGTTTTTACATTCTAAACCTTTAGCATAAAATTTAATTTAAACATTCTTAATAAGTTTGGATCTGAATTTTTTTTTTGGTTAAAAATAACAAAATTGGCCAAAAACTCAATAAGAAACATTTAAACAAGTTTGATTTTGTTAGCTTTTAACACGAGGTAATGGCGGTTAAAAAAGACGTTGGTTGTTTCAGTGTGATTTTTGTCGTTTTAATTCGGTTTGACTTTTGGTCTATGTATGTGAAAGAAGAGTCATGTCTTGTTCGATTGCATTTTTGTTGGGAACTTAAATCCAAGCGAAAGCCATGGTTACAAAAAAGGTTCTATTCGCGTTTGTGAACTCAATTTGAGAGCGTTGATATTCCGAAATATTAGTTAGATACTAATCGTCTATGATCGAGTTCGACTTAGCTAGCTCGACCCAGCACATATGAAGTTCACTTTCGAATAAGTTGAAAATAAATCACACTTTTTAAGAATCATAATAACAGATGGAATACAACAAACAAGTTGCTATGAGTTTCAAAAGAGGAAATTATTGTGAAAAATAAAGCTATTGAAAGCTTTTAATATCAATTTATATGTCATTTTTTTTTAATTTTAACCAGTGAAATTCCCTTGCACGTTGGGCTGATATTCGGTCGGTACTAATTCAGTTCATTACGATATTAATAACGGTTTCGATGATACTGATACATGTACTAATATTGTTTGATCGGAACGGTTCATTCGTCAAACGTATGATGTGTGTGAATGAGATCCAGAGCCTTCTTTCCTAATTATAACGTATGTCTAACAGTATGTGTATTTTAGACATAATACCACTTCTGAGTTCTTCTGAGTGTATAAACTAACTTGGACCAAGGTTTAGCCGGCCCAAGCCTTCAACATGAGCCCAACAGCTAACAGCTATAAGCCTCCAGCCGCAAGCTCCTATCTCTAGCAGCCCATTTTCAATCAGAAGCCCATTTATCCAGAAAAACATAAAACCGCACACATACATGTAACTAGGGGTGTGAATTTCTGACACGACCCGAAAACTTGACACAAACCGAACACGAAATTCACGAGTTTAGGTTTAGTCTAAACGGGTTCGGGTCAGTTTCAAGTTGAACCCGCGAACCCGTTTAGATTAACGGGTCAGGTTCGGGTCAACCTGATCGGGTTGGCGGGTTGACCCATTTAACACATTTATATTATATTATATTTTTATAATATATTTTATGTCATAAAATAAATGGGGTGTGTATTTTATGCCATGATTATGACTTAAAAGGCGAAATTAACATAGATTTTATAATTTAAATACGATATTATTTTATAGATTTGTGTTTTTTAGGTAAATTTTAATTTTCATATATTAATTTCAGGAAAAAAAATTAAAAACTTCGGGTTAAACGGGTCGTGTTCGGTTTAACCCACGAAACTTCGGGTCATGTTCGGGTTCATATGTATGATACATTTTCGGGTTCGGGTCGAGTTCGGGTTCGTGTAAAATTTTCGGGTTCGGGTCAGGTTGAACCCGTCAACCCGCGAACACAACCCGTTTAGCACCCCTACATGTAACATTTATTAAAAACAAAACATATAGACATTATAATTAAACTTGTGTGTTACAATATGTGTAGTGGCGGATCAAGAAACTTTTTTTATAGGGGTGCGGAATATTTTTGTAAATTTTGGAACTGTGTATATAAAAGAAAATTGGTTCATATCGGGCCAGGTCATCTAAAACAAAAGAACATCAAGCTAAAATTTATATAAGAGTAAACTGCTAAAATCGTCCCTGAGGTTTACCTATAATTGCCAGATCCATCCAAAAAGGTTTTTTTTTCTCAACTGGACCATTGAGGTTTCAAAGTTATTGTCAGATCCATCCACTTTTCTAACCCTGTTAAAAATAAATGTTAAATAAGGGGTAGCATTATCATTTTCTTTAAGTCTTATTTCGTTTAACCCTGAATTTACCCAGCAACTTCAAACATCATAATCTCCCTCTTCGCCTTCTTCATGTTTCAGTATCGCATCAGAAACGATTTGGACGATCGATTACTGAATCTTCCGTTCAATTGATTTATGTCTGCTCAGGTGAAGCATAAGAATACGATTTGAAAATTCCGGTTCGATTGAATCGCACCAATGGTTTACAGACCATATATGCTTGTTTGAACGATATATGCTTCTTTGGATTCTTCATTTTCTTTTATTTTTGATAAGTATATGGATGGCTATTATCATCGTTCAAAAAATCCTCTACTCCAAAGAAGCTTCGATCTCTAAAACGGGCCTGTAATTCCGTTTTCAATATAACAGACGATTTTGAGAGTTTATTCTTTATAAAATTTTGTAATCTATTTTCACTTTCTTACAGCATACATGTTTATCGCTATTCGCTACCAATACTAAAGTTAATCTCATATAACCTTGACATGCAGCATGAAAATGGACTGCTTCACAAATAGCCCGATAATATTATTTTATTCTAAGACGCACTTATCAACAGCAAATTTGGGTAGTATATTTTGGTCAGTTACGTAGGATATTGTCGTGTTTGGTTTGGATTTTGGTAAATTGTATTTGCAGAAATGTAGCCTGCATAAATAAAAAGAAAAAACCAGATTAAAAAACTAGAAGAATTAAATTAATAAAGAGAATAACCAAAATACCCCTCATTTGATATTTTAGTTTTTAACATGGTTAGAAAAGTGGATGGATTTGGCAATAACTTTGAAACCTCAGTGGTCCAGTTGAGAAAAAAAAAACTTTTTGGATGGATCTGGCAATTATAAGTAAACCTCAGGGACGATTTTAGCAGTTTGCTCTTTATATAATAATAAAAAACACGTCAAACGTCGTTACAAACATATTTAAAACGCCACCATACGAGTTTTCATCTTTTGAAATCGATCTCTAGAGCTACTTTCCTAAACAAGTTTTTTTCTATATAACATATACAACTATCACTTAAAATTCTCATCGTCAATCCGATTACGCAAGTCGGTCTTCACGTTCTTAATTACTGAAAAACAAAGAGCAGAACGAGAGAAGGGGAAAGGGCGGTGGGTTGTGTTATTATATTTTAGTTCAAATTAGATTATGATTGGGTTTGGGTTATAGAGTATTTATTGGGCTAAAGGTATAGAGAAAGGTAATTGGGTAAAGTTAGGTTGTATTTCTTAAAAAAAACTAGTGTTTGCATAAAATTTTTTTTTATAAATTCATAAGATTTTTTCCTTGCGGGGGGGGGGGGGGGGGGGGGGGGGGGGTTGGGGGTCAAAAATTTCCAAGAGATGCGGTCGAAAATTTACAAAGAGTGCAGTCAAGATTTTTACCAGGAATTTAGCATTAATTTTTAGGGGGTAAGCTCGCCCACTTAAGCAAGATGAGTCTGCCCTTGAATATGTGTGTTAAGATGTAATTTTTTCAACACTCACTCTCAGCTCCATGAATGCAATTCCATTTTCAATCAAATTTCATATCATAATGAATTTAACAAACATTAGAAGGATGGGTGCCAAATTCCATTATGAAGAATGGAAATCTTGCTGAAGGTTTGCAAATTAATCCCTCGTTTCTTAAATACTCGTTTTGGTCCATTATTGTTGAGCATCTCTCCGTTAGTGGTGGATCTAGATGAAAATTTAGGGGAAACGTTCATTTTTTTTTACCGCACTTCATACAATGTAAACAAAAAAAAAACTAGAAACACGATAATAAATAAATTTAAAACATACCAAATAGATTTTTCCTTTTCGGTTTTTGAAATTTTGAAATCGAACCATTACATCCTCTTCTTTTACTCTATTAAAAGTTCATCTTTCGATTACACAAATTAGATCATTTTTCAAATACCCCCACCCCATTTGATTGTGTAAATAAAATGGATCAGAAGTATTTGAACAATGCGTGAGTGCATCGTTGTTGTTTTGGTCATTGTGTCAAGTCCCAATCGACAATCAAACCGAATAGAAAAATTGAAGAAAAGAATTTAAGATGAATAACTCTCAATCTTATTAACCAGAAAATAACTCAAAACTGATTACCCTTCTCTTGACCTTAATCACAACTTTGATCAGGTTATGTAGGACATGATTTGGTTACAGTTAGAGTAGGAATCAACTTCCTAACTAGATAATAATTGAATAAACTCCATGTTTATCTAACCTATCTATTTTAAATTAAAAAATAACTCATTTAATTTATCTCTAATTAACTTAACCAAATAACCATACTAATCCATAACTCGAATTAATAGGCCCAACCTGAACTGCCCCGTTACTTGAGATCGGCCCAACCCGCCTCATTGGCTCGAGTACGGGAATTACGTCCAACAATCACCCCCCTAATTTCCGACTCGAAATCGGTAGGCTCTAACATATCTTCTTTGTCTTGATTCTCATAGAACATATCTTGATCTCTAGCTGTGTTTTTCGGCTCCTTCCTAGCTCGAACATTCTTGCAACCTTGTACTCGACTAGTCCTTTGAACACGACTCGTCCTTTGGTCATAAGAACTCGCATCACCATTGACTCGCCTGCGATCTTGAGCAAACACTAGCTTTCTTGGATCATAACACGTCAGGCTCATCTTTGATTTGCGACTAAAACATGGATAGCGACTTCATGAAGAAACTCTATCCGCCCTTTGATCTTCTTACCAATCCTCTTGTTGGTCTTGATCCTCCCGGTCAGTTCTTCCTTGTCAACTCAAACCTCGAGCAAACCCAAACTCATTCAACCCGAAAAATATTACTTGATCAAACCAACTTGTTTAACCCAAGGACTTTGAACCTTGTTCAATTCTGATAAAAAATCAACCTCCTTGTCGATTTAAAACAAATGCACACCAATTGGCCCGAACAATTTTTCAGAATCGAACCGTCCACTCACAAATCTGATCGCGAATCCCTCGCCTGAACCCAAATAAAAATAAACCTTGAATCGAACCCACTTGTCCAACTCAAACAACGTTTAATGGTAAACCCCCAGTCTAAGGTTTAAACCCACAAATATAATAAACCAAACTTGTCATTATATTCTTTTTGTTTTTAACGCTATTCCCAAATAAAACAAATCGTTTTATCCTCTTTTTGTTTCTATTCTTTTTTCCTTCAATCGTAGCTTAAAAAAAATATAGAAACCACCTGTTTGACTTTTGTTGTTTCTTTTGATCTACAACAATAAAAATCTCGCTGCTCAAAAGAATAAAACAAATTCAAATTGTTGCACTTTGACTTGCGAAAAGGTTTTGATTTTTTCGACTTCCGAGTGGGCAGCAATCAAGAAAACTTTTGTTAAACCCTTATCTCCTTTGTTTAATCGGGAAGCACAACCAATGGCGTGAGGGCGACAGCGACCCTATGAACTTGGTCGGATCTCGCAAATTCTACCTTGTGGCGGCTTGGTCACGACAACTTAGGAGAGCGGTGACAACGATCTTCTTCGCGACTTTGATTTGGTTCCCGGAATTGATAAACACGATCCACAACGGCTCTTGAAGCAATCAGTCGGCAGCCCTTAGATCTTCCTCGGCGTCTTCGATCGGTTGGCACTAGATCTCACTCGGTCTACTTCAATCGGCCCTAGATCTCTCTTTAGCAAAAGCGATCAACCCTAGATCTCTTCACGACGGCGACTTGCTTCCATGCGGCGACTTGATCTTGGTATCAATCCCGGGTACCTTGAACTTGGCTCTGATACCAATTCAAGTCCCAATCGACAATCAAACCGAATAGAAAAATTGAAGAAAAGAATTTAAGATGAATAACTCTCAATCTTATTAATCAGAAAATAACTCAAAACTGATTACCCATCTCTTGACCTTAATCACAACTTTCATCAGGTTATATAGGACATGATTTGGTTACAGTTAGAGTAGGACTCAACTTCCTAACTAGATGATAATTGAATAAACCTCATGTTTATCTAACCTATCTATTTAAATTAAATATAACTCATTTAATTTATATCTAATTAACTTAACCAAATAACCATACTAATCCATAACTCGAATTAATAGGTCCAACCTGAACTGCCCCGTTACTTAAGATCGGCCCAACCCGCCTCATTGGCTCGAGTACGAAAATTACATCCAACATTGTGTAAATCAAATGGGTGTGGGCTTTGAATAATTGTATTACAATCTAAGTGTGAGTATGGGCTTTTAATTGTTAATTTATTAGTTTATTTGTATCTAGAATATTCAAGTAACAAAAGTACATAAAACAATTATATTCTAAAAAATAATAGTCTGGTTAAATTTACAAAAAAAAATAAAAATACGAATACTTGATGTTAATATAATGAATAATATTGCCTAAAGAATATATCAAATAAGCCATTAAATAGATAAACTTAATATTTAAATACTCTAAACAAGTAACATATACAGGCATAAGTGGTTATACTTTATGCTTTGAGGGTTTTCAAAAAAAAAAACTTGACTTTTTTACTTTAAATTCAAAGGTTTTTACCTTTAGCAATTTAACCCTAGATAATTTTTTTTTTTATTTTTAATCTAAAACTTTTCAATATTTGCAATTTAACCTCACAACTTTTTAATTTCAACTTTTGTCTCCCATACTTTTCATCTTTCGCAAATTTGCGTTTAACGTTTCGTTCTAAATATTTTGGGTTAATACAATGCAACATACGTGTGTGGTTCAACGTTTTTCATCTATTTTTTCATGTTTGACGGGTTCGTCACAACGTGCTGGTCCTAGGTCGAGTCAGTGATGGTGTTCGCTGACGGTGGTGTGACATTGGTACTATATGACACGGTTTTACGCCCCGCCGCAACGCGTGGATGCTTAATTCTAGTTAATAATAATTAATAATAATGAAAACAAAACTAATTAACATAAAAAAAAGGTAATAATGTGACAAATACTCTCTTTATAATGATTTTGTCAATTTACAGAATTACTGATGGAATAAATAGAGATGGCATAATAACCGGTTTCAAACTCGACCCAGTAGAACCGACCTGGAACCGGTTCCAGTTCCTACCCGTCTTATTGTAGAACCGGTTCTGGGTTCAAAAAACCCGTAGGTTCTTACCCGGTTCTACTTTTTATAAATAAAATCGGTTTGTACCCGTTTTCTACCCGGAACCGGTTCCTCCGTAACCAATTCAGACCCGGTGCATTAAATTCTTGATTTTATTACCGTTGGAACCGGTTCCTAGCCGTTGCAACCTAGCATTTATTGATTTTGTTACCGTTTGAATTACCCGACGGAACCGGTTCTTAAGAGGAATCGGTTCCCCAACCCTACCCAGAATCGGTTACAACCGGTTCCAGTATTAATGGTCTAAAATTGGCTAGGAACTAGAACCGGTTACAACAAGAAC
Source organism: Scalesia atractyloides (assembly GCA_947069175.1). Taxonomy (NCBI): domain Eukaryota; kingdom Viridiplantae; phylum Streptophyta; class Magnoliopsida; order Asterales; family Asteraceae; genus Scalesia; species Scalesia atractyloides. The sequence goes on from CAMTDV010001634.1 coordinate 36,157,576, forward strand.
CGGTTCCATTAACACTCATTCAAGAACTGGATACGATTAGGAACCGGTCCCGAGTATGCCCATCTCTAGTAATAAATACATAATATTGACTTGGGCAGTTGGGCTTCAATTTTGAGAAGGCCCGATCACAAGAAAATATCCAACCAGCCCATCTTTTTGTTTAACCCTAATACTTCCCTATCAGACCTCCTCAACTCCATTCACTGTAATACTCAGCCACGGTAAAACACCCAAAATAGTTCTTCACTCACCATACTCTCTCTTTTAAATTCCATCAATGGCTTGAGAAAGAGTAGCCTAATATTTTTTTAAAGGTAGCACAATACAAAAAAAGTGAAAAAGAAAAAAATTACACTTCCCGCGAAACGTTAAGGGGTAGCGGGGGTTACCCCTGCTTCTATGGCAGGTCCGCCCCTGCTCTCCGTGCAAGACAATAAGTAGAAAAAACAATAACAATAATAGGTTAGAACCCCGCGTAATACACGAGTTAAATTAATACAATTTTTGACATACTAATTAATAATATAATATATATTTAAAACTTCATTTATTACACGGGTTAAATAAACGTAATTTTATATATTAAATAATAAAAGTTGTATCTTTAAGAAACCTGTGTATTGTGTTGGTGCATATGTCTGTTGCCTTCGTCATTACACGAGAACGAGTCTGGAATAAACGAGAGATTCTGAAGACCGAACAAGACAAAATAGATATCCAAGAGGGAGTCTATTGATGCTTAATATCTATAGAATAGTCTTGTATCGAGTCTGTATAGTATAGGTGAAATGATGCGTATTTAAGATAGTTTAGTGACAAGTTCACTCATGTTTGGTTGTGAGAAGCAAAGTTCGGCCGAACTTGACTAGGTCAAGTTCGGGCGAACTTATCTCATGGATGTCCTCTCACTAGCGAACTTGTAACACTATATATAGGTGCCTTGGGATTTCATTTGAAATAACTTCAGAGATTTTGGCACAGAGACGACGAAGCTCTGTCGGATCCGGTTCTCGAATGTATTGAACTTTAGATCAATGAAAACAACCTTTAAATGAGTAATTCTTGTTATTTGATTAACTTGTCATTAGTTTCCGCCTAATCGGACAATATATATAACAAATTTAGGTTCCTGAGCTGTTCGTGGACGTTCCTACAAGTGGTATCAGAGCCTGGATACCTGAATTTGTTGAAATCAAGACAAGAATCTCTCTATTTCATCTCCATTCTTCTATTTTTCTTAACTTTTGAACAAAAACGAAGAATTCACGGTCAAATTTTGTCCAATTTTGATATGTCGTGTAAAACATACTAATAACAAACCCCTGAGAGTTTTGACATCAAATTCAAATGTTTTGATATCAAAAAGTTGCAATAACCATGTTTTTGAAACAAGTTATGGCCGAACTTAACATCAAGTTCGACCGAACTTGATTAAAATTTCATTGATTTTAATCAAGTTCGACCAAACTTGATAATTTTTCAAGAGTTTTTGTTGTATGTTCCCTCGAACTTGAAGAAAATTCAATATCTTTGATCAAGTTCGACCGAACTTGATCAAATTTCATTGAAATCCATTCACAAGTTCGCCCGAACTTGATAAACTCTTTGAAATACTACCTAAGTTCGACCGAACTTACCTGTTTCTTGATAAGCTTTCACAAGTTTGCTCAAAATCAGAATTTCTATCCAAGTTCGACCGAACTTAGGTATAAACTGAAATTTTGTCTGTTAACAACAAGTTCGACCGAACTTGTTTAAAACTGAAAAATTCTCACTCTTTCACTGCAAGTTCGACCGAACTTATAGTAGTTCTAATCATCTTCAAAGTTTTATCGTGTTTTCAGCGTATGTGTCTTGATTTTCAAAATGGAAGATTTCCATAACGCGTTTGCAGCTGGAGTAGCACAAGCCTCAACGTCAAATTCAATTGGGGTTAACCAAATAAACCTCGATAACGAAATAGGAACTACTCAGAAACCACCGAAGTTGATGAGTATGGACAAGTTCGAGGGATGGAAAGATAGTTTGTTAATTGGATTCAAGCGAATCAATTCAACAACTGGGTTGCGATTGAAGATGGTTATACATGGCCCAAAGATGAACATGATCAAGATCTTCCACTGAACAAGTTTTCAGTGATTGACAAAGAGAAATATGTTGCTGAAAAGAAGATGATCAGCTTGATACAACAATCTGTCAAAGAAGATATCTTGATATTGTTACTAGAATATGATACTTCTCAAGAATTATGGAATTCTCTTTGTGAAAAATTCAAAGGAAGTGATGAAATGATCAAAAGCAAAAGGCTTTTATTAAGAAAGAATTTGAGATCTTCACGATGATCAAAGGAGAGACATTGAAGCAAATGATTGATATATATTGTTACCTCATGGTCCAGATGCGAAGACATGATATCAAGAGAACTAATGAAGAGCAAATTGAGAAGCTGGCCGATGCACTTCCAGAAGGAGAATGGACAACGCATCTGATGATTTTAAAGAATAGTCCATCTTGGAGACATTTTAAGTTGTCATCTTTTATTGACAAACTTGAAGGTCATGAAATGGAATCGATGAAGATTGCAAAATCCAAAAACACTAATGTTGTTCAGGATGTCGGAGTTTATTACAAAGGTGGTGTTCCAGATACTCCGATTCAAAGTCCAAAAATCCAAACGACATTTAGTGCAAACATGAATACATCAGATCAATCATCACAAAATCAGTATTCTCCAAAAAATGGTTATTCATATGTTGGATCAAATTCTTCTTCTCAAAGGCAATCTCATCAGACAAGCCAATCCACTGCTAATTCAAATGTTTCCAATGCAATATAGCAGTAGATTTAAAGAATGTGTTTCCTGAAAAAGTTGCGAAACAGCACATAGCACTTCTTGCTACAGTTCTGGAATCGTATGAAAGTCTTGTTGCTGGAAAGATCGGAAATCCCGAAATGACAGCTGAGGATTACGATCAGGTAGACGAGGAAGAGTTGGAACTGATGGACATCAAATGGTCCTTAGCATCGATTATTCGGAGAGTTTCAAAATTTGTAGCACTCACTGGAAGGGATATTGGTAATTCAAGCAATAAACTTGGTTTCGACAAAACGAAAGTTACTTGTTTTAGATGTCGACAAAAAGGGCACTTCAAATGTGAATGCCATAACCAAGAAGCTAGTGGAAACCAAAACCCTTTTGGAACCGGTAACGAATATTACAAGAAAGCGCTGCAATACAAATCATATCCGAGTAGAACACAAATTGAAGTTGAAGATAAACATGCAAAGAAAGCTGAATGCCAATCATGAAGACGATGGTTTTGATTGGAACAAATACATCAGAAAGAAGACTGGTGTTGCTATGATGGTAGAGGTTGTGAATGAATCCGAGACATCGTTTGTGGATGCTGCTATCGAAAATGCTATTCAAGAAGCATTAATGCAGAGAGCTGAGGAAGAAGCTGTCCTGGAGAATGCAATTCTGGAAAGATACATGCAACAAACAGAGGAAGAAGGAACAACTTACCTTGAAACGCAAAAGCAAGAATAGTTGAAAGCAGAAGCCGAAAAGGTAAAAGCTGAGGTAAACATGTTTGAAAAGGAAGATGTGAAAGTTATGGAGGTTGAAAAACCTTGCACAAAGTGCGGAAGTCCTTGTGACCCTGTCTGGATAAAGTCAAAGTCATAAGAGAATTGACTGAACATAACGAAAGCTTTCGTTATGATTACAGAACCATAAAAGAAGCTTATGACAAAATATAAGGCAAATATAAACATGTTGAAAGAGCTGACAGTGAACTCAATGCTAATGTCACCATGTTAAATGCCACAGTTATTGAAAAACAAAAGGCAATTAACATGTACATTAATACAATTGCTGAGACAAAGCGTGAGTTTCACGAAATGAAAATTGAAACAAAAAGAGTTAGACAATTACTAAAAAGTTACACCACTAACGCATATGTCATTAATCACATTCTTCCTACGATCAAGTCGGAGGAAAATGTTGATAATTCGAAGCGTAAAGTGTACAGAAGTGTTCCTCCACCATTTCTTGCAAGTAACTACTGTAAGAAAGATGATGACATTGAAAAGACATTTAATCTTTTACTTCTTTCAGAAAAGAAAGTTAAATTGCCTGAGAACATTGACATAGACTTTACAAAATCAAATGATGACAACGAATCGATGGTAAAAGATGTGGTAAAGAATGTTTTGGGAAATGATTATGATGACGGCAGCTTTAAAAGCGCCAACTCGGGTTCAAATAGTTCTGATTCACAATCTGAAAGTGACGATACATCATCAGAAAATGATCTAAGTGATGATCCTAACGTTGTCATGTACAAGGTTAAGGAATCTAATAGATTATATTTCAATGATAGCTTTCCGATTCAGAATGTGAAAGAAGATCAAATCGATAAACTGTTTAAACTTGTGGAAGTTTCATCAGATGATCTCGAGAAAAATGAAAAAAAGTTTTATTCTAAACCGAAACGGAACTTTAACAATTACCGTAGAAACGGTGGTGATTTTCCTGAGAACAGGAGAGCAGGTTTAGGGTTGGAAGAAACTGAAGATGAACCGAAGAAGAATCAGAAGTCAACGTTCCAGGAATACAAAGGTAAGAACATAAAGTTTGTGTACAGAACAAACACGGTTCAGGAGGAAAACTTGATAGGTAAGAAGTTAAACGATGATTTCAAGAAAGAAAAGGAACTTCGGGACACGGCTAAGTCCGCAAGAGGAATAAAACCCACTAGTGGAAATGTTCATGATACTCGGACTTCCTTTAAATGTAATGAAGTTGGTCACATTGCTCGCAAGTGTCCGAAGTCTAAGCCTGTGTATCCCCGAAGAAAAGAAGTTTCAAGAGAAGTAAAACAAAAGCAATCTGAAAATGATCAAATTAGGATTGAGAAAAGAAATGTTGACATCAAAGAAATAAAATGTAATGTTGAATCCAATCTTGAAATAAAACCTAAAAATGAATCAAAATTTGAAAATTCAAATTTTCAAAAAGGAGAGACTTCAAAGTCAAACAATGATTCTAGGTTTTATATCAAGAAAGCTAGAGTTAATTCTCAAGTTTGGATTGCTAAAAAGAAATCACCTGAAAAAGTGAATGTTTGTGATAAAGCTGAAAATGTCAAATCAATCAAAAAGGATAAAAGTAAAGTTGATTGTAAGTTTGAAGTTTGTGATGTTGAATATGCTTATCAAAGAGCATACAAAGTGATTACGAAGAGGTGTATGAGGAATTATATCCAAAACCCAAGACCAAGAAGGCTTGGGTTGAACTTTTTAACTAAATCCTTTCATGTGCAGGAGTTCCAAGATCCAGCTTATCACAGTTGATTCGGGATTGAGGAGCTTCATATTATTTAACTTATCCAGAAATGTCATATCTTTGTCATTTTGAGAGGGAGTAGTTAAAAAGAAAAAGTTTTTGAAATTACAGGTGGTTGTTAAAAGGAAAATTTTTGAAAAGTAAATATTATGAAAATCCACATCATTGAACAGAAAAACTGATTTCAAAGTTCTTACAAGTTCAAACTGCTTTTACAAGTGGTAAATGAGTTTAATGATTGTTTGTTAAACAATTGAAGATACAGGTTTGAGAAAAAGGATAGGACGACGAGGTCACGGGATCCGCATTGGTTTGTTACATTTTTAGAAGAATTTCTTTAAATCTAAAATCCAAAAATATGTTTTTGATTTTAGGAGGAGTAAGAATAAAAATTGTTGAAAAATAAAAAACATATGAAAAAGTTGAAAATTCAAAAACATTGAAAAATTCAAAAAGTACAAAAACATGAAAAAGATAAAAAGAATTTGTTGTCAAAAAGGAAATGATAGTACATCAGTGGACTATCACAGTATGCTAAAGATTTGTAAAGTTTAAAAGTGATAAACAAGTCTTACTGTGGATATGTCGATAGGCTTTACACGTTCAGTAGATTGTTTCTGGGATATAAACTAAATTTTACAACTGCTTAATCTCGCGGTTTAACACATCTTGGATATATGGACTTAGTACTCCGAAATTTCGATTGAAGGTTGCCTGATTCTGAGATACGAGGTCTTTATAGATGATTGATATCTGGGGTATTATACAAGTTCTTCTGATTTTGCGGAAACAATAGCCTAGAACTTCTATAATGCTTTTGCTAAAAACCCCAAAATAGCATGCAAACTTGAAAAAATCGAAAGATCTAATCATTTGCAATGCTGAAAAGATTCCTTAAGTGGAACACTCCTGAAAGACGAGCCTTCATCTCTTTGTCTGTACGGTAGTACTAACCTGAGCTCTCAAGGCCTCGCATAACCCAAATACAGATATCAATTACGCTATACTCACCTGTAAGATGAAATCTAGGGAATCTGGATTCGGGAGTATATTCAAGAAGTCCCAACCATAGTTAAGTCAAGTTTTCATAATTCATATCCTAACATATTTTGGAACAATTGAGAAACGTGTTGAAGTTTAAGAGGACAAACATATCGACAATCTAAGTAAACAAGTTTAGAACTTAAAGTCTCAAAAAGGTCAACGGTATTGGTGATATATCTCAATAAAAATGATATGATCCTTAGACACGAATTCACAAAAAATATGTCTGTAAATATGTTTGTACATAGTTTACTTTACTTGTTAAAAGTTCTGTAAATACTTTACTTACTTTTTAAATATAAAAAGATTTTCAACGAGCCAATGTTGAAGAACGGATCATCGAAGTCTGGTAAGAAAAAGTTCATTAAATTGAAACTTTAAAATTGAAGATAACATCAGTTGTTCACAACGGTTATAGCCAAGGTCATTAACTTGGTCTTGGTAAACAAAATTAGTTAATCAAGGTCATTAACTTGGACTTGATCAGCTAAGTGGATTTCATTTCAATAATTGAAAGTTGAAGGTTTTAAACGTAAAATGTTTCAAGGTCATTAATTTGAACTTGAAATAACTAAAAAATGAAAATTAAAATTTGAAGTAAGTTTTGTACAGGTGGTATGTAATACATGTGGAACAAAATTTCAAAGTTAGAATCTGAAATGTTTATTTGAATTCCCAAGTACTTTGAAACAGGAAGTAAAGTTTTAGGGGGAGCATGATGAAATGTGATTGAAGATAAAGCTCAAAGCTAAGGGGAGCACAGCTCACAACTAAGGGGAGCTTGGAGATTAAAGTTTTATTAAGTTAAATTGAAGAAAAGAGAGAGTTTAAAGATCATAAAAGTTTAATGCTTATTCAAGGATAAAGATAAAGACTCAGGAACTTATTTGAAGTCTGGAGATTACAAGGCGTTCAAAGAAGACCATGACACTTGAAGACTGACGAGGATGATTATTGTCAAAGATGTCTATGAAAGTAGATGACTGCGGCAACATCCAAGGGGGAGTCTGTTGGTGCATATGTCTGTTGCCTTCGTCATTACACGAGAACGAGTCTGGAACAAACGAGAGAATCTGAAGACCGAACAAGACAAAATAGATATCCAAGAGGGAGTCTATTGGTACTTAATGTCTATAGAATAGTCTTGTATCGATTCTGTATAGTATAGGTGAAATGAGGCGTATTTAAGATAGTTTAGTGACAAGTTCGCTCATGTTTGGTTGTGAGAAGCCAAGTTCGGCCGAACTTGACTTGACTAGGTCAAGTTCGGGCGAACTTATCTCATGGATGTCCTCTCACCAGCGAACTTGTAACACTATATATAGGTGCCTTGGGATTTCATTTGAAATAACTTCAGAGATTTTGGCACAGAGACGGCGAAGCTCTGTCGGATCCGGTTCTAGAATGTATTGAACTTTAGATCAATGAAAACAACCTTTAAATGAGTAATTCTTGTTATTTGATTAAGTTGTCATTAGTTTCCGCCTAATCGGACAATAGATAACAAATTTAGGTTCCCGAGCTGTTCGTGGACGTTCTTACATATTGTAAGGGTTAAATAAATTTAATTTTATATACCAAATAAAATAAATAAAAAATTTATTAATATCTTTGAAACGCTACTTTTAATTTTAAAGTTAAAAAAACTATAGTTTTAATACAAATAAAATATAAACGGTTACATCTTTTAAAAACCCATGTTTAACTGGTTGAATAAATGTAATTTGTATGTAAATAATTTAAAAAGTATATTTAAACATATTTAATTAAAAACCATTTTATATTAAAGGTTAATAAAAATAAATAAATTTTATATACCAAATAATAAAAATAATTATATAACATTTAAAAAATTTCAAATGAGATATAATATAATACTCGATGAGAATAATAAATCTAACTATAAATAAAATATATGAGAATAATGAAATATAAAAATAAAATCCAATAAATTTAATATTATAAATTATGTGATAAATTGTATAATAACATTTTTTAATGAATAAATAATAATTATTAATACAAAGTTGGTTTCGTAATCAATAATGTTTTATTTTAAATATACTAACATACAATTTAAATTAAAGAGATATACATTATGAAGTATCCATTTGAAATTAAGTAAATGATTAAAATTATATTTATAATAATAAAATCACTAACAAAAATGTATTTCAACAGATATCTACAAAGCCCCTTTGACAATCTTATCAATAAATGTTTATAACAGCCTAAACAATGTTAAAAATGAAAAAAATATTGTTACATTGGGAAACCACTATTTGAGCTATCTTCTGTTGTAGTTGTTCAAACATTTGTTTGGCCATACAAATTTTTGGTCTTCTTTATTAGACCTTTGACTTCATCAGCGCTTTGGTCTTTAGCGGTCTTTAACTTTCAATAGATGTTGTTTCTTCTTGAACAACGGTTCCAAGACTTGAACATATGTTAGCTTTGTTGTTGAACAGATGTTCTGATTAGGTGTTCAAGATTCACTATTTTTTGGGAGATACCGGTTCAATATTTTGCTTATTTCTTGATCAGTGGATCATGCTTTGGCTTTTAGATATCATATGTTCTTTTGCAGGTCCAACAATCTCCCCTTAGAACAGATGATACCAAAACATATGTTTATTGGGTCAATCTCTATTCCTCTTCAACTTACTCCTGATTTGTGATTTGAATTGTTTTTCAAATATTTTATAGGGTGACTCACTAACATCCCTTTCAAGTGGAAGATTTAGTAAATCTTGCAAATCTTCAATTTTAAGCTCATCACATTGTTCATTGAAGTCTTTTGCACTTCCCCATTTGCCCTCACAAGTATCAATTAGTGGGTGGATTTGTCTGAGGACCACTTTAGAATTTTAGAGGCAGAAGGGATTACTAGGAGTGATGTTCTTTAGAAGATGTGAGGGAATAGGCATTCCCAAGACTTTCCCTAACAGATCTGCCTGAAATCATATTTTTGATAGCTTCTTTCATAATATCATCTTCAAATCTCTTCAAATCTTTTCACATCCTCTACAGAAATATCCTTCTGTCTTTTGAGATGGCTTCTCACTAATGAAGAGGCTTGTCTTGCAGATGGAAGTTCAGATATGATGGTCTTAGAACTGATTGGTGAGTCTTCATAGTTAGGCTTTTTGGGGACTGAGGGATCTTTGGCTCTTAAAGCTTCTTGTTTCTTGTAAGTTTCCCTGATTATTGGTTCATCCCACTTATCCACAAATTGCGTGGTGCCATATTTGCGAGCAACCATCTCTTCCTTCATCCTTATGAGTTCAACTGCTTTTTGGCCAACAAGTTTTCTTCCTGCTGCCCAGTTGGGAAAAATGGGCCTGATATTTATATGAGCTTTAATATCTAATCATGTCAATTTCTTCCAGAAGGGCTTCAACAGACCAACTAGAGAATTGAGCTTTTGAAGCTTTGTAGGGCTTATTCTTCATGATAAAATCCAGATAGTAGGGTTGACAATTCTGACACAAACACGATTACACGACATGAACCTACACGAAATTAACAAGTTTGGTGTTTAACCGTAACAGGTTTCGTGTCTATAAAAGGTCAGCACGATAAAACCTGTTTAATTTCGTGTCGTGTTTACCTATCTCGTGTTCGTGTCTTAACATGTCATGTCAGACAAAATATGAAATGTTAAGACCTGTTAAGACTTAAGACCATTAGACAATACATGTTAAGACCTATTAATGGCTAAATATTAAACATGTAGTAACAGGTTGTGTTCATGTCTTAACATGTCGTATTCGTGTGTTAACAGGTTGTACGATACCTTGGTAAAATTTTTGTGTCTTAACAAGTCATTTCGTGTAACATGTTTATTATCAGGTCCGTGTTCGTGTTTGGAAAATCTGACATGATAAGATTTCGTGTCGTGTTCGTGTTTACCTGCTTTGGGTTCGTGTCTTATCGTGTTTTGGTTTTAACAGGTCGGGTTGACACGATATGCCAGTCCTACCAGATAGTCTTCCCTTAGTTCCTTTTTGAGGTTAGGGTTGCTAACTGGTCCATGAGATTCCTTCTGACTAACATCTTTAGCAAAATATTCAAGTCTATTCACTTTGGTGAATTCTACGGACATGATTTGTTGTGCATCCTTATCACCTTTTCCATTGCTTTTGAAAGCAGTTATCTTTCCAGCAAGCACAAGCTTCAGCTATAGGTATTCTTGTACATTTGGGGGCTTCTGATATCTTCTGAGGGATGGAAAGGTAAGTTGGCTGATGTCAGTTGTGGAATAGAAAGACTATATCTCTTTTGATACATTTTCTAATTCCAGTGGATCAAGAGCTGTGGAGGGTAGATTTGTGTATGGATTTATGATAGTAAGAGTTGTGGTTGTGGTGGTGGATGGTTGAGATGAAGTAGTGGTTGTGGTATAGATATGAGATGTATCAGGAGTTTCTTCATCTTGGATAATGAACCTAGTTCTCCTAATTCTGGTTTGTGATTTTTGTGTTTTGGTGGTGGTTGTGGAAGAGGTGTTGTAGGTTTTCTCTTGTGGATAAGAAGTCCTTTGGATGACTTGTGTGTTGGTGGTGGTGATGAGATAGTTGTAACATTTGTTGTCACTTTTTGTAGTGACAACAAATGCTTTGGTAATGGAAGCAGTGGTTTGGATAGTGAATAATGCCCCCAAGGGGACTACACGTAACAAAGCAAGGGAAAGGGAACAAGCTGCGGAAGAACACGGAGATGAGAACAGTGGTGATTGTTGTGGCAATGGTTTGGTAGGTGCAATAGTGCTTTGAGTAACCTCTGTTGGAATCTCAGTTGAAGAACCTTGGTTATCTTGGATCTTTTTCTTTTCAATAATTTCCTGCAGTGTGATATGCATATTGGCTTCCATTGTATCCCTTTTCTTTTGTTTTTCCACTTCTTTGGCAATTTCTTACTTTCTTGCCTTTTTCAGTGCAGCAATGTCTAGCCTTTTTCCGGCTTTTTTTTACCACGGGTGGGAGCTTCCTCATGCATTCTTCTTCCTATCCCTTTTTGGCATCATCATATTTAGGGAGGAGTAAGAACTTGACCAGTGTTTTCATAGATAAAATCTTTAATGTCTTTTAACTTCTGCCTGTGTATCTTGGTACCTGGCATCCATTGCTTTTCACAAGCTCTACTTACATGGAATATCTATCTTCTGCAGCTTGCTTTTGAAGATGCAGGTATGGTTGAACATATTCCCACATTTCTTTTGCAATTTATGTATTTGATGGTTGAGGTCTGGAGTTTTGGATCAAGATTTTCATCATGTCTTTGATCTCTCCAACAGATGTTTCAAAATGTGTGACCTCTCCGTTAATTCTCGATAGTTTAACCCATCACCTGAGTTAACAAGATAATCTGAATTCCCACAAGAGGTGGTTAAACTTAGTTTTAGACTATGTGCCCTTTTTTTCTTGGTACTGGTGATTTCCAACTAATGCAGAGACTATTTGTCTTAACAATTGTTGCCTTCAAGGGGTTCTTAGGGATGTAACCACCGTCAAACTGTGAAACTGTTGTCTCTACAGTTGTAGTAGTTGCCCCACTTGAAATAGCAACCTGTATCTCTTTGGACACAGGAGGTGTTCCCTCCTCTTCTTGTGGGATAACAATGATCCCTGAGCTTGCCCTAGTCACTTGTTGGAGTGAAATCCCTGTAATTTTTTGTTGAGAGGAACTAGGTATATGCAAGTCAGATGTATAAATTGCATCACGTGGAGGTGTGGAAAGAGAAATAACCCTGGGATAGGGGCTTAAGTAGAGATATTCAAGTGAAATATCTCCCCCTTGATTTGTGTCCCATGTTCTTACAACACTTTCCTTGAAAAGCTGAAGATTGCTTTGGATAAGAAATTATGAAGGTGCCAATTGTTTATTAGATGAAGCATGGGTGTAAGACTAGTGAAAAGATGATGATTATAAGACATGAGGCTTTTACCATTCTTCACCATAACCTACACACAATAAACACACACAAACTCTCTTCTATATTCCCCCAAAAATTTGGCCAAAGATCATCCAAGAACACCATTTTCTTTTCAACTTTATTCAAGTTCATTCAAGTATTCATGGAGTTTGTATGAAGATCTAAGGAAGGTGCTAGTGTGAAGATCATCAAAGGAGCTTTCATATAACGCTTGGAGCTTATCACCTTCTTCATTTCTTCATCTTAAGATCATCCCTAGCCCAGTGCTAGTAGTAAGCATCTTTTACATATATTTAAGCTTCTTGTTACATATAGTTTATGGAAGTACAAGATATTCATCTTGAATCTAAAGATAAAATACATGGAAAACCCTAAACAAAACTATATAATCTAACTATATGCTAGTTGTGATGATTTTGTGGTAGATCTTAGTGTTGATATGGTTATAGATAAAGGATCTTATTAAAAATACAAGATCCATAAACAAGAGGTTCATGAACTTTAAAGTGGTCTTAAAAATGGTTATTAAAAGATGTAAGACTAATTTTATATCTAAAAACCCATGTTTTAAGTTTTGATCTTGGAAAAGTGTATAAAAAAGTTTATACAAACTTGCTAAAAACATGGATGAACATAAAAGAAATGATTGTCTCGAAAGATCTTATGTTTTATATATAAAAGTTCATGAAAACTTGTTGTTGAAGATATATATAATTTTATGATTGTTGAGTTTTGATGACCTTAATGAGTTTTGATGATCTTGTTGAGTTGAAAATTGGTTTAGAAGACGCTTTGAAAACATGGAAAAGTCCCTAATATAGGGGAAACTACGACGAAATTTTCAAAAAAATATAATCATGATTAAAGTGATTAACAAGACTTTACAAGACTAAAAATGTGATTAGAACACTTAATCATGATTATATAAATTTTGGGTGGAAAAGTTAAAGTTAAACTTACTAGTATTTTCAAAAGCTAAAAAGAACTTAATCATGATTATATATATTTTAACGACAAGAAATATATATGTTTTACCGACAAGAAGCATATATATTCTACCGACAAGAAAACATGTATTTAACCAACAAGAAATATATATATATATATATATATAAAGTTACCGACAAGTCCTAAAAATAGATTATTTTTAAGGACCCAACAAATATATATTTCATCAAATAACGAATCCGGAAAGAAATATATAAAAATGACTAAGTGTAAGAATACAAGTATATGAGTATACTTATACGTATAAATACGTACACCAAAACACTTAGTAAAATACAACAATTATAAGTGATATACATGTATAAACATATACGTATAAATACGACACAAATACCTAATTCGAAAGCATACAAGTAAGTATACATACATGGTATACGTATACGTATAAATACACAAGTACATGATATGAGATGTAGACATACAAGAGCACATTATACATGTATACATACACAAGTTCGATGTTAAAATATTTATTTTTAACAATATATCTAACTAAGATATATATAATATATATATATATATATATATATATAATTATATAATAAGAACACTAAATATCGCGAGAACCGTGGGAACGAATGAAAAAACCATAGAAACTTGGTAAAAAACAATTCAAATTTAAAATTTATTTTTACACTTATCATTATTTTTCAAATATAATTTTAGAAATTTAATTTACACGTTTAAAATTGCATGAATTCGTAAATAATTTTTTTACACATGTGTAAGTTTGTCTTTTACACATGTGTAATTTGTTATATTTACACATGTGTAAAAAATGTAATAAGAGTGATTTTGTGGGAAGAAATGAATTATTTGATGTTGTAAATTCTTATTTTGATGTTGTATTTTAATTACAATGAGTTTTGTATTAAAAAAATGGTTTTGTTTGGTTTCTCATTCGTTCTCACGGTTCTCGCAATATTTAGCGTTCTCAATATTTAGGTCGCATGGTTGGTGGTTCAGGTCTGGATCGTCTGGGATAAAGATGGCAGGGGAGGGGGTTGTACGATGGTGGTTAGCATAGCAAAAATCCATCTGGCAGAAGAAAAGGCTCAACACATTCTAAAGACATGAATTGATTTTTCTATTATCAAGGTCGGTTTACTTTAAAAGTTATTTTTACTGTTTATATTGTTTTTTGTATGCTTGTATACTTTCTTTCTTTTGAAGATATAACATTTGGAGATGTGGTTATTTATGGGATGATTTTTGTGTTCGGACATGAAGTAATTCTAGTTTTGAAATTAACTTTATTTTCTTATAGCTGTTCATTATTTTATTCTCGGTTGGGACCTTTCCTTTGCATTTTATCTAGTTTATAGATGGAAGTGATATACGAATGCTCAAACATGGCGTTGATCTGTTAGTAAGATTTGTTATTACCATGGTTTTAAGATTCTATTATTTTAATTGGACCAAAATTTTAGTCAACCCCCATTTTTTTGTTTCTGTATAAATTATTAAAAAAACATCTACTAGTTTTTTTTTTTAATTTAAAAATGCTCGATAGTTTTATAACTGTGTTCTTTGAAATCCAAGGCTGTTTCGATTTGTTTGGGTTGAACATTTGAGGGGTTGGTGGTTTTTAACATTTTTGCATGATAAGTGATCGACTCGGTCTAGAAGCAAGCTCAAACCAAGCTTTTAGCTCGTTTACGAGTTTTCCCAAAATAGCTCTGAGTCGAGCCGAGCCCGAGCTTTGGGTTTTATTTGCGAGCTGAGCTTGAGCTCAAATAAGTAGTCTCGAACAGATCCGAGCTCGAGCTTCATAAAAACATGATGAGCCGAACTCGAGCCTAGTTGACATAAAAAAAATTTCGATGAGTCCGGCGACCCGAGACATCTCTGGGTTCAAGCCTTTTGATTGTTGATTGTTTCTTCGGCATTGATATTTGAAAAAAAAATTCCGGCAATTGATGAGGATGGCGAGGCAAGGATGGTGGAGGTAGGTTTTTGACCTGCAACCCATTTGCAGCCATGTTTTTCTGGAATTTTTTTTTTAGCCAAATCGTGTTTTTTTAGCCAAACTTTTGACCTGCAACCCACTTGCAGAGCCATTGGTTTGTTGATGTTTTTATATTTTTTCAGCCTATGATGATAAGTATCAACTTTATCTGAGACATCTATGAGTCGTGATTTTGGTTGAGTTTGTTTGTTAAGATTCTCTCTTTTTTAAAACCGACGCGTAAAAAAAGTTTATAACCTGCGCTTAAATAAAGTTTAAAATACGCGCGTAAAACCGTGAATAAAAAGATGTGATATAAAGCTAAAAAAAACCTGTAAAAACTTTTTTTAAAGCTTTACTTAAAAATTTTACGCTACCCGTAAAAAATATACCGAAAAAACTGTGTATGAAAAGTTTACAACCGCGATGTAAAAAAAGGTTTAATTTTTTTAACAGGGGCGTAAAAAATTTACAACCGGGGTGCGTAAAAAAGTTTACAACGTGGTTAAAAAAGTTTACAACCTTGCTGTAAAAAGGTTAAATTTTTTTAACTTGTCCGTAAAAAAAAGAAACTTCGTAAAAAACGGGTGTAAAAAAACGGCGCGTAAATACGGAGCGTAAAAAATGGGTCGTAAAAATAACGAGTAAAAAAGCCGGCCTTGAAACGTCAATTTTGGGGCTTTTTGAAGTATTTTTGGGTTTTGACGCATCAATTTTGGTTTTGATAATGATTTCTAAGATGCACTTGCAAAGTTTAAACACGGGACGTAAAAAAAGTTCAAACGAGTCGTAAAAAACGCGGCGTAAAAACGGTTCGTAAAAAACCGACTCGTAAAAAACGAAGCATGAAAACGGTCATAAAAAACGAGGCGTAAAAAACGAGGTGTAAAAAACGAGTCGTAAAAAATGGGGGCGAAAAAAGATGTTTTTGCGTAAAGTTTTTTGTTTTGTTATTTGTAAAAAGTTTTTGCGTAAAACGGCGTAAGAAGTTGTAAACGGGGGTAAAAACGGCTCGTAAAAACAGAGTGTAAAAAGGGTCGTAAAAAAGGGGTGTAAAAAAACGCGCGTAAAAAAACGTCACCTAAAATGGGGCGTAAAAACGGCGTGTAAAAATGGTCGTAAAAAACGACGCGTAAAAAAGGGGCGTAAAAAAACGCGCATAAAATCGGGCATAAAAGCGGCGTAAAACGAGAAAACGGCGCGTAAAACCGGCGTAAAACGGCGCGTAAAACCGGGCGTAAGAACGGCGCTAAATCGGGCGTAAAAACGCTCGTAAAATGGGTCGTAAAAACGGCGCGAAAAAGGTGGTGTAAAAAACGGCGCATAAAACCGGACGTAAAAAAACGCGCATAAAACCGGGCGTAAAACGGCGCGTAAAATGGGGGGTAAAAACGGCGCGTCAAAATGGGTCGTAAAAAACGCGCGTAAAAAGGGGTAAAAAAGATGCATAAACGGGCGAAAAAACGGTGTAAATCGGCGTAAAAATGCGGGTAAAAACGACGCGTAAAATGGTCGTAAAAAACGACACGTAAAAAGGGGGTGTAAAAAACGGCGCATAAAACCGGGCGTAAAAAACGCGCGTAAAACCGGGCGTAAAAACGGCGTGTAAAATCGAGCGTAAGAACGGCGCGTAAAAATGGGTCGTAAAAAACGGCTCGTAAAAACGTTTTTTTATAAAAACCTGGCAAAAAAATGTTTTTTGTGAAAATAACCAGATTTTAAAATGTTTTTTTTATTAGTAAATCTTATTTTAATAAAACAAGTAATTTAATAAGACAAAAAAAGTAATAAAAATAATGTATATAATAAAACAAAACAAACAAATTTACAAACTGCACTTTTGACATTAAAATATTAAAAACATAATAAGACAAAAAGAATATAATATTGTTTTTATAACTTTTAATCTTATCCATCTATCTCCAAGATCTAATGGTTAGAAAGTGGTTCTTACGGTTCTCACAACTGGAGGTACTTCTCATTTTATCCATCCCTTATATATATATATATATATATATATAGAAAGGATATATAGGAAACCATTTATTAGTGAGAAAACTAAGGAAACCAAGTTTTTAACCATTGATCAAGGTAATCTAATGGTTGAGAAAAAATGAGACTTAAATCATTATTTTTATTACACTGGAAAAACAAAGAGGGGTATGTTTGTTCAAAACAAGTCAAGCAAATTATAAACTATATATTAAAATAATGTTTGGATTTGATGGGTACTTTATGCCTGTTTCTCTCTCTCACAATTCAAGTCCATCTCTCTCCACACACACACACAATCATCTTGTTTCTTCTCTTCTTCTATACATTCACCATCAAACCATCATTATCATCCATTCTCTCGTCCTCTCTCTTTCTTCATGTTTCAATCACCAAGAACACACACACAAGTGTGTGAGAGAGAAGCAAGCCTGAATCATTATTGTTAAAGAAAGAGAAACACAAAAACACACACACACAAGTGTGTGAGAGAAAGAGAAATAGGATTCTCCTTCGTGTTCATGAAGAACACCAAGAACACACACACAAGTGTGTGAGAGAGAAGCAGGCCTGAATCATTCGGTTGCATGTGTTTCTAGAGAGAAAAAGTTATTGGAACACCAAGACCAAGAACACACACAAGTGTGTGAGAGAGAAGCAGGTAAGTAATCATTTGGGTCATAGGTTTTTAGAGAGAGAAAGTTGTTAGAACACCAAGAACACACACACACAAGTGTGTGAGAGAGAAGCAGGTCTGAAGATCTTCATCGTGTTCATGGACGATTCTAGATCTGGTAAATGTTCTAATAACAGCAAGAACACACTTGATTATTTGTTAAAATGGTTGTTAATAACTTTTTGTGTGCTTAAAGTGTTCTAGTAATGGGTTAATGTTCATGTATTTTGCAGGTTTTTGTTTTTGTTTTAAAATCATTTTTAGTTTTTGTTTTATATTTTCAGTTTTTGGCCAATAATTTATGAGTTGGGTTTGTTTAGGTTTTATGCATTGGATTTGCTTCATTTGTTTTCTGTTTTTTGTTTAAATTGGGAATCCCAATTATTGGTAGATGTTACAGAAATGGTTTCAAAATTTTGTTGGTTAAGTTGTTCTTTTTTATACTTAGTGTTAAATGTTTCAAATTTTTGCTGGCATAACTAGTTACGTATGTTATATTTCTGCGAGCTACATTTCTGCCGGTTACATTCTAAACTGTTTGTCCTGTATGTTGTAACATATGTTACAATTCGGGGCAATATATGTTGCGTACATGGAGTTACACATTTGTTGTGATATGAGTGGATATTGAAATGGTGAATGGTAATTGTTGTATCCTCATCTTAGCAAGTACTCTTTTGCTGACTACTAATATTTGTTTTTTTCATTTGTTGGGCAGGACTGGAACGGGAAAGAAACCTAACAAAAGTGTAGTTTATGTTGTCAGAACAAAAGTAAAAATCTGCATTTGTTGTGTGTGTGTTAGAAAAGTAGTGTCTTTTTTTGTAACTTAATTTTGAGAAATTGTGTACGTGTGATGGATATATTGTGTACATATTTTGTTGCACATGAATTGTAACAATTTATGAATAGTAATACATTTGTAACAATGCTACATGTTGTTTTCTCTAATATATGTAACCTGGGTATACATGTGTTGGTTTCTGGGGTAAACATGCAACTACCCCATGTAACATGTCTAACAGATACTACATCATGTTTTCTCTAACATATATAAAAATATGTTATACGTGTTACACATAAAGGTAACATGTGAAACCTGGCTATACAAGTGCTAGCCTCTTGTATAGAACATGAAAATACTCTCTGTAACATGTGTAACACATGTAATATCCTGTTTTATCTAAAAATATGTTACAATCGATGTAACGTGTGTTACACATAAAGGTAGCATGTGTAACCTGGCTATACAAGTGTTGGCCTCTGGTGTAGAACATGCAAATACTCTATGTAACATGTGTAACACATGTAACATCATGTTTTATCTAAAATATGTTACAATCGATGTAACATGTGTTACACATAAAGGTAACATGTGTAACATGGCTATACAAGTGTTGGCCTTTGGTGTATCATGTAACTACACTATGTAACATGTGTAACCTGATTGTACATGTGTTATCCACTTTGGAGTAACAAATGAAAAACATGGAAATTGATAAAAAAAAATGGTGGGAACAATAACTACGTAGGTAAAGCAAACTATGACAATTATACATAGTAAAAATATTTGTAGCATATACAACAAATATACTAGTTAAAAAAGGTGAAATATGTTGCGACATATGTTAAATAAAAAAACCACAAAATCCAATTACATATTCAGACCGTAAAAACAAATTATGTTCATTTCTTGATAATTATCATCATCCGTAAAAGCAAAACTACATTAATTAACATATATTTTTTACATTGAACCCAACCTGGTCGCCATAAGTCTTATACATGGCAATAACAACATAGGAGGACTTGTACGAAATGGAAGTACTTGTCCGAAAATGTTGTGCGGAACAAAACATCCCAGTAACATTTTGCTAGTTACATGTGTAGCTAGAGTTTTTTTAGCAATGTAACACGTTTGACATATATACTCATGTTAAAAGTGGTTGTACATATGTTACCCTCTTGTGTAACACATGTTACAAACATGTGTTACAGATGTACAATTGCTTTGTTACAAAAGACTGCTTAGATATGTAACATATGCGACTTAGTTCCGATGTAACTGAAACAAATGTGGAATGTATTACACCATGACAACAAGTGACTTTTGTTTTAATTAACATATATAAATGGTGTTGAACGTAACAAGTGTCACCTAGCCGGTCTTCACTTTTATTTAACACATGTAACATGGCTATACAAGTGTTACCTCAATAGTGTAACACATGTTTCAAACATGTGTTAAATATGTGCAGGCCCCCTTTTGTGTCCAAAAAGGGTTGGAGTAACTATAAGTAACTTGTGTAACGTTTTTACTACATATTTAGCTAATTATCCAACAAAAAAACACGACTTTTTATATGTAAAATTAACGAGATATTCCGAATAAATTATGGACAAATGTCTCATATACTTCTAGTTACAGATATTACTTGTTTACTAATGTTGCTACATATGTAATTTTACTAAGTTTAAATTGACACCAAAAGGGTTACACATATGTAACACATGTTCATAACATGTGTTACACTATAGGGTAACATATGTATAGCCATGTTGCAAATGTTACATATACTTGTTACATAAAAAAATTGCCTTCACAACAACATCCGTCTTCATAAAAAAATGGGCATACTAACAATGAAAATAAAAATGAATTTTATATCAATAGTTTTAATGCTTCTAAAAATGGCCTTCACAACAAGATCCGTCTTCATCCAAAAATGGGCATTAACAATGAAAGGACTTGTCCGAAATATATAATGATGATTGTTGAATGGTTGCTACTTTATTGTTTGTTCTTTAATCGCCTGCGAGTCTGAGGAGAAGAAGAGACAAATTAATCAAGTTCAGAGCGTATGTAGCTAACGTTGTGCTAGTTACACATGTAGCTAGAGTTGTTTTAGCAATGTAACACGTTTAACATGTATACTCATCTTAAAAGTGATTTTACATATGTTACCCTCTTGTGTAACACATGTACAACTGATTTGTTACCAAAGACTGCTTAGATGGGTAACATATGCAACTTAGCTCTGATGTAACACATATAACAAAACTTTAGACAAGTACACATGTTATAACATATAGGATATTGATACTGATGTACTTATTTTGTTCATAGGTGAATGGATGTTTTGTGTTCAAGATGAAGATGGTTATCAAGGAGCAAAGCATAGCTAGATTTTTGTTAACTTATGATAGTTTTTGAATCATTTTATATATTTATGTTCATATAAAACACTTTTGCCACTTTTGTTACCTTATGTATTATATTACAACTTCCAGGAACCAAAACCCTGATGGTGTTACATATGTTAACATAAATAGATTCTCTTAAAGTTATAAGAAGTATTACATCTCGTAAAGTGGAGTATTGTTGAATGTAGGGTATGATCTAGTTCTTTAAACCATTACATTAAATGTAATATAACATTACGTGTAACACATAACATCATTAAAAGTTGTTGTAAACTACTACATTAAACGTAAACCATAATGTCAGAAAAGGATAATATAACATTAACTGTAACCCAAAACAACATTAGAAGTGGCAGCCAACCAAGGCTTTTAAGGTTACAAACATCATATAGTTATGATGACCACAAAAGGGTGATAAAACAACCGAAAATGGATAGTGACTGTTACATTTGTCAGCATGTTACAAATGGTACAGGTTCTGTATAACATGCGTAATATGATGTAGCAAAACTAAACACATGGATACGCTGAATGTTACATATGTTACAACATAATGCAACGTGTGTAACAGCCTCCAAAACTGTTGCTTCGTTTCTAGTATATAACATGTGTGACATGGCAATTGCCAAAAAACACATAAAAGCCACATGTACTTTGTAACATGATACAGAACCAAGTATTGGTTACTATGGATACGATGTTACACATGTTACAAACAACATGTAACATGTGTAACAACGCTAAAAAGTGTTGCATTTATTGTATAACATGTGTGGCATAGCGTATATCATGTAAATAGTGACTTTTATGCATATTACGGGTTGAGATTTTATAAAAGTTAGTTTCCCACCCACTATTGAGATTTTATATGCACCCGAAGTCCTATTTTTTCCAACCCTGCCATTAGATTTTATAAAAGTTAGTATTCCCAGTAATATTACATACGTAAAAGGAAGTTGATTGTTCAAATTGCTAGTAATGTTGCAACTACTGAGCATGTGGGACTGGTGTAACAAAGTAAAGGGACAAATAGATTATATATATATATATATATATATATATATATATATATATATATATATATATATATATATATATATAAAACAGTTATAATCAAACTTAAATGTAACAAAAGTGTTTTATACAAATTCAAAAATATAAAAATGATCCAAAAAACTGTCATAAGGTAACAAAAATCTAACTACGCTGTTGGTGCATAATGTCTATGTCTTAGTCTTATATCGAGTCTGTATTGTATAGAGCTGAGTAGGCTAGGTTTTGAAGTATTTATAAAGTGTTTTAGCCAAGTTCGGGCGAACTTGCACCCTCCATGGCCGAACTTGTTATGCTATAAATACCTAGCTTGTGTGTCTCATTTGTAACTTTGGCATTGTAGAGGCGAAGCTCTGTCAGTTTGTAATCTGAATGTTTAATCAATGAAACTGACGATTAACTGATTAATTCTTGTCTATTGGTAACACGACGTAATATTTCCGCTATTATGGACGTTAGATATCAAATTTAGGTTCCTAAGCATCAAGGATCGGTCCTACAAGTGGTATCAGAGCTAGAACAGCTTGATTTGATAGTATCAAGACAAGAACACTTCTATTTCTACTCCATTCTTCTTTTTCGTTAAACTTTTGATCACAAAATGAAGAATTTATGGTCAAAATCTTTTGAATTTTGAATATATCATGTAAAATACAACAAAGATAAACCCTTGAAAGATTGGAGACCAAATTCAACCGAATTCATGTCGAAATTTTGAAAAAACCATGTTTTTGAAAACCCTCAGGAACGAACTTGTTGGCCATGTTCGACCGAACTTGTACTAAAACATCACTTTTCAAGTGATGTTTTAGTAAGTTCGCCCGAACTTAGGTGATTTTTAAGAAAGTTTTAGTCAAGTTCGCTCGAAGATACTGAATTTTCTTTAATTTTACATCAAGTTCGACCGAACTTGTGTAAAATCAAGAAGATTTTAAGTAAGTTCGCCCGAACTTGCTTGTATTTTATCAAAGTTCTTTTGAACAAGTTCGCTCGAAGATCTGTTTAATTGGGGTTATAAGTTCGACCGAAGATAAACGAAAATTTTTCAAAGTAAACCTAACAAGTTCGACCGAACTTGTTAGAAAATTCAAGAATTCTTCATTTGTCACTACAAGTTCGACCAAACTTGTAGTAGGACTAACTGTTTTCAAAGTTTTTGAAAAATTTTCAGCGTACACGTTTCGTGATTCACAATGGAAGATCAACTAAGAGCTTATATGTCCGGAGTTAGTTCGTCAAACGCCAACGTGATTAATCAAGTCAATCTTGATAACGAAATTGGAACAACCGTCAAACCGCCCAAGCTGATGAGCATGGACGAATACGAAGCATGGAAAGAGAAATTTACCTACTGGGTTCAAGCCATGCACTTCGCTGGCTGGGTGTCAATTGAAAGAGGCTATACTATTCCAGTAGATGAGCATCAACAAATTCTTGAGAAGTACAACTACTCGACAGCTCAGAGAGATGAATACATTGCAGAGAAAAAGATGATAAGTCTCATCCAACAGTCTGTCAAAGAAGATATTCTGATCTTGCTACCAGAGTATACTAAGCAAGAGAGCTTTGGTTGTCGCTACAGAAGAAATACCAAGGCAGTGCTGAAATGATCAAAAGCAAGAAGGCTCTCATTCTGAAAGTGTTCGATATCTTCAGCATGTTAAGAATGAGACCATTAAGCAAATGATTGAGAATTTCTGTCACCTCAAAGTGCAAATGCGAAGACACGGTCTTGAGACGACGGAAAAAGAATACATCGACAAACTTGCTGACGCACTACCAGAGGGTGAATGGATTACGTATTTGACAGTTCTAAAGAATAGTGATAAGTGGGATTTCTTCAAGTTATCAACGTTTATCGATAAACTCGAAGGCCACGAAATGGAGCTTCTGAAGATAGCGAAGTCAAAGAACGCTAATGTAGTTCAAGACATCAGTTTGTACTACAAAACTGGAATGCAAGATAACATTTCGTGTCCAAAAATTGGAACTGCTTTTAGTGCAAACATAAATGCTTCTCCACAGAACCAGAATTATTCACAGCCTCAATATGACCAAAGTCCACAAAATTCTTACTCGAGCATTGGTTCAAATTCAACATTCCGAAGTCAAGCAAATCAGAACCAACAACAAAGTTCTAATCCGAATGTTTACAAGTGCAACATCGCAGTGAATTTGAACAATGTTGTTTCAGAAGAAGTTGCAAAACAACATATGTCACTACTCGCTACCGTCTTAGAGTCTTATGAATGTCTTGTTGCGGTAAGATCGGAAACCCCGAGATGACCGCAGAAGATTATGACCATGTTGACGAGGAAGAACTCGAACTAATGGACATCAAATGGTCCTTAGCGTTGATCATCAGGAGAGTGACAAAGTTCGTCGCACTCACGGGCCGTGACATAGGAAACTCCAGCAACAAATTGGGTTTTGACAAATCCAAAGTCACGTGTTTTAGATGTCGACATAAGGGACATTTTAAAAGAGAGTGTAAGAACACCGAGGCAACCGGAAATTAAAGTCCTTTCGGAGGAGGGAATGAATATTACAAGAAGGGACTTCAATATAAACCTTACCTGAAGAAAACTCAGATTGAGATCCAAGAAAATCCAAGTAGTACCACGGATGGTTGCATCTACAGAAGACGACGGTTTTGACTGGAACTCTTATATTGGGAAAAAGACCGGAGTTGCTTTGATGGCAGAGATAGTTGAAGATAATTCTGCAGAGGAAGCAGCGGCAGCAACAGAAGCAACAACTTTTGAACAAGCTATTCTGGAACAATATTTGCATCAACAACAGGAAGAAGAGGAATATATCCATATGCAGAGACAAGGAATTTTATCCTCTAATTCTTGTGACAGTTTTGCAGGTCACTTTGATGGAAGCACGAAAGAACAAGTGGTTGAGGAGAAAAAGATTGATGAAGTGATTGTTGATATCACTCAAGAATATGAAAGTCGAAGACCTAAAGGACATGGCAGACAAAGCTTTAATGGCAAATCTAACCAAGGTAGGTCTAGAGGTAAGGTTATCGAGAAGAGAGTTGTTAAAATACAAATTGTAGAGGTTGAGAAACCTTGTACAAAATGTACTAAACCATGTGTCGAATGTGCCGAAAAATCAAAGATCATCGCTGAAAACAATGTGCATAATGATTTGTTAAAGTATGACTATCGCACAATGAAAGAAGCGTATGACAAAATGAAAAATGATTATAGCAGACTCGACAGAAATAACACCTAACAACATGATAATATAAGAATGTTGAGTGGTACAGTAATGGATAAACAAAGAGCAATTAACATTTATATCAACACCATTGCTGAAATCAAACAACAACTTCAAGATATGACAATTGAAACCGAAAGAGTTCGACAATTGTTAAGAAGTTATACCCCTAACGCGTATGTTATCGATCACATTCTTCCAACAATCCAACGGAAGAAAAACCTAAAAAGAAAACGGGCAAAGAATATAGCAATGTTCCTCCACCCCTTTGCGAGAAATACCGTGTTAAATCTGCAGATGGGATGGACAAGGCACTCAATGTTGAGTTATTTTCTGAAAAGAAAAACGAGTTGCCAGAGAACATTGATATAGTCTATGCTAATTCTGATGATGATAACAACGCTGTGGTTAACAAAGTTGTTGAAAATGTTTTAAGTGATTAGATGATGGCAGCTTTAAAAGCGCCAACTCGAGTCAAAGAATTCAGATTCACAGTCTGAAAATGACGATAAGTCGTCAGAAGATGGTCTAGGTGACGATCCTAATATTGTAATGTACAAAATTAAGGATTCGGATAGACTATACTTTGATGATAGCTTCCCGATTAGAATGTGAAGGAAGAATTGCTTGATAAATTCTTTAAACTCGTGGAAGTCACATCAGAGGAATTGGTAATCAATGAACGAAAATTCTATTCTAAACCTAAAAGAAACAATTACCAAAGAAATGGTGGTGATCATCCGGAAAACCAGAGAGCGGGGTTGGGTTTAGAAGAAGAAATGATGAATCTATAAAAAAACCGTCACCATTTCATGAATATAAAAACAAAAACATGAAGTTTGTATATGGGACGAATACAGTTCATGAGGAGAATTTGATTGGTAAGCAATCAAATGATGAGTTAAGAAGGAGAAAGAAATTCGAGATAAAGCAAAGGTTACAAGTGGTGTCAAAATTTCAAGTAAAGTAAGACCACTTGTTAAAGGACATCAACTTGATAATCGGACATGTTTCAAGTGCAATGAAGTTGGTCATTTGGCACGATTATGTCCGAAATCAAAACCGGCTTATCTTCGAAGAAAAGAAGATTCAAATGTTGTTAAACCAAAGCAACCAGTGTTTGCAAAACCTGTAAAGATTTTGAAACGAAATGAATCAAAACCAGAAGTTAAACCAAATCCTGAAAAGACTTTTGAAAATTCCATCTTCGAAAAAGGTGAAACTTCTAGGTTTAATGAAAAAAGTTTTACATCAAAAAGGCTAATATCAAATCTCAAACCTGGATTGCCAAAAAAAGTCAACAACATTGGTGTTATTAAGTCTGAGCTAGTAAAGACTGACAACACAAAAGAATCAAAGTTGAAATCACTAAGTCTGAGCAGGTGAAGACTATGGGAATGTGAAAGAAATTAGAACAGAAATTAGAACGATAATGTCAAACTATAAAAGATAAGAAAAAAGTGAAATTTTCAAACATTAACATTGTTGAAACAGATGATGAATTTGATTTGATGATGTTGATGAGTTTGAATATGCTTTTGTTGATGGTTATCCTGTAAAACCCAAGACCAGAAGGCTTGGGTAGAGCTTTTCACCTAATTTCTGAATTTTGCAGGGGCTCCAAAGATCCGTACTTTCAAAGTGGATTTTGGATAGTGGAGCATCCAGGCACATGACGGAATGAAGGCATTGCTATTCGATATTAAAGATATCAATGGTGGATATGTTGGATTTGCAGGAAATCAAGGTGGAAGGATAGTCGCCGAGGGAAAACTCTCCAATGCGTAGTTTCTTTTGATCACGTGAACTATATTGCAGAACTTGAGAACAATCTTCTGAGTATATCGCAATTTGTGACAAGAAATTTACAGTTCATTTCAATGAAAAGAGTGTATTATCTTGAAGCCGGGATTCAAAAGTTCCAGATGAGTGGATTCTGATGCGAGCACCTCAAGAAAATGATTTATATGTTCTTGATATGGGTGTTGCTACCACTTCATCACAATCAGCACAATGTTTTGTATCAAAGGCTACTGAAAAAGATTCTATTCTTTGGCATCGAAAGATGGGGCATATTCATTTGCGAAAAATGAATTTTTTGTTCATAATGATCTTGTAGAAGGCGTAAATCTTCGAAGTTTTCAGATGTCTGATCATTGCTTTGAATGCAAGAAGGGAAAGCAGATCAAGAAATCACATCCGAGAAAATTCTAAACTCAATCAAGTTGCCATTAGAACGGCTACACATGGATTTATTTGGTCCAGTAAATGTTCGAAGCATCTCAGGAGACTTATATTGCTTGGTCGTGACAGATGACTATTCGAGATATTCGTGGGTATTCTTTCAAGAATCAAAAGACGAAACATTCGAGAACCTGGTTATTCTATTCAAGAAACTCGAGAACATTTATCATCTGCCGGTCAGACGCATTAGAAGTGACAACGGCACAAGTTTAAAAATAACAAAATGAAGGAATTCTGCAACGCAAAAGGGATTCTCACGAGTTTAGTGCTCCCTATACTCCACAGCAAAACAGAAATTGCTGAACGGAAGAACCAAACTTTAATTGAAACTGCGAGAACCATGCTTGCAGATTCTAAACTTCCAATCAGCTTCTGGAGTGAAGCAGTTGTGCGGCTTGCTACACGCTAAACATGGTTCTCACTGTCAAACCAACAAAGAAAACATGTTTTGAGATGATAAACCGACGGAAGCCATAATTTAGAACCATTCGGTGCTCCATGTACCGTAATAGACCAAGATGGAAAAATTTGGAGCTAAATCTCTCGAAGGTTTCTTTGTCGGATATGGAATCGTTGAGAAGAGTATATGTTCCTTCATTACGAAAAGTTATTGAAGCACAACACGTGGATTGTTTCAATTACACGGATCCTATTCAAAGGAAAGGTGACGCGTGGCTGTTTAACTATCAAGACCTATGGAAGTCATTTGACTTGCCCAAAGAACCAACTGACGAAGAAGTTGCAGCGTTATATTATCTTCACCATTCAGCAAATCAAGAGCAAATTGTTCGACCAATTGTGGTTAATCAACCCACGTTGGATCCATCTTCTTCTGGCGCAAGTTCAAACAATAGTGGTGTTCTGGCTGAAAATGTTTCTGAAACATTATCATCACCCACTACTCTTCCAACGAATGCCTCTACCGAACCAATGAATACAACAACGGAGTCCAGTATGCCTCAGAATCAAGATTCTGATTCAGATGAAGCACCAACATTTGATGCTAATGGGAAATCATCTTCTTCAGATGAAGAAGTGGAGCAGATAACCAGTCTTCTTAATCAATCTGCAGTCCCGAACAACAGAAATGAAGCTTCATCAAGCTCTCCAAACATTGAATTGGTTGTTGATCTCAACATCACTAATCAGCAAAACTCAGTAGATGTTTCAAGTTAAGAATTGCCGCGATCATATTTCTATCATCTGTCAAAAATATTATCGGAGAACTTCAAACTGGTGTTAGAACTCGAGGACAAATTAATAAAGCACTCAGTGGTTTCTACACACGTGTTGCTACAACCCAGAACTATTGTTTCCATTCATGTTTCATCTCTCAGATTGAGCCTAAGACAGTTAATGAAGCTTTAGCAGATGAAAACTGGGTACAAGCAATGCAAGAAGAGTTATTGCAGTCTGAGAAGTTGGGTGTGTGGAAGCTTGAAGACCTACCAGAAAATCAGAAAGCAATTGATACAAAATGGGTCTTTAAGTGTAAACGTGATGATAGAGGAGTTATTGTTCGTAACAAAGCTTGGCTTGTTGTCAAGGGATTTCAGCAGCAGGAAGGGATAGACTACACGGAAGTCTATGCACCAGTAGCTCGATTGGAATCTATTCGAATATTTCTAGCTTTCGCTTCATGGAAAGGATTTAAGGTTTATCAATTGGATGTCAAATCAGCTTTTCTATATGGCAAATTACGCGAGAAAGTGTACGTTGGACAACCACCGGGGTTTGTCGATCCACTTAACAAGAAGAAAGCGTACCTACTGGATAAAGCACTCTACGGTCTACACCAAGCCCCGAGAGCTTGGTACGAGACGTTATCACAACATCTCGTTGGAAACGGCTTTATCATAGGACCTGTGGATAGTACTCTTTTCACCAGAGAAGTTGATGGCCATCTGATTATAGTTCAAATCTACGTTGACGACATTATCTTTGGATCTATAAACGATAGTCTCTGCAAAGAGTTTGAGGGAATCATGAAAAAGAAATTCAAATGTCCTCGATGGGCGAAATGAAGTTCTTTCTTGGTTTGCAAGTAGATCAGCTTCCGGATGGTATTTTCATTCATCAGATTAAGTATGTTCACGACACCTTGAAGAAGTTTGGAATGGAAAGCTTGAAGCCTCTATCTACGCCTCTTGCTCTCAACCACGACATTTGCGTTGACGAGACTGGAGCCAAAGTTGACGAGACGTATACAGATCAATGATTGGAACACTGATGTATCTGACGGCATCGCGTCCAAATATTATGTATCCAACCTGCCTATGCGCCAGATATCAGTCAAGCCCGAGGATCTTACACATGCAGATCGTGAAGCGTATCTTCAGATATCTGAAAGGATGCCTAAGCACCGGCTTGTGGTACCCGAAGAACGACAATTTCGACCTCACAGGCTATGCTGATTCCAATTTTGGTGTAGATAAGTTGAATTCAAAATTAACTACAGCGGGATGCCAGTTCTTCAGAAGAAGAATGGTAACCTGGCAGTGTAAGAAACAGACTTCGGTCGCTCTCTCTACATGTGAAGCTGAGTATATCTCGGCCTCCAGCTGTTGTTCACTGATTCTCTGGATTCAACAACATATGAGAGACTATGGTCTGCAATTTCTAGATACTCCGCTGTATGTTGATAACAAGACAGCCATCGATATAACTAAAAATCGGTTCATCACTCACGCACAAAACACATTGAAATTCGTTATCATTTCATTCGTGATTGCTACGAAAAGAAATTGGTACGAATAGAAAAAATCCACACTGACGAACAAAAGGCTGATTTTTATACCAAACCATTTTCATTATCACGGTTTAAATACTTGTTGAGAATTAACGGTATGAAAAATTTGCTGACAGGTACGGACGCTGAGGTTGAATACAGATCGGACGACGAGTTCGCGTGAACCACATTGGTTTGTAAATACTTTTCTAGTTTAGAATTTTATTAAAAACTAAAATCCAAAAAAGATGTTTTTGATTTTAGGGGGATAAATGTTAGAGAAAATACAAAAACATTTGAAAAATTTTAAAATCCAAAAACATATAAAAATTCAAAATGTTCAAAAACATTGAAAAAGACAAAAAGAATTCAGTGTCATAAAAGGAAATGATAGTACATGAGTGAACTATCACAGTATGCTAAAGAAATGTAAAGTTTAAAAGTGATAAACGAGTCTTACTGCGGATGTGTCGATAGGCTTAACACGTTTAGTAAATTGTTTTCGAGATATAAACTAAATTTTACAACTGGTTAATCTTGTGGATTAACACATCTTGGATATATGGACTTAGTACTCCGAAATTTCGTTTGAAAGATTGCCTGATTCTGAGATACGAGGTCTTTATAGATAGTTGATATTTGGGGTATTATACAAGTTCTTCTGATTTTGCGGAAGCAATGGCCTAGAACCTCTATAATACTTTCGCTATAAACCCAAATTGCATGAAATATTGAAAAGTATCGAAAGATATAATCATATGCAATGCTGAAAAGATTCCTTAATTAGAACACACCTTAAAGACGAGCCTTCATCTCTTTGTCTGTACGGTAGTACTAACCTGAGCTCTCAAGGTCTCGCACAACCCAGATACAAATATCAATGATGCTATATTCACCTGTAAGATGAAATCTAGGGAATCTGGATACGAGAGTATATTCAAGAAGTGGGAACCACAGATAAGTCAAGTTTTATGAATTCTATCTTAACATATCTTGAAACAGTTGAGAAATGTGGTAAAGTTTAAGTGGACAAACATACCGACAATCTAGGTAAACGAATTTAAAACTTAAAGTTATATAAAGGTCAACGGTACTGGTGATATGTCTCAATCAACTGATATGATCCTTAGACACGAATTCATAAAAATATGTCTGTAAATATGTTTGTACATAGTTTACACTGCTTATTTCATTTATATTTCAGTTTTACAGATTAAAATCAAAAAGATTTTGGTGTGTTTTAGCATAAACCTACAAAAATACAAAAAACATTTATTTCTATATTTGTTTTCAGCAAACCAATGTTGGAGAACAAATCTTCGAAGTCTGGTAAGATGCTAGAACTGGTGGGAATCTCTTTGACAACGGCTGGGAGCTAATCTGTTAATCTGAAAAGTCAAAATGATAAAAAGTTCATTAATTTGAAACTTTGATTTTGAAAATATCAACAGTTTGTTCGTAACGGATCAAACCGGGGTCAGTAACTTGGACTCGGCACACAAATCGATTAACCAAGGTCATTAGCTTGGACTTAGTAAACTGAGTGGATTTTCATAACTGGTAAAAAGTTGGAAAGTTTAGGGTTAAAAATGAAAAATTTGAAAAAAGTTCAAATTTTGAGGTTTGGCAAGTTCGGCCGAACTTGCTAAACAATATCAAGTTTTCACAAACAGCAAGTTCAACTGAACTTGCAAATGATTGTTTGTTTTTACAATAAGTTCGCTCGAACTTCTCTGGGCTTCATGTTGGGCTTAACAAGTTTGCATGAACTTGACATGGTATAAATACCATTCAAGTTCGGCTGAACTCATTTACTTGATATCAGAACCGTTTTGAGCGAACTTGAGCTTTTAGAGAGAATTCGTGAGAAATTGGCACTTTTGAGCCGTTATATTGTCCGATTGAAGTTAGTTTTTTGGTGATTAGCACACCAATTGCTATGGCAGAGGTACTTAACTAAGAATAAACCATGATTGAACTGTTAAAGAAACAAAAACAAATCTAAAAACTAAAATCTGATAGTTTTAGTTGTTATTGGAAAAACTTGAACATAGATCTTTGATCTATACTTAAAATCGACCGTGAAATTGTTTTTGATTGAACTGAAATACATGTTTGCATGATTAAACTTGGTTGATCTGTTGAAGAAGACGACAAGTTCGGCCGAACTTGTTGTCAAGTTCGACCGGACTTGTCCAAAATACGACTAAATGAACCAGAAACATGTTCGACCGAACTTGATTGTTGAAATGTTTTTGATCCAATCATGTTCGACCGAACTTATATTAACCAAAAGTGATTTTTTGAATTGTAAGTTCGCTCGAACTTGTTCTTTAATGTGAAACATGTGTCTCATACATGTTCGGCCGAAACTTAGGAAAAATGAATAATAAAAACTGTAAGTTCGCCCGAACTTGCATTAGGAAAAGTTGAACATGTTTGTTACATGTTCGGGCGAACTTGTTAAAATCAGAGTGTTTAACACTAATCAAGTTCGCCCGAACTTGATTAAGTGTTAAGAAACTTTTTTGTGATTTTTTCTCGAAAAGCATGCTAATTGTTTTATGTTGTTTTTCATACACAGATTCCAGCGCGTGTTATCTCAGTTGAGTTTTCCAAAACTCACAATACATGCATCACACTTGACAAGTCTATTTGTCCATCGTTGAAAGAATACGACAGCATTTTGAAGTTTCTTGAAGACAGTCACATTCGCCGTGCTATTACAGAACGCACCGTTTCTTATCGATCTTATATTGTTCACTTCTGGATGAATGTGAGTCTAAACGCTGACGAGAAGACGATCTCTTGTACAGTACAAGTTGGTGATGAGATAAAGCCGATCACAATTACTGAAGGCGATATTCGAAGGATTTTGGAGCTTAAGGATAAAGAAGATGATCCGATTCATCTAGACGAGAAAATGGTTCGCGGATGCTTTTTTCGCATGGGCTATAAAGGATGTGTAAACAAGCCAATGCTAAAGAAAGGGGAAGTGCCTAACCCCTACAAGCTTCTGATTCATGCGTTGATTCATACCTTTAGCCATCGCAAAGCCGGTTTAGATGATGTTCATGATTATTTGGCTAGCATGGCAACGGCGCTTATTCTGAAGAAGCCGTTCAACGTTTCGAAGTTAGTGTTTACTCATATGTCGAAGAACATGGAGGATTCGAGGTTGTGCTTATATCCGAGGTTTATTCAATTGTTGATTGATGAGAAGTATCCCAACATAGCTCGAGATCCAAATGACGTTCTTTATTTAGTTCATCTCGACGAAACCCCGTGAAGAAGCTTATCAAGTTCTAGAAACAAGCTTCAGCTCCTATTGCAAAGCCAGTATTCAAAGCGATTAAAGATTCAGATTATGTCTCGCCACCTGGAAACAAATGGAGAAAGGATGGTAGTGACGATGAAAAGGAACTTAAAGCCGAGCAGGAATGGTTTAAAGAATTCAAATTGAAGGCAAGGAGTGGATGGTTTTTGAAAGCTGAGGCTGATAAATCTAAAAAGAAGCGAGCGTTAAAGAAAGTTGGAACTTTGCTTGTTGATGAGGAGGAGACTGAGAATGTTGTGGCAGTGGCTGGATCTAGCGTTGCAGTCATTAATGAAAGTCAAGAAATGGTGAATACAACTCAAGAAGAAGTAATTTCTACTACGTCCGAAAATGAAGAATCTGATAAAGTGCCTGAAAAGACAGAGGCTGAAATTAGAGCAGAAAAAGAAAGGAGATTGGATGCAGATTTTGATCCGAGCACAGAAAAAGAATCAGATGAGGAGAGGCTAAAGAAAAAGACTAAACGAACAAAGTCTCCAGCTATCGAAATATCAAAGAAGACTACAGGGTCACCTCACACTAAAGGGAAACGAAAGGCTAAGAAAGCTCAGAAAGCTGTGAGCAAAAGATACAAAAGTAAAGGGAAACGAAAGGCTAAGAAAGCTCAGAAAGCTGTGAGCAAAAGATACAAAAGCAAGGTGCAAAGCACAGAAGCCACACAAGAACCTTCTGTTGCTCAGGAGAAAGGAGCAACACAAGAACCTCCTCCACAAGAACCTCCTGTTATCGTTCATGTCGAAGCTGAAAGACAAGGAGTTACACAAGAACCTCCTGTGTCTGAATTATTGAAGTTCCGATCGCTGAATCGCCGAGTGCTCAAAAGACTTCTGCTCCTGAAAGCTCTACGCCGAAGAGGTCTACACCGAAAGCTGCAACACCAAAAGATTCAAAACCTAAGACACCAAGGGGTAGTATGTTTGGTGATATGCCACATGGTCCAATCAGTCTTGAAGATTTGGATGAATTTTTCCCAGAGACAAATGCTGAAATGTTGGAAAAACGTGTGAAGGTATTAGAAGATAAAGTTGCACAGATTGAGGTTGAAAAGGCTGAGCTTGTAAAGAAGGTGAATCAGAGTGAAGTTGAAAAAGAAATTCTTGATGATAAAGTGAAAGTGCTTGAAAATGAACGTGAGTATTACAAGGCGTTGATAGAAAGTCTGCAGGACTCCAATGAAAAATTACAAACAGAGATTGCAGAATTGAAGAAAATTCAAGCTCTGAATGATCGAAGATTGATTTTATCGCCGGATACGATCGTCTGGATCATCAAGGAGCCAAGGAACATGCTGAGAAAGAATTGGCTGAGGGTGGTAAGGGAAGCAGGTAGAGGGAGAAGCCCCTAAATCTACTACTTAGAAATCTTCTGATGTCCCCGAGAAATCTACTGAAGATGTTTCAAAAGCTTCTGAGTCTGATATACAAAACGTTGACGAATCTATCAAGCCTTCTGATCCTACTATTGTTACTGAAGAAAAAGACAATGAAGAAGCCGAGAAAGAGGATAAGAATGACGAAGAAGAAGAAGGATATGAAGATTGGAATGTTGGGGATGACGATGACGATTTTGATCAAGTAGATGATGATTTTGATCAGGGTGGTACAGGCTTAAAGATCAATGAAGCTAAAGTTTCTGATGAATTTGATTTTTCTAATCTGATGGACGATGAATCTAATCGAATGGAAGATAAAAGCCAGGGGAGTCAGGGCAAAAAAGGGCCTTCAGATGATATTGATATGTTAGATGTTGATCATTTTGTAGCCTATGACTGCAGTACCTACGAAGTCTTTAATACTAATGTTGGAACACAATGTTGAAGAAGGTGAGTTTGTACATAATTACTCGAAAGAAGATCTGGCGAAGCTAGTTGAAGCTGAAGTTGAAAACTTGGAGTTTGATTTTGAGGAGATAATGAATGTCAATACATTTGAGCCAAAAGAGTATCAGTACGAAAGAAGATTTGAAGCTGATGAATACAACCGTGTGATTGTTGAAGACTGGTCCTCAGATGATGAAACAGAACAGAAATCTAAGTATGTTGGTCAGGATTTAGAAAGTTTTCCTACATTTGAAGAGATGTATAAACAGCTGAATGAAGATATGTTAAAAGATAGAATTGCTGAAGAGCTACGTGAAGGAAAAATTCCTAGGCCAATGACCAAAGAGGAGATAGCTGAAATGAGAAAGACCTGGTTCAAGGAGATGCCTCGTGAACGTAAGTTTCGACGTCCACTAGCATTCTTCACCAGAGATAAAGATGTTTCTTTGAGAGATATATTGAGTTGGGGATAGTTTAAGGAGCTCAACGTATATGCAATCAAAAGAGAGTTTGGAGTGCAATACTTCAAATATCTTGCTGATTTAAAGACATTGCCGTATTGGGATATGGAAGAGCTGGTACAAACAGTGAATGTTACTTATCAGATGAAGACAATTGATCAATTATTGTGGAAGATGATTAAGTACGAAGCTGAAAAAGGTTGGAATCACTGGAAGCCGTTTATTCCAAGACGAAGAATAAAAGTTAACAAGGTTACAGGAGAAAAGGACAGAACGTTGATTATGAAACGTCCTAGAGCCATGATGAATATGCCGCTTATGCCGATTGAACAAAACTTTTATCCTTTATTCAAGTGGTGGCAGATTGATCCATCTACTTGTGAAGCAGTGATTGTTTTAAAGTTTGAAGATCATTTGGATATTGCTAAGGAAAGAGTTGAAGTAATGGGTTATCAGGGTATGAGAGGTATATGGAGAACGATAAGGATTCTAGATCCTATGTGGTTGGTAAACTGCTCGAGAGAAGATATAAAATGCCTTTTCTACAGCAAGATTGTTTTTGAAGAAAGAGAAAAGGTACAAGCGATGCAGTATCAAAAAGTTGTCAACGTTTGTTATGCACATAATGTGAATTTAGGGAAGATGTGGCAAACAAAGTGGAGGGATTTGGAAAGAGTTGAATTTCTTAAAGAAGAAATCAGAAGTGAGGCGATTAAAGAAAATATGGAAAAAGCGGTAAGGCAAAGTTCGCTCAAGATGGCTAACTTTAAAAGACCACTGCCAACTGATCAAACGCCGGATCTGAAACAAGAGAGACGAAAGAAGCCGTACAAGAACTTATTTAGTCGGGTACGTTAATGTTTATATGAAGACAGAGTTTTGAAGACTGACAAAAGACGAAGAATATATCCAAGGGGGAGTCTGTTGGTGCATAATGTCTATGTCTTAGTCTTATATCGAGTCTGTATTGTATAGAGCTGAATAGGCTAGGTTTTGAAGTATTTATAAAGTGTTTTAGCCAAGTTCGGTCATAAGTCATGTAATGTATGCATGTTTGGCCGAACTTGCATAGGCAAGTTCGGGCGAACTTGCACCCTCCATGGCCGAACTTGTTATGCTATAAATACCTAGCTTGTGTGTCTCATTTGTAACTTTGGCATTGTAGAGGAGAAGCTCTTTCAGTTTGTAATCTGAATGTTTAGTCAATGAAACTGACGATTAACTGATTAGTTCTTGTCTTTTGGTAACACGACGTAATATTTCCGCTATTATGGATGTTAGATATCAACTTTAGGTTCCTAAGCATCAAGGATGGTCCTACATACGCTTCGCTTCTTTATAACCATCTTCATCTTGAACACAAACTTCCCTATACCTATGGACAAAGTAAGTACATCATTATTAATCGTGTATAGTTAAATTTATCAACGCAAATGTAACAATATTTATGTAACATGTGTTACGAGTTATACATGGACACAAAGGGGGTTGCACATATGTAACACATGTTTGGAACTTGTGTTACATTAGAGTGGTAACACATGTATAACATGTGTTACTTGTTATACATGTGTAAATTTTTTGTTGTAACACATGTAACACCTATATGTGACATGTGTAACATGACGTAACACACTAAAACAGTTATATTCAGATCAAAAACCCCAAACAAGCAACTAAACCGACTAAAAAATAGTTACTCTTCAGATCAAAAAGCCCCAAACAAGCAACTAAACCAAACACAACTTCTTATTTGTAAAATAACCGAGATCATCAACGATTAGATTATGGACTTTTTAAAGGTAACTTTTTTTTTGTAAATTAAACCACCATTGTAAACTAAACCACCATTGTAACACGTGTTACAAAGGTATGTTCTTTGATTTTATTATGTAACATTGTACACAATTCAGGGTAAACCTTGTAACACGTGTTATAAACTTTATTTTGTTGAATTGAATACATTTGTAACACGTGTTACAAATGTATGTTATTTGAAATTCTTTTAAGTAATATATTTTGATGAAACCGCTTAACACCTATTACACAAAGCCACATTCCAAAACATTTTTTTAATTGCCAAAATAATTGATTGTAACATGTTGCCAATCTCAGTCGTTAGAAAAATGAAAATAGGAACATAAAAACTTTTATACGGGATATTAGACCTTCTTTAGTTGGTGATGCAGCTATGTTAGACAGGATGTTTTCATCTCCTACGTATCCAACACCTGGTTATGATTAGAAAAAAAATGATGAAAGTTAGATAGGTACCATAAAACATAAGAAAAAAACCCTAAAATGCGGGTGTTATTACTGGTACATTTCAAACAGGGGGAAACAAAACAAAAAAATATCATCGCATGTATAAAACAACAACAGAAAACATTTGAAATAACTTAAAAGAATGTTTAAAAACAAAAAGACAGAAGCTAGCATGTGAAAAAGTTGAAAAAAAATATGAGAGCCAAAAAATACCAACAAACATAATCCCATGTATAACACCAGAGGTTAAACAAATTCCAAAAAATGGACACGTTGAAGGTCTTCAAACCTGCTTCTCTCACACACACTTGTGCGTGTGTTCTTGGTTTTGGTGTTCTAACAACCTTCCCTCTCTAAAAACCCATGCAACCGAACGAATTTAGGCCTGCTTCTCTCTCACATACTTGTGTGTGTTCTTGGTGTTCTTGATGAACACAATGGAGAATCTTGTTTCTCTTTCTATCACACACTTGTGTGTGTGTTTTTGGTGTTTCTCTTTCTTAAACCACAATGATTTAGGCCTGCTTCTCTCACACATACTTGTGTGTGTGTGTTCTTGGTGTTCATATTGAACATGAAGAGAGAGAATGAGATAATGGATGATGATGAAAGAAAATGGATGATGACGAGAGAGAATGAGAGAATGGTTTTCTTGGTGTTTAAATGAAGAGAGAGAAATGAGTTGGTGAAAAGATGATGTGACTTGACTAGAAGATAAGATGGTGATGGATGATGGGGAATAAGTTGGTGTAGGTCCGTTGTACGGATCATTCGGGCACTAATCTGACAAACCTAAGGTAAACGTGTGGAATCCGTTTGCTTAGGTGACATTGGATACACTCATTTGTTTCTATTTAATCACCGTTTCATTAATATTCAACGTTACAGATCCTGGAAACACTTGGACAGAGCTTCGCCTCTGTCGTGATAAAATCTCTGAAAGTTACAAATGAAATGACAACACACATATTTATACTTGAACAAGTTCGCTCCAAATGTGGTTAGGTCAAGTTCGGCCGAACTTGTCATAGCCATGACAAGTTCGAGCGAACTTGTCCTTCCCACTACAAGTTTGAGCGAACTTGACTCATAACATACTTAATTTTGACATTTCGCTCCTAAATACGACTCGATATTATACGATGACTTAGGCAACAGACATATGCATCAACAGACTCCCCCTTGGATGTTGCCATAGTCATCATTCTTCAATTAAATTCCCGAGTCTTTAATGTTCTCTTGATCTTTATATCTTGAATAACTTTAACATCCATGCTCCCCTTGCTTTGAGCTTTTTGGTATCTTTAATAAACATGTTTATCTAGCTCCCCCTCAAATGATGCTCTGAATCTCTAAGATTTGACGATTAAGAACAATCACACGTATCCACACACAAACAGTTTCTTAACAGTCTCGTTGGTCCGGCTCACATTCAACATTATTAGGTAACCATGGAAGATTTTGAAAGAAAATCTTTTTGGATTTTTAATATTAATTCAGAAATGTAAACAAACTAAAATGTAATATTTACAGATTATATTTTTGTGAGAAAACGTGCTAGAGGATCATATCAGTTTTTGAGACATACCACCAGTACCGTTGACCTTTTAATGACTTTAACTTTTAAACTTGTTTACCTAGATTGTCGATATGTTTATCCACCTTAACTTTAACACATTTCTCAATTGTTCCAAGATATGTTAGGGTAAGAATTATGAAACTTAACTTATCTGTGGTTCCCACTTCTTGAATATACTCCTGTATCAAAATTCCCTAGATTTCATCTTACAGGTGAATATAGCGTAATTGATATCTGTATCAGGGTAATGCGATGCCTTGAGAGCTCAGGTTAGTACTACCGTAGAGACAAAGAGATGAAGGCTCGACTTTAAGGTGTGTTCCATTTAAGGAATCTTTTCAGCATTGCAAATGATTAGATCTTTCGATACTTTTCAAGATTGCATGTAGTTTAGGGGGTTTATTGCAAAAGTATTATAGAAGTTCTAAGCTATTGCGTCCGCAAAATCAGAAGAACTTGTATAATACACCAGAAATCAACTATCTATAAAGACCTCGTATCTCAGAATCAGGCAATCTCTCAAACGAAATTTCGGAGTACTAAGTCCATATATCCAAGATATGTTAATCCACAAGTTTATGCAGTTGTAAAATTTAGTTAATATCCATGAAACAATTTACTAAACGTGTAAAGTGTCACACCCCGACCCGCAGCGGAATAAGAGTCGGGGCATAATTGGGTTATCACCAAAGCTCATGATATTTACTAAAATGTTTGATATTTATTAAATTCAAATTACAACTTAAATGTTCAAGCCAAATTCATACAATACAAGGAAAGGAAAATTAAATAAACAATCCAAAATCTAAACGGATTTATTCTTCTAGGCCGTCCTATATGTTTCTTGCTGCAACTGGATCACCTGTATCATGTGTAAAAATGGGGGATTTTGGGTCAACAAAAGTTGGCGAGTGAACCTTGTTAAAAACATTTGATATTTATTTCTTATTGTATTTAATATTGAAAAATTGTGCAATAATCATATGTGAGCAAACGTATATAATCAAACAAACACAAACCACCTTAAATGAGTATATGACATGAATGATAATGTATATGTTGGCAACGTCACGTTCCGCTCATAGGTAATGGGGAATGGATGAGCCTATGATGATGTATGTGAGATCAAGGCTCAATCAAACAGAGCCGATCATATGTTGGCAACGTCACGTTCCGCTCATAGGTAATGGGGAACAGTTCCGCTCATGGGTAATGGGGAACAGACGAGCCTATGATGATGTATGTACTGAAAATGATAAATTTAATCTAAACACTAACCACACAAACAATTGATACATATTTGATACACATTTGATCATGGATATGATGGATGCACAAGTGTTTAAATGTAATACATAATAAGCGACACATGATACACCCCAAAATGTGATTGAAACGGGGAATTTGTAGAGATTCACTCACATTGGGTGCGTTCGTTTGATGATGTCGGATGCGCACGAGTTTTTGGAATTGGATTGACGAGGAAAACTAACCTAAAAATAATAACGAAATAGTTCGGTAAGTAAATGGATCTCTAGATTTATTTTTGTGAGTTTAAGGACATTTTCTAATTTTAAAATATTATATTTAAGTATTTTTAATTGATTTTTTAAATGAAATAAATAAATAAAAAGAATTAATTTTTTTTTGACTTTTTGACCGTTGACCGGTCCGTTGACCGTTGACCGGGACGTTGACCAGTCGGACTGTGACTTATGTGTGCGCTGGGTGAGGCTCGAACCCGAGACCTCTCGTACGCGTGCACGCAGCTCTACCAACTGAGCTATGTGTCTAACCCGAAATATTTCTGATTTTAATTATACTTATATACTATTTAGATTATTCAGAATTCTATTTAATTTAAAAAGGTTTTTAAATCATTGAACCGGTGTGAGGGCCTGGACTCGAACCCGCGTCCATAGCCTTTTATTGCATACAACCCGACCAACTGGGCTGTGTGACTAACCCGAATAATATGCGATTTTAATTACATTTATTTACTATCTGCGCCTTAATATATATCAGTATTAAAAATGGTTGGAAATTTGTAAGAACCGGGCAGCGTGTTAGGACTCGAACTCGGGACCATGATATTAAATTTGCACACAGTCCACCACTGGACTGTGTGTCTAACCTGATATAATATTCGGTTTTAATTAAACTTATACACATATCGCCTTCGTCTTCTTCATTTATAACGTCACAGACAAAGATGTCCGACTGTTCTTGCTTAAATCGTTCGTCTAACATATAAAAGATTGAGATGTAATGGATAAGGAGGGTTTTGGAAATGAATGTACCGGAAAAGATGTTTTTCTCAGAACTCCGGCAAAGGTCGTCGGCTCTGTTTTGTGAATTCCGTCTGATTGAATCAATTAACAGTTTTGATCGATGAGTTGGGAAATTAAGTTACTAAACAAGGATTATCATAGGGTTTAGATGTTTGTACCGATTCACAGCGTGTTTTCAGAAATTTTCAGAGATTTTCCGGCGAGTGCAGATTATCCGACAACGTCGTCTGGGACCGATTTTGGTTGAAGGATTTGAGTTAGTAAAAGTCTAACAATGGATTGAAAATGAAAGAATCGAGGAATTTACCGATTTGATGTATGTCCCGGTTTTCCGGCGAAAGTCCGGCGATAGCAGATGACGTTTCCGACGAACAGAAGTTAGAGTGAAAATGAAATTGGGGGTGCTGCGAGTGTTTCCGAGATATGAGGCGATGGTATTATCAGTGTAAATCAGGAGTAATATGATTTCGGTTTTCAATCTCGAAAATCATATGAATCGAGTTCATTGAAGACAGAATTGATTAAGAACGTGGGTTGTAATTGATTTATCGGTTATATTCAGTAACTCGCGATCACTCAAAAGTCTCTGGATATTTGAAAGCTGATGAGCGGTTTCGGTTCTTGACGCAAACAGATAGATTCATGGGTGAAACTGAAGGTTTATTTGATTCATTGATTACACAAACGAGTCAAGTGGCGGAGTGGTTAAGTGTTGCTTGTTTCATCTGGCTGACCCGGATTCGAAACCCGGCAGCCTTTTTACCTTTTTATTTAATTTATTTTTACTTTTTAACAATTATAGTTTCTAAATTCTAAAATGTTTATTAATTATGTATTGTTTAAAATCAAAATTAATCATAAATACGCAACGAAATTTTATAACTTGATATTCGATTAATAAACGAAGCGGGTTTTGGAAACCCGTTTTTCGACGGATGTTACAGTATCCCCTACTTTTAGAAATTTCGTCCCGAAATTTAAGTAGTAGTGGTAGCAGGAAAAAGATGCGGGTATTTTTCGCGCATTGATTCTTCACGTTCCCAAGTAAACTCAGGTCCTCGTTTCGACTCCCAGCGTACCCTAACAATTGGAATACGACTCCGTCTTAAACGTTTTTCTCCGAAGTCCATGATTTCTACTGGTCTTTCAATGAAGTGCATAGATTCATCGATCTGTATATCTTCTAGGGGAATATGGAGGTTTTCATCGGCGAGGCACTTCTTTAAGTTTGATACGTGGAATGTGGGGTGAATTCTGTTGAGTTCTTCTGGTAGGTCAAGCTTGTATGCTACAGGTCCTACTCTTTCGAGTATATTGAAAGGTCCTACGTAACATGGTGCTAGCTTGCCTTTTTGGCCAAAACGAACCACTCCCTTCCACGGTGATACTTTTAAAAGTACTTGGTCACCAATGTTAAACTCCAAGGGCTTTCGTCGTTTGTCTGCATAACTCTTTTGACGACTTTGTGCCGCTAGAAGATTGTTTCGAATTTGATGAATCTTGTCTGTTGTTTCTTTAATCAATTCTGGGCCGGTGATTTGAGCTTCCCCAATTTCGTGCCAACATATCGGTGATCGGCATTACGACCATATAAAGCTTCGAAGAGTGCCATGCCGATACTTGAATGATAGCTGTTGTTGTACGAAAATTCAACTAATGGTATATGAGCGTCCCAATTCCCTTTGAAGTCTATGACACATGCTCGAAGCATGTCTTCAAGAGTTTGGATGGTGCGTTCAGATTGTCCATCAGTTTGAGGATGAAAAGCGGTACTGAGATCTAATCGTGTACCCAAAGCGACTTGTACGGCTTGCCATGTTCGTGAACTGAAACGACCATCGCGGTCTGAAATGATGCTTAAAGGTACACCATGACGGCTTACGATCTCGCTGATGTAGATACGAGCTAACTTCTCGTTCTTGAAGTCCTCGCGAATCAGAATGAAGTGAGCTGATTTTGTAAGACGATCAATGATTACCCATATAGTGTCATACCCACTGGAGGTGCGAGGTAACCCGGTAATGAAATCCATAGTTATGTTTTCCCACTTCCATACAGGTATTTCGGGTTGGACTAGAAGTCCTGAGGGTCTTGATGTTCAGCTTTTACTTTGGAACATGTAAGGCACTTGGAAACAAAAACAGCGATATCCTTCTTCATGCCAGGCCACCAGTAGGTGTATCGAAGGTCTTGATACATCTTGTCGGCTCCTGGGTGTACAGAGTACCGTTTTTTGTGCGCCTCATTCTAAGGAAATCACGAAGGTTATTGTGATCGGGAATCCATATGCAATCTAGATAGTACAGAATACCGTCGGATTTGGTTTCGATTTTAAGTTTTGCTCCACAAGACAGCTCATTGCGTACGTCGTTTTCTGTTACAGAAACATGTTGGGCTTCTCGGATTTGATCTTTGATGTCGGTTATGATTTGTGAACATAGAAGACGAATGAAATTCGCATAACCCTTTCGACTGAGCGCATCAGCCACCACGTTTGCCTTGACAAGATGATACCGAATTTCACAGTCGTAGTCATTAAGAAGTTCGACCCATCTTCGTTGCCTCATGTTCAACTCCTTTTGGTTAAAGATATGTTGGAGGCTCTTGTGGTCAGTGTATATTTCACACTTGGTACCGTAGAGGTAATGTCTCCATATCTTAAGAGCGAACACAACGGCTCCAAGTTCCAGGTCGTGGGTGGTGTA
The DNA here is from genome assembly GCA_947069175.1 of Scalesia atractyloides. Lineage (NCBI taxonomy): Eukaryota > Viridiplantae > Streptophyta > Magnoliopsida > Asterales > Asteraceae > Scalesia > Scalesia atractyloides. The sequence goes on from CAMTDV010001634.1 coordinate 36,202,446, forward strand.
GTTCTTCTCATGAATTTTGAGTTGTCTAGAAGCATAAGCAATCACTTTTCCTCTTTGCATCAGTACACAGCCTAGTCCCTGCCCTGACGCGTTGCAATAAACCACGAAGTCATCACAACCCTCAGGAAGTGTGAGGATAGGTGCGTCACAGAGTTTTTGCTTTAGAGTTTGGAATGCTTCTTCTTGTTTGGGTCCCCATATGAAGGGCTTTCCTTTATGAGTCAAAGCCGTGAGTGGTACAGCAATACGGGAGAAATTTGCAATGAAACGGCGATAATAACCAGCAAAACCAAGAAATGATCTTACTTCGGTAGGTGTACGTGGCGCTTGCCATTCTTGTACTGCCTTGATTTTTGAGGGATCAACATGAATTCCCTTGTCATTGACGATGTGTCCATAGAATTGTACTTCCCTTAACCAAAATTCACATTTAGAGAACTTAGCGTACAGCTTTTCTGTCCTTAAGAGTGTAAGGATGAGTCGAAGGTGTCGTTCATGATCAGACTTAGACTTTGAGTAGATGAGGATGTCGTCGATGAAGACTATGACAAAGCGGTCGAGGTAGGGTTTGCATACCCTATTCATTAAATCCATAAATACTGCTGGAGCGTTGGTTAAACCAAATGGCATGACCATAAATTCGTAATGACCATAACGAGTTCGGAAGGCGGTCTTTGGGACGTCTTCTTCATGTACTCTGAGTTGATGATAACCAGAACGAAGGTCGATTTTTGAAAAACAGGTGGCGCCTTGAAGTTGGTCTAGAAGATCATCGATGCGAGGTAATGGGTAGCGGTTCTTGACCGTTAACTTGTTGAGTTCTCTGTAGTCGATACACATGCAGAACATTCCATCTTTCTTCTTCACAAAAAGGACAGGTGCACCCCAAGGCGATGAGCTAGGACGTATGAATCCTTTGTCAGTCAGCTCTTGCAGTTGACTGGCCAGCTCTTGCATTTCGGATGGGGCTAACCTATAAGGAGATTTTGCAACTGGTGTAGCTCCAGGTATAAGATCAATGCGGAATTCGACTTCTCTCACGAGAGGAAGTCCTGAAATGTCGTCAGGAAAAACTTGCGGAAATTCTTTTACTACTGGGATGTCTTCGAGTTTATTCTCCTTGGTTCCCTTTTTGACGACGTGAGTTAGGAATGCGACATAATTCTTGCGGAGATATTTTCGGGCTTAAAGACAGGACATTAATTTGAGTCCTTTCGAAGGGGTTTCTCCAAAGATTGGTAGAGTCTGACCGTTTGTAAGAGGAATGCGAATGAACTTTTCGCGGAATACAACTTCAGCATGATGTTGGCTGAGCCAGTCCATACCAATTATAATGTCGAAACTTCCCAACTTCATAGGAATGAGGTCAACTGGAAAATCGTGATTGTTTAGGGTGAGAGTACAATTGCGTATAATAGAGTTTAATGAGACCGGTTTTTCGTTAGCAACTTCTACCGTTATGGATTCCATGAGTTTATCACGAATTTGTTGAGGATGGGTTCAAATAAGGACACAAAACTCTTATCCGCGCCAGTATCAAATAACATGGATGCATAACTACCATTGATGAGAAACGTACCGTTAACCACATTGTTGTCAGCCCTAGCTTGATTGGCGTTGATGTTGAAAGCTCTTCCCCTAGCAGGTGGAGGAGCTTGGTTAGCCTGGTTTACTGGATTTGCTTGGGCTTGGGCATGGATGATGTTCACCAAGTGTGGACAGGTGTTCCTGAAGTGGTTCGGGTCTCCACAGTTGTAACAAGCCCGCATAGGTTGTATCATGGGATAGTTGGGTTGGTAGTAGGATTGGGCTACATGTTGAGCAGGTGGTAGGAGTAAAGGTTGTTGGGCTTGACCCACTATCTGATGGTGGGTTTGGGTTGAGGGCTGATTGCGGTTCGTTCGCTGAAGTGCGCGACAGGTTTGGATGGTGTGACCTGTGCGGCCACAGCCGGTGCAATGTTGGTAGGGATGTTCGGGAAAGTGATGGTATTGGCAACGGTTGCATTTTGGGTATGGGCCGGAGTATGGCTTTTTATATGGTGCAGCTGAGGGGGCAACTTGGGTGATGGGTGCAGCAGTAATAGGGAGGTTTGTTTGTGTGACAGCAAAGTTTCTGCCGTTTCGTTTCCTCTTACTAGCAAACTTTGAGGAGGAGGTGGAATGGTTTGAAGTTTGGCCCTTAATGGGGGCTTTCTTTTTCTCGTCCTTAAATTTGCCGTTTCGGATGCGATTCTCGGTAAGCTCGGTAGCTAGTTCCATAGCGGCTTCAAGTGTTGCAGGCGAAGTGCTTAGAACTGAGTCTTGAATTTTCGAGGGGAGGCCTCGAATATAGTGTTCGACTAAGCGGTATATTGGGGTGAACAAGTTGGGGATCATTTGGTTCAACTCTAGAAACCTTTTGTTGTAGGAAGTATGATCTCCTTCCTTTTGCTTTAACGAGTGGAATTCATCCTCTAACTTTTTGATCTCGCTTCTTGGACAGAAGCGTCTCGTCATGATTTCCCTTAACTCCTCCCATGTTAAGGCCATTGCATCTTCGATTCCTCTCTTACCTTTTTCTGTATTCCACCAGGTAAGAGCTACTCCAAATAGTCTCCCGGTTGCGTATACCTTGCAATCCTCGGGACAATCGCAATTGAGGAAGGTGTTTTCCATTTCCTCAAACCAGTGGAGGAGAGCAGTGACACCTTCGGTCCTTCATATTTCGGGGGATCGCAAGACTTGAAGTGTTTGTAAGAGCACTTTTTGGAGGGAGGGTTGTCGACGATCTGGTAGTCTTGATTGGGAGGGTTGATGGGATTTGCGGCGAGAGCTTGTTGGACTTGAATTACGATGTCAGGAAGCACCGCGGCCATTTGTTTTGCGATTTGGGTGGCCAAGCGTTCGTTTGACCTTCCTGACTTTCTACCTCCACGTTGCTGCCTAGCCGACATCTACAGGAACATACATAAGAAGATGGTGAGTTTAAGGAGTCTTTTTAGGTGTCATGTGTCGTCAAATGAAATAAAAATAACATAATTATCAATAATGCAACTACATCCATAGGATGTCTTGGGTTTGCTCATGTTTGGGCTTCCAATGTCCCCCATACGATCACCTATATAGTCATGTGGCCCCCATGACTATTGGCTTAGTAGGATTCACATTGGTGTTGGCGGTTTAACACTCGCATCACCCGAATGAAAACCATAAAATATGATTGCGAGATGTATGGTAGGAGGGTGTCCAGGTGTAGACACAATGACAACTCAAAGTGGGGTTAGCTCACACGACGTTTGGTATAGCATGCTTTGGCCTAATAGGTCCTTCGTACTCTCATCGTTAGTCCCCAGGTAGGCAAACTGGTCCTTTATTTTGGATTTATACGAATGCCAAGCCTAGACAGGACGTTCCGACTACCGGTACTCGTACCCTTCCAGTTACTACATGCCCGTCATGAGAACTCACTTTGATGTGATTTGAAAATACAAAAATCGTTGCAAAAATCATAGGAATTGTGAGGTGTGTGCTCTCATGGATATGGTATGGTATGATGATATGATTCATGATGAGCATTGTATAATAATATGTACTTATGAACATGCTTGCATAACATTGAATGTAACAATAAACATAAAGCATATAAACATCATGAATTTTGCATGTAACACACAAACAATTTAAAAATTCTAATCTACTATAGTTAGGCTCTAAGGGTCTAATAATCTATCCTATATCCCTATAGTCATGGCTCTGATACCAATCTGTCACACCCCGACCCGCAGCGGAACAAGAGTCGAGGCATAATTGGGTTATCACCAAAGCTCATGATGTTTACTAAAATGTTTCATATTTATTAAATTCAAATTACAACTTAAATGTTCAAGCCAAATTCATACAATACAAGGAAAGGAAAATTAAATAAACAATCCAAAATCTAAACTGATTTATTCTTCTAGGCCGTCCTATATGTTTCTTGCTGCAACTGAATCACCTGTATCATGTGTAAAAATGGGGGATTTTGGGTCAACAAAAGTTGGCGAGTGAACCTTGTTAAAAACATTTCATATTGATTTCTTATTGTATTTAATATGGAAAAATTGTGCAATAATCATATGTGAGCAAACGTATAAACCACCTTGAATGAGTATATGACATGAATGATAATGTATATGTTGGCAACGTCACGTTCCGCTCATAGGTAATGGGGAACGGATGAGCCTATGATGATGTATGTGAGATCAAGGCTCAATCAAACAGAGCCGATCATATGTTGGCAACGTCACGTTCCGCTCATAGGTAATGGGGAACAGTTCCGCTCATGGGTAATGGGGAACAGACGAGCCTATGATGATGTATGTACTGAAAATGATAAATTTAATCTAAACACTAACCACACAAACAATTGATACATATTTGATACACATTTGATCATGGATATGATGGATGCACAAGTGTTTAAATGTAATACATAATAAGCGACACATGATACACCCCAAAATGTGATTGAAACGGGGAATTTGTAGAGATTCACTCACATTGGGTGCGTTCGTTTGATGATGTCGGATGCGCACGAGTTTTTGGAATTGGATTGACGAGGAAAACTAACCTAAAAATAATAACGAAATAGTTCGGTAAGTAAATGGATCTCTAGATTTATTTTTGTGAGTTTAAGGACATTTTCTAATTTTAAAATATTATATTTAAGTATTTTTAATTGATTTTTTAAATGAAATAAATAAATAAAAAGAATTAATTTTTTTTGACTTTTTGACCGTTGACCGGTCCGTTGACCGTTGACCGGGACGTTGACCAGTCGGACTGTGACTTATGTGTGCGCTGGGTGAGGCTCGAACCCGAGACCTCTCGTACGCGTGCACGCAGCTCTACCAACTGAGCTACGTGTCTAACCCGAAATATTTCTGATTTTAATTATACTTATATACTATTTAGATTATTCATAATTCTATTTAATTTAAAAAGGTTTTTAAATCATTGAACCGGTGTGAGGGCCTGGACTCGAACCCGCGTCCATAGCCTTGTATTGCACACAACCCGACCAACTAGGCTGTGTGACTAACCCGAATAATATGCGATTTTAATTACATTTATTTACTATATGCGCCTTAATATATATCAGTATTAAAAATGGTTGGAAATTTGTAAGAACCGGGCAGCGTGTTAGGACTCGAACTCGGGACCATGATATTCAATTTGCACACAGTCCACCACTGGACTGTGTGTCTAACCCGGTATAATATTCGGTTTTAATTAAACTTATACACATATCGCCTTCGTCTTCTTCATTTATAACGTCACAGACAAAGATGTCCGACTGTTCTTGCTTAAATCGTTCGTCTAACATATAAATGATTGAGATGTAATGGATAAGGAGGTTTTGGAAATGAATGTACCGGAAAAGATGTTTTTCTCAGAACTCCGGCAAAGGTCGTCGGCTCTGTTTTGTGAATTCCGTCTGATTGAATCAATTAACAGTTTTGATCGATGAGTTGCGAAATTAAGTTACTAAACAAGGATTATCAGAGGGTTTAGATGTTTGTACCGATTCACAGCGTGTTTTCGGAAATTTTCAGAGATTTTCCAGCGAGTGCAGATTATCCGACAACGTCGTCTGGGACCGATTCTGGTTGAAGGATTTGAGTTAGTAAAAGTCTAACAATGGATTGAAAATGAAAGAATCGAGGAATTTACCGATTTGATGTATGTCCCGGTTTTTCGGCGAAAGTCCGGCGATAGCAGATGACGTTTCCGACGAACAGAAGTTAGAGTGAAAATGAAATTGAGGGTGCTGCGAGTGTTTCCGAGATATGAGGCGATGGTATTATCAGTGTAAATCAGGAGTAATATGATTTCGGTTTTCAATCTCGAAAATCATATGAATCGAGTTCATTGAAGACGGAATTGATTAAGAACGTGGGTTGTAATTGATTTATCGGTTATATTCAGTAACTCGCGATCACTAAAAAGTCTCTGGATATTTGAAAGCCGATGAGCGGTTTCGGTTCTTGACGCAAACAGATAGATTCACGGGTGAAACTTAAGGTTTATTTGATTCATTGATTACACAAACGAGTCAAGTGGCGGAGTAGTTAAGTGTTGCTTGTTTCATCCGGCTGACCCGGGTTCGAAACCCGGCAGCCTTTTTCCTTTTTATTTAATTTATTTTTACTTTTTAACAATTATAGTTTCTAAATTCTAAAATGTTAATTAATTATGTATTGTTTAAAATCAAAATTAATCATAAATACGCAACGAAATTTTATAACTTGATATTCGATTAATAAACGAAGCGGGTTTTGGAAACCCGTTTTTCGACGGATGTTACATAAAGCCTATCGACAAATCCACTGTAAGACTTGTTTATAACTTTTTAAACTTTACAAATATTTAGCGTACTGTGATAGTCCACTGATGTACTATCATTTCCTTTTTGCGCACAAGTAATCTCATTTTTCATTTTTCAATGTTTTTTATATTTTAAGATTTTCTATTGTTTTTAGCTTTTTCAATCATTTTATCTATCTAAAATGATTTCGAAACGATGTTTTTCAATTTTACAAGAATTTTTTACAATTTTCAAATTTTTTTCTCCCCCTAAAATTGAAAACATCTTATTAAAATCGAAAATAAGAATCTTTCATTTTAACCATTTAACGACTTTTTACGAATGTGAACGCGAGACTACCATTTCGTTTGTGTGGAATATCACTCCTGTCTCTTGTCTCTTTGCATGAACAACCACTGCTTCTCAAATGACGTTTGGCTTGAAGCTTGGTTATCCTGCACATTCAAACAAACTTTAATCAGTTTTGAATTGGAACCCAATCCATTCTGGAGTTAGGTTTACCAAAATCATTAACATCTGAAGTAAAAAAAACATTCACACTCTTTTTGATATTCAAACAGTTTGATAGAAACTTTATTTGAAAATTTTACTTTTTTTTATTTTTTAACTGTTTGAATTATCAAATTTTTTTCCACTGCTCTCTCTTTTGTCCTCAGATTTGTATCTGATGAATTCGTTTTACTTGACTGTGAGTAAAATGATTCATTAGAACTTTTATCTGATTTTTTAGACGTATCCGAGGACAAAATTTTTTCCAAATACTCTATAACTTTTTTTCTCTTTTTTCTCAATCTGTCTTTTTGCCCTTATGATAACTTGACTTTTTGTTCTTTGGGCTTCTCTATAGTTTTCTCATTTTTCTTCTCTGTTTTCTTCTCCTCTGGTCTTTTCTCCCCTGAGATTTAACCGATCTTCTTTTCAGATTAGTCGGACAATCCCTGGAAATCTGACATTTGATTTGACATTTATAGCATCTTCTCGTATCAAATCTCTTTTTCAGGCAGTTAACAGCAATGTGTCCACCAAATCCACAGTTGTAACACACTCTGTTATCGTACCAATCTCTCCATTCAGACCAAACACCTAGATCAGCACATTGATTTGACATGTAGTAGTCATATTTCCTGCTTCTTCTATAAAATTGATTTGACTTTGAAGCACTGTGATCCGACCTGCACCACTTATTCTCAAAATTTTGTGAGTTTTTATAATGATTGGATGACCGTACCGATGAGCTTTTAATTTTGTTTTGAAATTTTTAGAATTTTGTTTTTCATGTTGTTTTTGTTCTCCATTCTGCTTAGAAGGTTTTTGCGATGAACATTCACCTTTTAGAATTAACACAAAATATGGAATATCTTAAGTTTTATATAACCTACACATATGTAGGTTATATGTAGGTTAAATTACCTACATGTATCTAGGCTATGTGTAGGTTAAAATATATGTTTTTTATGTGTATATAATGCACATATGAGTGTAAGAAACATAAAGTTTAAAAAATAGCAGATTGTAGAACAGTTTCGTGAAAATTTTCTTTTAGTTTCAAAAATATTTCTTTTTTATCATTTTCATCATCGGTATTGTCATCACAATCCTTAATTATGACATCGTCATAATTTGTGACATTGTCACTTATTGGAATTTCCTTTTTATTCTTATTGAACGGTTTAGGACATATATGATCTAACATTACAGATAAAGTCACAAAACCTTTCAATTGTTTTTCTAAATCATCAATTTTATTTTTTGCAATCTCAACATCTTGTTCAAGTTTTCTAATTTTTCAAGATGCGAGTTTATTATATTTTATTTTTCAATAACATTTTTGTTCAAAACAGATTAATCATTTTCTAAAATTTTTATATTATTTTGAAAGTATTTCACATTTTGTAATTTTTTATTTTCTAAAATTTTTATTTCATTTTCAAATTTATTTTCATTTTCTTTTAACTTTTTATTTTCTAATGATAAACATTCCAAATCTTTCAAAAGTTTGACATTAATAGATTTGAAATTTTGAGAATTTAAGCACACAGATTCAGTACACTTTGTGCAAGGTTTTTCGACCTCCACAATTTGTACCTTTACCACTTCTTTATCACCAATTTTTACCTCTGACTTTACCTTCTTGCTTTTAATCATCTCAGCACGCTCAAGATATTTAGCACGTAGAGCATTCCATAGCTTTTGTGCCGTATCACATTCTGGTAGCAGATTCAAGATATTTCCTTTCACCGACTGCTATATCAGATTAATCATTTTCTTTTCAGCAAAATAATCATCTTTTTGTTGAGTAGAATATTTGCACTTCTCCAGAATTTGCTGATTTTCATCTCTAGGAATGACATAACCTGTCTCAATCACGACCCAGCTATGGAAATGCATAACTTTGACCCAGCTCTCAAATTTTCCTTTCCAAACATCATATTCATCTATATTCATCAACATAGGAGGCTTCATGGACTCCATTTCGTTTTACAAACTAATCTGTCGTTCAAAACACTTGAAAAATGATTAGCAAACAGACAATTTTTAGAAAAATTGCACTTTTTAATCGACAATATTAACGTATCGGTTTGCTAAAAACGTTTAAAATTTTTCGGAAAACTGTTTTTACCAGATTAGAGCTTTAAACTCGTCTCGCAATACCAATCTAACGATCTATAATGTCTGAGACGTTTTCCGGGATTTTCATGCCTTTTTTTAGAAACTTTAGACAAGTTCGGTTGAACTTGTCACAGTGTGTGAAACTGAGCTATTTAACAAGTTCGGGCGAACTTGTATCACTCAGAATACAAGTTTGAGCGAACTTGTGAGAAAATCTAAAGAAATTAGCAAGTTTGGGCGAACTTGGAGAGAATTTCAATCAACTTTTGATCAAGTTCGGGCGAACTTAATTAAATTTGATAAAATCAGGCAAGTTCGAACGAACTTGGCTAAAATCCTTGAAAAATCAATTGAAGGTCCGTGATCAGGCGGTTCTAGACAGAAGTTAGTGGATAAACGTAAACCGATTCGGTAGAATGTTATTACAGAAATGAGTAGGAGTAGAATGAAACAGAAGTCTTCATTCATACCGAAAGAGTATACATCTTTATAAGTCCAGCTGTCGGAGTTCCTGGAGAGAATCCGGCAGCACCTCCCCGTAGGGATGCCAAAAACTTAAATGATAAAATGAACAAGACATATATATAGGGAGACAAGTTCGCTGGAGTGAAGATGAGTTCGGGCGAACTTGTTCCCTTTTACACTGAAAACTCCGTATTTTGGTTGTGTGTTCGATTCTAACCTATACAATATTCAACACACACTCAATCTAGTCTATTCGACAAGTGACGAACACAAAGTGCACCAACAGTTGGTGTAAAGACTAAAATGCCCTTTAAGGTTAAAAAATTAGTTTTGAAAATGGTTGATGTGGAACAACCATGACCACATATTGGAGTTTGCTGAGTTTTCTCATTATACTTATACTATATATATATATGGGATGGGTAAAATGAGAACCACCTTGAGTTGTGAGAACCGTAGAAACCAATATAAGTCATTGATCAAAAGTGTTTTAATGGATTAGATTAAAAGACAATAAAGTAGTTGTAATCATTTTGCTTTAATTAATAAGTTTTTGTTTTTAGTAGGATAATGGTAAATTGATATTTTTACTAAGCTCTTTAATGATTGGCAATTAAAGTTGTAATCATTGTCCTTTAATTAATGTTACTTTTTTTACGTAGGGGTTCAAACTTTTTTTGCGTACCGGTTTAAAACAATTTTACGTGCAGGTTCAGACTTTTTTTACGCGCGGTTTAGAACTTTTTTACGCGCCGGTTTAGAACGTTTTTTATGAGCGGTTTTAAACTTTTTTAACGTGCCGGTTTAAAATTCTCTTTGCGCGCCAGTTTTAAACTTCCTTTACGCGCGGTTTCAAAAGGTTTTAATGCGCGATTTTAAACTTTTTATACGCGCGGCTTCAAACTTTTTTACGTGCTGTTTTAGAAACTTTTTTAACGCATAGGTTTTAAACTTTTTTTGCGTGCCGGTTTTAAACTCTGTTTACGCGCCGGTTTTAAATTTTTTTATGCACCGGTTTTATACTTTTTTATGCGGTTTTAAACTTTTTTTATGCGATGGTTTTAAACTTTTTTTACGCGATAGTTTTAAAACTCTTTTTACGCGCCGGTTTTAAATTTTTTTTATGCACCAGTTTTAAACTTTTTTTATGCGGTTTTAAACTTTTTTTACGCGATAGTTTAAAACTTTTTTACCCGCCGGTTTAAAACTTTTTTACGCGCCGATTTTACATTTTTTTACGCGCGGTTTTAAATTTTTTTACGCGCCGGTATAAAAGTTTTTTTACGCGCCGGTTTTAAATTTTTTTATGCGCCGGTTTTAAACTTTTTTTATGTGCGGGTTTAAACTTTTTTTACGCGTGGTTTTAAACTTTAAAACAATTTTTTTTACAAAAAAACATTTTTTTACGGTTTAAACTTTTTTACAAAAAACAAAAAATATTTTACGACAAACAAAAATATTTTATTTTTACGAAAAACTTTTTAACAAAAACTTTCTTTACAATTTTTTTAAAAAAACTTTTTTACTAATTTTTTTACGCCAAACATCTTTTTACGCCCCCGACACCCCGATTTTGGGTTTACGAAATTTGAGGATCTTACCAAACGAACTCACACAAAAAATAACGACTCAATAGATGTCTAATGTTGAATTTTAAATATAAGAGAGATAAAAGATGTGACATGTTAAGTTTTAAATAAAAAGAGAGAAAAGATGTGACATGTTGACTTTTAAATAGAAGAGAGAAAAGATGTGACATGAGAAGTAAAAGACTAAAATATCCTTTAGATTTAATTTGGTTTTGGGTGATGTGTAAATTGCTATTGGATGATAAGAGTTCTCATGGTTCTCGTAACTAGGATTGGTTTCTCTTGAACGAATCCTATATATATATATATATATATATATATATATATATATATATATATTATATATATAATATATATAATAATATATATAGGACAAGGATTCGGTTTAGGAACCACCCTTTATTGCAAGAACCACGAGAACCAGCGTGAACACAAATAGTAATACCTAAAAAATAAAAAAAAATACCAATTTTTTTTTGTTTTTTTAATATTATTTTTGAAAAATTCGCTATATTTACTCAACAATAAAAAAAATTCAAAACAAAAATTAAGTACCAACTATCCATGCACATGTTCATTTTCGTTATTTCTTTGACAAATTCCGTAATACAATACAAACATTAGATAATTGTACTTTCATTTACACTACCATGTGTAACACACTACTTTTACGTTACCAATATTAGCAATGCATATGTACATCTATATATCAACATGAAATAAGTGTTTTGGTACACTAATTTGAATACATTTTCTCTTTTATCTATCATACATCCATAATACACTACCATGCACATGTGCATTTTCATCATTTCTTTGACAAATTCCGTAATACATTATAAACATTAGACAATTGTACTTCATTTACATTACCATGTGTAATACACTACTTTTTACGTTACCAATATAATAAATGCACATGTACATCTATATGTATCAGTATAAAATAAGGTGTTTTGGTACAGTACTTTGAATACACTTTCTCTTCATCAATCATACCATTCATAATACACTTCCATTACCTCCTACCATCCATAATACAATACATTACCTCCTACCAATATTTTCACTTTATTACATGTATATCAACACCGTTTATACCATCCAATCAACATATTACATCATAAAGTGACAACTATGATGAACCCATCAACCACTAATATAACTATCCAAAAAATATATATATGAGCCTACTTCATCATTCTAAATCACAAACTTTTTGTACCAAAACACGGTATAAATGGTTATACATAATGATGCACATGTGCATTTAATGTAAAATTGAGTGTATTGTGGATGGTATTGTAAATTAAAGTGCAATTGTCTACTAGTGATAACGTATTTCTAAATTTGTCGAAGTTATGATACATATGCACATGTGCATGGATAACTGTTACTCGAAAAAAAAAGTTTTTTTTGGGTAACGGAATATAACGATTTTTATACAAAAAAAATTTTTGAGTGCTTTTTTGATTTTTTAGATTTTATTTACAATAAAGGTGGTTCTCGCGGTTCTCACAATAAAGGTGGTTCTCGCATGAACCTTACCCTATATATATAATAATAAGAGAGAGAGAGAGTTGAGAACAATTATACACAAAGGACAAATACATATACCAAGGAACAAATGATCACAAGACATGAATATATAGTAGAAGAATATATATGGCTCATGACATCGAGACGTTGTGTGAGACACGGACACATCCCGAGGGCTAGGCCCGGACAAACATGGACATGTACAAACACTCGTGCGAGGTACATAGACTTATGAAGGGCTATTCTCGTTCATACACAATAAGAGTACACAAATATACATATATATATGAAATATATATATTAACAACAAAAGAATAAACAAAACTACCAACTTGTTTAACAAACAAGGGTTCCCAAACAAACAAGCAAACACAAGTCCTAACAAACGCTCAAGATGAGAGACTTGTACAGGTCAAACATAGGCCTTAGTGTTAATGAGATTAGAACACTTGTAGGTTATGACACATATATGGGACCCAATATTTCTAACACATTCACTCGGACGCTAACTATGAGTTCATGTACCTCTTTTAAACGCTTTTCATTTTTTTTTAATTTCGGGGGAGATACATATTACAAGTGGTATGATAAGCTAGGGAATGAAAAAACCTAGATCATGTGCGCATAGGTAGAAACTTAATAGCCATTAATCACACATACTGACCTAGGAACGAAAGGGGTTAGATCTATTGGGTTTTGGCGAGCTCCACTCTTGGTCAATAAGACCCGTTGGAGTGCTTTTGTGTTCTATTCGAGGGTAATTGACACAAAAATCATCTAGGTTTAGTTGATTCCTATGTCGACACACATATTAATGTCCTTGCAAAACATTAATGATCAACGATTTCATGGACGCTTTACATACAGAATTTCATTACAAACATATTTCAAATGTTTTAAAGATTCATTTGATACAAACAAAACAGAGGAATTCACCAACTTTTGTTTACGTTTTTACTTAACATGTATTTTAGAAAATTAGTGGACTTTGCATGGAATAAGACAAGATCAAAATTTGGGAATTCGATGCCATCCTTTTGAAGGGCTTGGTTCACATAGTCCGCCTTCGCGTGAAATATGGGATGCAAAACCTTAATTTGTAAAACTCTATTTTGTGAACAAGTCTTTTATTAAACTTAAAGTTTTTGGATTGTCTTTCATGAACAAAACTTGTGACTTGTAATTTAAATCAATCATATGGATCGACATCGTACTTACTTTATTCATATAATATATTTTCTTACTCGAATGCAATGATTACTTATATCCTATGAAAATGTGACAATTTTCTCGCGCATCCGCCTACGAGGAGGTGTGACAATTTTTGAAAAGTCAACTAGCTCTGGAGAGATACAATCATATCTAATCGTCGGTAAGGTTCCAGTTATCGAATTAGAATGTAAGTCTAGAAACGTCAAGTTCTGGAAAACAGATATCTCCGGTGGTGTGATCCCGGTCAACCTGTTGGATTCGAGATCAAGGAAGTTTAAGTTTTCCAACTTGCCAATCTCACGCGGAATGGATCTAATCAGGTGGTTATCAATCGCTCGAAATCGGATCAATGACAAGCAGTTGCCGATCTCTAGAGGTATTTGGTTTGACAATTCATTTCCTAACAAAAATAACTTGTTTAAGCACTTCAAATTAAACAGACCTTTTGGGATCGGTCCTGTTAATGAATTCTGCGAGAGATCAATTGCTTCTAGATTTTGACAATTTGATATGGATGTTGGTATTGCCACAAGAACAACAGAGTAAGGTTTTCGAAGTTACCGGTTTCAGATGGAATGGTACTGGAGATCTGGTTGTTATTGAGTTTGATGTGAGTTAGACTTCTGCAACTACCAATTTGAAAGGATTTTGGAACCCTGGTTGCTTGAAATTGAAATGGTGAAGGTTCTAAGGTTGATGGTGAAGTCTAGAGGTGAACCAGGTCTTGTAATGGGGGAAGAAATAAGCATAAGGGTATAATAGTCATTGCATTGGTTAAAATAGGGGCATAATAGTCTTTTAATTTTTTGACAGTCAACTTAACCATTAACTAATGGTAGGTGTCAAGATATGATGAAATGTCCACCACAAGGTTTCATTAGGCAAAAATAAAAATAAAAGATACAGGACCACAAGGGGACAAATTGCAGTTTACCCTAAAATATGTATAACTATATCTCTTGAAGTTCATGTTCAGTTGACGAAACTTTGTTTGTTTGCCTCATAACTGTAATATATGAGTGAGCTTGCTTCTTTTTCGATATATATGTTTACAGAGATATATTATTCTCACTTTCACAAAATGTTATGTATTTGATATTACATATTTGTTTTTTGTTATTTTTTCCCTTATATTTTGGTTTCGTTTTCATTCATTTTTTTAGATTACTCAAATACAATACACTTGTTTGTGAAATACAATACAATTGATACAACAAAAAATAATAGTATTAGATAACAGTTTGTCAACATTTATTATTAGTTGTATCGTTTGTAGTTTTTATATTCTTCCATCTATAATTGTAAACTTGTATTTTTATATATAGATATCTCTGTTATTTGAGGAGATCATCAAGAGTTAAATCATTCATGGTATCAGCCTTGTGATCTCCCCTAAATCCTTTCTTTTCCCATACTTTTCATTCTCTTCGTAACCCTTTCTCTCTTTCTCTTTCTATCTTCCTATGATTTTCTCTTTTCTGATCCTCATGGCTTCCAGTTCATCTTCTTTAAGCGGTCCTTTTCCTTTGGCTCATTCAGGATCGCCTAACCAAACAGGTGCTAGCCCAGGGATGCCATGAAGATGGCTTATATATTTTACACACCAAGAATGAAGATTTGGTTACTTCATCATCATGTCCTAAAGCTTCTTGTGAAATTTGGCATTCTAGACCGGGACACGTTTCCTTTGATATTCTACTTATGTTAAAAGAACCTTGGTTATTTATCTTTGTCATCTATTTTGCCTAAATTGGGCCTTTGCTCGCCATGCCAAATGGCCAAAGCCAAACAATTACCCTTTGATAATGATATTAAACGTGCTTTGCAACCGTTGGACTTAATACATTGTGACGTGTGGGGGCCCACACCGATTTCATCCGTTGATAATTACTTATATCATATTTAATGATGACTTTCATCAGTACATGGGTTTATCCTTTAGCGTGCCAAGTCCGACTTTAGTGATGCTTTAACCATTTTGATGGCCTTTGTTCAAACACAGTTTTCAAGAAAAGTTAAAGTTTTTCAAAGTGCGGAGGCACCGAATTCATTAACAACCGGGTCCGAAAATGGTTTGAACAAAATGGTGCCTTACACCTTTTATCGTGTCCTCATACATCGTAACAAAATGGGCGTGCGGAAAGAAAACATCAACATATAGTCGAAACCGGCTTGGCTATGTTATTTCATGCTCAATTACCACCAACTTATTGGACATATGCTTTTAGTGCAGCCGTATATATAATAAATCGACTACCCACCCCATTGCTTGAAAACAAGTCACTCTTTGAATTATTATACAACAATCCTTTGGTATACACATCCATTCGAGCATTTGGTTGCCGCGTATATCCTCTTTTGCGAGCTTATGCTACAAACAAACTTGCACCTAGGAGCATTCAATACATTTTCATAGGATATAGCTACAAATACAAAGGATACCGATGCCTTGATCCATCCACATCTCGTGTATATATAACTTGCCATGCTCAATTCGATGAAACTATCTTTCTATTTCAAGGAGCAACTGATGGAAATCCTATATCCACACTCCAAATAACCACTTTTTTGGAGCCAACCTATGATACTATTCCTAACACCACATAGCACTGTAACACCCCGATCTCATAATACAACAAACCGTTGCGGAAACATCTGGGAGTCACGTTACAGGAAATTGTTTCACAACACATAGTATTTAAAGTTTTGTTTTACTGAATTAACGAATTACATTGTTTTGAAACAAATCAAATAAATACAAACAATTGTCTTTCAAGTTTTAAAGTAAGCTAAGGCCCGAGTCCATCCTATGTGTAGCATGCGTTAACAATCATCACATAATAGTACCTGAAACATATGTGAAAATAAAACGTCAGCATAAAAATGTCTGTGAGTAACATAGGTGTTGTGCTTTAGATTCATGGCTTTGGATATTAAAGAAAAATATTTAACGATTTCAAAATAGCCATGAATCCTTAATTAAAATTTGGTTTCTAAAATACTTCTTTTTGATAAATTTTTTTTGTAGTATATGCAAAAATATACTTTGGTTTTGAAATAATAGAATTGATAGTATATCATAATATACTTTGGTTTATGAATAAGTGAATTGATAGTATATCAAAATATATTTTGGTTTATGAATAATAGGATTTGGTAGTACATAAAAATATACTTTGGTTTATGCATAAGAGAATCGGTAGTATATCGAACTATACTTTCGTTTATAAATAAGAGAATCGGTAGTATATCTAACTATACTTTGGTTTAAAATAAGAGAATCGGTAGTATATCAAACTATACTTTGGTTATGAATAAGAGAATAGGTGGTATATCAAAATGTACTTTGGTAGTATATCTAACTATACTTTGGTTTATAAATAAGAGAATCGGTAGTATATCGAACTATACTTTGGTTTATAAAT
The DNA here is from genome assembly GCA_947069175.1 of Scalesia atractyloides. NCBI lineage: Eukaryota > Viridiplantae > Streptophyta > Magnoliopsida > Asterales > Asteraceae > Scalesia > Scalesia atractyloides. The sequence goes on from CAMTDV010001634.1 coordinate 36,219,634, forward strand.
AAGAGAATCGGTAGTATATCAAACTATACTTTGGTTTATGAATAAGAAAATCGGTAGTATATCAAAATGTACTTTGGTAGTATATAAAACTATACTTTGGTAGTATATCAAACTATACTTTGGTTTATAAATAAGAGAATCGGTCTTATATCAAACTATAGCTTTGGTCTATGAATAAGAGAATCGGTAGTATATTAAAATGTACTTTGATAGTATATCAAAATGTACTTTGGTAGTATATCAAAATGTACTTTGGTAGTATATTAAAATGTACTTTGGTAGTATATCAAACTATCAAAATGTACTTTGGAAAACTTTGTATGAACACATTGTGGTCGTTTGGTAATACATTCAAACCTTATTCGCTGACGTTATAAATTTACCACAAAGGTAAATCTATTTGGGGGTAAACTTGGTTTCTAACATTCCCTAATCAAACTTCCAAACAAACCTAGGAAGCGGGAATGGGGTGTCAAGTCCTATAGCGCTATATCATACAACCAATCGGCTTGATCATTAATGAATGTATTTTAGGCATGAATACAAATACGCACCAACAAGAGTCTTACAAATTTTGAAAATAATTATTTAAGCCATAGATAACACATTCAAATCATTAATGGATAAAGTACTATGTATATATAATCATATGGTTTTGAAAACATGAAAATAGTCATAGGCACATATGAATCACCCCAAAACATTTAGAAAATGTAAAAGAGGAACTATGTACTCACTTGGGATTGCGTATCTTTCCTTGATCAACGGAATAAACAAAGCTCAAACGTGTCCTAATGTGTCGGATAAATATGTAAGTGTATCGTGACTTTAATAATAGGATTCAGATAGAATGAAGTCTTACAAACCAAATGAGTGCTGGGACTCGGATGATATGGTTTAATAAGCTTAACATTCTGGTTTGGAAAGGATCCTAAATGCTTTTGACCCGTTATGACTCGTTAAGGTAGTTTATACTACGTTAACGGGTTATAAGCGTAACTAAATGATCGGATGGTAAAACATGTCCTATGTTGAGTTTGATATGCCAAAATAAGTTTGATTATGTTATAACACTGTTTAGATGTCAAAACTTTGGTTACATATGCTCAAAACCAATTTATGCACAAAAAGGGTATTCTGGTCAGTTTAAAAGAACATATAAGCAACTCATCATATAACTAACCAAACCTTATGACCATAAGGTATAACCTCAGAGGGTTATTCCCTATACAACTATGGTCATAAAAATGCACTTGGTCGAATCCTAAGATTGACCAAACGGGTCAGATTCGAAAATCAAAGCGGTGGTCAAACCGCTCGACTTACGACCCAAATAAAAACACTAAACTAGAAGTGACGATTTAGACATGTTGAAACATGTCTAATTAAGTTATAAAACGGATTTGGTATCAAAACTTGGATTTTGATATCCGAAAATAGTTTCGTCGTAAAATGCACACTATGCGCATTTTTGACCAAAACTTTGACTCGTCACTTCGCCTAGTAAACGTGGTAATCAGAAGGTGCAATCGCAAGGGATTATAACCTTCATGATTACGATTCCTTTGCAAAGTTCGAAGGAACTTTGACTTGACCAAAAATGGTCAGAACCGAAAGTCAAAAATAAAGTCAAACTGTTTGACTTTTGGCTCAAAATGCCAAAATAATGAAAGAACTAAGGAGAGCACTTACTTGTGTTGATGAACACTTTCGAAACTCAGAGTAGGAGGCTTCCAAATGGCTGGAAACAAGCTCCAAAGAGATGGGAGATAGAATTTATGAATGAGCAAGGAAATATGGATGAATGAGCATGCTATTTATAGTGTTTAGGAGCCCACAAGATCATCACAAGTGTCCCATGAGGTGGCAATGAGCAAGGGAGGTCCTAACACTTGTCAAATGTAGGAATAAAACTGGAAATTTCGAGTTCTTGGGCTCCAAGGCATGAAACAAGAAGCTGCCCCATTTTTGCTGAGTTGCGGACTGCTTACGGTCCATCTAGGGGCACCCCTTACGGTCCATAGTGCCCTGGCAGGGGCATAAACTTTGGATTATGGCAAATTTAGCCCCTGGAGTTGTTTCGTCGCGTTTTGTCACTTTTAACCCAATTTTCAGGCTCTATAAAGGTGTTTAAGGCATATGTAAATTGGATTTTTCCCGGAATTGTCGTGGATGTCGGTAGGTTCGGTTGTAGAGTTACGCATTTCACAAAATTACGTAAAACGCTTTAACGAACACGAAAATGATCGAAATTGCGCAACGATTGACATTTTTGCATTCTTATCAATAAAATACAAGATTTTATTGAATACAAATATTTGGATTTGTACTCATGGTTCGTATCTGAATACAGACCAACAGACTTTCACAGTTTGTCGGAAATAGTCCCTGGACTTGTATAAGCGTGTTTTTGTCATACCTAACCCTTCAAAACTTATATCCAAGTTATGTAAAGGGTATTTAGGGATGTGTAGCTTATGTCCTTGTTCCGAAGTGTATGTCATGTTAAACTGATTATGTTTGAGTGTCAGTTAACAAATTTCTTCCAAAAGAAAAGGTTTCCGAAAGTTCGGAATTGTATGAGGACTGAAATGTACAGATGTCACAGTCTCCCCTACTTTAGGAAATTTCGTCATGAAATTTAATTAGAGGAAACTTGTGAGGAAGACCGTGGATATTTCGCTTTCATTGGATCCTCTCGTTCCCAAGTAAACTCTTGGCCACGTTAGGATTTCCAGAGAGCTTTGTCAATCGTATTTGTCTGTTGTTTCTAGGAATAAGTTCAAATCTGATGATTTAAACCTCATTCCAATAGATAGGAGGACGACATTTCTGATTGTACAAGGCCTCAAGAGAACCTTGTAAATGTCTGAGTGATAACTCTTGTTGTAGTAGAATTCGACAAAAGGCAGATGCGAATTCCAACTATCACTCAAGTCAATCACATAAGCTCTAAGTATGTTCTTGAATGTTTGAATTGTTCTTTTGGTTTGTTTATTCGTTTGAGGATTATGAGCAGTGCTTAGATTTAGTTTGGTTCCCATGGCGGATTGCATGGATTTTCCAAAAATGAGATGAGAAACGAGTGTCACGATTTGTTATGATGTTCTAAGGAACACTATAACGTGATGAAATCTCATTGGCATAAATGTTAGCAAGCTTGCTAGTAGAGGAAATCCTCATGAATCGATAAAAGTGTGCTGACTTAGTCTTATGGTCAATGATTACCCAAATGACCTCTAGGAGTGCTTGGTAGTTTGGTGGTGAGATCCATAACAATGTTCTCTCACTTCTACACCGGCACTTTTAGTTGTTCAAGCAAACCGAAGGAAAACTGATGTTTTGCCTTTAGAGCTTATGAATTCAAAAAGGGTGTGAACTTGAAAGGGAATTGGAGTTTCGGAATAACAGATGAAAGAATGTTTTATAGAGGTTTCCTATGAAGATTATTATAGGAAATTGATGTGTGTATTCGAAGTTGGAGTTGGAAAGTGCATAAAAGGTTTCGCAAATTTGATAACAATATTGGTCAAGGTCCAGAACTTCTAGTAACGTAAATAAAACCACGCTTGCAATGTAAGATGGAACACTTATATATAGGAAGTACCAGTGGCGTATCCACCATGCCCTTATTACATTGTTCCCATTTCGTTATTCTTATCACTATAGGTTCTTACACATGACAAAACTTGCTATGGTTTTCTATGCACCGAATTTTATAATTATGTGTGCACCTATAATTACTCAATTCTTTGCATAGTCTGCATAGTTCATATTGTGATGTGTGGGAAAAATCAAACAAATAAATTCACAGAAAACATTTAAACGTGTGATAACTCGTCTAGACCACCAAAGGATCTCTTTAACATTGAATCAAATATTGGTTTGGAATAGTACTTTGGAATCCAAGGGTCTAACTATTTACATAGAAAAGCCCATTAAGGATTTAGAATAGTACTTTGGGATCCAGAGATCTAACTATTTACATAGGAAGATCAGTCATAGATTTGGGATTTGTGTTTTGTTTCATCACCAAAAATTGCACATAGACATATTGCATAAGACCAATTAGGGACTTATGAAAGTACCCTTAGGTATCCAATCAAGGATTTAAAGTGGTACTTCGAGTATCCATTAAGAGTAACTTGTGATTTATACTTTGTTTCTTAGAAGAAACGTGTACATAGGATTTTCGTAGAGATCGCGAGCGATATCAAAGATGGAAGAAATCACGAGAGTAGTTCAATTTGCGAGGAACAATATCCTCGATGTCTGTATTGTACAGGTATGTCACACATACACATAATCATATTGGTTTTGTAAATAAAATTGAAATAACAAAATTATTTATAAAACAACCAAAGTGTTTCAAACGTCTTGGATGATAAACAGAAAACATAAAAGTCTAAGTGTTTAGTTTGACATTAGCGCAAGCCTTGACATTGCCAGTGTTATTCTTGTGTCCATGCATTAAGTCGTCATTTGCCAACCCAGGTCAATTGTAGTGATTAGGATAACCACAATTGAAGCAGATTCCATGTGGGTAGTTAGCACAATCAGGTATCGCATGAGGAGTTGCGATAAGTTGAGTAGGAACTGCCATAGCTTTATTTGGTGTAGCGGCTAAGCGACAGACATTAGCTGTGTGACCAGAACGTCCACAGTTTGAACATTTTCGGCAAGGACACTGGCATAGTGATGAAGGTTACAATGATTGCACTGAGGTGCTTTTCCTCTGTATGGCTTTCTAGCGGGTGGCCAGGCCACCTGATTAGGTCCCACTTGATTAAGTGGAATTGTTGCAATCACTAGTAAATTCTTTGAAGCTTTACGCTTCCTTGAATTTTTAGAAGGCTTAGCTTTTGTTTCTTTTGTGCCTCAGGAGTAGTCTTATCATTAAGACTGGATATGGCTACAGCTAACTCAATGGTTCCACGAGTAGTATGCCTATTTGTTGGGCGACTTTAGTAGCCAAATATGTTATTTGGGCATTGTTGCGTAGAGGAGGCATTATTAAAGAGAGAGGAAATTGAGAGAAATCGAATTAGATTGATAAAGGGATAGTCAAAATGAATGTTTAAAAATATCGACGAAGAATAAGGATTGTGATCATTTGTTTGTTACTTAAAACCAACAAACGACACAATCGCTAATCAAAGTAAACGGGTCTTTATAATGTATCGTGAAGACATGCTTTAGCCTATAAGTGGACACTCACCCCAAGAGTTCCCAGGTAAGAGTGACTGGTCCGGTGATGTGGATTTGTACGAACACTCTAGCCTTAGACAGAAAACTCAGGGTCCAGGCATCCACCCTTCAGATTGCATATGTTCACATTATTAAAGCCCAAACTTTGACGATCTGAAACCAAATCAGCGAATGTTTAAGTGCTGCCTGAATAAGGCTATACTTTGTTATCTATGTAAAGGTTTTGATCTTGTGATTATCGTTAAAGTTTGAGTTGGGTTAATACACTAATACAAGTCGCGTTGTGTGTCTAATTAGGAACCCAGGACTTAGACAAGGAGGTGTTTACTAAAAACCCTAAATCTGTAATGTGAGTCATTGTCTTTTATTAAATGCTTTCAAAACCCTAAATGTTTTCCAAGTTGTATTTACAGTGACTAAGTTTTTGTATTCTTAAATTACTATCGGTATATGGGGTTTATATACATTACTTGACAATCTTCACTATTTGACAATGGGTTAGCCAATGAGTGATATGACAATAGTCACAGGAACTGCCACTGAGTTGCAAATATTGATTTGATTAATTGTATACATTTGAATGAACTCACCAGTATTTTGCGCTAATCAAATATTTTTAAAGCGCGTTTCAAGTGAGCTACTGTGAAGAGAAGGAAAGTGCTATGAGGCACTCAAGCTTAAATAAGTGGCTATGTAACCTGAATAAAACGTGTTTTGTAATAAAGGGTTTATCCATCTGAAAATATTTTATGTAAATATGGTCTCATCCCATAGTTTATGAAATGAAAACTACGATGTTTGAAACTCTAACGTTTTTCCTGATAACCGGTCCTGATGAAAATTCTGATGCGAAAATTTTAATACACACCAGTACCACTTGTATCTGATCATGGCTCCCGCCTAGGGTGGGGTCGGTGGTTGTGACAGAAGGTGGTATCAGAGCCACTGGTTTAAGCTAATTAAGTATTGTGAAATACTTAAAATTAGTAATCGGGAAATAAATGAAATAACTTCTATGATCACTGTGATGCTAACCAAATAATATATATACGATTTTCAGAGTTCATTGTTTTTATTGTTTTTACTAACAGTGTGAGCGATAGAGAGTTGTTAGAAGCTTTCAAAAACATATATGTTAATAATTTAAATATGGATACTACTGAAGATCAAGCCGGTACACAAAACCTGGATATGAAGCAGAAAAAGATGAACCTATGATATTCCAAGATCAACCATTAGAAAAAGCACCCCTAAAAAGAGGAGATTGGATTAGAAGGTAAAAAGGGAAAAAAGGAAGAAGAATAAACCAACAACAACAAAAACAAGAGCAACTGGAAAACCAATAGGAAAACCAATCGATTGGGAAAGCTCAAACCCAACGCCCATGCCACTATCATGGGAAGAATTAGACCAACGCATGGCCAGTTGTGAAATATTCAGGCCATTAACCGGTGAAATTGACCTTAGTAAATTCATGTGGTTGTTGCTACCCCTTTAGCCACACTTATTGGACAAAATGGTTGATTTCAACAAGAGCTTTTAGCCACAGTTTAAGTTGCTACGGTCACACATAAGTGAATGTGGCTGTATGATACCTACGATGACTCGACCTTTGGTCACACTTGAGCTGAAAAAAAATAATTTGTGGCAAAAGGCGTATGGTCACAGTTTTTTTGTGTGGTTGTATCCACCTTTTGACTTAGTGCTTATTATGAGAAAAAAGCTTGAGGAAGCCAAAAAGCAACAACAGATCAGTCTAATTGCAGGCACAGACACATGGTTAACTGATGACTCTTTTGATGAATAAGAAGAAGAAATGGCCAATTTTTATTTTTGTTTGATGGCAAAAATTTCTGATGTAGAGTCTCAAACTTCAGAACACAAGACAAGAAGCTTATAATAGATTTTGAAATCTTACCAGAAAAACAAAGTTTAGAAAACAAAAAATTTGATGATTTGAAAAGAATGTTGAATAAAGTAATAATTGGAAATCAATTACTAATTGAGGAGAATCTGATAAAAGAAGCAAACATTGAATTTTATGAAAATGAAAGAAAAGATCTACACACAAAAAAAATCATGACAAAGAAATCAATGTAAAGGGTGGTTTTCAACAAGCAAAACAGTTGATAAACTTTATTGAAACAACGCCCTAAAACAGAGGAGAAGAAATCCCACCACCTTTGTAAAGGCATCAGATCAAAATTCTGATAAGATTACATCAGAATCTGATGCTGAGTCATGCAAATCAATGACTTCTAACAGTTTTTCCTTACCATCAAAATGCAACTCAAAAGGAAAAAGGCATGAATCAAAACAAACATTTTTTTTAAATTCAAAGAGAATTCATCCAAAATTCCAGAAATCTAGTAATCTTCCATCACAATCAAATTTGCCAGAATATTCTAACAAAATAGATTGCATATGTGTTGAAATGCCGAAGCTAATTCAACAACATCTCTCAAAGAACAAACGATCTGTTAATAGCTCAGCATTTAACATAAATTCTAGTGAAAATTACTCATCCGAAGAAGCAAATTCAAGCAGACTTTCATCAGAAAAAGTACCCAAGCAAGTTAGGGTACAAAAAAATCTCTAACTTTACCATTTCAGGACAATCATGTGTAACAGATCTGGTACTGCGATTCAGGAAGCTCCAAGCACATGACTGGGAACAGGAGCTTACTCGGTAACTTTACACCAGTACTGGGTAAATTAGTAAATTTTGGAAATGGGGTAAAGGGGAGAATGTTGGGTTATGGTTTCATTAAGTATGGGTCTTTGACCGTTGAGAAAGTAGCTTACGTAGAAGGTTGAAATAAACCCTACTAAGCTTTGGTCAATTCTGTGACAAAGGGTTTCAGGTAACTCTATTACCAGAAAAATGCTTATTAATTGGTCTAGATAACAACAAAATATAATTAAGTGGAAAAAGAATAAGAAAATCCATCTATTACTTCGATTTTGAAGAAGAAACTGAGCACCCTCAGTTGTGTTTATTTTCAAAAGAAAACAAAGGTATTAGCTGGTTGTGGCATAAAAGGTTAGCCCACTTAAATTTCAAAAATCTAAATCAATTAGCAAGCAAAAGTTTGATAAAAGGATTACTTTTTATATCATCCAAAAATGATAAAATTTGTGAAGCATGTGAATTAGGAACATAAAAGATAGGCTCACATAAAACAATTTCTGAATCTTCAATCACTCAAAATTTAGAACTTTTGCATATGGACATTTGTGGACCTGTAAGCACAGTAAGTTTGTCTGGAAAGAAATACATTTTGGTCATTGTAGATGACTATTCCAGGTACACTTGGGTTGAATTTCTAAGAAAGAAAAGTGAAATCCCATATCTGATCATGAACTTCATCAGAAAAATAGAAAACCTGTTAAAATTACCTGTTAGAAGGATCAGATCTGATAATGGAACAGAATTCAAAAACTCAAAACTTGAGACTTTCCTTATAAGTAAAGGAATTTCTCATGATTTTTCTGCTACAGGAACTCCACAACAAAATGGAATTGTGGAAAGAAGAAATAGAACCTTGGTCGAAGCAGCAAGAACCATGCTAGCTTATACCAAATTGCCCACTTACTTTTGGGCTGAAGCAATCGCTAATGCTTGTTTTATACAAAACAGATCCATCATAAACAAAAGACATCAGAAAACACAGTACAACATCATAAATGGAAGAATACCAAATATAAATTTTTTACATACCTTTGGTTGTAGATGTTTTGTATTCAACGATTTTGAAAGTCTTGAAAAATTTGACATAAAGGCCGAAAAAGGAATCTTTCTTGGTTACTCATTGTACTCAAAAGCTTATAGAGTATTTATTTTAAATACAAGGACAATAAGGGAAAGTTTATATGTATCATTTGATGATTCATCATAAACAAATTTTTCTGGTGAAATTCTAAGAGAAATAAACTCTTCAGATCAAAAAGAAAATTCTGATAATCTTCTAAATCAATTAATAGAAGAACTTCTTGAACATGACTATACAAATAAAGAATCATCCAAGCATCAGTCATCTACTAACCTTGCAGAAAATCTAGAGCCTTCATAAAAAATGTACAAGATTATCAGAACTCTAGAAACTCATCAAAAAAATTGAACTAGCACCAGAATTCTGATCCTCTCAACACAACAAAGGCATTAGATCAAGGGAAGCTTCAGAACCATCATAATCATCAAGTTCACACAATAATTGCAGATGGATCAAAAGTCACTCTCAATCAAACATAATTGGGAATTCAGAAGAAGGTGTAAAAATAAGATCAGCCACTACACATGAATGTGTATATGCTGGTTTTCTGAGCATGATAGAACCTAAGACTATCAAAGAGGCACTCAATGACTCAGATTGGGTCCAAGCAACGTAAGAAGAGCTTGACCAATTTGAAAAGAGTCAAGTATGGAATCTGGTACCTAGACCAACTGACAAATCTGTCGTTGGATCAAAAAGGGTATTCAGGAATAAATCTGATGAACAGGGTATCGTAACAAGGAATAAAGCAAGACTTGTGGTAGAAGTTATTGTCAACAAGAAGGCATAGACTATAATTAAACCTTTACACAAGTTGCCAGATTGGAAGTAGTAAGAATATTCCTTGCTTATACCGTATCAAAAGACTTCAGAGTTTATCAAATGGATGTGAAATCAACATTTCTAAATGGTAAGATTGAGGAAGAAGTATGTGTGCAACAACAAGAAGGCTTTGTTGACCCTAAATTTCCAAAACATGTATATAAATTAAAAAAAGCCTTGTATGGGTTGAAGCAAGCTCCAAGAGCATGATATGAAACTCTTTCAAACTTCTTAATCAATTCAGGCTTCACAAAAGGTAACATTGATACAACTCTATTTCTTAAGACTCATAAGGGACATACTTTGTTGGTTCAAATTTATGTTGATGACATTTTTTTGAGTCAACTAATGAAAAATTTTGCAAAAAGTTAGAAAAGTTGATGACCAACCATTTTGAGATGAGCATGATGGTTGAATTAAACTTTTTCTTGGGTTTACAAGTAAAACAATGAAGTGATAGCATATTTTTGAGTTAATCAAAATATGTCAGAACAATTTTGAGAAAATATTCACTTGAGAATTGCTCTACCTCAAAAACTCCATGGCCACTGGAAACAAACTTGATTTTGAACCAGAAGAAAAAATTGTTGATATTAAAACCTATAGGGGAATGATAGGATCATTGTTGTATTTACAGCCAGTAGACCAGACATAATGTTTTCCACATGCTTTCTGGCAAGATATCAATGTAATCCTAAAGAGTCTCACTTAAAATAAGCAAAAAGGGTTTTTAAATATCTAAAAGGTACATCAGATCTTGGTTTGTGATATTCTTAAGATACAAATTTAGAACTAATAGCATACTCAGATGCAGATCATGCAGGATGTAAACTTGACAGAAAACACACATCTGCTGCCTGTCAAATGTTGGGAGACAAATCAGTGTGTTGTGCAAGCAAGAAACAAAATTGTGTATCTACATCAACAACTGAATCAGAATATGTGGCAGTGGCAAGCTACTGTTCCCAAGTGTTATGGATGCAAACTCAGCTAAGGGACTATGGAGTAAATCTGACAACAATGCCTATGCTATGTGATTCAAAAAGAGTGCAATTTCCGTAACAGAAAATCTTGTGCATCACTCTAGAACAAAACACATTGATGTCAGATATCACTTCATAAAAGATCATGTGGAAAAAGGTAACATTGAAATGTATTTTGTTCCAACAGAAAGACAAATTGCTGAAATTTTCACAAAATCTCTTGATGAAAAGAGATAACTTTTTGGTCAGCAAATTAGGCATGTTAACATGAGATATGAAGAAACATCAGAAATTTTTATGTCACATAAAGTAGAAAATTTTGATTCATCAGAATACTGTAAAAAAATTTGATACTCCATCAGAAACTGCATAAAACCACCAGAAATTCTGGTGATTTATCAGATTTGACCAAGTCAACAGAAAATTTGATATAACTCATTATTTTTGTTATCTTTTTCTCACAAGCTCTATACATGCACACCAACAACACAACAAACATACATTTTTTTCATCAATTCTTTTTCATTTGTTTTTGTTCATTTTCTTTTAAAACAAAATTCAAAAATCCAATAAAAATCTCTTCAGCTTACGGATGGTTGCGTCACAAACTAAAATTTCTGAGCAAAAATTCAATGCACACTCATGCTCTCTCTCTTAACCTTCAATGGTTACTCATCAATACTTAGAGAGAAAAGAAGAGACACCTAGACAGATAATGATGATAACTTCTCAGAAATTAGCCACCTAGATCATAAATGAAGAGAAATTTTATCTCACAATATTCCTTTATAATTCTGACAAAGGATCTTAGTAATAAAGGAAAACGGAGATAAAAATCTAAGTTGGTAGGAGCCGTTTATGGCAAAACCATCACTTTCACTTATAAATAACTATCACTTGGAGATCATTTTCATCTCATCTGTCACTTTCATTTTCTTATTTGCTTAGAATCCCTAAAAACCTTTTCACATTCCAAACCCTAACAATGGCTCATCTTGATATCTCACTCTTTCCACTCCCACTCCACCAAACTTACAACATGAGGATTCGAAGAAATCTTGATGGTCCACATGGGAAGATTGAGGTGTCATCCTTGCCATGCTGCTAAACAGTCCTCAAGGCTATGCTTATCAGCCTATATCTGGATCCATCCAGATATATTGCAAGAGTTCTGGTTTAATGCTCAACTCATCTTCCATGGAAGAAATGTTAGCATTAAGAGTCAAGTGATGGGGAGGGACATAGTCCTAAGCGAGCAAAACATCAGGGAGGTTCCAAATCTCAATGATGACAACAACATCACAACCTTCACTCACCAGGCACTAAACAATACCCTAACCCAGATGGGATATCACGTGGAGAACCATGCAAGGGGAATCAACAAATCCGGGTTCATCAAACCATGGCAGTTCTTGGTCAATCAACTTGAATTATGTTTCTCTAGAAAGTTTGTGAACTTTCATGAGGTCTCATACAAGTTGATGGAGCTTTTTCATGCCATAGTGTAAGAAGTTCCATACGACTTCTCTTAATATCTAATGAGAGATTTTATGACCAACTTGCACTCTCATGAACCATTTTTTATCTATCCTCGTTTCTTACTGAGGGTAATCACTCATCAGGTAGACTTCAGAGGAGTTCCAATTTGGTACCCTAGAGCTGAGATTATTCTTCAAGAAAGTATTCACAATGCCAATCTCATGCCAACTCCTAACGATACTGGATTTGTGACCTTTCTATGGGTTTTTGTTGAACTTATTTTTAAAGTAGATTAACTTTTTTTTATCTTTTCCGTAAGTTTTCCTTTCTTTTAATAGTTTAGTTGTAAATATTCTACATACATACATATACATATATATATAGGGAGAGGATCATGAGAAAACTAGATATAAATGAGAAAACTAGAAAACTAACTAAAAAGCCAAAAAAAAAGCATAAAAACATACAATTCTTTTTTACAATTTTTTTAGAAAAAATCGCTGCATACTTATGTATAAAAACAAAACTTTTTTTTCAAAAAAAAAAAAAATTGTACTGCACATGTGCACTATATGTGTACTACACATGTGCATTATATGTATATGTTGCACATGTGCATTATATGCTTTTTTTATTTTTTTTAAGTTTTTTTATATAATATATATAGCGAATTTTTATAAAAAAATCAAAAAAAAATTGATATGTTTTTTTTGCTTTTTTAGTTAGTTTTTTGGTTTTCTCATTTAAACTAGTTTTCTCATGATCCACCCCCCTATATATATATATATATAATATATATATATATATATATGGGATTCGGTTCAAGAGAGAACCAATCCCAGTTGCGAGAACGATAAGAACTCCTATCATCCAATAGCATATTTACACATCACCCATAACCAAATTAAATCAAAAGGGTATTTTAATCTTTTACTTCCCATGTCACATGTTTTATCTCTCTTCTATTTAAAAGTCATGTGTCACATCTTGTCACATCTTTTCTCTCTCTTCTATTTAAAATTCAACATGTCACATCTTTTCTCTCTCTTTTATTTAAAATTCAACATGAGACACTATTTAGTCGTGATTTTTTGGTAAGTTCGTTTGATAAGATCCTCAAATTTCGTACATCCGAAATCGGGGTGTCGGAGGCTTTAAAAGATGTTTGGCGTAAAAAAAATTGTAAAAAAGTTTTGTTAAAAAATTTTGTGTAAAAATAAAATATTTTTGTTTGGCGTTAAATATTTTTTGTTTTTTGTAAAGTTTAAAGCCACGCGTAAAAAAAGTTTAAACCCGCGCTAAAAAAGTTTAAAACCGGCGTGTAAAAAAATTTAAAACCGCGCGTAAAAAAAGTTTAAAACCGGCGCGTAAAAAAACTTTAAAACTGCCGCCTTAAAGAGTTTTAAACCATCGCGTAAAAAAAAGTTTAAAACGGCGCGTTAAAAAGTTTTAAACCATCGCGTAAAAATAGTTTAAAATCGCGCGTAAAAAAAGTTTAAAACCGGCGCGTAAAAAAGTTTAAAACCGGCGTGTAAAAAAAGTTAAAACCGACGCGCAAAAAAAAAGTTTAAAACCGCACGTAAAAAAGTTTCTAAAACGGCGCGAAAAAAGTTTGAACACGCGCGTAAAAAAAGTTTAAACCGCGCGTAAAAAAAGTTTGAAATCGCACATAAAAAGTTTAAACCCGGTGCGTAAAGAGAAGTTATAAACCGGCGCATAAAAAAAGTTTAAACCAGCGTGTAAAAAAAGTTTAAGCGCGTAAAAAAAATTTAAAACCGGCGCGTAAAAAAAATTTGAACCCGTGCGTAAAAAAAGTTTGAACCCCTACGTAAAATAATTTAAAATCGGCGCGCAAAAAAAGTTTGAACCCCTACGTAAAATAAATTTTCTTACTGTATGATTCAAAAATAATATTAATTAAATCACATTAATTAAATCACAAAATTAATTAAAGCACCATGATTACAACTTTAATTATTAATCATTAAAGAGCTTAGTAAAAATACCAAATTACCCTTATCTTACTAAAAACAAAAACTCATTAATTAAAGCAAAATGAATACAACTACTTTATTGTCTTTTAATCTTATTCATTAAAACACTTTTGATCAATGACTTATATTGGTTCCTACGGTTCTCACAACTTAAGGTGGTTCTCATTTTAACCATCCCCTATATATATAATATATATATATATATAAGAAGGGGGAAACAGAATGGGGGAATGAAAATGGGTGAATCACAAAATAAGACTAATGGTTCCTTGTTTTAAAGAGTCAAAACCCATGATCTTTTCTGGTGGTATTTCAAAAGAGTCAAAACCTTCTTTTCTAAAGCCAATAATATTTTAAAGAAAGGAAAGGCAAAGAGCTCTACAAGACAACAAGTTGTATGTACCATTTCTAATGCCCTACTTATTCCCTCTCATCTAAAAAACAAGAAAACACTTTATCCAGGGGGAACATTCAATTCTGATGATTTTCTAATAGAAGATAAAACCAGAAAATCAAGTTTCAATACATCAGAATTTTGGAGAGATTTTCTGATGATGTCATCAGAAGGAATTTTGTCTTTCAAAAAGGCGGAAGAATGTCAGCTTCTAGAAAGAATACCGGTGGACCTTCTCTCTGATAAAGGGTCCCGCAAGAGGTAAAAGGTACCACATGGCCGTTAGTATTCACCAATCAAAATCCAGATTTTCGAATATATTGGAGATATATTAAAAAGGATTTGGGGATATATCAAAAGTTAAAAAACGGTTTGGATTAAGTTAAAACACCACTAACTTGCCATTAACCAACATAAATGCTAACCAACCCTTAATATTTGTCCACACAAAGCTTATAAATACCCAATTCAAAAGGTCTGGTCTCTCACCTACAACCTCAGAACTCACAATCCCTAAAACCCTTTCGATTTTTGAAAAGCAAAATTCATCCTCAAACTCACCATGGCCACACCAAACATTGTGAACCTCAACATTGCAGTTGTTTATGTAGTTCCCTTCATCAGGGATGATGAATTTCTACCAATGAAAGACAACAACCTCATGATGAATGTTGAACACTCGAAATACGATGAAAAATGTCAACTTTTAGTTGAATTTCTGCTAAGATATATGATTGCTCCAACCAGGACAAAAGCAAGAGAAGTACCAGAGAGCATCCTGCAACAACTTGTTAATACACTCAAGGAAACCAAAAAAGACTAAGTCAAGGCTCACCTTTGGGGAAGTATTTCAGTAGTTATCACTCCAAAGAAAATCGGGGAATGTCTAGAACTCCCAATCAACGGTAACTATATTGAACCACCAAAGAATGAGGAATTTATGGAGAAGTTTATAGAGCTAGGGTACAAGAAAACAATCAAGAGAAACGAGCTACCTGCCTTCTAGCAAGTCATGATGGAAACCCTAACCAAATGCCTAACTTCAAAGATAGGGGTCGGATCAGATAAACCAAACTGTTCTCACAATCATGTATGGACTCATCACTGGGTTCAATATTGATTATGGAACAGAAATCTTTAATCTAATGAAAAGATTTGTTCTTACCAAATCTGGTAGAATTACTTCCCATCTACCTTACCCTAGATTTTGGTCAATCATCATTGCTGAGACATTCGAAGAAAGAAATGTGGAGCTTCCTGCATCAGAAAACATCTAGAAGTCGCTTGTTATGAAACCTTGGTGTGCAACAGAAGGCTGGAAATCTAACAGAGATGTGCCCATTTTACCAGAAAGTATGTTATGTCTGGTAGTAGAAGACTCACCATACCGGAAGTTACATGAAGAGATTCTTAAAAGAAAAGAAGAACACACTGAAGTATTCGACAACAGCTCTTCACCAGATAATGATGATGATCAAGGATCTGTGGCACTAGAAGTTGATGAAATAGAGGAGGTTCAACACTAGAACATCAGAATTTCACTAGAACCAATGGAGGTGGAACAAAATCAAGAAACAGAAGTACATCATGCAGCAGAATCAGGTGCTCAGGTTAATACTTCATTACTTATTGCAAGAAATTCAACAGATTCCGATTCTAAAGAATCTGTTCAAATAAGTTATAAATTTGTACCCAGAATTATTGATGCAATAAATGAAGATATAACCAGTTCTTTACAACTTGACTCCGAATCAATCGGTGAGGAGGAGTTTGAGACCACAACAATTAGAGATCAGACTTCTGATCAAGGAAACCTGGAAGAGAAAAATAGGCTTTTCTCAACAACTCATGGAGGATCATTCTCTGGAGTGGTTCAAGGAAGTGAGGAAATTCTAGATGTGAATAGGTTTCATAAATTTGGTAAAGGTGTACAAGATTGGTCTTTTGACCAATTTAACCCTTTAACAATAGCAGCAAGTGTGTCTTCAGCTGGTTTAGTAGAAGGAACATCTGTTGTTCCACCCTCACCCACTGAAATACCAATCATTTAAAAAAAAAACAGCTTGACAATGTCCTAGACAATGTCATCAGAGTTTGTGCAGACACAACAACCAAGGAAACAAGGTCACCTATTGAAGCAAAACTGGATATGATGCTAGAAGAAATAAGAAATAAAAAATCTGATATGAATTATCAGATTCAGTGGAAGCAATCAAGAGCCAAACAGAGAAAAACACTGAAGCTCTAAAAAACATGCAGTAGTAATAAGAAAATACACCAGAAAGAAACAGATTCATAGTAGACTTCAAAAGAATGTTTGAAGAAATGGAGAATATCAAGGCACAGGTGAAGGAAGCTGTTGAAACAAGAGAAACCACAAATTCTGGTAAATTCCGGAAGAAATCAAAAGTTTAAGAGCAAGCAACAACAGTCTAACAGATGCTCTTGAAAAGCTGGAGAAGAAATGGGCAGCACAGAAAGATCAAAACAGAGCAGAATTTGAAAAGGTGCATGAAGAAGAAAATAAAGATGCTCAACTAATGAGTGATGTACAATCACATGTGAAAAGGATGCACAATAATGTTTCCAGATTGGCAAACATAGACATTCAAGAGTTGAGGAAATCCATTCCTGAAGAAGCTTCACATCTAGAGGTACCAAAGATCATCAGACCAACACAGTCAAAACCAGCAACACCAATCAGTCAATCGGGGCCTACACCAATGGGGCCCTACCACCTGTATCAAAATCTGAACTGCTCAAAAGGTTAGAAGTCTCTCCTCTTGTTATTTCCAAGTTAAGCAGTGGTGCATCAAAAAACAAAAGGAACTACAGCAAGCTCCACCTAAAAGAACTTCATCAGGAGAAACTACCTTCAGTGAATCCTTGAATCTATCAGAGACAAGGAAGTGGTATGACTCTGCAACTTCTTCAAAGAGGCCAAAGATTGTGCAAAGAAATGACTCAGAAGGGAAGGGTATTCTGGTGCAAGAAATTGAAAATGATGTTCCCAGTGTATCATCTCAAAGAATTCTACTAGACTAAGGAAGACAAACTGGACAAACCACTAAGCCCAATGAGCAGGATGTGGGGACAAGAGAGAACTGAAAGGGGAAAACAGCCTTCACAAAGTTCTGACCAATCCAATAATGAGAGTACTCAAAGAAGATACCCTAAACACACCAGATCAAGTGGTAGGAACTCATGAACAAAATAAGTACACTCTACCCAGAAAAGATGGCAATGAAGAGACAGTCAAGGATGGTGATTCAGTAGACCAACTTCATCCTTTGGACATAACCATGCTGAAAAAGACTTATGATCAACAAAAGGGAAATACAAAGTTCATAAGAAGAGCCCTTCATAGCTTGACAAATGTTGGGATAAAACTGTTCAAAAGGGCAGCTTTATCATACTTCGAGCTTTTTATTAATTTTGATTATGTGCTCAGCAAGAAAGTACAACTACCCCCTCCAGATACATCCATCACTGATGAACTTGAAGAAGGAGCCAGAACAAGTGTAATCTTTGAAAAACCATAATTTTCTGTTGTTTTTAGGGATCTTAATGAGAAGAAGGCTTTGAAAGTACTCAAATCATAATCTCAATTACATTAAAGATTGCATGAACAAGAAACAGGAACAACTCAAGGAAAATGGACGTGACAAGGAGGTGCTGAGAAAAGAAATAGAAGAAATCATCAATGAATGGATCACAACAAGAGGATGGTACAAGCAGATGTTCAAAGAATGCCACAAGATGATTTACCACAAGAAGCAACCGAGGAAGGATGATCTCTACAAAATCAACCTCACCAGTGCTAAAAAAAAATCAATTTACGTTTCTTATTTTCCTGTTTTTTGAAACGAAGTTTGTGTTTGCAATGTAATATCCATCAAAAACGGATTTACCAAACCCGCTCCGTTTATCAACCGAACAGTCAGTTAAAATTTTCGTTGCGAATTAAATGCCCAAAATAATTTTAAACGATACATAATCAATTATTATACGGGAATATATAATTAGTTTTTGAAAAACTGTTAAAAATCGCAAAATAAAAATGTTTTGGTTCTGCCGGGTTTCGAACCCGGGTCAGTAACCGGTTCATAAACGAATTAACACACAACACACAAACCACTGCGCCACTGAGGTTACTTGTTAAATGTTAGAATCATTTAATTGATATCTTGACTTTCCGAATTCAAAACCGGCTCCCAAAAGTTCAGTCGTCGGAAATCCCGGCAATCTCGCGAGTTTTAACGACAACTTCCGTTATAACGTAAATCATAAACGCCATATCGGTTATAACCGATGTTTGAGTCCGCGACCAAAGTC
Source organism: Scalesia atractyloides (assembly GCA_947069175.1). NCBI lineage: Eukaryota > Viridiplantae > Streptophyta > Magnoliopsida > Asterales > Asteraceae > Scalesia > Scalesia atractyloides. The sequence continues at coordinate 36,238,622 of CAMTDV010001634.1, forward strand.
ATAACCGCCGGAGAAATTCAAACCAATGAATCCAGTTGGAAATCGGGCCAAATACATCTCGGTTTCTCCCTATAAATTCACCCACAACCCACCGCAAACTTTTTCGCTCAAAACCACACCTTTACCGGACGTAATTCCACTCGCCGGAATATCTCTGCTCTTCGCCGGAAAACCGGTTTCCCCAGTTCTGAGCCTTACTAAACAATTTGAACATATACCGAAGTCACCCACATATTTTGTAAGCTTTCTGAAGTTTCTCTGCTGCAAGACACTCGTCGCCAGAAGGTATTGCTGTCGCCGGAGTTCTGCCGGAAAACAGAGGAAGATAGTCGGTATACCTCACGCCTAATTTTCTTTCTTTTTATTTATATCTCACCTTTGATTGAACATAAAACGCTAAAGAACCTGATTTAACACATCGAACCAGTCGGATTTTCCGACTCTGGTTAAAATCCGACGAAGAAGATGAAGTGCGGTAAACGTATAAGTATAATTAAAATCAAGATATTACTCGGGTTAGACACACAGTCCAGCGGTGGACTGTGTGCACATTAAACACAAACGTCTCGAGTTCGAATCCTGTTTCACACATGCTGCTTCAATAAAAATCATTTTTTTTGTTAAACTGAACCGGAGTCGCCACAGGTATATGTTAAGTATATTAATAATCGGAATAATAACCAAGTTAGACACACAGTCCAGCGGTGGACTGTGTGTATGTTTAAGTCGCACGTCACGAGTTCGAGTCCGGTCTTGTGCATCGACCCGGACAATTATTAACCTTTTTAAATAAAGTCAGAAATGAAAACAAATAGTTTGTATTTAAGTATAATAAAAATTGGATTATATAACATGTTAAACACACAGTCCAGCGGTGGACTGTGTGTTAGTTTAAGCCACAGGTCCCGGGTTCGAGACCTGTGGAGCGCATCGTCCGAATCAATTAAACTGTTTTTAAAATAAAATGATTTTCGGTTTAAACTAATTAATGTATAAATATAATTAAAATCAGATATATAACGGGTTAGACACGTAGCTCAGTTGGTAGAGCTGCGTGCACGCGTACGGGAGGTCTCGGGTTCGAGCCTCACTCAGCGCACAACAATACGCATACGAACCGGTCAACGGTCAGGTCAACGGTCAACGGTCAAGTCAACGGTCAGAAAAAGTCAAAATTTTTTTATTATTTTATTTAATTATTTTAATTAAAAACCAATTAAAAATACTTAAAAATAACATTTTTAAGGTTAGAAAATAGCCTCAAACTCACAAAAATACACCCAACAATCCTACTAAAATAGATTAATAAAATCCGTTTACTTACCAAACCATAATGCGATTTATCTAGGTTAATCTCACTCGTGGTTAAAACCACTTCGCGTGCATTCAACATCATCAACCGAACGCACCCACTGTGAGTGAATCTTACAACTCCCCCTTTTAAATTACACGTTTTGGGGTGTGTCATGTGTTATAAAAATAATTAACTTGTTTATTTAAACTTGTGTCATACCACATCATGATCTAAACTTAGATTGTTTATATTGTTGTGATTACTTATTTCCTTTTGTCAAATTATACGAAACTCATTCATTAAGCCCATCAGTTCCTCGTGGGAGACGAGTTGAACAACGCGTGCCTCAAATCAAATGCATTATTGTTCATGTTTGTATCATTGAGTTTATATTGTTTGTAGTTGTGTCATTCATATTATCATGTTTATGCAATTCATTCATTAGGCCCCTCAGTTCCTCGTGAGAGACGAGTTGAGCATCGCGTGCCTCTAAATGTTCCATTATTGTTCATGTGTGTTTTATTTAATATCTTATGATTGTTGAATAAGTTTACATCTATTTTTACTCATGTTTGGTTGTGCACATATTTCATAATCAATTCAAATAAACTTGTTCAAATGTTTTCCATAGGATTCACTCGCCAACTTTATGTTGATCCAAAACCTTTTTACACATGATACAGGTGAACAGGTTGAAGCAAAGAAAACATAGGAAATGCCTTAGAAGAGAACAAAGATGCTTAGATTGATAGCTAGAACATATTGTAACATTTATTGTAAATTTCCATTAAATTGTATTTAATGAATATGAAACGCATAAAAATGTCATGAGCTTTGATGATAACCCAATCATGCCCCGATCACCTTTTCCGCTGCGGGTCGGGGTGTGACAGATTGGTATCAGAGCCATGACTATAGGGATATAGGATAGGTTATTAGACCCTTAGATCCTATACTATAGTCTGCCTAAATTTTAATTGATTAGGTGGTTACATACAAACTTGTGATATTTATTCGTTTCGTATTTGTTTACATTTACAGTCAAACATACATGCTTATATACATATTCATTATACATATATACATATTCATTATACATATATCGATGTTCATGTATTCAATTTATTTTCATACTCTCATTATCCAAAGATTTTGTTGCAATTTTCAAATCTCATCAAAGTAAGTTCTGCGACGGGCATGTAGTAACTGGAAGGGTACAAGTACCGGTAGTCGGAACGTCCTGTCTAGGTTGGCATTCGTATAAATCCAATATAACGGACCAGTTTGCCTACCTGGGGACCAACGATGAGAGTACGAAGGACCTATTAGGCCAAAGCATGCCACACCAAACGTCGTTCGAACTAACCTACTTCGAGGTGTCACCGTGTCTACACCTGGACACATTCCGAATATCACACGTTGTATACATATTTCTCGATTTTCTCCGGGTTTTTGTGTACGCAACCTGGCAAACCCGTGCGAACCATATGAAAAACCGGTATTCATGGGGGCCCACATGATTACACAGGTAAAGTATGGCGGCATGTAGGGCCTAACGGCGAGCAAAACCCAAGACATCCTATGGATGTAGTAGATTTATTTTTTTATAATTATTTTATGAATGTTCATTCCTAATGCGACCCATGAACCCAAAAACATCCAACTCATATTCTTGTCATGTATTCCTTGTAGATGTCTTCTAATCTCGCCCGTAGGAAGACGAGAGCAAGAAAAGCCCGCGAACGCATGGCTGCCTTAATCGCTCAACAAATGGCTGCCGTAATACCCAACATAGTAATCCAAGTTCAACAAGCACTCACCGATAATCCTGTCAATCAAGCAAACCAAAACGTTATCAACTCTCCATCAAATATCACTAAATGCACCTACAAGCATTTCAAATCATGCGATCCTCCGAAATACAAAGGGACTGAAGATGTCACCGCTCTCCTCCATTGGTTTGAAGAAATGGAGAACACTTTTCTAAATTGCGATTGCCCTGACGATCGCAAAGTGCGATATGCTACCGGTCAATTATATGGAATAGCACTTACTTGGTGGAATACAGAGAAGGCCAAACGAGGCGTCGACGATGCTATGACCTTAACTTGGAACGAATTGAAGGAAATCATGACCAGACGATTTTGCCCAAGGAGGGAAATCAAGAAATTAGAAGATGAATTTTATTTGTTGAAGCAAAAGGAAGGAGACCACACCACCTACAATAAAAGATTCCTCGAGTTACATCAAATGGTTCCCAACATGTTCACTCCCCTCTACCGTTTGATCGAGCACTACATTCGTGGTCTTCCGTCAAAGATTCAAGACCCTGTAATAAGTACCAAGCCTGCAACTTTGGAAGCAGCAATGGAGCTAGCAATAGAGCTTACCGAGAATCGAATCCGAAACAAAGACTTCAAGGAGGAGAAGAAGAAGGATAAAGAATCGACTGAAACCTCCGACTACACCCAAACCGAATCCCCTTCTCAACCCAATCCTAAGAGAAGAAGAGACGGGCAACTTTTCGCTGCTACCCAACGAAATCAACCAGTTTTACACGCCATACCCCTCCAAGCTATCCCAATCACTTAAGTGGCACCCAACTCAACTTACCCAAATAAGAAACCATATCTTGGACCTCACCCTCGATGCAACAACTGTTTTTATCACCATCCCTATACCTTACCTTGTCGTCTATGTGCAACTTGTGGATGCTATGGTCATTTGAGCAAGGTTTGTCGCACCTTCCAAAACCAAACCTTTTCCCCTAGTCAAAACATGGCCCAAACTTATCATCAACCCCAAAACCTCGTGTTCCCATATGCTCGAGCTTGTTTCAATTGTGGCGACCCTACCCACTTTAGAAACACATGCCCTCAATTGGTTAACGTCATCAACACTCAAGCCCAATCAAACCCAGTTAACCAAGTAAACCAAAAAACCCAACCACTATGCCACCAGCAAGAGGAAGAGTCTTCAATATCAATGCCAATCCGGTCGAAGATAATGACGGCCCAATTGAAGATACTCAACTAGTCCTCTTCGCCGAAGATCCAGATTCAACTCCTATCGTTTAGTTTTATGTTTTTCTTTATCACATAGAACCAAACATAACTTAAGGATAAAGCCAATGAAACTTTGACGAGAATACGGTGGATACGCCGCTGGTACTTCCTATATATAAGTATTCTTGTCAAAGGATCAGAAGCATTATCTGGCGGTTATGAGAGGTTCCATGTGTAGACTGTTAGAGTAATTATTGTTTATTATTTTCAGTATATGCATTTGCCGAGGCCGCAGCCCCCCATTTATGAGGTTGAGCTTGATCCCCATTTTATTATGCGGTTGATCAGTGGCGTGCCCTCACGATCGGCTCCGTTTGATTGAGCCTTGATCGGTCATTTCATTTTACATTTCAATACATGCAATACGATCGGCTCCGTTTGATTGAGCCTTGATCGCACAGTTCAAATTTACATTTCCAGTTCATGCAATACGTTCGGCTCCGTTTGATTGAGCCTTGAGCGCACAGACAATTTCATTATCAGTATCTTGTGGTTGTGGTGTTTGTAGTAGAGTCGCATAGAACTAATCATAACTTGCGGATAAAGTCAATGAGAATTTGACAAGAATATGGTGGATACGCCGCTGGTACTTCCTATATATAAGTATTCTTGTCAAATGATCGGAGGCATTATCAGGCGGTTATGAGAGGTTCCATGCATAGGCTGTTTGTGTGATTGTTGTTTAGATTAAGTTGTTCATTTTCAGTACATGCAATACGTTCGGCTCCGTTTGATTGAGCCTTGAGCGCACATACAATTTCATTTTCAGTACATGCAATACGTTCGGCTCCGTTTGATTGAGCCTTGAGCGCACAGACAATTTCATTATCAGTATCTCGTGGTTGTTGTGTTTATTGTAGAGTCGCATAGAACTAATCATAACTTGCGGATAAAGTCAATGTGAATTTGACAAGAATATGGTGGATACGCCGCTGGTACTTCCTATATATAAGTATTCTTGTCAAATGATCGGAGGCATTATCAGGCGGTTATGAGAGGTTCCATGCATAGGCTGTTGGTGTGATTAAGTTATTCATTTTCAGTACATGCAATACGCTCGTCTCCGTTTGATTGAGCCTTGAGCACACAGACAATTTCATTTTCAGTACATACAATACGATCGGCTCCGTTTGATTGAGCCTTGATCGCACATATATATTTCATTTCACTATTTTATGTTTGTTGTATTGGTTGTAGAGTTATATAGGACTAATCATAATTCACTGATAAAACCAATGAAAATTTGACAAGAATATGGTGGATACGCCGCTGGTACTTCCTATATATAAGTATTCTTGTCAAAGGATCAGAGGCATTGTCGGACGGTTATGAGAAGTTCTATGTAGGATTTATTAGTTTCTTGGTAACTAATCATAACTTGTGGATAAAACTAATGAAAATTTGGCAAGAATATGGTGGATACGCCGCTGGTACTTCCTATATATAAGTATTCTTGCCAAAGGATCAGAGGCATTATCAAGCGGTTATGAGAAGTTCCATGTAGGATTTAGTATTGCCTTGGTTGGAATTTGTGTTACATTTATATCATCTTGCTATTTAAAGAGATTGGATTGTGTTCCATTTCTACATAAACTAACCTCTCCATCATAACAAATGAGAGAGGAACTTCCACCATTCAAACATATATGCTATCAGAATGTGGATTCAAATATTAGCTGTTGTGCTTATTTATGTTCAAATATTAGCTGTTGTGTTTAATTATGTTCAAATATCAGCTGTTGTGTTTTATTTATGTTTCCATGTAGGTTGTAGTGTTAGAAGTTTTGCCTTAGGATATAACCATACTTTTCCAAACGTACCTAAACTCTTATGCATGACATCATTTTTAGCGAATCATTCCTGCTTATCAATACTTATACAGTAGGCAACAAAAAGCGATTCCTGTAATAGGGTACTTAACCTTTACAAGGAACGTTACCTCCTCAAACAAAAACTTAAACCCTTATTTTTCTAAGCATATAACTGACAAACTAAACACCATCATTCTTTTAGTCAAATATATCACCATTTAAATTTCGGGACGAAATTTCTAAAAAGCAGGGGATACTGTAACATCCGTCAAAAACGGATTTACCAAACCCGCTCCGTTTATCAACCGAACAGTCAGTTAAAATTTTCGTTGCGAATTAAATGCCCAAAATAATTTTAAACGATACATAATCAATTATTATACGGGAATATATAATTAGTTTTTGAAAAACTGTTAAAAATCGCAAAATAAAAATGTTTTGGTTCTGCCGGGTTTCGAACCCGGGTCAGTAACCGGTTCACAAACGAATTAAACACACAACACACAAACCACTGCGCCACTGAGGTTACTTGTTAAATGTTAGAATCATTTAATTGATATCTTGACTTTCCGAATTCAAAACCGGCTCCCAAAAGTTCAGTCGTCGGAAATCCCGGCAATCTCGCGAGTTTTAACGACAACTTCCGTTATAACGTAAATCATAAACGCCATATCGGTTATAACCGATGTTTGAGTCCGCGACCAAAGTCATAACCGCCGGAGAAATTCAAACCAATGAATCCAGTTGGAAATCGGGCCAAATACATCTCGGTTTCTCCCTATAAATTCACCCACAACCCACCGCAAACTTTTTCGCTCAAAACCACACCTTTACCGGACGTAATTCCACTCGCCGGAATATCTCTGCTCTTCGCCGGAAAACCGGTTTCCCCAGTTCTGAGCCTTACTAAACCATTTGAACATATACCGAAGTCACCCACATATTTTGTAAGCTTTCTGAAGTTTCTCTGCTGCAAGACACTCGTCGCCGGAAGGTATTGCTGTCGCCGGAGTTCTGCCGGAAAACAGAGGAAGATAGTCGGTATACCTCACGCCTAATTTTCTTTCTTTTTATTTATATCTCACCTTTGATTGAACATAAAACGCTAAAGAACCTGATTTAACACATCGAACCAGTCGGATTTTCCGACTCTGGTTAAAATCCGACGAAGAAGATGAAGTGCGGTAAACGTATAAGTATAATTAAAATCAAGATATTACTCGGGTTAGACACACAGTCCAGCGGTGGACTGTGTGCACATTAAACACAAACGTCTCGAGTTCGAATCCTGTTTCACACATGCTGCTTCAATAAAAATCATTTTTTTTGTTAAACTGAACCGGAGTCGCCACAGGTATATGTTAAGTATATTAATAATCGGAATAATAACCAAGTTAGACACACAGTCCAGCGGTGGACTGTGTGTATGTTTAAGTCGCACGTCACGAGTTCGAGTCCGGTCTTGTGCATCGACCCGGACAATTATTAACCTTTTTAAATAAAGTCAGAAATGAAAACAAATAGTTTGTATTTAAGTATAATAAAAATTGGATTATATAACATGTTAAACACACAGTCCAGCGGTGGACTGTGTGTTAGTTTAAGCCACAGGTCCCGGGTTCGAGACCTGTGGAGCGCATCGTCCGAATCAATTAAACTGTTTTTAAAATAAAATGATTTTCGGTTTAAACTAATTAATGTATAAATATAATTAAAATCAGATATATAACGGGTTAGACACGTAGCTCAGTTGGTAGAGCTGCGTGCACGCGTACGGGAGGTCTCGGGTTCGAGCCTCACTCAGCGCACAACAATACGCATACGAACCGGTCAACGGTCAGGTCAACGGTCAACGGTCAAGTCAACGGTCAGAAAAAGTCAAAATTTTTTTATTATTTTATTTAATTATTTTAATTAAAAACCAATTAAAAATACTTAAAAATAACATTTTTAAGGTTAGAAAATAGCCTCAAACTCACAAAAATACACCCAACAATCCTACTAAAATAGATTAATAAAATCCGTTTACTTACCAAACCATAATGCGATTTATCTAGGTTAATCTCACTCGTGGTTAAAACCACTTCGCGTGCATTCAACATCATCAACCGAACGCACCCACTGTGAGTGAATCTTACAACTCCCCCTTTTAAATTACACGTTTTGGGGTGTGTCATGTGTTATAAAAATAATTAACTTGTTTATTTAAACTTGTGCCATACCACATCATGATCTAAACTTAGATTGTTTATATTGTTGTGATTACTTATTTCCTTTTGTCAAATTATACGAAACTCATTCATTAAGCCCATCAGTTCCTCGTGGGAGACGAGTTGAACAACGCGTGCCTCAAATCAAATGCATTATTGTTCATGTTTGTATCATTGAGTTTATATTGTTTGTAGTTGTGTCATTCATATTATCATGTTTATGCAATTCATTCATTAGGCCCCTCAGTTCCTCGTGAGAGACGAGTTGAGCATCGCGTGCCTCTAAATGTTCCATTATTGTTCATGTGTGTTTTATTTAATATCTTATGATTGTTGAATAAGTTTACATCTATTTTTACTCATGTTTGGTTGTGCACATATTTCATAATCAATTCAAATAAACTTGTTCAAATGTTTTCCATAGGATTCACTCGCCAACTTTATGTTGATCCAAAACCTTTTTACACATGATACAGGTGAACAGGTTGAAGCAAAGAAAACATAGGAAATGCCTTAGAAGAGAACAAAGATGCTTAGATTGATAGCTAGAACATATTGTAACATTTATTGTAAATTTCCATTAAATTGTATTTAATGAATATGAAACGCATAAAAATGTCATGAGCTTTGATGATAACCCAATCATGCCCCGATCACCTTTTCCGCTGCGGGTCGGGGTGTGACAGATTGGTATCAGAGCCATGACTATAGGGATATAGGATAGGTTATTAGACCCTTAGAGCCTATACTATAGTCTGCCTAAATTTTAATTGATTAGGTGGTTACATACAAACTTGTGATATTTATTCGTTTCGTATTTGTTTACATTTACAGTCAAACATACATGCTTATATACATATTCATTATACATATATACATATTCATTATACATATATCGATGTTCATGTATTCAATTTATTTTCATACTCTCATTATCCAAAGATTTTGTTGCAATTTTCAAATCTCATCAAAGTAAGTTCTGCGACGGGCATGTAGTAACTGAAAGGGTACAAGTACCGGTAGTCGGAACGTCCTGTCTAGGTTGGCATTCGTAAATCCAATATAACGGACCAGTTTGCCTACCTGGGGACCAACGATGAGAGTACGAAGGACCTATTGGGTTGGCTATCAGAATTTCTGATGAGCGAATTTGTCTAAGAGATAAGGCTCTGCCACATTTGTAAAGTAGCAAGTTGACCTTGATAGATTCAATGAATATGCCAAAAAGCTACTTTATGCAGGGCAAGTGCATGAATAAACAAATGTTTATTCATGATGAAGACTCTCTATAAGTAGAGAAGTAACCACCGAAGGATAATGAGTTAAGCCAAGCATTCAGTACATACAACATAAACTTCATTGCCCTTTACTACAAAATTATTAAAGTATTCGTTTGTAATAGTCAATGACCTCACAATCACCTTGTAAACCATTTTGTTTCAAAGTGATATAAACTTGAAAATTCTGTTAGTTGTGTTTCTTGAAAGTTTGATTTCTATTTCCGCACATTAGTTTCACATTTGTTGAAATCACTTGCCATATTAAGTTAAAAGGGCATTGTTATATGGGATCAACAGCGAGTTTACAGTTATGCCATTTGGACTAACAAATGCTCCAGCAGCATTTATGGACATGATGAATAGGATATGTAAACCATAAATGGATAAATTTGTAATTGATTTATAGACGATATACTTATTTATTCCAAGACTGAGGAAGAGCATACCGTACATCTTCATTTGCGGTTAACACTATTGAGGAAAGAGAAGATGTATGCTAAATTCTCTAAGTGTGAATTCTGGTTGCAAGAAGTGCAATTTTTGGGACATTTGATTAATTATGAACGAATTCATGTGGATCCCACAAAGATCGAAGCGATTACAAGATGGAAAGTCCCTAAGTCACCTACGGAAGTCAGAACTTTCCTAGAACTAGCAGGAATTTATCGACGCTTTATTCAAGATTTTTCTCGGATAGTCGTTCCGTTAACCAAGTTAACATGTAAATCGGTTGAGTTTGAATGGGGACCCAAGCAGGAAGAAGCCTTTACAACCTTAAAGCAAAGGTTAATGAATGCACCGATACTTGCATTACCAGAAGGAACTGAGGATTTGTAGTATTTTGTGATGCTTCTAAATTAGGATTAGGATGTGTTCTGATGCAACGTGAAAATGTGATTGCTTACGCGTTTAGGAAACTGAATAAGCATGAAGAAAACTATACAACTCATGATTTAGAATTAGGAGTGACAATTTTTGCCTCAAAATTTGGAGACATTATTTGTATGTAGTAAGTTTACCATTTTTATAGATCATTAAAGCTTAAGATATATTTTTGGGCAAAAAGAGTTGAACATGAGGCAAAGACGATGGATGGAAATTCTAAGTTACGATTGTGATATCCAATATCACTAAGGTAAAGCTAATGTGGTAGTTGTTGCTTTAAGTCGTAAGTATCAGGAGAAACCAAGACGAGTCTGTGCTCTCAGATTAAATCTACATATAGATTTAATGGAACAATTGAAAAGTACCCAGACAATAGTAATCAAGGATGATGCTGAAGGATTAAAAGGAATAAAAAAAGAATTAGAAAAAGGAACGGATGGAATTTGGAGATTTCATATGAAAAGGATTTGGGTACCTATCCAAGGAAACCTATGACATAGAATCTTAGAAGAAGCTCATAAGTCTAAGTATACGATGCATCCTGGAAGCGATAAGATGTATCAAGATTTGAGGAAGAATTTTTGGTGGATAGGAATGAAGAAGGATATAGCTAGTTACATCTCTAAGTGTTTGACTTGTTCCAAGTAAAAGCAGAACATAAGAAACCTTCAAGTTTACTTCAACAATTAGAAATGCCAGTATGGAAATGAGAATTGATAACAATGGATTTTGTTATCAAATTACCCAAAACAACAAAAAGTAACGACACAATTTGGGTAATTGTGGGTCGGCTAACCAAGTCAGCTTATTTTCAACCAATGAAGGAAACCTTTAGTATGGAAAGATTAACTAAATTGTATGTGGATGAAGTAGTTTCATTACATGGAATTCCGTTATCGATAGTGTTTGATAGAGATAGTCGTTTTACTTCTCTTTTTTGGAAAAATTTACAAAAAGCTACGGGAACACGACTAATGTAACACCCCAAATCACGTAAAAACAACACGCGGCGGAAACACTTGGGGAGTCACGTTACAAATTGTTTCACAACACATGGTACTTAAAGTTTTGTTTTATTGAATAATGAATTACATTGTCTTGAAATAATAGAATTTAAATACAAACAATTTATCTTTCGGATTTTAAATGTCACTATGGCCTGCGTCCATCCTATGTGAAGTTTGCATCCAAATTATCAAATAATGTATCCTGAAACATATGTGAAAATACGTACGTCATCATAAAAATGCCTGTGAGTAACATAGGTTTTGAATTGACGATTCATGGCCTAGAAAATGTTTGACTAATACAAAAAGTAGCCATGGATCGTTATAAAAGTATTTATTAATGAAATCATATGAAAATCAAATGATATAAAAGAAATGATGCACGGTTAACTTAATAACAAAATATGTCTAGTCTCGTATGAAAATGTTGTGTCTTGTATAAAACATGTCTTGTGTAAATTGACTTGTCTTATGTCTTGTTTGAAGTGGTTTAGATAACACTACGATATGTAATATGATAAAAGCACTTATATATAGGAAGTACCAACGGCGTATCCACCATGCTGTTATCATATTACTCACGTCTCATTATATAAATCACTCACCATAAACCAATCAAAGAAAATGTCTTGTTTATGCCAATGTAATGTCTTGTGTAAATCGTTATTATGTATAAACCATTGTCTAAATGTCACGTGTAAGATAATGTCAAATTGTCAATTGTCTAAATGTCATGTGTAAACCGATGTCTTGCATAAACAAAAGTCTTGTATTTCAAATGTCTAGTAATAACCAATGTCTTGTATGTCAAGTAAAAAGTCTTTACTCAAACCACATGTAATAGTGTCATGTATAACCAAATGTCTTGTGTTGCCGAATGTCGTGTACAAAACATGTATTTGAATAAACGTTTAAATCAAAACTTATGTTTTGAAATCCACAACTTTTATTAATATGAACATTCATGTGGTTTGTTATTCGGATACATTCAAGCCTTGTCGTTTGTCAGATAATCCCTTATAAGGAAAAAGGTTTATCAATTGTTCATCGGATTCGGTCATTCCCCAATGGATACTTCCAAACAAACTAGGAAGCGGGAATGAGGTTATGAAACCTATGGAACCATGACATACTACCGGTCAGCGGAATAATGTTAATGAATGTATCTTGTATCGTTCAACATACCAAAATGTTGTATTCAATGTAAGCATGTCATGTAAAATGTCTTTGTAAACCATGTACTATGTATGCTGAGTCAATATGTTAAATAAGGTGTTCATGAAAATCAAGGTGCTAGATATGCTAAGTTAACATATGAAGCAAAATGGATCCTTGAAATCAATGTGCTAAGCATGCTAAATCAACATACGAAGCAAAATGTAATTGAAATCATGTACTATATGTACTATGTAATCAAAGCGTTTATAATGTCATGAAATCACGAAAGTAGTCATAGGCACATATGTATCACCCCAAAACTTTTGAAAACATAAAAGAGGAGACTATGTACTCACATGGATTGCTAGTGTGTCCTTTGTTATCAATGATCAAACAAACTCGAGTGTCCGAGGAATCAAGCGGATCTTAATATTGGATAACTATGTAAATATCAAGACTTTAATTGGAGGATCGGATAGAATGAAGTCTTGTAATACCAAATGAGTGTTGGAACTCATATGAAATGGTTAAACAAAGTCTACATTCTGTTTTAGAAAGATTCCTAAGTGCTTTTGACCCGTTATGATTCGTTAAGGTAGTTTACGCTACTTTAGCATGCCATTTGCGTAAATATGTGTTCGGATGGTTAGATATGTGTTGTGATAAGTCTAATATGCCAAAATAAGCTTGATATAGTTGCAACATCAGTCTATATGTCAAAATATTGGTCACGTATGCTTAAAGTTGATTTATGCGCAAAAAGGGCATTTTGGTCATTTATAATGGCATACTTAGCGACTTAACATAACACTAACCAAATGACGTGACCATAAGGTATAAACTTAGAGGGCTATTCCCTATACAACTATGGTCACAAATATGTGTTTGGTCAGATCCTAAGATCGACCAAACAGGTCGGATTAGAAAGTCAAAGTGGTTGGTCAATGCCGCTCGACTAAGTTATAAAAGTATTTTGGTACCAAAACAAAATGTTTTGATACCCGAAAATAGTTTCGTCGTATATGCACATTTTGCGCATTATTGACCGAAACTTTGACTCCTCACTTCGACTAGTCAACGTGGTAATCAGTAGGCATGATCGCTAAGGATCATAACCATCGTGATTACAATCACGTTGCAAAGTCTAATTGGACTTTACTTTGACCAATTAATGGTCAAAGCTGAAAGTCAAACACTGTTTGACTTTTAGCTTGAATTAGCTAAAATAAATAACAAGACTAGGAGAGAGCACTTACTTGTGTTGAAGAACACTTGAAGGGCTCAAGGATGAAGAATGGACCAGAAAACTCAGATGGGAGGCCTACAACAATGTGGTAGCCTCCACTTAGAGATATAGAGGAAGAAAGAGTGAATGAGCAAGGAATGAGGTTGCATCAAGCACCTATTTATGGGATGTTGTAGGATCATTACAAGTGCCTCCTAACGTGTTACAAGCAGCAGGGAAGCTCCTAGTTTCGAATTAGCGGTTTAAATATGAGTCTGCCACATTTCTGAAGTGTTGGAGGGTCCTTACGGACCATATGGTTAATTTACTTACGGTCCGTAAGCTTAGTGGTGGACAACAAGTTTTGAAAAGTGGCAAAACATGTCCCTTCACTTGTATTTGATGTGTTTTGGCATTTCTAACACATGTTAACCTCGTTTTCAAGCTTCATAGGGAAGATAAAACATAATGAACTTGAAAAATGTTCAGCAATGTTTCGGATGTTGGCTCGTTCGGTTGTACGGTTGCGGTTTTCGGTTAATTACGACGAAAATCGTAACGAAAACGCAAATGACCGCAAGTGCGCAATGAATGATATTTTTGCATTCCTATCACTAAAATACAAATTAATAATGATTAAAAAAATTTTTGGATGCTCGTACATGTTCCGGGTAGCGAAATACGCGAATTGGCGTAGTTTCGTAGGATTTGCAAAATAGTCCCTGAGCTTGAATAAACTTGTTTTTGCCATACCGAACCCTTCAAAACTTATTTCTAAGTTATGTAAAGGATATTTAGGGTATGTTTAACTTATTTCACTATTCCGGAATATACCGTTGCGTTAAACTGATTATTTTTTACGTAACAGTTTACGCAAAATTGTTTAAGTGCTCGATTTTGAACAAGGATTGATATTGTGCAATTGTTACGGATAAATTTCACAATTCAATGAATAAAACACATGGTTTTATTTCTTATGAAATTGTTTGGGATTTGATAATGACAACTGAAGGCACAGTTGTCACAGTCTCCCCTACTTTAGGAAATTTCGTCTTGAAATTTATTCATAGGAATCTGTTTGCATACGTGTGTCAAGCAATCGTTTTGCACGGAATCTAGGGTTTCATCTATTTACATAGAATAACCCATCAAGGATCTCCACATAAGGCATAACTTTATTATTCCCTAGTGGATACTTCCTCAGATAATGTAGGAAATGGGAACTGTTATACCTGTGATGCTCTTCTCCTAATAGATATTTCCTTGATTAATGAAGGAAGTGGAGATGAGAGATTTGATTTATGGTAAAACCGAATCGACCAATAGTACTGCGAGGATTTGGCTCTTCGTTTCAGTGTCTTGTTAAGCATTCTTAGAAATCCAATCATGGATTTAAAAGTAATACTTCAAGTGTTCCTTTAAGAATCTAATTATTAAGATAGGAAGATTCTACAAGGATCTGTGTCTCGTTTCCGCAGTGGATATTCTTCAGAAGAGAAAATGAACGGATAATTTATTTTCCTTAATGGATACTTCGTTAGAAGCGGAAATGAAGGATTTTTTAATAGATTATTCATTTCCCAGTGGATACTTCTTTAGAAGCGAAAATGAATGGATAATTAATTTTCCAGTGGATACTTCGTTAGAAGCGGGAATGAAGGATTGTCGAATAGATTATTCATTTCCCATTGGATACTTCTTTAGAAGCGAAAATTAATGGATAATTCATTTTCCAGTGGATACTTCATTAGAAGTGGAAATGAAGGATTGTCAAATAGATTATTCATTTCCCAATGGATACTTCTTTAGAAGCGAAAATGAATGGATAATTCATTTTCGTGGATACTTCATTAGAAGCGGAAATGAATGATTGTGAATAGATTATTAATTTCCCAGTGGATACTTCTTTAAAAGCGACAATGAATGGATAATTCATTTTCCAGTGGATACTTCATTAGAAGCGGAAATGAAGGATTGTGAATAGATTATTCATTTCCCAGTGGATACTTCTTTAGAAGCGAAAATGAATGGATAATTCATTTTCCAGTGGATACTTCATTAGAAGCGGAAATGAAAGATTGTGAATAGATTATTCATTTCCCAGTGGATACTTCTTTAGAAATGGAAATGAATGGATAACTCATTTTCCAATGGATACTTCATTAGAAGCGGAAATGAAGGATTGTGAATAGATTATTCATTTCCTAGTTGATACTTTTTTAGAAGCGAAAATGAATGGATAATTCATTTTCCAGTGGATGCTTCATTATAAGCGGAAATGAAGGATTGTGAATAAATTATTCATTTCCCAGTGGATATTTCTTTAGAAGCCAAAATGAATGGATAATTCATTTTCCAGTGGATACTTAATTAGAAGCAGAAATGAATATAGATAGTTTCGGTTTCTCGTTTAAAATAGCACATATTAATTTAGGATAACATAAAATCCTCAAGTGATTTGGATAACGCTACGTTAAGTAATACAATAAGAACACTTATATATAGGAAGTACCAACGGCGTATCCACCATGTTCTTATTGTATCACATTCGTCTCATTATTTAATCACTCTAGATTTTATGTCATTATACTCAGCAGGACTTATTATGGTTTCTATGCGTCGAATTTCATAATTATGTGTGCACCCATAATTACTTAACTCGTTGTATATTCCGCATAGCTT
Source organism: Scalesia atractyloides (assembly GCA_947069175.1). Classification (NCBI taxonomy): domain Eukaryota; kingdom Viridiplantae; phylum Streptophyta; class Magnoliopsida; order Asterales; family Asteraceae; genus Scalesia; species Scalesia atractyloides. Next base: position 36,255,239 of record CAMTDV010001634.1, read on the forward strand.
ATCTTGCCAAGTGGTGGATTATGGACAGGGTCAAAGAAGGATGCTTTGTTTCAACAATTGGAATAGTGCGTGCGTCTCACATGTTTATTCGATAAAGAATGTCTGTTCACAATCAAGACGAATTACGAGAGTAGTTCAGTTTCGTAAAGAATGAGAACCTTGTAATTTGTTATATGGATATACATTACACATACATACACAAGCATAATAGTTTGCAAATGAAATATCATTACATAATATCTGAAAAAGTGTTCATGAGTTTCGAAGAACAAAAGAAATCGAAATGTAAAGTCCTAGTTGTTTATAACTGCATTGTTGTTGGCACGAGGCTCATTAACTCCAGCGTTAAGAGCACATCCCTGAGCAGGGTTGTTAACAATTTGGTTTTGTGCAGCAGCAATGCGACAAGTGGTAGCCGTATGTCCAAAACGTCCACAATTTAAGCATTTTTGACAATGAACATTGGCATGATGGGGGAGGTTACATTGGTTGCAAAGAGGTGCATTTCCATTGTATGGTTTCCTAGCAGGGGGCTGTGCTATTTGATTGGGAGGGGCTTGATTGGTTGAGTAACCACAACGAAATTTTGTGAAGCCTTAACGCTTTCTCGATTTCTTGGAAGGTTCAGCTTTGATTTCTTTGGGTTTCTCTTGTATAGTCTCATCAGATGGTTTCTTATCGCCTTTGCGGAAAAGTTTACCCTTTTTTATTTGAGACTCAGTCAGGGTAGCAGAGAGTTCGATAACTTGTCGAGCGGTGGTAGGGTTGCTACCAGTAACCTGTTGAACTTGTGTTTTTGTTTTGGTATTCACCTAAGAATAGGTGATGGTATTGTGTTAAGAATCTAAGCGCAAGTAAACTCGCGTTAGGGTCCTAGGAAGGTTATAGACTAGGTCAAAGCATTACTAATAACCTAATTCCCTATAACCATGGCTCTGATACCAATCTGGAACACCCCAAATCGTGTAAAAACAACACGCGGCGGAAACACTTGGGGAGTCACGTTACAAATTGTTTCACAACACATGGTACTTAAAGTTTTGTTTAATTGAATAATGAATTACATTGTCTTGAAATAATAGAATTTAAATACAAACAATTTGTCTTTCGGATTTTAAATGTCACTAGGGCCCGCGTCCATCAAATGTGAAGTTTGCATCCAAATCATCAAATGATATATGAAAATAGGTACGTCAGCATAAAAATTCCTGTGAGTAACATAGGTTTTGAATTGACGATTCATGGCCTAGAATGTGTTAGAAAATGTTTGACTAATACAAAAGTTAGCCATGGATCGTTATAAAAGTATTTATTTTATGAAATCATATGAAAATCAAATGATATAAAAGAAATGATGCATGGTTAACTTAATAATCAAAATATGTCTAGTCTTATATGCAAATGTTGTGTCTTGTATAAAACATGTCTTGTATAAATTGACTTGTCTTGTGTCTTGTTTGAAGTGACTTAGATAACGCTACGATATGTAATATGATAAAAGCACTTATATATAGGAAGTACCAACGGCGTATCCACCATGCTGTTATCATATTACTCATGTCTCATTATATAAATCACTCACCATAAACCAATCAAAGAAAATGTCTTGTGTAAATCGTTATTATGTATAAACCATTGTCTAAATGTCACGTGTAAGATAATGTCAAATTGTCAATTGTCTAAATGTCATGTGTAAACCGATGTCTTGCATAAACAAAAGTCTTGTATTTCAAATGTCTAGTAATAACCAATGTCTTGTATGTCAAGTAAAAAGTCTTTACTCAAACCACATGTAATAGTGTCATGTATAACCAAATGTCTTGTGTTGCCGAATGTCGTGTACAAAACATGTATTTGAATAAACGTTTAAATCAAAACTTATGTTTTGAAATCCACAACTTTTATTAATATGAACATTCATGTGGTTTGTTATTCGGATACATTCAAGCCTTGTCGTTTGTCAGATAATCCCTTATAAGGAAAAAGGTTTATCAATTGTTCATCGGATTCGGTCATTCCCCAATGGTTACTTCCAAACAAACTAGGAAGCGGGAATGAGGTTATGAAACCTATGGTACCATGACATACTACCGGTCAGCGGAATAATGTTAATGAATGTATCTTGTATCGTTCAACATACCAAAATGTTGTATTCAATGTAAGCATGTCATGTAAAATGTAATTGTAAACCATGTACTATGTATGCTGAGTCAATATGTTAAATAAGGTGTTCATGAAAATCAAGGTGCTAGATATGCTAAGTTAACATATGAAGCAAAATGGATCCTTGAAATCAATGTGCTAAGCATGCTAAATCAACATACGAAGCAAAATGTAATTGAAATCATGTACTATATGTACTATGTAATCAAAGCGTTTATAATGTCATGAAATCACGAAAGTAGTCATAGGCACATATGTATCACCCCAAAACTTTTGAAAACATAAAAGAGGAGACTATGTACTCACATGGATTGCTAGTGTGTCCTTTGTTATCAATGACCAAACAAACTCGAGTGTCCGAGGAATCAAGCGGATCCTAATATTGGATAACTATGTAAATATCAAGACTTTAATCGGAGGATCGGATAGAATGAAGTCTTGTAATACCAAATGAGTGTTGAAACTCATATGAAATGGTTAAACAAAGTCTACATTCTATTTTGGAAAGATTCCTAAGTGCTTTTGACCCATTATGATTCGTTAAGGTAGTTTTGCGTTACTTTAGCGTGCCATTTGCGTAAATATGTGTTCGGATGGTTAGATATGTCTTGTGATAAGTCTAATATGCCAAAATAAGCTTGATATAGTTGCAACATCAGTCTATATGTCAAAATGTTGGTCATGTATGCTTAAAGTTGATTTATGCGCAAAAAGGGCATTTTGGTCATTTATAAAGGCATACTTAGCGACTTAACATAACACTAACCAAATGACGTAACCATAAGGTATAACCTTAGAGGGATATTCCCTATACAACTATGGTCACAAATATGTGTTTGGTCAGATCCTAAGATCGACCAAACAGGTCGGATTAGAAAGTCAAAGTTGTTGCTCAATGTCGCTCGACTTACGACCCCAAATAAGCACTAAACTAAAAGTGATGAGTTAGACATGTTTTGACATGTCTAACTAAGTTATAAAAGTGTTTTGGTACCAAAACAAAATGTTTTGATACCCGAAAATAGTTTCGTCGTATATGCACATTTTGCGCATTATTGACCGAAACTTTGACTCGTCACTTCGACTAGTCAACGTGGTAATCAGTAGGCATGATCGCTAAGGATCATAAACATCGTGATTACGATCACGTTGCAAAGTCTAATTGGACTTTGCTTTGACCAATTAATGGTCAAAGCTGAAAGTCAAACACTGTTTGACTTTTAGCTTGAATTAGCTAAAATAAATAAACAAGACTAGGAGAGAGCACTTACTTGTGTTGAAGAACACTTGAAGGGCTCAATGATGAAGAATGGACCAGAAAACTCAGATGGGAGGCCTCTAACAATGTGGTAGCCTCCACTTAGAGTTATAGAGGAAGAAAGAGTGAATGAGCAAGGAATGAGGTTGCATTAAGCACCTATTTTTACTTGTGGATGATTGACAAGATCATTCCAGGTGTTAGGGGAGGTTGTAGGATCATTACAAGTGCCTCCTAATGTGTTACAAGCAGCAGGGAAGCTCCTAGTTTCGAATTAGCGGTTTAAATATGAGCCTGCCACGTTTCTGAAGTGCTGGAGGGTCGTTTTGCCTACGGTCCGTAAGCTTAGTGGTGGACAGCAAGTTTTGAAAAGTGGCAAAACAGGTCCCTTCACTTGTATTTTATGTGTTTTGTCATTTCTAACACCCGTTAACCTCATTTTCAAGCTTCTTAGGGAAGACAAAACATAAGGAACTTAAAAATGCTTAGAAATGTTTCGGATGTTGGCTTGTTTGGTTCTAAGGTTGCGGTTTTCGGTTAATTACGACGAAAATCGTTACAAACGCGCAAATGACCGTAAATGCGCAACGAATGATATTTTTGCATTCCTATCACTAAAATACAAGATTTTAATGATTAAAATTTTTTTTGGATGCGCGTACATGTTCCGGATAATGAAATACGCGAATTGCCATAGTTTCGCAGAATTTGCAAAATAGTCCCTGAGCTTGAATAAACTTGTTTTTGCCATACCGAACCCTTCAAAACTTATTTCTAAGTTATGTAAAGGATATTTAGGGTATGTTTAGCTTATGTCACTATTCCGGAATATACGATGCGTTAAACTGATTATGTTTACGTAACAGTTTACGTATAACTTTCCAGAAATTGTTTAAGAGCTCGATTTTGAACAAGGATTGATATTGTACAATTGTTATGGATAAATTTCACAATTCAATGAATAAAACACACGATTTTATTTCTTATGAAATTGTTTTGGATTTGATAATGACAACTGAAGGCACAGTTGTCACAACTAAAGTTAAGTACAGCCTATCATTCTCAAACTGATTGATAAAGTGAGAGTACAATCCAAACATTGGAAGACATGCTAAGGGCATGTGTAATAGATTTTGGAGGAAGTTGTGATCATTTGCCATTAATGGAATTCTCCTATAATAATATTTATAACTCCATTTGAAGCACTTTATTGGCGAAAGTGACGAACTCCAGTATGTTGCGCAGAAATAGGAGAAAATAAATTATCAGGTCCTAAGTTTGTTCAAGAAACAACTGACAAGATCATTCAAGTCAAAGAAAGGTTAAAGATAGCATGAGATCATCAAAAGAGTTATGTAGATAATAGACGTAAGCCATTAGAATTTCAAGTTGGAGACAAAGTACTGTTAAAAGTTTCTCCTTGGATGGGAGTAGTTCGATTTGGTAAGAAAGGAAAGTTAAGCCCAAGATATTTTAGACCATTTAAGTTTATCAAGCAAATTGGATCAGTAGCTTATCAACTAAATTTTTCAGAAGAAATGGCAGTTATACATGATATTTCATATATGTAATCCAAGGAAATGTTTAGTGATGAATCTTTGGCCGGTACCTCTTCAAGATATAGAGGTAAGTGAAAAATTAAAATTTGTTGAGAAACCTCGCCAAATCAAAGATAGGAAGGTTACGAATCTCAAAACGAGTGTGACATTTGTACATTTTCAGTCACTGAATAATTCTGGAACATTTTTGTATTCAATAAAATCTTGTATTTTATTTACAAGAATACATAATTTCAATCGTTGCACAAATTCGGTCATTTTCGTGTTCGATAAAGTTTCATACTTTATTTATGAAACGCGTAACCGTATGATCGAACGAAGCGACATCCACGATATTTTCGGACCCAATACAAGTTACACATGTCTTAACACCTTTATATAACCTAAATATTAGGTTAAAGGGGTTAAAAATAGCAAACAAGTGAAAATACAAGTCCAAGGGCCAAAATTGTCAAAAAAAAATATATAATAAATAAATATATGTTTTTGCTTGATCACCAAGTTTGGACACCTTGCACTCATTTTTGCCACACTTAATATGGTGATGACACATGTTAGGACACTAATCCACACTTGGTAACACTTGTCATCACCTCCTTAGTCCTAAAACACAATAAATACCCCTTTAATTCATCTGTTTTCTTTACACCACTTCAAAACACTTCAAAGAAAAGTGTGAAGTTCTTCTTTCTATCCTTCTTGGAGCTTGTTTCCAACCTTTGGAAGCCTCCTATCTTGAGTTTTGAAAGTTTTCTTCAACACGAGTAAGTACTCTTCCTAGTTCTTTCATTATGTTAGCTATTTTGAGCTAAAAGTCAAATAGTTTGACTTTCGGTTCTGGCCATTTTGGTCAAGTCAAAGTTCAAATTGAACTTTTCAACGTGACCGAGAACATGAAGGTATCAATCCCTTGCAATTGCACCTTCTGATTACCACATTTAGTAGGCGAGATGACGAGTCAAAGTTTTACGAATTAAAAGTAAAAAAATGCATAAAAGTGCATTTTATGACGAAAACGTTTTTGGGTATTAAAACTTAAATTTTTGACATCAAATCATTTTTTAAATTATTAGACATGTTCAAACATTTCTAACTCGTCATTTCTAGTTAATGCTTATTTATTAGTCATAAGTCGAGCGCTTTGACTACCGCTTTGACTTTTGAATCTGACCCGTTTGGTCAATCTTAGGATTCGACCAAGCACATTTTTTATGACCATAGTAATATAGAGAATAACCCTCTGAGGTTATACCTTATGGTCATAAGGTTTGTTTAGTTATATGATGAGTCGATTTTTATGTACTTTAAATTGATCAAAATGCCCTTTTCGTGCCTAAAATGGTTTTAAACATGTAAGACCATAGTTTTGACATCTAAACTGATATTATAACATAATCAAAATTGTTTTTACATATAAGACTCATCATAGGACTTATTTAACCATCCAAACCCATAATTACGCTTACGACCCGTTAAAGTGGCGTAAACCACTTTAACGAGTCATAACGGGTCAAAAGCACTTAGGAACTCTTTCAAATCAGAATGTTAAGCTTATTAAACCATATCATACGAGTCCCAACACTCGTTTGGTTTATAAGACTTCATTCTATCCAATCCTCTGATTAAAGTCTCGACACACTAACATAGTATTCTGATACATTAGGACACACTTGAACTCTTTAGTATTTGAGCTTTGTTTGATCATTTGAACAAGACATTTACGCAATCCCAAGCTAGTACATAGCCTCCTCTTTTACGTTTTTAAAATGTTTTGGGGTGATTTATATGTGCCTATCACTACTTTCTTGTTTTCCTGACATTATACATGGTTTGTTTATCTAATACATATTGCACATGGTTTCAAAGACATTTTACATGGTATATTGACTTAGTATACCTACACATGGTTTCAAAGACATTTTACATGGTATATTGACTTAGTATACCCACACATAGTCTCAAAGACATTTTACATGGTATATTGACTTAGTATACCTAGCACATGGTTTCAAAACATTTTCACGACATGCTTACATTGTTTAAGACATTTTAGTACGTTGAACTCGACAATGATACATTCATTAACATTAATCCTACTGACCGGTAGTATGTTATGGTACCATAGGTTTGACACCCCATTCTCGCTTCCTAGTTTGTTTGGAAGTATCCATGGGGAATGACAGATATTGATGAACATTTGATAAACCTTTGTCCTTATAAGGGTTTATCCGACAGTCAACAAGGCTTAAATATATTTTCCAACAACATGTATATATGTTTACACAATAACCAAGACTATTGTTCCTTCCAAAACATTGATTTATACATAACATTGGTTTACACAAGACACTGGTTTACACATGACAATTTGGTTTACACAAACACATTGGTTTATACATGACATTGATTTACACAAGACATTAGTTTACACATGAGAATTTGGTTTACACAAGACATTGGTTTATACATGACATTGATTTACACATGACAATTTGGTTTACACAAAGACATTATTTTACACATGACATTTGTTTACACAAGACATTGTTTTACACATGACAATTTGGTTTACACAAAGACATTGTTTTACACATGACATTTGGTTTAGGCAAGACATTGTTTTAGACATGACAAATTCTATACCAGATATGACATATTTTGGTTATTAAGTTAACCACACATCATTCTTTTAAATCATTTCATTCATGGCTACTTTTGAAATAGTCAAACATTTTTATGCTGACATTTTTACAAAACCTTGTTACTCACAGGCATTTTATGGCTACTTTTAAATCATTTGATTCATGGCTACTTTTGATTTAAAAGTAGCCATGAATCAAATGATTTAAAGGTAGGCATTTTTAGACAGGGCTACTTTTAAATCATTTAATTCATGGGCTACTTTTGATTCATGAATCATCATCACAAAACCTATGTTACTCACAAGCATTTTTATGCTGACATTTTATTTTCACATATGTTTTAGGAGCTTATGTTTGACCATGAGTATGCTTCACATAGGGTGGACTTCGGCCTTAGTGACTTTAAAAATAAATTTGCAAGACAATTATTGTACTTTGTTGTATTATTTCCAAGACAATGTAAACAATTAACTCAATAAAACAAAACTTTATGTGCCATGTGTCGTGAAACAATTTGTAACGTGACTCCCTAATGTTTCCTCTGCGTCTTGTTGTATATTACGCGATTCGGGTGTTACAATGAGGACCAGTATATACTTGGGAATTGGAATCAGAGATGAAACGGAAATATTCGTACTTGTTTCAGTGAATCTTGAGGATGAGATTTTTAAAAAGATGGAGATGATGTAACAACTCCCAAAAAGCCCAATTCCTAATTGAAACCCCGGATGGTACAATGAAAACCGGAACGAAAAACAAGAAAACCCAGTTTTGGGTCTCGTCACGCTACGCGACGGTGATGAGGAAGTGTGGTCGCGTGACGCGGCGCCTCCTTGTTCGCCAGAAGACATGTAGCTCCACGTGGCATGCCTACGTGGTGACTCATGCCACTTATGCCCTAGACTACCCCTTCGCGTTACGCGAAGGTGAAAGAGGAACCTGGTCGTGCGACGAAACGAGGTTGAATTTCAACTATATAGTGGACGAGAATTGGACATTCAAACTTGCTCATTTCTTTTCTTTCTCTCTCGAAGCAGTTGTCCTAATACCCAAGGCCCCTAAACTATGCCCCGTAGAAAACGTGCTAACCCTTATCACTGGTACAATACTCTGTTTGATCGATCTGAAACCAAATACATGAATGTTTAAGTCGTGCCTGAATAAAGCTATACTTTGTCATCTACTTTGAGGTTTTGATCTTGTGATTATAATTAAAGTTTGAGTTGGGTTAATCCACTAATACGAGTTGCATTGTGTGTCTAATTAGGAACCCAGGACTTAGACCAGGAGGCGTTTACTAAAAACCCTAAATCTACAATGTGAGTCATTCTCTTTTATTAAATGCTTTCAAAACCCTAAATGTTTTCCAAGTTGTATTTACAGTGATTAAGTTTTTGTATTCTTAAACTATTGCCGGTATGTGGGGTTTTGTATACATTACTTGATAATCTTCAATATTGAACAACGGGTTAGCCAATGAGTGATATGACCACAGTCACAGGAACTACCACCGAGTGCCAAATGTCGATTTGAGTAGTTGTAAGATATACACAAATGTAAAAACCCTTAATGCTGTAATTATAACATTGTGTCTTTGTATACATCTGAATGAACTCACCAGTATTTTCAGCTGATAAAATATTTTTAAAACGTGTTTCAGGTGAACTACTATGAAGAGAAGGAAAAGTGCTATGAGTCACTCAAGCTTAAATAAGTGGCTATGTAAAACGTGTTTTGTAATCAAGGGTTTATCCCTTGAAAATATTTTGTGTAAATATGGGTCTCATCTCACAGTTTATGAAATGAAAACTATAGTGTTTTGAAAACTCTGATATTCGTTCCTGATGAAAATTCTGTTGCGAAAATTTAAATACACGCCGGTGCCACTTATATCTGATCATGGCTCCCGCCCAGGGTTGTGACAGTTACACCTATTCCACTGCCTTCACCCACCTCGTCTTCAACTCAGACCACTTCGCCCACCTCTTCCACCTCCTATATATCGTCCAACCCCTCCCACTATCCTCACCTACTTATCTTGCCACCTCGCCACCCGACTCCTCCCCAGTTTCCACATTCATCCCAATTCTGCCACCCCCTCCCCTACCACCACCTCTCCCAACTCATCCTATGGTTACTCGTGCTAAATCCGGTATTTTTAAAACGTCATCGTGCCGATTTATCTCACACTACTAACCTACCTCTTCATCATGCTTTATTCGCTACCTCTAATCCTAAAACATTCAGAACCGCATCCAAAGATGCGAAATGGATTCTTGCCATGCAACGTGAACTTGATGCTCTTCATCGTAACAACACATGGACCTTAGTTCCACGTCCTGCCAATCGCAACATTGTTGGCTCTAAATGGATATATAGAACCAAGTTTCACTCTGATGGTTCAATCGAACACCACAAAGCTCGTTTAGTGGCTCAAGGCTTTAGTCAGATACCAGGACTAGATTATTCCCATATGTTTAGTCCCATTGTTAAAGCAACCACTGTGTGTGTAGTTCTTTCGTTGGCCATAATTAATCAATGACCTCTCCATCAGTTAGATGTCAATACTGTTTTTTACATGGCATTTCACTAACTTGTCTATATGGAACAACCACTTGGATTTGTTAGTCGTCAATTTCCTAACCATGTTTGCAAATTAAACAAAGCTTTATATGAGCTCAAACAAGCCTCGCGTGCATGGTTTCATCGCTTAAGTTCCTTTCTTATTCAAAGCGGTTTTGTTTGCAATCGTGCTAACATGTCACTTTTTGTCTTCAAAAGAGACTCTTGTGTCATGTAAATTTATTAGTTTATGTCGATGATCTAATCTTAACCGGTAATCAACCTCGTGTTCTTTCTGCCTTCATCACTCGTCTAAGCACTGAATTTGCCATTAAGAATTAAGGGAGCTCCACTACTTTCTTAGGCTTGAAGTCACATACACATCTAATGGGTTATTTTAAATCAATCTAAATATGCTACAGATATACTAACACGCGCAAAGATGTTTGATGCCAAACTGACATCCACACCTTTAAGTACAAATGTTTCTTTTGTTTTTGCAGGTGACTTATATCCGGATCCTACTCACTATCGCTCTATCATGGGTGCTTTACAATACTTGACAATTACTCGACCATATATTTCATATGTTGTCAATCAAGTTAGTCAGTTTCTGCATGCTCCAACAATCTCTCATTACCATGAGGTTAAACTTATTCTTCGCTATCTAAAAGGCACCTTAGCATTTGGACTTCACTACAACAAGCCATCTCAGACATCACTTCTTGGCTATTCGGGGCTAGATGTTTAGAGACTCCTCGATTAACTTATGAGTATTCTATTTTTTTGGGAGGTAACCTTATCTCATGGAGCGCAAAGAAACAACCCACCATTTCTCGCTCTAGCTGTGAATCTGAATACCGGGCAGTAGCGAATACGGTAACAGGAATTGTTTGGATTACCCACCTTCTCCAAGAACTCTATGCGCTTCCTCCCGATCGTCCCACCATTCTATGTGATAATTAAAGTGCCTTATTTTTAACTCAAAATCCCATCTCCATCAAACGAGAAAAACATATTGATCTTGACTATCACTTTATTCTTCAACTTGTTGCCTCCGGGAAATTACATACCAAGTGTGTACCTACCAAACTTCAGGTTGCGGACATTTTCACAAAAAGTCTTCCACGTGCTCAATTCGACCTTTTTCATCGTCTACTTCTTTGGTCCACCACCGTCTTGCATGAGGGGGTATGTTAGATAACAGTTTGTCAACATTTATTATTAGTTGTATCTTGTGTAATTTTCATATTCTTCCTCATTTATATTAGTTGTATCTTTGTATTTTCATATTCTTCCATCTGTAATTGTAAAATTGTATTCTTATATATAGATAGCTCCTTTATTTGAGGAGATCATTAAGAGTTAAATCATTCAAATAGTGTAAAATTTTAACAGAAAAAATACAACATAAAATATATAGCACAAAAATTTAACACACAACAAAAAAAAAACCAACAAAATACATAAAACGGAAATCTAGCACAAATACACAATACAAAAATCTAACATAATACACAATGAATAAAATTCAGCACATGAATTTAGCACGAAATACTCAAGACAAAAATCCAGCACAAAATACACAACATCAAAAGCATAACTATACATCAAAGAAATCCAGCACAGTTTCAGAATGTCGTATTAAAAATTTATTAACATTTAAAAAGGCAAAAACTTGAAAAAAAAAATCAACACAAATAGTTATTAAAAATTTAAGTTTTGCTCATATTTTCTCTTCCACTTTAATCAGAACAATTAACTACTTAGTCGAGTTCAAAGGGTCATGTATAGTAATGTTATGACCCCGAGATTTATGAACATACTTTTTAAAAGACTTAGTTTTGCTATTTAGAAAGGGGTAGCGGCGCAGCTTGTTACCTATTTACCATCTATCTCAATGTAAATTCATAACACGATAATATTTTTTATTTAAATTATAGAACATGTATTGACAAAAAAAAATGAAATAACTAGAATAACGGATGATATAAAGATAATTAACTTACGGCAAAAAAAAAGTAGAATAACCGATAATATAAAGATAATTAACTTACATAAGATTATTTCTTAGACTTTTAAGCTCTGAAATTACGTATCTATCTATACTATATAACAAAAAAAAAACCAATGGAGAGACACTTGTCATTATTTTAAACCATTCTTAATTGTAGATAATTACTATTTAATTTAAATTATTAAATATTAATTAAATAAATTAATATAAATCTTATCAACTCTAAATTATTGGCATAAACTTAACTTCAAATCGTAAAGCCCTATCTAAACTAAAATGCATTGTTTCACTTAACAGTAGATAAACATGGATATTATTTATTGTTAATGCTATTATTGTCAACTAAGACAAATTATATTAAACAACTTATTATTAATCAAACCAAAAATTTAAGTTTTTTCAAAATGTAACTTTTTTATTATTTAGTATATAAAATTACATTTATTCAACCCACACAATACACAGGGTTCTTAAGGTTATAACTTTTCTATTATTTAATATATAAAATTATATTTATTCAATACGTGTAATAAATGTGGTTTTTAAAAATACATTGTTTTTTATTTAGTATAAAAATTACATTTATTCAACCCGCACAATACACAAGGTTCTTAAAGATATAACTTTTTATTATTTAATATACAAAATTATATTTCCTCAACACGTGTAATAAATAAGGTTTTTAAAAATATGTTGTTTTATATTTAGTATATAAAATTATATTTATTCAATCCGTATAATACATAGGGAGCTAGTTACTTATATAATATATATACTCGACTCTTTATTGAACATGCAAAAATCATATAGTATTACAAAACACATGCCTTCAACGTATAATATTTAAACAAAACAATTGTTTATTCTTTATTTACAATTAAATTGCCGTGTTTAGTTGAATAAACGTTACCTTTCCTATTATTTTTACGATAGTCACTCTTTTTTTAATTTTTTTGTCTTACTTTTTGATGTATTTTACAAAAAAGTTAAGACACGCAATGATATAAAATAAAAATAATAAATATTAAGAATAGTTATTTAATCATAAAGAAAAAGGTGTCTTCACCCAACGACGAAAAGTTTGCCGTTAAGATACACAAACGATGAAAGAAAAAATCTTGCCTTTTTAAAATGCATGTATAGATAGTTTCGTAAATTGATCAGCGTCGAGTGGTATAGTACTTTGGCTTTTAAGTATGTCCTATGCAAAATCTATAACAGCCAACGCCTATATATACCTCAGTTCTCTATAAATTATTTAGCATGAACAACAATAAAATGTCTTTCACCTTCCAAGTTTTTCTCCTCTCTTTACTTCCCTTTGTTCTTGCCTTACTTCTTTTAAAATCATATGTATCTTCTTTAAATGTTAGCCAAAACCTACCGCCATCTCCACCAAAGTTACCATTAATTGGAAACCTTCATCAACTAGGCTCGAGCCCGAAACGTGCCCTTTAGGCGATGGCTCAGTCCTATGGTCCACTCATGTTGATTCACCTTGGTACCGTGCCGGTACTTGTAGCATCCTCTTTTTTTGATGCAGCTAAGGAGATCATGAAGACTCATGATTTAGTATTTGCCAATAGACCACATTTAAGCATCCCTAGCAGAATATTTTATGGCTGCCAATGTTAGGGCTAATCTTGCCATAACTTAAAAGTTGGAGTGTGCTAAGTGGTTTAGTTTATTTTTAGTGGAAGATTAATTATTTATGGTAGTTTTATTTTATTATTATTTAGGTTTTCTAATTCTAGTCTAGGTATGCTTCTTGGGCATCAAGGCTGTTTAGTATAAATAGAGGTTAGATGTTTAGAGTTTATGTACCTTCAATTTTTAATCAAAGTGTGCTCTCATTGATAAATAATAAAAGAGTCGAACAGTCAGTTCAATCTCGTGTTTTTCTTCTATTCGATCAAGGGCCTGATTTCCAACAATTGGTATCAGAGCTAGTTGGCGGTTTTGAGAGTCGTTTTCCGAGAAGGGAGAGTATCCCCTCACGGGGCTGCAACGGCAGTGGCCGGTGGTTGAAGTCGAAGACATTGGCGAGGTTGCAATCGGAAGTGGTGGTTGCTTAAAGGTATCGCCAAAGATAAAGAAGATAATGATGCAAATAAGAAAATTGTTATGGTCAGAAGGTATTTTAAGATGGAAATTTTCATATTAAATATCGCATGCATGTGCGTTTACGTGGCATGGCACAAGATTTTCTTATTTGTGGAGAATGGATCTTGTGCTCTTATTAATTCATTGGTAGGTGCACAATGAATTTAGAGTTTGAAGAAATATGGGTGATCGACATTTGGTGGTGGCATCAGTAGCATGTGGTAAACGAGAACATCAGAGTCAAGTTTTTGAACTCGAGTCTATCAATAACGGTAATTTTGATCAAATCGAGTACCCATCAACCATGTTTGTAGATCATGTTTTATTGTGTCGAAGACTCTTTTACACCAAGGAAATCATAACAAGAACTTTGATTTTTTTTTTTGTGGTGGACTAACCAACGGGCGTGTCGCGGATAAACGAAGGAGCGAAAAGGCTAAGGGATTCGTTTGACGACCGAATGACGGAACAACAGGTGGTTGTTGTCTTTGTTGGTGTGTTGATATTTGCGGGAAGACATATCAATGAGGAGTTTGACATGGAGGTAAAACTATGATCAAGAAGGCAGGTGCAAGAAGGTTTGTTGATCAAACGGCAGCAGCAGGTTGTAGTGATCAAACAACAGCAGGATCGTCGTAATCAAGGACTAGAGATTGCAGGCTTGATCAAAGGAGAAAACCCAGGTGTAGTGCAGTGCTAGATCAGATTAACAGCAGACTTCAAAGGTGGTGAAGTTCGATCAAGGTGGAAGAGAAAGGATGTCGTCCTGTTTGTGGTTGATGGTTCAAGTGTTTGGACAAGTTGTGGGTGTGATCTCAAAGGAGCACAGATGTGATCATTGCGGTTATGGAAACTCGAATCGAGATCTTGGACGAGGCCGAGGTAGAGGTCGGGGGTCCAGGAGAGATCGAGGAGATGGTCGAGTACAACGGGACAAGAGCCACATCAGGTGTTACAAGTGCAATGAGTTCAGCCATTACATATCGGAGTGTCCAAAGTGGGGAAAAAAGGAGGAAGCCAACTTTATCCGATATGAGGATGATGGACCAGCTCTAATGTGAAGAAAGTGATTGACAAGATTAGGGGGGTGATTGTTAGGGCTAATCTTGTCATAACTCAAAAGTTGGAGGGTGCTAAGTTGTTTAGTTTATTTTTAGTGGAAGATTAATTATTTATGGTAGTTTTATTTTATTATTATTTAGGTTTCCTAATTCTAGTCTAGGTATGTTTCTTGGGCATCAAGGTTGTTTAGTATAAATAGAGGTTAGATGTTTAGGGTTTATTTTTAATCAAAGTGTGCTCTCATTGATAAATAATAAAAGAGTCGAACAGTCAGTTCAATCTCGTGTTTTTTTCTATTCGATCAAGAGTCTGATTTCCAACAGCCAAGACATAGCCTTTGCACGGTATGGAGAGTATTGGAGGCAGGTGAAGAGCATCGCGGTGCTTCATCTTTTAAGCAACAAGAGGGTTAAGTCATATCAACAAGCGAGAGAGGGCGAGATGGCTCTTATGATGGAAAAGATTATAAGGGCAAATGGTTTGGCTATTAATTTGAGTGAGTTGCTTATATCAATTACAAATAATGTGCTTTGTAGGGTGGCTTTGGGAAGGACATATGAAGGGAGAAAGTTTACAAGCTTGCTAGGAAGGACTATGGAGTTGTTGGGATGTTTTAGTGTTGGGAGTTATATTCCGTCACTAAGGTGGGTAGATCGATTGAGTGGACTAGAGCGAAAAGCTGATGAAGTTGCCAAAGAATTTGATGAGTTTCTTGAGGGTGTCATCAATAAACATGTTAAAGAGAATGTGGTCAGTGTGGAAAAGGAAAAACAAGATCTTGTTGATATCTTATTAGAAATTCAAAGAAATAATATGACAAGTTTTCGTCTAGAAAGAGATATGATTAAGGCTATCATCGTGGTAATATGTTTTGATTTTTCCTGACCATAGCTATATGTTTGTGTTTTGAGTAAACTACTAAAATGATCCCTGAGCTTTGCTCACTTTTACAACTTTAGTCCAAAATTTAAATCTTTTGAATTTGGGTCCCCGTGGTTTCAATTTTGTTGCCATTTTCATCCAAAAGCAAATTCTAGTCAGATATTTCAGTTAACATGTTTTTTTTTTTTTGTCTTTTTCCTCCCTTTTAATGGAGGTCAAAATGATCAGATTTTTTTAATTTGTTATAATAAAACGTTAAAGAGCATTTTGCCCTTCATTAAAAGAGAGGAAAAATACAAAAAAACTGGATGTTAACTGAAAAAACTGACTAGATTTTTTATTTTGGATGAAAATGACAACAAAATTGAAACCATTTTGATAGTTTACTCTTGTGTTTTTATACGTACTTCTGCTATAAATTCATGGCCATATAAATCACTTTATTTGCAACGAACTATTATCTGGCAAACACTTCCTTTTTACCAAATATTCTTATGGATATGCAACGAACTATTACTAAGATATGTGTATTTCATGTAGGACTTATTTGCTGCTGGAACCGATACTACGTCTACAAGCCTAGAGTGGGCAATCTGTGAGCTACTAAGACACCCACAAGTAATGAAAGAACTGCAACAAGAGGCACTTCAAATAGGCCAAGGAAGATTGATAATCGCTGAAGACGACTTAGACAAAATGCCCTACCTAAAGGCTGTCCATAAAGAAACCCTACGATTGCACACTCCACTACCACTGCTTGTTCCCCGTGAATCAACACAAGACGTCAAAGTACTAGGTTACGATATCCAGTCAGGCACTCAAGTGATCATCAACGCGTGGGCGATTGGAAGAGATCCTTCAAATTGGGAAGAACCCGAGGAGTTCAGACCAGAGAGGTTCTTGAACAATCCTATAGATTATAAAGGGGCTCATTTTGAGTTGATACCGTTTGGTGCTGGACGACGTAGGTGCCCGGGTATTGACTTTCAATGATTGTTAACCAACTTGTTTTGGCTAATTTGGTGTATAAGTTTGATTTGACATTGGTTAGTGAAGAGGATTTGGACATGAGTGAAACCCACGGTATTACCGTTCATAAGACGTGTCCTGTTATAGTTTCAGCAGCTCTTCGTTCTTAAGGGAAAGTTTGTGTTTTAATAAAAGTTATGTTTCATATATATACTGAAATATCGTATTTGATAATACTAGTTTTGTGCATCTCCCCAAATAAGTTTTGTAATGAACAGTTTCTTAAACCGTAACATGGAGAAGGTTTTGTAAGATGGTGATGAGTATTGTTAGTAAAGAGAACCACGTCAGAATTCATGGTTACGTGAAGAGTATGATTAAAAAGACAAGGTATTGTTAGATGGTTTTTCCGTGGTTTACTTCTTGAATTATATTTTTTCAGTGGCGGATCTAGAAAATAATTATAGGGGCAACGTTCAAATTCTTTTACGTACTTCATGTGATAGTTCGGTACGGGTCGAAACGGTGCGCGTCGATACAGTTCAGATCGAAAACAATATGTGTCGAAATGGAGCACGTCGAATCCTAAAAGGTTAATCCTAATCCTAATCAATTCCAGCTGATGGCACACCAGATCTTGGGTGGCGGACTGTGGTCTAGGTTGTGCGTGGGCAGTGTCGTGCTTGTTGGTCGCTGCTCTGATGTTTATGTGCATATTGCAGGGCCGGTCTAACGTTATTGGAGGCTTTAAGAGAAATACAAAATCACAAACATCAAATCACAAAATTGTTTTTATGGTTACTGGTCAATCGTAACGATACTTTCTCCCCCCATCGACACTATCGGCAGAGGATGCATAATTGCGTTTAAGAAAAAAAGGGACCTGGTAACTTATGGATTCAAGAAAAAAGGATTTGGCAAATAATCCTTGAAGTTTGGATGTAGACATTTTATTTATTTGAATCATTATGTGTTTGTTCATTTGGGCCAAATACACATACACATGTAACATATGAAATAAATAAAAAAACTAGAGGCCTTTATTTTTTGGGGGCCCTAGGCCTTTGTCTAAAATGTTAAGCCTATCGGTCCGGCCCTGATGCATTGCTCGTTTTCTCACAAAAAGACACAAATGAGCATATATTTGGGTTTTGAGCTTAATTCTTAGATGGGTTTTAGATGTTGGTATTATTTGGTATTAGATGTGGGCTTGTTTATAATTAAAAAGAAGAAACATAATTTTTTTAAGGGGTGACGAAATAAAAAAAACATCAAAAAATTTTTTTTGCACTACCGACGAGCGGTTAACAGGTAGCGGAGGCTACTGTCACACCCCAATCGATGGCGGAAACATCGAGGCGGGACGAAATAGATTGATCATTGCTCACAACGTTAATAGCGACAATATTTAATTAAATACAAATTTCATTTCATAAGTAAATTGTCGTTACAATACAACGGAATTTCAAATAACAACAATAATAAGACAAAATTTGATACAACAATAATAAACCTAAACGTCTATGTGTGTATCTAGTCTCAACGCTACTTCGATTTCATAGCATCATCTTCATCAACCTGTAACATGTTTTAAAATAGAGTTCAATGCAAAAGCAAAGGCGAGTACACAAGTTTAAGCACAAGCATACGTAATACGAATAAGGTTTAAAATGAATCCACATGGTAACTAAGTTTATTACAAGAGCATTATACATGGCGTGCAATATTTCTAGTCAAACCTCTTGCTTACGCATAATAACGATAATTTATCATGACCAATAGATTCATGATTGGGTGGTATGTTACTCCTACAGCGCTATACATGTCAAATGGAGGCTTAAGATAAGCTAATGACTATGGTATAAGCATCAAGTATGTATCAAAGCATTCATGTATATCGGATCGTTTCATGCATTGCATAAAGTTTAAGTATTGTGATTTTGTATAAGGTGTTAGAACCCAAAAGTGATAAAACGAAAATGGGTCGAGTGTACTCACGGTTTTGCAAGCTTTCCGACTTGACGATTCCGTGAAGAGTTGTTTGGTTAATGGAGGGACCTCGAGTTATCCTACAAGAGGAAAACGTAGGTGTGAGTATTCGGATGTTAAGGGTAGATTCGGAGTTTGGAATAAGGCATAACAAAGTGACATATACGAAAATATTCACTAAGGTCTAGCACTCGTTTTGACACTAGGGGAACCCATTAGGGTTTATTGTGATTTCATAGATTATAAAACCTAATAGAATCATAACGAGGAACTAAACTCTTTTAGTAATTAAACATAATAACTTGACACATGATTATATAGTCATTATCAAGGTTTCGGTTTTAAGTGTGTTATATAGATTATAACATTATATCATAAGTCCAATCATGGATATCATAGAAGTCATGTAGGAGGTATGTGGTATAACCATCCATTTAGGAACCTCATAAGAGTTCACCACTACAAAAGTCATCATAGACAACAAGGAGGGTCAAGAACAAGATTACTAATAATAAAGGAATTGAGATACATGTTAATATTACACTAAGTAGTCAAGTAAGCTACAACCAGGTGAGCCGACGTCCACACTAGTGGAAGGTTAGACGGGGTTGTGTTACTTTTAACTAGCAAACTACTTAGGATGGAATGAGAAAACATCAAGTGTTCTGTTGATTTAGATGTAGGATAGCCCAAGCTAACCATGTAGTCACACTAGCTTCAAGTTCTTGACTTGTCAACACTTGTGAGCTTAAAGCTCATGTAAAACAGAAAGTTTAGGGTGTTAAAACAGCCCTTAGTTCATGTAAACAAGCTTGGTTAGACTTCACTAATCATAAACTTGATTAGGAGCTCAAGAACACAAGGTTGGTTGAAGTATAACATAAGTTTTAGAAATATTTATTCAAAACAGAAAATTTGGAGCCCTTTAGGTGAACTTCCAGGACTGGATTCTCCAGGGAGAATCCGTGGAATCGAACCTAAGGTTTATCCAAGTATATAGGAAGAAGAATCAAGTGAAATGGTTAAGAAATGAGCAAGTTATGCTCACTTTTGTATGATAGGATGAATTTGCTCGAACTTGTGTTTAGCAACTGATTTTGAAGTGATTTGAGAGAGATTAGGGAGTGTTGAAAGTGGAAAATATGTGGAAGTGCTTGGCTTTTATAGGGGAAGGATTAGGGTTGGTTTGGGGGTGTTAAATGAAGGTTTAAGGTGATTGGGGATGAGTTTGGAGGTGGGATTCGTGCATATCCTGCGGTTGTTTCAAACTGCCCGCCCAGACCCCATGCAGATTTTATGGGGTTCTCCATGTGGTCCGCAAGGCTCGGGCCAGTACCCCAAAATTTCATTTTTTTTGTTTTGTTGATTGGGCCTTGCATTATAGTATATAAAACGTATTTTAAGACTTTTAAGTATAGGTAAAATGTTCTAAGGTGTGCATAAGTATAAAACGAATACGATTAAGTTTAAACATCACGTATAAGCCTCGTATGAAGTATAATGTCACGTATTTACAAGTTTGTCACGTTTCCAAGTATCAAGCGTTTACGTATGAATATGTATAAGTATAAAACGATTATGAATAAGTATAACATGGACAAGAATAAAATACGAGTTTTCATTATGATGCAAGTCTCAGATTACATTGATTACGACGATTACGAATACAAGATACAAAGGTTTCCAAAAATACGAGCTTTCTAAATATGGAAAGTATGAGCTACCCCTTAATACAAGGTATGTCCACCACTGATTTTTATCACCAAATTTTGAAGCATAAGAGCATTTACGTACAAAAATTTTGTGATTGTGAGAGGATCCTTTATCACGGGTTGTGAGAGGAGGAGAAAGAAAATGTTATAGTTCATCTGTAAATATGAAAAAACAATGTTCACCCATATAAGGTGAGAGAAAATGTAATAATGAAGATATAAAAAATATTAATTAATTGTAATGATGTGAGCAAAATTGCGATTTTTAGTGTAATGATAGAGATGAAGATGAGGGCTGTAAACGAACCGAACGTTCAGTGAACATTTCATGAACCGTTCAGCAGGAAATTTGTTTATGTTTCTTCGTTTAATAAACGAACGAACATGAACAAGAAATTGTGTTCGATTAATTAAATGAACGAACATGAACAAAGGTCTCGTTCGTTCAATTGTGTTTGTGAACGTTCGGTGAGGTGTTCGTCAACGTGTTCGTGAACATTCATTCATTTGCGTTCATTTATGTTCGTATATTTGTGTTTTAATTAAGATTTTTGTGCTTTCGTATATTTTATCTATATTTTTATATTATTAAACTTATATTTATTTTATGACTTAAACTAGCAAACCCTATTTCACCTTGTTTATGCACTGTTTCCCTTTCATTTCTCTTAATATACATCGATGAATACGATTGACCTCAGTTCCACAATAAAGGATTCAAGTTCCAGTGCTAGTCTCTGGGTCATCCACCTTTATCCTTCGTCGCGTTTGCCAAATTTATTTGTGTTCGTGAACTGTTCGTGAACACGCTCATTTCCTTAATGAACAAACACGAACATAAAATCTCGTTCGATAAGTGTTATGAACTATTTTTGAATACATTTATTTTCTTAACGAACAAACACGAACAAGGCCTTGTTCGTGTTCATTCATTTTGTTTACAACCCTAACCAATGTGGCAGCTAAAAAGATCTTTCTTTCTCCTTAACCAAAGTGGGACCAAAAAAGAAAATGCAATGGAAAAAGTTTCACTCTCACATTTCGATGTGGAAGTTTGATTTTCCCATAATGTATCCTAATTTTTGGCCTAATTCTTCTTCTTATGAGTCAAAAATGAAATTCCTATATTAGTATTAGAACATCTCTAAATTGATCCAAAATTTTTAATTTGCTTATAACATGTCACATTATTTCAAACCATAACCATATTAAACCCTACTTTTTTCTCTAATACTAAACCACTTCAAACCTCCACATCATTATCCACCTCATGATCATCTACTTTTCCTTTTATTTATGTTTTTTATTAAAATGTTCAAAATATGAAAAATAAAATTCTTAACAAGAAAATAACTATTTCTTATTTAGTTTATTTTATTTTTAGACAAAATTTCACAAAACAATCTTTATGTTATACCTAAACTACACTCATACTTTTCACTATTAATTCGGCAAAAACAGCCTTTATGTTAATGTTTGATATAGTGGTCAACCTTTAACACTTACGTCGTTACTTTTCTTAATTAACATCCCTCACATATGAGGGTATTTTTGTCTTCTTAAATTCTTATGAAATACTTTTTTAAATAATACCATAAACAATCTTCACCCTGTAACATTTGTCAAAAAACGGGTTTCCAAAACCCGCTCCGTTTGGTAATCAAATATCAAGTTATGAAAGTCACGTTGAATATTTATGAGTATTTTGATTTAAAGTGATACATAATTAATAAACAAACTAAACTATAAAAATTATATTTGATAAAAAGTTAAAACAAAATAAATAAATAAAAAATGCTGCTGCCGGGACTCGAACCCGGGTCAGCCGGGATCTAAATCCAAAGACTTAACACACACCCACATCACCACTCCGCCACTTGATCATTTTGTGAAGTTCTGGGGAACAATTAAATCATATATGCAACTGAAAGTCAACCTGTTACGCCAACAGAAACCGATATCGGCTTTCAAACCGATCAAGACTTTTGATCTCTCGCGGAATCCTGATCATAACCGATAAAACCGATATCTTAAATCAATTCGACGTTAATGAACTTAAATTCAGGTGTTGTTTAGTTTTTATAACCGAAAACTTTTATTCTGAAATTACTTCAACAAAACACTCATCTCGCGATTCAATATCATTCCCAAAGCTTCTAATTCTGTGTTTATTCTATTTTCTGGTCGTCAGAAGTACTTTCTGATCATCGCCGGAATTCTCTGCAAGTCGCCGGAAAACCGAGATTCAACTCAAACCGGTAAAATACCTCGACTTTACTGTTTCAATCAATTGTTAGAACCCTTACTAACATTAACCCATCGCTCATAATCAATCACAGACGACATTGCTGGACTTTCTGTTTTCACCGGAAAACTCCTGGATTTGTCGGAAACTCGCTGATTACCGGTATGCTCATTCAAACATGCTGATAATCAATACTCATTAGTTCAATTTCACATCTAATCCCTTAAACCTGTTAATTGATTCTCACAGCCAAAGGTTCCAAAACAGAGCCGACGAGCTTCGCCGGATTCTCTGAAGAAGACGATCTGTTCGGTATTTTCTTTCCCCAAACTTTTCGGTTCAATGCTTTCAAATTGTTCATCTTGTTCATTAACTAAATTAATCGCGTATCAGTTGCTTTGATTGATGTCTGTGTTTGAAATGAAGAAGACGAGTTCAGAGATGACATAAGATTACTTAAAATCGGAATTATAAACGGGTTAGACACACAGTCCAGCGGTGGACTGTGTGCAAATAAAAAACATACACGTCCCGAGTTCGATCCCTGATACACGCACTCCTTATATAATAAAATGCCTTTTTGTTTAAAAACTAAACCGGGTTAACTCAGTTAGATATTAAGTATAATAAAAACCGAGATAATAACCAGGTTAGACACACAGTCCAGCGGTGGACTGTGTGCAACACTAAGTCACACGTCGCGAGTTCGAAACCCGTCACTGGCACCGGTTCGTTGAATTAAAATGTTTTTGAAATTAAAAGAATTTTGGTTAAACCGAATTAGTATATAAATATAATTAAAAACAAGATTATTTCGGGTTAGACACGTAGCTCAGTTGGTAGAGCTGCGTGCACGCGTACGGGAGGTCTCGGGTTCGAGCCTCACCCGGCGCAAACTATGTCACTGACCGAACTGGTCAACAGGTCAACGGTCAACGGTCAACGCAAAATAAACAATTTTTTTATATTTTTATTTATTTAATTTAATTTAAAAATCAATTAAAAATACTTAAAAATAACATTTTTAAAGATAGAAAATAGCCTTAAACTCACAAAAATATATCTAAAAATTTCATTAAAATCCTTAATAAAATCCACTCATTTAATATATTTTTCCGTTATTATTTAGGTTAGTATTTCTCGTTGTTCCGCTCATCTAATTCGTGCGCATCTCACCATCTCCAATCCAACGCACCCAATGTGAGTGAATCTTTACAAATTCCCCGTTTTAATCACGTTTTGGGGTGTATCATGTGTCTTGCTATATATATTATAATTAAACCATTGTGCATACATCATTTCATGAACATGTGTATTCAGTTTGTTTCAACTGTTGTGTAGTTATTGTTGGATGCAATTTATTATTTTCAGTACATGCAATTTCATAGGCTGCCGCTCCCCATTACATTATGAGCATTGAGCATGTTCCCCATTTTATTATGAGGTTGAACCTGGCGTGCCCACACACGATCGGCTCCGTTTGATTGAGCCTTGATCGCACAGACATTTTACATTTTCAGTACATGCAATACGATCGACTCCGTTTGATTGAGCCTTGATCGCACAGACATTTTACATTTTCAGTACATGCAATACGATCGGCTCTGTTTGATTGAGCCTTGATCGCACAGTTCATTTATGTTATTTATCGAATGTTGTTGGTATGTTAATGTATGCTATCATATGTTATTGTATGTTATAGTTGTGATTGCTAATTGCCACTGCTTGATTATTTACATTTGCTCATTTATGATTATGCACAATTTTTCATTGATAAACTAACAAGTAATTCATTAATAAATGTTTATCTAATAAGGTTCACTCGCCAACTTATGTTGACCCAAAAACCCCCATTTTTTACACATGATACAGGTGAATCAGCAGCAGCTAGGAACACATAGGATTGGACTAGAAGAATAAAATGATTTAGAGTTGGGATTGTTATGATTGGTTTATTTTCTTTGTATTGTATGAACATGTTTGGATATTTGGAAATGTAACTTTGACTTTATTAAATATGAAACATATTAGTAAATGTCATGAACTTTGGTGATAACCCAATTATGCCCCGACTCTTATTCCGCTGCGGGTCGGGGTGTGACAGATTGGTATCAGAGCCATGACTATCGGGATATAGGATAGGTTATTAGACCCTTAGAGCCTATACTATAGTTGATTAGAAACCTATAAGATTTTTGTGTGTTACATGCCAAATTTCATGATGTTTATATGTTTTATGTTAAATGTTACATTCAATATTATGCAAGCATGTTCATAAGTATGCATTATCATATAATGCCTATCATGAATCATATACTCATAACATATCACATCCATGAAAGCACACACCACATCATGATTGCTTTTACAATGATTTTTGTGTTTTCAAATCTCATCAAAGTGAGTTCTCATGACGGGCATGTAGTAACTGGAAGGGTACCAGTACCGGTAGTCGGAACGTCTTGTCTAGGTTGGCATTCGTATAAATCCAAAATAAAGGACCAGTTTGCCTACCTGGGGACTAACGATGAGAGTACGAAGTACCTATTAGGCCAAAGCATGCTATACCCAAACGTCGTGTGAGCTAACCCCACTTTGAGTTGTCATTGTGTCTACACCTGGACATGTTCCGACCAAACATCTCATGAACATATTTTGTGGTTTGCATGCGGGTGATGCGAATGTTAAATTGCCAATACTAATGTGAATCCTACCAAGCCAATAGCCATGGGGGCCCACATGACTATATAGGTGAAGGTATGGGGGACATTTGAGGCCCAACATGAGCAAACCCAAGACATCCTATGGATGTAGTTGCATTATTGATATTTATGTTATTTTCATTTCTTAAAGACACATAACACCTAAAAAGACTCCATAAACTCACAATCTTCTTATGTACATTCCTGTAGATGTCGTCTAGACAACAACGAAGGGGTAAAAGATCAGGAAGGTCTCAGGAACGCTTGGCCACACAAATCGCGAAACAAATGGCCAGGATACTGCCTGACATTGTGGTCCAAGTACAACAAGCCCTCGCTACAAATCCTATTCATCCTCCCCAACAACATGACCAGGACATCGACAACCCTCCTACCAGCAAGTGCTCATATAAACATTTCAAGTCTTGTGATCCTCCTAAATTTGAAGGGACCGAAGGTGTCACTGCTCTCCTCCACTGGTTTGAGGAGATGGAAAACACTTTTCTCAACTGCGATTGTCCTGAGGATCGCAAGGTTCGATACGCCACCGGGAGACTATTTGGGGTAGCTCTCACCTGGTGGAATACTGAAAAGGGGAAGAGGGGAATTGATTATGCAATGGCCTTAACGTGGGAGGAGTTAAGGGAAATCATGACTAGGCGATTCTGTCCTAGGAGTGAGATTAAAAAGTTGGAGGACGAATTTCATTCTTTAAAGCAAAAGGAGGGAGATCATACCATCTACAACAAGAGGTTCTTGGAATTGAACCAAATGGTCCCTAACTTGTTCACCCCAACTTATCGCTTGGTTGAGCATTATATTCGAGGTCTTCCCTCGAAAATTCAAGATTTAGTTCTCAGCACTTCACCAGCAACACTTGAAGCTGCTATGGAACTAGCCACTGAACTGACCGAAAATCGCATTCGAAACGGTAAATTCAAAGAGGAGAAGAAGAAAGCCCCCATTGAGGCTCAAACTTTAAACCATTCTGGTTCCTCCTCGAAGTTTACTGGTAAAAGGAATCGAAGCACGAGAAACTTCGCCGTCACACAAACCAATTTCCCTATTCCTGCTGCACCCATTACCCAAGTCGCCCCTTCACCTGCACCATACAAAAGACCATACTCTGGCCCATTACCAAAATGCAACTGTTGCCAATACCACCATTCTCCTGATTATCCTTGCCAATATTGCACCGGCTGTGGTCGCGCAGGTCATACTGTTCAAACCTGTCGCATACCTCAGCGAACGAACCCTCACCAGCCTTCAACTCAAACCCACCAACAAATAATGGGTCAAGCCCAACAACCCCTACTACTACCACCTACCCAACATTTAGCCCAAACATACTATCCACCCAACTATCCCATGGTACAACCTATGCGGGCTTGCTACAATTGTGGAAATCCAAGCCATTTTAGAAACACTTGTCCACGTTTGGTGAACATCATTCATGCCAAGCTCAAGCAAATCCGGTGAATCAAGCTAACCAAGCTCCACCACCTGCAAGAGGAAGAGCTTATAACATCAACACCAATACTGTTGAAAATAATAACGGCCTAAACGAATCACCCAACTAATTTCTCCTCGCCAAGAATCAAGACTCAACTCTAATCGTCTAGTTTTAATGTTTTTCTTTATGTTATCTCCATCTTTCCGTATTCCAGTTGTAAAATTTGGAAATTATGTATCCAAGAATTTTAATGCGAGTTGATATTACAGTTTTGTTCTATACTCATTGATTTAACACTTATATCATCATACATCTCGACGTATCTCAATCTCATCATTTAAAGAAGTTGGGTTGTGTCACACTTTTACATAGACTGACCCCTTCATCAAAACCAACGAGAGAGGTACTGTCAACATTTAGTCATGTATCATTTTAGAATTGATACTCAAGTTTTGTTTGTTGTGTTGTTTATGTTTTAGAGTCACATAGAACTGATCATGATTTACTGATAAAGCCAACGAAAATTTGACAAGAATATGGTGGATACGCCGCTGGTACTTCCTATATATAAGTATTCTTGGCAAAGAATCAAAAGCATTACCAGGAGGTTATGAAAAGTTCCGTGTAGGTTTAAATATCGTCATGGTTGAAGTTTTTGTTTATGATACATACCTTATCATTACAAATGCATCGATTCCCTCAAAACTGTTATAAATAAAATCGTAAGCGACATCAAAGATCAAAATCCGAGAAGCCCAGCATGTTTCAGTAACAGAAAGGAGACGTACGCAAGGAGCCGTCTTGTGGAGCTGAACTTAAAATTGAAACTAAATCCGACGGTATGCTATACTGTCTAGATCGCATATAGATTCCTGACCACAATAATCTTCGTGATATTTTCCTTATGAATGAGACGCACAAAACACGATATTCTATACACCCAGGAGCCGACAAGATGTATCAGGACCTTTGATACACCCACTGGTGGCCTGGAATGAAAAAGGATATTGCTGATTTTGTTTCCAAGTGTTTTTCATGTTCCAAAATAAAAGCTGAACACCAAAGACCCTCAGGACTTCTGGTCCAACCTAAAATACTTATATGGAAGTGGGAAAATATAACCATGGATTTCATTACCAGGTTACCTCTCACTTCTGGTGGGTATGACACTATATGGATAGTAACTGATCGACTTACAAAATCAGCTCACTCTATTCCTATCCGCGAAGATTTTAAGAACGAAAAGCTAGCTCGTATTTATATCAGCGAAATCGTAAGCCGACATGGAGTACCGTTAAGCATTATTTCTGATCGTGATGGTCGTTTCACTTTACGAACATGGCAAGCAGTACAAGCCGCTATGGGTACGCGATTAGATCTCAGTACCGCCTATCATCCTCAAACTGATGGTCAATCTGAACGCACCATTCAAACTCTTGAAGATATGCTTCGAGCATGTGTCAAAGACTTCAAGGGAAATTGGGACACTCATCTACCTTTTGTCGAATTTTCGTACAACAACAGCTATCATTCAAGCATCGGCATGGCACCTTCTGAAGCTTTATATAGTCGTAAGTGCCGATCTCCAGTATGTTGTCACGAAATGGAGGAAGCCCAAATTACTGGTCCAGAATTGATCCAAGAAACCACAGACTAGATCCATCAAATTCGAAACAATCTTCTAGCGGCTCAAGGTCGTCAAAAGAGTTATGCAGATAAACGACGGAAGCCCTTAGAGTTTAACATTGGTGATCATGTACTTTTAAAAGTATCACCGTGGAAGGGAGTAGTTCGTTTTGGTCAAAAGGGCAAGCTAGCACCACGTTATGTAGGACCTTTCAAGATACTCGAAAGAGTAGGTCCTGTAGCATACAAGCTTGATCTACCAGAAGAACTCAACAGGATTCATCCCACATTCCACGTGTCGAACTTGAAGAAGTGCCTCGCTGATGAAAACCTCCACATTCCTCTGGAAGATATTCAGATTGATGAATCTATGCATTTTATTGAAAGACCAGTAGAGATCATGGACTACGGAGAGAAACGTTTGCGATGAAGTCGCATTCCAATTGTTAGGGTACGCTTGGAGTCGAAACGGGGACCTGAGTTTACTAGGGAACGTGAAGACTCAATGCGTGAAAAATACCCGCATCTTTTTCCTACTACTTCAACTACTTAAATTTCGGGACGAAATTCCTAAAAGTAGGGGATACTGTAACATTTGTCAAAAAACGGGTTTCCAAAACCCGCTCCGTTTGGTAATCAAATATCAAGTTATGAAAGTCACGTTGAATATTTATGAGTATTTTGATTTAAAGTGATACATAATTAATAAACAAACTAAACTATAAAAATTATATTTGATAAAAAGTTAAAACAAAATAAATAAATAAAAAATGCTGCTGCCGGGACTCGAACCCGGGTCAGCCGGGATCTAAATCCAAAGACTTAACACACACCCACATCACCACTCCGCCACTTGATCATTTTGTGAAGTTCTGGGGAACAATTAAATCATATATGCAACTGAAAGTCAACCTGTTACGCCAACAGAAACCGATATCGGCTTTCAAACCGATCAAGACTTTTGATCTCTCGCGGAATCCTGATCATAACCGATAAAACCGATATCTTAAATCAATTCGACGTTAATGAACTTAAATTCAGGTGTTGTTTGGTTTTTATAACCGAAAACTTTTATTCTGAAATTACTTCAACAAAACACTCATCTCGCAATTCAATATCATTCCCAAAGCTTCTAATTCTGTGTTTATTCTATTTTCTGGTCGTCAGAAGTACTTTCTGATCATCGCCGGAATTCTCTGCAAGTCGCCGGAAAACCGAGATTCAACTCAAACCGGTAAAATACCTCGACTTTACTGTTTCAATCAATTGTTAGAACCCTTACTAACATTAACCCATCGCTCATAATCAATCACAGACGACATTGCTGGACTTTCTGTTTTCACCGGGAAAACTCCTGGATTTGTCGGAAACTCGCTGATTACCGGTATGCTCATTCAAACATGCTGATAATCAATACTCATTAGTTCAATTTCACATCTAATCCCTTAAACCTGTTAATTGATTCTCACAGCCGAAGGTTCCAAAACAGAGCCGACGAGCTTCGCCGGATTCTCTGAAGAAGACGATCTGTTCGGTATTTTCTTTCCCCAAACTTTTCGGTTCAATGCTTTCAAATTGTTCATCTTGTTCATTAACTAAATTAATCGCGTATCAGTTGCTTTGATTGATGTCTGTGTTTGAAATGAAGAAGACGAGTTCAGAGATGACATAAGATTAATTAAAATCGGAATTATAAACGGGTTAGACACACAGTCCAGCGGTGGACTGTGTGCAAATAAAAAACATACACATCCCGAGTTCGATCCCTGATACACGCACTCCTTATATAATAAAATGCCTTTTTGTTTAAAAACTAAACCGGGTTAACTCAGTTAGATATTAAGTATAATAAAAACCGAGATAATAACCAGGTTAGACACACAGTCCAGCGGTGGACTGTGTGCAACACTAAGTCACACGTCGCGAGTTCGAAACCCGTCACTGACACCGGTTCGTTGAATTAAAATGTTTTTGAAATTATAAGAATTTTGGTTAAACCGAATTAGTATATAAATATAATTAAAAACAAGATTATTTCGGGTTAGACACGTAGCTCAGTTGGTAGAGCTGCGTGCACGCGTACGGGAGGTCTCGGGTCCGAGCCTCACCCGGCGCAAACTATGTCACTGACCGAACCGGTCAACAGGTCAACGGTCAACGGTCAACGGTCAACGCAAAATAAACAATTTTTTTTATATTTTTATTTATTTAATTTAATTTAAAAATCAATTAAAAATACTTAAAAATAACATTTTTAAAGATAGAAAATAGCCTTAAACTCACAAAAATATATCTAAAAATTTCATTAAAATCCTTAATAAAATCCACTCATTTAATATATTTTTCCGTTATTATTTAGGTTAGTATTTCTCGTTGTTCCGCTCATCTAATTCGTGCGCATCTCACCATCTCCAATCCAACGCACCCAATGTGAGTGAATCTTTACAAATTCCCCGTTTGAATCACGTTTTGGGGTGTATCATGTGTCTTGCTATATATATTATAATTAAACCATTGTGCATACATCATATCATGAACATGTGTATTCAGTTTGTTTCAACTGTTGTGTAGTTATTGTTGGATGTAATTTATTATTTTCAGTACATGCAATTTCATAGGCCGCCGCTCCCCATTACATTATGAGCGTTGAGCATGTTCCCCATTTTATTATGAGGTTGAACCTGGCGTGCCCACACACGATCGGCTCCGTTTGATTGAGCCTTGATCGCACAGACATTTTACATTTTCAGTACATGCAATACGATCGACTCCGTTTGATTGAGCCTTGATCGCACAGACATTTTACATTTTCAGTACATGCAATACGATCGGCTCCGTTTGATTGAGCCTTGATCGCACAGTTCATTTATGTTATTTATCGTATGTTGTTGGTATGTTAATGTATGCTATCATATGTTATTGTATGTTATAGTTGTGATTGCTAAATTCCACTGCTTGATTATTTACATTTGCTCATTTATGATTATGCACAATTTTTCATTGATAAACTAACAAGTAATTCATTAATAAATGTTTATCTAATAAGGTTCACTCGCCAAC
The DNA here is from genome assembly GCA_947069175.1 of Scalesia atractyloides. Classification (NCBI taxonomy): domain Eukaryota; kingdom Viridiplantae; phylum Streptophyta; class Magnoliopsida; order Asterales; family Asteraceae; genus Scalesia; species Scalesia atractyloides. The sequence continues at coordinate 36,287,243 of CAMTDV010001634.1, forward strand.
TTATGTTGACCCAAAAACCCCCATTTTTACACATGATACAGGTGAATCAGCAGCAGCTATGAACACATAGGATTGGACTAGAAGAATAAAATGATTTAGAGTTGGGATTGTTATGATTGGTTTATTTTCTTTGTATTGTATGAACATGTTTGGATATTTGGAAATGTAACTTTGACTTTATTAAATATGAAACATATTAGTAAATGTCATGAGCTTTGGTGATAACCCAATTATGCCCCGACTCTTATTCCGCTGAGGGTCGGGGTGTGACACACCCCTTCTCATCTTCAACCCAATATTCTCATCGGAGCCTCCGTTGAAATCACCATGCAACTGTCGCCGTCTCGAGTTCAACCGCAGCGATCCGCCAAGCCGCCATCTCGACGTCATCGCAAGTTAGTGGTGATGAGTCTCATGTGCAGGTTCTTAAAGTGGTGGGTTGTGAAGTGAAGGATAACCAAGATGATTCAGGTGAAGATGGGAAACATTCCGCATCATATGGATGCGCTTGATCATGTGCACCCGAGTTGTTCTATGGGTCACGAAGTTCAAGTCCAGATAAGCTGAATCACACAAACCCTAGAATTGCAAATGGCAATCACGATCCCCAATATCACCCAAACAATTTGTCTCGAATCAATAGATTCGTTGATCTAGATTGTACAAATCTCAGGCTTTCACAACAATGGTAGCTGTGAAGGAGTTCTTGCCACTTGCTAAATCGTATGCTGCTACGTTTTATGACCATTCAAGTCAAGTGATCTTAGGTTTAAGCAAAGATGCTCTGCCTCAACATAAGATGAAGTAGAGCGTTTCCCGAGATTCATTATGCATGGTATCCACTTCATATGGGTATGAAAAAGATTTGAATTCTAGCCACAAGACATTACTTGTTACTGTCTATGACAAATGGAAATTAACATTTGATGCTATTGTAGAGCAAAACGAAAATTCTAAAAGGATTGTTTATTCACAACACAAAGATAGACGATGTGTGTGATGGTGGGTTTTGATGTTGAAGAGAGAAAGAGAAAGGGGGTACGGGATAATCTGTCGAAAAGAAAAACTTATATTAAAGGTTGACCCATGTATCAAAATATTAACATAAAGGTTGAGTTTGACCGAATTCATAATGAAAGGTATGAAGTACGGTTTAGGTATAACATAAAGGTTAATTAATTTGTGAAATTTTGTCTTATTTTTATTATTTCTCTATCTAGTATATTTACTTATATTTATTTAATAATAAGTTCAAATAAAATACAAAAAAAGAACATTTAATTCTTACAACGGCTCTTTTCAAACGACTACTTTTACAATGGCCAGTTTTTCAAACACCTACTTTAGCAACGATTATTTCTTACTGGATATAAATTCAATTCATATTTTAACCAACATGTACACTTCTAAACTAATAATTCACTACAAAGATTCAATAAAAAAATGGGAAGAAGACCTTAGACTCAAGATGAAGACATGACTGTAGTCAACTCTTGGATGGACATCTCTGATAACAGACAAGGAGTCGTTTCATTTGGGGAACTCTTATTTGAAAGATTTTGTCAACATGTAGGAGAAACCAATCATTCTACAAACGCCACTTTGTCAAAGTTTCATATTTTGTTATGCAGCTCTCCAAGGTTCGCAAGTTTCATGCATTTTTCAACGTCATGTTGGCTCATGGTGACGGCATAACAAAGGAAAACGTTTTAAGATGTGATTTTGATTTACTTATAGTTTTTGTTTCAAAAATGGAAATATGATTGAAGTTTATAGTAAATGCAGCGGAATAGAATGAAAAATTTTTACTACAAGTAAAGGTCGTTTGTTTCCATCATCATTATGCTTTCAAGTTTATAAATTTTGCATGTGATTCATAAACTCCCCCTCAGCCTATTATAACACAGGTAGATAGTACAGAAATGGAAGAAGATGATTGGTGCAAGGATCTTTTTAAGAAGACGAATTGTACTGTTACATTGACACAACTATTTATACTAAACTATCTAACCATTTAGCATCTTTTGATGACGTTAGGGTTGATAATGACATCTAACAGTAATAACAAACTCTAAACACTGACTCCTAAACACTGTTAGTGCAAAAGCACTGTTACATTGATTATAATACTAATAAAACTAAAAAATTCAATGGCTAAGCTCTGCTCCTTTTCTTCTGTCAGACCTTTGGTGTAGCAGAGCAGATGTTGATGGCATCAGTCTTTAGAAGGTAGTGTTTTAGGTGATCAGATGTTCTAAGCACTGATAGAAGGACCAATCCACGGATAGAGTATTTTGGCTTTATATTATATGTTCCTTTGTGCAGGTTCAATCCCAACAATCTCCCCCTGGAACAGATGATGCCAAAAATAAGTTTTATTCTTGGTCTTTATTCCTCAACAGGAGATCTCTGATTTGGCCTTTAAACTGCAGTTCAAAACACAGAGATTGCTCACCATCATCGTCATCCTTTTTCAAGCACCAGATCCATAAGTTCTTGGAGGTCTTCTACACACATCCCATATGCATCCTCCATTCTCATCTTGGTAGCTTTTCCATCAGACTTGAGCAATGTCAATTCGTGGGAGTTTTTGTCAACTTTCCACTTTAGAATTTTTGGGTCTGATTGCTATCTAGGATGGAAAGTTATTGTTGAGGTAGACAAAATTGTTTGTTGTGCCACTTGAGACAGATCTTCTGCAAGCTTTTGATTGGTCTCATCAGTATGGAAGTCAATCATATTTTGGATGCCTTCCTTTATCTGCTCAAACACTCTCTTATCTTCTTCTTCCATATCCTTTTGCCTTTTTCTTTGATTTAAGGCTTGGATAGATAAAGCGGATGTTTCAGATAGTTTTGAAGGGTGTTGGGTCTGTTGAGCTGTATCCTCTGCTGGATACTCTGGCTTCTTTTGCAATGATGGATCAGTTTTTCTTCTTTTCTCAAGCCACTTGTATGTTTCAATTACCTTAACCTCTGTCCACCTCATGATTTGGTTCTTCGACCCATAGTTTGCAACAATCAACTATTCCTTCATTCTTCTTAACTTCAAGTTCTTTTCAGGCAACTTCTTGTGTTTATTCCAATCTGGAGGAGTTGGGTTTTTGAGATCTTTCAGCATTTCTTGCATTCTTTGCACTTCTTCTTCCAACTCTCTCACAGACAATCCTTAAAATGTGCCCTTGTAGCCTTGTATAACTTTGTTTCCAAGATGTGATTGATGTAGTCTTCTTTTAAGGCTTTTGTCTTCTCTCTCTGACATATTTTTGAATAAGTCTCTTGCATAGTCTTCTGTACTTCTGACTTTGCTAACTGATATTGCCAGTAATTTCGTATTACTCTGTCAGACTTTCCCTGAGTATCCCTCTTGGTGATATCTTCTGCTTGTTTGACTTTAAGCTGCTTGTATCTTCCAAGTTTCTTGGTTTGGGATAACCTTTCAGAGATGGGAATTCTCTTTTATCTGGATCTTCTTCTGAAAAGAAGGATTTGATTTCTGATTTGATAGCTTGCAATTCCAGAGGGAATAGATGGCAATGGGCACTTTAGTCATTTGAGAAGAGGGAAGTTGAGTAACTGATGTGGTGGACACTAGTCTTGATGACACAGGTATAGGAGAAGGGATGATCTTGTCATCAAGTATAACATTTGTGGTTTTTTCTCCTCTTAAACTTGAGATCAGGTGATTGCGGTTGTGGTATTCTTGTGGGTGTGGGTAGAGATATGGTGGAAGTTGGAAGGATTACCATAGCAGTGGTTTGATTAACATTTGTTATAACCTCTGTGGTATCAACAGATGTTGACACAACAGTTGTTGTAACATTTGTTGGGTTTGGTGTATCAACTGCTTTGGTAGAAGGAGGTTAAGTGTTTTTGAGGGAGCAGAGAATATGGTTGGGATAGCAGCTGTCTTAGAAGGAATGGATGTTGATGTTGACTGCCTTGTTTTTCTAACAGGCATCTTCTTTGTTGAAGTCCCAACATTTTTTTTCTTTTTGCAGTGCTATCTTTTTCTCCACCAAAGCTATGCTCTCAACCCTTACCCTTTTCTTTGTATTCTCCTTTTCCCTTGCAAAGATGTTAGTTGTTTCATCAATCTTGTTAGAACCATCTGGCTTAGGGATAACCAATGTTGGACGTGCATCTTTGTCAATAACCTTTAGCACTTCTTTCTTTAAAGGTATCTCTGCCTTTTTGGCATCATCAGTGTTGACCAAGATTACTGTAGGAGGAGAAGAACTGGTGGTTTGAAGGAGATGCGCCTTGATTGCCTTAATATCTGCAACAGTGTCCATATATCTGGCATCAACCATGTTTCGAATCTCTTGCAACTAATGCTTGTGTTGAAGATCAGCGTAATACTTTGTTGTTGAAACAGAGAGTCTAAGGCTTGTTGGAGATCAACAGTGGATAGGACAGACAATTGGCTCTTTGTAGCTAACAACTGCTTCAGTAAATCCTTGATTTCATCCACAGAGCTTTCAATTTTGGTAATTCTCTCCGTCAAATCTTTGTATTTTATATCATCACCTAATTTAATAGGATCATCTGAACTTCTACCAGAAATGGTAGTTTTATCTATGTCAACATAAACAAGAGTCTCAACCCCTGTTTCAAACATAGATGCCCTTTGTTCTTGGTAATAGGGACTTCCCACTGGATCAGAGGTTACCTTGGTAGCCTCAGCAGTGGTTGCCTTCAAAAAAGTCTTATATATGTGGTGTGCGTTAAGCGTGTTATATTTTTTGTTAATATTTTTTAGTTCATTTTACGCATTAGTCAAGTTTTAAATTTATAAAACACGATATTGTACTAACACTAAACACACACTTGGGCAAGTGCACCAATCGTGAGCATAGTATAGCGTTGGTAAGATACTGAGATCGTCCAAGGATACAAGAGCTTTTAGTACTGGTTTATCGTCAACTTCTAATCAATCTAATTTCTTTTGATAAAAGTTTTAAAACATAAAAATTTAAAACTAAAAATTGAAAATAAATAAAATGAAATACAAATAGACAAGATAGAATCACTTAGATCCAACTTCTCTTTTATGTATCCTTTGATAAATTTTGCACTTTCGGACTTGTTAAGAGATTATCTTAGTTATAGTAGTAGGCCCCTCTTTTGAAGGTGACGTTACCCTCAACCTAGTGGTTTGAGTCAGCGGGGATACAATCCCAAATTGTCGGAATATTGGAAGATAATTAAGTAAGTTATTAATGCGAAAAGTGGCAGGCCCCTCTTTTGAAGGTGACGTTACCCTCGGCTAAGTGGTTTGAGTCAGCAGGGATACAATCCCAAGTAGCCTATTTAAAATATTAATAGTAGTTTACATATAAGGGGTTCAAACTATTCGCGCCCCCGCCATCCAATACCCATAGAGCATTGAAGGAGGCCCTAATAAGCTTGAACCAAGTCCTCGCAGGATCTATACACTGAACGAGACAAGAACTTTACCAAACCACCCTTCTAACCCCTTTCCAAGTAGTTAACGTGCTTTATATAGACCGTAAAGACACGAATGATCAAATCAATGACATCATGAAGAAATGGTTAGGAAAATTCACTTACAACATAAGAAACTAGTTATTAAAGTCATTAATACAAACCTAATTAAAAAGTGCCGAAAGATTAAAAACTAAAAGTAATACATAAAAGATTAGTCTTCACCAAGTGATGTAAGGAATTTAGCCAAGCATGACCTTTGTTTGACAAGAACCCTTGAAATCAATATTAGATCCCGAGACTACTACACACTCTAAAGATGATTGATGGATGATGGTGGTGGGTGTTGGTGTTGTAGTGGTGGTGGAGTGGTGGCAAAGTGAGAGAGAAGTGGTTTGCCAAGGGATGCCTTTAAAGAGAGCCAAGCACCCCTATTTATAGTTAGAACAGAGTCCCAGCCACGGGCCCGTGTCTAGTGGGCACGGCCCGTGGCCATCAACCTTCTCTTTCTTCATTAATTGCATTTGACAGCAGAGGGCCCCACACGACCCCGTGGCCTCTGGGCACGGCCCATGGTCAACTGTTCACTGTGTTAGAATGGGCACGGCCCCGTGATGGGCGTAGAAGCTTCTGCAGGTTTTGTCATGTAGTGTAAGGTCTGACCATGCCCCGTGTTGGATGGACACGGCCCGTGGTCGTCTTCTGTAACTTTGGTTTTGTTCTTTGGGTGTTGCTGAGGGGTCGGGCATGGTTCGTTATTCCTTCTTTTCGTATTTATGTTGGTTTTGGCTGCTTATTTCCTTCTTTCGTTCTTTTATGCTCTTTTTATCCTGAAAATACAAAAGGAAGAAAGAAACATGCTTTTTCCAATATTAGTACTAAAAAGGGTTAGTTTTATGCCTCAATTGATGTAATTTATATGTTGTATTTTGCACACATCAAATATCCCCACACTTGAATCTTTGCTTGTCCTCAAGCAAAACTCTTTAAATGTGGCTTACACGCCCAAATGGAATAGGTAGAGAAGAAGTTTTATGGTTTGTCTTTGAGTGTCGGGAATCCAAGATCTTTATTTAAATTTTGTTTTTTCTTTATTTACAATCCTATTCGTCATGATTTATTTAGAACAGTTTAAAGAAAATTATTTGTTTTGGGCATAACATGCCTTCTTAAAATTCTATTTATATACAAGTTCACATACCTCTCAAAAGATCACTCAACACTTGGCCGAAAATGTATTTTTGTGATATCGCTCGATTCCGGTTTGGAACTTACTTTTGCCATATGCTTGCCAAGTGATCAAACCTTCTCCTTTTTAACTATAAACCTTTGCGAGTATCAAGAGGACTTTTAAAAGGGTTAGGCTTGGGCTAAGGGTAGGTGATTTTTGGGTTAGCGGTTAGTAAAGTGGCGAAAAGCGTTAAAAGCATCGGTTATCATAAAAATTGTTTATTTCTTTAAACCAATCATTTTCAAACAAGATTTTTGAAAGAACTTGTTTGGTTACAGAGATACTGGTTTTTTTTTAACCGTAGCTTTTACAAAAATTAATAGGTTTGAAATGAAAAGGGGTTTTGTGGGTAATGGATATTTTGTTTTGCGTGTTTGAAAAGAAAAAGGTTTAGGCTCAAAAGGGGTTAACTAGAGGAGTTTGGTAATGGGTAAAAAGAAAAGAAAATAATGGTTTTGAATAAAAAACGGGTTAGTCCTAGTGCCTCTATCATTTACTTACTTGGGTTTATGTTGGTTAGGATTTGGAATGTATCTTCTTGGCAAGTTCTAGAGTCGTAAGAACCAAGCGGCTATTCACACAAGAAACAAAGATGAGCATTTAGTTTAAAGATGAATGGAAGCTCGACAAAGGCTCAAAGCTCACTTATTTTGGGAATGGGTTTGTAATGTGATCAAGTATATATAATCAAATTTTAAAAAGATTTGGCATGCCCTTTTTTTATATAATTTTTCTTATTTGGTTCTTTTTATCACGACGCTATCGGTTGTAAATTTATAAAAACATAATCTTTTTAGAACTTGTTATTCCCAAGTTAAACCAAGACAAGTAAGAAAATGAAAAATTTTGAAAAAGATTTGGGGTGATTAGCGATTCCAATAGAGTTTTGTGTAAGGCTTGTTATTAGGACTTGCTAGATTCAAAGTGTTACCCCCCCCACACTTAAATTACACATTGTCCTCAATGTGTCCAAATATAAATTTTTCGGTTGATTCGAATACCTAGAAGGGTGTTTAAAAACAAATTTTTCTGTTATTGGGCGTCTGGACACGGGCCGTGTGGTCCGGGCACGGCCTCGTGTTCAGAGTGCCAGTATCAAAACTTACAAAAGGCTATCCACGAGGCGTGGTTAATGAACACGACCCGTGGTCAGAGTCTGGAAATCAAACAGCAGCTTTAAGGTATGGGCACGGTCGTTTTTAGTGAACACGGCCCCGTGGTGGCAGTCTGCAATTTCTGAATCTCAGGTTTCTGGTTTTTGCATCTAACGCCCGGTCTCGTCTAGCAGTAATTTTCAGTGCACATGGACCTCCTGTACCTGTTTTACCAATATCACACCACACAAAGCATGCTACAATACCAAGTCCTAAATTGCGAGTGTTTATCATCCATCATCACAAACAAAGAAAAATAAAATGCGGAAAAGAAAAAGTTGTTCGGAAAAGTAAATTGTTCAAACCACGCCACGCAGGCCGGTTAAATTGTTCAAAGGGGTAGAAAGATTAACCTGTAACTGCATCCGTCACCCATCACATTACCTCCATCATCACTACTCAGTCCATGTCCTCATCCTCCTCGTCCTCTTCACCATGATACGCCATGTGGTCAATAACCAACAAAACAAAATCGTTTAGTTCTTCACTACTCGTACAGGAAGGCCTCTGCCGTCAACTAAACGTTGCCTCGCGGATTTATGTGATGTCTCCTTGCATAGCATTGATTGAACGCTCCACCGCTCCAACCCGGGTGTTGACGTTGCTAGCCATGTTATATGTATTGCGGGTGCATAAGAGGTTTTCCTGCAAAAGGTCAGTTAAACTTTCAAAATCAGGAAACCCGCCTCCTTGAGAGGAGGAACCCGCCTGGTAGCCATGGTATTGAGGAGGAGGACGGTTGTGTCGTTGGTGAGGGCTAGGACTTCTTCCGGGGCCCATGTATTTCCTTCAGCATTCTGGAATCGGATAGTCCCGTCACCTATGTCTTGGATGAACCCACGGATTGGATAGGTCGACATCAACCTTCTTGGACTTTTTACCTTGAGTAAGTGACTTTGGAACACGCTGGACATAGTTTTTGAACAACTTGTAGATCCATCCCCCAAAGAAGATTGGTGTGGGTGGATTAGCCAATTGGTTTACGGGCATGTTCTTGAGGAGCATGTAGGTGACATCGAGTGGTCTACGGGTGTGGATGCAGTGGAGACATGTGAGGTCACGTAGGCTTACCACTCTCGTACTATCTCGGCGTTGATTCAGTGAGTTGCTTGTAGAGCGGGTCTCGCAGCTGAGAGCTTTTGGTGATGCTTGGGTTGTATGCTCTGTCTCTAATTCCGGACCTTGCTTTTTGCCTCATATTAACCGGGATTTCACGGAGACCACCCGTGACATGCTCATCAGCTGATTCATCCTCGGTGTATAACCCGATGTTGACACCAAACTGGGCCATGGAGATGGAGAAAAGTTGCCCGGCACATCTGAACTGAACAGCATCGGAATCAAACGTGTCTGCCTTGGTGTCGAACTTGAAGGTGCTATAGAACTCCATGTTAAACTCGTAGATGGAGTGGAGCTTCCTGTCAATAGCGGCTCGAAGTGGGCCTGTGACCAACATATCATATCAACCGCTCTGTCCCACGGCGTCTACGGTTTCATAGCATGTCTGTCTTGGTCCCTCTCCGCCTCGTTTGAAGGACTTCAAAGCGATTTTGGTACTCCCACTCTGATGTCTTGAACTTCAGAAACTTGTTGGCCATTGCTGTATGAGAGAACCAATGTATAATTAGTCTGTTACGAATTAAATGTACGGGGAAAAAGTAAAAACAGGGAGTTGAACACGGCCCGTGGTGACTGAACACGGCCCGTGTTCATTTCCTTTACCTGGCCACGCCCCGTGGTGGCTGACCACGTCCCCGTGGTCAGGCTATTGTTACTACAAAACTTCATTTTTTGACCCGGTTTTGAAAAGTTGAAAATTGTTTGTTGAGTAGGTGCAGTTTTCCCTGAAAATGAAGCCCTAAGTCCTGTTTTTCCAAAAACAACCCGTTTACCCTATCAATTTAACTTTTTGGGTTCAAAAATAAGGGTTTGTGATTTATACTTGAAATCGGGTGTTTTGGTGATCAATTGCGGTTGATTTACTCTTTTCAACATGAAAGTATACTTCTAATACTAGATCTATACAGAAATTTGAGGGTTAACTAGGTTCTAGTTCAAGAACCCTAGATTTTCCACCAATTTTCTTGATGTTATTCTACATGCAAATCGCTAAACTATCTAGAAAAAGTATAAGAATCATACCTTGCGGATGTTAAACGAAGAGAAAACATGAAAAGGAAGAGAAAATCGCCGATGAACCAGAGAGTTCTTGGGAAAACGGGTCGTGGTGTAATGAAGAACAGTTAAGAAGGAAGGTTTATATCTGTCTGTATGCCGAACACGGCCCCGTGGTCAGGCCATTTCAGATTTTATAATTTTTTTAGGAAAATTCGTGTGATTAGCGACTGTTTTTCAGAGAAAGGGCTCCCATGTTATCTTACCTTTTTCGAAGTTCCCCTGATGTTTATTACCTACAGGTCATAACATTAATTTACATATATACATATATATACCTTTGTTTCATCATACCTTGCTTGTTTGAAGAGAAATTTATTCCTCCTCATCCTCAATGAATCCTTGGTAGAGTTCAAGCCTTTGTCCATTAACCTTGAACGGAACCCATTTCGAGATATGGAAAAAGGTCCCGACCACCTAGACTTTAATTTTCCAGGAAATAATCAAAGTCGTGAATTAAACAGTAGTACTTGATCTTCCTCTTGAAATTCATAACATGTAAATTCTTTTTGCGTTCCTTATAAATTTCAGAGTTAGAATAAGCTTGAGTTCTCAACTCGTCTAATTCGTTTAATTGATAAAATCGATTTTTACCGGCGGTTTCATTGTCTAAGTTTACGTTTTTTAATGCCCAGCAGGCCTTATGTGCTATCTCTACTGGAAATTGGCAACTTTTTCCATAGACTAACTTATATGGGGTGGTTCCTATTGTTGTTTTGAAAGCGGTTCAAAAAGCCCATAAAGCATCGTCTAATTTTTCGGCCTATTCTTTTCTATTTATCCCTACGGTTTTTTCGAGTATTCTTTTAAACCTCTATTGGTTACTTCGGCTTGTCCGTTTGTTTGAGGATGATAAACGGTAGAAATTCGGTGATGGACCCCATATCGTGTTAAAAATTTTCGAGTTGATGATTACAAAAATGGGTGCCTCTATCACTTGTTAAAGCTTTTGGAGTGCCAAAACGAGCGAATAATCTTTTCAGGAATCTTACCACAACCCTTCCATTGTTTGTAGGAAGAGCTTTAGCCTCGGCCCATTTTGACAAATTATCCACAGCCACAAGTATATATTTGTTTCCTTTTGATGGTGGGAAAGGACCCATGAAGTCTAAAACCCATACATAAAAAATTTCACAAACAAGAATACCATTTTGTGGCATTTCATTTTTGGAAGAAATATTATCTGCTTGTTGGCATGCATCACATGTCTTGATAAGATTTTGCGCGTCTTCGTAAATGGTTGGCCAATAGAATCCTGAATCAAATACCTTCCATACGGTCCTTCATGACAATGGCGGAGAATTTTTTCTGCTTCATTGCCATGTACGCATCTTCGGATGAGTTGATCAGCACAAATTTTGAAAAGATATGGATCTTCCCAAAAGTAGTGTTTTACATCGGCAAAGAGTTTTTTTCTTTGATGATGTGACCATCCTTTTACGACTATCCTGCTAGCCAAGTAGTTGGCGTAGTCGGCATACCATGGCTCGTTCCTAGTTGCTTCCAAAGCTGGATCTTCCGAGCGAGATAGGTGATCTGCGACGGTGTTCTCAGCTCCTCTTTTATCTTTTATTTCGATGTCAAATTATTGGAGGAGTAGGATCCACCTGATTAAACATGGTTTAGCATCCTGTTTTTTAAAAAGATAACGAATGTCTGCATGGTCTGTATAAACTGTTGTTTTAGAAAGGACAAGATAGGAACGAAATTATCAAAAGCAAATACTACAGCTAGTAATTCTTTTTCAGTTGTGGTATAATTTTCTTGTGCATCATTGAGAGTTTTACTAGCGTAGTATATTGGATGAAAATGCTTATCTTTTCGTTGTCCCAAAACTGCTCCAACTGCAAAGTCGCTTGCATCACACATGATTTCAAAGGGTAGTTTCCAATCGGGCGCTATCATGATTGGTGCATTGACTAGCATTGCTTTTAGTGTTAAAAATGCATGGTTGCAATCCTTGTCAAAGATAAATGGTGCATCATGTTCAAGTAGTTTAGTTAGAGGTCTTGAGATTTTTGAAAAGTCTTTGACAAATCGTCTATAAAATCCGGCATGCCCTAAGAAACTTCTTATGGCTCTAACAGAGGATGGGGGTGGTAATCGAGAGATAGTGTCAATCTTTGCTCGATCAACTCCATTCCTTCGCTTGAGATTTTGTAACCGAGTACTATTCCCTCCGTAACCATGAAATGGCATTTTCCCAGTTAAGGGCGAGGTTGGTTTCCTCACATCGGGATAGCATTCGTTCAAGGTTATCGAGGCATTGGTCATATGAATTTCCAAAGATAGAAAAGTCATCAATGAAAACTTCCATGGTTTTTTCTATCATATCATGGAAGATGGCCACCACGCAACGTTGGAATGTTGCGGGGGCATTACATAGACCAAAAGGCATGCGTCGATAAGCGAAATTTCCGTAGGGGCATGTGAAAGTTGTTTTTTCTTGGTCTTCAGAGGCTATCGGTATTTGAAAATAACCTGAAAAACCATATAAAAAACAATAAAATTTGTGACCGGATAGTCTTTCCAACATTTGATCAATAAAAGGTAAAGGGAAGTGACCTTTCCTGGTGGCCTCATTTAATCTATGGTAGTCTATACAAACTCTCCATCCGGTGACAGTCCTTGTTGGTATTAATTCGTTTTTTTCATTGGTTATTACCGTCATACCTCCTTTTTTGGGAACTACTTGAACGGGACTCACCCATGGGCAATCAGAAATTGGGTAGATGAGTCTGGCATCAAGTAGTTTGATGGCTTTGTTTTTAACCACTTCTTGAACATTTGGATTGACTCTACGTTGTGGTTGTATTATCGGTTTGTAGTCAACTTCCATTAAAATTTTGTGCGTGCACATGGAAGGGTTTATTCCTTTTATATCTACAAGCTTCCATGCAATCACGTTTTTATGTTTTCTTAAAAGTGAAATTAGTTTTTCTTTTTCTAAACTAGTTAATTTTGATGAAATAATTACTGGTAACTTACCATGCTTGTCTATAAAAGCATATTCCAAACCTTTTGGGAGCTCCTTGGGCACGAGTGGTGGGTCTTTAGGAAACTCCTTATTTGGTTGCTCTTGGTTGAGGACCATAAAGGTTTTTTCAATGGCGTCTTCTTCTTGGGCAAGTTGGCCAAGTTCTTCTCCCGTATCGGGTAGCTCATCTTCATCTTCAATTAAGGGGTCGTTGTTGCCGAATGGGTATTTCATGGATTGGTCAAGATTGACATACCTTTTGTCGGCCCCTAATTGAATTAGTAAGTTGTTTTGCTTCCGGTTGATCAATGCTTGATGGGTTTTTATGAAAGGTCGTCCCAATACAAGCGGGGCATCATCGAGAATGATGAAGTCGGTGGGGACTACCGCTTGGTTTGTTTGAATTAACACATCCTCAACTACCCCCGTTGATTTTATCATCTTTCGATTAGATAGAAAAATGGGGATTTGAAGTGGAGAAAAATCACTAACGCTTATTTTTTGAAAATATAGTTAGGCGTTATATTAACACAAAGATCTTTGTTGATGGTGATATTGCTAATAAAGCTATTTTGAAAGAAACATGGAACCGGTGTTATGTTAGTTTTAAATTGTTCATCTTTTATTAGCGCAGTTTGATTATTTGTTAATTTGATGCTAACTATTTCGTCAACATTAGCGTTGGTGTTTAACTCTTTTAAAAACTTAGCATGAGTGGTTACCAAATAATGGTTTTCGAGAGAAGGTGGTAAAATGTTAATTTTTTGAAAATTTGACTCTTTTTCGAAATTTTTGTTTGTTGACTTACCTTCTTCTTTGGTTGACTCATGCGTAGGTTTTTCACTTATTTGTTCTTCCATTTTTACTTCTTCGATTATTACTTCCTTGGTACAAACAGCCTCTTCCCTTGCGCGGGATTCTTTTAGTAACCGCTCAAGAGTTTTGAGATGTTCTATTATTCTTTCGGCTTCGGGAAGGATAGTTGGTGGTGTGTCAGAATGAGTGAGATAAGTGTTCCAATCAAATCTTTATTTTGGAAGTTCAAAACTAGGTTCCTCATAATAAGAATATGAGGCGGATGGTTGGAAAAAGTCATAATATCGTACCGAATGGGGATTGCCGCAAATGGTACAATATTCTTCCTCATAATCGTCCTCTATGTAGTAGTGAGTGTAATCTCCCGAGTGTTGACCCATAAGGAAATACCCAACAGATTACAAAGTCTCGGGACCAGAAAATAAAATTAAAATGCAGAAACAGAAGCTCACCACGGCCCCGTATCTAGTGGGCACGGCCCGTGGTCAGATTTTGTATCTGGGCGTTTGGAAAAACAGTTTTGTAATCTGCAACACGGGGCGTGTCCAATGGGCACGGCCTGTGTTCAGCCTACTGTAAAACTAAAAATGCTTAGAAATGAGAAAACGAGCGCGCAGTTTTGAAAATCCTTGGGTCCCTGAAAACGGCGCCAAAAACTTGGTGTGCGTTAAGCGTGTTATATTTTTATTAATATTTTTTAGTTCTTTTTACGCATTAGTCAAGTTTTAAATTTATAAAACGCGATATTGTACTAACACTTAACACACACTTGGGCAAGTGTACCCATTGTGAGCGTAGTATAGCGTGGGCTCATGGTGACGGCATAACAAAGGCAAAAGTGTTAGGATCTAGTTTGATTTACTTATAACTTTTGTTTCAAAAATGGAAATATGATTGAAGTTTATAGTAATTGCAGCGGAATAGAATGAAAAAAATTTACTACAAGTAAAGGTCGTTTGTTTTCATCATCATCATGCTTTCAAGTTTATAAAATTTGTATGTGATTCACAAACTCCTCCTCAGCCTATTATAACACAGGTAGATAGTACAGAAATGGAAGAAGATGATTGGTGCAAAGATCTTTTTAAGAAGACGAATTGTACTATTACATTGACACAACTATTTATACTAAACTATCTAACCACTGAGCATCTTTTGATGACGTCAGGGTTGATAATGACATCTAACAGTAATAACAAACTCTAAACACTGACTCCTAAACACTGTTAGTGCAAAAGCACTGTTACAGGATGGAAAGTTATAGTTGAGGTAGACAGAATTGTTTGTTGTGCCATTTGAGACAGATCTTCTGCAAGCTTTTGACTGGTCTCATTAGTATGGAAGTCAATCATATTTTGGATGCCTTCCTTTATGTGCTCAAACACTCTCTTATCCTCTTCTTCCATATCCTTTTTCTTTGATTTAAGGCTTGGATAGATAAAGCAGATGTTTCAGATAGTTTTGAAGAGTGTTGGGTCTGTTGAGCTGTATCCTCTGTTGGATACTATGGCTTCTTTGGCAATGATGGATCAGTTTTTCTTCTTTTCTCAAGCCACTTGTATGTTTCAATTACCTTGTCCTCTATCCACCTCATGATTTGGTTATTCGACCCATAGTTTGCAACAATCAACTATTCCTTCATTCTTCTTAACTTCAAGTTCTTTTCAGGCAACTTCTTGTGTTTATTCCAATTTGGAGGAGTTGGCTTTTTGAGAGGATCATTCAGCATTTCTTGCATTCTTTGCTCTTCTTCTTCCAACTCTCTCACAGACCAATCCTTGAAATGTGTCCTTGTAGCCTTGTATGACTTTGTTTCCAAGATGTGATTGATGTAGTATTCTTTAAGGCTTTTGTCTTCTCTCTCTGATAGAATTTTGGATAAGTCTCTTGCATAGACTTCTATACTTCTGACTTTGCTCAACTGATATTGCCAGTAATTTCGTATTACTCTGTCAGACTTTCCCTGAGTATCCCTCTTGGTGATATCTTCTGCTTGTTTG
Organism: Scalesia atractyloides; assembly: GCA_947069175.1. Classification (NCBI taxonomy): domain Eukaryota; kingdom Viridiplantae; phylum Streptophyta; class Magnoliopsida; order Asterales; family Asteraceae; genus Scalesia; species Scalesia atractyloides. The sequence goes on from CAMTDV010001634.1 coordinate 36,303,043, forward strand.
ACTTTAAGATGCTTGTATTCTTCCAAGTTTCTTGGTTTGGGATAACCTTTCAAAGATGGCAATTCCCTTTTATCTAGATATTCTTCTGAAAAGAAGGATTTGATTTCTGATTTGATAGCTTGTAATTCCATAGGGAATAGAGTGGCAATGGGCACTTTAGTAATTTGAGAAGAAGGAAGTTGAGTAACTACTGTGGTAGACACTGGTCTTGATGACACAGATATAGGAAAAGGGATGATCTTGTCATCTGTAACATCTGTCGAAAACGGGTTTCCAAAACCCGCTACGTTTTGTAATCGAATATCAAGTTATAAATGTCACGTTGTATATTTATGATTATTTTGATTTATAATGATACATAATTAATAAACAAACTAAACTATAAAAATTATATTTGATAAAAAGTTAAAAAAAAATAAATAAAAATGAAATGTTGCTGCCGGGACTCGAACCCGGGTCAGCCAGAACTGAAATCCAAAGACTTAACACACACACACATCACCACTCCGCCACTTGTTGTTTTCTGTTATCTCTAGGAAACAAATAACATTTATACACAAACTCAGTTAAACCGGTTGCGCCAACTGAGAAACTGAAATCGGCAATTCAATCGTCTAATCGTTTGATTAATCGCACATTCACGTTTATAACCGATGAACCGACAAATTTTAATCAATTCAGACTTGAATTGACTTGAATTCGGATGATGATGTGTTTTATAACCGAAACCATCCAACAATCTGAATTACTTCAATCCTAGACCTCTCCTGCGACTCAAAATACTTTGCAAGACCTTCAATTGCATTTTTGCAACTTTACAGTCCACCGGAGAAGCTTAAATCAACTCGCCGGAAAAATTCTGCAAGTCGCCGGAAAACCGGGACTCACATCCACACGGTAATTCCTTCGACTCTTTCTATTTCAATCATGTGATTAATCGGTCACTAACACAACTCCACCATCAAAATCGATCCTATTCAACGTTTGTCGAAAATCCTACCTTCGCCGGAAAACTTCTGAAACTTCCGGAAACACACCGGGAACTGGTATGGTCTTCCAAACTTCTGTTAAACTTTGTTTAAGTGCCTCAACTTCTTAAATAATCGAACAAAGCTGTTAGTTAATTTTAACAGCCGGAGTTCACTTTCAGAACCGACGAACCTCTGCCGGAATTCTGTGAACAACACTAATCGGTACATCCTTTTCCCCAAACTCTCTCCATTCTTTACTTTTAAATTACTTATAATGTTTGAAAATCGAATATGTCATGAATCGGTCATAACAGTCGGAATATGTTTTCTGGGTAAAATTAACGAAGAAGACGAAGACGCAGTATAACATAAGACTAATAAAAATCGATAAAATGAACGGGTTAGACACACAGTCCAGCGGTGGACTGTGCGCAAATAATACGCACACGTCACCAGTTCGATCCCTGATACACGCACCCTCTAAGTAATAAAATGCCTTTTTGATTAAAGCTGAACCGGGTTAATCCCGTTAGTTGTTAAGTATAATAAAAACCGAGATAATAACCAGGTTAGACACACAGTCCAGCGGTGGACTGTGTGCAACACTAAGTCACACGTCACGCGTTCGAAACCTGTTACTGGCACCGGGTTGTTGAATTAAAATGTTTTTGAAATTAAAAGAATTTTGGTTAAATCGAATTAGTATATAAATATAATTAAAAACAAGATTATTTCGGGTTAGACACGTAGCTTAGTTGGTAGAGCTGCGTGCACGCGTACGGGAGGTCTCGGGTTCGAGTCTCACCCAGCGAATTCATGCACACTGACCGAACCGGTCAACAAGTCAACAAGTCAACGGTCAACGGTCACGTCAACGCAAAATAAACAATTTTTTTTATATTTTTATTTATTTAATTTAATTTAAAAATCAATTAAAAATACTTAAAAATAACATTTTTAAAGATAGAAAATAGCCTTAAACTCACAAAAATATATCTAAAAATTCCATGAAAATCCTTAATAAAATCCACTCATTTACTATATTTTTCCGTTATTATTTAGGTTAGTTATTTCTCGTTGTTCCGCTCATCCAATTCGTGCGCATCTCACCATCTCCAATCCAACGCACCCAATGTGAGTGAATCTTACAAATTCCCCGTTTTAATCACGTTTTGGGGTGTATCATGTGTCTTGCTATATATTATATTTAAATCATTGTGCGTACATCATATCATGAACATGTGTATTCAGTTTGTTTCAACTGTTGTGTGGTTATCGTTAGATGCAATTTATTATTTTCAGTACATGCAATTTCATAGACCGCTGCTCCCCATTACATTATGAGCGTTGAGCATGTTCCCCATTACATTATGAGCGTGAACCTGGCGTGCCCACATACGATCGGCTCCGTTTGATTGAGCCTTGATCGCACAGACATTTTCATTTTCAGTACATGCAATACGATCGGCTCCGTTTGATTGAGCCTTGATCGCACAGTTTCATTCATGTTATTTACCGTATGATGTTGGTATGTTAATGTATGCTATCATGTGTTATTGTATGTTATAGTTGTGATTGCTATTGCTATTGCTACTGCTTGGTTATTTACATTTGTTCATTTATGATTATGCACAATTTTTCATTGATAAACTAACAAGAAAATCAATAACAAATGTTTATCTAACAAGGTTCACTCGCCAACTTATGTTGACCCAAAAACCCCCATTTTTACACATGATACAGGTGAACCAGCAGCAGCCAGAAACACATAGGATTGGACTAGAAGAATAAAATGATTTAGAGTTTGGGATTGTTATGTTTGGTTTATTTTCTTTGTATTGTATGGACATGTTTGGATATTTGGAAATGTAACTTTGACTTTAATAAATATGAAACATATTAGTAAATATCATGAGCTTTGGTGATAACCCAATTATGTCCCGACTCTTATTCCGCTGCGGGTCGGGGTGTGACAGATTGGTATCAGAGCCATGACTATAGGGATATAGGATAGGTTATTAGACCCTTAGAGCCTATACTATAGTCAATTAGAAACTTATAAGATTTTTGTGTGTTACATGCCAAATTTCATGATGTTTATATGTTTTATGTTAAATTTTACATTCAATATTATGCAAGCATGTTCATAAGTATGTATTATCATATAATGCCTATCATGAATCATATACTCATAACATATCACATCCATGAAAGCACACACCACATCATGATTGCTTTTACAATGAGTTTTGTGTTTTCAAATCTCATCAAAGTGAGTTCTCATGACGGGCATGTAGTAACTGGAAGGGTACCAGTATCGGTAGTCGGAACGTCCTGTCTAGGCTGGCATTCCTATAAATCCAAAATAAAGGACCAGTTTGCCTACCTGGGGACTAACGATGAGAGTACGAAGTACCTATTAGGCCAAAGCATGCTATACCAAACGTCGTGTGAGCTAACCCCACTTTGAGTTGTCATTGTGTCTACACCTGGACACGTTCCGACCAAACATCTCATGAACATATTTTGTGGTTTGCATTCGGGTGATGCGAGTGTTAAATTGCCAATACTAATGTGAATCCTACCAAGCCAATAGCCATGGGGGCCCACATGACTATATAGGTGAAGGTATGGGGGACATTTGAGGCCCAACATGAGCAAACCCAAGACATCCTATGGATGTAGTTGCATTATTGATATTTATATTATTTTCATTTTCTTAAAGACACATGACACCTAAAAAGACACCATAAACTCACAATATTCTCATGTATGTTCCTGTAGATGTCGTCCAGACAACAACGAAGGGGTAAAAGACCAGGAAGGTCTCAGGAACGCTTGGCCACACAAATCGCGAAACAAATGACCACGATACTGCCTGACATTGTGGTCCAAGTACAACAAGCCCTCGCTACAAATCCTACTAACCCTCCCTAACAACTTGACCAGAACATCGACAACCCTCCTACCAGCAAGTGCTCATACAAACATTTCAAATCTTGTGACCCTCCTAAATTTGAGGGGACCGAAGGTGTCACTGCTCTCCTCCACTGGTTCGAGGAAATGGAAAACACCTTCCTCAATTGCGATTGTCCTGAGGATCGCAAGGTTCGATACGCCACCGGGAGACTATTTGGGGTAGCTCTCACTTGGTGGAATACTGAGAAAGGGAAGAGGGGAACTGAATGCAATGGCCTTAACTTGGGAGGAGTTAAGGGAAATCATGACTAGGCGTTTCTGTCCTAGGAGTGAAATTAAAAAGTTGGAGGACGAATTTCATTCCTTAAAACAGAAGGAAGGGGATCACACCACCTATAACAAGAGGTTCTTGGAGTTGAACCAAATGGTTCCAAGTTTGTTTACTCCAACTTATCGTTTGATCGAGCATTATATTCGAGGACTTCCCTCGAAAATTCAAGATTCAGTTCTCAGCATTTCACCGGTAACACTTGAAGCTGCTATGGAGCTAGCGACTGAACTGACCGAGAATCGGATTCGCAACGGGAAGTTTAAAGAGGAGAAAAAGAAAGCCCCTGTTGAGGGTCAAACTTCAAACCATTCCATCTCCTCCTCTAAGTTTGCTAACAAGAGGAAGCGCAACACCAGAAATTTCGCAGTTACACAAACCAACTCCCCTATTCCTGCTGCACCCATTACCCAAGTCGCTCCTTCACCTGCACCATACAAAAGACCCTACTCTGGCCCGTTACCAAAATGTAACCATTGCCAATATCACCATTCTCCTGATTATCCTTGCCAGCATTGCACCGGCTGTGGTCGCGCGGGTCATACGGTTCAAACCTGCCGCATGCCCCAGCGAACGAACCGCCACCAACCTTTAACCCAAACCCACCAACAATTAATGGGTCAAGCCCAACAACCCCTACTATTACCACCCACCCAAACCTAGCCCAAACATATTACCAACCCAGTTATCCTATGGGCCAACCTATGCGGGCTTGCTACAATTGCGGAGACCCAAGCCATTTCAGAAACACTTGTCCAAGGTTGGTAAACATTATTCATGCTCAGGCTCAAGCCAACCCAGTGAATCAAGCAAACAAGCTCCTCCACCAGCAAGAGGAAGAGCTTTCAATATCAACGCTAATCAGGCTAGGGCCGACGGCAATGTGGTTAACGGTACGTTCCTTATAAATGGTAGATATGCATCTATGTTATTTGATACTGGTGCGGATAGAAGTTTTGTGTCTTTAGAATTTGAACCTATCTTAAACCAAAATCGGGATAAGCTCACGGAATCCATAACGGTAGAAGTTGCTGACGGGAAACCAGTTTCATTAAGTTCTATTATACGCAACTGTACACTCACCTTAAACGACCACGATTTCTCATCGACCTTATTCCTATGAAGCTGGGAAGTTTTGATATCATAATTGGTATGGACTGGCTCAATCAACATCAGGCAGAAGTTGTATGTCGCGAAAAATTTATACGTACTCCTCTTTTAAACGGTCAGACTCTTCGAATCTTTGGTGAAACCTCGTCAAAAGGGCTCAGCTTAATGTCTTGTCTTCAAGCCCAAAAATATCTTCGCAAAAATTATGTCGCGTTTTTAGCTCATATCATCAAAAAGGGAACCATGGAGAAGAAACTTGAAGACATTCCAGTAGTAAAAGATTTCCCGCGAGTTTTTCCTGATGACATTTCAGGACTTCCTCCAGTTAGAGAAGTCGAATTCCGTATTGATCTTATACCTGGTGCTACACCAGTTGCAAAGTCTCGTTATAGGTTAGCCCCCTCTGAAATGCAAGAGCTAGCCAGTCAATTACAAGAGTTGACTGACAAGGGATTCATACGTCATAGCTCATCGCCTTGGGGTGCACCTGTCCTTTTTGTAAAGAAGAAAGATGGATCGTTTCGTATGTGCATCGACTACAGAGAGCTCAACAAATTGACAATCAAGAATCGCTATCCTTTACCACGCATTGATGATCTTCTTGACCAACTTCAAGGTGCCAATTGCTTTTCAAAAATCGACCTTCGATCTGGCTATCATCAACTTAGAGTACATGAAGAAGACGTCCCAAAGACTGCTTTCCGAACTCGTTATGGCCATTATGAATTCATGGTCATGCCATTTGGTTTAACCAACGCACCAGCTGTCTTCATGGACCTAATGAACAGAGTCTGCAAACCTTATCTTGATTGATTTGTTATAGTCTTCATCGACGACATTCTTATTTATTCAAAGTCTAAATCTGATCATGAGCGTCATCTTCGACTCATCCTTACACTTCTAGAGAATGAAAAGCTTTACGCCAAATTCTCCAAATGCGAATTCTGGTTAAAAGAGGTGCAATTCCTCGGACATGTAGTCAATGACAAGGGAATACATGTCGACCCCTCAAAGATCAAAGCGGTACAAGAATGGCAAGCTCCACGTACACCAACTGAAGTAAGATCTTTTCTTGGTTTGGCTGGTTATTTATCGTCGATTCATCTCAAACTTCTCATGCATTGCTGTACCACTCACGGCTTTAACTCACAAGGGAAAACCTTTCATATGGGGACCCAAGCAGGAAGAAGCCTTCCAAACTCTTAAACAAAAACTTTATGATGCACCAATCCTTACTCTTCCTGAAGGTTGTGATGATTTCGTGGTCTATTGCGACGCGTCATGGCAAGGATTAGGCTGCGTTCTAATGCAAAGATAAAAGTTATAGCTTATGCTTCGAGACAACTCAAGACGCATGAGAAGAACTACACCACTCATGACCTAGAACTTGGAGCCGTTGTGTTCCCTCTTAAGATATGGAGGCATTATCTCTATGGTACTAAGTGTGAAATATACACTGACCACAAGAGTCTTCAACATATCTTCAATCAAAAGGAGTTAAACATGAGGCAACGAAGATGGGTCGAACTTCTAAATGATTACGACTGTGAAATTCGATACCACCCTGGCAAAGCAAATGTGGTGGCTGATGCACTTAGTCGAAAGGGTTATGCGAACTCCATTCGTCTTCTATGTTCGCAAATTATAACCGACATTAAAGATCAAATTCGAGAAGCCCAACATGTTTCAGTTACGGAAGATGATGTACGAAAGGAAATGTCCTGTGGAGCTGAACTTAAAATTGAAACTAAATCTGACGGTATTCTGTACTACCTAGATCGTATCTGGATTCCTAACCACAACAATCTTCGTGAAACTCTTATGAAGGAAGCTCACAAAACGCGATACTCTATACACCCAGGAGCCGATAAGATGTATCAAGACCTACGATATACCTATTGGTGGCCTGAATGAAAAAGGATATTGTTGTTTTTGTTTCCAAGTGCCTTACATGTTCCAAGGTGAAAGCTGAACACCAAAGACCCTCAGGACTTCTGGTCCAACCTGAAATACCTGTATGGAAGTGGGAAAATATAACCATGGATTTCATTACCGGGTTACCTCGCACTTCTGGTGGGTATGACACTATATGGGTAATTATAGACCGACTTACAAAATCAGCTCACGTTATTCATATCCGCGAAGATTTCAAGAACGAAAAGCTTGCTCGTATTTATATCAGCGAAATCGTAAGCCGGCATGGGGTACCGTTAAGCATTATTTCTGATCGTGATGGTCGTTTCACTTCACGAACATGGCAAGCAGTACAATCCGCTATGGGTACGCGATTAGATCTCAGTACCGCCTATCATCCTCAAACTGATGGACAATCTGAGCGCACCATTCAAACTCTTGAAGATATGCTTCGAGCATGTGTCATAGACTTCAAGGGAAATTGGGACGCCCAACTACCATTAGTTGAATTTTCGTACAACAACAACTATCATTCAAGTATCGGCATGGTACCTTTCGAAGCCTTATATGGTCGTAAGTGCTGATCTCCTGTATGTTGGCACGAAATTGGGGAAGCTCAAATCACTGGTCCAGAATTGATCCAAGAAACCACAGACAAGATCCATCAAATCCGAAACAATCTTCTAGCGGCTCAGAGTCGTCAAAAGAGTTATGCAGATAAACGACGGAAGCCTTTAGAGTTTAACATTGGTGATCATGTACTTCTAAAAGTATCACCGTGGAAGGGAGAAGTTCGTTTTGGTCAAAAAGGCAAGCTAGCACCACGCTATGTAGGAACTTTCAAGATACTCGAAAGAGTCGGACCTGTAGCATACAAGCTTGAACTACCAGAAGAACTCAACAGGATTCATCCCACATTCCACGTGTCGAACTTGAAGAAGTACCTCGCTGATGAAAACCTCCACATTCCTCTGGAAGATATTCAGATTGATGAATCTATGCATTTTATTGAAAGACCAGTAGAAATCATGGACTTCGGGGAGAAACGTCTACGGGCGAAGTCGCATTCCAATTGTTAGGGTACGCTGGGAGTCGAAACGGGGACCTGAGTTTACTTGGGAACGTGAAGACTCAATGCGTGAAAAATACCCGCATCTTTTTCCTACTACTTCTACTACTTAAATTTCGGGACGAAATTTCTAAAAGTAGGGGATACTGTAACATTTGTCAAAAACGGGTTTCCAAAACCCGCTCCGTTTTGTAATCGAATATCAAGTTATAAATGTCACGTTGTATATTTATGATTATTTTGATTTATAATGATACATAATTAATAAACAAACTAAACTATAAAATTATATTTGATAAAAAGTTAAAACAAAATAAATAAAAATGAAATGTTGCTGCCGGGACTCGAACCCGGGTCAGCCAGAACTGAAATCCAAAGACTTAACACACACACACATCACCACTCCGCCACTTGTTGTTTTCTGTTATCTCTAGGAAACAAATAACATTTATACACAAACTCAGTTAAACCGGTTGCGCCAACTGAGAAACTGAAATCGGCAATTCAATCATCTAATCGTTTGATTAATCGCACATTCACGTTTATAACCGATGAACCGACAAATTTTAATCAATTCAGACTTTAATTGACTTGAATTCGGATGATGTTGGGTTTTATAACCGAAACCATCCAACAATCTGAATTACTTCAATCCTAGACCTCTCCTGCGACTCAAAATACTTTGCAAGACCTTCAATTGCATTTCCGCAACTTTACAGTCCACCGGAGAAGCTTAAATCAACTCGCCGGAAAAATTCTGTAAGTCGCCGGAAAACCGGGACTCACATCCACACGGTAATTCCTTCGACTCTTTCTATTTCAATCATGTGATTAATCGGTCACTAACACAACTCCACCATCAGAATTGATCCTAGTCAACGTTTGTCGAAAATCCTAGCTTCGCCGGAAAACTTCTGAAACTTTCGGAAACACACCGGGAACTGGTATGGTCTTCCAAACTTCTGTTAAACTTTGTATAAGTGCCTCAACTTCTTAAATAATCGAACAAAGCTGTTAGTTGATTTTAACAGCCGGAGTTCACTTTCAGAACCGACGAACCTCTGCCGGAATTCTGTGAACAACACTAATCGGTACATCCTTTTCCCCAAACTTCTCCATTCTTTACTTTTAAATTACTTATAATGTTTGAAAATCGAATATGTCATGAATCGGTCATAACAGTCGGAATATGTTTTCTGGGTAAAATTAACGAAGAATACGAAGACGCAGTATAACATAAGACTAATAAAAATCGATAAAATGAACGGGTTAGACACACAGTCCAGCGGTGGACTGTGCGCAAATAATACGCACACGTCACGAGTTCGATCCCTGATACACGCACCCTCTAAGTAATAAAATGCCTTTTTGATTAAAGCTGAACCGGGTTAATCCCGTTAGTTGTTAAGTATAATAAAAACGAGATAATAACCAGGTTAGACACACAGTCCAGCGGTGGACTGTGTGCAACACTAAGTCACACGTCACGCGTTCGAAACCTGTTACTGGCACCGGGTTGTTGAATTAAAATGTTTTTGATATTAAAAGAATTTTGGTTAAATCGAATTAGTATATAAATATAATTAAAAACAAGATTATTTTGGGTTAGACACGTAGCTTAGTTGGTAGAGCTACGTGCACGCGTACGGGAGGTCTCGGGTTCAGTCTCACCCAGCGCATTCATGCACACTGACCGAACCGGTCAACAAGTCAACAAGTCAACGGTCAACGGTCAACGCAAAATAAACAATTTTTTTTATATTTTTATTTATTTAATTTAATTTAAAAATCAATTAAAAATACTTAAAAATAACATTTTTAAAGATAGAAAATAGCCTTAAACTCACAAAAATATATCTAAAAATTCCATTAAAATCCTTAATAAAATCCACTCATTTACTATATTTTTCCGTTATTATTTAGGTTAGTTATTTCTCGTTGTTCCGCTCATCCAATTCGTGCGCATCTCACCATCTCCAATCCAACGCACCCAATGTGAGTGAATCTTACAAATTCCCCGTTTTAATCACGTTTTGGGGTGTATCATGTGTCTTGCTATATATTATATTTAAATCATTGTGCATACATCATATCATGAACATGTGTATTCAGTTTGTTTCAACTGTTGTGTGGTTATCGTTAGATGCAATTTATTATTTTCAGTACATGCAATTTCATAGGCCGCCGCTCCCCATTACATTATGAGCGTTGAGCATGTTCCCCATTACATTATGAGCGTGAACCTGGCGTGCCCACATGCGATCGGCTCCGTTTGATTGAGCCTTGATCGCACAGACATTTTCATTTTCAGTACATGCAATACGATCAGCTCCGTTTGATTGAGCCTTGATCGCACAGTTTCATTCATGTTATTTACCGTATGATGTTGGTATGTTAATCTATGCTATCATGTGTTATTGTATGTTATAGTTGTGATTGCTATTGCTATTGCTACTGCTTGGTTATTTACATTTGCTCATTTATGAGTATGCACAATTTTTCATTGATAAACTAACAAGAAAATCAATAACAAATGTTTATCTAAAAAGGTTCACTCGCCAACTTATGTTGACCCAAAAACCCCCATTTTTACACATGATACAGGTGAACCAGCAGCAGCCAGAAACACATAGGATTGGACTAGAAGAATAAAATGATTTAGATTTTGGGATTGTTATGTTTGGTTTATTTCTTTGTATTGTATGGACATGTTTGGATATTTGGAAATGTAACTTTGACTTTAATAAATATGAAACATATTAGTAAATATCATGAGCTTTGGTGATAACCCAATTATGCCCCGACTCTTATTCCGCTGCGGGTCAGGTTGTGACATCATCAAGTATAACATTTGTGGTTTTTCTCCTTTAATCTTGAGATCAGGTGATTGTGGTTGTGGTATTCTTGTGGGTGTGGGTAGAGATATGGTGGAAGTTGGAAGATTACCATAGCAGTGGTTTGATTGACATTTATTATAACCTCTGTTGTATCAACAGATGTTGACACAACAGTTGTTGTAACATTTGTTGGGTTTGGTGTATCAACTGCTTTGGTAGAAGGAGGTGTAAGTGTTTTTGAGGGGGCAGAGAATATGGTTGAGATAATAGCTTTCTTAGAAGGAATGGATGTTGATGTTGACTGCCTTGTTTTCTAACAAGCATCTTCTTTGTTGAATTCCTAACATTTTTTTTCTTTTTGCAGTGCTATCTTTTTCTCCACCAAAGCTCTGCTCTCAACCCTTACCCTTTTCTTTGTATTCTCCTTTTCCTTTGCAAAGATGTTAGTTGTTTCATCAATCTTTTTAGAACCATCTGGCTTAGGGATAACCAATGTTGGACGTGCATCTTTGTCAATAACCTTTAGCACTTCTTTCTTTAAAGGTATCTCCGCCTTTTTGGCATCATCAGTGTTGACCAAGATTACTGTAGGAGGAGAAGAACCAGTGGTTAGAAGGAGATGAGCCTTGATTGCCTTAATATCTGCAACAGTGTCCATATATCTGGCATCAACCATGTTTCAAATCTCTTGCAACTGATGCTTCTGTTGAAGATCAGCGTTATACTTTTGTTGTTGAAACAGAGGATCTAAGGCTTGTTGGAGATCAACAGTGGATAGGACAGACAATTGGCTCTTTGTAGCTAACAACTGCTTCAGTAAATCCTTGATTTCATCCACAGAGCTTTCAATTTTTGTAATTCTCTCCGTCAAATCTTTGTATTTTAGATCATCACGTAATTTAATAGGATCATCTGAACTCCTACCAAAAATTGTAGTTTTATCTATGTCAACATAAACAAGAGTCTCAACCCCTGTTTCAAACATAGATGCCCCTTGTTCTTGGTACTGGGCACTTCCCACTGGATCAGAGGTTACCTTGGTAGCCTCAGTAGTGTTTGTCTTCAAAAGAAGTCTTATATGTGTGGTGTGCGTTAAGTGTGTTATATTTTTATTAATATTTTTTAGTTCTTTTTACGCATTAGTCAAGTTTTAAATTTATAAAACACGATATTGTACTGACACTAAACACACACTTGGGAAAGTGCACCCATCATGAGCGTAGTATAGCATTGGTAAGATACCGAGATCGTCCAAGGACACAAGAGCTTTTAGTATTAGTTTATCGTCAACGTCTAATCAATCTAATTTCTTTTGATAAAAGTTTTAAAACATACAAATTTAAAACAAAAAATAAGAAAATAAATAAAATGAAATACAAATAGACAAGATAGAATCACTTAGATCCAACTTCTCTTTTATGTATCCTTTGATAATTTTCACACTTTCGGACTTTTTAAGAGATTATCTTATTTATAGTAGTAGGCCCCTCTTTTGAAGGTGACGTTACCCTCAACCAGTGGTTTGAGTCAGCAAGGATACAATCCCAAAGGGTCGGCATATTGGAAGATAATTAAGTAAGTTACTAATGCGAAAAGTGGCAGGCCCCTCTTTTGAAGGTGATCTTACCCTCGGCTAAGTGGTTTGAGTCAGCAGGTTTACAATCCCAAGTAGCCGGTTTAAAATATTAATAGTAGTTTACATATAAGGGGTTCAAACTATTCGCGCCCCCGCCATCCAATACCCATAGAGCATTGAAGGAGGCCCTAATAAGCTTGAATCAAGTCATCGCAGGATCTATACACTGAACGAGACAAGAACTTTACCAAACCACCCTTCTAACCCCCTTCCAAGTAGTTAACGCGCTTTATATAGACCGTAAAGATACGAATGAGCAAATCAATGACATCATGAAGAAATGGTTAGGAAAATTCACTTTCAACATAAGAAACTAGTTATTAAAGTCATTAATACAAACCCAATTAAAAAGTCCTGAAAGATTAAAAATAAAAGTAATACATAAAAGATTAGTCTTCACCAAGTGATGTAAGGAATTTAGCCAATCAATCTTATATCCCGAGACTACTACACACTCTAAAGATGATTGATGGATGATGGTGGTGGGTATTGGTGTTGTAGTGGTGTTGAAGTGAGAGAGAAGTGGTTTGACAAGGGATGCCTTTGAAGAGAGCCAAGCACCCCTATTCATAGTCAGAACAGAGGCCTGACCACGGCCCTGTGTCCATGGGCACAGCCCGTTGCCATCAACCTTCTCTTTCTTCATTAATTGCATCTGACAGCAGAGGGCCCCACACGACCCCGTGGCCTCTGGGCACGGACCGTGGTTAACTGTTCGCTGTACTATCTGGATTCTGCAAATCTTATAGTTGACCACGCCCCATGTTGGCCTGGGCGTGGCCCCGTGATGGGCGTAGAAGCTTCTGCAGGTTTTGTCATGTAGTGTAAGGTCTGACCACGCCCCGTGTTGGATGGACACGGCCCGTGGTCGTCTTTTGTAACTTGGTTTTAGTTCTTTAGTGTGTTGCTGAGGGGTCAGGCATGGTTCGTTATTCCTTCTTTTCGTATTTATGTTGGTTTTGGCTGCTTTTATGCTCTTTTTATCCTGAAAATACAAAAGGAACAAAGAAACGTGCTTTTTCCAACATTAGTACTAAAAAGGGTTAGTTTTATGCCTCAGTTGATGTAATTTATATGTTGCATTTTGCACACATCAATATGTAACCACTGTCCAATTGAAAACTTGGTAGTTTAGCAATTGTAGTAGCTGTTCTTGCTAGACTATCACCAAGGGTTACATGTAACCCAAGGGATGCATCCTCTTCATTTGCTGATGGGCTAGCAATGAGCATAGAATTAGACCCAGTCACTTGTTGAAGTATGTTCTCATTGATAGGTTGGTGAGAAGAACTGGTTAATGTCTGTTCTAACTCAATTGCATTCAGCAAAGGCAATATGGTTGGTGGCAGTGATTTTGTTGGTGAAGGTTGAGGTGCAGAAAGAGACATTTCCCTGGAGAGGGGCTATGGAAGATAGAACCAAGTGATCCTAGAGCTTCAAAATTTGGTGTCCCTGTGTTTACAACATTTTCCTGTTGTGAGGAAGAAGGAGGAGTTTCAAAGCCAGGTTGAGATTCTAACATCTCCTGTGAAGAAGTAACAACAGTGTTTTCAAGTGATTTTTGTGTTATCGCTGGGTTAACCTCTGGGATCTCATCTTCCAGAGGGCCCTTTTTTGTTTTGGTGGGTTTTCTTGATATTTTCTTTGGTTTCTTTTTGGAGATTGCTGGTGTGGGTTTCAGGGCAGTGATTGCCCTGATCACCAGGAGCAGTGGGCTCAGTAGCATGAGGTTGAGATTGAACATTTTGTTCTTGTAAAACTTGCTCAGCCTCCTCTACTTTCGTTTTGGAAAATTTATCCTGATTTGTTATTCTAGTAAAAGCCTCATGAGTTAGGCCACTTAAATTTGTAACAACGCCTTGTTTAACATCAGCCTCAGGTAACTGATTTTGAAGATAAACACTCATGAATCATGGTATTAGAAAAGCTTTCCTTTTTTCAATATTGTTAAAATATGCCACAAGATCATTGAACTATATTTGAGAAAAGTTAAAATCTGAACCGGTTAAAATGGCATAACCCAGATACTGAATGTTCAATGGTGTTTCATTAAAAGCTGTGGTCTTTGCTGAGAGACATGATAAAAGAGTACGAAAGAAAAATCTCATTCAGCAGGAAAATTGGGTTTATAGATGGTCATACCTTTAAGTTGCCCAATGTAACCTCTTTCCACAAATTCGGCATGCATCTCATTCGTAGAGAATGACACAGGATGTGCCATATCATTTAGTTCAAAAACTTGAGAAATTGATTGAGGGCTAATTTGCATCAGTGTTTTGCCCACTTTTGATGTGATAGCATAAGGAACATCCTTTTGTGAATGAACCTTTGCATTTGCCCAAAATTGCCGAAGTGCGTCTGGATATACGGGGGCTTTGACGGTATGCAAGAATTTTGATTCTTTCAAGATTTTTATCATTGAATGATATCTTGTGTTTGAATCAGTTGCTTGAAGAATTGGTGTATAATTGTTAGGAGTTTTGACTATGAGGGTGAATGGTGGTGGTTCTTGTGGGGATTTCGCTTTAGATTTAGCTTTGGGTGCCATGATTTTGGAGAAAACCGTTTTGAGAATTTTGAATTCGACACGGCAAAGTGAAACCTCTGTTATTAGTAAAACATGGTTTTATAGGGTTTTGAAAAAGTGATGATGATGTGTCATCTGATGCAAACGACTGACGAATAACGTCTGACCACGTGTAACCTCTGTTTGACAATGGAAGACAGTTGTTTGGATAAACACCGTTTGAGAATATGGGCAGTGGATGTGAACAGTGTTTTTGAACCTATCAGAGGACACACTTTTGACAATGGATAGACTTTTCTAAACGACCACTGTTTTGATGCTATCAGTGGTTTGAAAACATACTTTAAGGATTTATTGAAAAATTCAATTTTAACTATTTTTAAGGTTTTTGTTTTGATTTTCTGAAAACATTTTTATCCTATTTAAGCATGGAACACTAGAAAAACTGTCTTTAATCCATGTTTAGCATTCCAAGCCTAGGAATCAAGCTTTCAAAAGTAGATGTATCCAATGCTTTTGTTAGAACATATGCTTGCTGATCCTTAGTATGGACATAATCAAACATTTTTCATAGAAATCCCTCACAAAGTGATGTCTAATGTCAAGTGTTTTGTTGTGGAGTGAGAGACGGGATTTTTGATGATATTTTCTACTGCTTGACTATCAATTTTGAGAGGAGTCTTTAAAGCAGTGATACCAAAATCCAAAAGTTGATTTTGAAGCCACATGATTTGTGCAGTGCAACTTGCAGCAGCAATGTATTTTGCCTCAGAAGTGGATGTGGAAACTGCAACTTCCTTTTACCTCTACCAAGACACTAGGCAATCACCTAGGAATTGGACACCTCCTGATGTGGACTTTCTTGTTGTCTTGCATCCAGCAAAATCACTATCTGAGTAACCTGAAAGCTCAATGTTTCCATTAGTAGGATACGGGATACCAAGTGCGGGAGCACCTTTTATGTACCTGAATATCCTTTTGACAGCAATAATATCAGACTTTCTAGGTAGAGACTGGGATCTAGCACAAACACATGTTACAAACATGATGTCTGGCCTGGAAGCAGTTAGGTACAATAAGGACCCAATCATACTACGATAAAGTGTTTGACCAACCAATTCATTTTTATCAATAATAGTGACCAGCTTTGAAGTTGCCATGGGTGTGCTGCAAGGTTTACAATCATCCGTAGAAAATTTTTAAGCAGTTCTTTGACATACTTATTTTGATGGATGAAAGTGCCATTGTGCATTTTTTTTACTTGTAAACCAAGAAAACATTGCAACTCACCCATTGCACTCATTTCAAACTTTGCTGCCATGAGTTTTCTGAACTCTTCACACATGTCAGTGCATGTGGATCCAAAAATGATGTCATCCACATAAATTTGGACAAGTATCAAATCTTTTCCTTTCCAATTTAAAAACAAGGTTTTATAAATTTTACCTCTTGAAATACTTATGGATAAGAGAAAAGTGGATAGAGTGTCATACCAGGCTCTAGGTGCTTGTTTAAGACCATACAGTGCTTTGTTTAACCTGTACTCATAATCAAGATGAAATGGATCTTCAAATCCAGGAGGTTGGCACATATACACTTCTTCCTTGATCTTTCCATACAGGAATGCACTTTTGATGTCCATTTGAAACACTTTGATGTTGTGGTTGGCAACAAAAGCTAAGAACAGTCTGATGGCTTCTAACCTTTCTAGGAGCAAAGGTTTCATCATAGTCAATACCCTCTTCCTGTCTATAGCCTTGAACGACGAGCCTTGCTTTGTTCTTGACAACAATACCCCTTTCATCTGTTTTGTTCTTGAAGATCCACTTTGTGCCAATTGGACTTACATCCTTAGGCAGTGGTACAAGTTCCCAAACTTGTTGTCTTCTAAACTGAAGGAGCTCCTCTGCATAGCTTCTACCTAAAAATTGTCTTTCAGTGCCTCTTGATACTTGACAGGTTGGATGAGTGAGAGAAAACCAGCAAAGAGGCAAATGTTTTGGGATTGGCTTCATGTGAGCACTCCCTCATTTATGTTGCCAATAACTTGATCCAATGGATGGCTTTTGAGGAAGATCAAATCACCTTGATATGGGACAAATGTATTTTGAGGTGAAGCTTGCAAATGTGTATCATCTGAGCTATCCTCTGTTGGTGAATTTGATGGTCCAGCCTCTGATTGGAATGGATGTGCTGGTATGGGTAGTATGGTAGTGACTGTTTGATTTTTATCCACATTATATGGATTTTTATCAACACTGTTTTGGTTTTGAGAGCAGGCAGAGGATTGAGAATTAACCACTGTTGAACCAGCAGAGCTTTCACCATTGTTACTAACATCTGCTCCTCTGCTTGAAGGATAGATTTTGAAGTTTGGAAGATGCAATCATAACCTTGCTCTTGTGGTGATGACTGTGATGTACCTGCAATGTTAGTCTTGACAGACACATCTTCAAATGTAAATTTATCTAGATAAAACAGTTCAGCAGGATATGCTGGGATTTTCAGAGATGAAAGTTCATTGAACTTCACATTCAAAGTTTCTTCAACACACTTGGTCCTAGAGTTAAATACTCTGTAGGCTTTGGCAGTGGTTGAGTATCCCAGAAATAACCACAGTCAACTTTGGCTGCAAACATAGAGATAGAATCTTTAAGTTCAAAATGAAACAAGGACAGCCAAAAACTTTGAAATATGAGATCAGAGGTTGGATATTGTAAAGCAGTTCATAGGCAGTCTTTTGATGCCTATGGTTAATCAAAACTCTGTTTTGAACATAACAAGCAGTGTTTAAAGCCTCTGCCCAAAAAGACAAGGGTAAACCTGAGTCTGCTAGCATGGTTCTTGCAGATTCAACAAGAGTTCATGATTTTTACAGGACCAAACAAATCCATGTGTAGCAGTTGCAAACATTGGGTTGTTTTGGACTCTTCAATTGACTTGTAGGAACTTTTATGTTGTTTACCTTTTAAACAGGACACACAATGTTCTTCACAAGAAAATTGTTTATGTGGCAAACCTTTGACAAGACAAATTTTGGAGAGTGTGGTGATTGTTTTCAGATTTGTATGCCCAAGTCTTATGTGCCATAACTCTATCTCTTTGCTTGAAGCAACTGAGAACAGGCATGCATTAGACATAGGGTTATCTTTCAACATATCAACCACATACACATTGCCACTCCTATGAGCAACAAGTTGTGGTTTACTCTCAGCAATAATCTGATCAATCTTTTTAACAACCTTTGGTCCTACAATTTGACATGTTTTCTTTGTAAAGAAGGATCCATATTCTTTGTCACTCATTTGTGAGACACCAAAAAGATTAGATTTTTAGATTATCAATTAAATTAACATTTTCAAATTTGAGATTCCCAGTCTGAACACACCCTAAACCCAACACCTTCCCTTTTGAATTGTTACCAAATGATATATCACCCCCTCCATGAGCCAAGAAGTCTTTGAGAAGGGCTCTACATCTTGTCATGTGCCTGGAGCCACCACTATCTACATACCATAAACTATCAAGGCAAGTAGAAGCTCCCTGCACATAAGTAAACAATTAGTTTAGATGGGATTCCAAAGCCAGAATGGCTTGGGATGGGTTCACAGATTGTCCATTCTCAAATCCAAGAGTATGGTCAGTGGTTTGAGTTTGTCTTTGTATCCACTGTTGTGAACCATTTCCTGTCATATGTTGGTAACCAAGAGGATATCTATTCACTTTGGGCTTTGAAGGTTTTTTGTAACCTTCATAGCTCATAGGAACCTTTTGATAAGTTGGTTGTCCATGTCCTCTTGGATACCTGTTGGCAGGTGGAGCATCTGTCACTTGTACCTTTCTGAGAACAGAGGTTTTGATCAATGCTTTTGTGACAGATGTTTCAATAGGTTCAAAGGTCTGCTTAGATTTATTTCTAGCAGAGATTGAACTTTCTTTCTCAAGAGCTTTTGCTTTGATCTCTTTTACCTTTTGATCATAGGTTTGAAGATAAGCACACTCATGAGTCAGATGATTTGTTTTACCATAGATAAAACATTTTGAATCATTTGGGATTACATGTGTTTTGTTTATGTCATATGCTTTTAAAAGAAAACAGTTTTCAGATGCATGGTTTCTTTTGTTACAAATTCACAAAACAGATGTTTGATTTTTTTTCTTTTTTCTTTTTATCTGATTTTCTTCTCAGCGGATGTTGTAACCTCTGCTGGAAGATCCTTGATAGGAATGGTTATTGCCTTAGGTTCCTTGACACCTTCAAGAGTTGAGAAGTCCATTAGGTTGAAATTTTCAAGAATATCACATTCATCTGACCATGTGGGTTTGAATTGGTATTTCCTATTTCTTTAAAAGTTGAAGACCTTTCATGTTTTTCAAGAGAAATTTTGTTACCCTTTTTATCAGTGATTTTTATCTCATTTCCAACCAAATTTGTTGGAACTACTTCAACCTTTTCAGAATCAATTTTTGTGACAATTTCTTTGGCTTCTTCTTCAGTTACAAAACCAATGCCAAATTTATGTTACTCTTGATCTGTTTATCTAGCATAATTTCAAAACCTTTTGAAGATTCTACCCATTTTTCACATGTGATTTGGGTATCCTCTAACTCCTTTTTGCAAACTTGGTATTTATCTACCATAGTTTGGAGTTGGTCCTTGATTATGCTAGCTTCATGCTTCAGCCACAAGATAAAGCAATGCTTACGCTCACACATGAGATTCATTATTGTTCATTTGTCTATCCTAAACAAGTAATTGGTCACATGCAAACATTGTAAACTAAATATATTATTAAGAAGTACTTGCGCATTCGCGCAACGATACGTCAGGAATAATTACAAACACTAAGCAAATTCTGACAACCTAATTGCCCTTTTCTACATCTTTTTCGCTCAGATTTTTCTCCACCACTACAAAAATTTCTTTCAGTCTATCAACAAAATCATCTTGTTGAAGAGCAGCATCCATGAGGTCCATGATTGGGATTTGCAAGTGGTCGTATTTTTCTTTCGCAGCTGTGTAGATGGCGGCAGTGTCAATCCCATGAGTAGCAGCTCGGCTTGTATCCCATCGGGTTTTCAAAGCATTGGCCACGTGCAAGGTGCACTCTTTATAGCCCTCAGCATGCCCATCATTGCGCGCCGCTATCATCAGCTCTGCCACTCTCTCATCCAACTTCGTATAGTTTCAAGATGGAGTTTGCAATCTATAAAAAATGCATCAGTATAAGATAAGATAATTTAGCAAGACATATATTTTCAAGGTAGAGATAATACCTCCACAATCCCATACTCGCGCAACCAAGTGAGCTGGTTCATTAATGACTCTGCGAGGCTTCCAGCTGTGGCACGAGCGACCTCCGTATTGTTGATCTTTTGCTCACCTTCAGTCAAACGGAGGGTCAAATCGGCCTTCTCAGTACGATGAAGCTTGATATCCTTTTTCAAGGAATCAACTTCCGCCTGCAGACGCGCCTGATCAAATAACATAGAGGTTAAATCATCAACTCTTTATTCTTAAGGAGGAGAGTCATTTTGGTCACTACCTCATTCTATTCGCTCCTCTCTCTATGCGAACGGGCCTCCTCTGTTGCAGCAACTGCATCAGTTTTCTCTTTCTTGAGTTTCTCAATTTCATTACAAAGAGAAATTTTTTCATTATTGTCTCGATCACAAGCCTCCACAAAGTGCTTGCAATCTTCAGCATCCTGCGCAGCAACAGCCTCACATTTGCGCTTCCATGCAAGCGCAGACCACTCCTAGGTCTTCTTCTCCTCCTCAAACTTGGCCTTAGCAGCCTCAAAATCCATGACCATCTTCAGCGTCTTCTCCCATTCAAATTTGGCCTTCGCCTTATTAATCTCAACCTCATCCCACTCCTTGTTCATGTGCGCCATTCGCGCACAATTCGGTTCATAGTGGAAAAGTCAAGGGCAGACTCTTGTAAATACGTCTGATAAGTGGCATCATGATTCTTTTCTTCTTGACGTTTCACCACCGCCGGAGGGAAGATGCGCTTATACCACCCCCTGCATGAGTGCCAATCAGTAAAAGCGTTGCTTGTTTGACCTTCCACATAGGTTGGTGGATCTCAGAAGCCCGTTTCTCAGAATAAGAGCGATAATAATAATCCCCAGGTGTTCCATCGGAGCGAATCTGCGACTCCTCATCTGAGTCATCAAAAGTTGGCATAAAATGATCGCTTTTTGTTGAAGGGCCTGCACCCTTAGAGAAAATCTTTGAAGACTCACCAATAGGTGTGGATGGATTATCTTGTCCCACATCTACAGGCCTTTCCGCATCAACATCTGTGGCAGTATCTTTAACCTGCTCGTCAACAGGATTCTTCGCAACATCTGAAGCGATATCTTTAACCTGCTCACCAGCAGGATTTTCAGTAACAAATTGTTGTGGCTCTTCTTCTGGAGCCACCCCTTCTAGTTTTTCTGGAATAATGGGGTCCGCATCTGAAAAGGGGTGCTATAGTCCACATCACCCCTTCAGTATTATCAGGCTTGCGCGGTGATGGTATGGAAGATGATGTGACCGGCACAACCTTCACAAGTTTCTCTACAACAAACAAACACAAGAGTGTCAAGCATAAGGCATTGCGCAGCTATTACAACAAAGTGTGCAAAGAAGTAGACATACCAGGAGAAAACTTCTTCGCAAGAGCATCCAGATTGCTCTTCTTGCCGATGCGCGGCCGCACAACCTTTTTCGGCGGAGAAGGTGGTACAGTCTCAGATTCTTTCCTCTTCTTGGAGGTACGCTTCAACACCTCTTCAGGACTTGAGGGTATTTCCAAGGGTCATCAGGATTAGAAGCAGGGATAGATGATGCATCTATAGGCTCTTCCTTGGGTTTCCTTAAACCTACAGGCGCAAGACCCTCTAATGAGTCTGACACCACCACGTAATCACACCAAGAATCGGATACGAGACGCGTACCTTTCTTGCTCTCGGGTTTTGTGGCCACAGATGTCTTCTTTTTTGGAGCATCTGGCTTTGTCACATGCGGCGCAGCAGTAGCAGTTGGTTTTTTCTTCTTCTTTGAGTCAGGGCCTACGCCCAAGTTTAGAAAACCACCTACATGATCAATAATAAAGGAAAAACATTGCGCCATAAGTTACATTGCAATATTACTTAGAATTAGCATCTACCAGTAATATTGCAATTCTAACTCAGGCTTTACAGTATATGACGTACCGGTAGTAGAGGAAGGCTGCGCATTGAGACTTTCTTTGTTGGGAAGTTCAAAATTTCCCAAAATCTGATCAAACCATGGTTCCTCATTCTCCTCGAGAGGCACAGCAGCCATTTTCCATTGTCTCTCTTGAAAGAGACCAAATATAACGGCACAACGGTTAAACAAAGTATAGCAACAAAACATCATCAATAAACAGTTATCAAGGGCTGCTCTAAGAAGTTGTGAAGTAACATACCGACACCATCTTCGGTGTAAACCGCTTTTTCTTGACGCTCCTTCTTCCACAGGATGCTCATCTCGACAATAATTAAAGCCCTTTCCGGCAAGACAATATTGGGCACATCCTTAGTATTTTGGTACCACACTTCGTTGGTAGGAATGGCCAACGTCACCAAGTCTATCTCCTCCCCGGCCCTGAACGTAATCGCCGTCTAGATAACCGCCGCCTTCACATAAAAAAACTTATGTTTCCAGTCGTGATAGGATTTGGGTGGCACTAGCAACAGCCGTTTTGCTTGCAAACGTTGTTGGAACGAATAGAATCCCAGAGAACAGTGCAACTGATAGAAAACCCGAAACTTCTCAACCGTCGGTATGATCTGCATCGACCGGCAAACAAACTCGAAATGCCCAATCCTCACCATTCCCATGGGGTTCAACTGAGAAATATGGAATTTGTAAAATCAAGGATTTCCAGCATGAAATGGGTCACCGGAAGCCTGAAGTTGCCTTCGGCAAAATAGTAATAGAACAAAGTGATGTAGCCGACCGGAGCATCCGCCGCCGTGGCACCCTCCTTAGGGTAAAAAGCTCCTCAGGACTTGGCAAACAAAAAGTTATCAACCAGGGCATCAAATTCTTCTTTCTTCCACTTTAACGGTGGAAGTATTTATGTCGCCGGTATCTCGACTCTACCGGAACTGGTAGCCATAAGTATCGAAATATCAGAAAGACAGTAAACTCAACAAAGAAGATGATCGGAGTATCGCAGATCGCCGGAAAATATGAAGGATATGTGCTCTCTCTCTCTCTATAGAACATTAACTGGTAAAGAAGCAAATGAAGAGTCGATCCCCTTTATATACCAATCGCAATTAATGCTCGACGTGACAGCAGCGACTTTTGCGACCATTACACCCTCCCAGGTAACTAACAGAGCGAGTGGGGAACTGTGATTACCCTCACGTGCGCGCGTGTTGCCTAATTATCATTAATATAGTGGGACACATACTGTTGACAGCATGTCCACAGTACCACCACGTCTCAGGAACGTGCGTTTACACCAACTACATTATCTGGATGAGTGACACGTGTCCTTCAAAATATTTGAAATTCAAATAGTCATCGAAGTTCACATATGATACGTCATCAGGAAGCAAAAAACACTCAAGGACCAGAACCCATTCAGCGCAGCATACTATCTTAAGTCCAGTGCTCCACCTACTCTTTACTTTTACATAGGAGCAACACTGGACTGGGGGACTTGAAGGGGTATGGTCCCAAAAACCTTGCGCCAAGCAAGGGAACCATATCCACTATTAACTGCCAAGAAAACCTTGTGTAGGCTTCTCTGCCAAAGAAAGACACATAAACTCGCGCCAGGTACCCAAAGAAGGAAAAGATCATTTAACTACCTTGCGCGGGCTCGCACAAGGTTCAAAGTTAACCTTGATTAATTTCCTTGGGTAATACTTCATTCATAAACCTTGCACAGACACTTGTACCAAAACAAGAACTCAACAAACGTTGCGCTAAACAGCAAAGAAGGAAAAAGATCATTTAACTACTTTGCGCTGCTTGGGCAAGGAAACAGTTAACCCAGAAAGACTTTTCCTTAGCAAGAATCCCTGTTTACAAGAAATGGTGCAGAGGCAAAAGGAATCTTTTCTGTTATAACAGAATGCATACGTGACAGTGGTCCTGCATGTCACAGCTGTATAAATGTTCTAGAAGCATTTATTGCCAATCATGCAAAACCACTATTCGGTTATAACCGAATGACACGTGGCAGCATCTAAGGAGATCACGGTGATAGCATGCTCACATCAATAAAATATAGTGATCTCATGACGACACGTGGCATCTCCCTAGCCTTAGATGAGCTCACGATCCGTGGGCACTAATGGACAGCTAAGACTTAACGGAGCAGTGAAAGATTCTGTTAGGTTTCCATCTCTCATTTTGGCGCCCAAGCTCTGTCTATAAATAAGTAACTTGTGGTTCAAGGAAAAGGTATTCACTCTCAACTACTCTCTCTCTCTCTTACTTCACTTTACTTCCGACTAACTATACTTATTCTCACGCCGGATGGTAGTCACGGAGAGAACCCCCTTCTCCCCGTGGCGAGGCTGACGGTGTTCTGTTTTGCAGGATCAGTCGAAGTATCTTTCCCGAAACCAAACAAAGGATTAACCTCTTTATGCAGAGCCCGATCCATAGATCCGTACAGATTTCGGTCTGGTTGATCTAGGGTTTCTTCATTGTTCCTAAGGTTTTCATTCACCTGTTTAATGTTAGCAAAAGCTATTATACATTTTTCTGAACAAAAATCTTTTAAGATCTGAGGTGATACCTTAGTAGCAGCCATGAGAGCACAATCACAATCATCTTCACACACATCAGTATCCCATGGGTCAGATAGAGAGATCTTTTCTTCATCAACAGTGTTTTGATCAATCACTGGTGTAACCACTGCTTCATCACAACTTTGAACTTCATCAGACTTTGACTCTTGTTCCATAGACTCATCATTTCAACAATTGTCTCTAAAGCCATTAAACAAAAATTTTCATTTTCAAAATCTCTTTTAGCCATTAGAGCAAAGTTTTCATCAGATAGCTCCTCAGGCAAACTACTCCAATCAACAAAGCCTTGTGTAAAGAAGCTTTGTTGATTTACCTCTGTCTGAGCAGTGGTTTGAGTAGTTTGAGTGCTTTGTGGTGCTTGTTGCATATGCACTTGAAGTGGTGCTTGAACATACTGAATCTGTGGAGCAGTAGTTTGGATATAATGGACAGGGACATTAGTAGTAGGATGTGCAAAGTGTGTAGTATGTTGCATTTGTGGTGCAGGGGTATAATGGGAATAATGAGCAATGCTTTGAGGTCTAGGGCCTGGGTGAGTCACAATTGGACTTGCAGTTTGAGATCTGCATTCCCTAGCAAAGTGTCCTAACCTATTGCACTTATAACATTTAATTTTGGATTTATCCAACCCCACTTTCAACCCCCCATGCAAACTTGGAAATTTCCTACCAGTCCTTTTGTAAAATTTACTTGCTCTAACACTCAACAGTGCCAGCTGATGTAAAATGTCCATTTCTTCCAAATCAGTGGGTTCAAAGTGTTGTAAGTCATTCATTTCAAAGGACAAATTGTCAGAGTTTTGGCTTTCCTCATTTGCAGCAAAAGCAAAATTGGGTGTGTAAGGATAAGAGGTAAAGTTGTTTCCAGATGTTATATCAATATAATGATCATAACCTTGATCCTTCCCACTACCAGAACTCTCTTCATGACCATACAAAGCAGTGTTACCTAAGGTATAGTTGTTAGTTGTTTTCCCAGACTCTTGTAACTTCTTTTTCTGATTCAACTCTCTCTCATAAGTGAGAAGTCAACCATGAAGTTGAGTGAGGGTCATCTATTTAAACCCAACAGATGTTCAAGTTACGTAAGCTACAGTCTCCCATTTTTCTGGTAATGATCTCAAAAAGCGACTATTGACAGTCGAATTTGTAAATTCTACATTAACCAGTTTTAGTTCACTAATGAGACAGCTAAAACGTTCGAACTGTAGTGTTAAAGACTCACCTTTTATGTGACAAAACGTCTCATACTGTTGATTTAAAACTTCTCTATTATTCTCTATCACCTCCTCAGTCCCACCGAACTGTTCTTTTAATGCATCCCATAACTCTTTTGCACTGTTGCAGCGGAGCAATCCAGCATAGATTTCGTTGGGTATTGCATAAGCAACGATGCTAAACGCTTTTGCATCCAACTATATTTTCTGGAAGTCTTGCTCAGAGTAATTTTCGGGACTTTTTGGCACTTGAGTATTGGGATCCTCTGTGCTGGGAACCATTGAATATGTGATCCATACACAACAGATCGCCAACAGTCGGTGTTTTGCTGAGCCAGGATGTGACCCATTCGGCGTTGCCATATAAAATATTCATTTCCTTTCAACATTGGTGGTTTAAACATGGATCCAATGTTGGAATCGTATGTTTTTATGCCATTTCTGCTTGTTTACAACAGATTTGTGTTTTAAAAACTTTGAACGTAATAAAACTTTGTATTCAAGTAAAACTATCAACCTGAGTAGCAGGGAGAGCTAATCTTTCAAATCAAATTGATGTTAATCAAATTTTGATTGACCAAGCTCTGATACCACTTGGTAGGATCTGAGTTTGATTTACTTGTAGTTTTTGTTTCAAAAGTGGAAATATGATTGAAGTTTAGAGTAAATGCAGCGGAATAGAATGGAAAACTTTTATTACAAGTAAAGGTCATTTGTTTTCATCATCATCATGCTTTCAAGTATATAAACTTTGCATGTGATTCACAAACTCCCCCTCAGCCTATTATAACACAGGTAGATACTACAGAAATGGAAGAAGATGATTGGTGCAAGGATCTTTTTAAGAAGACGAATTGTAGGGTTACATTGACACAACTATTTATACTAAACTATATAACCACTGAGCATCTTTTGATGACGTCCGGTTTGATAGTGAAATCTAACAGTAATAACGAACTCTAAACACTGACTCCTAAACACTGTTAGTGCAAAAGCACTGTTATATTGATTATAATACTAATAAAACTAAAAACTATGATGGCTAAGCTCTGCTCCTTTTCTTCTGTCAGACCTTTGGTGTAGCAGAGTAGATGTTGATGGCATCAGTCTTTAGAAGGCAGTGTTTTAGGTGATCAGATGTTCTAAGCACTGATACAAGGACCAATCCGCGGATAGAGTATTTTGGCTTTATATCATTTGTTCCTTTGTGCAGCTTCAATCCCAACAAAAAATGATTGCCCAAGCCCGTCGGGAATACGAGAATATGTATAATATAAGATTTTCTCACATCTCGTCCTGGAAATTAATAAGAACCCATCCTGCTGTGCATCCGGGTGACGACTCTGACGATTCATGGGGTTGGTGATTAGGTTTAATTATCTGGTTTGTTGTAGCTTAGTTATTTGTTTTGTTTAGGATTAATTATCTTGTTTGTTGGTCTTGTTTAGGTTTGATTATCGGGTGTGTTTAGGTTTAATTATGTTGTTTGTTTAGATTTAATTATCAAGTGTGTTTAGGTTTAATTATGTGGTGTGTTTAGGTTTAATTATCTTGTTGGATTAGGTCGTATACCCTTTACATTATTCTAATAATATAATTCAATACCTTAAAAAATTTCAAATATAGCGTGGCCACATTGCCATGTGCTTATACTTATACAAGTTTTGTTTAGGGTGAATGTTAATTTGGTTCTTCACTATGACGAACCTAGCTGATACTGTCCGAACAACTTAGCTAGTAGTACCAGTGTTCATTTTGTTGGTTTTCTTTAAAAAATTCCATTGAAAACAAAGTTGTATTTGCAATAGATTATATTGGGAGCTATATTGAGTATCTGAACCATACTGATATTATGTCGATTCAGAACAAACAACACCGATACATATATTGGTATGAAACCATTCTTGATATTTGTTTTTATGGTTTTCGATTGATGTAAGACATGTGTCGATATCCTTATAAGCATGTAACAGGAAACTTTTTTATATCTATCAACATGCACGCACACATGTAAGTGCAGTTCCTACCGGGTAACTGTGCTTTATCAGTTCTAGTCAACGAAGTCAAATGTCCAAGTCAAAGATGATGAAGACAAGTCTCCAGAAGACAAGGTTGCTCGGAATAGTGGATTCGAGTTTAGTACTTTGTCCAAACTTGTGTACATAAGTGGACATTCCAAATATGTGAAACATGTATGTATATCTGAGTTTATAAGGTAACTCGAAAGGTTTCTCTAGTTTGGATTATTCCGAGTTCGTAGGTTAACTCGGATAGGATTGTTTATTGTATCCCTGACAATATGTTTTGTCCGGTTTTAGTCCATAGCCTATATATATGTGTGCATAGAGTAAATTAGGGCAACCCTCACAAATCTTGTAAGCCTCCAGTGTGTGCACATTCTAGAGAGAGGGGCTATGTGTTAGTTAGAGAAAGCTAGGGTTTAGATCTTTGTGATCTAAACCAGCTTGTAGAAAATGATGTATATTTGTTCGGTATGTAATCTGTGTTGATTGTTATGAATGAATAAGTTTCTCCTGCATCTTTTTCCCTATCTTCTATGTTTATGTTGTTTCACGTCATGAATCAAGTGCAATGTTGGTGTTCGTCATCGATCCAGTGCTTTTACAGTGGCATCAGAGCATGGTTACCAATTCGAAATGGTCTAACTGCCTTCTGAATCACCGTTGCTCTTGATATGATGTTTGTTTCCGCCAAACATCATGAAGACGTGAGTTTTTCTGCAAAAAAATGAAGAAATATGGTCTGAAATGTTGGGTTTTTCAGAAATCTGCAATTTTGATCTGGTAATTGCTACGTTCGAACTTCTGTAGGTGTTAGCGTGCCTTCCAAATTTCTTTCAGCATTATCTGTTCAAAATTATATGCCTTCCAGACTATCAGTGACCTAATGTGTAGTCACATTTTGGTAGATAATCCGGAAGAGGAATCGATACTATGGATAGACAACTGCGGATTAATAGTTCTGAGTTTAGTGATACCATAGTTCTTTTCCAAGTTTGTGAGATTGTTCCGAATTTGAAGTAATCAGAATTAATGATTCCAGATTTATTGACTGTTCCGAGTTGTTTGGACTAGTTATAGTATATCTGGGTTTTCGTTCATTCCGAGTTTACCATATACTCCGAGTTTGTGTGTGAGTTTTACAAGGATCCAAAATTAGTTTACGAGTTTTGATAGGACTCCAGATTTGATTCTGAGTTTAAAGTGTCCGGATTTTCAAGCCATCTTTCTTGTCTGAGTTTACATCTTGTCCAAATTTGTGGGCATTTTCCTGTCCGAATTTATGCTTGTCAAGGTTTGTTAAAACTAGTTGTTTCCGAATTTGTGAGTTTCTACCTATCCGAATTTGTGATCCAATGTAGTCTGAATTTAGTTGATGTCCAATTTGTGATTTAGTCTAGTCCGAATTTATTTGATCACTTTGTGCTCCGAGTTTAAGATTTTTTCCGAATTTATGATTTAAATTCGGATATAATATGTTAAATTCGGTAGAAAATGGTAAGTTAGGAATAAATATGTTTAAATTCGGAATTCTAATGCTAAATTCGGAATAATTTTGAACAAGTTTGGAATAATTATGTAAGTTTGGAAAAAAATCCGAATTTTTTTGTTAAAATTCCGAATATATGAGTTATATTCAGATTTCTTTGCTTTTTCCGAATTTCTATGTATTCAGAAGGCTGTTCAGATGATCTGATTTGTTCAGATGATCTGATATGAGGTTTCAAAAGCTTACGGGTTTTACGAGTTCCGATTTTTTTAGAATTCCGGTTACCTGGGTACCAGATTTTTAGCTAAGTTTAGAACTTTGTGTAGTTTGGAAGTTCCGAGTTTTGCATGTTCTGAGTTTTTCTAGATATTCTGGGGTACCGGATAATTAGCTAAGAGTCAGAATTTTGTGTAGTTTGGAAATTTGAAGTCGGTTTTCGATTATTGGAAAGTTCCAGGGTACTTATGTTGTCCAGATTAAGTGGGAATTTTTTGCTCGTGGGGATGAGATGTGGTAATGGTGGTCTACTGTTTTTTTTTCAAGATTCTCGGTGTTCGGATTTGGTCCTTACTAGAGTTTTGGAACAATTTTGGACTATTATCGTGCACTAAAGGTGAAGATAATAATGACTTGGTTGACTTTGAAAGTTTACAAAGAAAGGGGGTAAAATTTAACATATCCTATTTTCTTTTGTAAATTTCTAAAAGCTCGTGGTGCCATAGTAAAACAAGTTCGTGTTTACAATTGTGAGATTCAATGAGTTTAATCTCGTCGTTACAGAAATGTCTAAAACACGATGCATTTTAGAGCTAGTATGTGATTGAGTTTTGTCGAGTTTGTTCGAGGTTTGATTAAGTGTTGGCGTGTTGAAGCTAATTGTTCGTTTCGCAACTAGTTGACGATTGAGCCTTTATCACATGCCGGTTAGAGTAGAGATGATTGGTCTTCTTGGTACCTCTTCCAAGTTGGTGACTAGTCGGATTCTCGAAATAATTAGGAGGTTCTTACATTGAGGGAGAGATCAGAGACAAAAGTCATCGGGTAATTGGTGGATCTGTGAAACGAGATTGGATCTTTAAGATTCTAGATGGAATGATTTCAGACACTCGGTTGAAGACTTTTGATCAAGAAGGTGGATGTATATTTTCGGAGTTGGTTTGTTATTAACTTATCCAGCCAAGCTTCATGTCCTTGCGTAATTTAAAGTGTTCGATTTGGGCATTGGAAATCTGACGTTTCGTTCTTTTGTCAGTTAAGTTTGAAGATTAAGGATCGAGCGATGTTCTTACATTTGTTTGTAGGTCAATTCGCGGTAACTTGATTCGGGAGTAGTTTGAGGGGGAGGATTCGAGAGTAGTTTGAGGGGAGGATCTACAATGTTTGATGTTGGATTCTTCAGGTTTCACAAGGCGGCCATTTAAGTGATCGTCAGCAAGTCTTTCATTGTGCTCTGCTAGAAAGATCAAGTCTCAGCCAAAGTTGAAAGCAGGCATGATATAGTCAGTCGAGGGGGAGTCTGTAAGTACAGTATTCGATGAGTGAAGATATCAATGTCAGGCAGAACTAATAGCAACAGTTAAGGGGGAGACTGTAAGTGAAGTTCCTGTCGGGAACTGTTCTTTATCAGTTCTGGTCAATGAAGTCAAACATCCAAGTCAAAGAAGTCAAAGATGATGAAGACAAGTCTCCGAAAGACAAGGTTGCTCGGAATAGTGGATTCCAAATTTGGTACTTTATCTGAACTTGTGTACATAAGTGAACATTCTGAATATGTTAAACATGTATGTATTTCCGAGTTTATAAGGTAAACTCGGAAGCTTTCTCTAGTTTGGATTATTCCGAGTTTGTAGGTTAACTCGGATAGGATTGTTTATTGTATCACGGACAATATGTTTTGTCCGGGTTTAGTCCCTAACCTATATATATGTGTGTATAGAGTAAATTAGGGCAACCCTCATAAATCTTGTAAGCCTCCTGGGTGTGCACATTCTAGAGAGAGACTATGTGTTAGTGACAGAAAGCTAGGGTTTAGATCATTGTGATCTAAACCATCTTGTAGTAGTGATGTATACTCGTTCGGTATGTAATCTGTGTTGATTGCTATGAATGAATGAGTTTCTCCTACATCTACTTCTCATCTACCTTGTACGTTGTTTCACGTCATGAATCAAGTGCAATGTTGATGTCCGTCATCGATCCAGTGCTTTTACAACACCTATAGTCAAATGGCTTGTCGTCAAGTCGGAGATTGTTAAAAATATATTAAATGACATGTGACATGTATACTTTCGCTAGTAGTTAACTTAATGAAAGTTATTGACTTAGGGATGGATATAAATATAGGTCGTTAAAATTTATAAGGCAATTTTTTCTGATTATTTTGTTGAGAGATTATTTTGTGTTTTTTACATATGTGGGAAGTTTTATATGCCCCAAAATTTGGTTGAGATAATTTTGTTCGTGAAAGTTAATAAAGTGTGTAGGTTTTTAAGTGTTGTTGAAACTTAAATTTTAGGGGATTACAGAACAACTTCTGTATAAAAAGACATCAAACTTTGATTTGTTATCTCTGGACCGGATAATTGTTCATGAGTTCCTTATGAACGGAAACCAATATCATTTTATCACCCTTGTTAAAATTTTGCGAATAGGTGGCACAAGGAGAAGCAAGGCTGTTGTCTAGCCATTTTTCCTGCTGTCAGCGCACCCCTTAAGACCGTAAAAGTGATGCTTTGCAGTCCGTAAGGGACCTCAGGCGCGCTAAATTTGAATAACCTCTTACGGACCGTAAGAGGTTATGGTTATGGTCCGTAAGGACCTCCTGAAATCAGAATTTTGCTTTTAAGGAAGATTTGGCCCCTCAACTTTGCATCAATAGTATTTTCATGGTCTATTAGCCTTTTTATTAGGAATAATGGATTTTAATAATCCAAACTATTAACCGTTGGCCGGCATCGGTCCCAACTTCAAAAATAACCATTGGTGATCTCACATTTTCACATATTGTAAACTAATGGACTTTTACTAAAGAACCTTAATTTCATTTTGTCCCCTTATATTTTTCGGTTCAGTAAAGTTCCATTAGTTTACAATATATGAAAAGGTGAGACCACCAATGGTCATTTTTTAAGATGGTATCGCTACCGGCCAACTGCTAATAGTTAGGATTATAAAAATCCGTTATTCCTTTTTATTATTATAATATCTTAATTATATGGAGAGATTCTAGAGACGTGTCACTATAGGATTCGATCTAAAATATCGGAGTGTTACACTTTTACGTCAAATATTAGTTTTTTAAAAGCCCCAATGGTTGTGTTTTATTTTCACGACTGCAATTGGATCACCGGAACATGTTAGTCAGTTTTATTGTACACACTTTTGGATTATCTAATTAATATGTGATGTTAATTAACAATAATAAAATTAGATTTTATTTAAATTAGAATTGTACACTGACGAATCCCAACATAAGAGTCCATAGAGACTTAAGTACTTGGTAACAATATTGTCAGCCACGCTACTTTGCCGAATACCCAACCCCCCCTGATTTTCAACCTTTCTTAACTTTTACTCTCAAGCGGATCTAGTGCTTTACAAGAAGCCTCCCTAAGGATTTGGTGAAAGACAAGAAGCCTTTCACCCGATCTCATGTTGTACCAGAAACTAGGGGTGAGCAAAATCCAATGCCCGACCCGACCCCAGGAATACCCGACCCGATACCTGAGAACCCTTGGAAACAATACCCGAAATAATACCCTATCTAACAACTCGGTTCCGGTTCTTTTGTCGTTCGGGTGTGTCGGTCCACGGGTTAAAGACCGACCGGGACCATATTTTCCAATTTCCCTTTTTTTGTTTCTGTTTAGGCAGTTTAGCATCTGTTGTACCATCCATATCGCAGCATTGAGGCCATTGCCATCTTCAAATTACACTTCAATCAATGTACCAAGTTACACATCGTCAACAAGCAGCTGTTAATTGATGAACGAAGCATCTAAGCAGCTAGAAAATTGAATGCGATTCAATGGAGATTGTAAGTTATTCAATTCGTATCTTTGATTATGTGTTTAAAATATCCAGCCATAGTATTAATCAGGTTATAAGTAGGGGTGAGCAAATATTGGGCATGATTATTATGAACAATTTGTTTCTCACTAATTAGAAGTGAAAAGCTGATAGGAACGAAGAAGAATGAATCAAAGATGCATCAGAACCAAGAAGAAAAAGAATACAAACGTTACCCAATACACATCGTGTTATGCGTAAGTTATGTTATATTTAGGTATATATTATAAAGTTCCATTCGCTATTGGGCCTAAGCCCAGTGAATTGTAAATTGCATGTTATATACGGAATTCGGTTCCCAGTTTCAGGTCGAGTTTTCAAGGAAAAAAACCCGAACCGACCTGACCCGATTTCACAATGAATAGCAGAACCGAATTAATAACCGAGATGCCTAGGTTCGGGTCGGGTTGGGTATATTTTGGTTTGGTTATCGGTTCTTTTAGGTGCTGACCTAAATTTGCTCACCCCTACCAGAAACTTGTCACCCAGATCTGGTTCAACCAAAAACTTACTTTGTAAGATTTGGTTCAATACCAGAAGCTTAGAATTTAGAAGCTTACTTGAAGTTTACCACCGGATTTGAGGGTACCATAAGCCATATGCACCCCTAGTTAATTTAGTCAAATTAAGTTATTAAGTTGATTTGTTATGAGCCAAATGTTCATGTCACTAAAAATAATAAATTAAGAATTAGTAAAAATACAAACATGCTAATGACTGAAATTAAAATATTAAATTAAATAAGGTTAACAAATCCAAAGAGTGATGAAGCTAAGAGGTTTCAACCGTTTGAAGTTTGAAGATGGACTACACTTTTACTAATGGAGACTATTGACTCATGTGATGATCAAAACCAAGTGAAAGTTTATATAAAGTGTTCCTCGGACCTCGGAATTACATTATTATTAGTGAACTAAATTATTGGTGTCATTTTATTGAAATGCAATAAAGGAAGAGTTCTGGGATTCTATCACGGGAGAGGAGTTGGTCGGCTTGGAGGCCTTCCCCATAGAACCCCTTCTCTTCTTCTTAACACTAAGGCATAAAAAGAGAGAAAACACTCTAGAACAAGACACTGCAAGGCACTACAAACTCTCCAAGTCACACCCCAAATAGCTAGAAAGTGGGCTTATTTATAGGCTGTTGGCGGCAAGGTTAACGATCGTGCATCATACATGCACAGTCGTATATGCCCTTTTTATCAAGAAAATCTTCAGAATCAAGTACTTAAATGTCAAAAAAATAAGGTGTGTCCTTTTTATTAAGTTGTGTATTTTCTTTTAAATGAATAACTTTTTTAATTATGTAGATTTTTATTTACTTTAATTATCGAATTTTTAAGATTTTATTAATGAAAAAATGTAATTTTATTTATTAAATGTTTAATAAAATTGAATAAATTAATAGTTTAAAAAATGGAAAAACAGAAAAACAAGCTGAGGGATGGGGATGGGGATGACAATAACGTAGGTATGGCAATTGAGGAGAAAGAAGAACGAATGATGATGTGACTCTAAATTGACAATGAAGGGTGAAGGGAAGTGAATGACCATAATGCCATGTGGTGATGTCATGACCTAAATCACCATCATCACTCTTACGTCAGTGTCACGTCACTCCAATCCCATCCACCATCCTTATCCACTACCTATATCGTATGGTCCTGACGTAAACCGCCATCCACTCTCTATTTTTTTAATTAGTTTTTTTTGTCTCATTCATCAAATTCAAGAAAGGGAGCTCGTATTCTCTGTGAAAATATCCACGTGAACCACCGTGGTAGTAGGAAGGACCGGTGTTTCATGACATTTATGTCCGTGTGACAATCAGTGATCTAAACCGTGTTCCTCATACCCTTTGGTCTTAGGCTAAAGGGTGTGGGGGTCATGGTTGAGACATGATTCGCCATGTAGAAACATGAATAGAAGGCTACACCACCCTCTTGTCTGATCCACCATGGTTCCCATGAATTAAACCATGGCAACCATGGTCCTAGTTTCCATTTTTAAAATTTCCTTTCCTTTTTCTTTAGACAAAAATAACTTAAAATATATAACGGGATAGTGGTTTTGATCATGACCACACCTTTAGATAGTGGTTATAAGTGGATGGATTAGAGGTGGGTGACATGGTGCTGACATGAAGGGTCATGATGATTATAAGGGTCATGACACACCCTATAGCCTTATTCATCACTAAATACCTAACATCATGCGCCGTTTTCTAAAACAAGAATGTTCGTTTTTCAATTTTGTTGCATTGACTATTGAAATTTGAAGCCCTGTAAGCTAACATAACAATCATAAGACAAACAAGGAAACTTCATACCACAATAGGTAAAATGATAGGCTATAACCTTTTAAGCAAATTTAAACTTTTTTTCTTATTATTACCTATAATTACCTTTACCTATAAGTACATTTCTCATAGATGGTAATAGCAACCGTTTGCTATTGGTCAAGGGAGGCGGCCAACCAACCTCTCATCTTGTATGTTGAAATATACAAAATAGAAGGGATATAGGATTTAAAGAACCCCAATTTTCATCAATTGGTCGATAACACTCCCAACTTTCAGTTTGTACACCAACACTCCAACTTTCAACTTATTGGCCGATAACACTCCCAACTAATTGAAACCCTAACTCAGTTAGTTTTTACTGATGTGCATCTAATGTGGCCATTTTTGCTGACATGACAGTTGATGTGAATTTTTTGATGATGTGGTAGCTGACATGACATTTTTGATGACATAGCAACTAATGTGGCTGTTGACATGGCAATTTTGATGACGTGATAGCTAAAATCAGCTAATTGTGTTAGGTTCTGTTAGTTATGGAGTGTTATCGGTCAATTGGTGAAAGTTTGGCTTATTTAAATCCAGTATCCCAAATATTAAAAAATAACAGATATCATGTGACATCTACTAATTGGTAAACCAACCTCAGCCATCAATGCCCAAAACTATTGTAGATGCTAGGGTGAGCTCGTATCGATGTCGAAAGTAACAGTACCCAAAATACGGGTACCAAAAATCCCCAAATATGAGTACCGGTACTTGTGCCGAAAACGTCCGTAACGATACGGTATCAGTATTTGTGTGTAAAATTCAGTAAAACACTAGCACCACAAAAAATACCAGTACCGAAAATGCCAAAAGGTGAGTACTGAATCGGTACTGAAAAAATTTCGATACCGGTATCAAGTCCCATATGCTCATCCCTATTGGATGTCATGTGGCATCACTAGGTTTTTTTAATTGTGTTTTATGTTAGTATATATTCATTTAAAAGCAAATTCAAGTATTAAAATGGCATGTGGTGGGGTCGTTGATGTATGATCAAGTGAAATTAAGAGACCTGGGTTTGAAACTTGGGAAGCGCAAGGTGTTTCTTTTTTCTTAAAGAAATTACATTTAATATCCCTAAACTTTACTCATTTTTTCCCTTATCTTTTTCTTAACTAAATTTAAACTTTTAAGTTATTACTTCGAGACTTTAATATAGTTACTCTATGGTTCCTAAACTTTAGGAATATTGAATTTTAATAATCCCAACTATTCACTGTTGGTCGCCAACAGTTCCAACTTCAAAAATAATCACTCGCAGTCCCAACTATTGACATATTGGCCACCAATGGACCTTAACTAACAGAATGCTAACGCCGTTATGTCCGGTAGTTGGAAAAACGTTTTTGGCCGGAAAACTTATTTTTGGCCGGAATACTCAACGTTTTCGTCCCAAACTTCTTTGTAACCTTATTACGGACCTTTAGGAACCTTTTTCTAGTAAAAGCCCCAAGTATTGAAGTCGCCGGAAACACTATTTTCGCCGGAAAACTTCTTTTTGGTAGGAAAACTCAACTTTTTGGCCGGAAAACTTAACATCTTCGTCCTCAACTTCTTTGTAACCTTAGATCAGATCTTTAGAAAACTTTTTCTGGCCAAAAAAGTTTTCCGGCGACCGGAGACTAACGGCGTTAGTGTTCTGTTAGTCAGGGTATATTGGTGGCCAATATGTCAATAGTTTGGACTAACAGTGGTTAGTTTTAAAGTTGGGACTGTTGGCGGCCAACGGCGAATAATTGGGATTATTAAAATCCAATATTCCTAAACTTTTATAAAAAAAATTCTTTGACGAACTTATTTTTATCTACGTCTTGATGAAACTTTGTAAATATCATGTTAATTAGAGCAGTACGTACAAGTAACCGAAACATAAACGTACATGTTAGAATAATTCAAAAATTCGATAAAATTTTAAAATGTTACAACTTTCCAAAATGTCATTTTATCCACTTAACTTTCTATGAAATTTGTAAAATGTACTTTGACCCACTCGAGAGTATATATAATCTGCTTTTCCTTACTAACTATTGTTCATTAGCTAAAAGACCAGTTTGTTGCTTGCTTATTTTTATGTATGCGTTGTTGTAAATTCGAGTTGGACTCTCTATGAATATACCTTATTAATAGTAAATAAATATATAATGCCTAATATATTAAAATTAAAAAAATTACATAAACCTATTAAAAAATAAAATTAGAAAAATAACAAAATACTAAGATAAAATAGAATACAACATTTTATTAAAATCTTAGAAAATTAACCGTGCAGCGTTTTGAACTTTGTTTAAAGACATGGCGGCGCAGTAATAAATAAAAATCAAAATTGCTTTTGGTCGTCTCAATATCTTCTTCTTCTTCAGAGCTTTATGAATTGTTTGAAAATGGGGGAATTTCAAATTGATCTTTTTTGAGATGATTGTGAAAAATATTGGTACAGAGAATGCGTGAGATAAATAGAAAATTTTGTGTGAAAAATACTTTAGTTTTGGTTTATTTGGTTAAGGTTTTTTTTTTAAGTGTAACGAACGTTTGGCGGATCCTAACCATCCATATTTTTGGCATAGATCGGTGATAAGTCGTTGTTTTTGTTAAACAAAAACCACCGGAATCGGGTGGTGTGCCCGGACGGGGCCGAGTCACACCGAGCCACCTATGTGTCCCATATTACATCGGTTTTTACGTATGCATGTGACAAATCCTCAATAGAATAATAGAATATAGGTTTTATTATGTTCCCCGCACAAACCGGTTTTATGGTATCCATCCGACGAAATTGGAATCACAAATGAAATTGAAACGAAAATTATTCCTGTAAAAAGACCTAAAGAATACACCATATTACATTGATGGATAGTAACATCTAATCTTACATCTGAGGTACCAAAAAAAACGAACATTTATGAGATAAGAAACTTCACTAAATGTATAACACAATTTTATTTAAAATTTAGCAAGCAATATAAAAGATAAGAAACTTCACTAAATATATAACACAAATTTTATTTAAAATTTAGCAAGCAAGATAAAACACGAAACATTTTATAAAGCTACAATTTTAAGTGGGATCAACAGTGCCATGCTACTACATGGCAGTTGGCTGTTTGTCCAACTTTTTTTTTCTTTTTTCTTTTAGTATGTGCTTTTTAGTCTTTATCTTCAATATTTAGTATTGTGTCTATAACCTTTCGACTTCTAAAAATTTTATAATATTTTTTACGTGCTTATATTTATGTACGTGTCGGTATAAATTAAAGTTGGTTACATTTTTTTAAAATAGGTAGGCTAAGATATAACCATGTTTCTTTGTTGCTTTTTTTACGTTTTCATACGATTTACGTTTTGGTATAAATTTTGTTTTACAACAATTCAAGTCAAGTATAATATGTTTTCAGTATACTGTATAAATTCGACTTACTTTACGTTTTGGCGCCACCGCAACTAACTTAAAAAACGTAATATGTTTTTTCTTATTTTTATGTATGTGTTGGTATAAGGTATAAGTTCAGGTTTTTTAGACGTTTCAGTTGATCTTCGTTT
The DNA here is from genome assembly GCA_947069175.1 of Scalesia atractyloides. Taxonomy (NCBI): domain Eukaryota; kingdom Viridiplantae; phylum Streptophyta; class Magnoliopsida; order Asterales; family Asteraceae; genus Scalesia; species Scalesia atractyloides. Next base: position 36,342,825 of record CAMTDV010001634.1, read on the forward strand.
TGCATAAATTTTGTTTTGCAACAAGTGCGGTCAAATATAATATGTTTTCATTAGACTTTATAAATTCGACTTATTTTACGTTTCGGCGCCACCGCAATGCGCGGTACCATTTGTAACTTAAAAAACATATTTTTTTCTTATTTTTTTACGTGTCGGTATAAGTTTATGTTGGTGTTCGACGTAAATTTCTTTCGCAAATAAGTTTGGCTATATATAATACGTTTCTGTGCTTATTTTTATGTACATCTTCAGTTTATCTACGTTTATCTACGTTTAACGTAACTTTTGTTCTAAAACAATTTAGGTCTTTACTGTACAAATCCAAGTTACTTTATATTTGGACCACTTCGCAACGTGCGGGGAAATTTACTAGGTGATGGACCAGTGCTAAGTTGTTGCATGGCAGCTGGCTATTAGTCCACCTTTTAGGTTTTTTTTTAACTTTTTTTATTTTAGTTTTTATCCTTCAATATTTTGTATTAACACTTACAACCCTCAACTTTCTAAAAACATTATAATTTTCTTTGTCTTTTAGTAAGTTCTTCTTTATTTTAGTTTTTACCCTTCAACATTTAGTATTGTAGTTACAATCTTTCAACTTTCTAAAAACGTTATAATCCTTTTACATGTTTACATTTATGTACGTATCGGTATAAATTCAAAGTTATTACGTTTCTTTGAAAATGGGTACACTTAGATATAATATGTTTTCTTTGCCTTTTTTGTGTTGATCTATGTTTTGACGTAAATTTTGTTTTAAAACAGGTTGGGTCAAATATAATTGTTTTTATTGGACTTTATAAATTCAACTTACTTTATGGTTCGGCGCCACCGTAACGCGCGGTACCATTTTTAACTTAAAAACATATTTTATTTACTTATTGTTATGTACATGTCGGTATTAGTTCATGTTGGTGTTCGACTTAAATTACTTTCGCAAATAAGTTGGGGTATGTATAATACGTCACCGTGCTTATTTTTATGTACATTGTCAGTTTATCAACTTACGGACGTAACTTTTATTTAGAAACAATTAAGGTCTTTACTGTATAAATCCGAATTACTTTACATTTAAACCCGTCGTATCGTGCGGAGAAAATTACTAGTTATTTATATATTTCGTTGAAAATGTGTGTTTTGGGCACCTGCCCATTTATTTATTTACTACATATACATTTCTAAGTGTAGGGAATAGTCTAAGTTAGGGGAATAGGTCAAATTTCTAAGTGTGGGGAATAGTCTAAGTTAGGGAAGTAGTGCCAGGCAGTTTGGCCTGACACTTTCCTATTGGACCAAACAATTTATAGTTTTATGTCAGTTAAAAATTACGATTTTGCCCTTAGTTTAAAAATACGCTTTTGCCCCAAGTTCAAAATAAATTATGCTTTACTACATATACATTTCTAAGTGTGGGGAATAGTATGCTTTACTACATATACATTTCTAAATGTGGAGAGTAGTCTAAGTTAAGGGAACAGGCCAAATTTCTAAGTGTGGGGAATAGTTAAAGTTAGGGAAGTAGTGCCAGGCAGTTTGGACTAACACTTTCCTATTGGACCAAATAATTTATAGTTTTTTGTTCAGTTAAAAATTACGATTTTGCCCTCAATTTAAAATTTTACGTTTTTGCCCCAAGTTCAAAATAAAATTATGCTTTTGCCACTAGCTGAAAATTACGATTTTGCCTTCAGTTCAAAACTTTGATTTTGCTCCCGGTTTAAAATTATGATTTTGCTCTCGGCTTAAAATTACGATTTTGCCCTCTGTTCAAAATTATGATTTTGTCCCCCATTTCAAAAGTTACGATTTCTCCCCTAGTTAAAATTGTGATCTTGCCATCGTTTTACCTTTTTTGGCAAAACTATAGTAGTGTTTTATTTTACTTGATTGACTCAATAAAATTACCAATTTGCCCCTATCAAAGTTACAATTTTGCCCCACGTTAAAATTTACAGTATTGCTATCGTTTTCGTCTTTTTAAAAGGTGCGTGGGGAAATAGTAGGCTGCTGTATAGGACTTCCCAGTTGGCCCATGTATTTTACCATTTTACCCCTAGTTAAAAATTACGATTTTGCCCTTAGTTCAAAATTATAGAATTGATATTGCTTTAGCTTTTCGCATATTAAGATTTTACCCGGTCAAAAAATACGATTTTGCCCTTAGTTCAATATTTCAATATTTCCATCGCTTTAGATTTTTTTAGCAAATCTATATAAGTATTTTGTTTTAATTGGTTGACTTTATTTATTTTTTTATTCATGTCAAGAAATTGTCTAACACTTGCTCATTGTCCTGAAAAATTATAGTTTTGTCTCGAGCTCAAAAGTACCTCTTGCCTTCGTTTTCGATTTTTTTCTATCAAAACTATAGTAATGTTTTTTTTAGTTGGTTGAGAAATATTCGGCCTACCGCCCCGCAACACGGGCGAGGGCATCAACTAGTTATATACAACCACACAAGATTTACCAAGAACACCATCAAACAAAATGTTGTTCACCTTGCAAGCTTTTCTTTTTCCTATCCTTCATGCATTCTTGCTTTACTTCTTTTGAATACAATTTTTTTCTTCTTCAAAATCCCGTAACAAGCGACCACCATCTCCACCAAAGTTACCGGTAATTGGAAACCTTCACCAACTAGGCTCAAGCCCCCACCGTGCCCTTTAGGACATGGCTCAGTCCTATGGCCCACTCATGTTGATTCACCTTGGTACGGTTCCGATTGTAGCCTCCTCTGTTGATGCAGCTAAAGAGATCATGAAGACCCATGATTTAATATTTTCAAACAGACCGCATAAAAACATCCCTAATAAAATATTTTATGCCTGCAAAGACATTGCTTTTTTCAAAATATGGAGAGTATTGGAGGCAGGTGAAGAGCATAGCCGTACTCCATCTTTTAAGCAATAAAAGGGTTTATTCATATCAACATCTGAGAGATGAAGAGATGTCACTTATGATGGAAAAGATTCGAAGGGCCAATGGATCCACTATTAATTTGAGCGAGTTGCTTATTTCACTTACAAATAATGTAGTTTATAAGGTGGCTTTGGGAAGGACTTGAGAAGAAAGAAAGTTTAAGAACCTATTAGAAAGGACTATGGAGTTGTTGGGGAGTTTTAGTGTTGGGAGTTATATTCCATCGCTAAAGTGGGTGGATCGATTGAGTGGATTAGAGCGAAAAGCTGATAAAGTTGCTAGAGAATTTGATGAGTTTCTTGAGGATGTTATCGATGAACATGTAAACAATAAAGATGTCAAGGTCGAAGGCCGAGATCTTGTTGATATCTTGTTAGAAATTCAAAGAGATGACGTGAAGGGTTTTCGTCTCCAAAGAGATATGATCAAGGCTATTATCGTGGTTATATTTCTTTCTGTTGGTTTCGATCGATATACACATATGCACAAATGCGTGTGTGGTTATAAGTAGGGTTGTTATGATCAATACATGACCATATAAACATCCTTTGTAACCAACCATTATGTGGTTAACCTTTTTTTACCAAACGTTCTTAAAATGTCTCAATATTGTGTTAAAATCCTGAGGGTTCTGATTGTGTGTGTAGTTATTGATACATGGTTTCATGCAGGACATATTTACTGCTGGAACCGACACTACCTTTACAAGCCTAGAATGGGCCATCAGCGAGCCATTAACACACCCGCGAGCAATGAAAGAATTGCAACAAGAGGCACTTGAAATCGGCCAAGCAATATCACTGATCGCTGAAGATGATCTGGACAAAATGCCTTACCTAAAAGCCATCTTCAAAGAAACCCTACGACTTCACACCCCACTTCCACTTCTTCTTCCTCGTGAATTGATTAAAGACATCAAACTACACGGATACGACATCCAATCAGGCACTCAAGTGTTAATTAACGCATGGGCTATAGCAAGAGATCCTTCAACTTGGGAAGAACCCGAGGAGTTCATACCAGAGAGTTTCTTGAAAATTCCTGTCGATTACAAAGGGTTTCATTTCGAGTTGATACCATTTGGTGCTGGACGACGTGGGTGTCCTGGTATTAAATTTGCAATGGTTGTTAACGAGCTTGTTTTGGCTAATTTGGTGTATAAGTTTGATTTGGCGTTAGTGGGTGAAGAAGGTTTGGACATGAGTGAGACCAATGGCATTACTGTTCATAAGAAGTGTCCTATACTAGTTTCCGCAACTCCATGTTGTTAAGTAATATTTTGTGTTTTATCTTGCTTGCTAAATTTTAAATAAAATTTGCGTCATATGTTTAGTGAAGTTTCTTGTCTCATAAATGTTCGTTTTTTTTTGGTACCTCAGATGTAAGATAGATCTAAAACAACTTAAATTTTTATCATCCATCAATGTAAGATGGTGTCTTCTTTAGGTCTTTTTAGAGGAATAATTTCCGTTTCAATTTGATTGAACGGATATTGTGATTCCAATTTCGTCAGATGGATACCATAAAACCGGTTTGTGGTGGGCACATAATAAAACCTTGTTCTGTTATTCTATTCTATTGACGATTTATTTGTCACATGCATACGTAAAAACCGATGCTAAGTGGGACACATAGGAGGCTCGGTGGGACTCGGCCCCATCCGGGCACACCACCCCGATTCCGGTTGGTGTTTGGTCACATGTTCATATAATCGTTACACTTAAAACAAAAGTTAACCAAATAAATACCATACCAAAACTAACACATTTTTTCACACAAAATTTTCTATTTATTTCCCTCATTCTATGTACCAATATTTTTCACAATCATCATTCATGAATTAAAGTTTTGTACAATTTATAAAGCTCTGAAGAAGAAGATATTAAGAAAACGAAAAGCAATTTCGAATGTCTACGAGCTCTAAAAAAATTGTCCAGGACATTAAAGTACAGTTTGACTTGACCGTTAGACAAAAAGCCGTTTTTTAGTGTCTACGAGCACCACATGCCCAAATTTTCTTCTTGCTATACCTATAGATGGGTTAGGCTAACATATGATGCTGATGGAGTACCGTACTATCCTTAAGTATTGCCTCATGATTCCATTGTTTTGAGTTGATGAGATATGCCCCGTATGTCATAAGGCGTGTTTAGGACTCTTTTGGGGAACATGCGGTTCATTGTAGAGAGCTCCCGGTTTCAAGTACCGACATAATTTGGTTAGGGATGTTCTTTTTGACATATTCAACGTGCTGGGATTTCTGCTAAGAAAGAGGCACCCATGAATTTCTTAACTGATCAACTGGAAGGAAGATCTACGCTTAGACCAGCGACATTTTGGTCTTCGGATGGATAGGAGGAAAACATGCATGTGTGGATCTAACAGGCATCTCCCCCTTGTGGGCTTAGGGGATAGTGTTTTCATGGTGGGTCGGGCTGCTTTAAAAGCTGCTTCGGGCGAATGACCAAACACGAGAAAGCATTCGTGTTTATCCCATTTGCCGTTGATACTTTTGTGTTCCTTGCGCCGAAGGCTGTGGACTTACTTAATCGAGTTCAAAGGGACAGCAAAGTAATGTTATGACCCCGAGATCTATGAATGTAGTTTTCAATTTTGCTATTCAGAAAGGGATATCGGCGCTGTTTGTTGCCCATTTACCTTCTATCTCCATGTAATTATTAATAAATATGAAAAAATAATTTAGTATAAAAAAATATTTTGATTTTTTTATTACTGCGGTCACCTTGTCTTTAAACAAAGTTCAAAACACGAATTAATTTTCCACTACAAGAATAAGAATAAAGAGCAATAGCGGTGACATCATGTCGCCGCTAAAAGCTATGATTTGCGCCGTTGTTGTTAATAGCAGTGACATGTCGCCGCTAAAGGATCGCCGGTAAAGATTGGCCAGTAAAGGTCCTCGTGTCGCCGCTATTGACTTATGTCGCCGCGGTGACACGTGTCGCCGCTAAAAGTCCATTTTTTTAATTTTTTTGCTGCATTTTCTATATTTCCGGTTATATACAAACCTGCCAATTTTCCAGTTTTACGCAACACAAACAAACTGAATAAACATAGTACTTAATATCCTAAAATCGCATCCGAAATTTAATCCGTACAATACATAATAATATCTGAAAACTACAAGATAGTTGTCATATGCCCATAATACTTAATAGTCATTGTCATCCTCATCGTCATTGTCAAAAATGTCATCATCGTTGGTTGCGGCTTGCTTTCCCTTCGAAGAAGCAGATAGGAATCGAGTTAATTTAAAAAATATCGGGGTTTGGAACAAACTCGAAACATTGTCCTACATTAAAATACATATCAAAACCTGTATTAGCATTTAACATACTACCAACATATATTTACCAAGGTAACGTGCGTTTACCAAAGTAACATGCGCTCATTGATACTTGTATAACTTTTTAAAGTAAAATTGTGTAATTTACCTTAGAAATGGGCTGTGGAGGTTGAGGTTGCTAACCCAACACATTCGAAGGCATATCGGAAGAAGGTTTATGCCCAATCCTGTAAGACCCTTAGTTCATTTCTACGATTTCATATAGGTTTCAACTAGAATTGTGTAATTGCGATTACACATACATGTAAAAAAATGCGGGTTTGTTAAAACATTTAAGAATTTAAATCATTTTAACATCATATTTATAAGTTCGTCATTTAAAATGACGACGAAACATAGTGCGGAAGCTTGTATCTTGATCGTGTTCGGTTCTTCATTGAGCTTGATCGACTTCCGATACTTTTAGGCAACCTACATTTCATAAAACATGAAATGCTTTTAGTTAAAACATGTTTATAAAATGTCTCAATAAGTCCATATGTTAAAACGAACAAACAAACAACATAAACACAAGAAAAACTACATATTTTCTTTTTTTTCTTTTGTTTGTTCTTTTTTTTCCGACCCTTTCACCCGGCCGTGTCAGCTTTCCCACCCGGCTGTGTCAGCTAAAAATTTTTTCAGAACATTCACCTGGCCGTGTCAAATGTTCACCCGGTCGTGTCAGCTCTGCACGTTTACTTTTCTCTCAATTTACATCCAAACTTATTCCAAACTCATTCCTATCACTTGGGGTTTGTTTCTTAACATGTCTAAGTTGTAATCCATTACCTGGATCCAAAATTCATATAGTTTCCACTCCCGTTACCCGGTTTGTGTTTTACTTGATTTTGACCCGTTTGACGTTTAAGCACCTAAGCTCAAATCATCCATAACTTTTTATGGAATTATTTTCCACGATTATGCCCATTACCCGAACTTAATAACTTCGTGTTCCACACTCCCATTACCCGGTTTGCGAGAACACGTTTACATTCACCGGTTTATTCTGTAACTTTCTAACACATAAACCAACATTTAACCTGTAACATCCGTCGAAAAAACGGGTTTTCAAAACCCGCTTCGTTTATTAATCAAATAATCAGTTTCAAATTTTGGTTGCTCATTTAATGTTTATTTTAATTTTAAACAATACATAACTAATAAACATTTTAGAATATGGAAATTAAAATTGTTAAAAAATAAAAATAAAGTAATTAAAAATTGAAAATGGGCTGCCGGGTTTCGAACCCGGGTCAGCCGGAAGACACTAGCATCAAACACTTAACCACTCCGCCACTTGATTCGTTTGTGTAAACAAGGAAACAAATAATACTTAACTCTACCCGTGAAATCATCCGCTTGCGCCAAAAACTGAAACCGCTCATCGGCTTGCAACGGTTCAGACTGTTGAGTGTTCGATATTACTGATTATAACCGATAAACCCACGTTCTTAATAAATTTAGTCTTTATTGAACTTGAAATCATATGATTTTCGGGTTTAATAACCAAAATCCTTTACTTCCTGATTTACTCTATCAATATCATTATCTCGCAACTCAAAAACACTCACAGACCCTCCAATTTCAATTGCGCTCTATTTTCTGTTCGTCGGAAACGCTTTCTGATATCGCCGGACTTTCGCCGGAAAAACCGTGACACTCATCAAGTCGGTAAAGTTCTCAATTCTTTCACCTTCTATCTATTGTTAGACTTATACTAACTCAAAACCTTCAACCAGAATCGGTTCCAGGCGACGATACCGGATAATCTGCAACCGCCGGAAAATTTCTGAAAATTCCGAAATCACGCTGTGAATCGGTATGAGCATCTAAACTCTCTGATAACTCTCGTTTAGTCATTCAATTTCACAATTAGTTAATCAAAACTGTTAATTGGTCCGCTCAGACGGAGTTCATAAAACAGAGCCGACGACTTTGCCGGAGTTCTGAGAAAAAATCATCTTTCCGGTACGTTCATTCCCAAAACCTTCCCTATCCATTTCATTTTAATCAATTATATGTCCGTCAATCGAATTAAACAAGAACAGTAGAATAAATCGTTGTCTGTGTTGTTTTAACGAAGAAGATGAAGTTTAGACTGTGTATATATTTAATATAAATCGGGTTATATCTCGGGTTAGACACACAGTCCAGCGGTGGACTGTGTGCATTTGAAACATAGAGATACCGAGTTCGAGTCCGTCCTTGTTCCGATTCATCACAATATTCAGACTTTTTATAAAACCCAAATACGGAAACTTCCAGTTAGTATATAAGTGAAATAAAAACAAGTATTTTAACCAGGTTAGACACACAGTCCAGCGGTGGACTGTGTGCAACGTTAAACAACAGGTCCAGGGTTCGAGACCTGTTATGCACACCGGTTCGATATAATTAAAATCCTTTTTAAAATAAATGATTTCTGATTAAATTAAATAGTATATAAATATAATTAAAAACAGAAATATTTCGGGTTAGACACGTAGCTCAGTTGGTAGAGCTGCGTGCACGCGTACGGGAGGTCACGAGTTCGAGCCTCACCCAGCGCATACATACACAAGGTCCGAACCGGTCAACGGTCAAAGTCAACGGTCAACCCAAAAAGTCAACATTTTTTTTATATTTTTATTTATTTGTTTTATTTAAAAATCAATTAAAAATACTTAAAAATAACATTTTTAAAGTTAGAAAGTGACCTTAAACTCACAAAAATAAACCTAAAAATCCAATTGAAATTGTTAATAAAATCCACTTATTTACCATACCTTTTCGTTATTATCTAGGTTAGTTATTCCTCGTCGATCAACTCTCTAAACTCGTGCGCATCCAACATTATCAAGAGAACGCACCCAATGTGAGTGAATCTCTACAAATTCTCCGTTTTAATTACTTTTTGGGGTGTATCATGTGTCTTATTATTTACTACAGTTAAACACTTGTGCTTCCATCATATCCATGATCAAATGTGTATTCAATATGTATCAATTGTTTGTGTGTTTAACGTTTAGATTAAATTTATCATTTTCAGTACATACATCATCATAGGCCGCCGTTCCCCATTACCTATGAGCGTGAACCGTTCCCTATTACCTATGAGCGTGAACGAGGCGTTGCCAACATACGATCGGCTCCGTTTGATTGAGCCTTGATCGCACATACATCATCATAGGCCGTCCGTTCCCCATTACCTATGAGCGTGAACGTGACGTTGCCAACATATACATTACCATTCATGTCATATATTCATGCAAGGTGGTTTGTTATTGTATGTTATTGTATGATTATTTACGTTTGCTCACATATGATTATTGCACAATTTTTTCATATTAATTATAACAAGAAATCAATAATAAATGTTTTCTAACAAGGTTCACTCGCCAACTTTTATTGACCCAAAAACCCCCATTTTTACACATGATACAGGTGATCCAGTTGCAGCAAAAAACATATAGGATGGCTTAGAAGAATAAATCGGTTTATACTTTGGATTGTTTATTTAGTTACTTTTCTTTGTAATTGTATGAACTTGTTTGGAATATTGAGGATGTAATTTTGAATTTAATAAATATGAAACATATTAGTAAACATCATGAGCTTTGGTGATAACCCAATTATGCCCCGACTCTTATTCCGCTGCGGGTCGGGGTGTGACATAACCACTTACTTTATTTTGACCCGTTTAGAGGTTTCTAGCATATAAGCATAAATTTCACTCGTCATTACTCGCTGTTAGGATCTGAGTTTGAATAACTTGTAGTTTTTGTTTCAAAAATGGAAAATGAATGAGTTTAAAAGAGATTTGCAGCGGAAATAGATGGAAAAACTTTTACTACAAGCAATGGTCGTTTGTTTTCATCATCATCATGCTTTCAAGTTGGTAAACTTGCATGTGATTCACAAACTCCCCCTCAGCCTTTGCAATTGAAGTTTAGTAGTAAGAAAATGCAAAGAAGATGTATGTGAAAGTTGATCTTTTAATAGACAAAGTTAAACTGTTACATAAGTTACCTATTTATACTAAAATATCTAACCAATGAGCATCTTTGATGACGTCATGGTTGATAGTGACAGGAAACTAAATGTAACTAACTACAAACACTGCTAATACTAACTATCAGTGCTTAGCACTGTTACATTGATTATCTAACTAATGACTAAGCTCTGATCTCTATCCTCTGATCCTTGTAGCTCTGGCAGACCTTTGCAACTTTGTGAAGACAGATGATAAAAGAGCAGTCTTTAGGGAAGGCAGTGTTTGTGCAACAGAGGTTGTAACCTCTGATAGTGTAACCAAAGCTCGGATAGTGTTATTTGGCTTTGTATCATCTGTTCCTTTCATAGGGTCAATCCCAACAATCTCCCCCTGGAACAGATGATGCCAAAAACACTTTATTCTTGGTCTTTATTCCTCAGGAAGAATTCTCTTATTTGACCTTTGAATTGAAGTTCAAAGTTAAGAGATTCTATGTCATCAGCATTCTTCTGTAGCTCTAAACATAATAATTCTTGGAAGTCTTCTACTGTAAGCCCATAAGCAGCTTCCATGGATAGTTTAGTGGCATTACCATCAGACTTGAGCAGTGTCAATTCATGGGTGTCTTTGTCGACCTTCCACTTTAGAATTTTTGGGTCTGAAGGTTTTCTTGAAGGAGGTTTTATTGCTGAGGATTGAGAAGGAGCTATTTTGACAAATCTTTAGCCAGCTTGGCACTTGAATCATCTGTTGGATAATCAATCATGTTCTGTATACCTTCCTTGATAAATGTATCCTCAAACTCTTTGTCAGTCTTTGCAGACATCTCCCCTTACCTTTTTCTGTGTAACAGGGCAAGTGTGGAATGGGCAGATGTTGTGCCGGACTTTTTGGAGAGTTGGGCTTTGAGAATAGCATCTTCTTTTGAATAATCAGGTTTAGGAGGCATGGATGGATCCTTTTTCCTCCTTTCTTCCAAATTTTTGTAAGTGTCTATCACATTAACCTCACCCCATCTCATCACTTGATTCTTTGAACCATAATTGTTCTGAATTAATTCATTCTTCATCCTTTTTAACTTCAAGGCTCTTTCAGTCATATCTTTCTTGTATAAATCCCAGTTGGGAGGAGTTGGCTTTTTGAGAGGGTCTTTCAACATTTCTTGCATTCTGTTGATTTCTTCTCTTAGCTCATCTATGTTCCAATACCTGAACTGTGCCCTTGTTGCCTTATACATCTTCTTCTCCATGATATACTCAATGAATTCACTCTTGAGCAGCTTATCTTCCCTTTCTGACAACTGATTGCTCAGGTTCTTGACAAAATCTTGGAGGATACTGGCTTTACTTAGTTGAAAGGACATGGCAATCTGTATCTCTCTATCACTTTTACCAGCTGATTCTCTTTTGGCAATATCCTCTGCTTTCTTTCGTTTCAATTCCAGATAATCATCAACATTTGCAGGTCTTGGATAGCCATCAAGGGATAGGATTGTTCTTTTGTCAGGGTCATCCTCTGAAAAGAAACTTAGGATCTCTTCTCTGACTGTGGTAAATCAAGAAGATATAGCTTTGCTGCAGGAGTAACTTAAAGAGTTGAAGATGTTGTAAGCTCTGATGTGGAGGTCATTGGTTGTGATGATAGTGGAAGAGGTGCAGGAATCTCATCATCATTTATCACTTTTGTGATCTTTCTCCTTTTAAACCTTAAAGTGGGTGATGGTGGTGGTGGTATTTTTGGTGGTGTGGATAATGGATGAGTTGATGTGGGAAATGTGATCATGGCAGTGGATAGGGCTGCATCTGTTGCAACCTCTGTTGTATCAACAGATGTTGTACAACATGTTTACTGCTTGTGTGGATGTGGGTTGTGGTTTTGAAGATGTGATAGGTTTTTGAGAGACAGAGGTTTTAATGGTTGGATTGATTTTAGGCTTAGTTTTAGGAGGTGTGGTTGTTGGTTGCCTAGCTTTTCTAGCAGGTACCTCTCCTTTTTCTTTTTGCTGTTCAATCTTTTTCTCAACCAACACTCTGCTCTCCTCAATCATTGTCTTCTTGTGACTGGCCCTTGCCTTGGCCACAATTTCATCAGTTAAATCTTTCTTTTTGAACCATCAAGCCTTGGAATATTTATTGTAGGTCTGGCCTTATCATCATCTATTTTCAGCTTTTTGTTTCCCAAATGTTTCTCCCCCTTTTGGCTTCATCTGTTGTAACAAAGATAACCGTTGGAGGTGCATGGCTAGTGGTTGTGAGTAGATGAGCATTGATGGCTTTAATGTCTGCTGCAGTGTCTTGATACCTTGACTCAACCATGTTTCTAACATCATTCATCTGGTGCTTGTGTTGTAGATCCAAATAAGTTGTTGATGTTGAAACAGAGGGTTAAGAGCTTCTTTGAGATCAGCAGTGGATAGAACAGAGGGTTGACTTTTTGTAGCTATCATCTGCTTCAATAAACTTTTGATCTCGTCCACAGAATGTTTATCTTAGTAAATCTCTCCGTCAAATCCTGATATTTTAGATCATCACCTAAGTTAATGGGATCATCTGAACTCCTACCAGACATGGTAGTTGTATCTATGGTATCATTAACAATGGTTTTAGGACAACTTCAACCGTAGATGCCCCTTTGTCTTGGAACTGGGGACATCCCACAATAGAGGTAACAGTTGTTGCCTCAACATGGTTGCTTCAACCAAGTCTTATTAATGAAACCATTGTCTAACTAAGAACTTGGGAGTTCAGCAATTGTAGTGGCTGCTTGAGTTGAACTATCACCAAGGGTTACATGTAACCCAAGGGATGTAGCCTCTTCAAGTGCTGATGGGCTAGCAATGAATAAAGAGTCAGACCCCGCCTCTTGATGAAGTATATTCTCAGTAATAGGTTGTTGAGAAATGCTGGTTTTTGTCTAGTCTAATTAAATTGCATTCAGCAAAGGAACATAGTAGGTGGAAGTGTAGTCATTGGTGAAGGTGGCTGTGTAGAAAGCGACAGTGCCCTGGGAGAGGGGCTGTGGAAGATAGAACCAAGTGGATCTGAGCCTCATAATTAGGTGTCCCTGTGTCTACAACATTTTCCTTTTGTGAGGAAGAATGAGGAGTTTCAAAACCGGTTGGAGATCTTTGAACCAACTGTATGAGAGAGCAGTGGTTTGTGACTTTGGTGTTGTCACTGGGTTAACCTCTGGGATCTCATCTTCCAGAGGACCCTTTTTGGGTTTGGTGTGCTTTTTGGGAAGTGTTTTGGTTTTCTTTTTGAGGATTTTTGGTGCGGGTTTCAGAGCAGCGGTTGTGGTGCCCTAATCACCAAGAGCAGTGGCTCAGTAGCAAGAGGTTGAGTTTGAACATTTTGTTAAGGTAAAACTTGCTCAACCTCCTCTACTTATGTTTTCGCAACTTTATGTTTGTTTGTTATTCTGGTGAAGGTTTCATGATTGAGGCTTCCTGGGTTGTCGCAGCACCTTTTTTTACTTTCAGGACCTTTGATTTGATCTTGTAAGTAAACACTCAGAAACCGTGGATAAATCAAAAAAGCTTTTCTTTTTTCAATATTTTGAAAATTTGTTACAAGATCATTGAACAGTATCTGGGAGTAGTTAAAATCTGTGTCAGTTAAAATTGCATACCCCAGATATTGCATGTTCAATGGAATTTCATTGAAATCAGTGGTTTTTGCTGAGAGACAAGTTAGAATTGTGTGAAAGAAAAATCTCATCTCAGCAGGAAAGTTAGGTTTAAAGATGGTCATACCTTTCATCTGGCCTTCATAACCTCTTTCCAGAAACTCTGCTTGGATCACATTGAGGGGAAATGACACAGGATGTTCTATGTCATTTAACTTGAAAACTTGAGAGATCGATTGGGGGCTAATTTGCATCAACACTCCCCCTACTCTTGAGATTATTGTATAAGGAACACCAGCAGCAGTTGAGTGAACCTTAGCATTATTCCAAAAGTCACGAAGAGAATCAACGTAGATTGGGGCTTTGACTTCCAACATGTGCTTGAATTTCGACTTTTGCAAAATTCAAATCATTGGATGATAGCGAGTATTTGCGTTGTTTGCTTCAAGTATGGCGGTGTAATTATGTGGGGTTTTGATTATGAGAGGGAAAGGTGGGAGTTCTTGTATGGATTTCTTGGAAGATTTTGATTTGGGAGCCATGGTGTTAGAGAGAAAAACTGTTTTGAGATTTTTGAAATCGACACAGTTTTAGGGTAAACACTAGTGAGAGATAAAACTAGGTTTTTATAGGGTTTTGAAAAAGTGATGATGACATGGCATCTATTGCAAGATCTGATGGCTAACATCTGGCCACGTGTAACCTCTGATGAGAAAAGTACTGATTTTTAACACTATCAGTGGAGAGCTATCAGTGTTTTGAAACAAGTGGTAAAAATGGAAGTCAGAGGATACACTTTAACAGTGGATAAGATTTTGAAGCCTATCAGAGGTTATGAGCAAACAGATGTTATGAGCAGACTTTTAAAGATTTATTGAAAAATTTAATTTTAACTATTTTTAAGGGTGAGTTTTTGATTTTCTAAAAACATTTTGATGCTATGTACGCATGGATTTACAAGGAACTTGTTTTTAACCCATGTTTAGCATTTCAATTCTTGAGATCAAGTTTTCAAATGTAGATGTATCCAATGCCTTGGTTAAAACATCTACCAACTGATCTGAAGTATGAACATGATGCAAAGAAATCAAACCTTTTTCATAGCAATCTCTCACAAAGTGATGTCTGATGTCAATGTGCTTTGTAGTTGAGTGAGAAACTGGATTTTTAATGATGTTTTCAGCAGCTTGACTGTCCAATCTGAGTGGAGTCATTAGTGCAGTTACACCAAAATCAAGCAACTGGTTTTGAAGCCACAAGAGTTGAGCAGTGCAACTAGCAGCAGCAATATACTCTGCCTTAGCAGTGGATGTTGAAACTGCAGCCTGCTTTTTGCTTTGCCAAGACACTAGACAGTCACTAGGAATTGACATCCTCCTGATGTGGACTTCCTTGTAGTTTTGCACCCAGCAAAGTCACTATCTGAAAAACTTGAAAGCTCAATATTCCCATTAGCTGGATACCAAATACCAAGTGTGGGAGCACATTTTATGTATCTGAATATCCTTTTTACAGCAATAAGATCAGACTTCTAGGTAATGCCTGTGATCTGGCACAAACACATGTTGCAAACATGATGTCTGGCCTTGATGCAGTTAGGTACAGTAAAGACCCAATCATGCTTCTATAAAGAGTTTGATCAACAAGGTCATCTTTACCATCAATGGTGACTAGCTTGGTGGTTGCCATGGGTGTGCTACATGGTTTACAATCATCCATATCAAACTTTTTAAGCAATTCTTTCACATACTTGTTTTGATGGATAAATGTACCATTTTGCAATTGTTTAACTTGGAGACCAAGAAAACATTGGAGATCACCCATTAGACTCATCTCAAACTCTGCTGCCATGAGTTTTCGAAACTCTTCACACATAGCAGTGCTTGTGGATCCAAAAATGATGTCATCCACATAAATTTGGCAAGCATCAAATCTTTTCCTTTCCATTTTAAGAATAGGGTTTTATCTATTTTACCTCTAGTAAACCCCATGGATAAGAGAAAAGTGGATAGGGTTTCATATCAGGCTCTTGGTGCTTGCTTCAAGCCATACAATGCTTTGTTGAGCTTGTAGACATGATTAGGATGGAATGCATCTTCAAAACCTGGAGGTTGACAGACATACACCTCTTCTTTGATTTTTCCATACAAAAATGCACTCTTTATATCCATTTGATACACCTTTATGTTGTGGTTAGCAGCAAAGGCTAAGAACAAACGAATAGCTTCCAACCTTGCTACAGGAGCAAAAGTCTCATCATAATCTATACCTTCTTCCTGTCTGTATCCTAGAACCACGAGCCTTGCTTTGTTTTTGACAACAATACCCCTTTCATCAGTTTTGTTCTTGAAGACCCACTTTGTGCCAATTGGACTTACATTTTTTGGCAGTGGCACAAGCTCCCAAACTTGTGTCTCTTGAACTGAAGGAGTTCTTCTTGCATGGCTTCTACCCAGCTGTTTCTTTCAGTGCCTCTTGGTACTTGACTGGTGTGTGAGTGATAGAAAACCAGCAAAAAGACAAATATTTTGGGATTGGCTCCGTGTGAGCACCCCAGATTTGATGTTGCCAATAACTTGATCTGCTGGATGGCTTTTGAGATAAATCAAATCACCTTGGTATGGAACAATAGCATTTTGAGGTGATGGCTGCAAATGTGTATCATCTGAGCTAACCTCTGCTGGTGAATTTGAAGTATCAGCCACTGATGGAAATGGAGGTGGTGGTATTGGAGGTATAGAGGTAACATTCTGATGATTTTGGTGCCCAAATGTAGGACTTTTATCAACAGATGTTTGATTTTGTGAACTGGCAGAGGTTTGAGGATCAACCAATGTTGACGCAGAAGTGGCAGAGTTTACACAAGAGCTTGTGGCACCTGATCCTCTGTTTGAAGAATTGACTTTTGTTTGTGGAAGCACACAGTCATATTCTTGATCTTGATCTTCTTTTGATGGATGTGGTGTACCTGCATTGTCTAGCTTGATAGAAACATCAGCAAATGTGAATTTATCTAAATCAAAAAGCTTTGCAGGATTTGCTGGGATTTTCAGTGATGAAAGTTCATTGAACTTCACATTCAAAGTTTCTTCAACAGACTTTGTCCTAGAGTTAAAAACTTTGTAGGCTTAGCAGTGGTTGAGTATCCCAGAACATAACCACAATCAATTTTGGCTGCAAACTTAGATATAGAATCTTTTAAATTCAAAATGAAACATGGACAGCCAAAAACTTTAACATAGAAAATCAGAGGTTTGAATTTATACAAAATCTTATAGGCAGTCTTTTGA
The DNA here is from genome assembly GCA_947069175.1 of Scalesia atractyloides. Lineage (NCBI taxonomy): Eukaryota > Viridiplantae > Streptophyta > Magnoliopsida > Asterales > Asteraceae > Scalesia > Scalesia atractyloides. The sequence goes on from CAMTDV010001634.1 coordinate 36,359,983, forward strand.
TGCCTGGGGTTAATCAAAACTCTGTTTTGAACATAGCAAACAGTGTTTACAGCCTCTGCCCAGAAAGACAAGGGTAAACCAGAGTCTGCTAGCATAGTTCTTGCTGATTCAATTAAAGTTCTATTTTTCCTTTCAACCACCCCATTTTTTTTTCAGGAGTCCTTGCAATGCTATATTGTCTAACAATTCCTTTTGACTCACAAAAAGCATCCAACTCCCTATTTTTAAACTCTGTTCCATTGTCACTCCTAAAGATTTTTACTGGAAGATCAAATTGCTTTTCTACTTGTTTAACAAAGTTTTGCAAAATGACTGTAGTTTCATCCTTAGAGAAATCATCAAATATCACTAGGCAATACCTTTTGTGTTTTAAGCTCATGATTTGTACTTGGCCAAACAAGTCCATGTGAAGCAATTGTAAACACTGGCTTGTTTTGGACTCTTCAATTGTTTTGAAAGAACTTTTATGTTGTTTTCCTTTTAAGCAGGAAACACAATGTTCATCACAGGAAAATTGCTTGTGAGGCAAACCTCTTACAAGACTTTGTTTTGAGAGTGTGGTGATCGTTTTAAGATTTGTGTGTCCAAGTATTCGATGCCATAACTCAGTCTCTTTGCTGGAAGCAACTGAGAATAAGCATGTTCCAGACATAGGATTATCTTTTAACATATCTACCACATACACATTCCCACTTCTGTGTGCAGTGAGTGGTGTCACACCCCAACCGATATCAGAAACATCGGGGTTAGTGGCACTAGGCGACCAGATTGATTTCACGAGATGTTTCATAACAACCTTTTAACATATCACAAATTGCTTAATATCCCATACTATTAAACGTAACATTTAAACAATTATTACAAAACGGAGATTTCTCATAAAATTCAACCGGGTTCGATTTCCCCTAGATTTCATACATAAGTTCCAAATCCAAGATACATAAACAAACTAACTAAATAAAACAAACTAACTAAGCAACATCCAAGCATCCACGCTAAATCCTCAACCTGTTACATACGTTAAAATACAAGTCAATACAATTAAGTAAAGGTGAGCATACGAGTTTGAATAATACTAGCATAGTCGAGAAAGCGTTTGCGAAATAATCTAATTACATATCATGATACACCAAAACACCTAACATAACATAGGCTCATTTCTCATGCTAACTACCGTGAGAAGGCCTGCGCGTCCATCCTAACTAGGCCCCGTCGGGTGTAAGCCACACTATAGTACCATACTAGCTAAGGAGGCAAGTTAACGAAAATAAGTGCAAGTCACATGTTTCTAGTATCACGTATTGAGCATATATAATCAGATTATTCGCGTGTGATAAACAGTTTTGATTTGTGTTGTGATTTTTAAATAGGAACGTATGTAACACCCAAAAGTGCGTTAAAGCGAAAATGGGTCAAGTATACTCACTGTGGTTGCTTTAGGTAAATTAGAGATCTGAGGAGAGTCAAGAAGAGCGCCGGATCAGCCTACATACGCGAACGGAAGTGCATCAGTCTCCGAAAAGCTGAAACGATTAAGTCTTGATTGGGCAGCAGACAAGTTCGGGCGAACTTGTGTGTAAACACACAAGTTCAAGCGAAATTGTGTAGAATTGGTGAGATTAAAGCCAAGTTCGGTCGAACTTGATGAGTTTCCTTAAGATACTTGTCAACTTCGGGCGAACTTGTAAGGAACTCTTACTGAGGAGACAAGTTCGGGCGAACTTGCATAGTTTCTTAAGAAACTGGACAAGTTCGGTCGAACTTGTAGGAGATTTGATGAGATTAACCCAAGTTCGGTCGAACTTAACCCATTTGGGTGCAAGTTCGGTTGAACTTGACCTGGTGAACTGGTGATTCTCGAGCGAACTTGATGTTTACGGGTCCAAAATCTTGCATTTTCGCGTCGTTTGCTGAGGAAAATCGAGTGTTCATCCCTCCAACCCTGTGCTACTGAGCAAACTTAGGTCGGAGAGGTCTTTTAGAGCTGTTTTAGCCGTTTTACAAAAGCGTGGGCTAATCCGGGCGAACTCCGGGTTCGTTCGGATTAGTCCGACTTGTGTAAACCAACATAAACTCCTTGTGCTTCCAGATCTGGGATCTTGAATGATAGATGCTTCGTTTCATATCAGAAAATGAACAAAACATCCTCAAAAGTTCGTATCTTGTGTCAAAATTGATATTTATCAAAGGTTTTCTTAGATCTATCATTTACAAGCCGAGATCTTACAGATCTCGTGTTTGGGAAGTCTCTACTAACACCAAGCGGACTCGTATTGTGTAGATCTAAGTTAAAAACATAAGTTTTTGAAGAAAAAGATGAAGGTTTTCATAAAAGAATGAGTTTTGATGAAAACGAAGGCTACGCCTTGTGCCAAAATCGTTGTAAAACTTTGTAGATTGTTGATAAACGTTGTTGCAGTGAAATCGGGTTGATTCTTACTTAGAAACACGAAGGTTTTGGTTTGAGAGAGCTCTGGGCGAACTTGGTCATCAAGGGGAGCATGAATGAGGAGCATGGGCATTTATAGGTGAGGCAAGAATCTCAAGAGCTGACAACAAGTTCGGCCGAACTTGTACAAAAGTGTACAAGTTCGCACGAACTTGGGGAGTTTTCAAGAGGGAGAATGGTAAGTTCGGCCGAACTTGCATATGTATATGCAAGTTCGCGCGAACTTGAAAAAACAAAGGTTTCCTCGTTATCAGGCAAGTTCGGGCGAACTTGTGGTAGGCAAGTTCGGCCGAACTTGGCCTGGTGACCATGTTTTGTTTGCCGATTTCGCGTTAAGGGTTTGTTTGGTTATTCGGTTCGCATTAGATAGTTATATTAAGCGTTAAATTAAAGCGTAAAGCGTTATAGTTGATATAATAGAGCGATTTAGCGATTCAAGAGTGTGAGAGCGATGCGATAGCAAGCGTAAACATAACCACAAACACACATAACACATAAATAATATAAAACCACATAACTAACTGCGATTTGCGATGCGAGTCAATAAGCGATTAGATGCGATAATAATGCACAACACCATAATTAATTAACATAAACTTTATTATTAACCGAATCTCGGGAGTACAAGGGTTGATAAACGGAAAAACATAATGAAAAGATAACAACGGATTTCCGAGTTGTTACAGTCTCCCCTACTTTAGGGAATTTCATCCCGAAATTAGGCAGTAGCTGTAACAAATAGATGCGGGTACTTGGTTTTCATATCACTTTCGAGTTCCCAAGTAAACTCGGCGCCGCGTTTGCCCTCACATCGGACCTTAACGATAGGGATGCGGGAGCGTCGGAGTTTCTTGGTCTCCCGGTCCATGATTTCCACATGCTTTTCCACGAAATGGAGACTCTCGTTGATTTGCAGATCTTCGAGAGGGACATGGAGATTTTCTTCGGCGAGGCATTTCTTGAGGTTAGACACGTGGAAAGTCGGATCTACATTATTGAGTTCCTCCGGTAATTCGAGACGATAGGCTACTTTACCGATTCTTTCCAGAATCTTAAAGGTCCAACGTATCGAGGCGCTAGTTTTCCTTTCTTGCCGAAGTGGATCACTCCCTTTCAAGGTGCAACCTTTAGGAGAACGTGATCTCCCACTTCGAACTACAGGGGCTTGCGGCGTTTATCGACGTAACTCTTTTGACGACACCGAGCTTTCAAGAGATTGTCTCTTATTTGGAGGATCTAGTCCGTCGTTTCTTGAATTAGCTCGGGACCGGTGATTTGTGCTTCTCCGATCTCGTGCCATGCAATAGGCGATCGACATTTTCTTCCATACGGTGCCTCAAAAGGTGCCATTTGAATGCTGGTATGATAACTATTATTGTACGAGAATTAGATTAAAGGTAAATGCGTATCCCAATTACCACCTAAATCTATGATGCACGCACGAAGCATGTCTTTGAGGGTGCGGATCGTGCGCTCAGTCCGACCGTCGGGTTGAGGGTGAAAAGCGGTACTTAGATTAAGCGTAGTACCGAGAGCGGATTGAAAAGTCTCCCAGAGACGTGAGGTAAAACGACCGTCTCGGTCAGAGATGATGTTATGAGGCGTCCCGGTCGACATAAAACTTCGTCGGTATAGATTCGGGCTAACCGTTCGACCTTAAAGTCTTCTCGTATAGCAATAAAGTGTGCGGATTTGGTGAGACGATCAACGATAACCCAAATATTATCGTGACTGGATGAAGTATGGGGAAGTTTCATAACGAAGTCCATAGCTATACTCTCCCACTTCCACATCGGGATTTCGGGTTGTTCGAGTAAGCCAGAGGCCTTTGATGTTCAGCCTTAACTTTCGAACAAGTTAAGCATTTTGAGACGTACAAGGCGATATCCTTTTTCATGCCCGACCACCAGTACTTAGGGCAAAGATCCTGGTACATCTTTTCGGCACCGGGGTGAATGGAATATCGAGATTTATGAGCTTCATCCATTGGCAACTTACGAAAATTATCACGACTGGGAATCCAAATGCGGTTGAGATAGTAATAAATACCATCAGATTTAGATACAAGCTGAGTTTCGGCACCACATTTCATTTATTCTTCCAAAGTTTCTCGTTAAAACATGCGTGTTGAGCGGCACGGATGAGGATTTCAAGTTTAGCACAAGCTTGAGAGTCACGAATACTATACACATAGCTTCGTCGACTGAGAGCATCGGCAACGACGTTTGCTTTGCCGGGATGGTAGTGTATCTCGCAATCGTAATCATTGAGAAGTTCAACCCATCGACGTTGTCGCATGTTTAGTTCTTTTTATTAAAGATATGTTGTAAGCTCTTATGGTCGGTGAAGACCCATACACTTAGTACCGTAAAGGTAGTGTCGCCATATCTTCAATGCAAAAACAACTGCACCGAGTTCGAGATCGTGGGTTGTGTAGTTCTTCTCGTGGATCTTGAGTTGTCGAGACGCATACGCGATAACCTTCTCGTTGCATAAGCACACAGCCAAGACCAAGATTAGAGGCATCGCAGTAAACAACGAAATCGTCGTTTCCGTCAGGTAAAGCGGGAATGGGAGCGTTGCATAGCATACGCTTGAGAGTTTGAAAAGCTTCCTCTTGCTGGGAATCCCAAACAAAAGGTTTGTCTTTATGAGTTAAAGCAGTAAGCGGAACGGCGATTTTCGAGAAGTCAGTGATGAATCGACGGTAATAACCCGCCAATCCAAGAAATAAACGGATTTCGGAAGCATTCTTCGGTGTAATCCAACTTTTGACGGCTTCAATCTTTGCAGGGTTGACGTAAATTCCTTGACTATTGACGACGTGGCCGAGAAATTGGACTTCTTCGAGCCAGAATTCACATTTAGAGAACTTAGCATAGAGGTGATTTCCTTGAAGAAGTTCGAGGACTAAACGGAGATGACGCGTGTGTTCGTCTCTCGACGTCGAATAGATAAGAATATCATCGATGAAAACAATGACGAAACGATCTAAGAAGGTTTTACACACACGGTTCATCAAATCCATGAAGACCGCGGGTGCATTGGTAAGACCAAAAGGCATGACCACGAATTCAAAATGGCCATAGCGAGTATGAAAGGCGGTTTTCGGAATGTCTTCTTCCAACACGCGTAACTGATGATAACCAGAGCGAATATCGATCTTGCAGAAACAAGTAGCACCTTGAAGCTGATCAAATAAATTGTCGATACGAGGAAGAGGGTAACGATTCTTTATCGTGAGTTTGTTAAGTTCACGATAATCGATGCACATACGGAATGATCCATCCTTCTTTTCACGAAAAGGACAGGAGGCCCCATGGGGCTCGGGCGTATGAAAACTTTATCAAGAAGCTCTTGAAGTTGGCTTGATAGCTCGCGCATTTCGGATGGTGCGAGGCGATAAGGAGCTTTAGCAACGGGAGTAGCTCGGGAACTAAATCGATACGGAATTCAACATCTCGAGTAGGGGGTAAACCTGGTAAATCGTCGGGAAAGACTTTAGGAAATTCACAAACAACGGGAACATCTTTATAAGTCTTCTTTTCTTTTTTCGGGTTCACAATATGGGTGAGGAAAGCAACACATCGCTTTTGCAAGCATTTGTGTGCTCGAGTACATGACAAAAGCATCAACTTCTTTGAGGGAGTTTCACCATAGACATGAAGTTGATCACCGTTAGGGAGAGGAAAACGAATCATTTTATCAAAGCATACAACTTCAGCATGATTCTCACGAAGAAAATCCATGCCTACTATGATATCGAAACTACCTAACTGCATAGGTATGAGATTGATCGAGAAACATGGTTGTTGAGATCGAGATTACAGCCACGTAAAACGGAGTTAACGGTAACGGTTCTTCCGGTGACGACTTCCACATCGAAAGTCTTTGGGAGTTTAGCGCACTTACATTTTAACCTTTTCAAATTCTAACGATACAAAACAATTATCGGCACCAGTATCAAATAAACATGAAGCATAAATATCATTAACAAGAAACGTACCATTGACAACATCGTTGTCATTCTGAGCCTGGCGGTGATTGAGATTGAAGGCTCTTCCACGCGCAGCTTGTTGTTGCTGCTGAGGCTGCGGTGGTGGCTGTTGCTGCTGCGGCTCTTATTTCACGGTGCGGTTTGGGCAAACATTAGCAAAGTGGTACGGATCACCACACACGAAGCACACTCGTGCCTTTGGAGCTTGCTGCTGGTTGGCTTGAGGAGGAGTGGGTAGAACTGGAGCTGTTGGGGCCTGAGGAGCTGGATGACGAGTACCACTACGGCAGCTGACTGTAAAGTGGCCGTAGATGTTGCAGTTCGTGCAAAAACGGCAATTGCCACCAATGGCATGATGATATGTGCACTTAGGGCACATAGGATGAGGACCACTGTACGCATGCTTTGCTGGCGGTGCATTTGGTGCTGCTGACTGGAGCGGCTAAGGGTTCGCTGGAGCAGTGAGAGCAAAGTTCTTGCTCGGGTTTCCCCTTTTGCGACCACGGCGATTGTTCTTTGGCTCTCGGGGCTGTTCGGTAGTAGGAGCTGCTGATTCGGTGACTGCTTGATTTGCGACCTTGCTGCTTTTAAAGTAACCAGACTAAACTTATTTGTCATTAATCTCGGCGGCTAGCTGGTAGGTCTCCTCGATAGTAGCAGGGCGTGCTGCTTGAACAAAGTCAGCGACGCAATCGGGGAGAGCATTGAGGTATTTCTTGATGGCTTTCTCGGTCGTATCCACTTAACTGGGACAGATGATGCTCAACTGTTTGAAGCGAGCAGTGAGACCAGCATTATCGGGACCATCTTGCTTGATATTCAGAATTTGTTCTCTCGTAGGGAGGACAGAATTCCTTGATCATAATTTCCTTAAGTTCCTCCCAAGTGAGTCCGTAAGCTTCGTCGTTCCCACGCCTATTGCGCTCGGTTGTCCACCAGTCGAGAGCCCTTGACTGAAACACATCGGTGGCATTGATTGTGCGCAGAGCCTCGGGACACCCACTTTGGCAGAATGTGACCTCGATTGAGTCAAACCAGTGGAACATGGCACTCGGTCCTTCGGTGCCTGAGAAAGTAAAAGGTCCACATGCTTTGAACTGCTTAAAGCTGAAGTGGGGTTTCGAGGCATCTCCCTTGGAGTCCACAGATGAGTTACTGCTAACTGCTTGAATTTCGCTGACAATCTGTGGGATCACTTTATCCATTTCCTTGGCTACCATAGAGGCGATGCGCTTGTCGGCGTTGCTGCGCTGGAGGTTCCTTCGGGTGTAAGATGCCATTGAAGACATCTACACGAAGGATTTAGATTAGATGAGATTCGATTATAATAGAGTTATGTTTAAATATTTATTATTATTATAATTCATACAAGGCACAAAATCACATAAACACGTAGGCACGTAAACACGTAGGCACATAAGCACGTAAGCACATAAGCACGTAAGCACATAAGCACATATTTGCACGTATTCACCTTCTAATAATAACAATGCGTAGCGCGATACGAGATGCGAGATATAAGCGATATATAATAGCGAGATAAGCGAGATAATACCACGTATGAGGCACACGTCCTCATAGGCGTAAGCGAGTTAAGCGATTAGTTTGGTTGGTGTATTAATTAGCGTTTTAGGTTATGAGAGCTGTGCGAGTTGTGCATACATTCGATGGAGCATAAATACGATAAGAAATCGATGATATGATAAATCATCAAAGCGAGAAATCGAATAAAGCGAAAATTCTCAAAATTTTAAACACTTAATAATAATAAACTCGATGATGCGTAAATCGACGATATAGGCTTAAATCAATTGGGAGTGTCCTGGGTTTTGAGACAGTGACTACCCAAAGTGGTTCGAAGATTCTCCGAGTTGGACTCACGACTTGGCCTAATAGACAGATGCGTCCGCCACACCCCGGTAAACGGCATTTGTCCTTCCAGTTATTTAGTGTTCCAAATCGTCAAAATAATCGAGACTTTGGTGAGATTGAAAATCGAAGCATGGAATTAGTTATTAAGATGCGGGTTTCACCCCTAACTTAACAACTTTATTCCTACATAAAGATGGAGATTTTCGTCGAGTTTTGGATGTCACTCCTAACTCAACGAAGGTATCTCGTGCGAGAGAATGCACGGAGTGAATAATCTCGTCGAGAGTTCTCGGTTTTCACACTATTCTCGACTTGATCACTCGTTTGGTGTGAGGCGAGCATTTCCAAATGTGTATTATTGTATTAGCCTTAGGAAAGGCATATTTAAGCATTTATGGCAAGTAGTTTAACATTTAAGTCAAAGAATGGTCAATCGGATACTCAAACGTGCTACTAGGTCGAATCATGGCAATTCTACCTACCATCCTAAGTTATGGCGCTCTGATACCAATCTGTCACACCCCAACCGATGGCGGAAACATCGGGGTTAGTGGCACTAGACGACCAGATTGATTTCACGAGATGTTCATAACAACCATTTAACATATCACAACCTGCTTAATATCCCATACTATTAAACGTAACATTTAAACAATTATACAAAATGGAATTTCTCATAAAATTCAACCAGGTTCGATTTCCCCTAGATTTCATACATAAGTTCCAAATCCAAGATACATAAACAAACTAACTAAACACAATAAACTAACTAAGCAACATCCAAGCATCCACGCTAAATCCTCAACCTGTTATATACGTTAAAATACAAGTCAATACAATTATGTAAAGGTGAGCATACGAGTTTGAATAATACTAGCATAGTCGAGAAAGCGTTTGCGAAATAATCTAATTACATATCATGATACACCAAAACACCTAACATAACATAGGCTCATTTCTCATGCTAACTACCGTGAGAAGGCTTGCGCGTCCATCCTAACTAGACCCCGTTGGGTGTAAGCCACACTATAGTACCATACTAGCTAAGGAGGAAAGTTAACGAAAATAAGTCCAAGTCACATGTTTCTAGTATCACGTATTGAGCATATATAATCAGATTATTCGCGTGTGATAAACAGTTTTGATTTGTGTTGTGATTTTTATATAGGAACGTATGTAACACCCAAAAGTGCGTTAAAGCAAAAATGGGTCAAGTATACTCACTGTGGGTGCGTTTAGGTAAAATTAGAGATCTGAGGAGAGTCGAGAAGAGCGCCGGGTCAGCCTGCATACGCGAACGGAAGTGCATCAGTCTCCGAAAAGCTGAAACGGTTAAGTCTTGGTTGGGCAGTAGACAAGTTCGGGCGAACTTGTGTGTAAACACACAAGTTCGAGCGAACTTGTAGAGAATTGGTAAGATTAAAGCCAAGTTCATCGAACTTGATGAGTTTCCTTAAGAAACTTGTCAAGTTCGGGCGAACTTGTAAGGATCTCTTACTGAGGAGACAAGTTCGGTCGAACTTGTAGGAGATTTGATGAGATTAGCTCAAGTTCGGTCGAACTTGACCCATTTGGGTGCAAGTTCGGTCGAACTTGACCTGGTGAACTGGTGATTCTCGAGCGAACTTGATGTTTTTGGGTCCAAAATCTTGCGTTTTCGCGCCGTTTGCTGAGGAAAATCGAGTGTTCATCCCTCCAACCCTGTGCTACTGAGCAAATTTAGGTCGGAGAGGTCTTTTAGAGCTGCTTTAGCCGTTTTACAAAAGCGTGGGCTAATCCGGGCGAACTCGGGGTTCGTTCGGATTAGTCCAGTTTGTGTAAACCAACATAAACGTCCTTGTGCTTCCAGATCTGGGATCTTGAATGATAGATGCTTCGTTTCATATCAGAAAATGAACAAAACATCCTCAAAAGTCCGTATCTTGTGTCAAAATTGATATTTATCCAAGGTTTTCTCAGATCTATCACTTACAAGCCGAGATATTACAGATCTCGTGTTTGGGAAGTCTCTACTAACACCAAACGGACTCATATTGTGTAGATCTAAGTTAAAAACAGAAGTTTTTGAAGAAAAAGATGAAGGTTTTCGTAAAAGAATGAGTTTTGATGAAAACGATGGCTACGCCTTGTGCCAAAATCGTTGTAAAACTTTGTAGATTGTTGATAAACGTTGTTGCAGTGAAATCGGGTTGATTCTTACTTAGAACACGAAGGTTTCAGGTTGAGAGAGCTCTGAGCGAACTTGGTCAGCAAGGGGAGTATGAATGAGGAGCATGGGTATTTATAGGTGAGGCAAGAATCTCAAGAGCTGGCAACAAGTTCGGCCGAACTTGTACAAAAGTGTACAAGTTCACGCGAACTTGGGGAGTTTTCAAGAGGGAGAAGGGTAAGTTCGGCCGAACTTGCATATGTATATGCAAGTTCCACGAACTTGATAAAAACAAAGTATTCCTGGTTATCAGGCAAGTTCGGGCGAACTTGTGGTAGGCAAGTTCGGCGGAACTTGGCCTGGTGACCAAGTTTCGTTTGCCGATTTCGCGTTAAGGGTTCGTTTGGTTATTCGGTTCGCATTAGATAGTTATATTAAGCGTTAAATTAAAGCGTTAAGTGTTATAGTTGATATAATAGAGCGCTTTAGTGATTCAAGAGTGTGAGAGCGATGCGATAGCGAGCGTAAACATAACCACAAACACACATAACACATAAATAATATAAAACTACATAACTAACTGCGATTTGCGATGCGATGAGATAAGCGATGCGATTCAATAAGCGATTAGATGCGATAATAACGTACAACACCATAATTAATTAACATAAACTTTTTTATAACCGAATCTCGGGAGTACAAGGGTCGATAAACGGAAAAACATAATGAAAAGATAACAACGGATTCCGAGTTGTTACAAATTGTGCTTTACTCTAAGCATGATTTAATCAATCTTTTTAACAACCTCTGGTCCTACAATTTGACAAGTTTTCTTGGTGAAGAAATATCCATACCCTCTGTCACTCATTTGTGAGACACTCAGCAGATTAAATTTCAGATTATCAATTAAGTTCACATTTTCAAACTTGAGTTTCCCAGCCAAGAACCGACCCAGACCCTAAAACCTTTCCCTTTGTGTTATTACCAAAAGATATATCACCCCCCCCCCATGAGCCATGAAGTCCTTGAGAAGGGCTCTACATCCTGTCATGTGCCTGGAACCTCCACTATCTACATACCATAAGCTATCAAGGCAAGTAGAGGGTCTCTGCACATCAAGTAAATAGATCAGTTAAGGTAGGTCTCCACAGCCAAAATGGCTTTGGATGGGGTCACGGATGGTCCAGTCTCAAGTCTAGGACAATGGTCAGTGGATTGGATCTTTTCTTGTAACATCTGCTCTTGACCATGTCCTATCAGATGATTGTATCCATAGGGATGTTTATTCACTCTTTGCTTTGAAGGCTTTTTGTATCCTTCATAAGTAAGAGGAACCCTTTTATAGGCTGGTTGGCCATGCCCTCTTGGAAATGAGTTTGATGGTGGGGCATCTGTCACTTGCACCTCTCTAGGAATAGAGGTTTTGTTTAAAGCTTTTGTAACAGATGTTTCAGTTGGTTCAAAACTCTGCTTAGATTTATTTCCAGCAGAACTTGAACCTTCTCTTTCTAGTGCTTTTGCCTTGATCTCTTTTACCTTTTGCTCATAGTTTTTGAGATAGGCACACTCTTGAGTTAAGTGATTTGTTTTGTTGCAGATGGTGCATCTTGAAGAATTTTTAATAACACAAGTTTTGTTAATGTCATAGGCTTTTAAAAGAAAACAATCTGCAGCCACATGATTTCTTTTTTCACAAAATTCACAAAACAAGTTTTTAATCTTTACTCTTCGTTTCCTATCAGACTTTTTATCAGCAGTGGTTGAAACCTCTGCTGGTACATCTTTAATAGGGATCGTCGTGCTTTTGGGGCTTTAATACCATCAGAGGTTGTAAAGTCCATTGGCTTGAAGTTTTCTAAAATATCACATTCCTCTGACCAGGTTGGTTTAAACTGATATTTTTCAATTTCTTTATCTTTTGTTAAAACCTCTGATTTTTCCAAAACAATTTTGTTTCCAGATTTATCTGTGATTTTTATCTCTTCACCAGCCAAATTTGTTGGGACTATTTCAACCAACTCAGAATCAATTTCAACAACATTTTTCTCATTTTGGTCATAAGTTCTAAAACCTACACCAAACTTAGTGTTGCTCTTGATCTGAGCATCAAGCATAATCTCATAACCTTTACAGACTCCGCCATTTTTCACAAGTGATTTGGGTTTTTTCTAACTCCTTTTACACACTTGGTATTTTTCTACCATAGTTTGGAGTTGGTCCTTGGTTATGCTTGATTCATGCCTCAGGCTACTCATTTCAGAATCTTTTTCACTTAACTTTGATTTTAACTCTTTAATCAGTTTTTCAAAATTAAGTTCATCTTCTAAAATTTTGTTCCTCAGGTTTTCATTCACCTGCTTAATGTTTGCAAAAGCAATGATGCATTTGTCAAAACATAGATCTTTAAGGATCTGAGGTGATACCTTTGTAGCAGCCATGAGAGCACAATCACACTCATCTTCACACACATCAACATTCCATGGATCAGCAGGAGAGTTCTTTTCCTCATCAGTAGCATTTTTCTCTTCTTCATTTGAAACCACTGTTTCATCACAAACTTGAACTTCATCAGTTTTTGACACTAACTCCACAGATTCAACACCTTCAGAAATTGTCTCTAAGGCCATTAAACAAAATTCTTGTTCAACATCATTTTTGGCCATTAAAGCAAAGTTCTCATCAAACAAATCCTCAGGCAAGCTACTCCAGTCAACATAACTTTGTATGAAAAAGCTCTGTTGACCAACCTCTGCTGGACTAGTAGTGGTTTGAGCAAGTTATGTGACAATAAGTGCTTGTTGTACATGCACTTGAGGATGAGATGGTGTCTGAACATATTGAATTTGTGGAGTAGTGGATTGAACATAATGCAATGGAACAGTAGTAGCAGGATGTGCAAAGTGGGCAGTGTTTTGAACATGTTGAGTAGGGGTATATTGGGAATAATGAACAGTGTTTTGTGTGTGCTGAGGTCTAGGGCCAGGATGAGTCACTATTGGTCCAGAATTTTGAGACCTGCATTCTCTGGCAAAGTGTCCTAACCTATTACACTTATAACACTTGACTTTTGATTTATCCAGCCCAACCTTCAACCCCCATGCAATCTTGGGAATTTCCTACCAGTTCTCTTATAGAATTTACTAGCCCTAACACTCAAAAGGGCCAGTTGGTGCAAAATATCCATTTCTTCAAGATCAGAAGGTTCAAAGTGTTGCAAATCATTCAGCTCAAAGGATAGATTGTCAGAGGTTTGGCTTTCCCCACTAGCAGTGAAAGCATAGTTGGGTGCATATGTTTCAGATCCAAAGTTCCCACCAGATGTAATATCTATATAGTGATCATAACTTTGGTCCTTACTGCTGCCAGAACCCTCTTCTTGGCCAAAAAGAGTTGTATTACCCAATGAGTAATCATCAGTCATTTTTTCAGATTCTTGCAACTTCTTTTTCTGGTTTAACTCTCTCTCATAAGTGAGGAGTATCCCATGAAGTTGTGTCAAAGACATATCTTTAAACCCAACAGACTTTCTCGTTACATAAGCTACAGTCTCCCACTTATCTGGTAACGATCTATAGGAAACGACTATTGACAGTCGAATTAGGTAGAACCACGTTAACCAGTCTAAGTTCACTGATGAGACAGCTGTAACGTTCGAACTGTTGTGTTAGAGACTCTCCTTTCAAGTGACAAAACGTTTCATACTGCTGATTTAGAACTTCTCTATTACTTTCTATCACTTCCTCAGTCCCACCAATTGATCTTTAAGTGCATCCCATAACTCCTTTGCATTATTGCAATGGAGTAGACCAGCATAAATCTCATTGGGTAAGGCCGAAGCAACTATGCTAAATGCTTTAGCATCCAATTCAATTTTCTGGAAATCCTGCTCCGAAAAGTTTTCAGGATTTTTTGGCACTTGTTTAGTTGGATCCTCTGTGCTTGGAACCATCGGAACGTGAGGTCCATAAGCAACAGATCTCCAGCAACCGGTGTTTTGCTGGGCAAGGATATGACCCATCCGTCGTTGCCAAATGAAATATTCATTTCTTTTGAGAATCGGCGGTTTGAATAAGGATCCAGAATTGGCATCCTGAGTGTTTCGAGACATTTTCAGTTGATTTTACACAGATTTCTGTTGTAAAAACTTTGAACGTAATAAAACTTTGTTTATCAAGCAAAAACAACCAAACTAATAGCAGAGAGCTGATCTGTTCGAATCAAATCGATTGTTAGATCGAATTTGATGAATCAAGCTCTGATACCAATTGTTAGGATCTGAGTTTGAATAACTTGTAGTTTTTGTTTCAAAAATGGAAAATGAATGAGTTTAAAAGAGATTTGCAGCGGAAATAGATGGAAAAACTTTTACTACAAGCAATGGTCGTTTGTTTTCATCATCATCATGCTTCAAGTTGGTAAACTTGCATGTGATTCACAAACTCCCCCTCAGCCTTTGCAATTGAAGTTTGGTAGTAAGAAAATGCAGAGAAGATGATATGCGAAAGTTGATCTTTTAATAGACAAAGTTAAACTGTTACATAAGTTACCTATTTATACTAAACTATCTAACCACTGAGCATCTTTGATGACGTCATGGTTGATAGTGACAGGAAACTAAATGTAACTAACTACAAACACTGCTAATACTAACTATCAGTGCTTAGCACTGTTACATTGATTATCTAACTAATGACTAAGCTATGATCTCTATCCTCTGATCCTTGTAGCTCTGGCAGACCTTTGCAACTTTGTGAAGACAGATGATAGAAGAGCAGTCTTTATGGAAGGCAGTGTTTGTGCAACAGAGGTTGTAACCTCTGATAGTGTAACCAAAGCTCGGATAGTGTTATTTGGCTTTGTATCATCTATTCCTTTCATAGGGTTCAATCCCAACACTCGCATTTTATTTCTACATTAAGATATCTATTTTCCTTCCATCACCATTGTATTCGTGGTGGATTTACTTTGATAATCTAACTATTCCGAAGTCTACCCTTCGGTTAGTCAATTTTACGAAAAAACCCATTTTTGGGCATTTGACCCAAAAAGGATTATGCAAATAACTTTTACGTTTATCAAAGACTTACTTGGTAATAATACTCATTTCTAAACAACCTTTTAAGGTCATTTGCTTAGTTTATTGATCAAGGGAGTTTTGGTCAATTTTAGCCCCTCATTTTACGACGAAGGACTTTCACTAAATATTTGACCAAAATCGCATGTTTAAGTTATAATCTTATTTATTCGTACCTGGCTCGGATCAAAGTATTGACCCGTTTTAATACCTCATCATATAATTTGTTAGTTAATGACAACGGCGTCTCACACGCTATTCGTTTCTGTCAGCATAAAACTCAACAACAACATTAATCACTAATGTCAATTGGTGATTTCATCAACTTTTGACCCGTTTATTCCATTTGACCATTTATTCATCGTAAGATGGTATTTATTTACCATCCCATTCATGTACCCATTCGGTTTACACCGTATTATCATATTATTAAAAATCATCTCTTATTTATTTTGGCTAATCATGTTTTAAGCCATATAGCGTCTTTTTCAAAAACAATTATTGTTCCGTTAGCTTGTGGCCAATTACCATATTGCTTTTTTTACTCATTATGGTTTACCCCATAATATGTCTTTTCCCAAAACTCATTGTTTATTCGGTCTATTCAAGACCGAATTGCCGTTTTAACCCTTTTTACTTATTCCGACCCGTAATATTTCGCGTGAAATCACCATAATTAATTTACGGTTATATCATAATCATAACAACTTCAACGGGTAAATGAACTAATAGAAAAGTGTAAGCTTTACTTACCTTGTATCCGATTATGCACTTTTTCCGCGTGCGTGATCCGTTTGACCCGCTTCTTTCCCAAGCCTCCACCTAGCTTGTCAAGCGTCAAACTATCATCATAATTCGTAAGACGGTTAGATTAGTCATCCTTACTTGCGACCATTCCATCTTACGGATTTTATGTCGAAACTACTATTCGACTTCATCATCGGTTAGTTTGACTTTCAAAAGTCAACTACCTTTGATCATATGATATCCACAATTTGGTTTAAATCAACATCATGTTTAGAACCCGTACTATTTCATATCACATGAAATTAGTCAAATTAGCCAATTACGTGTTTCTTTCATAATTTCAACATATCAACATCGTTTAGGCATTTTAACAAACACCTTGTAGGCATGATTTTTATACATCATCTAGCTAGTTTTCAATCATCAAACTTCAAGTCCTTATGGCTAGCATTCATAAACAATGTCAAATCTTGTTTCATAACATCAATTTTTCACAATTTACATACAAATTCTTGTGTTCATCACTTTGTTCTAAAAACCACTTAGCACATATATGGGTGATTATAAATTTCATAGTTTTCATCACTATATCCTCAAACTTTTAACTAGGGTTTATCCTAGACATGGTTTCATCCTAATTTCACCCAAACATCAATCATTCAAGCCAATTTTTATTTCAAGTTTTCATCAAGAATTCAATATGTAACCAAAAGATGAAATTCGACATACCTTGTGACCCTTCACTTGGGTGATCACTATTTCGAGCTTGGTTTTCGATTTAGGTTTGATTTGCCTTTTCGATTCAGTTGATTTGCATGAGTTAGGGTTCAACTTTGAGAGCCATTTTTGCTCTGTGAAAACTCACGACCAGGACACACTTTAGTGTGTGTTTTGGTGTTTTTGTTTTATTAAATTAAAACCAATTTTAGTTCTTTGTCAACTTAGTCCCTCCACCTAATCAAGTTTTATACGAGGGTTACTAATTCAAGTTTCTTAATTACTTTAACAACACTTATTTAACTAGGTTGATATTCCTAGTTACTTAGTGGGCTCGGAGAAGTTATAACCCGTTTTTGTTTCAAGTCCCGTTAACCCGGGCTTCTTATAAACTTTGTTTTCTCAAAGCGTTTATTCTTCTTTTTTATTAATATAGGATTATTTATTTGAATCCTAATAGTCACCAGGTTACTTTTACCACTAACGGTATTTTTACCCGTTCATTATTATTAACTTGGTTTAATTACCAATCTCGTTTTTTGGGGTGCTAAAAATCCCCGTATCCATCCTCGTCTATCACCCAACACGTTCTGAAATGCGGCAACCTCATTCGGCGGTTGAGAACCACCACCTTCTCCATCATATTCATCTCCGCCCATAATCTCACGTTCTAAATTAAGTTGTATTTTATGAAGATGATTTATATATATATATAATATATACACACTTTAGATATATACTTACAAAATTTTGCTCGGCTACCGTCAACCCAATTCCATCCTTATCGGTGTGAGTTTTCCGGTACGTATCGAGATGTTTCAAACCCTGTTTAACATTAAAACGTTGATTAGACATTAAATAACAAATCAACACATTCATATAAAACATTACAAGTTTGTAGGCGGTGCTACTGTATGACGCTATCCCCCACGGTTTGGGAATGGTTGTTGCTGGCGGACATTTCCGTTAGTGTAACACCTCGAAATTTTGTGTCCAATAATATCAAGACACGTGTCCATACTCTCAATGTGCCACGTGTTGGCCGAGAGGGACCAATCTTGTCGTTATGTCATTCTATGACCTCTGAACGACAATTGATATTGCCAAGGACTATTCGTGACATTTATTGAAAGTAAGTTTTCAAAAGGACTAATCATGTCAACATGCCAAATCTTTTGGCCTCTGAGTGACTCTTACGGACCGTAACAACATATGGTTACGGACCGTAAGCGAGGAGATTGTTTTAACTGAAGGGCGGTTACGGATCGCAAGGCTATATCCTTACGATCCGTAACCAATTCAAAAACCATGGGCGCTAGAGGTCTTTACGGACCGTAAGCATTATGTCATACCGTCCGTAAGGGACTACCAGTGGCAGTTTTGTTTGGAGGCCAAAAAACTATGCCCCCCTACCACCTCTCTTGTAATCTTACCACTCTTGCTCTGTTTTTGCCACCTCAAAAACACCTGGAGACATCTTAGAGCATGCCATAACACATGGCTTGATCCCATGACACTTCTTCAAGTATAAATAGGAGTGCTCATGCTCCATTTCACTTGCTCATTCACTCATCTTCTCCTCTATCACTACTATTGGAAGTTCCTGATCTAAAGGAGCATCCTTGGACCACTTGTAAGTATCCGTCCTTTCTTTTTCATTTTATAGGCTTTTATAGCCAAAAGTCAAGCGTTTTCGATAAAATGTTTTGACTTTCGTTAAGACCATTATGGTCCAGCCATTGTTCGATGTGAATATGGCTACGTGATTGTGATTAGGTAGGTTTTAATCCCTTAAAAGGGCACCTCCTAAAGATCACGTTACTAGACCAATTGACGGGTCTAAGTTTAAGCTTTAAAAAGTCAAACAGGTCAGTTTTGTAAATAATTCAATCTGATAATGTAGATGTTATAAAACATGTTTTGACACCTTAATAACTTAGTAATAATTATTAGAACATGTGTAAACATGTTCGGCTCGTCAATTTCAGTCCTAGGGTCGGTTCGCAACTGAAAGTCGCAAAGTTTGACTTCTGCTTTGAATTTCGATCCCGATTTAGATTAGTTAGCTATGATCTAAGGTTCCATTATGATCATATTATTATGTAGCATAACCCTCTGAGGTTATATTACATGTAGAAATCTACCTTAATTTAAACCATCACTAAATTCACACCAACCTCAAACTTTCACTCTCAAAGTTCCACTCTCAAACTTTCACCTCTAAACCAATCTTTCATTTTACACCAAAATTACACTCAACCTTTCACTCTCATCAACACTCAACCTTTCACTCTCATCACATATTCTGCTATTAATGACCAAGAAGTTTCCAAGAAATGTTATGGTCGGTTTAAACCCGAACCAATCTACCAATATCCCACTCTACCAAAGCTATGGGTTACCTGATCAACCCAGATCCATGCCTTCACAGTACCAACAATTCGGGTTCATGAATCAATTTGGATTCATTCATCTACAAGTCCAAAACTATGGTTCTGTCCTCCACTCGGTGCCATGCCCATACCTAGAACCGGTTACTCTTTCTATGGGTTACCTCCACATGAATGGGCTTGCTTAAGTATGTTTTTTTTATTATTTATTTGTATGTTCTATTTTTAGGTTTTCACATTGTATTGTATAATATATGAAACGTAAATGTCGGTGGCTACTCATTTATATGTCCATACTAATTCAAGACAATTCCAAGTATCCATGCTCACACTTTTTTTCTTTATTTCCTTTAATTTTTCATATATTTTTAGTTTACATTACTTTGTTAAATTAATATGTTGTAACCTTTGGATAAAAAATCGAATTCTAATGGATAAAAAATCGAATTCGTGTGTCGCATAATCGTCTTACATCTTAAAAAAAATGCATGACTTCAACATTTTGTATTCTATGTTTCGTTTCCATAACATAACCTACTCAACTTCATACGATTCTCTTTAATTTCCTAGCCACGTCGACTTCATAGCCATAGCCGGGTTCGCAACAACGTTTCGTTGGTTTGAAGTTGCAAATGTGCCCTTTAACACGTTAATGTCATTGTAAGGTCTCGCACGCAACGCGCGAGAGGTATTTAGAGTCTTTTGTTTAAAATTTATAAATCCGTAACGTGTGAGGCACAATGCGGTTATAATATATTTTCTTAAACATACTTAACACTGTTAAACACATTAGTGGCACTATCGCAACGTGTGTAACGAAGTTTGCAAACCCGCTGCAACATGCGGTACCGCCACAACATTGATCCAATCGTAATACTTATATATGTTACATTGAGTTAAATCGAATACGTTTGAAACACGCATTTTCATATGGTAAACGCATCACATAATGTTTTAGCTAATCCATATGATATTTACAATGGACCCGCGGCGCATCGCTCGCGGGTCATATTACTAGTTTATTATTATTTGTATGTTTTTATTTTTATGTTTTAAGTGTGCTTTTTTATTAGTTGTATGTTTTTATTTTTAGGTTTTAAATGTGTTTCTTTATTTAAAATTGCCGTACGTGTGTTTTTTATTTGAAATTGTTGTGTTTTTAAAATTTAATGGATTATCTTGTTTTTAAATTTATTTTTTCCAGAAACTTTTTATATTTTACAAATAACTTAAATGATATAATTATGTAAATAAATTAAATATAGATTATAAATAAAAGGAAAAAGTAGGTTAATAGGCGGATGATGATGTGGGGGTTTGGACTTTGGAATGATTTACTATCGTGGGGAAAATGAGGTTTGAAATAGTGATGGTTTGGAATGATTTGATATAATGTCCAGGGTAATCTGGATTTAGACTAAGGATGAGCAAATGGCACTGGGTACCAGTACCGATACCGAATTTACCAAACCGGGTACATTTTCGGTACCAGACCGATAAAATACGGATTTGGTGCCGGTATTTACACTCAAATACCGGTACTGAATCGTACCGTACCTAGTAGATTCGATACCTATTTGATACCGTTATTTCGTGCTGGTTGTACGAGTTCATCCCTTTTCTAGACCACCCTTTAGCGATGTGGATGCTCAAACTTGCAATTAGAAACAAATTTTTATGACTAAAATTAAAAAAAAAATTGCATAAGTGATACACCTGATATAAGAGCACCCACAACGCTAAAGGTGGTTCAAAATTTAGACTGCCTGATCAGTATACCACATTATTTTCAACCCACTTTTTTCCCACTAACACTAAACCATTCCAAACCACTACCTTATTATTCACCTTATCACCTACTTTTATATCATTAAAATATATTTTTCATTTATAAGTTCTTATATTAATATTAATTATATACTAAATTTTAATTATTTGATAGTAAAAAATTAAATTATATATTTATTTTTATTATTTATTATTCTCATATGGTTATAGTTCCGACGTCAGCATTTTCAAACAGGTATTATTCCAACGGCTATTTTTTTAAAGAGTTTACTGTTTCAACGATAATATTTTCAAACAGCTACTACAACGGCTCTTTTTCACAGCTACTTTCAAAAGGCTATTCTTCCCATCCCTATAAATACATCTCTTTCCCACATTTTCACACATCACTTCACAATTAACTGCAATTACCAAACTAATTTGAATATATGGGTGGCGGACATAATCAAAGTGATGCATCTGGACCGTCGAACCTTAGGCAATCGTCTCGTCGACATTCTAACGTTGCTCCGCCAACCCCCCCCCCCCCCCCCACCCGTAACAGTCTGCCCTCCACCTACAGTAGTCTACCCAACGCCGACAACAGTTTACCCTCCACCTGCAACATTCAATGCTTCACCGGCAATTGTATGTCCTCCACCGACACCAAGGCTTAGGCGATGACTCCGTTTAAATACTCATCTGGCAAACTTTTCACCGCCAGCAGCAGTCTACCTCCTCAACCTTCAAACCCACCACCTTCAGAAGTTTGATGATCCAAATCCTCTAACAAATGAGGAGTTGAACTTCGTGTATGATGGCTTAACTTCAATTTGATCGTCTACGAATTGGAGAGGGTTAAACAAAATTCAACTCAAACCTTACACCCGCAAACCCTCCACCTGTAGTAGTCTACCCTCCACCCATAAACCTCTATCCAACACAAGCCGTACCCAACTGGGCTAAAGGGTACAAAACCGACCCGGGTGAGGCATATCTATTTAGATTGGAAGATTAACCACATATCCATCTCATCTCATGACTTCGGACGTTGTCGTCAAGGCGCGAGGTCAAACGGTCGTGATAGTAATCGTAGTGTCATCTTTAGAGACCGGCCTATTTGAATGGGATTAGATGTATTAGGACTTTTATTTGTTTAATTAGGTTTGTCTAATAGTTTAATTAGGTTTGTGTGATATTAAAATTAGGTGTAGTATTATAATTAGGTTTGTGTAATAGTTTAATTAGGTTTATGTAATTTTTTTATAATTCGTTTTATATTTTTTATGTATAATTTTATTACGTTAACTTTTTATATATCTTTTTAAACATAAGAATTCCTTTTTTTAAACAAAACCATACAAGAATTGTTTTTTTTTTAATTTAACCTAACCCCAACCAAAGGGGCCCGCCATTCTCTCCCGGACGAGTCCACTTGAGCAGGCCAAACACCCACCGCACCACTCCACATCACCCCGCCATCGCCACCTCGTCCGCTTCACCTGGTCCGAAATCTGGACGCAGCGTCGTTGGCTCTTAACATTTGCATAAAATGTTTTCAGAAATGGAAATGTCTTTGTATTTAAACCAATAAGTAAAAATTATTTTGAACTGAAAAGCAATTATTCTGGTTAATAATCGTCCAATTAATGTTTAAAATCATTTATTTTAGATGTACAAGCATTAATAAACATGTAGAGAACAAGAAAGATGTAACATCTAAACTAAACTTTCTATTTCTCTATTTTATTGCTGTGAACAAGAACAGATTGAATACACAAAATACTACTCTTTTAAGAACTAACTCTATAAAGTATATCCCACCAAAATCCAATGCTATTAAACCCAGATCTTTCATCTAAATCCTATCTATTTTCCCAGATGATACCTGGAAACACGGTCCCCATGTCAGCAGCTTCCGCGTGCTTCAGAGCGG
The DNA here is from genome assembly GCA_947069175.1 of Scalesia atractyloides. Lineage (NCBI taxonomy): Eukaryota > Viridiplantae > Streptophyta > Magnoliopsida > Asterales > Asteraceae > Scalesia > Scalesia atractyloides. The sequence continues at coordinate 36,383,081 of CAMTDV010001634.1, forward strand.
ATACAAAACAAGCCGTTCACGGGATCTATCTGATGACAGCGGTGGTGCTATTTTCATTCTCTGTTGATTCCTTTTGACATAAGCAATCGGGCAATGGTTCACGTAGAATGCTTCTTCTGAACGGAACCTGTCGGTTCCTTTTGTCCCCGAGATTGGGCCCTTTCTCTTCCTTGGTGAACCTTGCCTGCAACAACCGCACCATTTATCTCAACAAGTTTACAGGTTGTAAATGTGTTAACAGGTCATAAACAGGTTGGCTGGTTGTTATATACGGGTTGATGAGTCATAAATAGTTAAATGGGTTAGTGTGTCAACATTTTAATTTAAAGGGTTAGATAGGTGGACCCAATACGACCCTAAACTGAATCACATCATCCAACAACGATTATCAACAAGAGACAAGAAGAATACCGTCTTTTGTGCATTTCAATTATCCGACTTGAAAGCTTCTTGCCTTCTTTCATTGTGCCATTAGCGATTTTGTCAAAAATTCGAACAAGGAGTTTTCTGATGAACGTAAGGGAAAGAAAATACATGTTAATATAAATATCACTAGATCATATCAACGAGTAACGAGTAAAGACGAATATATATTTCACAAGTCAAATACCAAAAAAAAACCTCAAATGACAGCAAAACAACGATATATGGATCAGGTCAAATACATCATTATTTTTATAAATTAACCATATATTGGTTTATAACGCCCCGCTTGCGGTATGCGCATATAATGTGTATATATATGTGTGGGCGCTCGGGGGCAAAAGTGAAAGTGCACTAATTTTAACGTTATTTTACTAATTTCGTGAAAATAATGTTAAAAGAGGGGGATGGTTAATCATGTATCATGCGGTGGCGTTGATAGCCGAAAGACAAGGGAGTACATGCACTAATTGGCATTTGTCTTAATTGCCGAGTGTTATGTGCCTTATGTCCAAGGCTGATGCAAAACTACTATCGAGCCGAGGGTCTCACTGGAAGCAGCCTCTCTATTGCTACGGGTAGAGAAGGCTGTCTACATCTTACCCTCCTCACACCCTACCTTAGCTTTGCTATTGGTGGGATTTACTAAGTATGATGATGATGATGATGATGATGATAGATGAACCATATTATTGGTTTTTGATTTTCGTTAAAGATTAACCATAACTGTTTAAAAATGTCAAAAAGAAAAAAAAGTCACTTGCCTGTCAGGAGAAATAGTTTTTTCGGTGTCCCAAAAAGCGTCTATGGCCCTCGACAGCCCTTGCCATATTCCCAGAATACGAAGGGATAAAAATGTCACTTTCCACAGATACAATGTAGTCTAACGCGGCCATTTGAGATGCATGGTTGATGAAAGGATCAAGTTCCTCAGCTGTCGCCAATTTTTCCTTAGAAAAAAAGCAAAAGATTTTTAAGCCATGCATAATTTGAGACAAACAAATAAGATCCTAATATGGTCATTTCGTGTTTTCATCTTGTGGGTCCCATCACATCGAGTCACAAAAATACCTAAATGTGATTGCAAGTCTGATTTACTTAAATAGATGCACCACAATCTCTTCTCTCTCTGATTTCAAGATTCAAACTTTTTACAAGAATACCACTATCTTTATATAGTTAGCTATGCAGTCAATAGCATGCTATAGCACGCTATAGCACTGCTATAGCGCTTAGCGGACATTCGATCTCATAGCGTTCAAATAGCGGTCCGCTATAGCGGTTCAAATAGCGGTCCGCTATAGCGGTTCCGCTATTAGCGGTGCTAAATGCCGCTATTTGACCGCTATTCTGAAACCCCTATAGCGTCGTAGCACTGCTTTTAGCGATTTTTTTATATTTCAACCCAAAAACCCATATTAATCAACTTTTTGTTTGAAATAAACCTAAAAGTAAAGGCCCAAACGTAAAACTCAACCTAAATGAAGGTCTAAAGTCTTCATTTGCTAGATCCGTTTGACGTTGATTCTTCATCATTCAACAAAATTAACCCTAAATCTAGAAATTGTTGGACTTCCACTTTCATGTTTTCATTTTTTGATATTACTACTAATATTTTGCATGATATTACTATGAATTTTGATACCACTATCAATATTTTCAAATATATATTTATATTTATATATAAATACATAAATTATGCATGGTATAAAAATTACCCCTATAACACCGCTATAACTTATATATCATATAGCGGACCTTGACCGCTTATGATTTTCGACCGCTATAACTGCATAGATAGTTAGAGAAAGAAAGAAATCAAAGTCAAAGAAAGAAGTCAATTCAGTGACTGGATCCTAATTTGGTCATTCAACGCTTTCATTTTGTGGGTCCCGTCACATCGATTCGAAATAAGCCAAAATATGACTGCAAGTCTAGTTTACTTTAAAGTTCTGGATTTGTCTACACATTAAGGGGCAAACTGAATAATTAAGATTTAATAAGATTCACCACAATCTCTTCTTTAATTTAAAGACTTGAACTTTTAACACTATCTTCAAATAGCAAGATAAGAAAACGAGTAAAAATCAACTCAATGACTAGTTCCTAATTTGGTCATTTCACATTTTCATTTGGGGGGCCCCATCTCATCGAGTGGCAAGAATTGAAAATGTGATTACAAGTCTATTAGATGCACCACAACCTTTTTTTTTAATTTCAAGATACAAACAGTAAGATAAAGAAAGAAGTCAAAGATACACACCTTTCTCATTAAAATGGGAAACTCGAGGTGATATCAGCCATACGGGAATCACCACCGTATATTTCACCAGCAGCAATATATATAGGAGTTGTAGGTGGAAATCCAAGTGCCCGAAGGAATATTCCAACTTCTTTTGGAGTTAATGGACAATACCCTTTTGCTCTTTGTTCAGTGGAATCAATATCTTTCACTTTCCAATAAGACGTATTTTCTCTTAAAAAACAAAAAAACTAAAATGAACATGAGGATAAAGAATAATTATATTTAATGCTAAAAGCATTCATTGTGATAATGTATGTTACCTAATAGCCGTAAGTTCGTTAGCTTCTTCAATGGACAAATCATGTGTGCATCCACTAAAAGCAAGCATGTCTTTTTCATACCTCAAATGCAAAGCAATGTAAGGACCATAAGACCTCATTCGGTCCACCAACAACTGTAAAGAAATTAATTAATCAAAAATTCAAAATATACTAAAGCATGCCCATAATTTAATTTAAATTAAATTATATACTTTTCCCATTGCTTCTATATGAGGGGAGAAACGGAGGGCTTCATAACATGCACGACAACGTAATTTCTGAATATCAGGAGGAAGGTTATTGTTGGCTAATCTTGAATCCGATTTTGCTGCACGAATAACCTATAAAGAGGGATTAAAAGATTACATTAGTGGTTTCTCACATTCACTTTGAATCTGAAAAGATATATATTCAGTTACAAGATAGGTATATATTCAATTATGGGTGAGAAGTCAATAACTTCAAGAAACACAATAACCGTTATATATGAGAAAAATGATTGAATACTTGAATGTTGTAAAAAAATTTGAACAATTATGAATTTCGGAAATATAGATTCGACACTCAAAAAACGAAATATGACAATTATTTTTCTGCGTCGTCATGAATGATTTACAACCGTCTATTTCAAAACATATCATCCGTCTTGCAAAAATAAAAATAAAAACTAAATATACTAAGTTTCAGCAAATTTGGACAAAAAAAAAACTTTTTTACATTCAAATATTTGCAAGAATTATTGTGTATTTGCAACAAAAATCAGTCACAATAAATCGAATAGGTTTACCTGATAATCATCCCACAAGCTTACAATCTCTTGCTCATAGTAATCAATACCTGACCAGCTTCTAAAGTGCTTAACAGCCCTCGTAGCGGTCATTAATTCTTTTGGAAGTTTTCTGATTATTTTTACATCATTAGCCAATGTGGTAATGAAATAATCTTCATCGAATACATCAGAGAAATTGCTGCATTTCAAATAAAAAACCATTTTTAAGTATTCAAAATCAAAAAACTTAAATAATCATTTTTTTCATAATTTTGAGAAACGGAACCTTGTATCTTGCCAAAACGAGCGTTTATCGAGCTCTGGCACTACGAGAGTAGCATTTATAATACGAGCAACAGCTACCATATCACATATCTGTAAAAAAATAAAATAATAAAACAGGTCGGATTTTTAACATGGAAAATAATATCCAAAATAAATAATTGCTTAATGTACCCCGGCACGCATTTGATTGAGGCCACCGTTTGTATGAACAAGCAAATAACCTCGAGATTCCTGTGGAGCTGAGGTCACAAATATATATATAAAAAGAAGTTGATTATTATGATTTTTTTAACAACTATCTATAGGAAAAATTAAAGAGGTGCTAACCTAAATAGGATGAACTTGGCTCAACACAAGGGGTGAAGTCGCGGTTGGGTGGAGGCTTCCACAATTTGTTGGATTCCAATGAGCGGTTGGCACCATCCAACTGTCAAGTCTAAAAGAGTGAAAACATGAAAGATGCATGACTACATTTGTATCAATACAAGTAGACACTACACTTTGCTAATTCTTTAGATCGAAAGACTTTTACAAAATGCAAAAAGACACTATACTTTGTAAAAAAAACAAAATGGAACAACTTTTTTAGAATGGCAAAATGCAAACAAATAGCAACGCTCTAGCACCTCGTCCTTAATTTGGTCGCTAGACTTTGAAAACCATTACTAAAACCATTAAACAACCGAATACCACCATTGTAAAGACCACTCAAAATATAACTTTTATCAAAATACCAAAAAGATTTGAACCATAAATGTGAAGTTATCCCGTTGCAAATTTGCCCTTCCTAAAACTGTTCTTTCTCGCAAAATATAGTGTTTTTTTTCTGCCATTTTTGCAACAATGATAACCTTTTTAAATGGTGGATGAAAGATTAATCGGATTTGTAGCCTAAATTTAAATGGTAAAACTAATGAGAAAATGGAAGTTGTAGATATATCGAGTGAAATAGTGAATTGCATTAACCTTGAGAGCAGGGAGAGGAGCTTTTGACAAATGGGGTTGAATCCAGCTTCGCTCTCTGCTCAACTTTTGGTATTGAATTTCATGTTGCTACAAAATTAAATTACTCAACATCAGTGAAATTCTCGGTTAAACTCGAGTGGAGCTCACAGAAAAGAAAAAAAAAAAGCATTCTGTATCTAATTTCATATTGCCACGAACCAAATCAGACATTTTTACTTTGACATCAAAAACTAACAATCACATGCTCAATTCAAACTGCAAAAAGAACCCACAAATTAAGTTGAACTTTTCAATTCGATAATCCGAGTGAAACCCACAAACTATGACCAATAAAAAGATTAGTACATCATTTTGTGTTTAAGACAAACAAATAAGAAAATACCAGTTTGAAACCCAATAAATCAACCAAGATCGGTTCTGTTATCAATCTGAAATTAGGGTAATAATCACCATTCACAGAGATAATCAACAAACAAAACCATAGTTGTTAAAGGTGCAAGTCGCACTCAAGGCGCAAAGGGTGAGCCTTGGGCCTCAATGCAAGGCGCTTAAATAGCGAGGGCTTTTTTAGGCGAGTCGTTTAGTAGAAAAATACAACTTTTAGGGATTTTAGACATGTTTAGGCTTTTTAAGGCTAGTTTAAGTTGTTTTAGGTTGTTTACAGGCTTGTTTAGGGTTCTTATGATTGTTTCAAACATGTTTAAACCTGTTCAAACGATTTTTGACTGGAATTTCGTTGAAAATTGGCCTGAAAATGCGTCTGAGGGCCTAAAATTGGGGCTTTTGAAGTGAAGCAAGAAAGCTGGGATGGGCCTGAAAAGTGAGCCTAGGGGCGCGCCTGGGTGAGCCTTGACAACAGAGAACAAAACAAGTTCCCAAAACCCAAAAAAAAAATCCATTTAAACTAACATATGCTTAGCAGAGAGAATCAACTAAAATCCCATAAATCGTTGTAATAAAGTTACTATTTAGCAATGATCTGCCAAAATTAGCAACTTTTATAGTGACTAAAGTTTTAAGCAACAAAGCTTTGCAAGCATATGACTCCTTCAACCTTGGTTTAGAAAAGAGAAACCTCATCGAATATTACCCAAAAAATCCCAAACTTTTTGTGAAATAAATCTTTTAGTATTGATTTAGACATCAGACAAACGATCACATTTCACGAACAGTAAACTAACCTAACAAATTAGAGTAAAGAAGAAAAAATCAACCAATATTGGTGATTGTTCAATCGGAAATTTGAGAGATAATCACAAAAATAATCAACAAACAAAACAAAATTTACAAAACCCCTAAAAAATCCCATCTAGAGTAACAAATGCTTCACATATAGAATTAACCAAAAACCCATAAATAAATCTTTATAATAACGTTACTGTCAACAACAATGATCTGCCCAAATTAGCAACTTTTACAATGACTAAACTTTTAAACAGCAATCTTGGTTTAAAAACGAGGAACCATAATCAAATATTACCCAAAAAAATCAAAAAGCTTTTAGCAAAACAAATCTTTAATATTAGCTTAAACAACAAACAAACAATAACATTTCAAGAACAGTAAATCAATCTAACAAATTAGGATTTTTAAAATAACCCACTTAAACCCTAATTACACCAATCAAGAATCATTACTTTAAAAAAAAACAGTTAAAGATGATCACCGTAGGGAGCTTATAAGGATCAGGAAGCATCGAAACTTGGGAAGGAGGGAAGAAGAGATGCAAATGAGCAGAAAACAAAGCCACCAATGAGATCAAAGCTATGGCGCACGTTAGCACTCGCCTCAAGAACCCTAACTTCCTCCATCTTTTCTTTTGCATATTTGTAAATAATCTGGATTCTTTACCGGTAACAATGGCAAACCCAGTTGTAGTTTACACACACCAACGACACACACACCGTTTTTGTAGATCAAGATCTTCAAAAGGAATGATTTTTGGGGGTGGGTTTGTTTCTCTCTCTGTGTATCTATGGGTTGTATGTATTGTGTATAAGTTGGTTTTTTTTAATGCTTTTATTGATTTCTAATAATGTTTCTTGGTTTTTCAGGAATGGAATTTGTACATTTAAATGGGTTGGAGAAAATATTTTGAATTATTTGACTTTTGGATGATTTTATTTCATTTTTTGGAATTTTGTTGCCTTTGTCGTTTTTAATAATAAATCTTCACAATATCATAGAAAATGTTGGACATAATAATTTTATTTTTGGTATTTTTCTGCTTTCAGTGTGATCTAAAGAATTTTACACGATTATGGGTTTATCCAAGATCATGCATAAGGTCATACGTGGTGCTTGCTGGGAACCATGCGGGCAGGGGAGAATATCGCGCGGGGGAGTGCCACCGACAACCAAGCATGAGGGAAGGGGAGTTTTTGCGGTGGGTTGTTGTCGCACATAGTGAAGAGGATGGAGAGGAAACAGGTGGGGACCACTAGTTTAAAACCAATCAAGCTTTTCTTTTTTTTAAATGGTTTGGAGGAAAGCATCCCTTGTGCTTTCGGGCAAGAGGGGAAATAATATGGCATATTATGATTGGATGGGTGAAATTTTTTCTCCACCTCATAAGGGGTGCACCCCCTTCACCTTAATGGTCGTGTGATTTATAAACCACACACTAATCACGAGAATATCACCCACGTAATTAAGTGAATTTGGTGTTGGCTTGTGGCTGGAACAACGAAGTGGAAGTGTGGAAGTTGAGGGAGGTAGCCGTTAAGCTAGTCGTTACCCCCTTTGATTTTTTTTTCAAATCCAAAAATCTATATATAAACCTAATGCTCTTCACAATTTAACATTTTTTTTAAAAAATCAGATACTGGACATGGGGCATGTTTGGGGGACATGGCCCCGTGTAAAAAGTACCATTATCATGGGTTCTGTGAAAATTTTCAGAAGGCAGACACGAGGGCATGCCATGTAAGCATGGCCCCGTGTAAAAACTGTCAGTAACGAAAATTTTTCCAGAAAACAGACACGGGGGCATGCCTATGAGACACGACCCCATGTAATAGTTCCAAAAACGAATTTGTTTTCTGCAGACTTGAGGCACGGGGGCATGCTTACTTTACACGGCCCAATGCTGCACTTATTGTTTTGAAGATTTTGAGTTGGGAAACATCTGTTTACGTGCATGGGGTTCTGTTTCAATGTCCTTTGGCCAGTTCCACATTTTTCAACACTTTGTTTTCAAAACACCAAATTTCATTCCATTAATTCATCCATCATTACAACTAAAAAAGAAAAATAAGAAATACAATAAAGATTTAGATCCTAAGATAGATAATAGTGGATACCCCTAAGGAATCTAAACCAAATATCTCTTCCCTAGATGGATCGGGTGAAAGATTAACAAAAACCCGAAACTAGTTTTTGGACAGTGAGGGCTTTGAGCTATTTTTCGGGCGGGCCTCCTTAAAAATCGTTGAGCATTTCCTCAATCTCCCTCGGTAGAAAGATGAAGGGCTCATCATCGATCTCCTCTTGTGGGAGAGGGGTGGCGGCTACCGGAACCTTGTAGTAGGCATCAACGGGAGGTTCTGTGGGTATCTCACCCCACCCAGTGGGGTTAATAACCTCATGAACGAGGTTCCAATGTTCCTATGGGAAGATTGGATCCATTGGAGGTACCACCAAAATGTTCAACCTTTGGTGGAGTAGGTTGATTTCCCTAAAGCTACTTTTCAAAGCGAGAGTGAGGTAGTTCACTCGGTCTATGAGGACCTCCTCCACTGATGTGATTTCTCCAATAGACTCTCTTAGCGCGCATATGTAACGGACGAGGGTTGCTTTTAATGAGAGCCTTCACCCCCCTATGGTTTTTCGGGAGCTTGTTGATGAAGTACCACTCTTCTTGTGACGTGAGCGGGGGTGTGTATATTTTTAAGTACTTTTCACTCGTTATTCAAGCTTTAAATTTATAAAACACGATATAACACTATCACTCTCTACAACACGCTAGGGCAAGTGCTCCCATCGTTGGCGTGGTATAGTGACCGTAAGATACCGAGGTCGTCAAAGGACAAGAGCTTTTAATACTGGAATATCGTCGACGTTTAATCTAATCAAATTTTTGGGAATATATTTGTCACACCCCGACCCGCAGCGGAAAAGGTGATCGGGGCATGATTGGGTTATCATCAAAGCTCATGATATTTATTATGCATTTCATATTCTTTAATACAAATTAAATGGAAATTTACAATAAATGTTACAACATATTCTAACTAACAATCTAAACTTCTTTGTTCTCTTCTAAGGCATATCCTATGTTTTCCTTGCTTCAACCTGTTCACCTGTATCATGTGTAAAAGGGTTTTTGGATCAACATAATGTTGGCGAGTGAATCCTATGGAAAACATTTGAACAAATTTATTTAAATTGATTATGAAATGTGTGCACAGCCAAACATGAGTAAAAATAGATGTAAACTTAATCAACAATCATAAGATATTAAATGAAACACACATGAACAATAATGGAACATTTAGAGGCACGCGATGCTCAACTCGTCTCTCACGAGGAACTGAGGGGCCTAATGAATGAATTGCATAAACATGATAATATGAATGACACAACTACCAACAATATAAAATCAATGATACACACATAAACAATAATGAATTTGATTTGTGGCACGCGTTGTTCAACTCGTCTCCCACGAGGAACTGATGGGCTTAATGAATGAGTTTCATATAATTTGACAAAAGGAAATAAGTAATCACAACAATATAAACAATCTAAGTTTAGGTCATGATGTGGTATGGCACAAGTTTAAATAAATAAGTTAATTATTTTCATAACACATGACACACCCCAAAACGTGTAATTTAAAAGGGGGAGTTGTAAGATTCACTCACAGTGGGTGCGTTCGGTTGATGACGTTGAATGCACGCGAAGTGGTTTTAACCACGAGTGAGTTTAACCTAGATAAATCGCATTATGGTTTGGTAAGTAAACGGATTTTATTAATCTATTTTAGTAGGATTGTTGGGTGTATTTTTGTGAGTTTGAGGCTATTTTCTAACCTTAAAAATGTTATTTTTAAGTATTTTTAATTGTTTTTTAATTAAAATAATTAAATAAAAATAATAAAAAATTTTGATTTTTTTTTTCTGACCGTTGACCGTTGACTGACCGTTGACCGGTTCGAATCGTGTATACAAGTGCGCTGAGTGAGGCTCGAACCCGAGACCTCTCGTACGCGTGCACGCAGCTCTACCAACTGAGCTACGTGTCTAACCCGTTATATATCCGTTTTTAATTATATATATATATTAATTACGTTAAACCGAAAATCCTTTTATTTAAAAACGATTTTATTCGATTCGGACGGTGCGCTCCACAGGTCTCGAACCCGGGACCTGTGGCTTAAACTAACACACAGTCCACCGCTGGACTGTGTGTGCAACTTGTTAACTATACTGATTTTTATTATACTTAAACACAAATTAGTTATTTCCTTTTCTGTCTTAATTAAAAAGAATAGATAATTGTCCGAGTCGGTGCAGTAGCCCGGACTTGAACGCGTGACCTGTGATATAAACATACACACAGTCCACCGCTGGACTGTGTGTCTAACTTGGTTATTATTCCGGTTATTAATATACTTAACATATACTAGTATGACTCCGGTTCAGTTAATCAAAAAAAGATCATTTTTATTGAGGCAGCGTGTGTGGAAACAAGATTCGAACTCGAGACCTTTGCGTTTTAATGTGCACACAGTCCACCGCTGGACTGTGTGTCTAACCCGAGTAATAAGTTGATTTTAATTAAACTTATATGATACCGAACTTCATCTTCTTCGCTGAGTTTTTAACCAGAATCGACAACAGAATGGTTCGAAGTTTTACTCGGTTTCTTAGTGTGTTTCAGTTCATCATGGTGAGATATAAGTGAAAAGAAAAAGAATTTAAGCGAAGAGGTATACCGACTGTCTTCCTCTGTTTTCCGGCAGAACTCCGGCGACAGCAATAGGCTCCGGCGACGAGTGTCTTGCAGCAGAGAAACTTCAGAAAGCTTACAAAATATGTGGGGGACTTCGGTATAAGTTCAAATGGTTTAGTAAGGTTCAAGAATGAGGAAACCGGTTTTCCGGCGACGAACAGATTAATTTCGGCGAGTGGAATTACGCCGAGAAAAGGTGTGGTTTTGAGCGAAAAAGTTTGCAGTGGGTTGTGGGTGAATTTATAGGGCAAATCGTCGAAGAACTTGGTCTGATTTCCGACTGTATTCATCGGTTATAAAAACTCCGGCGGTTATAGAAGGTGTCGCGGACTTAGACGTCGGTTATAACCGATGTCTTAGTAATGGTTTACGTTATAACGTAAGTTGTCGTTAAGACTCGCGAGATTTCCGGGATTTCCGACGACTGAACTATTGGGCGCAGGTTTTGAATTCGTAACGTCATGATATCAATTAAATGATTCTATTATTTAACAAATAACATCAGTGGCGCAGTGGTTTGTGTGTTGTGTGTTAAGACTTGTGGTTGAACCGGTACTGACCCGGGTTCGAAACCCGGCAGAGACCTTTTATTTTTATTTTGCGATTTTCAACAGTTTTTCAAAAACTAATTATATATTCCCGTATAATAATTGATTATGTATCGTTTAAAATTATTTTGGGCGTTTAATTCGCAACGAAATTTTTGACTGACTGTTCGGTTGATAAACGGAGCGGGTTTGGTAAATCCGTTTTTTACGGATGTTACAGTATCCCCTGCTTTTTAGAAATTTCGTCCCGAAATTTTAAATTGTGATATATTTGACTAAAAGAATGATGGTGTTCAGTTTGTCAGTTACTTGCTTTAGAAAAAGTAAGGGTTTAAGTTTTCTGTTCGAGGCGGTAACGTTCCTTGTAAGGGTTAAGTACCCTATTACAGGAATCGCTTTTTGTTGCCTACTGTATAAGTATTGATAAGCAGGAATGATTCGCTAAAAATGATATCATGCATAAGAGTTTAGATACGTTTGGGAAAGTATGGTTATATCCTAAGGCAAAACTTCTAACACTACAACCTACATGGAACATAAATAAAAACACAACAGCTGATATTTGAACATAAATAAACACAACAGCTAATATTCGAACATGAATAAACACAAAAGCAAATTTTTGAATCCACATTCTGATTGCATATATGTTTGAATGGTGGAAGTTCCTCTCTTGTTTGTTATGATGGAGAGGTTAGTTTATGTAGAAATGGAACACAATCCAATCTCTTTAAATAGCAAGATGATATAAACGTAACACAAATTCCAACCAAGGCAATACTAAATCCTACATGGAACTTCTCATAACCGCCTGATAATGCCTCTGATCCTTTGGCAAGAATACTTATATATAGGAAGTACCAGCGGCGTATCCACCATATTCTTGCCAAATTTTCATTAGTTTTATCCACAAGTTATGATTGGTTACCAAGAACTAATAAATCCTACATAGAACTTTTCATAACCGTCCGATAATGCCTCTGATCCTTTGACAAGAATACTTATATATAGGAAGTACCAGCGGCGTATCCACCATATTCTTGTCAAATTTTCATTGGTTTTATCAGTGAGTTATGATTAGTCCTATAACTCTACAACCAATACAACAAACATAAAATACTGAAATGAAATATAACGGTGCGATCAAGGCTCAATCAAACGGAGCCGATCGTATTGCATGTACTGAAAATGAAATATCTGTGCGCTCAAGGCTCAATCAAACGGAGCCGAACGTATTGAATGTACTGAAAATGAAATTGTCTGTGTGCTCAAGGCTCAATCAAACGAAGCCGAGCGTATTGAATGTACTGAAAATGAATAACTTAATCACACAAACAGCCTATGCATGGAACCTCTCATAACCGCCTGATAATGCCTCCGATCATTTGACAAGAATACTTATATATAGGAAGTACCAGCGGCGTATCCACCATATCCTTGTCAAATTCTCATTGACTTTATCCGCAAGTTATGATAAGTTCTATGCGACTCTACAACAAACACAACAACTACAAGATACTGATAATGAAATTGTCTGTGCGCTCAAGGCTCAATCAAACGGAGCCGAACGTATTGCATGTATTGAAAATGAAATTGTATGTGCGCTCAAGGCTCAATCAAACGGAGCCGAACGTATTGCATGTACTGAAAATGAACCACTTAATCTAAATAACAATCACACAAACAGCCTATGCATGGAACCTCTCATAACCGCCTGATAATGCCTCCGATCATTTGACAAGAATACTTATATATAGGAAGGACCAGCGGCGTATCCACCGTACTCTTGTCAAATTCTCATTGACTTTATCCGCATGTTATGATTAGTTCTATGCGACTCTACAACAAACACTACAACCACAAGATACTGATAATGAAAATGTATGTGCGCTCAAGGCTCAATCAAACGGAGCCGAACGTATTGCATGAACTGGAAATGTAACTTGAACTATGCGCTCAAGGCTCAATCAAACGGAGCCGAGCGTATTGCATGTATTGAAATGTAAAATGAAATGACCGATCAAGGCTCAATCAAACGGAGCCGATCGTGCGGGCACGCCAAGATCAACCGCATAATAAAATGGGGATCAAGCTCAACCTCGATGGATGGGGAGCTGCGGCCTCAGCAAAAGCATATACTGAAAACAATAAATAATAATTACTCTAACAGTCTACACATGGAACCTCTCATAACCGCCAGATAATGCTTCTGATCCTTTGACAAGAATACTTATATATAGGAAGTACCAGCGGCGTATCCACCGTATTCTCGTCAAAGTTTCATTGGCTTTATCCTTAAGTTATGTTTGGTTCTATGTGATAAAGAAAAACATAAAACTAAACGATAGGAGTTGAATCTGGATCTTCGGCGAAGAGGACTAGTTGGGTATCTTCATTTGGGCCGTCATTATCTTCGACAGGATTGGCGTTGATATTGAAGACTCTTCCTCTTGCTGGTGGCCTAGTGGTTGGGTTTTCTTGGTTTACTTGGTTAACTGGGTTTGATTGGGCTTGAGTGTTGATGACGTTAACCAATTGAGGGCATGTGTTTCTAAAGTGGGTAGGGTCGCCACAATTGAAGCAAGCTCGTGCATATGGGAACATGGGGTATTGGGCTTGTTGATAGGTTTGGGCCATGTTTTGAGTAGGGGAAAAGGTTTGGTTTTGAAAGGTGCGGCAATCCTTGCTCAAATGACCATAGCGTCCACAAGTTGTACATAGCCGACAAGGTAAGATAAGGGGATGGTGATAAAAACAGTTGTTGCATCGAGGGTGAGGTCCAAGATATGGTTTCTTATTTGGGTAAGCTGAGTTGGGTGCCACTTGGGTGATTGGGATAGCTCGGATGGGTATGGCGTGTAAAACTGGTTGATTTCGTTGGGTAGCAGCGAAAAGTCGCCCGACTCTTCTTCTCTTAGGATTGGGTTGAGAAGGGGATTCGGTTTGAGTGGAGTCGGAGGTTTCAGTCGATTCTTTATCCTTCTTCTTCTCCTCCTTGAAGTCTTTGTTTCGGATACGGTTCTCGGTGAGCTCTGTTGCTAGCTCCATTGCTGCTTCCAAAGTTGCAGGCTTGGTACTTATTACAGGGTCTTGAATCTTTGACGGAAGACCACGAATGTAGTGCTCGATCAAAGGGTAGAGGGGAGTAAACATGTTGGGAACCATTTGATGTAATTCGAGGAACCTTTTGTTGTATGTGATGTGGTCTCCTTCCATTTGCTTCAATGAGTAAAATTCATCTTCTAATTTCTTGATTTCTCTCCTTGGGCAAAATCGTCTGGTCATGATTTCCTTCAATTCGTTCCAAGTTAAAGTCATAGCATCTTCAACACCTCGTTTGGCCTTCTCTGAATTCCACCAAGTAAGTGCTATCCCATATAGTCGACCGGTAGCATAACGCACTTTGCGATCGTCAGGGCAATCGCAATTTAGAAAAGTGTTCTCCATTTCTTCAAACCAATGGAGGAGAGCGGTGACGCCTTCAGTCCCTTTGTATTTCGGAGGGTCGCATGATTTGAAATACTTGTAGGTGCATTTAGTGGTATTTGGGGGAGAGTTGATAAGATTTTGGTTTGCTTGATTGACAGGATTAGCGGTGAGTGCTTGTTATACTTGGATTACAATGTTGGGTATTACGGCAGCCATTTGTTGAGCGATTAAGGCAGCCATGCGCTCGCGGCCTTTTCTTGCTCTCGTCTTCCTACGGGCGAGGTTAGAAGACATCTACAAGGAATACATGACAAGAGTATGAGTTGGATGCTTTTGGGATCATGGGTCGCATTCAGGAATGAACATTTATAAAATAATTATAGATAAATAAATCTACTACATCCATAGGATGTCTTGGGTTTTGCTCGCTGTTAGGCCCTACATGCCGCCATACTTTACCTGTGTAATCATGTGGGCCCCCATGAATACCGGTTTTTCATATGGTTCGCACGGGTTTGCCAGGTTGCGTACACAAAAACCCGGAGAAAATCGAGAAATATGTATACAACGTGTGATGTTCGGAATGTGTCCAGGTGTAGACACGGTGACACCTCAAAGTAGGTTAGTTCGAACGACGTTTGGTGTGGCATGCTTTGGCCTAATAGGTCCTTCGTACTCTCATCGTTGGTCCCCAGGTAGGCAAACTGGTCCGTTATATTGGATTTATACGAATGCCAACCTAGACAGGACGTTCCGACTACCGGTACTTGTACCCTTCCAGTTACTACATGCCCGTCGCAGAACTTACTTTGATGAGATTTGAAAATTGCAAAAAATCTTTGGATAATGAGAGTATGAAAATAAATTGAATACATGAACATCGATATATGTATAATGAATATGTATATAAGCATGTATGTTTGACTGTAAATGTAAACAAATATGAAACAAATAAATATCACAAGTTTGTATGTAACCACCTAATCAATTAAAAATTTAGGCAGACTATAGTATAGGCTCTAAGGGTCTAATAACCTATCCTATATCCCTATAGTCATGGCTCTGATACCAATCTGTCACACCCTGACCCGCAGCGGAAAAGGTGATCGGGGCATGATTGGGTTATCATCAAAGCTCATGACATTTATTATGCATTTCATATTCTTTAATACAAATTAAATGGAAATTTACAATAAATGTTACAACATGTTCTAACTAACAATCTAAACTTCTTTGTTCTCTTCTAAGGCATATCCTATGTTTTCCTTGCTTCAACCTGTTCACCTGTATCATGTGTAAAAGGGTATTGGATCAACATAATGTTGGCGAGTGAATCCTATGGAAAACATTTGAACAAATTTATTTAAATTGATTATGAAATGTGTGCACAGCCAAACATGAGTAAAAATAGATGTAAACTTAATCAACAATCATAAGATATTAAATGAAACACACATGAACAATAATGGAACATTTAGAGGCACGCGTTGCTCAACTCGTCTCTCACGAGGAACTGAGGGGCCTAATGAATGAATTGCATAAACATGATAATATGAATGACACAACTACCAACAATATAAAATCAATGATACACACATAAACAATAATGAATTTGATTTGTGGCACGCGTTGTTCAACTCGTCTCCCACGAGGAACTGATGGGCTTAATGAATGAGTTTCATATAATTTGACAAAAGGAAATAAGTAATCACAACAATATAAACAATCTAAGTTTAGGTCATGATGTGGTATGGCACAAGTTTAAATAAATAAGTTAATTATTTTCATAACACATGACACACCCCAAAACGTGTAATTTAAAAGGGGAGTTGTAAGATTCACTCACAGTGGGTGTGTTCGGTTGATGACGTTGAATGCACGCGAAGTGGTTTTAACCACGAGTGAGTTTAACCTAGATAAATCGCATTATGGTTTGGTAAGTAAACGGATTTTATTAATCTATTTTAGTAGGATTGTTGGGTGTATTTTTGTGAGTTTGAGGCTATTTTCTAACCTTAAAAATGTTATTTTTAAGTATTTTTAATTGATTTTTAATTAAAATAATTAAATAAAAATAATAAAAAATTTTGATTTTTTTTTTCTGACCGTTGACTGACCGTTGACCTGACCGTTGACCGGTTCGAATCGTGTATACAAGTGCGCTGAGTGAGGCTCGAACCCGAGACCTCTCGTACGCGTGCACGCAGCTCTACCAACTGAGCTACGTGTCTAACCCGTTATATATCCGTTTTTAATTATATATATATATTAATTACGTTAAACCGAAAATCCTTTTATTTAAAAACGATTTTATTCGATTCGGACGGTGCGCTCCACAGGTCTCGAACCCGGGACCTGTGGCTTAAACTAACACACAGTCCACCGCTGGACTGTGTGTGCAACTTGTTAACTATACTGATTTTTATTATACTTAAACACAAATTAGTTATTTCCTTTTCTGTCTTAATTAAAAAGAATAGATAATTGTCCGAGTCGGTGCAGTAGCCCGGACTCGAACGCGTGACCTGTGATATAAACATACACACAGTCCACCGCTGGACTGTGTCTAACTTGGTTATTATTCCGGTTACTAATATACTTAACATATACTAGTATGACTCCGGTTCGGTTAATCAAAAAAAGATCATTTTTATTGAGGCAGCGTGTGTGGAAACAAGATTCGAACTCGAGACCTTTGCGTTTTAATGTGCACACAGTCCACCACTGGACTGTGTGTCTAACCCGAGTAATAAGTTGATTTTAATTAAACTTATATGATACCGAACTTCATCTTCTTCGCTGAGTTTTTAACCAGAATCGACAACAGAATGGTTCGAAGTTTTACTCGGTTTCTTAGTGTGTTTCAGTTCATCATGGTGAGATATAAGTGAAAAGAAAAAGAATTTAAGCGAAGAGGTATACCGACTGTCTTCCTCTGTTTTCCGGCAGAACTCCGGCGACAGCAATAGGCTCCGGCGACGAGTGTCTTGCAGCAGAGAAACTTCAGAAAGCTTACAAAATATGTGGGGGACTTCGGTATAAGTTCAAATGGTTTAGTAAGGTTCAAGAATGAGGAAACCGGTTTTCCGGCGACGAACAAATTAATTCCGGCGAGTGGAATTACGCCGAGAAAAGGTGTGGTTTTGAGCGAAAAGGTTTGCAGTGGGTTGTGGGTGAATTTATAGGGCAAATCGTCGAAGAACTTGGTCTGATTTCCGACTGTATTCATCGGTTATAAAAACTCCGGCGGTTATAGAAGGTGTCGCGGACTTAGACGTCGGTTATAACCGATGTCTTATTAATGGTTTACGTTATAACGTAAGTTGTCGTTAAGACTCGCGAGATTTCCGGGATTTCCGACGACTGGACTATTGGGCGCCGGTTTTGAATTCGTAACGTCATGATATCAATTAAATGATTCTATTATTTAACAAATAACATCAGTGGCGCAGTGGTTTGTGTGTTGTGTGTTAAGACTTGTGGTTGAACCGGTACTGACCCGGGTTCGAAACCCGGCAGAGACCTTTTATTTTTTATTTGCGATTTTCAACAGTTTTTCAAAAACTAATTATATATTCCCGTATAATAATTGATTATGTATCGTTTAAAATTATTTTGGGCGTTTAATTCGCAACGAAATTTTTGACTGACTGTTCGGTTGATAAACGGAGCGGGTTTGGTAAATCCGTTTTTGACGGATGTTACAATATTTTTGATAAGTATAATAAAGAAATAAAACAAAGCAATAAAAGAAACAAATAGACAAGATAGAATCACTTGGTTCCGACTCGTCATTTATATATCCTTTGATGATTTCCGCACTTTGGGTTTTTTAGGAGATTATCTTAGCTATAGTGGCATGTCCCTCTTTTAGAGGCAACCGCTACCCTCAGCCATATTGGTCTTACAGTCCCGCAAAGCCGTAATATTGAAAGATAATTAAGTAAGTTATTAATGCAAAATGTAGCATGTCCTTCTTTTGGAGGCAACCTCTACCCTCGGCTATATTGGTCTGAGTCAGTAGGGATACAGTCCCGCAAGGCCGATTTAAAGTTTTAATGGTAGTTAATTTATAAGGGATTCAAGTCGTTCTTACTTCCTCCGATTTGATGATATCTGCCTTAAAGGAGCCTAATAAGCTTGAATCAAGTGCTCGCGGAATCTATACATTGAAGGAGACAAGAAATTTACCCATACCACCCTTCTAACCCCTTTTTAGGCAGTTAACGCGCTTTATATGGACTGTAAAGACACGAATGAATGAATTAACAAAACATAAAGAGGTGATAGAATAAAGTTCACTTTTAATATAAAAAACTAGATATTAAAGTCATTAATACAAACCCAGTTAAAAAGTTAACCAAAGCTTGGAAATCAAAGTAATACATAAATAACTTGTCTTCACCAAGTGATGTAAGAGATTAGCTAAACATAGCCTTTGTTTGACAAAAAACTCTTACGATCAATCTTGGATCCCGAGACTACTACACACATTCTAAAGATGGATTATGGATAAATGTGGTGGATGATGGTGGTATTGTGGTGGTGGAGTGGTGGTAGGTGTGAGAGAAGTGGTTTGCCAAGGGATGCCTTGAAATGGAACCAAGCGCCCCTGTTTATAACTGGAAACAGAAGCTTTACACGACCCCGTGCTTGGCGGACACGACTCCGTGCTTGGCGGACACGGCCCCGTGTCTTCCTTCTTCTCTGTCTTCATATAAAGTTGTCAGTCCGGATGCTTGCACGGCCCCGTGGCCATTGTACTTATTGTATTATCGAAGATTTGCATATCTGGGAGTTGACCATGGCCCCGTGCCTCTTGCCTGCTTATGTTTATCTTCTTCTTTCTGAAATCTTGAGTGGGGCATGACCCCACGCCTAAGTGGCACGACCCGTGCTTGTCTTCTGACTTTGTTGTTTTTTAGCTCGGAGAGTCGGTATGATGTATCAACTTTCTTTTTTTGTATTTATACCGGTTTTTGTCGTTAATTTGTTCCTTTTGTACATACGCTTTTTTAATCCTGAAAATCAAAAGTATACAAAGAAACGCACTTTTTCCAATATTAGTACTAAAAAGGGTTGATTTTATACCTTATTTGATATTATTTATATGTTTCATTTGGTACATATCAAATACCCCACACTTGAATCTTTGCTTGTCCTCAAACAAAACTTTTTAATATTGCCTACACACCCAAATGGAATTGGTAGAGAAGAAGTTTTTGGGTCTTGTTGTAGAGTGTTGGGAATCCAAGTTCTTTTTATTCTTGTTTTTATTTGATTTACAGTCCTATTTGACATGATTTATTTAGAACTCTTTTAAGAAAAATGAATAATTTTGGGCATAACATGTCTTTTAAAATTTCATTAGCAATATACAAATTCACACACCTTTCAGGTGATCACTCAACACTCGGTCGAAGATGTATAAGTGAAACGATCGGTCCCGGTATGGAACTTACTCCTACCATATGCCTGACAAGTAATCAAACATCCTCCCTTTTTAACATAATCTTTGTAAATATCAAGACAACTTTTTGAGGGTAGGTCTTTTAATTAAGGGTAGGGTATGTTTATTTGAAAAGTGGCTAACGGCGTAAAATGTCAGTTTTCTTTTGAAAACTTTATTTATTTGTGATTTAGGTACAACTTTTATAAGCAATAAGTCTGCTTATTTTATTTCAAGCAACTAGATATTTTTTTATAGAATATATATTTACAAGATAACTAAATCATATATTTTTGTGTATTTCAAAAGAAGCGAATTTTACTAAAATAAATGGGTGTAAAAATAAAAGCGGTTTTGGGTGATGGGTTATTTATGAAAAATTGTATTTTGTCGGTTATGAAATGAAAAGTTTAGGCTCAAAAGGGTTAACTAAGAAAAAAATTGGTGGGGAGAAAAAATAGTAAATTGCCAAAAGCGTCCCTAAGGTTTGGGCATGTTTGTCAATTTAAAATAACTTTTTGTACCATATCGCCCTTCATGTTTGGGTTTTTTTTGCCATTTTCATCCACACGTCTACTTTTTTTTTTTGCCAAAATCGTCCCTGAGATTTGGGATTTTTTGTCATTTTCATCCAAATATTTTGACAGAAAAAATAAAGCAATTAGACTTTTGGATGAAAATAACAAAAAAAAAACTCAAAAATGAAGAACTATTTAGTACAAAAAAGTTGTTTTTGATGAAACTAACAAACATGCCAAAACCTCATGAATGATTTTGGCAATTTGCTCTAAAAAATAAGGTTGAAAGAAAAACTTGGTTTATAATCCTAACTAATGACTCAATCGTTTACTTACTTGGATTTGTTGGTAAGGACCGTGAATGTATCGTCTTGTCAAATAAAAAATGAGCATTTAGTAAAGATATAATATTGAATGCTCGGTAAAGGCTCAGAACTCACAATTTGTGGGAAAAGGGTAAAGTGTGAAAATATATATACAATCAAATTTTAAAAAGATTGTCATGCATTTTATAATTTTTTCCTATATGGTTATTTTAATCACGGCGCTATCGGTTGTAAATTTGTAAATACCTGAATTTTTCGAACGTGTTTCTAACTTAAACTAAAAACAAGATCTATGTATACAAGTACGAAAGCTATGTTTTCAGTTAGTTAATGTCACCCTGATGGTGACATCTTACATTCCTAACAAAAAAGATTCCTCAGATGTTAGAAAACAATTGCTAGAATCTAAAATCCGATCTATTACATATAAATATGTTCTATGCTAACATTGTTACATTGATTAAACCACTGTTCTTCAAACCGCTATTGACTTGTATCAAACATCTGTTTGACCACAACAGATGTTTGGTCTTCATGATCAGTGCTTTGTCTTCAACAGGGCTTTGCAATTAAACATAGGTTTATTCTACTTCAACGGATGTTCCATGCTTAAAAACATACCTTTGATGTCTTTAACAGATGTTCTGATGTTCAAGATTCACTATCTTTGGGAGACGAATGCTTCATTAACAGTTTATTTCTTGATCAGGAAGTCACGTATTGGCTTTTGAAATTATCTGTTCTTTTGTAGGTCTAACAGTCATCCATTGAGGGAATGGCATTTGCACAAAGGCGTGATTAGATGCAAGGAGTGAGTCACATTGGGAATTTTTATTTTTAAATTTTTTGAGTTTTATGTGGAGTCAATTATTATTGTGTTCGTAACATTTACCTTGTACATTAATAACTTTTACATTTGATCGTTGTTAATTTCAACTAGTGGAAATTCACCCAAGCATGCGACGGGTAACATGTTTCTATTGCAATATATATAGGTTAAAATAAATAAATAAATAAAACACAAACAATGACCCCCCTCCCAAACACCTAAAGAAAACTAACCAGAAGTGGAGATGCGGTGGGAATCCTGGATTCCACTCAAGGTTAACTTACTTGTTTGGAGAGCCGAAATGGAGAGAATACCAACCAGAAGTGCCCTTTTGCGAAGAAGGATCGCATACAAGACACCAGTTGCGTTCTTTGTGGAGTCGATGGGGAAGACGCTAATCATTTATTTTCGCTTTGCTTTGTTAGCTGTGGAGTGCGGTCGCACATTGCAAGTTGGTGCAAGCTCCAGTCAAGTCTCATTTCAGAAAATTTTGTTGATTCAGGAGCAGATCACTGGTTCGAAGTGGGCAAAAAAGATAGTTCGGGGAATAAGTATGGTGACGTGTTGGGCAATTTGGAAGGCTAGGATTGCGAAGATCTTTGAAGGGGTTACTCCTAATATTGGTGATATTGTGGCAACTATTAAATCTTTTTTCGTTTTTGTGGTTGAAACATAGATCAAAGTTTAAGTCGATTAGGTGGAATGATTGGGTCAAATACCCCATGTACATGATGTAACTGGCTTGTTCTTTTGGCGGTCCTTGTTTTGAGGACCTGTCCTGTTTTTAATGAAGTTTACTGTTCAAAAAAAAAGAAAACTAACCCCCCCTCAAAAAAAAAACATAAACCCCCACCCCATCCCCACCCTCATCCCCCAATAAAGCTAAATGCTAAAAACTAAACCCGTAAACAAAGTGCTAAAAGAATTATTTAAAAAAAATCCATTAAAATCGAGACTTTTATTAAAAATAATAATTTCAAAAAGAAATTTAAAAAGTCCGGAAAATTTTTTGTGTGTTTTTAAGCTTTTTTTAGATAGTTTTGTTTCTGTTCACATTAATTCTTAAGTTCTCAACCTAAATGGTGGTTCCTAAATGATCCTCACCACACACACATACTGATACTAGGTTTAATTACATAAAAGTTTTCTCATCTAAAATAATAATAATAAAGTCATGTCACCCAAAAGGATATGAACACATGTTTTACATTGACCAAAATCATAAAAAGGATGACCGCGACTAGTACTCATGTTAATTGATTGGTATTGGTACATTTCAGTACATTTCAGTATGTTGTATAGTTCACGATAACAAAAAATACTTTTATTTGAATACAACTCCATTTTCAATAAAATTTATATTCAAATATTAATAAGGAAAATTATTTGGCATTGTACCAATGATACCAAAACTGAATATAAGTAAAACATAACCGAACATCATAACAATAATGACGCTAAAATACCGATGTGGTATCTTAGTGCAAAATTACAAGAAAATACCGAAGCTATTTGGTATCGAAACTAAAAACCTTAAAAACAAATATCGGTTTCAGTACCGATGTTCTTAGGTCAGTTTTAGTTTTGTTTCGTTTGGTTATGATAGCATTACCATACTGATACAAGTGCGATACTCGATATAGTTTACGAGCAAAAAAAAACTTATTTTGAATACAATTCCGTTTTCAGTAAAATTATATCAGAATGGTGAATGTTGACAGAAAAAAACGAAACTGCGTATTTGGATTTTTATAAAAATTTAACAAATGCAACTTATTAAAGTAAAACAAATTAAAACAAATGAATTATATATATACCATTAATTAGCAACATTTTTGTTAGAAAAGGTGTTATACCTCATGCTCTGAAGGTTTTTAAAAAAATGATTTTTTACTTTTAATTCAAAAGCTTTTCTTTTGTAAATTTAACCTCACAATTTTTGTTATACTTTTAACTCAAAACTATTTATTTAACCTTACAACTTTTTTAACTTTCTACTTTGGTTCTTATACTTTTCATGTTTCGCAAAATTTTTAGTTTATGGTGTTCTAAATTTTGCGAGTTAATACGACGCAACGTGCGTCTGTGGTTCAACGTTTTTACATTTCCTTCAAAATTTTGCGAGTTGACATGGCACAACGTGTATGTGTGGTTCAATGTTTTTACGTCTATTTTTTCATTTGACAGGTTAATTGCAACGCACGGGTCCTAGATCGACTCAGTGTTAGTGGTCGCTGACGGTGGTATGACATTGGTGCTATTTAGCATGAAATTACGGCCCCGCAATAAGGGGGGGTAATTCTAGCAAGTATGAGGTAACCATTTCTATTGGAATAGTTATTATTTATGATTTCTAAATTTTATATTTATACAAGTTTTTGCCCCGCCCGCATTGTCGGGCACTAAGCCGAATATTCCTCTCTCATAATATGTATGTCTATGTTTAAGTAACTTGTACATACTACTCATAACACGATCTCAAAAAAATTTATTCGAGTCAACCAATTAAAACAAAACACTACCATATTTTTTGATAAAAAAACTAAAACGGTGGAAATAGTATAATTTTAAACTGGGAACAAAATTGTAATTTTCAAGACAAATGAGCATGTGTGCCAGGCAGGCATGCCTTGACGAATAAAAATTACACTTATGTCCGCCCGTGTTGCAGGGCGTTAAATCGAATATTTCTTAGTTTCATAACATGTATGCATGTATTTAGGTTACTTGTACATACTACTTATAACACAATCTAAAAAATACATCAAGACAACCAATTAAACCAAAATACTACCATAGTTTTACTAAAAAAAGTAAAACGAGACAGGTCTGTAATTTTGAGGTGGGGGTAAAATACTAATTTGTTAGGACCAATGAGCGAGTGTTAGACAACTGATTGACACAATAAAAGTTACATTGAGTGAACCAAGTAAAATAAAACATTACTACAGTTTTGAAAAAAAAAAGTAAAACCATGGCAATATCACAATTTTTTACTAGGGAGAAATCGTAATTTTTGAAATGGGGAAAAATCATTATTTTGAACAGAGGGCAAAATCGTAATTTTAAGTTGGGGGCAAATAATAATGTAATTTTGAACTGTGGGAAAATCATAATTTTGAACTGAGGCAAAATTATAATTTCGAGCTAGGGGAAAACATAATTTTATTTTGAACTAAGGACTAAAAGTAATTTTGAGCTGAGGGAAAAATCATAATTTTGAACTGATGGCAAAATCATAATTTTGAGCTTGGGGCAAAACATAATTTTAAAATAAGGGCGAAGCGGTAATTTTAAACTAAGAATTAAATTATAAATTGGTTGGTCCAATAGGGAAGTGTTGGGAAAGTTATCTTACACTATGTTTTTTTTTTTTAACGGCAAATTTGGATCACTAACGGACCACTGGAGTATCATCGTGTCACCACAGAAACCACCCGATCATATCCATCTCATATAGGCATAATGCACCACCAATTCAGGAGGAAATCCAATAAGCATGGGAAAACCCCCTTGTGAGAATCGAACCCAGGACCTATTGGTTCCAAAGCCTTATCCCACCACCAAGATGCCACTAGGCTATAAAGCCATGGGTTGTCTTGCACTAAGTGCCAGGCAAGCTGCCTGGTACTATTCCCTGTACTTGTAAATGTATATAGGGTAAGATAAATGCGAGAACCATTTTTATTGCGAGAACCACCTTTATTGCAAAATAAAATCTAAATAAATCAAAAAAGCACTCAAAAAAATTTATTTTTTTATAAAAATCGCTATATTCCGTTTCCCAAAAAAACTTTTTTTCCGAGTAACAGTTATCCATGCACATGTGCATACGTATCATAACTTCGACAAATTTCGTAATACATTATCAGTAGTAGACAATTGCACTTTAATTTACAATACCATCCCTAATACACTATTTTTACATTACCAATATTCAAAATGCACATGTGCATCATTATGTATAACCATTATATAACGTGTTTTGGTAAAAAAGATTGTGATTTTGAATGATGAAGTAGGCTCATATACATGTTTTTTGGTTATTATATCTAGTGATTGCTGGTTTGATTATAGTTGTCACTTTATGATGTAATATGTTGATTGGATGGTACAAATGGTGTTGATATACATGTAATAAAGTGAAAATATTGGTACTGGCATTGTATTATCAATTGTATGAGGTAATGGTATTGTATTATGGATGGTAGGAGGTAATGGAAGTGTATTATGAATGGTATCATAGATGAAAGAGAAAGTGTATTTAAAGTAGTGTACCAAAACACCTTATTTCATGTTGATACATATAGATGCACATGTGCATTTCTAATATTCGTAACGTAAAAAGTAGTGTATTACACATGATAGTGTAAATGAAAGTACAATTGTCTAATATTTGTAACGTATTATGGAATTTGTCGAAGAAATGATACATATGCACATGTGCATGGTAGTGTATTATGGATGGAATGATAGAGAAAGAGAAAGTGTAACCAAAGTAGTGTACCAAAATACCTTATTTCATGTTGATACATATAGATGCACATGTGTATTCTAATATTAATAACGTCAAAATTAGTGTATTACACGTGGTAGTGTAAATGAAAGTACAATTGTCCAATGTTTGTAATGTATTACGGAATTTGTCAAAGAAATGATAAAAATGCACATGTGCATGGATAACTATTACTCAAAATTTTATTTTATTTTTTGAATTTTTTTATTGTAAACGAAATATAACGATTTTTTCATAAAAAATAAAAATTGGGTGTTTTTAAGATTTTTTAAGATATTACTGTTTGTGTTCACACTGGTTCTCGCGATTCTCACAATAAAGGATGGTTCCTAACGGATCCTTATCCTATATATATATACATATATATATATATAGAGAGAGAGAGAGATATGATAAGGTTCATGCGAGAACCACTTTTATTAGCGAGAATCGCGAGAACCATTTTTATTGCAAAATAAAATCTAAAAAAAATCAAAAAAGCACTCAATTTTTTTTCTAATTAAAAATCGCTATATTTGGTTTAAAAAAAACAGTTATCCATGTGCATATGTATCATAACTTCGACAAATTTCGTAATAGATTATCAGTAGTAGACAATTGCACTTTAATTTACAATATCATCCGTAATACACTACTTTTTTACATTACCAATATTCAAAATGCACATGTGCATCATTATGTATAACTATTATATAACGTGTTTTGGTACAAAAAGTATGTGATTTTGAATGATGAAGTAGGCTCATATATATGTTTTTGATTAGTTATATCTAGTGGTTTATGGTTTGATATAGTTGTCACTTTATGATGTAATATGTTGATTGGGTGATATAAATAGTGTTGATATACATGTAATAAAGTGAAAATATTAGTAATGGTATTGTATTATAGATGGTAGGAGGTAATTGTATTGTATTATGGATGGTAGGAGATAATGGAAGTGTATTATGGATGGTATGATAGATGAAAGAGAAAGTGTATTCAAAGTAGTGTACCCAAACACCTTATTTCATGTTGATACATATAGATGTACGTGTGCATTTCTAATATTCGTAACGTAAAAGGTAGTGTATTATTACACATGGTAGTGTAAATGAAAGTATAATTGTCTAATATGTGTAACGTATTACGGAATTTGTCTAAGAAATGATACATACGCACATGTGCATTGTAGTGTATTATGGATGGAATGATAGATGAAAGAGAAAGTGTATTCAAAGTAGTGTACCAAAACACCTTATTTCATGTTCATACATAGAGATGCACATGTGCATTTCTAATATTGGTAACGTAAAAGTAGTGTATTACATGTGGTAGTGTAAATCAAAGTACAATTGGTCCAATGTTTGTAACGTATTACCGAATTTGTCAAAAAAATGCAAATGTGCATGGGTAACTGTTACTAAAAAAATTGATTTTTTTTATTGTTGACGAAATATAGCGAATTTTTCAAAAAAAATATAATATTTTTTGTGTGTTTTTTAGGTATTTTTTGGGTGGTTCTCGCGGTTCTCGCAATAAAGGGTGGTTCCTAACGGATCATTCTCCTATTATAATAATAATAAAAAAACTGATACAATAATAAAAAATATATAAAATTAATTAATGTTAAAAACAATTAATTGTATACTTTTTCACATTTTTTATAATTAATTAGTATAAGATATTTCACTAACAAATTGTTTGTTTAAGTTAATAAGTTAACTAGTTATAACCCCGTGTATTACACTGGTTGAATAAATAAATTTTATATACTAAATAATAAAACAATATATCTTTAAAAACCTCCTTTATTGCACGGGTTGAATAAATGTAATTTTATATATTAAAAAATTTATATCTATAGGAACCATATTGTACGTGTTGAATAAATGTAATTTTATATACGAAATAATAATTAAAAAGTTATATCTTTAAAACAACGTGTATTACACAGGTGAATAAAAGTAATATTGTTTACCTAAATAATAAAAGAAGTTATATCTTAAAAACCCTCGTGTATTACATGGCTTGAATAAATATGATTTTATATACCAAATAATAAGAAAATTATATTTAAAAAAACTAATGGATATACTTTGTACGCGATAGATATGGTGATTGCGGAGATGATTATTGAAAAGAAGATAACATGTTATTCAATAAGCAAATAAGCAGCCATTTGAGTAATAAAATATAACTTATATTTAAAAAACCCATAATAAATCTAATTTAAAAAAAAACTAAGACTTTGT
Organism: Scalesia atractyloides; assembly: GCA_947069175.1. NCBI lineage: Eukaryota > Viridiplantae > Streptophyta > Magnoliopsida > Asterales > Asteraceae > Scalesia > Scalesia atractyloides. The sequence continues at coordinate 36,411,893 of CAMTDV010001634.1, forward strand.
TATTATTAATAAAATCAATGATTTTATATTTGTAATTTATTTTGGTATTATTTTATTAAAAAGTGCATATTATATATATAAATATATTATGTCTTAAGTTATTGATGCCGTCCAAAACATTTTTCGATTTAATATCTAGCATTAAATATAACACGGTAAAAGTCTAAAGTTTATAAGAGATAATTACATCATCGAAAAGAATAAGAGTAAATTTATTACAAATAAAAGTAGGTGTCTCTCATATGATATAGAAAATCAAATAAATATATTATAAATGAGAAGTATACATTAAATTTAAACTAAATAATAATTATCTATAGTTAAGTAGAAAAGATTAAACAAAATATATTTAGTAGGAGAGTTATCAATAATTAATTAAGAGAGATTAAACTAAATAATAATTATCCATAAGATATTAAACTAAATAATATCTAGTAGGAGGGTTATCTATAATTAGTTGGAAGAGATTAAACTAAAACAATAATTATCCATAAGGCATGGCCTAATATGATGACAAGTGTCACCTAAACGGTTTCTTTTATTATATAATAATAATAATTATCCATAAGATATTAAACTAAATAATATTTAATAGGAGGGTTATCTATAATTAATTAGTAGAAATTAAACTAAAATGATAATTATCTATAAGACATGGCCTAATATAATGACAAGTGTCTTATAAGTGGTTTATTTTATTATATAGTATATATATAGATAAAATAGATATAGATTATATCTTTATAAATAGTTTGATTTATTATAAAAAAGCATTAGCTGTGGAAAACAAACGTGATGATGTAAAATTACAAAGATATGTAAAGACATTTATAATTGTAAAACAACGGCCTACTAGCGACTAATATATGAACATAAGCACAAGTATCAAATGAACACATAGAGAAAGATAGACTAGAGAATTACTATTCATTGAGATGTAAACATGCAATACAAAGAACCTCTATATATAGTGTTCTTACATTAATACAAAGGACATGAAAAGATGGGAGTTAGAATGTGGATAGTCACCATAATAAAATGTATTTATAACACTCACCCTTGACTATCCACTTCACAAAAGAAAACAATGTGTTATACGTTTGGTGGTGTTGTCTCGTTAAAAACCTTGCTAGGAAAACCCATTGGGACAAAACCTCAGCTAAGGGATAAAGAATGCAGCGCGTATTTTCTTCCACTGCTACGTCTAGATCAGGTATGTTGCCTCATTAAAAACCTTAATAAGAAAACCCAATGGGATAAAAGTTAGTTAAGGGAAAAAGAGTGCAACTTGTATCATGCTCCCCCTCACTGTTACATGTATCCTATAAGTGGCTCGTGTCGAGCTTCTTTGAAAGTTGTTAAAAACTTTATAATCTATTGATGTGCAGCTTGATGTGTCGCTTGATCCATTAGTGGGAAATCCTTCAATGAACATTGATGTATGATCTTCATGTCAAACTTTAGTTGTCTCCTCTCGTAAGTAGATAACATAAGATCCATTAATGTGTTTTGTTACATTCCCTGCATTTACAAACTAACCAAACTTATTGATAGGTTAGTAAAATATAAATCCATATCTTTTGTACCTTAAGGGTATAGAAAATATATGTTTTACCCATTACACTATCTCTTTGTTGTACACGAATTAAATCTTGCCAATGAATTTAATGATATATGTTCATGTATAACTAGCAAGATATATTAATACAATTTGTATTGAACTAGGGTACTTTAGGACCAAGGATCTTTGCTCCTTTGATAAAAGATGATCAAAGTCATTTTTTCTTTATCAAATATTTGGACATCATTAAATGTAATTACACCATAAGTTTTGTCCATATGAAATGTCCACCATTTTCTACATGTATTATGATATATGGATTATAATATAAATGTATGTTCTATGTATCGAGCCATAAATTTGCAGTACCATATTTCATTTGCAAATTCTGTCTTTACTATTTGAGCTAAAAAAATTTCTCTTCAGGAGATTCAATGGCATCATCAACATATATTGTAATACTTGTAAACCTCATATTGTTCTTTTAATGAAAATAAATGGACTAACTTCACCATATGTATTTCTCATTTCTGAGCTCACTAGTGAGTCGATTATACCACATTCGACTCAGCTATTTTAGTCCATACGTATTTTGTCAACTTCATATAGTACGTTCTTGAGGTTTTGATATCAATGCTTTTGGCATTATCAATCCATGGGGGAATTCTTTCCATCTTATACAAATATGCATGTGCGTTCACTCTTCAAGAGTTTTGCAACATAAACTTGCTCATTTAACACACAGATTTCTATATCATATGCAAAAATGGCACGAACATTTACTTTTATCTTCAAAATCCATATTGTACCATGCGTGTACACTATTTATCGATATCACAATCGTTGAGTACAATTTTTCTATGTATGTTTATTAGCGCACAAGGATTACATCCATAAGATGTTTCAATTAACCTTTTAAGTACGTAAATGGTTTAGGAAACTCATAAAGAGCTGCAATTATATTGAACGTATGCAAATATGAATTTGTATATAACGATCATATTTTTCTCGATAACTTACTTTACATGACTTTTATAATTAAATCCTTCAGGGACTTTTATATAAACCTTCAGTATCACGTGATACATAAAATTCATAAGACGCATGTCAATTATTTCTTTATATTACCAGAAAAATAAAATATTGGAAAGTCATTGTATCCACCACTAGAGAGTGTGCATCTTTATAATCAATCATGGGTCTTTGCGAAAATCCTTGTGCGACTAGTTTTTGCCTTATTTATCTTAATTTGATTTTCACATGAATTGCATAAAAGACCAATTTGTATCCAACATATTTTACAACTTCATTTGTATGGACTACTTGTCTGGATTGTTGGTCCAAAACTTTCAATTTTATTAGAGAATTCAACTCTGTCTTATTTTCATCTTTCTATTTGGCCAATCATCTATATAATTTTATTCGTAGGCAGATCTTAAATCATGATCCTCACATTTCATTGTTTTAAAGCAATATATATACAAAAGTATAACAACGTCGATTTTATTTCGATTCCATACACTTTAGACATGATATATTTTACGAAGAGCTCTTTATCTTCAGGTACCTGAGGTTCTTCAAGAACCATCACGTCTAATGTCTCTTCAATAGACCTTTTTACTATAACCTCGACTTTACCATCTTCTTAATTACTTGCTCCAAAATTTTTGAGGAATTTTTTTTGGAATCGACTAGTCTACCACGCTTCAGGCGTGCAATAGACTCATTACTAATCTATGGTTTGTCCTACAATGACAATTAACTTAATTGGAGCATTAGCAGTTGACTATGTGACTTACTTACTCACTATTTTTGGTTCAATGAACATATCTGGTAATTGATTCTTTAATCTAGGTAAATGAATTATCTTTAGAACTTCTTGTTCACACAATTTAGTTTGAGGATCAATGATAATTCATGCATACCGATTTCTTTTCCAACTGCCATTAATCTCCCCATAATGTTGGGAACATTCATTCACTAAAGTGAAAAACCAATGAGCCGTAAACAAATCTCTCGCTAATGGCTCAAGTATTTAATCATAGACAACTATATTTTGCCCAACATATTCTCAACCTTTTTAGATGTCCCATCTTTATGCAGTGTGGTGGATGAATTTAAATATTCATATCGTATAACCAAAAACTTTGGAAGGGATAGATTAGGTTCCTAACAAAAACCAACTATAATGGGGAAGAAATATGATAACTTGTTGGCTTGATGTGAATACATGTAAAACAAATATAAGCATGAACCTTTTTCTCTCATGATCATTGGTTTTCAATCACTTGTATATGTTTATGTGATCGCCTCAACAATAACATTTATGCCAATGATCATTAATAACATGGGAATCAAATTCATCATTATATACAAAATAAATGTGCCAATCTAGAATAATATGCTGGCTATCTTATTAGCTAAGCCATAAAAGATCAATACTTCAAGTTGCGAACTTGATAACTGTAACATCCGTCAAAAACGGATTTACCAAACCCGCTCCGTTTATCAACCGAACAGTCAGTCAAAATTTTCGTTGCGAATTAAATGTCCAAAACATTTTTAAACGATCCGTAATCAATTATTATACGCGAATATATATTTAGTTTTTGAAAAACTATCAAAAATCGCATAATAAAAATGAAATACATCTGCCGGGTTTCGAACCCGGGTCTGTACCGAATCAGATGCAACTTATCTTCACACACACAAACCACTGCGCCGCTTGTTATGTTTGATGAATAATAGAATCATTTAATTGATATAGTGACTTTACAAATTCAAAACCGGCGCCCAAACGATTCAGTCGTCGGAATCCCGGAATTCTCGCGAGTTTTTAACACCAATTTACGTTATAACGTAAACCATTAACCACATATCGGTTATAACCGATGTTTGAAGTCCGCGACACTTTTCAAAACCGCCGGAAAACTTTAACTGATGAATACAGTTCAAAACCAGACCAAATACATCTCGTTTTCTCCTATAAATTGACCCACAATCGACGACAAACACTTTCGCTCAAAAATCACACCTTTTCTCGGCATAATTCCACTCGCCGGAACTTTCCTATTTTTCGCCGGAAAACCGAGTTTTAATTTTCTGAACCTCACTAATCCCCTAAACCTTTACTGAAGTTACCCATACTCTTTCCAAGATTTCCGGAGACTTGCTGCTGCAAGGAACCTATCGCCGGAGGTGAATTCTGTCGCCGGAGTTCTGCCGGAAAACGGAGAGTCTTGTCGGTATACTTTCTCCGCCCAGTTTCTTCTCCGTTTCACTTTTATAATACCTTAATTAACTGTAAAACACTAATAAATCGATAAAACTTTGAACCAGCCGATTTTCCGATTTCTGGTTCAAACTTGACGAGGAAGACGACGTTTTCTATATCATATAAGTATATTATAAATCAGGATTTTACTCGGGTTAGACACACAGTCCAGCGGTGGACTGTGTGCACATAAGACGTTAATCATGCAAAGGTCTCAAGTTCGAATCCCGGTTCGTACACGCTGCCTTAATAAAAATCAAGTTTTTATTTAACTGAACCGGATCGCCACAGATATATGTTAAATATATTGTTAACCGGAATAATAACCAAGTTAGACACACAGTCCAGCGGTGGACTGTGTGTTTGATTATATCGCTGGTCACGAGTTCGAGTCCGGTCTTCAGCACCGACTCGGACAATTATCTTCTCTTTTTAATTAAGGCAGAAAAGGAAATAAATAATTAGTATTTAAGTATAATAAAAATCGAATGTTATAACATGTTGAACACACAGTCCAGCGGTGGACTGTGTGTTAGATTAAACCACAGGTCCCGAGTTCGAGACCTGTGGAGTGCAAAACCGTCCGCTTAAACTGTTTTTTAAAATAAAATGATTTTCTGTTAATTCTAATTAATGTATATATGAAATTAAAATCGGATATATAACGGGTTAGACACGTAGCTCAGTTGGTAGAGCTGCGTGCACGCGTACGGGAGGTCTCGGGTTCGAGCCTCACCAAGCGCACAACAATATGCCTCGAACCGGTCAACGCCGGTCAAAGTCAACAAGTCAAAGTCAACAGTAGCAGAAAAAAATAAAATATTTTTATTATTTTTATTTAATTATTTTAATTAAAAATCAATTATAAATACTTAAAAATAACATTTTTAAGATTAGAAAATAGCCTCAAACTCACAAAAATGCACCCAACAACCCTACTAAAATAGTTAAATAAAATCCGTTTACTTACCAAACCATAATGCGATTTATCTAGGTTAAATCTCACTCGTGGTTAAAACCACTTCGCGTGCATTCAACGTCATCAACCGAACGCACCCACTGTGAGTGAATCTTACAATTCCCCCTTTTAAATTACACGTTTTGGGGTGTGTCATGTGTTTAGAAATAATTAAGTTATTTATTTAAACTTGTGCCATACCACATCATGACTTAAACTTAGATTGATTTATTGTTGTGATTTACTTATATTCCGTTTGTCAAATTACATGAAACTCATACATTAAGCCCATCAGTTCCTCGTGGGAAACGAGTAGAACATCGCGTGCTTCAATTCAATTCATTATTGTTCATGTGTGTTTTCATTGAGTTTATATTGTTGTAGTTGTGTTATTCATATTATCATGTTTATGCAATTCATTCATCAGGCCCCTCAGTTCCTCGTGAGAGACGAGTTGAGCAACGCGTGCCTTTAATTGTTCCATTATTATTCATGAGTGTTTTCATTTAACATATTATGATTGTTGATCAAGTTACATCTAATTTTACTCATGTTTGGTTGTGCACATATTTCATAATCAATTTAAATGAATTGTTCAAATGTTTTCCATAGGATTCACTCGCCAACATTATGTTGATCCAAAAACCTTTTTACACATGATACAGGTGAACAGGTTGAAGCAAGGATAACATAGGATATGCTTTAGAAGAGAACAAAGAAGTTTAGATTGTAGTTAGATCATGTTGTAGCAATCATTGTAAATTTCCATTTAAATTGTATTAATGAATATGAAACGTTTAATAAATGTCATGAGCTTTGATGATAACCCAATCATGCCCCGATCACCTTATCCACTGCGGGTCGGGGTGTGACAGATTGGTATCAGAGCCATGACTATAGGATATAGGATAGGTTATTAGACCCTTAGAGCCTATACTATAGTCTGCCTAAATTTTAAATTGATTAGGTGGTTACATACAAACTTGTGATATTTATTTGTTTCATATTTGTTTACATTTCAGTCAAACATACATGCTCATATACATATTCATTATACATATATACATATTCATTATACATATATCGATGTTCATGTGTTCAATTTATTTTCATACTCTCGTTATCCAAAGATTTTATGCAATTTTCAATTCTCATCAAAGTAAGTTCTGCGACGGGCATGTAGTAACTGGAAGGGTACAAGTACCGGTAGTCGGAACGTCCTGTCTAGGCTGGCATTCGTATAAATCCAATATAACGAACCAGTTTGCCTACCTGGGGACCAACGATGAGAGTACGAAGGACCTATTAGGCCAAAGCATGCCACACCAAACGTCGTTCGAACTAACCCTACTTTGAGGTGTCATCGTGTCTACACCTGGACACATTCCGAACATCATACGTTGTATACATATTTCTCGATTTTCCCGGTTTTTGTGTACGCAACCAGGCAGAAACCATGCGAACCATATGAAAAACCGGTATTCATGGGGGCCCACATGATTACACAAGGTAAAGTATGGCGGCATGACGGGCCTAACAGCGAGCAAAGCCCAAGACATCCTATGGATGTAGTATTTTTGTATAATTATTTTATAAATGATCATTCTTGAATGCGACCCATGATCCCAAAAGCATCCAACTCATACTCTTGTCATGTATTCATTGTAGATGTCTTCTAACCTCGCCCGTAGGAAGACGAGAGCAAGAAAAGCCCGCGATCGCATGGCTGCCTTAATCGCTCAACAAATGGCTGCCGTAATACCCAACATTGTAATCCAAGTTCAACAAGCACTTACCAATAATCCTGTCAATCAAGCAAACCAAAACATTTTCAACTCTTCCCCAAACACCACTAAATGCACCTACAAGCATTTCAAATCATGCGACCCTCCGAAATATAAAGGGACTGAAGGTGTCACCGCACTCCTCCATTGGTTTGAAGAAATGGAGAATACTTTTCTAAATTGCGATTGCCCTGATGATCGCAAAGTGCGTTATGCTACCGGTCGACTATATGGGATAGCACTTACTTGGTGGAATACAGAGAAGGCCAAACGAGGTGTTGAAGATGCTATGTCCTTAACTTGGAACGAATTGAAGGAAATCATGACCAGACGATTTTGCCCAAGGAGTGAAATCAAGAAGTTAGAAGATGAATTTTACTCATTGAAGCAAATGGAAGGAGACCACACCACCTACAACAAAAGGTTCCTCGAATTACATCAAATGGTTCCCAACATGTTTACTCCCCTCTACCGTTTGATCGAGCACTACATTCGTGGTCTTCCGTCAAAGATTCAAGACCCTGTGATAAGTACCAAGCCTGCAACTTTGGAAGCAGCAATGGAGCTAGCAATAGAGCTCACCGAGAACCGAATCCGAAACAAAGACTTCGAGGAGGAGAAGAAGAAGGATAAGGAATCGACTGAAACCTCCGACTCCACCCAAACCGAATCCCCTTCTCAACCCAATCCTAAGAGAAGAAGAGTCGGGCGACTTTTCGCTGCTACTCAACGAAATCAACCCGTTTTTCACGCTATACCCATCCGAGCTGTCCCAATCACCCAAGTGGCACCCAACTCAGCTTACCCAAATAAGAAACCATATCTCGGACCTCACCCTCGATGCAACAACTGTTTTTATCACCATCCCCTTACTTTACCTTGCCGGCTATGTACAACTTGTGGACGTTATGGTCATTTGAGCAATGTTTGTCGCACCTTTCAAGACCAAACCTTTTCCCCTACTCAAAATATGGCCCAAACTTATCACCAACCCCAACACCCCATGTTCCCATATGCTCGAGCTTGCTTCAATTGTGGCGACCCTACCCACTTTAAAAACACATGCCCTCAATTGGTAAACGTTATCAACACTCAAGCCCAATCAAACCCAGTTAACCAAGTAAACCAAGAAAACCCAACCACTATGCCACCAGCAAGAGGAAGAGTCTTCAATATCAACGCCAACCCTGTCGAAGATAATGACGGCCCTGATGAAGATACTCAGCTAGTCCTCTTCGCCGAAGATCCAGATTCAACTTCTATTGTTTAGCCTTATGTTTTTCTTTATCACATGTGTAGACTGTTAGAGAAATTTTTGGATATTATATATTATATATTGTTTTCGGTATATGCTTTTGCCGAGGCCGTGGCTCCCCATCCATCGAGGTTGAGTTGGATCCCCATTTTATTATGTGGTTGATCTTGGCGTGCCCGCACGATCGGCTCCGTTTGTTAGAGCCTTGATCGGTTACGTAACTTTACATTTCAATACATGCAATACGCTCGCTCCGTTTGATTGAGCCTTGAGTGCAAAGATTTATTCACATTTCCAGTTCATGCAATACGCTCGGCTCCGTTTGATTGAGCCTTGAGTGCAAAGATTTATTCACATTTCCAGTTCATGCAATACGCTCGGCTCCGTTTGATTGAGCCTTGAGTGCAAAGATTTATTCACATTTCCAGTTCATGCAATACGTTCGGCTCCGTTTGATTGAGCCTTGAGCGCACATACAATTTCATTATCAGTATCTTGTGGTTGTGGTGTTTGTAGTAGAGTCGCATCGAACTAACCATAACTTTCGGATAAAGTCAACGAAAATTTGACAAGGGTATGGTGGATACGCCGATGGTACTTCCTATATATAAGTATTCTTGTCAAATGATCGGAGGCATTATCAGGCGGTTATGAGAGGTTCCATGCATAGGCTGATTGTGTGATGGTTGTTTAAATTAAGTTGTTCAATTTCAGTACATTCAATACGTTCGGCTCCGTTTGATTGAGCCTTGAGCGCACATACAATTTCATTCAATATGTTCGGCTCCGTTTGATTGAGCCTTGAGCACACAATTTCAATTTCAGTACATTCAATATGTTCGGCTCCGTTTGATTGAGCCTTGAGCACACAATTTCATTTTCAGTACATGCAAGACGATCGGCTCCGTTCGATTGAGCCTTGATCGCACAGATATATTTCATTTCAGTAATTTATGTTTGTTGTATTGATTGTAGAGTTATAGGACTAATCATAATTCACTGTTAAAACCAATGAAAATTTGACAAGAATATGGTGGATACGCCGCTGGTACTTCCTATATATAAGTATTCTTGTCAAAGGATCAGAGGCATTAACGGATGGTTATGAGAAGTTCTATGTAGGATTTATTAGTTCTTGGTAACCAATCATAACTTGTGGATAAAACTAATGAAAATTTGGCAAGAATATGGTGGATACGCCGCTGGTACTTCCTATATATAAGTATTCTTGCCAAAGGATCAGAGGCATTATCAGACGGTTATGAGAAGTTCCATGTAGGATTTATTATTGCCTTAGTTGGAATTTGTGATACATTTATATCATCATGTTATTTAAAGAGATTGGATTGTGTTCCATTTCTACATAAATTAACCTCTCCATCATAACAAACGAGAGAGGAACTTCCATCATTCAAACATATATGTTATCAGAATGTGGATTCAAATATTTGCTATTGTGTTTATTCATGTTCAAATATTTGCTGATGTGTTTATTCATGTTCAAATAATTGCTGATGTGTTTATTCATGTTCAAATATTTGCTGATGTGTTTATTCATGTTCAAATATTTGCTGATGTGTTTATTCATGTTCAAATATTTGCTGTTGTGTTTATTCATGTTCAAATATTTGCTGATGTGTTCATTCATGTTTAAATATTAGCTGTTGTACTTACTTATGTTCAAATATCAGCTGTTGTGTTTTTATTTATGTTCCATGAAGATTGTAGTGTTAGAAGTTTTGCCTTAGGATATAACCATATTTTCCCAAACGTATCTTAACACATATGCATGATATCATTTTAGCAAATCATTTCTGCTTATCAATATTCATACAGTAGGCAACAAAAAGCGATTCCTGAATAGGGTACATAACCCTTACAAGGAACGTTACCCCTCGAACAAAAACTTAAACCTTCATTTTTCTAAGCATACAACTGTCAAACAAAACGTCATCATCCCTTTTAGTCAAAATATATCATTATTTAAATTTCGGGACGAAATTTCTAAAAAGCAGGGGATACTGTAACATCCGTCAAAAACGGATTTACCAAACCCGCTCCGTTTATCAACCGAACAGTCAGTCAAAATTTTCGTTGCGAATTAAATGTCCAAAACATTTTTAAACGATCCGTAATCAATTATTATACGCGAATATATATTTAGTTTTTGAAAAACTATCAAAAATCGCATAATAAAAATGAAATACATCTGCCGGGTTTCGAACCCGGGTCTGTACCGAATCAGATGCAACTTATCTTCACACACACAAACCACTGCGCCGCTTGTTATGTTTGATGAATAATAGAATCATTTAATTGATATAGTGACTTTACAAATTCAAAACCGGCGCCCAAACGATTCAGTCGTCGGAATCCCGGAATTCTCGCGAGTTTTAACACCAATTTACGTTATAACGTAAACCATTAACCACATATCGGTTATAACCGATGTTTGAAGTCCGCGACACTTTTCAAAACCGCCGGAAAACTTTAACTGATGAATACAGTTCAAAACCAGACCAAATACATCTCGTTTTCTCCTATAAATTGACCCACAATCGACGACAAACACTTTCGCTCAAAAATCACACCTTTTCTCGGCATAATTCCACTCGCCGGAACTTTCCTATTTTTCGCCGGAAAACCGAGTTTTAATTTTCTGAACCTCACTAATCCCCTAAACCTTTACTGAAGTTACCCATACTCTTTCCAAGATTTCCGGAGACTTGCTGCTGCAAGGAACCTATCGCCGGAGGTGAATTCTGTCGCCGGAGTTCTGCCGGAAAACGGAGAGTCTTGTCGGTATACTTTCTCCGCCCAGTTTTCTTCTCCGTTTCACTTTTATAATACCTTAATTAACTGTAAAACACTAATAAATCGATAAAACTTTGAACCAGCCGATTTTCCGATTTCTGGTTCAAACTTGACGAGGAAGACGACGTTTTCTATATCATATAAGTATATTAAAATCAGGATTTTACTCGGGTTAGACACACAGTCCAGCGGTGGACTGTGTGCACATAAGACGTTAATCATGCAAAGGTCTCAAGTTCGAATCCCGGTTCGTACACGCTGCCTTAATAAAAATCAAGTTTTTATTTAACTGAACCGGATCGCCACAGATATATGTTAAATATATTGTTAACCGGAATAATAACCAAGTTAGACACACAGTCCAGCGGTGGACTGTGTGTTTGATTATATCGCTGGTCACGAGTTCGAGTCCGGTCTTCAGCACCGACTCGGACAATTATCTTCTCTTTTTAATTAAGCAGAAAAGGAAATAAATAATTAGTATTTAAGTATAATAAAAATCGAATGTTATAACATGTTGAACACACAGTCCAGCGGTGGACTGTGTGTTAGATTAAACCACAGGTCCCGAGTTCGAGACCTGTGGAGTGCAAAACCGGTCCGCTTAAACTGTTTTTAAAATAAAATGATTTCTGTTAATTCTAATTAATGTATATATGAAATTAAAATCGGATATATAACGGTTAGACACGTAGCTCAGTTGGTAGAGCTGCGTGCACGCGTACGGGAGGTCTCGGGTTCGAGCCTCACCAAGCGCACAACAATATGCCTCGAACCGGTCAACGCCGTCAAAGTCAACAAGTCAAAGTCAACAGTAGCAGAAAAAAATAAAATATTTTTTATTATTTTATTTAATTATTTAATTAAAAATCAATTATAAATACTTAAAAATAACATTTTTAAGATTAGAAAATAGCCTCAAACTCACAAAAATGCACCCAACAACCCTACTAAAATAGTTAAATAAAATCCGTTTACTTACCAAACCATAATGCGATTTATCTAGGTTAAATCTCACTCGTGGTTAAAACCACTTCGCGTGCATTCAACGTCATCAACCGAACGCACCCACTGTGAGTGAATCTTACAATTCCCCCTTTTAAATTACACGTTTTGGGTGTGTCATGTGTTATGAAATAATTAAGTTATTTATTTAAACTTGTGCCATACCACATCATGACTTAAACTTAGATTGATTTATTGTTGTGATTTACTTATATTCCGTTTGTCAAATTACATGAAACTCATACATTAAGCCCATCAGTTCCTCGTGGGAAACGAGTAGAACATCGCGTGCTTCAATTCAATTCATTATTGTTCATGTGTGTTTTCATTGAGTTTATATTGTTGTAGTTGTTATATCATATTATCATGTTTATGCAATTCATTCATCAGGCCCCTCAGTTCCTCGTGAGAGACGAGTTGAGCAACGCGTGCCTTTAATTGTTCCATTATTATTCATGAGTGTTTTCATTTAACATATTATGATTGTTGATCAAGTTACATCTAATTTTACTCATGTTTGGTTGTGCACATATTTCATAATCAATTTAAATGAATTGTTCAAATGTTTTCCATAGGATTCACTCGCCAACATTATGTTGATCCAAAAACCTTTTTACACATGATACAGGTGAACAGGTTTGAAGCAAGGATAACATAGGATATGCTTTAGAAGAGAACAAAGAAGTTTAGATTGTAGTTAGATCATGTTGTAGCAATCATTGTAAATTTCCATTTAAATTGTATTAATGAATATGAAACGTTTAATAAATGTCATGAGCTTTGATGATAACCCAATCATGCCCCGATCACCTTATCCGCTGCGGGTCGGGGTGTGACAATAACCATTTAGACAATGCATCGATTTCAAAATACTAAATGGTTTCATATTAGGATACATACAAATCCTTTTAACATTTCCAGAATATTTAGGGATTCATACCCTAATTTAGCTGGTAAATAATTAACTTCCATTAAGAGCAACTTGACATATTTAACTATCAAGAAGATATGGTTCTTTAATACATTTCACATCATCAATAATCTGTGTGGTTAAACCGGTCGTGCCAACTAATTAAATAATTATGATCCATAAACTTCTAGTTTATGAGCATGTATGTGCAATCTTGTTTGTTTAATACACGACACTAAATACGAGAGAATAATGTATTATTATTTCAAAATCTCATGGTATAACATGTTTCCTGTATTTTATTCTCGTATATTCACTCCCTTAATGCACCACTTCTTGTGGCCAATTTCATTATTACATGGTCGACTCTTTATTAACATGAGGATCATTGCAATTTCCTCATTTACCATGATCACAACCTTTACAAGGATCATTGTATAATCATCACATTATTAACATGGTTGAACTCAATGTTAACATGAGCATTGTTATGATTTTCTCAATTTCTATGATCACAAACTTTAAATTGATCATTATATCGTGACATTCGCTGAAGGGAATGGATTATGACTACTAAACTTTCATGGTAGCATCAATACAATATCCCTAGTCATGAATGTGACATTCACACTAATCGTTATATCATCACATTCACTTTAGGGAGTGAGTTAAACCACAAAACTTTCATGGTTGTCCTTTCAAACATTATATAGACGACAATCTTGCTATTTTAATATCATGTCTCAGGTGTGGTCAATGGAAAACTTTATCTAGTTTTTCCTTAAAAACAATCTTCTTTTCCCTTAAAAACAATCTTCTTTTCTCATTAATATATAATTCGAGAAAACTTGCATGACCGACTCGTATAAGATTTATTGGTCAAAATATGATGACCTTTCAGAGAGTAGACACACTATGAATGTCATATCTAAACACATTTATAATATTTCATGTGAGTACTGATAAACCACAAATTTTGGTTTTTCATTTGTTTATTTTGTCCAATAATATCTACATACAAACAAAATATAGCATATAGATGGCGTATACTGCAAAGTTAAATCAAGCAATATATGACATTATAACATGTTATCATAAAAATAAGGTTATAATAAAACTTTATGAAATAATAATATGTCATCACTTTCAAGCAAAATATATAAATTATGCATTAACCTATCATGGCATAACCAATCACATACATATCTTATAAAAAATATTTTTCTCTTTCACATAAGTAAGATAGAAACATCAATAAAATATATTCAATACGAAATAAAGAAACATATCACTTACACCAAATGATATGTGATAATATCATGCTCAATTAACATCTTAGATGATTTGGTTGATATTGAAATATTATGCAATTGAGTTAACACTTACAAAATAGTGTTGGTTCATGAATAACAATTTAAATAATAAAAGCTCATATCAACTTAAAATATGTTAAGAAATAAAAACTCATATTGACTTAGAATATGTTTATACGGTTTGATCATTCTTATCATTTAATACATGTGCTATTGATATACAAACAAGACAAATAGATTAAAACAATTTTCTATGTACTGACCAATTACATAAGCCATAAAGTAATCTTAAAACCAATTTTCTAACAACCCTTAATTTATTTAATATATGCCTTTAATGAAAATATATATGAATAAAAATAACAATTAAATCTGAACCATATAGGAGGCATATTTATGCAAGCAATGAAATCAAAATATTCATCTACGATGTATACATTTTGCATTAGAGAGACCTAAAATAATTTTAGTAAATAATTTCTATCAAAATATTCATATGGTTAGTTTATCATTAAACATTAACCAGATATTTATCTTATACTAAGAATATGGTTTATATATTCCATAAGTACTTGTTTTTAAAATAAAACAATATAAACTTTATGTATGTCAAAACAGAAACTTAATAAAATATCTCTAAAAATAACATTAACTATACTGTTTTCAAACTAAAAGAATGATTATAAACTTTATGTATGCAAAACAATAACTTAATACCAATGAATATAAACTTTATGTATGCCAAACCAATAACTTAATAAAATATCTCAAAAGATCACATTAATCATAATAATTAATAGCATAATAAATTCACCAGGATTAAAACACACGAATACATAAATTCAATCTATATATTTTATCATTAAATAATTATTTGTATCACTATTTATTATTAAACACTTATTTGCATCACTAAAACAAAATAACATGTATAGTAATGATCAAAACAAATATTATTAGAATTCTCATGTTTATATTATAACAAATGTTTGGATTGTTTTTTCATCATTCATGTTTTTAGATTTAATCTACTTGTTTCTACTCTTAGTTTTACTTTTCATGGATACGGCTAATTGTATAAATTCAGATTTACTTCTAGTCAAATAAAAATTTGTGTCCATTAGTCGCAACAAAACTTTGTAACTTTATTTAAAATGTGTAAAAGAAAAATATTAATTTCAAATATGAGGTGTTGATGATGGATCAAGGAAAACCAAATCATGGATATGAACATCTTACAACAACTCGTGTTGATAACGTGTTGTAAAACAACGGCCTACTAGCGACTTATATATGAGCATAAGAACAAGTATCAAAGGAACACATAGAGAAAGATAGAATAGAGAATTACTATTCATTGAGATGTAAACATGCAATACAAAGAACTTCTATATATAGTGTTCTTACATTAATACAAAGGACATGAAAAGACGGGAGTTAAAATGTGGATAGTCACCGTAATATAATGTATTTATAACAACTATGTTAGTTACTATAACTATTTTTAACGTTTATGTCGGACATCGTCTCATCACACATGTCCTACATTATATATAATGACACATTTAACTATTGCTAGGTTGCAACAATTTGCTTGAGTCACGCATGCATCTTTACCGGTTAAATGGAAACATACATCAAATCCATTATTAAAAGGTAAATAAATCGTGGTCTCGTGGTATTCCTTCTATAATGGCACCATCATCGTGGCATTCTATCGATGGTTTGCTCGCTCTCGCTCTCGCATCGGCATAATAATTTTTTTTTTTATCATTATGTACTCTGACTTGTAAAAAATAAAATATTAAAAAAGATGTAAACAGAGACAGTTCATATATTTAGTGTTTTTTATAAGTAAGGTGATTCATATATAAAAAGTAATTTGTGTCATTTAAATTTATTTTGACAATGTCATTTAAATTTATTTTGACAAAATTAGCTAGTTTTTATTGTAGAAAATTTAAACCTAGCTTTGATTTAAGGTCGGGATATATGTGTTAAACGGATATTTAAGAAAAATAAGGGAGTTTTCATCACTTGACATGATTTTGATCAAAATTGATGATATGAGTTAAAAAAAATGTGTACTTTAATGACATCTACTTGATAATTTTAATAAGAAAGTTGACTTTAGTAATAAAAGTTACTTGATAATTTTAATAAGAAAGTGATTTTAGTAATAAAAGTTAAATATACATGAACTCCAGATAAATTATTTCTATCATTTAGTTATGTTGTTTGCTACGTACAAAAGACAATTAAATGAAAAAAAAATAGATAAATAAAAAAATCTCCTTCCGTAAAAATAACTTATGCGTAAATTTGAGCAAAAAATTACAAGCTATGTAAGGTTTATCCAATACTACTTGCTCACAAGGAAAATATGTATTTAAATTAATATATTAGAACACTGTGTATTAAACAACTTAAATAAATATAATTTTATGAGTTGAGTTATAATACAAAGAATTTAAAAATAAAAAGTGTAAGAAGCCATTTGAGAGTGACAAGTGTCCTAGGAGGATTCAAGTGGAAAGAGTAATTTTGTCTACAAGATGAAAGAGAATATGCACCTGCAAGTCACATGCTATTTCTCCTCAAATTTTTAAACGTTCGTAACTTTTTATACGTTTATTTTTAAAAAAATTATACTATAAAATGAAGCGTTTTTTATCTTTAATATAAGTACCATAGTTTTATATTTTTCAAAATAAATTTCAAAACCTAGTTGTGTATGACACAATGGACATGACATAAAACACAATGTAAAGTAGATCAAAAACACAATCAATGACAACAGATAAAGACAAAATGGACAACAGACTAAAACACAATGACCATGACCTTGACGTATAACACAATGGCCATAATGTATAACACAATAAGTATCAAACTAAATAAATCACAATTGATGATAACGGATGAAAGACACAGTTGATAACAACAGATAAAAGACACAACGAAGAGCAGATGAAGACACAATGGAATACAAACTAAAAACACAATACACAACAAACTAAAACACAATGAACAAGAAATTAAAACACAATGGACAACATATTAAAATATAATGGATTACAGATTAAACACAATGACCTGAACCAATAACGCAATTTATAGAAAACCCAGATATAACACCATCTTCATTGTGTCATATACTGTGTTATAGGTTCTTATAGAAACGGAATGGGTAGAACCCAAATTAACATTGTGTTATAGGTTTTGATAATAACACAATGTCTAGATACCCTTCTAAAACGTAATGACCAAGACCCAGTTAAAAGACACAATGACCTGAACCTTTAACACAATGTAAAAAAAACCTAATAAAAATGAAAATTTTTATTTTATTTTTATATAACAATATGGTGTTCATATTAAAGATAAAAAACGCTCGCTATTATGGTTAATTTTTTTTAGAAAAATATGTCGTATGAAAAAGTTATGGACGTTTTAAATCGATTGGGGAATTGTCATGTGTCTTGCATGTGGAGAGAGAAAATCTATAAATATAAGATTCTCTTTATGCGCTTCTATTACCTTCTTTTCCTACAATTAATCTGAACCCTCAAAATCTAAGATCACTAAAATCCTCTCACCCTTCTTACTTATTTTACCATTTTTATTTGATTCTTACTCATAATTTTATATAGTAAGCAATAAAAAGTTACATATTTGAAAACTCGTGCATAGCACGGATTGAATAAACATTTGTATTACACGGCTTGAATACATATACTGTAATCAGTTAATACATATCGTCATCAATATATGTTTTTGCAAAAATAAACTTTGGTGTACCATATACTTTTTATAGCATTTTACTTTGTTTTTTATTTATTATTAGCTTAGAAACTTGTTAATAACATAAGTTTAAACATTTTACTTTATTTTTTATTTATTAATAGGTTAGATACTTATGTATTACATGTGATTGAACGATGAAATATTAAATATTTATTAATAAGCAGAAAAACAAAAGATATAGTTAAGAGACGAAATTTTATATGAATAAGAGATAAAAGAAAAATAAAATAATTATATATCAATAATAATTGAAATGAAATTAATACTAATAAATAACCCGTTATACTAAACATTATATATATATATGACAATTATAGGAAGAAATCTTACGTTAGTTAAGAAAACTAAGAAACCCAAATGAATGGATCTCTTTTTGCCACGTGTTACACCTTTTTGCAGACATGTTATGTGTAACAACCAGAGGCTCTCACATGTTACGTATCAGCTTTTATTTTTTTCAGAAAAAGCTGAAAGTCTTCAAAAGTTGTTACACTAACACGATCTGCAAAACGGTGTAACACATGGCAAACTGAGGTTTATTCATTTGGGTTTCTAAGTTTTTTTTAACTAATATGAGTATATATGTGTGTGTGTGTGTGAAGAAAACCCGCTTGAGTTGAAAAAACTCAAAATAACCATATTAACATTTTTCTTTTTTTCTATAAAAGGAATGTAACATAAATAAAGTTGAACATTTTTGTAAAAAAATATAAAATTCGCCAATTAGTTTTTTTAAATGTACAAAATCTGTATGTTACATTTTTTCTTGGACATATATATATATATATATATATATATATATATTATGTAACATGAAAATTTTAACACTTTTTAGAAAAAAACTACTTAGTGTTTTTTTACAAAAATGTTCAAATGTATGTATGTTACATTCCCTATTTTCTTAGAAAAAAAAAACGTTATATAGGGTTTTTACAAAGTTTTTTTTTTAGTTTTTTCAACTAAATGACTTTTCGTTTTATCCTTCCTATATATATATAGCATGATCATTTAGGAACCACCATTTGTGGCAAGAACTGCGGGAACCAGTGTGAACACAGCCAAAACTACTTAAAAACACATAAAAAATTTACATTTTTTCCATTAAAATCACAACTTTTTATTAATATTTTTTTTGACTTTTTTTTTATAAAAAGTTTACGATTTAACTGTAAAAAGTAAAAAAAAAAAACATTTTAGCATTTAGTTTTGGGGTTTAGGAGGTTTTTTTTATTAGGGGGGGGGTTAGGTTTTGAGTAAATTGCACAAAACATCTTTTATGTTTCCTCAAACTTGCAGGTTCCAGCCTTAATGTTTAAAAGTTGCTAAAAACAGCCTTTAAGTTTATTTTTGTTGCGGGTTCAATCCTTTACAGCTAACCACGTTATTTTCTTCAGTTAAGTTCCCTCACATGCATAACATGTGAGGGTATATTCGTCATTTTGTCACACACATAAATCACATTCACCATTCACTTCACAAGCTTCGAGATCCACCCCACATCCGGGTTAGAACTTTCTTCCGCACTCGGGTCAATCCGACCCAACCCATTCTCCTTACCCAACTTCTCAAACATCTTCACCCTCAAATCCCTACCGGATTCAACTCTTTCCATAACCGGTTCCTCCTCCACACACCCTTCATCCCAGATCTCAAACCCTAAACCCCGTCGGACCACGGGTCGGGTCGGAGTCGACGGCAGACTATACAAACCGGATCCAGGAGAAGAAGAACCAAGCCGACCCATTTGCATACTCCACGGAGAACCCGTACCCGTACCCAAGGGTGTGGAGGCTTTTGTAAGCTGCAAACGCCGGAGAGAAGTTAACATATCACTCACCGACACCGACCCAAGTGACCGGCTAAGAGTTCCGGCCACCGGAGACATCGGCGGCGACTCCGACGCCGGTGTAGAAGACTCCGACAACGAGGAAAACAACGTAGGAAACCCATAATCAGCATGTGGGCTCAGAACCCGAAGCTGCTCCGGCGTGTGTGCGAAAAAAGTTCTAACCCGGATGTGGGGTGGATCTCGGAGCGTACAGCGCGTTGAGTCCGGAAAACGAGCACCCCATTTTCTACACCTGTCAATGACGATGCTCTCTGTTGTGAAACCCCTTCTCTCTCTCACACACACAGACACTTCTCTCTCTCTCTCTCTCTCTAGATTGGAATGAGTGATGCAGCAGATCTGCTGCTGGTGCTAGCTAGTATTGTATTGGATCTGGTGTTTCTCTCTCTAGAAATAGGAGAGATTTGGAATGTGATTGGGAAATTGTGTGAATCTTAAACAATTGTGAACATGGACGGTGGCCGGATCTCAAATTATTAAAAGAGTTTGAAGATAAAGAAAGTGGAGAGAGAGAGATGAAAAGACGGTTTTACCCTCACATGCTATGCATGTGAGGCCATTTAACATGGATTAGTAACTGGGTTAGTGATAAAGGATGAAACCTGCAACAAAATTAATCTTAAAGGCTGGTTTTGGCAACTTTTAAAGATTAAGGCTGAAACCAGCAAGATTGGTGAAACTTAAAGGACGTTTTGTGCAATTTACTCTTAGGTTTTTGGTGAGGAATAATTTTTTTGTTGTTGAGATGGAGGTGGGGTGGGTGTTTAGATTTTTGGGTGATGGAGTGAGGGTTAACTGTTTGATTTGAGTTCATTTTAGTTATGTTTACATTGATTTGTTCACATTGATTTTAGGTTCAGTATACTTCGTACACACTCTTCCTATATAGTCCATTAAGTTATTTTTGTAGGTTTAGAATGTACTTTATAGGAAATTAATGGGGTAGTTGGAAATGAAGGAGAATGCTTCTAAGTGGAACAATGATTGACCTAAACACTTGAATATTATGTAATATTTTTCGTTGATGTCATTGTTTTATAATTATAAGTTTTATGTGAATTTTTTTTCCATATAATTATTGTCAGATCAGTTTAATTCTAATAATAATGTCGACAATACTATGCCTATTCATCATCTTTACTCTCGAGTTTTGTTTACAACTTTCATATCTTGTTTATTTGAAGTTAAACATTCTCTTTAAGATATGTTTTTTTTTTTGAAACTTAACTTTCATTGCACACCAAAACCAAAAAAGAAACCAAAGCCCTCTGCACAGCAGAGCAGAGCAGCCTACAAGAAACCAAAAATTACATGCTGAATTTATACAAAGGGTGTTTACACCACTCCATCCAATCCAAATCTATACATTTTTTTCAATATTCAAACCATAAAAAGCCATAGGATTTGATTGACTCAATTATATCTCCACTTTTACCTTCTTTCCTTGAAAATACCTTGTCGTTCCGCAGTTTCCAAATACTCCACGCAGCTATGATAATAATGCCATGGACGACTTCAGCCTTCTCTTTACTAATGTGCAGCTCCTTATGAATCTCCATAAGATCTTTGAAGGAGAAAGCGAATATGGGTGGCAGTTTGCACCAAGTACTAACAAAATGCCACACCACCGTAGCCGTAGCCGTACAACAACCCGTGAAAATATGATCTACTGTTTCAACAGTTTCCCCGCAATACACACAATTCTCTTGCTCCACCATGATGTTCCTCCTCATTAGCCCAACTTTCGTAGGAAGCCTATTAAGAGTAGCTCGCCATGCAAAAATATTACATTTCAAAGGCACCCACCTGCACCAATCAATAACCTGATTTCTGCTATAATCCTCATTATGTATTAAAAGCCTCTTGACTGACTTCACTGAGAATTCGCCCGACTCCTCCCCCAACCACTCCCACTCGTCCATAGCCTCCGAAATAGCGACCGACTGGATAAACGCTTCGCATTCCCGCCACTCCCGCATCTCAGCTTCAGATTCGGGCTCTCTCCGCCAACGCCACCTCCACTCAATACCCTGCCCAGACCTGTCCACACAGCCACTAATTCTGCAGTCCTTTTCCTTCTCTAAACTAAAAAGGTTTGGCCACCTCTCTTTAAGAGGCTCATTCAAAGCCCACTGATCTATCCAGAATCTAATATCGATGCCATTGCCAACCTTTCCTTTGATGAAATTGTGAATCCTCTGACCCGCAACCTTAGACTTTTCCTCCAATCTGATAATATTATTCCAGCAGCTATTTACAGCCTTATTAGATGGTAAAAAAGACCACCTTTTATTATTACCATGGCAAGCCACTACTACCCTTTTCCATAGAGTGGCTTTTTCCGTCCGAAACCGCCAAACCCATTTAGACAGAAGAGCCAAATTAACGTCTTTGAGCTTGTTTATACCCAACCCCCCATATTTATAGGACTCGTGACCCGCTCCCACGCAACCCAATGAATTTTTTTGATTTCATTAGAGCCGGACCAAAGAAACCTTTTCATGATATTCTCCAAACCTTCCAAGACCGCCACCGGAGCTTTTTATAAGGATAAGTAATATATCGGCAAGCTTTCAAGCACGAATTTGATCAAAGTCACCCTACCCCCAATAGATAGGGATCGGGCCTTCCATGTCGATAATCTTGACTCAAAAATGTCAAAAATTGGCCGCCAACTAATAATCCTGTTCATATTTGCACCCACCGTAATTCCCAAATAAGAAAAAGGCGGATTCCCTATGTTGCAGCCCAAACTCGATGCCATATCGGCCACCTCCCCATCCTCCACACCCATACCATACAAGAAGGATTTATTGAGGTTGATTCTGAGCCCCGAACACACATAAAAACATCTGAGAAGTCTAGCGACATTCTTAATGTTTGAAACCGACCACTCACCCATAAGAAGAGCAATGTGCGCGTATAAAAGATGTGACAATACTGGTCCCCCGTTAGGGGTTTTAATGCCCCCAATCACCCCCACGTCACACGCTCTAGTGAACATACAAGAAAACGCCTCCATCACAATAAGGAAAAGAAAGGGGGATAGCGGGTCTCCTTGTCTAATTCCTTTTTTGACATTGAAATTCGAAAGTTGGGCTACCATTTACTAACGCGAAGGATCTAGCCGATTCAAGGATCCCCTTGACCCATTTGCACCAAGCCATGGGAAAACCCATTTGCACCATTATAAAAGAAAACCCCAATTCACATTGTCGTACGCCTTCTCGAAGTCGATCTTGAATAAAAAGAAGTCTTTCTTTTATCCTTCTTTTGCCACGCTATTACCTCGTTTAGCGCCATGGGACTATCTAAAATATATCTATCTTTAAGAAAGGCTGACTGTGTCTCCGAAATAACCGACCCAATAACCCTTTAATTCTGTTAGCGAGTATTTTTGAGATGACCTTGCTGGTCACCCCAATAAGGTTTATCGGTCTATAGTCTTTTAAACCCACTTGTTGCTTGCTTTTTTGAATAAGTGTAATAAAAGAAGAACTACAACCCCGAGAAATCTCATCCTGCTCTTGGAATCGAACCATAATTTGTCTAAAATTTTCCTCAAAAAACCTCCAAAATTTTATAACAAACCTAAAGTTAAAACCGTCCGGACCCGATGCCCGGTCCGAACCGCAATAACACCGCTCGTTTGATCTCCTCCCCTGTGAAGGCGCTCTTGAGACTTTCCACATCAGCTAAAGACAATTTTTTAATATTCGAACATGTCAGAGGGGGTCTATCTCTATACTTTTCCCGAAAGTGGTCCCTAAAAAACGTAAAGCTTCTTTTTTAACTCGACTAGGTTTTGTAATCCATTCTCCACCTACCATAAGGCATGGGATCGAGTTTTTAGCTTTTCTCTTATTTATGCAACCATGAAAAAAGGCGGTGTTATCGTCTCCTTTCAATGCCCAACGCGCCCTTGACCTTTGCTTTAAGTCTCTAGCCTTTAGAAAATTTAATTCACCAATCCCTTTTTACACTCTAACCTGATCCATTTTTCTTCTTCATTCAGCTCCCTATAATCACTAATCTGGTCCAACCCTTCTAATTCTTCCCTCAAAATCGATTCTTGTTCTCCTTCCTTCACTTCCATCTCCTTCTTCAAATCTTTTATGCGCTCCCTAATCAACTTAAATTTTAGGCCCAAGACCACATCTGGGAGACCAACAAACGAAGCCGACTCCAAAGTTTTAACCACCACTTCTCCAAAACCCATTTTATCAAACCACGAGTTAAAATTTCTGAACGGTCTAGCTCCATAATTCAACTGAACCACGGTCAACAGAAGAGGACAATGGTCGGAGTGAAGTCTAGGCAAGGCCCTTAGACAGGCTTCCGACCATCTATTGAAAAAACCATGGCACACCAATATCCTGTTTATCTTGCTTAATTTATTCCCCTTTTCTGCTAGAAATGTAAACCTTCTCCCACGCAGCCCGGCTTCATAAATAAAATTGTTGAAATCCCTAGCGGTCGAGGTATTAAAAAAAGAATTTTTTTCTTTTCTCTCACCCGGCTTCCTGACCGAATTAAAATCACCCGCTATAACCCAATACCCCGACAAACTGTTCCTTATATCCAATATCTGAGCCCAAAGGTTTCTTTTTTCTAAAGCATTTTGTGGAGCGTAAATATTCAGGATATTCAACTCACCTTTCAGCTTTCCCCGATCTACCAGAAGCATCAAAAGTTCTGATCACCCCAGTAGTTTGACAGATCGAAATAAGAAAGATCTCTAAATTGAGTTTCCTGCAAAGCCAAGAAAGAGACCCCATGTCCCCCTCCCTCCTTTAATCCACTGAGCTTTGTCCATGTAACCCAATTAACTGAAATAAAATTCATTTGTTACCTGATTGAATTCCCATCTCCTCTACTGATTCACGGACTAGAGAGACCTGTGACCCTCGAGCTCCGCCCCCCACCATAGCTCCGACCTCTACCGTGATGAAGTCACCTCTTCCTCTACCTGAACCGTCGACTTCCTTATTATCAGATTTCTTTCGTCTGTTAAGATCCAGGTTTCCTTTATCCTTTTAACCCCAACATATCATTTAAGTCAAAAGGATCTTCTAGCCTTGGTCTTTTCTTAGACTTGGGTTGGCCCGTACCTTCTCCTTCATCTAAATGGGCTAACTTCTAGCGGAGATATGGACGGCCGGAGACAGGAGGGGTGGACGTCCCGGAGAGAGGCAGGCGAAGGAGAGATGACCAGAAGGAAAGCTCGGAGAGGTTTCGAATCTATACCAAATTTTATGTCTCAAATCTTCCAGATAGATTTAAAAGAGGTGTTTGGGGCTTACGGAAAAAAGAAAATAACTTCGGATTCATAAGTTTGAAAGACGTATTCAGCTCGCCAAATCGTAACACCTTTATGAATTCAATGTCGAATGGACACTATACCCTTTAAATTAAACTTAAAGAACAATCAAATACCTATATTCTTCTTCGTCGCCCTCTACCCAAATTTATGATCCCAATTTCTTATGTTCGGTTGAAATCTTTAATCTTCGGGAACTCCTTTTTTTTTTTTTTTTGTTCTGGCAACAAGACCTTACAGAACTCCATAGTCTATCCGCCATGTTCAAGCAAGTGCTCATCGTTCGTCAAAACTCAAAAACTTTAACCATCCCCCTATTTATACCACTTAATAGGTGTGTTTACGTGATAAACCCATCCAGCCAAATGATAGTTATGCATAACTACGACATAATAGGTGTGTTTACAGGGGTAGACAAATTGAATGATTTAGCGTCAAAGTCATTAACCTAAACCGAGTACACTTAAGAATGTTTCATGCTTGTAGGGTTGTGAGTCTGGTTAAAACCGGATCGGATTAAGCCCGAAACTTGAAAAATCAAAACTCGATATACTATTGGTATGGTATCTGTCGGTCTTTCCAGGTTGGGTCTGGCAGGCTGGGCCAAACCAAATCCATTTTTGTTGCTTTTAATAAATCTTGCTTTAGAGATGAATATATTGATGGGCCATTAATTTTTGTTGGGCTAAATCGAGATGGTTTTTAGTGGGATAGCTTTTAAGTTTTAACAATAGACTCACAAAAGCTCAGAAACAGAAAAATAATAACCATGGACCGAAAGTATGATTTTTATAATGACAATTAAACTCCAAAATGGGATTAAAAGTTGTACAGGGATGCTGCTTTGAGGACCAGGGATAAATATTTGTCATGAAGGTTCGACGTTGTACCTGCAAGTAGAGGTACACAAAAAAAAAAAAACCCGGATGTGGAACCGAACCCGGTAAAAAAAACCCGGAACTGGTTATTTCAATACCGGGTATTCTATACCCAAAATTGGAACCGACCCTACCTGTAGGTTATAGATAGGATATGCATTTTGATCTCAATACCTGGAACCGAAACCGATAATACCCGATTAACACCTGAAACCGGACAAGAACCGGAATCGGAACGGATTATACCCAGCTATACTCGATACATGATTCTAATATCTTTCTTTTTAATTTATGTTAGTGCATTTATTTTAATTTTCTTACATTATACAATGCATATTTAATAATAATAATAAACAAGAAACACGAGAAAATATGGTAATAAAAAAGCAATAGAGGATAAAAACTACGAAAATATAGAACTAAAAAAATTCAAAAATAGGGTATAAAAACTCGAAAATATGGTATTTTAATACCCGTTTCTTAAGAACCGGAACCAAACCCTACCCGGAACCGGGCACATAGGGTATGGGCTTTTGGTCAAATAACCGGATAACCGGTTCTAACGCTTGAAACGAGAAACCGAAACCGATTCCATAACCAAAACCAATTATGAAAATACCCGGTTTGTGTGCCCCTACCTACAAGTATTCTAACATCACACACAATTTTCTTTCTTACTCTTTGTCAATATCAAGTCCTTGATGTATTGTTTTTATTGGGATAAGCATTTGTTATCAAGTATTGGTACAATCAGTGACGAATTCAGAATAATTTTTGACGGGGGGCACAATTCTGTAGGCGGGTTAAAATGTGTCGAGTTAAAATGGGTCGGGTAAAACTAGATCATACTTATCCACTTAATAATAAATGGATAACAAACCAAGTCGTAATATAAGCTAGTGTTAACTAGATATCAAGTCGAGTCATTATAGATAGGTGATTAATGGATTACATCAAGTTATAATATAAACAATTGATAATCGGATGATGTAATCATGTTGAGTAAAAAATTCGAATACAATATTTTGAAAACCGAGTGACACAAATAGTGGCGGAACCAAAAATAATAAACTAGCGGTACGAATAGAAGTTTATTTTCTGATTTATAAGTGTATGTTTGTTTTTTTTAAGAATGAATACATATACGAATGGTTGTTAGACTTCATTTAACATTATTCAGTTGGTGTTTATGTAATAATCTCTATTCTATTAAAATATATCTAAAAAAGGTATCAATTCAGTTGTATTACATTAAATTAAATACCATTTACCGTCACAATCCTTTACAGACTTTCACTTTCAAATCTGGTTTCACATTAAAAAATTCAAACAAAAATTTTACTTTTAGTTCATCTTCTCCATGTTAACACACGCAAGACAAGAGACCTGCAACCCCTCTACAAGCTTCTTGTTCGCCGGAAAAAAAGGAAAAATTATATATACACACATGCAGTGGGCTGGACGGTGGGCACCGGCCCACCCTGCTCAAAGGTTAAATCCGCCACTGGGTACAATACTTGATATTGTATCGTACCACGTACTGTACCGATAGATTCGGTATGCAAGAATCATTTTAAAAAAATAATGCAAGAAAAACTGTTTTTCAATACAACAAATGCAAGAATCGTTAAAAAATTCATCACCTATCCAATCACCTAAACCCGTCTTCATATGCTTCATTAAGAAAACGTTTCTAAACACTTCCAGTTGCAACCGGTAGAACTAATTATGATGAACTAACGAATATTCAACATGTTTCTTTGTTTCCACCATCATTTTTGCAAGATTAGATATAGTTTTAACATTGGATCGTTCAAAAGTGAAAAAAAGACAGTCTTCTTTTTATTTGGGTTTAAAGAATTGGAGAATGGGCTTAATTAGTTAACCGGTAAGAAACGGGCCTCTAATTGGTTCTTGGGTTAAAATAAGCCATTGACTTTAATTGATTATAGTTCATTGTATATTAATTGGGACAAGTAATTAAACTTAATTACTAAACTATATTTATATAATTTTTGTATTTGGCGAAAACTAGATATTGTTTTTTTAGCAAAATTACTGGGGTCAATCGTAAAAACACATTGGGGCGTTCAAAAGTTTTCTATTACACATTGTATATAATACGCGAAATAGATTGATGTCAGGTGAACCCCAACCTAATTATATATTTTGTTGTTGAAGTATGGGTTGCGACTCAATCTTGTGCATAAGTTAGGCTAATTAGATAGATAGTTGACATTATCGTAATTAAGAAACTATAATAGGTTAAAACATGTGATGAAAATGTCCGGCATATGCTATCAAATTTCTAGAAATAAGTTAATTATCTTCTATTTTGCTAAACCGTGCAATTGAATTGACTAGTTACATCATGGGACACATACTAAAGCTTAAACAAAGGCACGTTCATCACGAGAATTTATTTTTAGTTTTATTTCTAGAAAACTTAAATTTATTTAATATTATTCTTTATGGAAAAATGAATTACCCACGGATTATTAGGGAATAAGCGTCAGTAAAATTTTTTAAAGAAACGTCCAATATATAGTCGTCGGTAAAAGCCATTGTTGTTCTAGCGAGAAAACATCTATTGCGATGTTGCCGGCAATCTGTCGCTCAGTATTTCATTGGTGATCTATCATTAATCCATCAGAAATCACAATACCCACAACCTAATTTCCAAGGGATTATTGTTGGTACCCACATTCATCAACGATTTTTTGGTGGATCTCTCTATTGGTGAATGTCACTTTCTTTTTGTGAAATTCTATTTAAAAAAATGGTAACTTTGTAGAATAGTAACTAAGTTTTAAAAGTGTTCAATTAGGTCACTCAAGTTTCAAAAGTGTTCCAATCAGATCACTCAACATTTATTTTTTATTAAAATTAAGGGGTTTTTCATCCATTCCATAGGTAATCGTGGTGATGTGAATTTTTGTTTCTTTTTTCCCTTTCATTTGATGTTAACGTCCATGATGACGGGGAATTTTAACTTGTTTTTTTTAAATTTTTTAATGTAGTTAAAGTGTTTTTATTTTTAAGAAATAAAATTTCATATATTAATATAATCCGACGCTAGCATCTTATGCTCTATTTTTATCTTGACTCATAAAAGAATGACATGACTCGATTTGAATGTTAAGTTATCTAATTGGGACAAAAATGATACGAGTGACCTAATTAGAACACTTTTGAAACTTGGTTACTATTCTCTAACATTTCACCCGTCATGAAATAGCTTGTTAAGCTTATAGTAAACACAATCTTTAGTTTAAGTTTTATTTAAGCTCGGCTCACTTCACATGTTTTATTTCATCCATGCTGAAAATGTTTGTAAATGCATTAAAGTTATTTGGGATATTGATTTTAATAATCCCAATTTTCACCAATTGGCCGACAATAATTCCAACTTCAAAAATTCTCTCTGACAATCTCAACTTGTAAGAATTGGCATCCATCAATCCTTTTCTAACTGGGTTAGTGATGTGCGTGAATTATATATATATATTTTAATTGGATTTTCATTCACACAAATTTAGTTTTAAAAGGTTTTTCACCTAAAAGCTAACTACACACACAAAGGGCAAGTGTACCCATCGGGAGGTAATATAATTTGTCGGTAAGAACCGGATATCAATCCGTGGACGCGGTGTCTCGATACTAAACTTTTGTTATTTTAAAGCCTTTTCAATTGATGAGTTGATTTTGTTTCTAAATTATCATGCAAAAATAACAAGCTACCAACTAAACTAAGGAATAACAATATCTAAAAGAGGTTGCCTAAACTAAGTATCCACTAACAAACATGTGACAACTAAAGGAAGAGACTAATGGTGATGCAAGATTCAAATTTAACTAAGTCTCCCCAAACAAGCTTCCTAGTTTATAATCCTTAGGAAAACTAAAATGAATAACATTCTAACCACCTAAAAACTATTATTTTTGAGCTCACTTGCTAAGTTAATATTAATTTTAAACAAGAGTTAATTGTTTGTCAAAACTCCTAACTCTACAATTTTGGGAAAATTACCATGAACAACATAACAATCACCCTAACTTGCTTTCAAGTAAGTAGCACTATCACCATGTTCTTGACAAAAACCACAAGCATGGTCATGCTAGATAACAATCTTGGCCAAAAATCATCAATCTAACACAAACACAACTATAGAATCCATGTAAACATTACTATGATTTTTTCAAATCTAAATGCAAGAATTCCTACACATGCTCAAATCTCCATTCTAATAATGTTAGCAATCACCATTCCTAGTATCATGCCATGAAAACATACTAACAAGTTAACAAGATTCAACAATCATAATCTCTACCTGGGCTTTCCAACACAACATGTAAATACTTATGACCAAACTTCAAGAATAAAGATTTAAACATACATAAGAACTTCAAGAACAAGATTCAGGCACTACTATTAAGATTAACAAAAATAATCACCACATCTACTTCCATAATCATCACATGTTCATAAGCTTCAACAAAGTTTAAGCAACACAAATGTTTAGCCCATAAGGCTCATAATGACCAAATCAAAGACAAGAAAGCACAAATTGTTCGTAATGAAACTAGTAAGCTAACCAACTTAAAGACAAGATTAAATGGTGTTTGAGTAGATCTTCAAGTGTAGTAATCCTCTACAAGGCTTCCTCTTGGCTCCTACACACTTCAAAGGTCAGATTCTTGAGATAAAACTTCACCAAAATGCTCCAAATAGAGCTTAAACCACTTTATTTATGCTACTGGGAGTTTGGCACGACCTGCCACTTGGCACGGTCGTGCTTGGTAAGTGTCAGAGTGCCTTTTTCGAGTGTTAACTTGTTTGCTAGCCATTTTGGGAAAAATCCCACTCAAACGTTTCTGAGTTGGCACGATTGTGCCAACCATTGGCATGGTCGTGCTTCCCGGTAAAGAATTCGAAAATGGCTGAAATGATCCCGGGAATAAGCTGATCTTCAGACTGGTTTGGCTTGGCACAAGTCGTGGCCAGTCGTCAAATCTTCCTGGTTCGCCTAGAATCTGAGCGTGCTGATGAGAGTGTCGATCAGGGTTGGCCTGGCACGGTCGTGCCATATCTGGCAGTTTGTTGGAAAACTCCGTTTTTGCTCCAAAAGCCTCCATTTCAACATGGGCGAAGCCCGAACCTGTATTTTCACAAACAACTCAAATGAGTACCAAAATCAATGAAAATACGACAAGTTCTCGCGTAAACGGGGTCTATTTAACGTTTTAATAATGTATAAATTCTTATACATCAGTTAGTTTTTTTGTTGACGATGGCAGCTTACGTGGCACAAACCTAGTATTTGATGATGTGGACAAACTTAGTGTTTGGATTTTAATAATCCCAACTTTCACCACCATCAACAACCACCACCACCACCATAAGCCGCCACCCACCACCACCTCCACCAGCCGCCACCCACTACTACCACCATCATCCACCACCATCAACCGCCACCCACTACCGCACCACCAAAAAATAGGTGGGTGGCGGCTGGGGTGGTGGTGGTGGGCAGCTGATGGTGGTGGCGGCGCGATGATGGGTGGGGGCGGTGATGGTGGGGCGGCGGATGTGGTGGCGGCGATGGTGGGCGGCGGTTGATGGTGGTGGTGGCGGCGGTGTGGTGGGGCTGATAGGTGGGTGGCGGCGGCTGATGTGGTGGCGGTGGTGGTGGTGGTGGTGGCGCGGCTGCTGATGCTGGTGGCTGATAGTGATGTGGTGGTGGGTGGGGCTTATGGTGGTGGTGGTAGTTGTTGATGGTGGTGAAAGTTTGGATTAATAAATCCAAACACTAAGTTTGTACCACATTAGCAGCCACATAGCAGCCACGTCATCAAATAACTAGGTTTGTGCCACGTAAGCTGCCACGTCAACAAAAAAACTAACCCAGTTAGAAAAGATAATAGAGGCCAAATTCTTACAAGTTGAGATTGTCAGAGGGAATTTTTGAAGTTGGGCATTATTGCCAGCCAATTGGTGAAAGTTAAGATTATTAAAATCTAATATGCCAAGTTATTTTCATACAATGTTATAATGTAAAAAACCATATAAAGTGCCACATCCCCCCTCAACACTCTCTTCGACCTCACATTTTTAGCGATATATTATAAACAACTAGAATTGTTTTCCCCGCATTGCGGGGTCGGTCTTCTTAACATAATTTGAGCGTACTAATTTTTTTTGTAATTGCTTATTGGTTAAATATAGACCAACTGAAAACGTCCATATAATACGCATAAAAACTATTATGCATGACTCATTTCAAAATAATTTACGTCAAAACGTAAACGAACTTGAATTTATACCGAAACGAACATAAAAATAAGCACGTAAAACTCAACGGGGTCAAAATATCATTACGTCGAATTATAAACCAACTTGAATTTATACCGAAACGTACATAAGCCCCATAACGTAGACCAACAAAAAACGTCACTAAAAATACCACCACAACTTATTATATTTGACATGACTCGTGAAACGTAAAACAATTCGAATTTATACCGTCCAATGAAAAAGTATTGTGTTTGACATGACTCATTTTGAAAAAAAAATTACCTCGAAACTAAACCAACTTGAATTTATACTAACACAGACATAAAAATAATCACGATAAACTCAAGTAGGTCAAAATGACATTTTACAGGGTGTAATGTGTCAATGTTAAAAGTTGAAAGAGGTGAGGTTAAGAAAAACAAATAAAAGCATTGCGGCAATTTGTTTTTAAAATCTTAACGTACGAAAAACGCATTTAATGACGATACTTTTAGAAAACAACACGAAAAGATATGTCGCTGTAGACACGTATGTTAAAAAAAAGCATAAATATACTGAAAAACCAAAATATTATTTTTAGTGAATAATAAAATAAGAAAAATACCACCCAAATTGAAATATTTGACTGGCCAATGAAAAAGATCAAATTAAAAACAAAAGATTAAAAGTTAGGAGGTTGAGATGAATGAAAGTTAGGGTGTGTCATCTATGAGCTCAACCATTCCACAACAGAGGTTATTAAGTCAAGAGTTCTTTAAAAAAAAAAAAACCTTTGTGGCAAAATTAAAAAGTAAAAAGGATCCTTGTTAAGTTTGTTTTTTTATATATATAATAATAATTTCAATTACTGCCACATCCCCTCTACACTCCCTTCAACCTCACATTTTTAGCTATATATTATTTTATTTTAATATTTAATACATAGATATCACTTAATTATAAATTAAATGTAGAAACAACTATTTTCTAACGAATACTGAAATTTTTGTAAGTTAAAGATTCAATATAATATTTTATGGTAATTAATATAGTTTCAAATTCAATATCGTATCTAAATTTCCAACCTAATTTTTGTTATTATTATAATTTTAATTTATGATTTAAAATTATCCTAATAATCATCCTTTAGAAACAAGTTTACTATTAAATTAAATAATATTTTTAGATAATATAAATAAACATATAGAAAACTCAATTTAAAAAAATCGATATAAAAAAAATAAATACGTGTAATTTTTTATTTAACGTTATATCATTTTATTCATCCTCATTGTAATACACGAGATCAAAGAAAACAGTATTCTCTCGTTGTATATTTCACGATAACAATAAATAAAATACAAGAATAATCACTATTTAGAGTTGGTTTATTTTTAAGATAGCCAGTGTTTTCAGATGGTCTGTACGTGACTTTTTCTAGAGTCAAAAGTAGAGCTGGATTTAAAATGGAATTGTTGATAAAGATGGTAATCATTCAAGTAGGACATCCAATGTTGTCTACAAAGAAGTTGTTAGAGATTTATAATTTGTATTTGTATTAATAGATTTGTAAATTATAAATGTAACATCTATTTGTATTTTTTATTTATTACAACATTTTTGATACCCTACCCCGTATAATACATGGGTCTATTTCCTAGTCTCTTAACATATATGTCTTTTGTTTACAACTATTATATATATATATATTCTGATAAAAATATTTTTCCTTAGGCTCCCACTATTTACACACCCTTATAATCTTATTTTGCCACCATTAGGTTTATACAACTCGTATGGAGGTATACGGGTCGTATAGGCGATGGTTGCACAAACTTAAATGTCAGGGAATGTCTTTTTTGTTTTGATCCATACGGATCGTATAACATTATACGACCCATATAATGTTATACGACCCAAGACATTATTTTGTTAATTTTTTTTATTAGCGATTTTGATGTTTTTGAACCTCTATACAAGTTGTATAACCCTATAAGACCCGTATAGTGTAGATCTGGTATCTTTTTTTGTAATTTACTTTAGTAAATTTAGAACGAAAACGTATAAAGAGTTTTTGTTAAGATACGAGTTTATTAACGGTTTTATTAAAGATGAGTTTATTAATTAAAAACGTATAAGTTTTTAATAACATACGAGTTTATTAACGATTTTACTTTAGTGAAAAATGTATCAGGAGTTTAGCCAATTAGTTGCGTTAAACGTTCAATTATTAACATACGAGTCTATAATACGCGCCGATTATGTTACAATACCAACTTTAACAATCACGATACACTAACACAATCTAACACATAAGATAAACATTACGATAACAATCATCAAAACAAAAGAAGATAAACATTTACAATGATATATACCATGTTCCAAATAAAAATAAAATATTATCCACTATTGCGACACGAACATGGTGGTAATGGATGTGCAACTTCTGGTCATGGAGGGATTGCTACGACGGCATTTGTCATTGTCGCCATCGTCCCTTCCGACATCCATTGTGGCGATCGACTCCGTATATCGGCCACCTGAGACTCGGCCCGTATCAACCTCTCCTCAAACCCCAGCGAAGGCACCACATCTGGTCTTACGCTCTGTCGCTCGTACAGTTGATCACAACCTTTGTAATGTCATATTATTATATATGGGTCGTATAACCCTATACGGCTTGTGTAAAGGGTGTCAAAATAAGATATTAATGTATCTTTATTAACACCCTTTCCTTATAACTAGCAATAAGACCCGCGCGCGTTGCAGCATGGGTACATTGCAAACATCGAATGGATTAGTTAAAACGTTATGTAATGTGTCACCCATGTATAAATACGTGTTCCGTCATATCCTATATAATTCAATATAACCTACATAAGAATTATACTTAGACCAAAAAGTAAAGTAAATCGAATTCATGCTGTATAAAAAAACGGAATCAAACCCGGGTTGGTTCGTTTAATGGGTTCGACCTAACAACTTCACCACCTTTACCTTTGCATAAAGACTTAACGGTGTCAAAACGTACAATATTTCTTATGTTAAAACGCAGACCAACTAAAAACGTATTATATTTGACCCGGCTTGTTTCCGGTAAAAGTACATCGAAACGTGAATTTGTACCGGCATATATATGAAAAAAAACACGTGAAGAAATCGTTCTTTTTTTCAAGTAAAAGAATGATAATACAGGGGTTAACTTGAAAGTTAGAAACTAAATGCACATATTATATTTAATCCTACTAATTTTCAAAAATTTAGGTCGAAATGTGAATTTATACCGACAAGTATATATAATAAGCACGTGCGAAAATGGTTTTTTTACATGTAAAGAATGGAAATTACGGGATGAACTTGAAACGTAGAAACTAAAGAGGGTAAAAATGACATTTCGTAAAAACTTTAGAAATGTAGGGGTGAAAATGTGTACTCTCAAAGTTTGGGGTGCTTTGGTTGGTGGCAAAGATGTGGGGGCAAAATTGTGACATTCAAAGTAAGGGGTGGTTTTGACTTTTTTGAAATTTAAGGTGCCGGTGGCATAAAAGCCATCGACATTTGTCAATCGTCTATACATATAATAAAGTAAACCAATTTAAGACACACGGCAATCATTGAGGCTATCTAAAAATTTATTTTTCCGCCTTAAACATAATCCTTTTAGTTTCATAAGATAATCCTAAATTCAAAAAAAAAATATTAATCCTTAAATATTGGAAAAAATAAATTAATACCTACTTAATATTTTTATCCAAATTTTAATTTTCAAATTCAAAGCTTATTAATATCGATTACATTTTATTAATATTATTATACTTATTTTTGTAATTTATAACTAGATTATATTTTCTTAATATTGTTATACTTTCTGTTTCTATTTAATGTTGTTATACATAAATATTATATTTTTTAGTATAACTATTAATATATTTGGATGACAAAAAGTAATATTGTTTTATTAATATCATTATTATCACTGCTATTTGTATTATTTATAATTGCTACCATTATTATTATTATTATTATTATTATTATTATTGTACCTTTCTGATATTGATATATTTGTGTATGAGATTTTAATCAAGTTACCGGAAAAGTCTACGAGCCAGTCTAAGGGTGTGCGTAAGTAGTGGTCGTTTTTACTATCAACACCTAATTTTGTTATGTTGCATGGTGTCACACCCCAACCGATGGCGGAAACATCGGGATGAGACGAACAAATCGCTCAAAGCATCATAACACTAATAGTGTCGAGATAAATTAAATCGAATTGCATAAATTGACTAAAACTCCATACATTGTCTCACAGGAAATAAAACATAAAATAACAATGTTTATTTTAAAATGCGTTTCTAAAGTCCATTCTAACTTGTTTCTTCACTTCATCTTGACTATCATCCTGCAACATGTATTCAAATATATCAATAAAAATGTTGACGAGCATACAAGTTTGATGCATAGCATAATGAGTAAAAATGATTAAAATCATACCCAAGCATGTAAAAAATGAGCAAGTTGTCACACCCCGACCCGCAGCGGAAAAGGTGATCGGGGCATGATTGGGTTTTCATCAAAGCTCATGACATTTATTATAATTTTTCATATTTATTATTACAATTTAAAGGAAATCATACAATCATATCATACTAGTACATCATGTTCTATTCATCTTTCTAGCCTTCATTATTTTTCTTCTAAGACACTTTTTCTATGTTTTCCTTGCTTCATCATGCCCACCTGTATCATGTGTAAAAATGGTTTTTGGATCAACAAAAAGTTGGCGAGTGAATCCTATTTAAAACATTTAAACGTGTTTATTGAATTGATTATAAAATAAAGTGCATAACCACATATGAGTAAATGTAAATGTAAATTTATTCACAAAACACTTAATATTAAAATATTGCACACACATACAACAATAGATTGTTTTGAGGCACGCGTTGTTCAACTCGTCTCCCATGAGGAACTGATGGGCCTAATGAACGAGTTTTGAGGCACGCGTTGTTCTACGAACTGATGGGCCTAATGAATGAGTTTTAAGGCACGCGTTGTTCAACTCGTCTCCCACGAGGAACTGATGGGCCTAACTAATAATTTGCATACAACTTGACATTATGTAATACATAACAACAAAAAATATTTACATTCTAAGTTTAGATCATAATATGGTATAGCACGAGTTTTGAATAAGCGAATTAGTTTAAGTGACACATGATACACCCCAAAACATGAATAAAAAGAGGAATTTATAAGAATTCACTCACAGTGGTTGCGTTTCTTGGATTGATTATGAATGCGCACGAATTTGGATTTAACCACGAGAGAAACTAACCTAGATAATAACATAACGGTTCAGTGAGTAAGCGGATTTTATTAACCAATTTTAATAGGATTTTTGGATATATTTTTGTGAGTTTAAGGCTATTTTCTAACTTTAAAAACGTTTATTTTTAAGTATTTTTAATTGATTTTTAAATTAAATAAATAAATAAAAATATAAAAAAATGTTGACTTTGACCGTTGACCGTTGACCATGACTGTTGACCGTTGACCGGTCCGGTCGGTTATATTGTTGCACTGAGTGAGATTCGAACCGGTGACCTCTCGTACGCGTGCACGCAGCTCTACCAACTGAGCTACGTGTCTAACCCGAAATATTTCTGTTTTTAATTATATTTATACAATATTTAAGTTAATCCTAAAATCATTTATTTAAAAAGGATTTAATTGTATCGAACCGGTGATCTCAACAGGTCTCGAACCCGGGACCTGTGGTTTAGTTTGGCACACAGTCCATCGCTGGACTGTGTGTCTAACCTGGTTAATATTCTGATTTTTATTATACTTAACATCTTACAGTGAGTTAACCCGGTTCGGTTTTAAAAAAAACATTTTTATTTCCGAGGATAGGGTCGTGATAGGGATCGAACTCGAGACGTGTGTTTCATGTTTGCACACAGTCCACCGCTGGACTGTGTGTCTAACCCGTTTATTATTCTGATTTTAATTAATCTTATAACCATAATCAACTTCGTCTTCTTCGCTCAAGAACACAGACGGCGATCATTCAACTGTTACTTGTTAAATTAAATTAACGAACTTTATAAGCGATTGTAATGTGATGAATAGAAAGGGTTTGGGGAAAGAAAGTACTGGAACAGGTTGTCTTTTTCAGAACTCCGGCAAAGATCGTCGGCTCTGTTTTGTGAACTCCCTCTGTTCGGATCAATTAACAGTTTTGATTGATTAGATATGAAATTGAATTACTGAGTAACGATTATCAGGAGGTTTAGATGATCATACCGATTAACAGCGTGATTTCGGAAATTCCAGCGATTTTCCGGCGAGTACAGAATATCCGACAACGTCGTCTGGGATTGATTCTGGGTGATGGATTGAAGTTAGCAATAGTCTAACAACGGATTGAAACAGAAAGAGTCGAGGTATTTACCGTTTTGAGGTGAGTCTCGGTTTTCCGGCGACTTGCAGAGAATTCCGGCAATGTATTTCTTGCGACAGAGATTCTTCAGGGAGTTTAAGGTGAGTGTGGGTGATGTCGGTATGAGCTCTAAAAATCTTATTTTAGAATAAGCAGAAAGGATGGAATGAATTCGGTTTTCCGGCGATAATTTCCGGTTAATTTGCAGAGGATTCC
The DNA here is from genome assembly GCA_947069175.1 of Scalesia atractyloides. Taxonomy (NCBI): domain Eukaryota; kingdom Viridiplantae; phylum Streptophyta; class Magnoliopsida; order Asterales; family Asteraceae; genus Scalesia; species Scalesia atractyloides. Next base: position 36,451,556 of record CAMTDV010001634.1, read on the forward strand.
GGCGACTGCGGCGAGGTTTTCTGAGCGAAATGGAGAGTGTAATTTTGATAAACTCGCGAGCTCAACTGATGAATAAAGTATAACTCAGATTTAATTGCATTTCTGGTTTCGAATTCAACATTTTTCGGTTATGGTTTGATGATTTGAATGAGTGACATTAAGGTTTTTCAGTTATAACCGGCGTTGATGTAAATGCATCCGTTATAACAAAAGAAAACGTCAATGATTGACGAATTCGTCGGGATTTCCGGCGAGAGTGATTTGGGCGCGCTGAGTGACAGATTTTGACTTCGAGTTTTATATTAAGTATTAATTGTTTCAGTATTTCACCAAGTAACACAAGTGGCGGAGTGGTAGGATGTGTGTGAGTTAAGACTTTGAGAAACATCCGGCTGACCCGGGTTCGAAACCCGGCATCAGCAATGTATTTTTATTTCATTATTTTTAATAAATTTTCAATTATAAATTTTAAATTCTAATATATTTATTAATTATGTATCGTATAAAATTAATTTGAGTATTAAATACGCAACGAAAATTTTAACTGGATGTTCGGTTAATAAACGAAGCGGGTTTGGTTAACCCGGTTTTTTGACGGATGTTACAGTATCCCCTACTTTTAGAAATTTCGTCCCGAAATTTAAGTAGTGGCATGTTTGACTCAAAAGGATGGTGTTTTAATTTGACAATTGCATACTTAGAAGGGAGTAAGAGTTTAAATTTTTGTTTGAGGCGGTAACGTTCCTTGTAAGGGTTGAATACCCTGCTACAGGAATCGCTTTTTGTTGCCTACGATAAATAATATTGATAAACAGAGTTGATTGACCAAGTATAATTTTATGCATAAGAGTTTTGATGCGTTTGGAAAGATAAGGTTATATCCTAAAACAAAACTTCTACTACTAAAACCTACATGGAACTTCTCATAACCGCCTGACAATGCCTCTGATCCTTTGGCAAGAATACTTATATATAGGAAGTACTAGTGGCGTATCCACCATATTCTTGTCAAATTTTCATTGGTTTTATCAGTAAATTATGGTTAGTCCTATGTGACTCTAAAACATAACAAACACAACAACCAAAGCTTGAGTCTTAATTCTGATAGTATACATGTTTTGAATGATGACAGTACCTCTCTCGTTTGTTATGATGGATGTCACACCCCGACCCGCAGCGGAAAAGGTGATCGGGGCATGATTGGGTTATCATCAAAGCTCATGACAATTATTATGCGTTTCATATTCATTAATACAATTTAATGGAAATTTACAATAAAGATTACAACATGTTCTAGCTATCAATCTAAGCATCTTTGTTCTCTTCTAAGGCATTTCCTATGTTTTCTTTGCTTCAACCTGTTCACCTGTATCATGTGTAAAAAGGTTTTGGATCAACATAAAGTTGGCGAGTGAATCCTATGGAAAACATTTGAACAAGTTTATCCAATTGATTATAAATAATGTGCATAACCACATATGAGTAAATGTAGATGTAAATTTATTCACGCAACACATAATATTAAAAATTTCACACACATACATCAAATGATTGTTTTGAGGCACGCGTTGTTCGACTCGTCTCCCACGAGGAACTGATGGGCCTAATGAATGAGTTTTGAGGCATGCGTTGTTCTACGAACTGATGGGCCTAATGAATGAGTTTTAAGGCACGCGTTGTTCAACTCGTCTCCCACGAGGAACTGATGGTCCTAAATAATTTGCATACAACTTGACAATATGTAATACATCACAACCAACAATATTTACATTTTAAGTTTAGATCATATAATGGTATAGCACGAGTTTGAATAAGAGAATTAGTTTAAGCGACACATGATACACCCCAAAACATGAATAAAAAGGGGAGTTTGTAAGAATTCACTCACAGTGGGTGCGTTCGGTTGATGATGTTGAATGCACGCGAAGTGGTTTTAACCACGAGTGAGATCAACCTAGATAAATCGCATTATGGTTTGGTAAGTAAACGGATTTTATTAATCTATTTTAGTAGGATTGTTGGGTGTATTTTTGTGAGTTCGAGGCTATTTTCTAACCTTAAAAATGTTATTTTTAAGTATTTTTAATTGATTTTTAATTAAAATAATTAAATAAAAATAATAAAAAAATTTGACTTTTTCTGACCGTTGACTTGACCGTTGACCGTTGACCTGACCGTTGACCGGTTCGAGTGCGTATTGTTGTGCGCTGAGTGAGGCTCGAACCCGAAACCTCCCGTACGCGTGCACGCAGCTCTACCAACTGAGCTACGTGTATAACCCGTTATATATCTGATTTTAATTATATATATATATATATTAATTAGATTTAAACAGAAATCCTTTATTTTAAAACGATTTTTAATCCAGAGAACCGGTGCGCTCCACAGGTCTCGAACCCGGAACCTGTGGGTTGTGTAACACACCGTCCACCGCTGGACTGTGTGTTTAACATGTTATATAATCCAATTTTTATTATACTTAAATACAAACTGAACATTTCTTTTTCTGCCTTAAATAAAAAGAGAGATAATTGTCCGAGTCGGTGCAGAAGACCGGACTCGAACTTGCGTCCCGTGATTAAACATACACACAGTCCACCACTGGACTGTGTGTCTAACTTGGTTATTATTCCGGTTATTAATATACTTAACATATACATAAAATGAATCCGGTCCAGTTAACAAAAAAGGAAATTTTTATTAAGGCAGCGGTGTGTGGAAACAAGATTCGAACTCGAGACCTTTGCGTTTAATGTGCACACAGGCCACCACTGGACTGTGTGTCTAACCCGATTAATAACTTGATTTTAATTATACTTATATGATACAGATACTTCATCTTCTTCGTACATGAACCAGAAACCGGAAATCTGATATGTTAAAAACGTTTTAACAGAATCTGGGTTGCATAAAAGTTTAGAACGTATTAAACATAAGATATAGAAGAGTTTAGAGGCTTTATACCAACTGGAAGCAAGGTTTCGGTTTTCCGGTGGCCAAATTCCGGCGAAAAGCAGAAAAATTCCGGCGACTGAAGGGACTTCCGACGAACAGAACAAAGATTTTGAGTGGTGCGAGTTCTCTTGTGATAGGTTGGGTTGTATTTATAGCGTAATAAGTCAATCCCTGATTTTGGTAAAGAAAATTTGGCCGACTTGATTTCCGGGGATTGGTCTTTAACTGTTCGATTGAGTCTGACCAATTGATTGTAAACGGTTTTTCTTTAGTCTCTTGATCGCGAAGAACAGAAACGGAAGCTTGATTGATGCCTGATTTCAAGTTCGGCTGATGCAGGGCGCCGATTTTGAATTCGGAGAAACATGATATTAATTAAATGATTCTAATAATTAACAAAAATCACAAGTGGCGCAGTGGTTGATCGGCTGGGTGATAAGTTGTTGTTGAACCGGTACAGACCCGGGTTCGAAACCCGGCAGAAACAAAACATTTTTATTTTGCGATTTTTAACAGTTTTTCAAAAACTAATTATATAACCCGTATAATAATTGATTATGTATCGTTTAAAATTATTTTGGGCATTTAATTCGCAACGAAAATTTTAACTGACTGTTCGGTTGATAAATGGAGCGGGTTTGGTAAATCCGTTTTTGACGGATGTTAAAATGGAGAGGTTAGTCCATGTAGAAGTGAGACACAGCTCAACTTCTTTAAATGATGAGACTGAGATACATCGTGAGGTATGATGATATGAATGTTAAATCAATGAGTATAAAACAAAACTGAAATAGTAATTCGCATTAAGATTCTTGGATAAATTTCCAATTTATAATTGAGACACGTGAAAATTGAGATAACATAAAGAAAAACATAAAAACGAAGCGGGTGTAGTTGAATCTTGAGTTTTGGTGAAGGAGACTAGTTGGGTGGTTCGTTTGGGCCGTCATTATCTTCAACAGGATTGGCGTTGATGTTGTAAACTCTTCCTCTTGCTGGTGGCCTAGTGGTTAGGTTTTCTTGATTTGCTTGGTTAACTGGGTTTGCTTGAGCTTGGACGTTTATGATGTTAACCAATCGAGGGCACGTGTTTCTAAAGTGAGTAGGGTCGCCACAACTAAAACAAGCTCGAACATATGGGAACATGGGGTATTGGGGTTGTTGATATGTTTGGATCATGTTTTGAGTAGGGGGTGAGGTTTGGTTTTGAGAGGTGCGGCAAACCTTGCTCAAATGACCATAGCGTCCACAATTCGCACATAGTCGACAAGGTAAGGTAGAGGGATGGTGATAAAAGCAGGTGTTGCATTGAGGGTGAGGTCCAAGGTAAGGTTTCTTATTTGGGTAAGTTGAGTTGGGTGCTACTTGAGTGATTGGGATAGCTTGGAGGGGTATGGCTTGTGAGGCTGGTTGATTGCGTTGGGTGACAGCAAAAGTTGCCCATCTCGTTTTCTCTTAGAAATGGGTTGAGAAGGGGATTCGGTTTGGGTGGAGTTTGAGGTTTCAGTTGATGCTTTATCCTTCTTCTTCTCCTCCTTGAAGTCCTTATTCCGTATGCGGTTTTCGGTGAGCTCTGTAGCTAACTCCATTGCTGCTTCCAAAGTTGCAGGTGTGGTACTTATTACAGAGTCTTGAATTTTTGAAGGAAGACCTCGAATGTAGTGCTCGATCAAACGGTAAAGAGGAGTGAACAAGTTGGGAACCATTTGATTTAACTCGAGGAATCTCTTGTTGTATGTGGTGTGGTCGCCTTCCTTTTGTTCAAAGAATAGAACTCATCCTCCAATTTCTTGATTTCGCTTCTTGGGCAAAACCGTCTTGTCATGATTTCCTTCAACTCTTCCCAAGTCAAAGTCATAGCATCTTCAACACCTCGTTTGGCCTTCTCTGTATTCCACCATGTAAGTGCTATTCCAAGTAAACAACCAGTAGCATATCGCACTTTGCGATCATCGGAGCAATCGCAATTTAGAAAAGTGTTTTCCATTTCTTCAAATCAATGGAGGAGTGCGGTGACACCTTCAGTCCCTTCGTACTTTGGAGGGTCGCAGGATTTGAAATGCTTGAAGGTGCATTTAGTGGCTTTTGGGGGAGGATTGACAATGTTTTGATCTTCTTGATTGACGGGATTACCGGTAAGGGCTTGCTGGACTTGAACTACAATGTTGGGTATTACGGCAGCCATTTGTTGAGCGATTTGGGCAGCCATGCGCTCGCGGGCTTTTCCTGATCTCATCTTCCTACGAGCGTAATTAGAAGACATCTACAAGGAATACATATCAAGAGTATGAGTTGGATGTTTTAGGGATCATGTGTCGTATTTAGGAATGAACATTCATAAAATAAATATAGAATAATAAATCTACTACATCCATAGGATGTCTTGGGCTTTGCTCGTAATTGGGCCTTGCATGCCGCCATACTTCACCTTCGTAATCATGTGGGCCCCATGATTACCGGGTTTTTCATATGGTTCGCATGTGTTAGCCTGGTTACGTACACTAAAACCCGGAGAAAATCGAGAAATATGTATGTAACGTATGATACTCGGAATGTATCCAGGTGTGGACACTGTGACACCTCAAAGTGGGGTTAGTTCGAACGACGTTTGGTGTGACATGCTTTGGCCTAATAGGTCCTTTGTACTCTCATCGTTAGTCCCCAGGTAGGCAAACTGGTCCGTTATATTGGATTTATACGAATGCCAACCTAGACAGGACGTTCCGACTACCGGTACTGGTACCCTTACAGTTACTACATGCCGTCGCAGAACTCGCTTTGATGAGATTTGAAAAATGAAAAATGCGACAAAATCTTGAATAACGGAAGTATGAAGATGATTTGAATATGTGAACATTGAAATATGTATGATGAATATGTATGTAACTATGTATGTTTGACTGTAAGTATAATTCACTATGTATCACAAAATATAATATTGGAAGTGTTTGCATGTATTTGTGTATGTAATAAATATGAAAGAAATAAACATCATGAGTTTGCATGTAACCACATAAACAATTAAAATCTAATCAACTATAGTATAGGCTCTAAGGGTCTAATAACCTATCCTATATCCCTATAGTCAAAAGCTCTGATACCAATCTGTCACACCCCGACCCGCAGCGGAAAAGGTGATCGGGGCATGATTGGGTTTTCATCAAAGCTCATGACATTTATTATAATTTTTCATATTTATTATTACAATTTAAAGGAAATCATACAATCATATCATACTAGTACATCATGTTCTATTCATCTTTCTAGCCTTCATTATTTTTCTTCTAAGACACTTTTTATATGTTTTCCTTGCTTCATCATGCCCACCTGTATCATGTGTAAAAAATGGTTTTTGGATCAACAAAAAGTTGGCGAGTGAATCCTATTTAAAACATTTAAACGTGTTTATTGAATTGATTATAAAATAAAGTGCATAACCACATATGAGTAAATGTAAATGTAAATTTATTCACAAAACACTTAATATTAAAATATTGCACACACATACAACAATAGGTAAATTTATTCACAAAACACTTAATATCAAAATATTGCACACACATACAACAATAGATTGTTTTGAGGCACGCGTTGTTCAACTCGTCTCCCACGAGGAACTGATGGGCCTAATGAATGAGTTTTGAGGCACGCGTTGTTCTACGAACTGATGGGCCTAATGAATGAGTTTTAAGGCACGCGTTGTTCAACTCGTCTCCCACGAGGAACTGATGGGCCTAACTAATAATTTGCATACAACTTGACATTATGTAATACATAACAACAAACAATATTTACATTCTAAGTTTAGATCATAATATGGTATAGCACGAGTTTGAATAAGCGAATTAGTTTAAGTGACACATGATACACCCCAAAACATGAATAAAAAGGGGAATTTGTAAGAATTCACTCACAGTGGTTGCGTTTCTTGGATTGATTATGAATGCGCACGAATTTGGATTTAACCACGAGAGAAACTAACCTAGATAATAACATAACGGTTCGGTGAGTAAGCGGATTTTATTAACCAATTTTAATAGGATTTTTGGATATATTTTTGTGAGTTTAAGGCTATTTTCTAACTTTAAAAACGTTTATTTTTAAGTATTTTTAATTGATTTTTAAATTAAATAAATAAATAAAAATATAAAAAAATGTTGACTTTGACCGTTGACCGTTGACCATGACTGTTGACCGTTGACCGGTCCGGTCGGTTATATTGTTGCACTGAGTGAGATTCGAACCGGTGACCTCTCGTACGCGTGCACGCAGCTCTACCAACTGAGCTACGTGTCTAACCCGAAATATTTCTGTTTTTAATTATATTTATACAATATTTAAGTTAATCCTAAAATCATTTATTTAAAAAGGATTTAATTGTATCGAACCGGTGATCTCAACAGGTCTCGAACCCGGGACCTGTGGTTTAGTTTGGCACACAGTCCACCGCTGGACTGTGTGTCTAACCTGGTTAATATTCTGATTTTTATTATACTTAACATCTTACAGTGAGTTAACCCGGTTCGGTTTAAAAAAAAACATTTTTATTTCCGAGGATAGGGTCGTGATAGGATCGAACTCGAGACGTGTGTTTCATGTTTGCACACAGTCCACCGCTGGACTGTGTGTCTAACCCGTTTATTATTCTGATTTTAATTAATCTTATAACCATAATCAACTTCGTCTTCTTCGCTCAAGAACACAGACGGCGATCATTCAACTGTTACTTGTTAAATTAAATTAACGAACTTTATAAGCGATTGTAATGTGATGAACAGAGAGGGTTTGGGGAAAGAAAGTACCGGAACAGGTTGTCTTTTTCAGAACTCCGGCAAAGATCGTCGGCTCTGTTTTGTGAACTCCCTTTGTTCGGATCAATTAACAGTTTTGATTGATTAGATATGAAATTGAATTACTGAGTAACGATTATCAGGAGGTTTAGATGATCATACCGATTAACAACGTGATTTCGGAAATTCCAGCGATTTTCCGGCGAGTACAGAATATCCGGCAACGTCGTCTGGGATTGATTCTGGGTGATGGATTGAAGTTAGCAATAGTCTAACAACGGATTGAAACAGAAAGAGTCGAGGTATTTACCGTTTTGAGGTGAGTCTCGGTTTTCCGGCGACTTGCAGAGAATTCTGGCGATGTATTTCTTGCGACAGAGATTCTTCAGGGAGTTTAAGGTGAGTATGGGTGATGTCGGTATGAGCTCTAAAAATATTATTTTAGAGTAAGCAGAAATGATGGAATGAATTCGGTTTTCCGGCGATAATTTTCCGGTTAATTTGCAGAGGATTCCGGCGACTGCGGCGAGGTTTTCTGAACGAAATGGAGAGTGTAATTTTGATAAACTCGCGAGCTCAACTGATGAATAAAGTATAACTCAGATTTAATTGCATTTCTGGTTTCGAATTCAACATTTTTCGGTTATGGTTTGATGATTTGAATGAGTGACATTAAGGTTTTTCAGTTATAACCGGCGTTGATGTAAATGCATCCGTTATAACAAAAGAAAACGTCAATGATTGACGAATTTGTCGGGATTTCCGGCGAGAGTGATTTGGGCGCGCTGAGTGACAGATTTTGACTTCGAGTTTTATATTAAGTATTAATTGTTTCAGTATTTCACCAAGTAACACAAGTGGCGGAGTGGTAGGATGTGTGTGAGTTAAGACTTTGAGAAACATCCGGCTGACCCGGGTTCGAAACCCGGCATCAGCAATATATTTTTTATTTCATTATTTTTAATAAATTTTCAATTATAAATTTTAAATTCTAATATATTTACTAATTATGTATCATATAAAATTAATTTGAGTATTAAATACGCAACGAAAATTTTAACTGGATGTTCGGTTAATAAACGAAGCGGGTTTGGTTAACCCGGTTTTTTGACGGATGTTACAGTATCCCCTACTTTTAGAAATTTCGTCCCGAAATTTAAGTAGTGGCATGTTTGACTCAAAAGGATGGTGTTTTAATTTGACAATTGCATACTTAGAAGGGAGTAAGAGTTTAAATTTATGTTTGAGGCGGTAACGTTCTTTGTAAGGGTTGAATACCCTGCTACAGGAATCGCCTTTTGTTGCCTACGATAAAGAATATTGATAAACAGAGTTGATTGACCAAGTATAATTTTATGCATAAGAGTTTTGATACGTTTGGAAAGATAAGGTTATATCCTAAAACAAAACTTCTACTACTAAAACCTAATGGAACTTCTCATAACCGCCTGACAATGCCTCTGATCCTTTGGCAAGAATACTTATATATAGGAAGTACCAGTGGCGTATCCACCATATTCTTGTCAAATTTTCATTGGTTTTATCAGTAAGTTATGATTGGTTCTATGATGTGACTCTAGAACATAAACAAACATAACAACCAAAGCCTGAGTCCTAATTATGATAGTATACATGTTTGAATGGTGACAGTACCTCTCTCGTTTGTTATGATTGAGAGGTTAGTCTATGTAGAAATAGAACACAATCCAATTTCTTTAAATGATGAGATGATATGAACACAATCCGGTTTTTTGACGGATGTTACACAAGTAAACAAGTATGCTGAAACGGTGTAAACTATGTGTTCAAACCCAAGTTTCCAACACAAAGTGCTTTTCCCAAAGTCTAACGGGAGGTTAAAGTGTTTAACTTAACAATATCCCAAGTATCAAGGGCGGTGCGTTAATCCTATAGCGCTATAATTGTTAAGGTAGGCTATCAAAAGTTAATGATCACATAGACGCAAAAAGTTTACATTAGCATCAAGTATCACAAGCATCACACCGTTCCATGTTTAAAAGTGGGTAGATTGTGTATAAAAGATTCAAGTGTCGTGTGTTTAAATAAGAATACATGTTGCACCCAAAAGTGATAAAATCAAAATGGGTCAGGTATGCTCAACTTAGATTGCATATACGTTTTTTGAAATTCGCACAAGTAAAGATGAGGGATCGACGAGAAATGATTAACCTAGGATACGAAAATAAGTTTGTTATTGTTTATCGATTTAGGTAATGATTTTGTTATGTATGGATAGGGAAATACTCTATGTACTTGGTGACAAGTTATAATCGTTGACAAAGTTATTAGTGTTAATACTAATAATGCTCATAATAATTTTTTGGTAATGATGATAATATAAATTAGTAATAATAGTGTGAAATAATAATAATAATAATAAAAATAGTAATAATAATAATAATAATAGTAATAATAAAAATAATAATAATTGTAATAATTAATATTTATACTATGATTTATAATAATATTATTAGTAATAATAATAATAATAATAATAATAATAATAATAATTTTAATAACATTAATTTGAAATTAGTAAGTTAAGTTTATATAAATTTATAATCGAGTTTGGCCCCAAAGTAGAGCTGGCCCAACTGCTCAAAAGAAATAACAAACAAAAAAAAATGATGGCCCATGGGGCCGGCCCAACCACAGCCAAGCAACAAGAATTCAGCGAATAAACCCGAACGAACGAGGATCGAACTCGGCCACCTCGGTTAACCAGCGCACAAATCACCACTGGGCCCTCTGATTATGGGTTCAAAATTTTTTATCCTAAAACTCAGTTCATCTTCTTCATCATTTAGAAAAACAAAACAGTCTGATTCATGCGATGTAAGTTGTTTATACATTGCCTAACTGATACGAAAAGAAATGAACAAACGAATCGCATGAGATAAGGATGAATATACCGAATGTGGAGTTTGGCGACTTCGTCTTCTCCGGAGAGTTCTCCCGGCGGCGGTGATGTTCCGTGGCGTGAGACGGCGGCAGTGGTGCTCGAACAGGGGAGATGTTTGACGGAGTATGCGAGAGATGAGAGGGATATTGTGAGGGTGAAGCGAATGAATAGGTGCTCGGTATTTATAGGATTCGGGTGAAACAAATCGAGTCATAATCGCATCTTGGTTCGTGATTTGGAACGAAAAAGGCAACTTGTTTATGATGATTTCCCGAAAAATCTGGTGTAGGCAAGAAATCCTAAACTGATTATATGTATTAAAGGATTGTGGCGGCAAACTCAAATCAGTTTAAATCCTAAACTGATTATATGTGTTAAAGGATTCTATCTAGGACTGAATGAGGCCTATGGCCACGCCTCTTTTTAATTTGTTTTTCATGTTTTGAACTTTCTGAAATTGCACTTCAGTCCCTGGAATTTGGTTTAGCTAAACAACAAGTTTATAAATTGGCACAAGGACCCCTAGACTATAACTTAACTAATCATTCTAACTTGATTAGTTAGTCCAATTAACTTAACTAAGTTAATAATAATACGTTAAGCTTTATAAATCAAATTCCTTAATTAATTAAATAGTAAATAAATAAATAATTTATTAGATAAATAAATGTATAAATTTATTAATAAATAAAAATAAATAAATGATTTATAAATGTATTAAATAAATGAATAAATAATTAAATAGTTTTTTTATAAATAAATAGTTGAATAGATAAATAATTAAAATAAATGGGTTATAAATAGATAAATGACTAGATAAGCAAACATGTTTAACGATATGGATTTTTAAGCGATTCCATCAAGGTTAGGATCAGACCTTTTTATTGTTTTAGTTGTTTAACGTTTTAAACGATGATTACAAGATCAAGATTACACAACAAGTTATAATTGGGTTCCAAACCCTTTGAATAACTGTACTAATTTAACGTTCGTTTCCGAAAAAAATTATTTTAGGAAATACGTGTCGTATCAACTGAATTTTATATTGTCTAATTTAAATTATCGTATATTATTTATTTAATATTATTTTTATAAATAATAATGACAATAATATATATAATAATTAATAAATAATAAATAATAATAATTTATAATAATATAATAATAATAATAATAATAATAATAATAATAATAATAATAAAATAACGATATGGATTTTTAAGCGATTCCCATCAAGGGTTAGGATCAGACGTTTATTAGTTTTAGGTTGTTTAACGTGTTTCAAACGATGATTTAACAAGAATCAAGATTCACAACAAGTATATTGTTCCAAACTTTTGAATAATTGTACTAATTGTAACGGCTCGCGTTTCCGTAAAAAAAATTATTTTAGGAAATACGTGTCGTATCACTGAATTATTTATTTGTCTAATTTATTATCGTTATTATTATTTAGTTATATTTTAGATAATAATGACAATAATAATAATAATAATATAATAATAATAATAATAATAATAATAACACACAACAAAATAAATCCGGCGTTTTATGAAACTTGTAATCGGATCTCGTCGGTACGTTCGGGCCACTCAAAAAACGTTAAAACAGGTTAAAAGCTTTGGCCCAACACACCACCTAAACCCTAACTTAAAACCCTTATCTATTTTAAATACCCTAAACCCTCATAGCATGTTTCAGCCCCTCCCCTCTTCTCTCCCTCACCTTATAAATACCCGATACTCGCATCCCGTTTCATCGTTCATACCTCACTCGCTCTCTCTAATCCTCACGCGCCACTCACTCTCTCATCTCACTCTCGCACACCGCTCTCCCTGTTCGACATAAACGGCCGCCGCCACCAGAGTTCGCCGGAAAAGCTTCAAACCACCGAAGTCACCGGAGCCGTACGAAAATCGTGACGGGAATCCTTGCATCATCGTTCGGTATACCTATCCCCTTTTAAAACTGATTTTTTTTTGTTGTTTATTACTGCTACTATACATATATACAGATATATATATATATATAGACATATAACATGCGTTTTTTTTAAATGAGAAAGATGACACTCGAAAGTGTCTTTAAAACGAATATAAACACGACACCAAACTGGGTGTACCCCAGTGGTGATCTGTGTATCCGGTGATATCGGAGATCCCGTGTTCGATCCCCGCTTTCTGCCCGGTCGCTGAATAACTTACTTAGGCCGCTGCGGCCCCTGTGGGCCACATTTTTTTTACTTTTATTTTCAGACTAGGCCGTCAGTTCTGGGCTTCCCAGATTGGGTTTTGTAGTTTTCTTTTAATAACAGTTTATTGATAGTACTTTTATTACTATTTTTATTAACATTAATATTAAGAGTAATAATTATTATGATTATTTGATATTACCACTAATCATTATCATTAGTATTATTATAACTAATATTAATACTATTATCGTTATTTAGCCACAATGTATATTAATAGATAACAAGTTTGTATTTGGTTAAATTTTAACAAATCGCCAAATTAATACCTAGACCTTCGAGCGTTACCTATCAACACATTCCATAACCAATAACGAAATCATTATCTTTATTTTAGGTCAAACTCTTTTGTTGAATCCTTCAATCTTTACTCGTGCGAATTCCAAGAGCTATACGCAACCTAAGGTGAGCATACTCGACCCCTTTTACACTTTAAAACACGTTTTGGGGTGCAACATGTATTCATTTAACAAAATTTATATTCTACGAAAACAAATGCATACAACTACACAACCCATAAAACTTGATGCATTTATGTTAGTTATGTGTGCTAGTTTAACCGTGTATATACATGCTACTTGTTGCGCTTATATTAGCTACACGTGCTAGTTTTAATCCATGTCTCCGTGCTATTTCGTTATGCTTAGATTGTTTAAGTATGCTAGTTTAAACTTGATTATATATTGCCATGATGGAATTGCGACAAACTTTATGCTTATACTTATTTTCAAACTTGTATGCTCGCTAAACATGTTTTGTTGATCATATTTTAATACATGTTGCAGGTTGATAGTCAAGACATGAAGAAATCAATTTATGACAAGCTTTAGAAACACATCTTAGTAATCAATTGTTATGTTTGCTTTTCTTTTGAAACCTTGTATTTGAATTCTTTAGTTATTTATGAAATGAAATTTAAACATATTGAAACCATAGTGTTATGATGCTTTTGAACGGTTGGGTGTGACACTAATAAATACGAATATTATTAAAAAGTCTCGTTCTCATTATGATCAATAGTCTGAGATTACAACTTGAAGTGAAATGCGTTATAACGAGAGTACAAGTATCAAAATAAGGAAAGTACAACTGAATACAACGAACGCGAAATTACGGAGCGTTACACATGGTGACCATATATCCATAGATCTGCACTTCCACTGTCTGTCGGTTTTGCAATGACAATTTCTATAAGCCAAGGTTAGTCACTATCCAAGGTTGGTCTGTTTTACATTATAAGCCAAGGTCAGTCACTATCAAAGGTTGATTTGTTTTTACATTACTAGATCACCCATGATCAATTGTATCTGGCATTATCAATAATTAAAAGTAGAGACGGGGTAAAACTACTAATTCTAGATAGAGATGATAAAGTTATGAATAAAAGATGTAATATTGTGTACAAATAATTGTAACCTTTTAAAAGATATTTATGAATTATGTGAATATTTTTTGGATTCAAATAAATTTTATATAAGTATTGTAACCTTTACAATAATAAGTATTATATAATATATTTATTTTTATTTTATTTTCAATGACAGTTTGATTACATGCTCCTTTGATGAAATTTATAATACTAATATACATCATCTTTATATTAACTCATTTATGTCAATTTGGTATATAAATGTCTCCGTCTTTGATTTACAAGAAATATTTATTATATAGTTTAAATTATTCAACCCGTGTAACATATGGGGAATTAACCTAGTTAGATAGATATGATATTACAAATTAAGGGTAAAAACTAACTTTTTTTTTCTTTTTCTAAGATTGACATCTTAATATGTTGTTCAAGTATAAACCCGCGTTTTTCTTGATTATTTCACAACTAGCTTCTTTTAATGATGTTTCATAAAGATGTAGGGTTCTATACTTTGTTTCCGGGTTGTTTTGATTTTCTGTCTCGGTCCTTTAAGTTTCATGTCTTTTATGTGTAAGGTGTGTTACAATAAAAGACATGACACAAGCCCTATCTATTTATTTAACATCTTACACTACTTGTTTATCGAGACCTTTAATAATATAAGCTAAATTTATGTGTGACAAGAAAACCAAAAACATAAATTTAAACACGACGTTAATAATGGAGTCCTGTATCGGAACAAAAAAATGTAGGCCCAAAATTACTAAGACATTACACAAACAAACTATTCTTTTTTAGATACGCTATACCCAATAATTTTGTTAAAAGGAAATCACCGACATAGCACAACATTGTTGTGTATTATATTTTATTCACGTATTACATAAAACGACTGGATAAAACTTCCATTGTATGTGAAACATCTCTCCTGTATCACCTTTTGCTGTGTATCATCAATAAAACGTACATTTTCTTGATGAATAATACACGATGTGCGTTGTAATTTTCATGTAGCTAGTTACTAGTTGATGCATGGAGTCTGAAAATCAAATTCATAATACATAATATAAAAAGATCTTTGCCATGGGCCGTTTTTTTTTGTTCTATCCAAAACGTTGATCCAAAGTGTTATTTCATGATGGTTCATTACGTGACGTTATAAGCTATCAGAAGGTGATAACACGTACTACTGATCATTACATTTGTAAAAAGGGTAGTGTGCATGACCAGTTTAGTACCCGGATGGACAACCTTCAATGGTTCGATGAGTCTAAACCCTCCAAATGTGCCCCGATTAGCTGCCTAAAGGCTATCATACTATAGGGTGGTAATATGACTGGTGTCGTGATGCAGCTATAGGTATTTGTGACAAATGGTAGGACCTGTTGGCCTACATCACCGTATTTTGCCTTTTGATGCGAGGCTATAAGGTACGGGTCTAGGATCACATCTGTTGACCTAAATCAAGGCATCTTTTGGTCTTTTGTATACTGTTTACTTTTGTGCTTCTTTACATACGCTCTTTAATTTAGTAGTTTAAAAAGACTAGCTGGTTAATACCTACATAAAATCTTTAATATTCTAGTATATAGTAGTTTAAAAAGACTAGCCGGTTAATACCAAAACATAAGGTCTTAAATATTTTAATAATAAAGTTCTCTAAAAGGACCAACTGGCTAACACCAAAATTGCCTCGACAATTGCTTGGGTGTTGATCGTAGGTTTCAGATTTTAGTTTTCTACTAACTTACGACATTTGTATTTTATTTTTTTATTTTTGTAAAGTTCAAGCATTTAGATCTTTGTTGGGGCAATTTAAGGTATTTAAAATCATTGTTACATCTATGCTTATGTTGTAAAATGTTATCACATTTCCCACTTTCAAATACTGAAGCGTGAATTAAATCTAACTGTTTTTTTAATAGCAAACAACAACTATACTAAAACTACCCAATGCAGCAAGAAGCTGGCAAAACACGAGAGTACATCAATAAAAACACCAAAACAAGAAAAACAACATACACAAAACAAAAACAAAACAAAACCTCTTACATTCTCATATCAAACAACTTCCTTAACCTCCAATCCCTACAATTTCTTCTATTTCTTCTACCAGCTTAACATTCCGGATCACCTTATCATTAAATATTAGATCATTTCTTGTGAGCCGGATTTTCCATACCATTGCCAATGTTATTACCATCCCCTCCTTGTCTAACTGTTGAATGTGTTTTGCTAACATATACGGAACTAATTATTTCAATATTATTGTTATTGGTATAAATTTGGTTTCACTATTAAACTTGTGTTTTCTTAAAATTATCTTATTGGCGAAAGTACACTACAATATTTCCAATAGTGTAGTGTTTATCAATTTAATTTAAAAACCTTTAAAATATAGAGTAAACACTAACCACATTTGATTGGTTGGTGGTTGCGACATGAAAGTCACTTTTTTGTGGAAATATAAATAAAGTGTAAATATATGTATATTTGAGCAAAACTCAAACACAAAGATGTGATGTAGTGGTTACACACTTTTTTTAATTCTTGTGCTAACCAAGATTAGCCCTCTAGATAGCACAAGATTAGCCCTCTAGATTTATTTGAAGGGCAAAATCAGTCCCTTAACTTCCTTTTGGTTATTTATTTATTTTTGTTGACTTCTTTTTCCTTATATAACTTTGGTCTATAACTTTTTATGAATAGTGCTTTTTAATGTACCAAATGTAACATTGAAATGCTTTTTAGTTTCTTTTCATTGTACTTTTTTCGCGGGGTTAATTCTAATGTAAATGTTTTAGAAATTTTTTTAAGACTGCGTAGTATCTATTTTTCAAACCCGTTGTAGAGTGGGATTATATACCGCTAGTTAATAATAGTTGAGAAACCTTCTTTTGAATAACAATATAGAAAAATGAAAATCGGCTAAATTTCATAGTTGTAAAATTCAAAAGTTAAGTTTAATCAGATTAAAGTAAATTGTCATTATAGTTTTTGAGGTTTGTCTCAAACTGTTATTTTAAGTTCAAATATTTTTTTTCTCCTCTAGATTCCTGACTTTTCTATTTTTTGACATTTTGATCATTTTGCTAATTCTCATCCATAACATCCATTTAAGTCAAAGGGTATTTTGGTCACTTTACAATTATATTTTGTTTTTACCATCTACATCCAATCCTTTTTACATAAATATGTTTTTCTTTTATTATTTTTAATATAAAGAAATCTTTACTTTTAAAAATACATATATATATAAAAAACCTCCTTTAAGTTATTAAAATAAAGCAAATCCCATCTCTCTCTCTCACGAAATATTTTCCCCCTTCTCTGCAAAACCCTCACAAACACTACCTCCACCCACCCCCACCTCCACTGTCACCCACCACCGCTCACTCCCGCCACAGACCATCGCTCACCTCCTCCACCATCACCCTACAGCCATCACACACCACCATCGCCCTACAACCATCACACACCACCAAACAATACTGCTTGAGATGGCCAGAAAATCAACGCGCGACCTGCAACTCTGAGATCGGATCTCATATCTCAGTTTCGCTTCAAGGTAGCTTTTCGAGTTTGTTAGTTTCATTATTCTATTAAGAAGACATGAGTTTGAAAATCAATGAAGAAAGAGCAAGATTCTTGATTTGATTTTTGATTGTAAAATCTGTAAATTGAATCTCATCTTTGACTCTGTATTTTGAATTTGATTGTTGAATTCCGATGCAAATTGTCGTTTAGGGAGGGGGTAGGGTTGGTGGTGATATGGTGTGGTGGTGGTGGTGATAATGGGGCGGGATGGTAACCATGTGGTGGTGGTGATTTCCAGAGACAAAGAGAGAGATAGATGGCGAGATGGGGTGGTGATGATGGCTGGTGTGGTGGGGTTTCAGATCCGGCAATGGTGGGGATGGCTGGTGTGGTGGGGTGGGTAGCAATGGTGGTGGTGGTGGAGTGTGGTGTGGAGGTGGGTGGAAGATTTCTTTTTTTTTTGTCTGTTTATATACAAACAGTAAACATATATATTAATTATCATTATATATTATGTGAAAAATGTTTTGGATTAAAATAGCAAATAAATAAAATAAAATTGTAAAGTGACCGAAATACTCTTTGACTTAACTGGGTGTCATAGATGGAGTTAGGCCAGATGATCAAAATGGCAAATAATGAGAAAAAACTATTTGGACTAAAATGTTAATTTGGGACAAATCTCAAAGACTAAAATAGCAATTTACTCATCAAGTTATTTATAAAAGTATGTGCTAATATTGTTAAAAATTTTGTGACATAAAATACAAGATAATTACTCGACGAGCCTAACGAGCTTTACATACGAGGCTCAAGCTCGGGCTCGATAAACAAACGAGTTTTATTTTAGGCTTAAGCTCGGCTCGGGCTCAATAAGGCTCGGCTCATTTCGAGCCGATCTCGAGTAATTTATGAGCCGCTCGGCTCGTTTGAACCCCTAACTTAATAGTAGTCCGCCGTCGTTTTCTAGTTTACTAATCATAAGCTAAAAGCTTCAACAAAATAAAAAAAATGAAAAAAATAATAGTGAAGATAGTTGCAATGAACCCACTCTCCTTATTCATGATGAACAACCCGAAACAAGGACTGAATGTAATTGTTTTAGACAACATATTGATAAATTTCATTAATTCGATTATCGAACACTTATTTTTAAAATTTCATTAATTCGATTATCGAACACTTATGTTTAAAGCGAACTACAGACTCAAGTTTCATGTTGCGAGTTAACCCTGATACAAAGTGCCAATGAGGTAGTGGTGGAGTGGTTGGGGAAAAACTTGGTGTTCCTTGTGACCCAGGTTCGACTCCCACTCTCCCCATTATTTTCTGCGGCATCCAGGTAAGGGCGAATATGGGTGGCGCCGCAAGTCGTTCCTTTCTGTTAAAAAAAGACTAAATTACATAGATTGTCCTTTATTTATACGTGAAATTGCACCCTATGTCCTTTGTCTTAAATAAGTACACTCCATATCCTTTATGACTAAATTTTGCACACTTTAGTCCTTTACACTAACCATCATCCATTTCATCCGTTAAGTAGGTGCATGTGCCCCTCATGTGAGGGACAAAACAACCATTTTACACATACTATGTTCAAATAGAGTCATTATGATAGGTTTCATCTGCTGATAACACTCCATTACAATAAACTCTAAATTCAGGCCTAATTACTATGGATAATCCTCTTGATAAGGGTGTTGAACGATTCTACATTCGTGAACATCTCGAACGACAAGATCTTTATGAGATTGACGATAATACTTCAAGATATGTGCATCTAATGTTTTTATTCAAGTCCCTTGTGCATCTGATGTGTTTTTTTCAAAGTCCCATTTGCATCTGATGTTTTTTTTGTGTAATTGGGTATCTAAATGCGACAATTCTAGAATCAAAGTGCCAAATTGGCAGTCAAACCCAGGTATGATTAATACATGCACATATCAGCAGCCAAATTTATAGTTAGTTCAAATCTAATGTATGCACATTTGGTTACTTATGGTTGTTATGGTTAACCACATTTACTGTAAGCGCAGTTGGTTCAAGTCTAATGTATGGACATTTGCAACCATAGTTGGTTCAAGTCTAACCACATTTACTCACTATAATGTTAATTTTGACAAATTAAAATAAACACAAAAACAATTGCCTTACACATAATAGTACTAAAATTATTTTGAGGTGTAGGATATGCACAGTGTTTTTGATCGATGGGTTTAATAAAAGTCTCGGAAGAGAAAAGTATGTGTAAAATGATTGTTTTACCCCTCACATTAGGGGCACATGCACCTACTTAACGTTTGAAATGGATGGTGGTTAGTGTAAAGAACTTGTAATGTGCAAAATTTAATCATAAAGAACATGAAGTGTACTTATTAAAGACAAAAAACATAAGATGCAATTTTACGTATAAATAAAGGACAATATGTGTAATTTTATCTAAAAATACCCTAATACAAAGTTTTCAACTTTTCACATCAAATCAAAATAAGCTTTCAAGTTTCAAGACTTGGGTTTTCACATTTACGTTTCACATTACTTTTTTCGAATCTTCACATTTACGATCTTTTCACATTACTTTTTTCAAATCTTCACATTTACGAAATGCATATTACTTTACTTTTCGTATTATTATTATTATTGAACGTCAAATATTACACACCAATCATCTTATCTTATCTTATATCTTATAATAAAACAAAATAAATTTGCTGACGTGGCGCTTTTATAGAGCTTTTCAATATCACTTTTGGCTCTAAAATTCGGGTCTACTTTTTTCTTTAGTCAAGTCAAGCAGGGTGTATCTAAGGTCTAAGGGTGGGCAATTTGCTTTTGTTTATCTTTCTTCATGGTTGAGGATGCATTTTTTTTACCTTTTTTTTTTATCTGGGTACTGTCAGTTCATCGTCATTATGCTTAATTCAGGCAGTTGATATTGTTTGAATTAACGTTTGGTTACTTATTTTGAAGTTATTTGGTTCTCTTTGACCCTGAATGTGATTAATGCTTTCCCTACAGAGTCTACATATAGCTGAGAACACTTAATGAAGATATTGAAGAAACTGTTTGATTATTATAATCTCATATTTTTTGTCATTGGCTGTCTAAACAAAAATTATAGGCTAAAGGGTCTCCAATAAGTGTTCCTCTAAAAACTTTATGCATAACCATCTGAATTGAATTAAATTAAATGTATATCTTAAGATATACTTGCAATATAAAATTACACGTTTCATGTATTATTGATACAATTTTTAACATTTTGATTCACATGTTCGTATTGTTTAGATTTTTTTCCATCACTTGAACTATGTGGTTGGCATATGCATATTTGATTCTTTCACCTTTAGATAAATTAAATTACCTCCATTATAGAGAAACTAAAGTCTACTACTAAAAGTGTATGTGATATCTGAGTTTTTTTCAGAGCTGCATATACAACATTTTCTCTATTGTCTATGATAAAACTCTATGCTCAACACTTCAGTTAAACTTATATCTTCTTCAGTGTTGTTGATTTAGGTTAAGGATTTACCCATATATGGCGATATTAATTAAATGCTAATTAAAATAGCTCGCTCTGGGAATAGTACCACCTCGTATGAGGAGTTGGAATCTCAGAAAGAACTGATAAGCAGATTCACGAGCTTCAAAATATGGTTTCCACTCATTGCAAGCTAAGTGGCTTTAATCTCTTATCTGCACCCTATCTTGTGCAGATATTTAGTTTAGTTACATGATGGCATAATGGTTACTTAAATAGTTAAATACCAAAAGATAATGAGTATTGACTAAACACAATGGGCCATGCTATATGCACACATAAACATGATCTATGGTGTGTAGTATACCAAATAGAACAAGTGAAGAGAAATGCTAGCCGTATAACATAATCACCTCATATATTGTAGACTTTGCAATACCATTTTAAAAGGATAAATGAGTCTTAAAATGTAGTGTGTAGGCGTGTTGGTAGCTGGTTGAAATGGGTTTAGTTCAAGCAAAATCTTTTTTTTCAATTGTTTTATTAATCATCAAATTCTGATACAAAGTACATTATAAATACAAATAATAAGCAATCAATAAGTTTATAAGTCTGCCTACAACTTCACAACTCGTGATTAAGTTTATTAAAATTTTATAACTCTTTTATAGCCAAGACATTTAATATGCGATATGTGAAGTCTTAAAGGCGCTTCCCAAACGTATGGTAACTTTCTAACTGTGAATCGGGGTTTAGTTAATTTGTAGTTTTAACTGTGAATTGGGGTTTAATCAAAGAGCTTGATCTATGTCGAAACTTTGTCATGCAACAAACATTGTTTTGTCTCAGATCGGGTGAAACGGTGTACATAAGGCTTTTGGTAGGATTGGCTATAGAAAAGACTACCCGATTCCATGACTTGTGTTTATTGATGAGCATTATACAAGAGGTGTGGATCGATCAAGGTAAGTTTTTTAAAAATGCATATTATTAAACAAATAATTTGTATTAGAGTAAATTTATGTTATTGTAATTTCTAAACGCATTTATTTTTATGTAAAATAAAAAAAAAACATATTTTTTTTTAAAATCGGGTATTAATACCCGGTTATACCCGAACCCGATTATACCCTACCCGGGTACATAGGGTATGACTTTTCTCTTCAAAACCCGTACCCGAACCTTACCCGGTTTCTCTTAATACATGATTTTCCAATACCCGATCATACCCGGAACCGATTCCATACCTGGAACCGGGTATTAACAAAAAAAACCGATGTGTGCACCTCTAAAGTTAACAATTTGTCGACCAAAAATCACAATTGCCAAGTGATAGCCTATACGACAACATACGTCATTATGTTGGACAAACACCTAGAGGTAGTTGATTGTGTTACTGTAACTATTTGCTTATGATTACCAAAACTAAAAAATCAAAATTTCTCATTGTTTTCTAGGTTGTAAACTGCTAATATCATTTTTGTTTATAAGATTATTCTTAACGTCATTTTTTAATTTTATTACAGCTTCAAATACAGCCATTGCGAAGATCGATAATAAAGAGTGGACTGATCTCATGTTACTTTTAGTAAATCGTAAATGTAACATTATTTGTCTTTTTCTTGATGTTTTTGTACACGGATTATAAAGAAAACTTCATACCTAATAATACAATCCACTTTGTTACTAATTTATGTAATGTTACTTTATTTGCATTACTTTTATTGATACACTTATGATTAATGTAATTTAAATTTTCCTGCCCGGGTTGTCACCCGAGTGATAACCTAGTTTTTAAATATTCTTTTTAAGAGGCAAGTGTCTCTACCAATAGGCTACCCCACATTGGCTCGTATAATTATTTGAAGATGTTTAGTTTACGCACATTGATTATATGAACCCATATGGGGCATGACAAATTTTTGTATAGGGTTTCAATGTTTATATTTTAACTCATTTTTGGTTGAATACTTCATACTTTTTCATGTGCTTGTGTTCGTATTGTGATAAAACTAACTAATTGCTATTGTAAGTATGATGTGCTTACTTTATAGTGAATTATGATTATTTGTTCACAATTTGTTGTGCCTTGACAAAAGTATTTTTTTTGCTTAGAATTAGGATTTTAGAAAATCAATTCAGTGTATATGAGCAGTTATGTTCAAGAGAACTTTTGGTGTCGGTTAATTATTGTTGTAGAAATCCGCTTAACTTAGGTGGTTTTTGTTTTTCAGATGTAAAAGGTCTGCAGTCTCCGGACCACATCTGCAAAAGTTTGTACGAGAAGAGGTGGACCAAATGTCTGCAGAGTGTAATAAAAAGAGTGTTTGGTTATCTCAAAACCCCACATCTGCAAACCTTATCTTCTCCCCTTTCTCTTTCAGATCTGCAAACCGTATATTCTCCCCCTTTATCTTTCGTCATCATCATCCCAACCTCCATAACTATTCATGCTCCACCCCACAGAAACCTTATCTTCTCCGCCGTTAAACCCGACATCTCCTCCGTCATCACACAAACCATCGGTCGTCAACTCCACAACGTCGCCTCCTTTCTTGCTCCACCACTACAACAACCTTATTCTTCCCCTACGCCGCCGCTACCACTGCGCTCAGATGTGTCGCCGTCTTCTAATGAGGGTTTAAATGTAACAACCCGATCTTTCGGATTGTTATCCGAACTCCGTTATTTCTGTTTATTTCTGTTTCAAAACCCGTTTGTACTCTGAGATTCATTGTAATGGTTAAACTATTTTGAAATGCATATTATATCGCATTTAAAATCACTTAATACTCGCGACTCTCAACGCAAACTCAAATCGCTGTTAATTATGTTACATTATGTGTTATGTGTGCTTTATGATTTATGGTGGTACTCGCTATCGCAACGCTCTCACTCACACAAATTGCTCAATCGCATTAATTTAATGACGCAACACTTAACACCTCGCTAAAACGCTTAACGTAAGTAACTAATACGAACCGAGTCACCGAACGAGCACATAATGAACAAATAACGAATAAAACATAGCCACCAGGCCAACTTCGCCCGAAGTTGGGCATCACAACTTCGCGCGAAGTTGACCAGGGCAAAACTAAGGGACAAGTTCGCGCAAACTTGTCCAAACCAGGAGAAAAGGGTGCCAAGTGTCGCCCGAACTTGTTGCCTGCCACCTAAATTCCTCCTCACCTATAAATACCCAGCACTTCCATTCATGCTCTCCTTGCTGCAACTTCGCTCCAGAGCTCCCAAAACCGAATTTCCTTATTTTTCCAAGTAAGAATCAACTCGTTTTATGAAAACTACAACGTTTTCCACTACGCTTTTACACAAGGATTACCTTCGTTTTCATCTAAACTTCCCTATTTATGAAAACCTTCATCTTTTTCTATAAAACTTCTTGTTTTAGCTTAGATCTACACTTAAATGGGTTTGTTGGACTTAGCCTTGGCTCTCCAAGCTAGAAATCTTGATGATTTCGACTCACCGAGTGTTAGATCTGAGAAAACTATTCAAAGCATTGATTTTTACACAAAATACGGACTAACCGATGTATGTTTCGTTCCCTAAGTCGTGGAATGAGGCATTGTCAACAATATACTTGAAATGGATTCGAATCTATGTCTGTTTCAAGCGGAAAACTCAGATCCGGAAGCACAAGGACGATACAGTCACTTGCACGAACGGGACTAACTCGTATGAACTGACAAGTTCGCACGGATTAGCCCAAGTTCCTGCAAAATGGCTAAAACTCGCTCTCAAAGACCTCTCCAGCCTATGGTTTGCTCAGTAGCTCAGGGTTGGAGGGATGGACACTCGATTTCCTCAGCAAACGACGCGAAAACACACGATTTTGGACCAAAAACAGTCAAGTTCGCTCCAAAAGGGACAAGTTCGCTCGAAGTTGTCACCTGACTGGTGCCAACTTCGCCCGAACTTGTGTTGACCAAAGAGTGTTGGTACAACTTCGCCCGAAGTTGTTACCTAACCCCAGTCAGGATACAACTTCGCCCGAAGTTGTTACTAAACCTCAGTTTTGGTACAACTTCGCCCGAAGTTGTTACCAACCCTCAGCTTTGGTACAACTTCGCTCGAAGTTGTTACCTAACCTCACCCATCTCGACCGTTTCAGCACTTCGGAAGACTGATGCACTTCTATCTCGCTTACAGGCTAATCCCGGCGCTCCCTTCAATCCACAACTGTTCGTGGTTCCTCGTTGAGCACCGACAGTGAGTATACTTGAACCCTTTTTCGCTTAAAACGCACTTTTGGGTGTTACATACGTTCTCTATATCAAAACACGCTACACACAACGCTAAACTCTTTTAACGCTAACCGCTCTCGCATGTTATACGTGAATCGCTGAATGTTTGTTTGCTATGTGTGAATAATGAGGACTTGCAGACCACCCATAGCAACGATAGTACTATAGTTTAGACTCTGCACCCGATTGGTTTGGGGGTTGTTAAGGCTTGCATATTTACTTTACGTGCGTGTTCGCTGTGGTGAACACGTATCGCGCATACGCCACCTCGCAGTCGTGTTGGTTAGCTTGTATCATTATTGTTAGCTTACTTAGATCACTTTTTCTACGTGTACATGTTGGTTATGCGTAAAATCTTTATCACTATTATTATGCTATTAAACCTGTGTACTCATATTTACATTATTGTATTGACTTGTATTTTAACGTATGTAACAGGTTGAGGATGTTATCGCTGCAAATTGGACTTAGGTTTATGCTTTAGAAACTTGTAATAATCTAGTTGTCGTATTTTGAATTGTTTGAGAATGTTTGGATTTGTAATGATTATGGAATGATGATATGTTAATTGTATGGGAAATTGACGTTTTAAATACTGTCGTTTATAATAGTCTTTATGGATTCTCTCAAACAATCTGATTCACTTAGTGTCGCGCCCGATGATTCCGCCATCGGTTAGGGTGTGACAGATTGGTATCAGAGCCATAACTATAGGGAATTAGGTAGAATTACTATGTTTGACCTAGTCTATAATCTAAGTACCCAATTAGACCGCTCTTCGACGTAAATACTTAAACTACTTATCTTAAATGCTTACATGCCTTTCCTAAGGCTAACACAATGTACACGCTTGAAAACACTCGTATAACACAAACAAGTGATTGTGTCGGGATTAGGTGTGAAAACCGAGAACTCTCGATAAGATCACTCACTCCGCGTACTATTTACTACACGAGATTCTTTCGTCAAGTTAGGAGTGATATCCACACCTTGACGAAAATCTCCACCTCTATTTCAGTGGAACTCTCGACATGTTCGGTGGAAACCACAAACATGGAATGAAGTTGTTAAGTTAGGGGTGAAACCCGCATCTTAATAACTAATTCCACTCCTCGATTTTCAATCTCACCAAAGTCTCGACTATTTCGATGACTAGGGGCACGGCGTAACTGGAAGGATAAATGTCGTTAACCGTAGTACGGCGAGAGCATTTGTCTATTAGGCTAAATCGTGTGCCCGAACTCAAGGAATTTTCGAATCACTTTGGATAGTCGTTGTCTCAAAACCCAGGACGCTCCAATTGATTTAAAACTTGCAATCGCCGATTTTACGCATCATCGAGTTTTATTATTAATTATGTGTTTAAGTTTGTGAATTTTACACTTTATCGATTTCTCATTTTATCGCTTTTGCTTTACGAAAATACGCACAACTCGCACAGCTCTCGTAATCTAAAACGCTAATTAATCGCAATCAAAACTAAAACGCTCAACCCTCTTACGCGAATGTCCTCATACGCAGCCTTACTCACTTATTACGCTTATAATACTCGCATCTCATAACGCGCTACGCAAGTTTTAGTGAAGGTGAATACGTGCAAAATATGTGCTTACGTGCTTATGTGCTTACGTGATTACGTGCTTATATGTTTATGTGGATACATGCTTATATGATTATATGCCTTATGTGAATAACAATAATAAATATTATGGTGTAAAATGCAAAACTTTTAAACAAACCCATTATAATCAAATCTCATCCAATCTTTGTCTTTAGATGGCTTCCATGGGATCTCACACTCGCTGTACCGCTCAACGCAACAACGCGACAAACGCATCGCCTCTCTCGTAGCCAAGGAAATGGCTAAGGTGATCCCGCAAATTGTCAGCGAAATACAAGCGGTTAGCAGCAACTCATCAGTTGACTCCAAGAACGATGCTCTGAAATCTCGATTCAGCTTTAAGTAGTTTAAGGCCTGCGGTCCTGCAGCATTCACAGGCGAAGATGGACCAATCAAGATGTTTCACTGGTTCGACTCGATCGAAGTCACTTTCAGGCAAAGCGAATGCCCTGAAAACCTCCGCACCGTTAACGCCACTGGAGTCTTTCAGTCAAGGGCACTTGACTGGTGGACTTCCGAGCGCAACAGGCGCGGTAATGACGAAGCTTACTCTCTCGCGTGGGAAGAACTTAAGGAGCTCATGATCAAAGAGTTCTGCCCACCACACGAAATCCAGAAGTTGGAAAATGAATCATGGGGTATCAAACAAAACGGTGGTGACAATGCTACCGCTCGCTTAAAGCAGCTCAACCTCATCTTCCCAGGTCAAGTGGACACCACCGAGAAAGTTATCAAGAAGTATCGTCACGCTCTCCCCGACTCTGTCCCCGACTTTGTTCAAGCTGCAAGACCGACTACGATCGAAGAGACTTACCAACTCGCAGCCGAGATCAACAACAAACGAGTCTTGGCTGGAGCTTTCAAAGTCTCAACCAAGAACCTCAGCCACACTACTGTTGAGCCAAGCACCGATACTGCTCCATCTCAAGCCTCCAAGTTAAATCACCAGAACCGTAAGCGAAAGGGTAACAACAAGAACTGCGCAGTAGTTCCATCACCGAACTCCCAGTCCCGCCAAGCTGCTACTCCCAACGCACCAACTGCTAAGCGTGCGTACACTGGACCTCACCCTCTGTGCTCTAAGTGCACCTATCACTATGCGGTTGGAGGAAACTGCCGCTTTTGTGCCAAATGCAACATCTGTGGGCACTTCACGGCGCATTGCCGCACTGGTCCACGTCAGCAAGTTCCTCCCGCTCTCGTAGCACCGCCATCTCCTCTCAATGCTATGCCACTCAACCAGGCACCGCAAGCACCAGCAGTTCAGGCACGTGCTTGCTACCCTTGTGGCGACCCGAATCATTTCAGCAATGTCTGCCCAAACTGTGTTGTGAAATAAGAACGCAGCAACAGCAGCTTCAGCAACAACCACCACAGCCGCCGCAGCAGCCACAACCACAGGCTGTGCGTGGAAGGGCCTTCAACATCAATCACCGCCAGGCTCAGAATGACAACAATGTTGTCAATGGTACGTTCCTCATTAATGGTATTTATGCTTCTTGCTTATTTGATACTGGAGCCGATAACTATTTTGTATCGTTAGAATTCGAAAAACTTTTAAAATGTAAACGCGCTAACCTCCAAGGACCTTCGATGTCGAAATCGCCACCGAAAGAACCGTTACCGTTAACTCCGTTCTACGTGATTGTACTCTCAAACTCAACAATCATAGCTTCTCGATCGATCTTATACCTATGCAATTAGGTAGTTTTAATGTCACAGTAGGCATGGATTTTCTTTGCAAGAATCATGCCGAAGTCGTTTGTTTCGCTAAAATTATTCGTTTTCCCCTTCCAAACGGTGATCAACTGCATGCTTAAGGCGAAACACCCTCAAAGAAGTTGATGCTTTTGTCATGTACCCAAGCGAACAAGTATTTACGCAAGCAGTGCATCACTTTCCCAGCCCATATCATGAACCTGGAGAAGGAAAAGAAAACCTTGAA
This sequence comes from Scalesia atractyloides, assembly GCA_947069175.1. NCBI lineage: Eukaryota > Viridiplantae > Streptophyta > Magnoliopsida > Asterales > Asteraceae > Scalesia > Scalesia atractyloides. The sequence goes on from CAMTDV010001634.1 coordinate 36,480,696, forward strand.
AGACGTACCTGTTGTTTGTAAATTCCCTAAATTTTTCCCGACGATTTACCTGGTTTACCCCCCTACTCGTGATGTCGAATTCCATATTGATCTAATCCCCGGCACTACACCTGTCGCTAAAGCTCCCTATCGCCTTGAACCATCCGAAATGCGCGAGCTATCTAGCCAACTTCAAGAATTACTTGATAAAGGCTTCATACGCCCGAGCACATCACCTTGGGGCGCACCCGTTGTTGGGATTAAACCCTATCAAAGGAACATATGATATTAAAGCCAAATACACTATCCGAGCTTTGGTCCAACTATCAGAGGTTACAACCTCTGATCTATCTTTACACTGCTTTCCATAAACAACTGCTCCTATCATCTGATCGAACAAGAAGCAAAGGTCTGATAGAAGAAACAAGATCAGAGGATAGAGATCAGTGCTTAGACTAGTTATAGTTTATTCAATGTAACAGTGCTATGCACTTATAGTGTTAGTTTAGCAGTGTTTTAGTTAGTTATGATTTTGTTAGCTGTCACTACCAACCATGACGTCATAAAAGATGCTCAGTGGTTAGATAGTTAGTATAAATAGCTGATCAATGTAACTGTTAATCTTGTCTTCCAAAAAAAAGATCAATTCGCACTTTATCTTCTACATTTCTTAGTATCAAACGATTGTAATTGGCTAAGGGGGAGTTTGTGAATCACATGCGAGTTTACCAACTTGAAAGCATGATGGTGATGAAAACAAACGGCCAATTGCTTGTAGTAAAAGTTTTCCATTAATTCCGCTGCATATCTTTAAAATTCAATCCATTTTCCATCTTTAGAAACAAAAATTACAGGTGATTCAAACTTAGATCCTGACAATTAGTTTTAGAGCATGGTCAATCGATTTTGATTTAACAGTCAAATTGATTTGAACAGATCAGCTCTTTGTGCTAATTCGTTTGATAGTTTTATTTGAATACAGAGTTTTATTACTACAAACGTTTTTAAAACACAAATATGTTTTAAACAAGAGAAATGGCACAAAACACACCGGAATCCAATATTGGATCCATGTTCAAGGGTGAGTCATTAACCCAACAGTTTGAACGATACAACTGTCTCATCAGTGAGCTCAAATTGGTAAATGTGGAATTTCCAAATTCGACTGTCAATAGTCGTTTCTTGAGATCTTTACCTAAGAAATGCGAGACTGTAGCTAATGTCACTAGAACAGCTGTTGGTTACAAGGAAATGACCTTGACACAACTTCATGGATGATTCCTCACATATGAGAGAGAGTTGAAACCAGAAAAAGAAGTTGCAAGAGTCAGGGAAAATGACTGATGATTATACTTTGGGAAACACTGCTCTATATAGTCATGAAGAGGGGTCTAGCAGTGGAAAGGATCAGAGTTATGACCATTACATTGACATAACATCTGGAAACAATTTCAACTCTCATGTACACCCAATTTTGCCTTTGCTGCAAATTATGAAAGCCAGACCTCTGACAATCTGTCTTTTGAAATGAATGATTTACAACATTTTGAACCCACTGACCTTGAAGAGATGGACATTTTGCATCTGCTGGCACTTTTAAGTGTTAGAGAAAGTAAATGTTACAAAAGAACTGGTAGAAGATTTCCAGGATTGCATGGGGGGTTAAAAGTAAGGTTGGATAAGTCTAAAATCAAATGTTACAAATGTAACAAGATGGGTCACTTTGCCAGAGAATGCAGATCACAATCTGCAGGACCAATTGTAACACATCCTGGCAACAGACCTCAAAGCACTGTCCAATATTTCCAATATACCTCTGCACCTCAAATGCAAAACACTGCACACTTTGCACATCCTGTTGCTTCAGTTCCTGTCCATTATGTCCAAGCACCTGCACCACAGATTCAATATGTCCAAGCACCACCTCAAGTACATGTGCAGCAAGTGCCACAAGTTACTAAACCTACTCAAACTACTGCTACACCAGCAGAGGTTAATCAACAAAGCTTTTTCACACAAGGTTTTGTTGATTAGAGTAGTTTGCCTGAGGATTTAACAGATGAAAACTTTGCTCTCATAGCCAAAAATGATTTTGAAAATGTAAATGTATGTTTAATGGCTTTGGAGACCATTGTTGAAGGTGATGAATCTGTGGAGCAGGAGTTAAAGTCTGATGTGGTTGATTGTTGTGAAGCAGTGGTTATACTAGAAGTTACATCAGTGGTTGAAGTGAATGCTGTTGATGTTGAAAAAGACACTCTATCTGACCCTTGGGATGAGATGGTGTGCGAGGAAGACGAGTGTGATTGTGCTCTTATGGCTGCTTCGAAGGTATAACCTCAAATCCTTAAAGATCTATGTCCTGACAAATGCATTATTGCTTTAGCAAACATAAAGCAGGTGAATGAAAACCTGAGAAACAAAATTTTAGAAGATAAACTTAATTTTGAAAAACTTGTCAAAGAGTTGAAAACAAAGTTAAGTGAAAAAGATTTTGAAATGAGTAGCCTAAGGCATGAATCAAGCATAACCAAAGACCAACTCCAAACTATGGTAGAAAAATACCAAGTTTGCAAACAGGAGCTTGAATCTACCCAGATCACTTGTGAAAAATGGGTAGAGTCTGTAAAGGTTATGAGCTTATGCTTGATGCTCAAATCAAGAGCAACATAAAGTTTGGAATAGGCTTTAGAGACTATGACCAGACTTGTGAAAATGCTGCAAAAATTGATTCTGAGCCGGTTGAAATAGTCCCAACAAACTTGGCTGGTGAAGAAATTAAAATCACATATAAAAATGGAAACAAAATCATTCTTGAAAAACCTGAGGTTTCAGCAAAAGATAAAGAAACTGAAAAATATCAATTTAAACCAACCTGGTCAGATGAATGTGATATTTTGGAAAACTTCAAGCCAATGAACTTTTCAACCATTGATGGTATAAAAGCACTGGTGATCCCTATCAAAGACTTGCCAGCAGAGGTTACACCCACTGCTCTCAAAAAGTCTGATAGGAAAAGGAAAGAAAAGGTTAAATACTTGTTTTGTAAATTTTGTGAAAAGAGAATTCATGTGGCTGCAGATTGTTTTCTTCTAAAAGCCTTGACATAAACAAAACTTGTGTTATATCCAAATCTCCTAGATGCACCATCCGCAACAAAAAAATCACATGACCTAAGAGCGTGCCTATCTCAAAATCCATCTTCAAAAGGTAAAAGAGATTAGAGCAAAAGTTATTGAAAGAGAAGGTTCAAGCTTTTCTGAAAAAAAATCTAAATAGAACTTTGAATCAATTGAAACATCTGTCACAAAAGCCTTAAATCAAACCTTTGTTCACAGAGAAATTCAAGTGACAGATGCACCTCCATCAAACCAGTTTCCAAGAGGTAAAAGCCAGCCTAGTTATCACAAGGTGCCTATGGTTTATGAGACTTACAAAAAGTCTTCTAAGCCAAGGGTAAATAGGCATCCTCATGGTTACCAACAGTTGATAGGGAGTGGCTCACAGTATTGGTTACAAAAACCTGATCTAACCACTGCTCATTTATCTGAACTTGAGTCTGGATCATCTGATACCCGATCCAAAGCCATTCTGGCTTTGGAAACTCACCTGAACTAATCATTTCAAAACATGTGCAGGGAGCTTCTACTTGCCTTGACAGTCTTTGGTATGTAGATAGTGGGGGCTCCAGGCACATGACAGGATGTAAAGCCCTGCTCAGAGATTTTAAAGCTGATGGAGGGGGTGATATATCCTTTGGAAATAATTCAAAAGGGAAGGTGTTGGGGTCAGGATGTGTCTTAGCTGGAAAACTCAAGTTTGAGAATGTGAATCTCATTGATAATCTAAAATTCAATCTTCTGAGTGTCTCACAATGAGTGATAAGGGTTATGGATCCTTCTTCACAAAGGAAACTTGTCAGATAGTAGGCCCAGAGGTTGTTAAAAAGATTAATCAAATAATTGCAGAGAGCAAAGCACAACTTACTGCTAATAGGGTAGGAAATGTGTATGTGGTAGACATGGTAAAAGATAATCCTATGTCAAATGCATGTTTGTTCTCAGTTGCTTCAAGCAAAGAAACAGAATTATGGCATAAAAGACTAGGTCACACAAATCTAAAAACCATCTCCACTCTCTCAAAACAAAGTCTTGTCAGAGGTTTGCCTCACAAACAATTTACTTGTGAAGAACATTGTGTTTCCTGTTTAAAAGGTAAACAACATAAAAGTTCTTACAAGTCAATTGAAGAGTCCAAAATAAGTCAGTGCTTACATTTACTTCATATGGACTTGTTTGGAACTGTGAAAATCATGAGCTTAAAACACAAAAGGTATTGCCTGGTGATAGTTGATGATTTTTCCAGGTTCACATGGACTTTCTTTTTACACTCTAAAGATGAAACAACAAATATTTTGCAAAACTTTGTTAAACAAGTTGAAAAGCAATTTGATCTTCCTGTAAAAATCTTTAGGATTGATAATGGGACAAAGTTTAAGAACAAAGAGTTGGATGCCTTCTGTGAGTCAAAAGGGATTGTTAGGCAATATAGCATCCCCAGAACTCCAGAATAAAATGGGGTTGTTGAAAGGAAAAACAGAACTTTGATTGAATCAGCAAGAACTATGCTAGCAGATTCTGGTTTACCCATGTCTTTCTGGGCAGAGGCTGTAAACACTGCTTGTTATGTTCAGAACAAAGTTTTGATAAACCTCAAGCATCAAAATACTGCTTATGAATTGCTTATAAAATCAAACTTCTACTCTCTTATTTTAAAGTCTTTGGCTGCCTATGCTTCATTTTAAATTTAAAGGATTCAATATCCAAGTTTGTAGCCAAAGTTGATTGTGGTTATTTTCTGGGATACTCAACCACTGCCAAAGCCTACATAGTTTTTAACTCTAGGACCAAGTGTGTTGAAGAAACTCTGAATGTGAAGTTCAATGAACTTTCATCTTTGAAAATCCCAGCAAATCCTGCTGAACTGTTTGACCTATCCAACTTTACATTTGAAGATGTGTCTGTCAAGACTAACCATGCAGGTATCCCACAGTCATCAAGTCAAGGCAAGGATATGATTGCATTCTTCCAAATTTCAAAATCAATCCTTCAGGCAGAGGAGCAGATGTTAGTAGCAATGGTGAAAGCTCTGCCAGGTCAATAGTGGTTAATACTCAAACCTCTGCCAGCTCTTAGAACCAAACATCTACTGATAAAAGTCCACAACAAATGGACAAAAGTAACCCACTTTCCATCCATTCCACCAATTCCTCCACCACCATTCCAATCAAAGGCTGGACCATCAAATTCACCAACAGAGCATAGCTCAGATGATACACATTTGCAAGCTTCACCTCAGAATGCCATTGTCCCATATCAAGGTGAATTGATTTTCCTCAAAAGCCATACTTTGGATCAAGTTATTGGCAACATCAATGAGGGAGTGCTCACCAGAAGCCAATCCCAAAACATTTGTCCTTTTGCAGGTTTTCTATCACTCACACAACCTGTCAAGTACCAAGAGGCAATAAAAGACAACAGTTGTGTAGAAGCTATGCAAGAGGAGCTCCTACAGTTCAGATGACAACAAGTATGGGAACTTGTACCACTGCCAAAAGATGTATGTCCTATTGGCACAAAGTGGGTCTTCAAGAACAAAACAGATGATATGGGCATTGTTGTCAAGAACAAAGCAAGGCTCGTGGTTCAAGGCTATAGACAGGAAGAAGGCATAGACTATGATGAAACATTTGCTCGAGTTGCAAGATTGGAGGCCATCAGACTGTTCTTCGCTTTTGCTGCTAACCAGAACATCAAGGTGTATCAAATGGACATCAAAAGTGCATTCCTGTATGGAAAGATTAAGGAAGAAGTATATGTGTGTCAAACTCCTGGTTTTGAAGATGCATTTCATCCTGATCATGGTTACAGGTTAAACAAAGCACTATATGGTCTAAAACAAGCACCTAGAGCCTGGTATGAAACTCTATCCACTTTTCTCTTATCCATTGGTTTCACCAGAGGTAGGATTGATAAAACCCTATTTTTAAAATGGAAAGGAAATGATTTGATGCTTGTTCAAATTTATGTGGATGACATCATTTTTGGATCCACATGCACTGCCATGTGTGAAGAGTTCAGAAAACTCATGGCATCAGAGTTTGAGATGAGTGCAATGGGTGAGTTGCAATGTTTTCTTGGTTTACAAGTCAAACAAATGCAACATGGCACTTTCATCCATCAAAATAAGTATGTGAAAGAACTACTTAAGAAATTTGATATGGATGATTGTAAACCTTGCAGCACACCCATGGCAACATCCAAGCTAGTCACATTTGATGGCAAAGATGATCTTGTTGATCAAACATTGTATTGAAGCATGATTGGGTCTTTATTGTACCTAACTGCATTAAGGCCAGACATCATGTTTACAACATGTGTTTGTGCCAGGTCACAGCCATTGCCAAGAAAATCAAATCTTATTTCTGTAAAACAACAAGGAAGTCAACATCTGGAGGAGCCCAATTCCTAGGTGATTTCTAGTGTCTTGGCAAAGCAAAAAACAAGTTTCCACATCCACTGCTGAAGCAGAATATATAGCTGCTGCAAGTTGTACTGCTAAACTCTTGTGGCTTCAAAATCAATTGTTGGATTTTGGTATCACTGCTTTAAAGACTCCACTCAAAATTGATAGTCAAGCAGCAGAAAATATCATCAAAAATCTTGTCTCTCATTCCACCACCAACACATTGACATCAAACATCACTTTATGAGGGATTGCTATGAAAAAGGTTTGATTTCTTTACAACATGTCCATACCAAGGATCAACTGGAAGATGTGTTGACAAAAGCACTTGATGCTCACACTTTTGACAGTTTGATATCTAGGCTTGGAATGCTAAACCTGGATTAAAAACAATTTTTTTGTGATCCATGTGTAAATAGCAATAAAATGTTTTTAGAAAATCATAATCCATCCTTAAAAATAGTTTATAATTGAATTTTTAAATAAATCCTCAAAGTCTGTTCAAAGCACTGATAGCACAAAAACACTGTTCGTTTAGAAAAGTCTATCCGCTGTTAAAAAGTGTATCCTCTGATAGTTGAAAATAGTGTTCTTATCCACTGCTCAAAAATTTCAAACAGTGTTTAGCCAAACAACTGTCTTCCATTTTTAAATCGGAGGTTACAAGTGGTCAGATGTTATTCGACAGTCGTTGCATCAGATGTCACGTCCTCATCACTTTTTCAAGAAACCCTATAAAAACCCTGTTCTATCCAGAACAGAGGATTCACCAAACTGTGTCGATTTCAATAATCTCAAAACAGTTTGCACTCAAATCATGGCTCGTAAAACAAAATCAATGGCGAAATCAAAGCAAGATTTACCACCATACGTCTTGATTATCAAAACCCCACACAATTACACGGGGATCTTAGAAGAAACCAAAGTCAATACACGATACCACATAATGATTCGGATTCTAAGAAAGTTAAAATTTAAGCATATCTCGAAGTCAAAGCCAAAATTTACATCGATTCTCTTCGAGATTTCTGGAAAAATGCTAAGGTCAAAACATCCGCTGATGGTGTTCCTTATGCAATAATCTCAAAGGTTGGGGGTACCTCTATGCAAATTAGTCCACAATCGATCTCTCAAGTTTTTCAACTAAATGATATGGCACATCCTGTGCCATTTTCTTTAAGAGAGATGCAAGCAGATTTGTGGAAAGGGGTTACACTGGCCAATTGAAAGGTATGACAATCTTTAAACTCCATTTTCCAGCAGAGATGAAATTCTTTTTCCATACTCTTTTAACATGTCTATCTGCAAAATCCACTGCTTTCAATGAGATTCCTTTGAACATGCAATATCTGGGATATGCAATTTTGACTGATTCTGATTTTACTATTCCCAGGTATTGTTCAATGATTTGGTAAATAATTTTAAAAATATCTCAAAAAGAAAAGCTTTCTTGATATATCCTCGATTCTTGAGTGTTTACTTGCAAGACCAAATCAGATCTGCAGCAAGTAAACAAGGCGTAGTGACCACACCTGGTTGCCTAACTCATGAAACTTTTACACGAATAACAAATCAAGAAAAGGTTTCCAAAACAGAAGTAGAGGAGGATGAGCCAGTTTTACAAGAACAAAATGTTCAATCTCTTACTCCTACTACTGAGCCCACTGCTCTAGGTGATCAGAGCATTGCAACCACTGCTCTGAAACCCACACCTAAAATTACCAAAAAGAAACCAACAAAAACATCCAGAAAACCCACAAACCCAAAAAGGGTCCTCTGGAAGATGAGATCCCAGAGGTAAACCCTGTGACAACACCAACGTCACAAACCACTGCTGCTACTTCTTCACAGCAGATGGTTGACAGATCTCCATCTGGCTATGAAACTCCTCCTGCATCCTCACAAAAGGATCAGGTTGTAAACACAGGGACACCAAATTATGAAGCTCTATGACCACTTGGTTCTATCTTCCACAGCCCATCTCCCAGGGCACTGTCTCTTTCTGCACCTATCCTTCTCCAATAAAATCACTACCACAAACCTTCTTACCCTTGCTGAATGCAATAGAACTAGAGCAGACATTATCCAGCACTTCTCACCAACCTATCACTAAGAATATACTTCAACATGATGCTGGGTCTGAATCTCTATTCTTTGCTAGCCCATCAGCAAATGAAGAGGCTACATCCCTTGGGTTACATATAACCCTTGGTGATAGTTCAACTAGAGCAGCCACTACAATTGCATAACTACCTAGTTTTCCTTTGGACAGTGGTTACATTACTAAGTCTTTGTTGAAGGCAACCACTGCTGAGGCTACCAAGGTAACATCTGATGTTGTGGGAAGTCCCCAGTACCAAGAACAAGGGGCATCTAAGGTTGAAACTAGTGTCAAAACACATGCTCATGATACCTTAGATATAACTACCACCTCAGGTAGGAGTTCAGATGATCCTATTAAATTAGGTGATGATCTAAAATACAAATCAAAGATTGAAACTTCTGTTGATGAGATCAAAAATCTCTTGAAGCAGTTGTTAGCTACAAAGAGCCAACCCTCTGTCTTAACCACTGCTGATCTAAAAGAAGCCCTAGACCCTCTGTTTCAGCAACAAAAGCACTTTTCTGATCTACAACACAAACATCAAATGCATGAAGTACGAAACATGGTTGAAGCTAGATTCATGGATACAAGGGCAGACACTAAAGCGATAAAAGCTCATCTTCTCCAAACCACTGGTACTGCTCTGCCTACAGTAATTTTTGTAAACACTGAAGATGATGCCAAAAAGGGGGAGAAACCTTTGGGAAAGAAGAAGCTTACAATAGATGATCAAATGACAAAGCCAACAATGGATATTCCCAGGCCAGATGGTTCAAAGAAAAAGGATCTAACAGATGATATCTTGGCCAGAGAAAACGAGAAGCAGAAGAGAAAAGTGTATCTTGATGGCAAGGTATTGGTTGAGCAAAAGATTAAGCAGCAAAAAGAAAAGGAAGAGGTTGGTACCTCAGCAAAGAGGAGACCTGCTAGAAAAGTAAGGCAACCAACTCCCACACCTTCCAAAACTGAGCCTGCTGTAAATCTAACCATTAAAACCTCTGCTCTCCAAAAATCAAGCACACCTACTTCAACTTCCATACCCATTTACACCATAGCAGATGTTACAGCAACTGTTGTGTCAACATCTGTTGACAGAGCAGAGGTTGCAGCAGATGCAATCTCATCCACTGCCATGGTCATTGTTAATGCTTCCACCCAACCTCTACCAACACCAACCAGAATTCCAACTCATCCATCATCACTTGAATTCAAATTTAAAAGGAGAAGGACTACTAAGATTGTGAATGAAGAAGAGATCTTTCCTGCTCCCACTCCTTTATCATCACAACCACTGACCTCCACATCAATGCTTCCACCATCTTCAAATCCAACCACTAACCCCCTTAAAGTTATACATGCAGCAAAGCAATATCCTCTTGATTTACCAGCAGTCAGGGAAGAAATTATAAGCTTCTATTCTGAGGAAAACCCTGACAAAAGAATCATATTATCTCTTGATGGCTACCCAAGACCTGCAATATTGATGATTATCTAGAACTCAAATTGAAACAAGCAGAGGATATAGCAAAAAGAGACTCAGCTGGTAAAAGTGATAGAGAGATACAGACCGACATGTCTTTTCAGCTAAGCAAAGTCAGAACATTACAAGATTTTGTCAAAGATATGAGTAATTGTCACACCCCAACCGATGGCGGAAACATCGGGATGAGACGAAAACGAGATTGCTCATTGCTCACAACATTAATAAGTGACAATAATTAATTAAACCATATTTCATTTCATAAGAATTGTCAAATACATTAATGTAACAAAACAAAGAAACAACATAACATTTGCAAAGTCATAACAAAATTGATACATCGACATTAAACCTAACGTCTAATTTGTGTGTATCTAGTCCTTGCTATATTGTTTTCATAGCATCATCTCCTTCAACCTGTAACATGTTTTAAAATAATGTCAATGCGAAAGCAAAGGCGAGTACACAAGTTTAGGCATAGCATACGTATACGAATAAGTTTAAACAATCCTCATGGCAACCAAATCTATACAAGAGCAATATCAAGGCATGCAATACTAATAATCAAACCCTTAACGCAATCACGATGTTTTAACATGACCTCACGAATAACACTATGGAGGTGGATGCGTGAATTCCTATAGCTCTAAGCATGTCAAACGAAGGCTAAAAATAGTTAATGACTAAAGCATGGCATAACGAATATCCAAGACAAGCATCAAGTATAAGATTCAAGTTTTCATGTATATGGGATTGTTTGTGTGTTTCATAAAGTTTAAGTGTTCGTGATTTTGTATATGGAAACATGTTACACCCGAAAAGTGTTATAAACAAAAGTGGGTCGAGTGTACTCACGGTTTTGCTAAGTCTTTTCTACACTTGACAATCCGTGAAGACGTTGGTTCGAGGATGACGCCGAATTATCCTACGAGAGGAAACAAGGCGTATGAGTATAGAGTTTCAACGGGAGATTAGGAGTATTCGAGCATGATTAAAAATAAGTTTGATAAAGTATTATGATACGAAAGTATTCACTAAGATGTAACACTCGTTCTTGACACTATAGTAACTCTTATGAGTTGGATGTGATTTCATAGGTTCGGGACCTATTAGAATCGTGACAAGGAATTACATACTTTAGTGTTAAACTTAATAACTTGATAGGTGATTATAAGTTCATTATCAAGGTTTCGGTTTTAGAATTATAATATATTTATATATATCATTATAATCATGTAGGAGGTGGGAGGATGAACCATCCACTTTGTAACCTCTAGTGTCATGTATGTCAAGTATGAGGTGGGAGGTTAAACCATCCACTTTGAACCTCGGATTATGTTCACCACTACACAAGTTACCATTGGTAACAAGGAGGGTACAAGAACTATATACTATACAAGAATGATAAGGTGTCATCTAGATACCAAGTAGTCAAGTATTCAACAACCCGACGAGCACACGAGGACAATCGTCAACGGCTTTGTGGAGTTGTGACACTTTAAGTCTAGCAAACTATCTTGGGATCTTGATGAAAATCATCAAGTGATGTGTAGTCTCAAGTTAGGATAGCCCAAGCTTTCTTGGTGGACACACATGAACAAGTTTAAGAACTTGCATCACTTGTGAGCTCAATGCTCCTTCAAAAACAGAAAGTTTGGAGTGATTAAACACTCCCATTTACAAGTTTAACAACCTAGGTTAGTCTCCATAATCATACATGTGATTAGGAGTTCAAGAACACTAGGATGAATGAGAAAAGTAAGAGATTCAACAAGTTTATGAGAACATAAAGTAAAACATTCCACTTTGGAACCTTTTTCTGGTCATTCCAGAGCTTGGTTTTCCATGGAAAACCAATGGAAATGATCCTTAGGTTAATCCAAGCAAGTGGGAAAAAGAATGGAATGATTTTGTTAAGAAATGAGTGAGTTATGCTCACTTTTGTGAAGATGGGTAATTCTGCTCGAAAATCTGATGTTGCAAGGATTTTGAGGTGATTTGAGAGGGATTAGATGGAGTTTAGAAAGTGTAAAATGTGTGGAAACACTTGCTTTTATAGGAGAAGGATTAGGGTTAGTTAGGTGGATAATTAATGGTTCAAAGGTGATAAAAAAATTGCAAAACCCAACCCAAATCCCGCCCACAACCTGCTGTCCGCCCCCCTTGTTCACGCCCAGCTCAGCCAAAAACAAAGCTTAAAAGCTTTGTTGTCCGGGTTTATTCCAGATATGGGCGCGTGGCGGAGTGGTTAGGCGCTGTTTATTTGAACCGGGGATCCCGAGTTCGAGTCTTGCGGATCCCGGTTTGTTTGTTTATTATTGTTATTATTTTTATTTAAAAACTCTATAATTTAGTTTCATAATTGGCAGGAAAGGTCCCTATAGTTAAAGATTTCATTAATTATCCTTTAAACCCTGGACTTATTTAAAGAAAGATTAACATTATATTCTAAATATATTTACAAAAAAAAATTAGCATTTTAATTTTTGTAAAATAACACAATTAATTTTATTAACTAATTTAATAATCAATTTAATTAATTAATTTAATTAATTAACTTAATAAATGAATATGTATTTATATTTTCGTAGCGAATTTAGTTTAACGATCATGAGTTTCACATTTAAGTCTCGATTACGCATACATACCATGTTTGCAAGTTATGACACGTTTACGATTGAGAGTACCACGAATATGTTTACATGTTTAAAGTATGAACAAGTATAAGTGTAACATGACTATGATTAACATAATATGGATAAAATACGAGTTTCTCATTACAATCCAAGTCTCGGTTTACAACATTTACAATGAAAGACGAATACAAGATACAACGCTTACTAAAAATAGAAGTACGGTACAAGGTTTCCAAATATAGAAAGTATAGAAACGCGGGGCGTTACAGTCTCCCTCCTTTAGGAAATTTCGTCCCGAAATTTAGGAAGATGTAATGAAGAGATATGGATACTTAGTCTTCATATCACTTTCAAGTTCCCAAGTGAATTCAGCGCCACGTTTACCTTTCCATCGAACCTTGACAATAGGAATACGACTGCGCCTCAGTTGCTTGGTTCCTCGGTCTATGATTTCGACCGGTTTCTCCACAAAGTGCAAAGTATCGTTGATCTGAAGATCTTCGAGTGGAACTTGAAGTCCTTCTTCGGCTAGACACTTCTTCAAATTCGAAACATGAAACACAGGATGAACATTGCTGAGCGTTTGAGGTAGATCCAGTCGATACGCTACCATGCCTATCCTTTCGAGAATCTTGAAAGGACCCACATAGCGAGGAGCGAGTTTGCCTTTCTTACCAAAACGAACAACACCTTTCCAAGGTGCAACCTTGAGAAGTACGTGGTCACCTATGTCGAATTCCAAAGGTTTGCGTCTTCTATCAGCATAGCTCTTTTGTCGGCTTCGAGCTTTGAGCAAGTTGTCACGAATCTGTAGGATCTTGTCCGTCGTCTCTTGTATAAGTTCGGGACCGGTGAGTTGTACGTCTCCAATCTCGTGCCAAGAAATAGGCGAACGACATTTGCGACCATACAGTGCTTCAAACGGAGCCATTTGACTACTTGCGTGATAGCTGTTGTTGTACGAGAATTCTACCAAGGGTAAGTGCAAATCCCAGTTGCCGCCAAAATCGATTACGCATGATCGAAGCATATCCTCTAGAGTTTGACTAGTACGCTCGGTCTGACCGTCAGATTGAGGATGAAAAGCGGTGCTAAGATTCAAACGAGTGCCAAGGGCGGATTGGAAAGTTTGCTAAAGGCGAGAAGTGAAACGAGCATCACGATCAGAAATAATATCAAGAGGAGTACCGTGACGACTAATGATTTCACCCGTGTAGATACGAGCCAATTTCTCGACTTTGTAATCTTCATGAATGGCGAGGAAGTGTGCGGATTTGGTCAAACGATCGATGATAACCCAAATGCTGTCGTGACCAGACGAGGTACGAGGCAATTTCGTGATGAAATCGATGGCTATGCTATCCCATTTCCAGACCGGAATTTTTGGTTGTTCGAGCAAACCGGAGGGACGTTGATGTTCTGCCTTGACTTTGGAACACGTAAGGCATTTGGAGACGTAGAGAGCGATATCACGTTTCATTCCAGGCCACTAATAGGATGCGTGCAAGTCATGGTACATCTTATCAGCTCCAGGATGAACGGAGTATCGGGATTTGTAAGCTTCGTCCATCAAAGTAGTCCGAAGATTGCGACGATCGGGAATCCAAATGCGACTATGGTAGTAAAGAATACCGTCGGCTTAGCTTCGAGTGGGTTTTCGATTCCACAATTCAACTCGTTATGAGGTTACCCTCGTTAATGACGGAAAATTGTGCTTGTCGAATCAACTCATTGAGTTTTCCCACGATTTGGTAGCAACGAGCACTCTTGACATGAGTCTTACGACTAAGTGCATCGGCCACGACATTCGCCTTACCAGGGTGGTAGCGGATATCGCAGTCGTAGTCGTTTAACAATTCTACCCAACGACGTTGACGCATGTTGAGTTCCTTTTGATCAAAGATGTGTTGGAGGCTCTTATGGTCGGTAAAGACCGTACACTTTGTACCATAAAGGTAGTGTCGCCAAATCTTTAATGTAAAAACAACTGCACCAAGTTCAAGGTCATGAGTAGTATAGTATTTCTCATGAATTTTGAGTGGTCTCGACGCGTAAGCGATTACTTTGTCCGTTGCATGAGAACGCAACCAAGACCCTGGTTAGAGGCATTGCAATACACGACGAAATCGTCGTTCCCATCGGGGAGAGTGAGAATAGGAGCATTACAAAGCATGTCCTTGAGTGTTTGGGAAGATTCCTCTTGTTTGGGACCCCAAACAAAAGGTTTATCTTTTTGAGTCAACGAAGTCAAAGGAACGGCAATCTTCGAGAAGTTCGAGATGAAACGGCGATAATACTCGGCTAGGCTAAGAAACGAACGAATTTCAGAGGGCGACTTAGGTGCAATCCAATTCTTCACAGCTTCTATCTTTGCAGGGTCAACATGAATACCAAGTTCATTGACGGTGTGACCTAAGAATTGAAACTCTTTTAGCCAAAATTCACACTTGGAGAATTTGGCATAAAGACGTTCGGTTTGCAAAAGCTGAAGAATAAGACGCAAATGTCGTCCATGTTCTTCTTTCGTCTTGGAGTATATTAGGATATAGTCAATGAATACAATGATGAAATGATCGAGAAAAGGCTTACACACACGGTTCATGAGATCCATAAACACTGCAGGAGCATTGGTCAAACCAAAAGGCATGACCACGAACTCGTAGTGTCCATAACGTGTGCGAAATGCGGTTTTGGGTACATCTTCCTCGGAAACCCGAAGTTGATGATAGCCAGAACGGAGGTCAACCTTTGAAAAGCACTTCGCGACTTGCAATTGATCGAAGAGATCGTCAATACGAGGAAGTGGGTATCGGTTTTTGACTGTAAGTTTATTGAGCTCACGATAATCAATGCACATCCGAAAAGACCCATCTTTCTTCTTGACGAACAACATGGGAGCGCCCCAAGGGGAAGTACTAGGGCATATAAATCCTTTATCAAGAAGCTCTTGAAGTTGGCTTGATAGCTCTTGCATCTCCAAGGGTGCTAAACGATAGGGAGCCTTCGCAATATGAGTTGCGCCAGGAATGAGGTCAATACGAAAATCGACAGCTCGAGGAGGCGGAGGACCAGGGAGATCCTCGGGGAAAACAGAAGGGAACTCACAAACGACAGGAACATCACTTATGCTAGGACCTTTGTCTTTCTTTTCCACAACGTGGCCGAGAAAGGCAAAGTACTCCTTACGCAAGTACTTGTTGGCTTTGATGCACGACATAAGCTTGAGACCCTTAGAAGGTTTCTCACCATAGACGTGTAAAGAGTCACCTTGAGGTAGGGGAAGACGAATGAATTTCTCAGAACAAACGAATTCAGCACGAACTTGCTTAAGCCAGTCCATGCCTACTATGACGTCAAAGCTACCCATTTGCATAGGTATGAGGTCGATGGAAAACTTATGATCGTTTAAGATTAGGGAGCAACTAGAAAGAACAGAGTCAACAGAGATGGTCTTACCATTAGCAACTTCGACAGCAAAAGAATTAGGCATTTTAGTTCGTTCGCACTTAAGCAAGGGTTCAAATTCAACGGATACAAAACTTCTATCCGCGCCAGTATCAAACAGACAAGTAGCATAGATATGGTTCACAAGGAACGTACCAGTGATGACATCATTCGAACTTTGGGCTTGAGCTGAGGTGAGAACGAAAGCTCATCCTTTCACAGGTTCGGTTTGTTGTTGCTGCTGGTTGTTGGTGCGTTTCGGGCAAACGTTGGCGAAATGGTTAGGATCGCCACAATTGTAGCAGGTTCGACCAGGTGTAGCTTGGGTTTGGCGGTTTGGGTTAGGATTGGGTAAAAGGGCTTGGGTTTGCTGGTTCAGGGGTAGGCGACAGTAGTTGGAGAGGTGTCCCAACCTATTACAGTTGGCACATTTTCGGCATGAGGTGCCAACAGGGTGATGGTAGTTGCAAGTGGTACACCACTTGGGGTGAGAGCCAATGTAACCTTGTCCAGGTTGGTTGGTGTTTTGGGTAGGCGGAGTGACGACAGCATTGTTTTGAGAAGAAGCCTTCCGCTTCTTGTTCTTGTTGTGGGGCTTTTTGGCTGGAGGGGCAGGTGATTCGATGGTGTTGGCAATGGCTTGGTGCGCATGCTTCGTAGGGACCTTGTCGTAGGCCCCCTGAAGGATGCAGTTATGGTTGAGTTGGAGGGTTATGGCATAGGCTTCCTCGAGGGTTTTCGGGTTGGCTGCGGCTACATGGTTCATGATCACCGGTGAGAGGCAACGGATGAGCTTGGCGATTGACTTGGGAACAGTATCGACTTGCCCAGGGCAAATGATACTTAACTGTTTGAAGCGCGCAATCAATCCTTCAGCATTGCTCCCCTGTTGTGTGAGATTCCAGAACTCGTTTTCAAGTTTCTGGGTCTCATAGGGAGGACAGAATTGCTCCTTCATGAGCTCCTTAAGCTCTTCCCAAGTCATCACATGGGCTGCTTCGTTGCCACGCGTGTTTCGTTCGGTGGTCCACCACTCGAGGGCTCTCTTGCGGAAGACCCCGGTGGCATTAAGGGTTCGGAGTTCCTCAGGGCAGCCGCCCTGAAGGAAGATAAGATCCATTGAATCAAACCAATTGATCATGGCGGTAACACCATCCATGCCAGTGAATTCCACTGGTTTACAAGCCATGAAATGCTTGAATTGGTAAGATGGTTTGGGGGTATCGGCTTTGGAATCAGCGGATGATTTAGGTGTGGCTTCGGCGTGTATGGTGTGGATTTGGCTAACAATTTCAGGTATGATCTTAGCCATTTGCCCGGCCATTTGCTCCGAAACGAGCCCAATCAGTTCTTGCTTCGATATCGAGTCATCGTTGTTGGATTCCTTCTGGGAATCCGTCTTCTTGGACTTCTTGAGGCGGTTCAACGAGTTACGGAAAGGAGGCATCTAGAGGTTGTAAACAAGACAAAAGCATGAGACTTGATTGTAATAAAGAAAATAGGTTTTGCATGCATGAGTATGAATAAAGTTCATATAAGTTTCACATAAGAAGCATGTGTTCATTAAGTATGGTTCACATAGTTTGCATGAGTTCAACAAGTATAACATGTATACTCGCGTATGAATACAAATAAAGAGTATGAATTTAGTTTGTTCACGAGGATTAGTATTGTTTTTGATTGCGATAAACGTGCGAGTGTGTAACGGTTTGAAATGAACGAAGGTAACAAGTATAAAACACATAAAATTTGAGTCACATAAAAAGAATAAGCTCGTAAACATGGGATGATTTGGGTAGAGATCGTCGACAATTCCAAAGTGAATCGAAGATCTTTTCGAATTTAGAGAAACGTGCTTTGGCCTATAGGTAAAATGCTCTCATCGAGAAGCGACTAACGACATTTTACCCTTCCAGTTACTACAACGTCTCTAACGATCGGAAAATCGAGACTTTGGCGAGAGCGAAAATCAAGGAATGGGACTTAATCGATAAGGTGTGGGTTTCACCCTAACTTGACGATTTTCGTACCTAAGTGTGGTTGGTACTTACCAAGAAGAGCAAATTCCGATTCGTTGTAAGGTCCACTAGAGTTTTAAGTTGGAAATTTCCATCAAGGTTGGATTTCACTCCTAACTTGATGCATAATTGCTTTGCAAAAAGAATAAGTATAGCGGATTGAGAGTCTTCACCAAACTGCGGTTTTCACACCTATTTTAGTGAAGTCGTCTCATTTATATTACGAGTGTCTTCAAGTGTCCAAACGTGTATTGTGTAAAGTGTCTTAGGAAGACACCATGTATATGTATTAAGACCAAAAGGAAAGAGAGAACAAAGTAAGAAGCATAAAGTTTTTAAGCATAATCAAGATTGGTCACAACGGGTACTTAGAACTATAGACTAGTCGAACATGGCAATCTACTAATTCCCTATAGTTATGGCTCTGATACCAATCTGTCACACCCCAACCGATGGCGGAAACATCGGGATGAGACGAAAACGAGATTGCGCATTGCTCACAACATTAATAAGTGACAATAACTAATTAAACCATATTTCATTTCATAAGAATTGTCAAATACATTAATGTAACAAAACAAAGAAACAACATAACATTTGCAAAGTCATAACAAAATTGATACATCGACATTAAACCTAACGTCTAATTTGTGTGTATCTAGTCCTTGCTATATTGTTTTCATAGCATCATCTCCGTCAACCTGTAGCATGTTTTAAAATAATGTCAATGCGAAAGCAAAGGCGAGTACACAAGTTTAGGCATAGCATACGTATACGAATAAGTTTAAACAATCCTCATGGCAACCAAATCTATACAAGAGCAATATCAAGGCATGCAATTACTAATAATCAAACCCTTAACGCAATCACGATGTTTTAACATGACCTCACGAATAACACGATGGAGGTGGATCGTGAATTCCTATAGCGCCAAGCATGTCAAACGAAGGCTAAAAATAGTTAATGACTAAAGCATGGCATAACGAATATCCAAGACAAGCATCAAGTATAAGATTCAAGTTTTCATGTATATGGGATCGTTTGTGTTGTTCATAAAGTTTAAGTGTTCGTGATTTTGTATATGAAAACATGTTACACCCGAAAAGTGTTATAAACAAAGTGGGTCGAGTGTACTCACGGTTTTGCAAGTCTTTTCTACACTTGACAATCCGTGAAGACGTTGGTTCGAGGATGACGCCGAATTATCCTACAAGAGGAAACAAGGCGTAGGAGTATAGAGTTTCAACGGGAGATTAGGAGTATTCGAGCATGATTAAAAATAAGTTTGATAAAGTATTATGATACGAAAGTATTCACTAAGATGTAACACTCGTTCTTGACACTATAGTAACTCTTACGAGTTGGATGTTATTTCATAGGTTCGGGACCTATTAGAATCGCGACAAGGAATTACATACTTTAGTGTTAAACTTAATAACTTGATAGGTGATTATAAGTTCATTATCAAGGTTTCGGTTTTAGAATTATAATATATTTATATATATCATTATAATCATGTAGGAGGTGGGAGGATGAACCATCCACTTTGTAACCTCTAGTGTCATTTATGTCAAGTATGAGGTGGGAGGTTAAACCATTCACTTTGAACCTCAGATTATGTTCACCACTACACAAGTTAGCATGGAGGCTGCATATGAGCTAAGTCTAAAGTGGAAAGTCGATAAAGACTCCCACTAATTGACATTGCTCAAGTCTAATGATGATTCTGTAACACCCCAACCGATGGCGGAAACATCGGGATGAGATGAAAACGAGATTGCTCATTGCTCACGACATTATTAAGTGACAATAATTAATTAAACCATATTTCATTTCATAAGAATTGTCAAATACATCAATGTAACAAAACAAAGAACAACCTAACATTTGCAAAGTCATAACAAGATTGATACGTCGACATCAAACCTAACGTCTAATTTGTGGGTATCTAGTCCTTGCTATATTGTTTTCATAGCGTCATCTCCTTCAACCTGTAACATGTTTTAAAATAAAGTCAATGCAAAAGCAAAGGCGAGTACACAAGTTTAAGCATAGCATACGTATACGAATAAAGTTTTAACAATCCTCATGGCAACCAAATCTATACAAGAGCAATATCAAGGCATGCAATGCTAATAATCAAACCCGTAACGCAATCACGATGTTTTAACATGACCTCACGAATAACACGATGGAGGTGGATACGTGAATTCCTATAGCGCCAAGCATGTCAAACGAAGGCTAAAAATAGTTAATGACTAAAGCATGGCATAACGAATATCCAAGACAAGCATCAAGTATAAGATTCAAGTTTTCATGTATATGGGATCGTTTGTGTGTTTCATAAAGTTTAAGTGTTCGTGATTTTGTATATGAAAACATGTTACACCCGAAAAGTGTTATAAACAAAGTGGGTCGAGTGTACTCACGGTTTTGCAAGTCTTTTCTACACTTGACAATCCGTGAAGACGTTGGTTCGAGGATGACGCCGAATTATCCTACAAGAGGAAACAAGGCGTAGGAGTATAGAGTTTCAACGGGAGATTAGGAGTATTCGAGCATGATTAAAAATAAGTTTGATAAAGTATTATGATACGAAAGTATTCACTAAGATGTAACACTCGTTCTTGACACTATAGTAACTCTTACGAGTTGGATGTTATTTCATAGGTTCGGGACCTATTAGAATCGCGACAAGGAATTACATACTTTAGTGTTAAACTTAATAACTTGATAGGTGATTATAAGTTCATTATCAAGGTTTCGGTTTTAGAATTATAATATATTTATATATATCATTATAATCATGTAGGAGGTGGGAGGATGAACCATCCACTTTGTAACCTCTAGTGTCATTTATGTCAAGTATGAGGTGGGAGGTTAAACCATTCACTTTGAACCTCAGATTATGTTCACCACTACACAAGTTAGCATGGAGGCTGCATATGAGCTAAGTCTAAAGTGGAAAGTCGATAAAGACTCCCACTAATTGACATTGCTCAAGTCTAATGATGATTCTGTAACACCCCAACCGATGGCGGAAACATCGGGATGAGACGAAAACGAGATTGCTCATTGCTCACGACATTATTAAGTGACAATAATTAATTAAACCATATTTCATTTCATAAGAATTGTCAAATACATCAATGTAACAAAACAAAGAACAACCTAACATTTGCAAAGTCATAACAAGATTGATACGTCGACATCAAACCTAACGTCTAATTTGTGGGTATCTAGTCCTTGCTATATTGTTTTCATAGCGTCATCTCCTTCAACCTGTAACATGTTTTAAAATAAAGTCAATGCAAAAGCAAAGGCGAGTACACAAGTTTAAGCATAGCATACGTATACGAATAAAGTTTTAACAATCCTCATGGCAACCAAATCTATACAAGAGCAATATCAAGGCATGCAATGCTAATAATCAAACCCGTAACGCAATCACGATGTTTTAACATGACCTCACGAATAACACGATGGAGGTGGATGCGTGAATTCCTATAGCGCTAAGCATGTCAAACAAAGGCTAAAAAAATAGTTAATGACTAAAGCATAGCATAATGTTTATCCCCAGACAAGCAACAAGTATACGATTCAAGTAGTCATGTGTATAGGATTGTTTGTGCGTTTCATAAAGTTTAAGTGTTTGTGATTTTTGTATATGGAAACGTGTTACACCCAAAAAGTGATATAAACAAATGTGGGTCGAGTGTACTCACAGAATTGCTAAGTCTTCTTTGGAAATTCCACGACGAGTTAATGAGTGGGAGAAAGGGACACCAATGCCACCTTAAATGACAACGAACATGGATGAATAATCGAATCGGAGTTGAAGGTACGTGTACGTTTAGCACGGAATTTGTGTAACGACTCTAAAGTTAAATTCGTCAAAGGTGTCGTAGAAGTGTTATCAAAATAATACAATAGATATATGTATTTTTTTTAGCGAAAAGCGTATTAGGTAATTATTTATATTTTGACGAAAAGTATATTAAATATATATATTATTTTTTCTTTAAAGTATAATATATATGTCTTGTCGATAAGGGAATGATATACTTATATGTATATTGCCTTTTAGATAAGTATAGGTATACGAAGGTTTAATAATTTATTTTGTCGAAGTATAATATATATATTTATTTGATGTCGTTTAAGAAATATGCTTCGCCGAAAAGTGCAATAAATATATATACGTATGATTTGACGAAAACCGGGCAGAGTTTCCTCTGTTTTTAGACGATCCCGACAACACAAGTTGTCGATATATGTGTCAAAAACTCAACAATCAACGAAGCAATATATTTATACAAGTTATGTAACGAAAATATTCATATTTATACAACTTACAAAGACACGTTTAGTGTACAAGTAAGTAATGTTTTACGATTAAAACGATAAATAATATAAACAATAATAATAAAGGTTTTGCGCCGTTTAAGATTTTTACCCAGTCTCGGTCGACAATTGACCAGCAGTTGACCGGTTGACTTTCATTGACCAAGTTGACAAGGTTTGACCGAACACCAAACGAGACCCGAACCGAAGCCAAAACTGTCATTGACTCACTGCTGACCCGAACCTCTGCACCGAGACCCGAACCCGCTGAACATGAGCCATGAACTTGACTGAACCGAGATTCGACCCGGAGCTGACCCGTGGACTGTTTGACTGTTTGACCAGACCTGAGCTTTGACCAGGTCTAACCGGGTTGACCCGAGCCTGCTGAATCGAGATGGAACCAAAATTGAACTCAACAAACCAACTAAAATCAAATGTGAAACTGAGATAATCAAAGCACGATCCGTACCTGAACCGAAACGTATCTGGACTGAACACGGACTGAAACAAATCTGACTTTGGGCCTGACCCGGTGTTGACCAGATTTGACCCGACAAGAACTCGAGCTGGACCAAGCCCTGAACCAAGATGCATCAGGCCCGAGACTGACTGAAACCGGAACTCCTGCCGCCGCCGCTGCTGTCGCTTGAAGCCGGAAAGGGGATTCTGTCGTTGCTGCCGCTGTTGTTTGCTCCGGCGCCGCCACCCCCAAGCGGGTGTTGCGGCCGCCGCTGTTTAGAGGGAAAGGAAAGAGTGAGGGAGAGGGGGAGAGGAGTGTGGTGAAGGTTGGAGAGGCGATGGGTGTCCGCTGCAGGGACTGCCACTGCTGCGGCTTCGTTGCTGGTGCGCCGCCACCGTTGCGGTGGCCGGCGGCTCTGTTGCAAGGAGAGAGGGAGGTAGGTGGTTTGCGACCGGAGAGACGGCTTGAGCCGTTGTCGGAGGAGAACCGAGGGAGAGAGACGAGAGGTGAGTGCAGGCGGTTGAGGGCGACTGTGAGTGACGAGAAAGATAAGATAGGCGGTGTTGTGGTGTTGGCTGCCGGAAAACCGGGAGAAAGAGAGGGAGGTGGTTGAGCGGGTGTTTGTCTGCCGGAAAAAAGGGGGTCGCCGGAGTCTCGCCGGAAAGGCGGCTCCGATCGCCGGAAAATGCGAAGGTAGGAGAAGGGGGGGGGGTGAGGCTTTTATAGTGTTAGGGTTTCAAGGGTGTTGGGCCTAAAGCCCATAGCGGCCCGATTGCGTTTCTGAAGCCCATTTCAGCGCGCCCGAACGTTACAAAATAGCGTATAATTTTACTTAAGTTTTAAACACGGGAATTAAATGTAAGACCTCAAAAAAAGGTCGCGTTCGGTTGTCGTTTCGTTAAAAACACGTAAAAATGCGTTGTTTCCGTTTTTTACACCGTTTTTCGATCCGATTGTAGTTGCGACTCAGGAAATAGAAAACAAGCGTGAATTTTTATAAAAATAATAAATCTTGGAAATACGAGGCGTTACAGATGCTGTCAAGATTAGCATGGAGGCTGCATATGAGCTAAGTGCAGAAGACCTTCAAGATCTTTTGGATCTGACACTTGAAAAAGATGATGATGATGAAATTTCTCTGAATTTTGAATTACAGTTTAAAGGCCAAATCAGAGAATTTATGTTGAGGAATAAAGACCAAGAATAAACAAGTGTTTTGGCATCATCTGTTCCGGGGGGAGATTGTTGGGATTAAACCCTATCAAAGGAACAGATGATATCAAAGCCAAATACACTATCCGAGCTTTGGTCCAACTATCAGAGGTTACAACCTCTGATCTATCTTTACACTGCTTTCCATAAACAACTTCTCCTATCATCTGATCGAACAAGAAGCAAAGGTCTGATAGAAGAAATAAGATCAGAGGATAGAGATCAGTGCTTAGACTAGTTATAGTTTATTCAATGTAACAGTGCTATGCACTGATAGTGTTAGTTTAGCAGTGTTTTAGTTAGTTATGATTTTGTTAGCTGTCACTATCAACCATGACATCATAAAAGATGCTCAGTGGTGATGAAAACAAAGATGCTCACTATCAACCATGACATCATTCTGATAGTTAGTATAAATAGCTGATCAATGTAACTGTTAAACTTGTCTTCCGAAAAAAGATCAATTCGCACTTTATCTTCTGAATTTTTTTCTTACTATCAAATGATTGTAATTGGCTAAGGGGGAGTTTGTGAATCATATGCGAGTTTACCAACTTGAAAGCATGATGGTGATGAAAACAAACGACCGATTGCTTGTAGTAAAAGTTTTTCGTTAATTCCGCTGCATATCTTTAAAATTCAATCCATTTTCCATCTTTAGAAACAAAAACTACAAGTGATTCAAACTTAGATCCTGACGCCCGTCCTTTTTGTGAAAAAGAAGGATGGATCGTTCCGAATGTGCATCGACTATAGGGAACTTAACAAGCTTACCATTAAGAACTGCTACCCTCTTCCTCAAATCGATGATTTATTTGACCAACTCCAAGGTGCTATTTGTTTTTCGAAGATTGATTTACGTTCCGGATATCACCAGCTACGTGTACATGAGCAAGACATTCTGAAAACCGCCTTTCGTACTCGCTATGGCCTTTATGAATTCGTGGTCATGCCTTTTGGACTTACAAATGCGCCTGCGGTCTTCATGGATCTGATGAACCGTGTGTGCAAAGCCTTCTTGGATCATTTCGTCATTGTTTTCATCGATGATATTCTCATTTACTCTAAGTCGAGAGCCGAACACGCGCGACATCTTCGTTTAGTCCTTGAACTTCTCCAAGGAAACTGTCTTTATGCCAAATTCTCCAAGTGTGAATTTTGGCTAAATGAAGTTCAATTTCTCGGTCACGTTGTCAACGACCAAGGAATTCACATCGATCCCGCCAAAATTGAAGATGTAAAGAGTTGGAATACCCGAAGAATCCGTCCAAAATCCGTTCTTTCATCGGATTGGCAGGTTACTACCGCCGATTCATCGCCGACTTTTCGAAAATCGCTGTATCTCTCACATCTTTGACTGATAAGGATAAACCTTTTGTTTGGGGTTCCAAACAGGAGGAACCCTTTCAGACTCTCAAGTGTATGCTTTGCGACGCTCCCGTCCTCGCACTTCCCGATGGAGATGACGATTTTGTTGTTTATTGCGATGCCTCTAACCTAGGTCTCAGCTGTGTCCTTATGCAACGAGATAAGGTTATCGCGTATGCGTCTCGACAACTCAAAACCCACGAAAAGAACTACATTACCCATGATCTCGAGCTCGGTGCAGTCATTTTTGCGTTAAAGATATGGCAACACTACCTTTACGGTACAAAGTGTATGGTCTTCACCGACCATAAGAGCTTACAACACATCTTTAACCAAAAAAAACTAAACATGTGCCAACGCAGATGGGTGGAACTTCTCAACGACTATGACTGTGAGATACGCTACCATCCCGGCAAAGCAAACGTCGTAGCCGATGCTCTCAGTCGACGAAGCTATGTGTATAGCATTCATGACGTTCAAGCCCAGAATAAACTCGAAACCTTGATTTGCGAAACCGAGCACGCATGTTTCATTGAGAATGCCTTGTCTGAGAAATGAAATGTGGTGCCGAACCCAGCTGGAGAATAAGTCTAACGGGATCTATTACGTTCTGAATCGCATTTGGATCCCTAGCCGCAATAACCTTCGAGAGTTACTAATGACCGAAGCCCATAAGTCTCGATATTCCATTCCCCCGGTGCCGACAAGATGTACCAGGACCTTCGCTCCAGGTACTGGTGGCCGGGCATGAAAAAGGTTAACGCTATATACGTATCGAAATGCTTAACTTGTGCGAAAGTTAAAGCCGAACACCAACGCCCCTCTGGCCTACTTGAACAGCCCGACATCCCGGTGTGGAAATGGGAGAGTATAGCTATGGATTTTGTTACAAAACTCCCTCACACCTCTTCTGGCCACGATAGCATTTGGGTTATCGTCGATCGCCTTACGAAATCTGCTCATTTCATAGCCATACGAGAAGACTATAAGGTAGAACGATTAGCACGAATCTATACTGACGAAGTCATTTGTCGACACAGGACGCCTCGTGCCATCATCTCTGATCGCGACGGTCGCTTTACGTCATCTCTGGCAGACTTTCCAATCCGCACTCGGTACTAAGCTTAACCTTAGTACTGCATTCCATCCTAAGACCGAGCGCACGATTTGCACCCTCGAAGACATGCTTCGATCGTGTGTCATTGATTTCGGTGGTAATTGGGATCCGCATTTACCTTTAATAGAATTTTCATACAATAACAGTTATCATACTAAATGGCACCTTTTGAGGCATTATACGGTAGAAAATGTCGATCGCCTATTGTATGGCACGAGATTTGAGACGTTCAGATCACTGGTCCCGAGTTAATACAAGAAACGACAGACACAATCCTCCAAATCAGAGACAACCTTCTGAAAGCTCGGAGTCGTCAAAAGAGTTAGGCCGATAAACGCCGCAATCGCCTACACTTCAAAGTGGGAGATCACGTTCTCTTAAAGGTTTCACCTTGGAAAGGAGTGATCCGTTTCGGAAAGAAAGGAAAACTAGCGCCACAATACGCGGGTCCCTTTAAGATTCTGGAAAGAATTGGCAAAGTGGCCTACCGACTATTTTGAAACGCCTATTATATCGCTTATTTATCGCATTTAAAATCGCTTAATACTCGCAACTCTCAATGCAAACTCAAATCGCGGTTAATTATGTTACATTATGTTACTTAGGTGTTATGTGTGCTTTATGACTTATGGTGGTTTTCTCTATTGCAACGCTCTCACTCACACAAATCGCTCAATCGCATTAATATAATGACGCAACGCTTAACACTTCGCTAAAATGCTTAACATAACTAACTAATACGAACCGAGTCACCGAACGAGAACCTAATGAACAAAACATAGCCACCAGGCCAACTTCACCCGAAGTTGACCAGGGCAGAACTATGGGACAAGTTCCCCCAAACTTGTCCAAACCAGGAGAAAAGGGCAAGTTCGTCTGAACTTGTTGCCTGCCACCTAAATTCCTCCTCACCTATAAATACCCAGCACCTCCATTCATGCTCTCCTTGCTACAACTTCGCTCCAGAGATCCCAAAACCGAATTTCCTTGTTTTTCCAAGTAAGAATCAACTCGTTTTATGCAAACTACAACGTTCTCCACTACGATTTTACACAAGGATTACCTTCGTTTTCATCTAAACTTCTCTATTTATGAAAACCTTCATATTTTTCTATAAAATTTCTTGTTTTAGCTTAGATCTACACTTAAATGGGTTTGTTGGACTCTAGCCTTGGCTCTCCAAGCTAGAAATCTTGATGATTTCGACTCACCGAGTGTTAGATCTGAGAAAACTATTCAAAGCATTGATTTTTACACAAAATACGGACTAACCGACGTATGTTTCATTCACTAAGTAGTGGAACGAGGCATTGCCAATAATATACTTGAAATGGATTCGAATATACGTCTGTTTCAAGCGGAAAACTCAGATCTGGAAGCACAAGGACGATACAGTCACTTGCACGAACTGGACTAACCCGTATGAACTGACAAGTTCGCATGGATTAGCCCAAGTTCCTGCAAAATGGCCAAAACTCGCTCTCAAAGACCTCTCCAGCCTATGGTTTACTCAGTAGCTCAGGGTTGGAGGGATGGACACTCGATTTCCTCAGAAAATGACGCTAAAAACACACGATTTTGGACCAAAAACAGTCAAGTTCGCTCGAAGTTGTCACCTGACTTGTGCCAACTTCGTCCGAACTTGTGTTGACCAAAGAGTGTTGGTACAACTTCGCTGAAGTTGTTACCTAACCCCAGTTAGGATACAACTTCGCCCGAAGTTGTTACCAAACCTCAGTTTTGGTACAACTTCGCCCGAAGTTGTCACCAAACCTCAGCTTTGGTACAACTTCGCCCGAAGTTTTACCTAACCTCACCCGTTTCAACCATTTCAGCACTTCGAAAGACTGGTGCACATCTGTTCTTGCTTACAGGCTGTTCCCGGCGCTCCCTTCAACCCACAACAGTTCTTGGTTCCTTGTTGAGCACCGACAGTGAGTATACTTGAACCCTTTTTTACTTAAAACGCACTTTTAGGTGTTACATACGTTCTATATATCAAAACACGCTACACACAATGCTAAACTCTTTTAACGCTAACCGCTCTCGCATGTTATACGTGAATCGCTGAACGTTTGTTTGCTATGTGTGAATAATGAGGACTTGCAGATCACCCTTAGCAACAATAGTACTATAGTTTGGACTCAGCACCTGATTGGTTCGGGGGTTATTAAGGCTCGCATATTTATTTACGTGCGTGTTTGCTGTGGTGAACATGTATCGCGCATACTCCACCTCGCAGTCATGTTGGTTAGCTTGTATCATTATTGTTAGCTTACTTAGATTCACTTTCTCTACGTGTACATGTTGGTTATGCGTAAACGCTTTATCACTATTATTATGCTATTAAACCTATGTACTCACTTTTACATTATTGTATTGACTTGTATTTTAACTTATGTAACAGGTTGAGGATGTTATCACCGCAAATCGGACTTAGATTTATGCTTTAGAAACTTGTAATAATCTAGTTGTCGTATTTTGAATTGTTTGAGAATGTTTGGATTTGTAATGATTATGGAATGATGATATGTTAATTGTATGGGAAATTGACGTTTTAAATATTGTCGTTTATAATAGTCGTTAAGGATTCTCTCGAACAATCTGATTCGCTCAGTGTCGTGCCCTGATGATTCCGCCATCGGTTGGGGTGTGACATTAAAGAACGATCTTACTGAAATGGGCGGTGACAGGTTTGGGTTTGGATCAAATTTGGGTATCGGGTCAGTGGATGGGGTGGCGGGTTGCGGTAAGAAGCTCATCTCCGGCAGCAGCATCGTCGTCTCCGGCAAGAAGGAGGTGGTGACCGGCGCGTGGAGGAGGAGGTGGTGACCGGTGGCTGTGGAAGAGGTTGGAAGAGTGAGAAGAGGTTGGACCATGTCTGCATGGGGAAGAGGACGCGCAGAGTTTTGAAGACATTTTTAATGAAATGTCTTCTAAAAACAAACTGTTTGCAGAGCTAAAAGTCTGCGCGGCGCAGACATAAGAGGCCAGAAGAGGTTTTGGGGAAAAGACAAACACCACCTTAGGCTAGCGGTATGGTGATGGCCCATCCTTGGAGGATGATCCGCCACGTAGGCGTCACGTCATAGTCCTTGGAGGATGTCCCTTCAAGGTAGAAACACTGAAAATGGAGGATGAGCCTATCCCACCATCTTAATTTTTTAACTTCATCTATTTTTTTTAACATTTATTAAATAAGATATAAAACTAAATTCATTAATATTAAAAAACCAAATATTACATAAAACTAAGATTAATATAAACTAAAATTACATTATATTATAAAAAAACTACTAGTCTTAAAAAATACTAAAAAGTACTAGTCTCCATCCGTTATGTGGTCGTTAGGTTCGTTTTGTGCGTTGTTCCAAATGTGCTCCACCTAGTCCGCTTGTAGGTTTAGATGTGTGTACTCGTTTCGTAGAGAGAATTCGTTTAAATCTTGTTGTTCCAAACTAAATGGAACAAAATTTCCGTTAGACGCGTTTTCGTCGTACTCACAAATCGCTCTACCTTCGTCATCTATGATCATGTTATGCAGCAAGATACAAGCGTACATAATGTGTCGCAATCTCTTTGGTGTAGCAGAACGTGCTGGATGTTCAATGATATGCCATTTTTTTGTAGAACCCAAAACACCGTTCAATATCTTTTCTAGCACCCTCTTGAAACTTCGCAAATTTATTTCTTTTATCGTCTGTCGGGTGCGGAATAGTTTAACCGATTGTAGAGTACGTTGGGTACATTCCATCCGCAAGGTAGTAACCCGGCCTGTATTCCACCCCCGAAACCGTAAAACTGGTGTCTGGACATGTTCCTGCCACTACATCGTCAAATATCTGTGACTGGTAGATGATGTTAAGGTCATTAAGTGAACCAGGTAGACCAAAAAAAGCATGCCAGATCCATAGATCTTGTGACGCAACAGCCTCTAGAATTATAGTTTGATGACCATGATCTCCCCGAGTATACTAACCTTTCCAGGCAGTAGGGCAGTTCTGCCACAGCCAGTGCATGCAATCAAGCTCCCTAGCATTCTTGGAATACCATGTCTTTGTTCGTGGGCTTGATATAATTTTTGAACATCGTTTGCGTTTGGTTTCCGCAGGTATTTCTTGCTATATAATTTCATGACACATTCGCAAAACCTGTGCAAACATTCACGTGTCGTTCTTTCGGACATCCTTAAATACTCATCCAACGAGTCAGGTGCGTACCCATATGCTAGTTGGCGAACGACCGACGTACATTTTTGTAAAGTAGTGAATCCCCTTTGGCCCCTAGCATCGTATCGCAGCGTGAAAAACGGATCCGACTGGGCCAACTCGTCAGCGATATGTTAAAAAAGTCGACGTCTCATTCGGAACCTACGTCGAAACATCTCCTCCGTGTACACAGGTGTGTCGGCAAAATAATCGGCCATAAATTACCATGGCTAGCTATATATTAAAAAAATAAATTCATTATTAAATTTTAATAAAAAGACTCTAAAAAATTAAAATACCTTCTCGGTCTCGATTTAATGCAGCTTTCCTAGTTTGCCGTTGTGACGACGTATCAGACTCTTCGTCCTCCTCGATGAACATCTGAGCTACGTATATAATGACGTTTGCAAAAAAAGCTTCGTTCTCACTCGAAGATGACGAATACCACGTTGAAGAAGAAGACGAAGACATGACTATTTTTTTTTATAAAAGTGTGAAAGTTGAGAGAGATGGGGTTGAATTGGGTAAAAATGGGGTGTTGGGGTTGTATTTATAAAAAAAAAATTAAAGATTTTTTGATGTATTTCAAAAAGTAGCCGTTAGTTGAGAAAACGGCCATATTTTTTGTCCTTTAGTGGACGTCTTCAACGACGAGGACAAGCCGATCATGACGACACCGGGGGCGGCGAAATAGTGTTGGGGGCGGCGACGAGGCTTGTCGAGCCCACGGTGACCCCACACCGGCTAGCCTTTTATGGCTTTTGAGGATTGGAAAAATGAGATCTTTGAGTTAGTTTCCACTTACCAGGTGATTAAGTTAGAATTTATGTAACTAAAGATGAAATCCATAACTAGTAGTTGACTGAGATTAATTCGTATATTGAAGTCAATGACAAAACGAGAACTCTTCTAAGTCAATTAGTTTTGTAAGGACCCACCCAAAGTGTATGCTTATCAAGATGGGGTTAAGATCAAATACAAAATCTACTAAAAATAAGAAGTCGAAAGAATGGTATCAAACGGACTCGTATTGACCCCTTTCAAGCGACATTGAAACCGTCTCATCAAACTCTACGATGTGAGATTTTAAGTTTTTGTATTTAGATGTTTAGCTTGTAGATTTTAGATTTTTTGTTTACATCATTGTGTCTTTTTATTTATCATTGTGTATTTTCTATATTTACGTCATTGTGTCTTCTTTGTGACTCATTGTATCTTTTTTCTTCGACATTGTGTTTATTTTGCTCGACATTGTGTTATATTTGCGATCCATTATGTATTTATACATTTATTATATTTAGAAGCCTTTGTAGAATAACTTTACCCTATCAAGATGTTTTCATTAGTCAAGAGAAAGATTATATAGATCCAACCAAGAGAGAGATTGTACAAATCCAAACAAGGTGATTGATGCATGTCAAATGCACTTAGAGTGCAAAGTCAAGATAATGCGCAAACTGTGTGTTTGTGCAGCGCAAAAGTGTTTAGCGTGCAAACTATGTGTTTGCACATGCACAATATGTGTGCTTGCACAAGCGCAATGCTGGTAATGTGCACAACTTGCGCAAGCTATGTGATTATGCACACACAATTTCTTCAAAGAAGGCGTCTTTGGAAGAACAAGAGCTTACACTATAAATACGCAATTAGTTGTCATTTGTGGTGGGTGTTTTGTGAGGTTACCAACCCTAGGGGAGCTCACCTAGGGTTGGCATGGGGTTTAACCGAGTGTATGTATGTGTTTTATTGAGAGAACGAATCAATCATCACATTTGTAAGGACCCCAAGTGCCGCCATCTGTGAAGAACACCACTTGTGCGTAATCAGACAGACTGCACAAGATGTAATAGAGTAAGGAAGCACGTTGAGCAGTTGTTTTAAGGTTGATCATGTCAAGGTTGAACCAAATCCTTTGCATAGACATGCTTCCTTCAAATCTGCTGGAATGGGTTGATATACATCCTTTCTCTGTATTGGGCCACATGTTATTCAGGATTAGTGGTTTCATCGTAGAACTTCATGTTGGGTGTCTGGAATCGCTAGGGGATGATCTCTGCATCACAGATAGGATGTGCTAATATGGAGATCATATGGCTACTTGGGGATAACTCTGGTATGATTTGTACCACACCTGGTATGTTGGATATCATCTCTCTCAGCTTCTTTAACTCCCTAGCCAATTCTAGGCTAACACTTGAATCCTTCATAAAATCATAAATATTCACAGAATAATTATTATTAGTGTTACGAATGTTGGGATTCTGAGAGAATGATCCTGGAGTGACTCTAAGATCCCTGCTTGTTGAGATCCTACATATGGATTTGGACCAATTGTTATTTTTCCTGATCGCATGGGTGGGAAGTCTCATTGGTAGACTCCTGAGGATCCTTCACTGTCAAAATTCAGGATCCTTGGCTGCAATGGTGTTGTTGTCTCCATCGACCTCCTAGACTCCTTTAGTTTTTCAAGTTCCATGAACAACAACTGGTTAGTCTCCTGCTGGTTTTTCATTTGTTGTTTCACCTGAGCAAACATTGACAGGATATCATCATTAGAAGCAAGGATCGGTCCTCCAATAGGCATCCTGGATCCTGAAAAGGTGTATCCAGTAATGGTAGTCTTCTTCTGGTGTGGAGGATGAAGATGGTTGGTCACTCTAGAAGTTGCAGCGATAACAGAAGATGAGGTTGAGGTTGAGGTTGATTTGGGTTGGGAAGCCATTTTTGAGAATAACTTCGAAAGAAATTTGTTTGACAAAATTTTCAAAAGAAATTTGATGATGAAAAGCACCACTTGCTCCATGATGGGCGCCAAATTGTTTTCGTCAAAAAATCTGATAAGTTCTTAGTAACCAAACTTAGATAGTGATGTATTGTGCTCTTCAAAATAGTGAGTTTGGTTTGAGGATCCCCGGAATAGGTTTCAAGATCCTGATTTAGAAAACAGGTTTGTGGAGTGTAAAGTATGAAGAATTTAAGGGAAGTGCAATGAACAAGAGACGAATGCAATAAATAATGGTGAACACAAGCAATTTGTTACAGGGAAAAGCCCTTGATATCTTCGAGAGATGATCGCTGGCACAAAAACGCCGGGAGCTAGAAACTACCTAGCTCCACTATATTAATAATTCGAAAAGATTACAAGTACGGTGTCGATCGATCGATTGCTAAGTGATTATAAAGAGTATTGCGAGTGTTGTGTGTGTGTTAAAAAATGTCTTCTAAGTTGACATGATCGCTCTATCTATAGCATACAAGATAAAAAAAAAATCCTAACTAAGTCTCGGATTTTTCCGGGATCCTCAGTAAACTGGGGAAGTGACTGTTGTTGGTCTTCACACATCTTTCGGCATGTTTTCTTCAACCTCTTTAACGATAATTCAGGAATTTCTCATCCTATAGTCATTGTCTTGGAATATTCCTTCGAATAATACCTAGATGGGACAAGATAGAAGTTAGTAATATCGGAACTCAAGATCTTTAGCTATGTCAGAATAGCAAAGTATATTAAGACATCAGGATCCCGAGCCATAAATTGATCCCTAACAATAATTTTACAAAAACAAATTGTGTGATAAAAAATAAATAAAGAACTTAACAATAATAATTGAGTTTAGTTAAAATAGTTACATTTTATTAAACCACATGAAATTCAGCCGAAACAACTGGCAATAAATTCATGAATCTGTCACATGCATGAAACCTAATCATTTTCTAATTCAGTTTCTATTTTTAACCAGACTCTGTCACCCTCTCTTCGTTACCTGTATTTTTCTCTATTGAAAATAGCACTTATATAATCTTAAAATATAATTATATTATTTTATCACAAAAAAACAGATCTCGAGACCAACTTTCATATATGAACTCGTATTTGAATAAACCACAAATTCAAAAGGTGTGTTGTTATTCGTTTAGATGTCTAAAAGTTGTACTTGTAGATCTATAATAATTCTATGTACAAGGTGACGTACACATCAGACTTTAGGTTGGATGTTTTTATTTAATTATTTGAATCCAAGGGTTCTTGGTGTGGCGGCAAAGTAGATAGGCAAAAGGGTTTGCCGAGCGATAACACTGTCGCCGGTATTCTTTGCCGATCAGTAAAGCGAGACATGCGATAAACCTTTGCCGATTCGATGAAGTGTTGTTGTTTGCTGCTGCTGTTATTTAAAATAAAAAAAAAACATTTTTTTAAACCCAAAAATATATAGTTGTTTGCTGCTGATATTTAAAATAAAAAAAACATATTTTTTAAACC
The DNA here is from genome assembly GCA_947069175.1 of Scalesia atractyloides. Classification (NCBI taxonomy): domain Eukaryota; kingdom Viridiplantae; phylum Streptophyta; class Magnoliopsida; order Asterales; family Asteraceae; genus Scalesia; species Scalesia atractyloides. Next base: position 36,515,855 of record CAMTDV010001634.1, read on the forward strand.
CAAATATATATATATAAACGATGGCACGCAGGCATGCACGAGTGTAGCAAAATTCCGGTTGGTTTGCACCCTTCGTGCGCGCAGGTAGGACTTGTGGTAAAACATGACACAAACAATTCAATAGAGTGTTAAGGATCTTATCTTATAAACAACTCATTAGTTTGTTCCCACACCAATATGAGACATTTCTTTGAATTTTATGTTTTTTTAAGTTAGATTTTAATGTAATGGTTTTTTGTAATTAATTTTGATGTTTTAGTTGTTTTATTTTAACACATAATTTAAAAAAAGAAAAACAAACAAAAAAAAAAGTTTACTAATTCATCAATTGTCTAACCATTGCCACTTTCAAGTATCTAACCACTTCCTTCACCCTAAGATAAGTTACATATATACAAAAACAAATTACAACCCTAAACTTAAAAATAAAGTATAAAACGAATTACGGTAAAATAAAAATCTAATGTACAACCCTAAACTTAAAAAGAAAGTATAAGACAAAAGTACGGTAATTAAATTTATGAATTGAAATAAATGGATCGAAGTTTTGATATAGCTATGGTTTGAATTTTTCTTTTTTTTTTCGTTTTGAATTTAAAATAAAATCAAAATTACGGAAAAGGTGATGGTAACCATGTAAATTTTAATGAAAAGTTCTTTTTTTATGTATTTTCATACGTAATATCTCTAATATCTCTTGGTATGTGATTAATACAAAAATAAGTCTATGTAGGTAGCCATATAAACACTTATACGATATTATGTTAACCGGATATAACCGGATAGAGAAAACGAGGTGGTTATAAGTGTAATAACAGGGCCATGTATCATGTTAAAGCCATATTATATAATTTTAGTTATTCTAAGTTTCTATTTAATATTAGTTATATATGATAGAACAATGGTTTAATCTCTCTTATTATTATATAAACTAAATTTTTATTGTAATTTTATAACTTCCTTGTATCAAGAAACATTAATGCTCTACTAATTCTAATTACTTTATATATATATCTGGAGTTTATCATTGATTTAATTTAATAATGCAGGTAGCTATTATATTATTATTGATTTAAACTTAAAAAGCTCAAGCTTATATAGAAATTTGATGTTTCGTGTTTTTTTTTTATAATGTGTTTAACTAATTGACAAGTTATATTCAAATTCTAATTTACAATCAAACTGATTTATAAATTGATTGGTTTGGTTAAGTTCTTGAGTATAGATTGCTCGAATATATACTTAGGAACCCATCTTATCAAATTCACCCATTTAAACCAAATCAAACCTATCATTTGAATTGTACACTACTAGAAAGTAGAAAACCTAGCATCACCTACTAAAGATTACGGACACCTCAATTTTTCGGTAAGTGTCAACGACCTAGTTAATGAAAAAATATATAAAAAATAGATAATTACTTGTCGATAAAAAACAGTCTGTTTTATACTCACTCCTAAAAAGCAAAGAATTTATCATTGAGTAAACTACCCAAATGGTCTTGAGGTTTGGTTATTTTTGCTACTTTAGCCAAAACTCAAAACTTTTGAATCTGAGTCTATATGGTTTCAATTTTGTTGCCGTATTCATTCAAAAACAAAATCCAGTCAGATTTTTCAGTTAACATTCAGTTTTTTTAATCTTTTTTCTCTCTTTTAACAAAGGGAAAACCAGTCAGATTTTTTAAATTTTTTATAATAAAATGTTAAAAAATCATTTTGCCCTTAATTAAAAGAAAGAAAAAAGACAAAAACACTAAATGTTAACTGAAAAATCTGACCAGATTTTGATTTTGCATGAAAATGACAAAAAAAGTTGAAACCATAGGAAACGAGATTCAAAAGGTTTGAGTTTTGGATTAAAATAACAAAAGTGACTAAACCTTATAGATCATTTTTGCAGTTTACCCTTTAATATACAATTCTACTATAATGCAATTAACAAATTACGCAATTAATAAAGCTTGGTATAGCCAATGACCTCTAGCTAAAGTGGTAGGAGGACTTGAGTTCTTCTTAGAAGACTCAAGTTCAATTCCCACTTAATGCAAAAAAAGAGTGAGACACTGGTGAGCAGTGATAGGAGACCCAAGGAAACATGGGTTCGATCCTTGAGCAAAACGGGTTTTACCAGTAATTTTATCGTCGTGCCTACGGCGGGTGGGTTACCGGGTTTTCCCCGAATTGGTGGTGGACGACTCGGGTTACTCTCGGAGTACTCCGTTTGTCCATTGGATACCCCGAAAGTGCTCTGGACTGATTTGTTGACCGTTAAAAAAAAATAAAGCTCGGTATATATACAATCAATCATAAGCACCCTCTTAAAATAGTAAAAAATAAATAAATAATATTCCGATTCTACAATCGTACACCCATGACCCACTCTCTTTCCTTCGAATTTCCTCAACGTTTTAATCCATACAATATAAAAGTAAATATAATATGTAACACAAAAAGGGTTTTATTTTTCTTTTCCTTCAAAATATAACAAAATTAATATTATGAAAACTTAAAACAAAATCAAACCCTTGAAAGAAACGTTTCTTTGTTGTTCTTGAATCATCATCCTTGAAGAACTCCTTTTTGATCCTATCAACTTTGACAAAAATCCAAGCTTCTTCTTCTCATGATCTTGCACAACATTCCTTTGATCACTAACAAAAGTAATTGATCTACTCTTCTTTAACACACCATTGTTCTTCCTCAAGAAATAAAGATACCCTTTTCCATCAAGATTATCGATCTTTCGACGATTTCGATAGCTTGGCAATGGAGATGCAGCGTAAGAAGAAGCATTGGATGTGTTCTGCGATGAATAAGCCGACGATATCGATGAGATTGAGGACGAAGAAGACGATGAGGATGCATTAGTGACCACACTCGATGAAGAACTCGATATCTTTGATAATCTTTCTCGTAAACACAAGGAACAAATCCCTGGAGATTGCCGGTGCTTAGGGTGTTTCTTGCAGATTGTTACTGAGGATCTTTGTCGGGCTTCCATTGTTTGTGTATAGGTGTTTTTGTGTGCTCTTGTTGCTAGGGTTTTGTGGGTGTTTTTTGAATAAGTTTTGGTGGGTGTTTGTGTGTGTTTCTGGGTAGGTTTTGGTGGGTGTTTGTGTGTGTGTTTTTGGGTAGGTTTTGGTGGGTGTTAGCTGTTTTGGTATAGCTTTTTGTCTAGTGGTTTGTGGTGTAAGTATTTATGGAGTTATAGTGGTTGTGTTTCTTTGAGTTTTCATGGGAGTTTCTTGTGAGTTTCGTAGTATAAGTATTCAGACTTGTGAGTTGTGGGCTTCGAAATACTAATAAAGTTAGCTCAGACTACCGACTTTAGAATGTTAAAGTGACACGTAGATGTCTAAATTATTGTTATTTTTACAATAACAATTCCTAGTTTACATAAACTTAGTTTATAATAATATTAGTTTTAGTAGACGTGTCCAAGTTTTGCTATTTAATTATTATTTATTATTATTATTATTATTATTATTTTAAATGTGTTATGTGTCGTTTATTAGGTTGTTTGTCGAAACCAAAATGTATAACTGAAAGAATCTAAAATTTGTATTAGACACATGAACCTGTACGATGCTTGGATATTCACAAGTTGATACATACATGACTTGTGTAACACAGGTTTAAAATTATATATTTTTCTTATATTACCACTTTAAAAGTTTGTAAATTAACAACAAAAAGTACAAATGTTTATGAAAAATTACAGCTAGAGTTTAATATATTTTTAGAAAAATAAACAATCACCTTAATATTAATATTGTGAGAAAATAAATATTTAAAATGATGAAAGTTTGGAATGATATACAATACTACTACACAATCATGTTTTTGGACGAAATTTAACGCTTAAAATGATGGTGGTTTGGGTGCTTTTAAGATCATTCCACAGTCTTTATTTGAAGGGGTACTACATGAACACGAACTTTCCACTTGATTTGTGTATTTTTATGTAATTAAAATATATAAATTTATGTAAAATTTATTAAGAACTAAAAGTATCACGCGCAAACATTGTCATCTTCAGACTTTTTTTTTCTTGAAAAAGTTTCTTAAAAATGTCTCGCGAGCTCTTATTGGTGCAGACTTAGCCCAGCCACTTCTAAGATCTTCTAAGGTATGCAGAGGGTTAAACACCACCACCCACCACCGTCCACACCTGTCCACTACCCACCACCGTCCAGCACCACCACCACCGTCCACCACCACCACCACCGTCTACCACCACCGTCCACTACCACCCACCGTCACCACCACCGTCCACTCCACACGTCCACATCACACCACCGTCCTACAACACACCAATTAATTTTAGAAGTTTACATACGTTAGAAAACAAACAATCTTATTCTTGCATACTGCAGAGGTTTAATTTATTTACTTAATTATATTATTTATTTTTATTAAGATATTAAAAAAATAAAAAAAAATCATAACAAGATAGTTTATATATCATATAGTTTTTTTTATTTCGTTATCTTGTATTTTATTTAATAATAAATTCAAATAAAATAGTAAAAAAGAATATTTAATTCTCAAAATGACTCTTTTTCAAACGGCTATTTTTGCAACGGATAGTTTTGCTAGCTATATCTGTTAATTTGTTTAAATTTAATTATCTCGTCTTAATTATGTTTAATTATCTGATGTGTTTAGGTTTAATTTTGTGGGTTTTTTTAGGTTTAAATTTGTAGTTTGTGCAATGTTTTTATTATTATAAATTTGTTTTTTTAATTTGTATTATTTTTATTTTATACAATTGTATTTTTTAAATTTATGTTATTTTAGGTTTTATTTTATTAAAATCAATTTTATGGGTTTTTTTTGTATTTACAACAACTTTTACTTTTTTTATTTAATACAAAGCCACACACAAGAGAGCCACTCTCTCCTCACTGGACTAGTCCGTTCCACTGGACTCCAGCTCCATCGGATCGGCCAAGTTAGCACCTCCATCGCCACCCCTCGTCTGCTTCTTTGGTCTGAACTACAGACGCCATCCATAACTGTAACGCCCCATGTTTTAATTTTATTTAATAATAATAATGATAATAATAACAATAATAAATAAATAAAATACGACGTTACACGATTTTTATATTCGAGTGTGAGAACGGGCCTTGAAACGCTAAAGCACATTAGCGGGCTTTAGGCCCAACCCCAACCTACACCTAACCCTACCTAAAATATCATCCTATCATCTCTTCCCCTCATGCAAACCCTAGCCACACCCCCTTTCCCTCTGCACCTCTCCCGAAACTGGCGACCGGAGCTAACCTCCGGCGAACTCCGGCGCCGTCCTCCGGCACTGTCTCCTCCCTCTTCGAGACACCACACCCCTGCACACTCCGCCGCGCCAAGAGCAAAGCCGCAGCGGCGGCAGACCCCCTTTTCCCAGCAAACCACCTGCAGCCTCCCTCTCATCTCTCTTCCCCTTGCATCTCAATAGCAACCGCAGAGCAAACAGCGGCAGCGGCAGTAAACGGGCGGCGGCGACAGTGCCAGCGGTGCGATGGCAATGACAACGGCGGCTTAGCCGCGTTTGAGTTCGTTTGACTTCGACGTCCTTGCTTGTTCTCGATTTAGATTTCAGGTATTGATCTCGGATCTTAAATAGGTTTTTATTTTTTTAGTTCGGTTCTCAGTCTTAGATCTTGTCTTGTTTAATTCAGATTCGAAACCGGTTCGGGTCGCCTGTTTCCGGCGACCTGCGGTGACAGGAGTGGTGGTCATACTTGGCTCACATTTAGTCCTGCTCGGTTCAGTTTAAACTCACGTTTAGTTCGACCAGTTTCGGGTCCGGTCAACGCAAGTCAACAGCAGTCAACTTGGTTAAAGCTCGGGTCCCGGTCAAACCGGTCAAATCTGGTCAACATTCTGACACGAGTCGTGGTATAAATTTAACGGCCTTTTTTTAGTTCATAATAATTATATTAATGTTACCCTAATCGCGGACCGATTTAATGTTATTGTAAGAAAATATTCATATATAAATATATATCGTTTCGTTATTGTTGAGTTTGCAAATATATCGACAACTAGATTGTCGGGATCGTCCTAAAACAGGAGAAACTCTGCCCTTTTTTTCCGTCAAATTATATATAATTATCTATTTCGTTTTCGTCAAAATATATATTTATATATTACACTTTTCAACAAAATAAGTATATGTGTTACTCTTTTCGACAAATATATTTATTGAACTTTCGACAAATATATATTATTTATTAAACCTATCGAAAAAATATATTCATTATTCCTTTAGAAGAAATATAATTATTATTATACCTTTCAATAAAATATAAGCGCATCGACTATATCCTTCGACGATTATTCATGTCTAGCATACTTTTTGTTAGAATATAAAAATAGTTATCTATATGCTTTTTGTCACCTATAGATGTATATAAATACTTATTACTTTAACAATACTTCTATAACATTTTCTTTTGATGAATTCAACTTAGAATCGTTACATAAACTATGTTATATGTATACGTACATTCAACTTCCATTCACATCCTTCGTTATGATTCCGAGTATTCATACACATTTGTTTTCCATTTAAGGTGACCTCGGTGTCCCCTTTCTCCAACTCGTCAAATCGTCATGGGATTTCCAAAGAGACTTAGCAATTTTGTGAGTATACTCGAACCCCTTTTTACGTTTATCACTTTTGGGGTGTAACATGTTTACATATAAAAACAAACACTAATCTCATGCTTTATTACTTGCATGGACAATCCATTATACACATGAAGGCTTTGATACGTATGTTATGCTTATACTAGGACCGAACGTATGTGATACCATAGTCATTAGCTTATTTTAAACCTCCATTTAACATGTATAGCGCTATAGGAGTAACGCACCGCCCGTGAACGTGTGGTCATGTTGAATTATCATAAACATATTGCGTAAACAGAGGGTTGACTAGAAATATCGCATGCCTTGTATTTGCTCGTATGTAAACTTAGTTGCCATGAGGATTTGTTTAAACTTATGCTTATACGTATGCTATGCTCAAACTTGTATACTCTCCCTTTGCTTTTGCATTGAACTCGTATTTTTAAAACATGTTACAGGTTGATGAAGATGATTCTATGAAAATAATGTAGCGTTGAGACTAGATACACACATAGACGTTAGGTTTATTATTGTTGTATCAAATTTTGTCATTTTTATTGTTGTATTTGAATTACTCTTGTAATGTAAGACAATTTACGTATGAAATGAAATCCGGTTTAATTAATTATTGTCACTATTGGTTTTATGAGCAATGAGCAATCTATTTCGTCCCGCTCGATGTTTCCGCCGTCGGTTGGGGTGTGACAGATTGGTATCAGAGCCATAACTATAGGGAATTAGGTAGAATTTCCATGCTTTCGACCTAGTCTATAGTTTAGCACCACATTCGACCATACGTGATTCGCATGCTAATTTCTTGAAACGTCTCTTATGTGTTAAATTCATGAAATGTTTTACGTGTTCATACTCGTTACATTATTTCAATCATACGCCTTTCCTAATGCATTTTACTCGATTACACTAAACTCGAAAACACTCGTATTACACAAGTGAGACGACTCCACCAAAATAGGCGTGATATCCACAATTTGGTGAACGGCTCTCATTCCGCTTATTCTTTATTTTCACGAAGTTACACCATCAAGTTAGTAGTGACATCCACACCTTGATGGAAAACTTCCCATTCAAACTCTAGTGGACTCTCGTCAAGTGTCGAAATTAATTTTGACCCGACGAGCACCAACCATACTTAGGGTACGAAATGGTCAAGTTAGGAGTGAAACCCGCACCTTGACGATTAAGTCCTATTCCCTGATTTTTCAATCTCGCCAAAGTCTCGACTTTCCGATCAATTTGAGACGTGTAGTAACTGGAAGGGTAAAATGCCGTTAATCGCTTCTCAACGAGAGCGTTTTACCTATAGGCCAAAGCACGATACTCCAATTCGAAAGGATCTTCGATTCACTTTTGAATAGTCGACGTTTCTCTACCTGAAGCAATCTAATACTTTATGAACCTCTCTTTTATGCTATTTCAATTTATTTGCGATATCTTACCTTACATGTTTGTCACCTCTTCTTTTCAAAATTTCAATTTTATTTTAGATTTATATGAATCATACTAAACGTTTTCATACACTTAAAGATTATTTACACGCATGATTTCAAAACGTCACCAACCAGACTTATATTCTCGAAATCCCAAAATGGAGACCCATCGTCGAGATAGGAGCGATTTCCTTCCCTTGACGATTAACTCCGTTACTTTCCTTCTTTAAAACGACCTCACCAACAGGTTAGGGGTGATTCCCATACCTCGGTGATCGTTACCGACCCTCCTTCTTGGAAACTTTATTTACAAACCACACGCTCAATTTGCATACCTAAATCTTCTTATCATATTGTCAAAATCCTTGGGTGAATTTCAAAATTGCTATTTGTCAAACTTATTCCTTATCCTGTAATTTATTTCATATAAATCGCATACACATATACTTGGTCACCGCATAAAACGTTTTGTTTCCCGATTTTCAAAATTTTACGGAATGCTACCTACCAACTTAATTGACCTAATGAATACCTTGCCCAACATACACACGTGATATTATTATACTAAGGACTTTCATCTATAAACAAGATCAAACAGGTGTCTTATAGGTATTATGGGATCGTTTTACTAAAACTTTTCTTTCGCAATTAATAAAACCCTTTTTGCTAAAACACTTTTCAACAACCCACTAAATCTATCATCTCAAATCTCTCCTCAATGGTCAACGTTTTCACGAGAACCATCAAATTTCAAATTTCTTATTTTAAAATCTTCTAAAACGATGCATACTACTATTTTAAGACCTTATCATACCCCTCCCAAAATGTCACCTCAATTCCAAAACACGTGGGCAAGAAAACTTTATAAGGACCAACCACTTTCGACTTACTTAAATTCTTCTAAAACAATGGTAGCACTCCCGTCCTTTACAAAATAAGTCACTCATAACCAATAAGTACTTTATGTTCTTTTTACATTCACGAACTAGATTCTACATGTTAAGTCAAACTTAAACCTACTTTGAATCGAGAATCTCAACGTTTTGCTCAAACCACAATACACGCATATCCTCGTTCATGATTTAGTCAAAATCACGCACGACAATTTCATTTATATCACTCGTTTACATACTCAGACTTCTCGATTATTTTGCATGATTAAAATTCGTTATACTTAATTCATGTCATGCACACAATCGTCGTCTTTTACGCTTGTTTATATTCATAATTATACCCATAATCATATTCATGAACACACGTGCTATCATTTATACTTATACTTATATTCACATTCATGCATATACGCCTTATATCCATGCTTATACTCATACTAATACTCATACTTGAAATCATGCTCATATTCATACATTCGTGCCGTACGCGAGCGAAACCCGAGGGATTCGCTTACGTGGGCCACATGCTTAATTGCACGCAAACATGCTTACACACTACATTCTTACACACACACAAACTTATTTTCAGAATTTATGTACACCTTAATTCATACGCAGTTAATACAAGCTATGCTGATCATGCGGTGATCGGTATAATTACGGGTGCACACGGGATTATAGCGATAAGCGCATGAGAACCATAGGGTGCACTACCGCGTATGGTAATACACGGGACGTAACATTGCATCGAGTAACAAAACAGTCGCAACGTGGTCAAAACATGGTGGATACGCCGTTGGTACTTCCTATATATAAGTGTTTCACCATGTTGCCAAACTTTCGTAATACGTGCAATGAGAAATTCGGTGTTTTACAGACCATAGTAAGACCTGATATGCAAACTTTAAACAACTCATAACTGCATTGCTAAGTGCGCGATACCCGATTATCCACGACGAGTCTTCATCCCTAACGCAACGTCTTCGTTTGTTCATATACATATGCCATTCTTATGCTCGTATCAGTTTATTTGATCAAACGTTCACTATCATGTCTCCAGTATTCCCCGTTAGTCTTGTCTTTATACCACCTCGTTCACGATTAATCGTTTAACTGTTAGAGCCCTAAAATGCCTTCTTACTTTAAAGTTAGCTTCCATTCTTGTTTAGGTGCAAACACACTTGGTCGACCGCTACCTCAGAATCTGTTTATTTAAATTACCTAACCTTGGAGTTATTCAAACACGTTTAAACCACTCGCCTATGCACACACTTACACGTTTTACTTATGCTTGATGTCTCAAACCATTTTAGCAAAACAACCCCTTTTGCAACCTAACTCTTCATTGCTCTAAGCTTCATACTTTCCCTCACGTATCCAGAACTCCAAGTCTTGACCGTTAACCTTCATTCTTTAGCCAATTTCTTTCGAGTCTTCCTCTTGAATAAATTCTGGGACGGAATTTACTAAAGGAGGGGAGACTGTAACGCCCCGCGTTTTAATTTTATTTAATAATAATGATAATAATAACAATAATAAATAAATAAAATACGGCGTTACGCGATTTTTATATTCGAGTGCGAGAACGGGCCTTGAAACGCTAAATCACATTAGCGGGCTTTAGGCCCAACCCCAACCTACACCTTACCCTACCTATATAATCATCCTATCATCTCTTCCCCTCATGCAAACCCTAGCCACACCCCCATTTCCCTCTGCACCTCTCCAGAAACCAGCTATAGGAGCCGACCTCCGGCGAACTCCAGCGAACTCCGGCGCCTTCCTCTGGCACTGTATCCTCCCTCCTCGAGACACCACACCCTGCACCCTCTTGCTCTCCCTCTCCCTGCGACACTCTCTCTTTCCCCCTCTGTGACAAGACTGACGGCCACCACGGCGGTGGCGGCGCGCCAAGACCAAAGCCGCAGCGGCGGCCGACCCCCCTTTTCCCAGCAAACCACATGCAACCTCCCTCTCATCTCTCTTCCCCTCGCATCTCAACAGCAACCGCATAGCAAACAGTGGCGACGACAGTGGCAGCGGCGCGATGGCAGTGACGGCGGCGGCTCAGGCACGTTCGAGTTCGTCTGAGTTGACGTCCTTGCTTGTTCTCGATTCAGATTTCAGGTATTGATCTCGTCTCTTAACTCATTTTTTTTGGTTCGGTTCTCAGTCTTTGATCTTGTCTTGTTTAATTCAGATTCGAAACCGGTTCGGGTCGTCGTTTTCGGGCGACTTGCGATGACAGGAGTGGTGGTCATACTTGGCTCACATTCAGTCCCGCCGGTTTAGTTTCAACTCACGTTTAGTTCGGACCAGTTTCGGGTCCGGTCAACGCAAGTCAATAACAGTCAACTTGGTCAAGCTCGGGTCCCGGTCAAACCGGTCAAATCTGGTCAACATTCTGACACGAGTCGTGGTATAAATTTAACGGTCTTTTTTTTACTTCATAATAATTATGTTAATGTTACCCTGATCGCGGACCGATTTAATGTTATTGTAAGAAAATATTCATATATAAATATATATCGTTTCGTTATTGTTGAGTTTGCAAATATATCGACAACTAGATTGTCGTGATCGTCCTAAAGCAGGAGAAACTCTGCCCATTTTTTTCGTCGAAATATATATAATTATCTATTTCGTTTTTCGTCAAAATATATATTTATATATTACACTTTTCAACAAAATAGGTATATGTGTTATTCTTTTCGACAAAATATATTTATTGAACTTTCGACAAATATGTATATTATTTATTAAACCTATCGACAAAATATATTAATTATACCTTTAGAAGAAATATAATTATTATTATACCTTTCGATAAAATAAAAACGTATCGACTATATCCTTCGACGATTATACATGTCTAGCATACTTTTCGTTAGAATATAAAAATAATTATCTATATGCTTTTCGTCACCTATAGATGTATATAAATACTTATTACTTTAACAATACTTCTATAACATTTTTTTTGATGAATTCAAACTTAGAATCGTTACATAACTATGTTATATGTATACGTACATTCAACTTCCATTCACATCCTTCGTTATGATTCCGAGTATTCATACACATTCGTTTGCCATTTAAGGTGACCTCGGTGTCCCCTTTCTCCAACTCGTCAAATCGTCGTGGGATTTCCAAAGAGACTTAGCAATTTTGTGAGTATACTCGAACCCCTTTTTACGTTTATCACTTTTGGGGTGTAACATGTTTACATATAAAAACAAACACTAATTCATGCTTTATTACTTGCACGAACAATCCATTATACACATGAAGGCTTTGATACGTATGTTATGCTTATACTAGGACCGAACGTATGTGATACCATAGTTTAGCTTATTTTGAGCCTCCATTTAACATGTATAGCGCTATAGGAGTAACGCACCGCCCGTGAACGTGTGGTCATGTTGAATTATCATAAACATATTGCGTAAACAGAGGGTTGGCTAGAAATATCGCATGCCTTGTATTTGCTCGTATGTAAACTTAGTTGCCATGTGGATTTGTTTAAAACTTATGCTTATACGTATGCTATGCTCAAACTTGTATACTCGCCTTTGCTTTTGCATTGAACTCGTATTTTTAAAACATGTTATCTGTTGATGAAGATGGTGCTATGAAAATGAAGTAGCGTTGAGACTAGATACACACATAGACGTTAGGTTTATTATTGTTGTATCAAATTTTGTCATTTTTATTGTTGTATTGGAATTACTCTTGTAATGTAAGACAATTTACGTATGAAATGAAATCCGGTTTAATTAATTATTGTCACTATTAGTTTTATGAGCAATGAGCAATCTATTTCGTCTCGCCTTGATGTTTTCCCCCATCGGTTGGGGTGTGACAATAACCTCCGCGTTGTGGATGCTTTATAAGATAGCTCACATGCACACTTTGTTCTCATATATTGAATTAAATTATAGATCGAAAAAGATAATTTCATTTGTAAACTTTGTTTTTATATTGAATTGAATTATCGATATCTTAAGAAGACACGGATGTTGTGGCTTTTGAAAATGATGCTCGAAAAATTTGATGCTTTAGATGTGTATTAGCATCAAATCATATTCTTTTCCATCTCTAAAGAGTGTTTGAGGGATTAGTGTGTAGAAATGTGAGAGTATGTAAAAATGTGAGAGTGGTATATACATATAAATAAAGTTTGTAAAGAGTATTAAATTAAAAAAAAACTTTTCAAAAAAAAAAAGAGCCATTAAAGGTAGAAAACAAAAAAAAAATAATAATAATAATAATTGCATTTTACCGTTAAACATTCACTTTCTTTTATTTAAACCCAACGCCAATCACTCAACCCACTCCTATCCGCAGGGCGGCAGCAGGACCAATAGCGGTGTGTGCCGTACGGGTAATGGGGTACCCGATGGCTGAGGTCTGTGTGGTCTTTCCCCCTCACAACACTATGTTTGGTATAGAGTAATGAAATGAACAAGTGAATGAAATGGATAAGGTAATGTAATGGACAAATGAATTAAATTGATTATTACCTTCTCATAAGCTTGTTTGGTTTATATGTGGAAATAGATTAAATCATTACCTTGTTTTGTTTGGTAGACATGAAAAGATGAAATAAAATCGGCGATGGATGGCGATACGGTGGTCGGTGGCAGCAGCGACGGTGGGTGGTGACGGGTAATGGCGGTAGATGGTGGCGACCCCTAAACCGTTATTCATATAATATAATTTCCAATTAATTAACTTAAATAAATAATCTTCAATTACTTTTCTAATAATAAAAAGTAATAACAAAGTTAATTTAAAAAAATAAGAATAAAATTAAAAAAAATCATTAACTAAGAAAAGTACAATACTAATATAAAACATGAAAGAAAAACTACCGATCTACGTCGTCTAGATTGGGTATGTGGGTGTTTAAAATATGCTCTACGAAATTCGAAGGACATTGCGGGTTTTTGTGTAACACAATTTCTTTGAATGTTATTATCTACTTACCCTCTTTATCATTTGAAAGATCATTTGCCGTATCATTGCACCTTCATCATTCATGATCATGTTATATCATTGCACCTTCATCATTCATGATCATGTTATGGAATATAGTGCAAGCATCTATTATTCTTCTAATTTGGTACGGATCCTTTACCTGTGCAGGGAGTCAAACAATATATCTTACCTATGTTTTTTTTCTTCGCAAGCTTGAACCTTATCCGAAGAGAAATTTCTCCAAGAGTAATGTCTACAAACAATGCTACATAACCATTGAGGAAATTAATGTTTGGTTTCATGTAATTTGTATGTCGTTCAAAGTTGGTCTACGCAAATATTCTCTTTCACATTTGAATAACACCTTCGCAAAATTACTTAAGACTTTCATGTGAGGTTTTTTCGGATATATTCAAATACACGTTATAAGGTTCAGAAGGATTCACGTATGCTAATTGATGTATAACCGATGTGCACTTCCACAATCACGTAAAACTTTTCTTCCAATTATATATGTAAAGAAGAGAAATCATGAGCAGTAGTCAAATGAATCAAATCTTGCCACATGCTGGTTAAAAGGTTTTTGAAGTTACAATTTCACTCCTTACACTATATATAATCTATGTCTTTAACCTAGTTGATTTTTTACTGATTCGGTACTTTCATAATAACTTTCTTTCATTAACCTTTTCAAAAAGACTGAATACATAGTTGAGTTTAGTGTTTTTTGGTTGCTCGACATCATGATATGAGTTTTGATTAAAACGGAATTGTATTTAAAATAAAGTATTTTTGTATCAAGTTATAGTGAATACCGTTATTGTACTAATTGGTACTGTGACGAAGCGTACCGATACCGATCAAACAAGATCGGTACTGGTGCCAGTATTTTGTTACCGGTATCGATATTTATGGTTTTAAACCGCTATCAAACAACTTTTGTGTAATAAATCCATTGTAGATAAAGTTTTTTAGTATTGTAAACTCTATCGTCGTAACCAACCGAACTGATACCTACCAAACATCATCAGTACCATTATAGGTATTATCAGAAGGAATATCAGTATTTGTTTTTAAGGATTTTGATATATATAAAACACGTGTCGTAATAATAAGCATATCATGACTTAACTTTTTTGGATTGCATAAGAAATTATTTGTGTAACTAAACTATTGTAATAGACTTTTTTTTATTTTGTAATACACCTAACTAACCTGATACCTGGCCACGAACAACATTTGTATCAATAATCATTCTTATGATTTTGATGTCAGTATAAGTCAGTTTTGATATGTTTCCATCACTCGTACTGAAGTGGTACCGTACTACAACATAACTTTGTATTTCACAACTTAAGATTTGTAACTTTAATCTAAATAAACTTCTTTTACGACGAATTTCTTTTAATCTCTGTTGTATATGTGACTTAAACAAAAAATTTCGCCCTCTCAAATTCTTAGGAGTTTAAAAACTTTGTCTTTATCAATGCAGGCCCGCTAGTTTAATTTATACTATTATAAATATTATTCTCTGTTTTATAAATAAATCGAATTCGATCGGATCATGCGAATCCCACTACTCATATGAAATACCAAACATTAAACCATATTTCCTGTTTTACTCTTTCTATACATATTTTTATTCTCCAATTATAACTTTATCGTTAAATTTTTGTTTTTTGTTGAAAAGTAATAAAGGTGCCGCGGTGTATTCGGATAAAAAGTGCAGCCTTCTAGGCCTGTAGTATGGCGGTGTAAAGCTACGCCGCGTGAGTCGTGACCATGCCTGTCTGTCTTGTTCGTGCCTCGCATTCATAAATTAATTCAAAAATCCTTTACTTTTTGCCAAATACTTGTTTTGATATAAAACAAAACCATACACCTCTATGTCTCATTTTTGTATATTAACACTCAAATTATTAAAATGTTTCAGAGTACCAATAAACTTGTACTTTTTGTACATTATTAAGTATTTTGCTTATAATCAAACCTAATTTTTTATATCTTCTTCTTTTCATTTTTTTATTTGTTACGACATATTTGATTTTTTTTTCATTTTAATAGTAAATTATATTTCTACAAATTACTTGTATCATATGTATTAGAACTATTGTGGTATAACCATCCGCCTCTTACAATTGTCTTTAAGCCATCCAGTTATCACTAAGGACTTGATTATTTATTCATACATACGTCCC
Organism: Scalesia atractyloides; assembly: GCA_947069175.1. Lineage (NCBI taxonomy): Eukaryota > Viridiplantae > Streptophyta > Magnoliopsida > Asterales > Asteraceae > Scalesia > Scalesia atractyloides. The sequence continues at coordinate 36,532,015 of CAMTDV010001634.1, forward strand.
CGTTAAGGATGTGCTCTCAATACACATTTCACTTTTATTACCCTAAGTAAATGATTAGACACGTTCACGTGTCAAATCTTTCTTCACTAATGGGAAGGGAGTGGGCGGTGAAATGTGTCACACCCCGATCCGCAGCGGAGTAAGAGTCGGGACATAATTGGGTTATCACCAAAGCTCATGATATTTACTAATATGTTTCATATTTATTAAAGTCAAAATTACATTCCCAATAATCCAAACATGTCCATACAATACAAAGAAAATAACCAAACAAAACAATTCCAAACTCTAAATCATTTTATTCTTCTAGTCCAATCCTATGTGTTTCTTGCTGCAGCTGGTTCACCTGTATCATGTGTAAAAATGGGGGTTTTTGGGTCAACATAAGTTGGCGAGTGAACCTTGTTAGATAAACATTTATTATTTATTTTTTTGTTAGTTTATCAATGAAAAATTGTGCATAATCATAAATGAGCAAATGTAAATAATCAAACAGCAGCAATAGCAGTCACAACTATAACATACAATAACATATGATAGCATACATTAACATACCAACATCATACAATAAATAACATGAATGAAACTGTGCGATCAAGGCTCAATCAAACGGAGCCGATCGTATTGCATGTACTGAAAATGAAAAATGTCTGTGCGATCAAGGCTCAATCAAACGGAGCCGATCGTATGTTGGCACGCCATGTTCACGCTCATATGTAATGGGGAACTTGCTCAACGCTCATAATGTAATGGGGAGCGGCGGCCTATGAAATTGCATGTACTGAAAATAATAAATTGAATCTAACAATAACCACACAAACAGTGGAAACAAACTGAATACACTTTTGTTCATGACATGATGTATGCACAATGATTTAAATATAATATATAGCAAGACATATGATACACCCCAAAAACGTGATTAAAACGGGGAATTTGTAAGATTCACTCACATTGGGTGCGTTTGATTGGAGATGGCGAAATGCGCACGAGTTGTAAGAGCGGAACAACGAGAATTAACTAACCTAAATAATAACGGAAAATATAGTAAATGAGCGGATTTTATTAAGGATTTTAATAGAATTTTTAGATATATTTTTACGAGTTTAAGGCTATTTCCTATCTTTAAAAACAATATTTTTAAGTATTTTTAATTGATTTTTAAATTAAATTAAATAAATAAAAATATAAAAACATGTTGACTTTTTGCGACCGTTGACCGTTGACTTGTTGACCGATTTATTGTGTGACTGAAATGCGCTGGGTGAGGCTCGAACCCGAGACCTCCCGTACGCGTGCACGCAGCTCTACCAACTGAGCTACGTGTCTAACCTGAAATAATTCCGTTTTTAATTATATTTATATACTAATTAGTTTATTCAAAATTCTTTTATTTTCAAAAACATTTTAAATCCTCGAACCGGTGACACTAACAGGTCTCGAACCCGGGACCTGTGCTTTAACGTGACACACAGTCCACCGCTGGACTGTGTGTCTAACTTGGTTAATATACAACTTTTTATTATACTTAACAACTAACTTGAGTTAACCCGGTTCAGTTTTAAACAAAAAGGCATTTTATTACTGCGAAGGTGCGTGTGTCAAGAATCGAACTCGGGACGTATGCGTGTCTTTTGTTCGCACACAGTCCACCGCTGGACTGTGTGTCTAACCCGTTCAAAATACCAATTTTAATTATTCTTATAATGTTATCACAGTTCATCTTCTTCGTTCGTTTTTACAGGCAGTAGATTACACCGTTATATCTTGTTTAGTTCGATTGATAAACATTGTACAAACTAATATGAAATGGCAGAGACGATATTAGAAGTAAACATACCGGTGAACGATTTATTTCAGGATTCCGGCAAAGTGTCGGTCTCTGTTGTTATGAACTTCAACTGAACAAGACAATTAACCGTTTTGATTAGCTAATCGTGGAATTGAAGTGATAAACAAACGTTAACAAAGTGTTTGAATGTCCTTACCGATTCACAGATGAAAATAAAGATTTCCAGAAATTTTCCGGTGAACTGGAATTATCCGATAGCAGCGTCTGAATTTGATTTCAAGTGAAAGGTTTGAGTTAGAAATAGCTTAACAATTGTTAGACTACGACGGTATTGAAAGACTTACCGTTTTGATGAAGAATACGGTTTTCCGGCGAACTTGCAGAATTTTCCGGCGAGTAAAATAAACCTTTCTGATGAACTGAAAGTATGAGGAAAGTGAAATGGCAGGTTTGTGGAATGTTTCTGAGTCGCGAGAGAGAGCAAAGATTGAAGTAATTCTGATATTGAATGTCTTCGGTTATAAAAACCAATTCACTTCTGGAATTCAAGTTCATTCAAGGCAAACTTGATTAGAATCTTCGGTGCATCGGTTATAAAACAGAATTCGCGATTTTTAAACGTTTTGGACGGTTGAATAGCCGATTATGGTTTTCAGTTTAGCGCAGCCGGTTGATCTATGATTGACTATAAATTTCATTTGTTTCCTAGAGTTAACAGAAAACAACAAGTGGCGGAGTGGTTATGCGTGTGAGTGTTAAGTCTTTGAAGTTCACAACCCGGCTGACCCGGGTTCGAGTCCCGGCAGCCCCATTTTATTTTTAATCACTTCATTTATACTTTTTATCAATTATAACTTTTATGGTTTAGTTTGTTTATTAATTATGTATCATTAAAAATTAAAATAAGCATAAATAGGCAACGGACATTTATAACTTGATATTCGATTACAAATGGAGCGGGTTTGGAAAAACCTGTTTTCGACAAATGTTACAAAATGGATCGGCAAAGTAGTTTGCCGCGCGGTAACACCGCCGTCAACTACTTTTTCCGATCGGTAAACTTGTAACCGCGGTAAACCTTTGCCGATCGGTAAAGTGGGATGCTTGTGACCGTTGGATTGTATAACGGCTATATAGCCGTTCAAAAATAAAATAAAATTTTTAAACTTTTACCCTATATATTCAAACCAATTATGTACAAAGAACGGGCAAACCCGTATGGGTTGTATCCGAAGACAAGGAAAGAGATGTTTTTATGTCAGCAACAGAGGAACCTTGGCAAGAACGTCGTTCCGCAGAATATATGACTCATGCTCCTTTAGGTTCTTTAAATTCCGTGGGTGGAGTAGCTACCGAGATCAATGCAGTCAATTATGTGTCTCCTAGAAGTTGGTTAGCTACTTCTCATTTTGTTCTAGGATTCTTCTTCTTCGTAGGGCATTTGTGGCACCCATTTAATTTAATTTACACTACAATCATCCCCAAATCAAACCAAAAAATATAAAACACTAACCCAAGTTTTGCCACACAAAATGGCGGATCAAATCCCGTAGTTTTCCCCCCAATAGTAGCGACGACTCGTCCGATGGTAGCATTCTTTTTTTTCCAAAATCTACTCGAAGAAGCCGAATTACAAGACACCGGTGCATCAAACCAAATGAGATATACTGAACTTCAACGGGAGGTTGGGCACAAGACCCTAATGGCGGATTATTTTGTCAAAGACGCGAAATACAACGACGAAATTTTTCGGCAAAGGTTCAGTATGTCGAAATGGTTGTATTATGACCGACGTGGAAGAGAATGATGAAAATTTTCGAGAGTCCTACAATGCGCGAGGTCGGAAAGGCTTTACGCCGTTGCAAAAGGTTACATCCGCTATTAAACAACTCGCAACCGGTAACCCTCTAGACGAAGGAGACGAGTACTTGCATATGGCCGCAAGAACTTCCCGCGAGTGCCTAGAATATTTTTGCGAAACGGTTTGCATAATATACGCTTCAGAGTTCTTACGCAGACCGACAAGCCATGACATGGCACTATTATACGACGGACATGAAGAAAAAGATCACCTCCCTGGTATGTTCGGTAGCCTTGATTGTACCCATTTCGTCTGGCGAATGTGTCCCACTGAGCTTCGAGGTCAGTATATGAGAGGAGATCACCGATAACCAACTGTTATGTTCGAAGCGGTGGCATCTCAAGATTTATGGATTTGGCATGCTTTTTGCGGTCCACCGGGCTCACAAAACGATATCAATGTGCTACAACAATCGTCGTTATTCTTAACGGAATGAAATGGAACCGCACCTAAATGTCCATTTTACGTTAACAACCATTATTACAAACGTGGTTATTTGCTCATGGATGGAATGTACCCTAAATGGTCCGTGTTTGTGAAAACGATCCAATACCCTCACGAAGTAGACGAAAAGATGTTCAAGAGGCAACATGAGGCCGCAAGAAAAGACGTCGAAAGGGCTTTTGGCGTCATGAAGGGTAAATGGGGTATCTTAAATAGGCTGATGCGAGCAAGGACCTGTTAAAAAAAATAGGAATGTTGAGTACACGTGTATTATATTACACAACATGATTTTAAAAGACGACGGAAACGCGATTGCACTGGTACACATTCGGGATCCTCCGGTCGAGCCCGCGTTTGATGATAGGGTGTTGGGTGAGCTAATGAATGAAGATACGCATTGGAGGCTTAAACACGATCTTACGGTTCATCTCGCAAGTCAAGACTTACCCTACTTGTTGGTCGATTCTGACGAGGACTAGATTATTTTAATTATTTTAGTTTAGTGTAATTTTATTTGTTTTTATTTTTATGTAATTTTTATTAATTATATAATTTTCTTTTAGTTAAAATATATGTTTTTTATTAAATATGCTAAAAAAACCAAAAAAAGTTTACCAATTTTTCAAGTGTCTAACCATTGCCAACACTTTTGACCAAAAGTTTAAACACTTTAGGTGGATTTACGTGGCACCCTCTTATTGGTTGATTTTAAAGTTTAAACACTTTAGATGTTTAACCACTCCCTTCCCCTTTAGGCATAGTATGCCATTAGGATTTTCAACAACTAAAGTCCTAAAAAACCAACATAACCTACGACGGAACGTTTACCATTAGTGGTAACTGGCACCACCCATTAAACTGTTATTCCTCATATACTGGACTACACGCCTATGTAGGGCTAATAAAGTCCAATTAACCAATACACATAAAACCATTATATGAGGGAAAACGTTTATAGAATACTATAATAGAATAACTCGTTAATCAAATAAATTCGCAACACGTAAGAAAACTTGTGAAAAGCATGTATGCCAGCCCTTAAAAATATTTAAATAGGGGATTAGAACTCACCGGTTGCGAAGCTTTTAATCCACAAGCAAACCATTGATATAAGCAAAAATGCACATGTTTTGTTATATCTATCACCCATTTATAATATGTTTTGTTAATGGAATGTTCAAAATAGGTTTAAATTGGTTTATTTTGAATTTTGAGGACAAATTAACCCAAGATTAACAAAAGAAGCAAAACCGGGTGAAAATGAAGAAAAATATAAGAAATTGTCCAGACACGCCCGATGCCTCGGATCCAGACACCACCGGACACCTCTAGAAACCCACCGTCCGAAGATCAGGTAAAGAAAACCAGGCACGCCCCATGCCTCGGCAGAACAAGACAAAGAAAAGCTTCTTAAAGATTTGGAAGATCCCGTGGGCCTACAAAGTTGACCACGCCTCGTTCGGACGAGACATGCCCCGTGCCTCAGGAACCGGGAGTAGCCGATCATCTGGCAAGGCACGTGGAGGCAACCTATAAATATAAGTCTTTTCCACCATTTTCTTGGCTCATTCTCTCCCCTCTTCTCCATTGCACACTTCTCTTCTACCCCACTCTTTGGTCATTGTCATCATTAGGAAAAACTCAAGAATCACACGTGTAATCAAGCTTTTTATGATTTATATAATCTCTACAAGTTTGATCGTATCGTCTTTTATGGCCATTATTGGCTAGACTCTTGAGGGTGTTTGGAGGAAACTTATTCCCTTGAGTTGAGCTAACTAACGAAGACCATGGGTAAGCAAGGTGTGTGTTACTAACTTTAACTAATTAAATAGTTTATTGAAAGTGAGTGAAATAATGGTGTTGCCATTGATTTGGATCATTATAGTTTCCACCTAATTCTAAAATCAACCAACAATCTTAAGTCGCCATTGATTTGAGTCGTGCATGTTTTCTATGTCTATGTAGAGTTAAAACATTTGATGCTCTTGACTGAGGTTAAAGTTTTTTTTTTTTTTTTTGGGGGGGGGGGGGGACTTCGGGTTGGGTAAGCTCTTTCCTTTACGTGGAGCTAATACTAAAGTGTAAAGTACTTCGTTTATATAAAAGTGACTATCTTAGGGGAATTGACAACTCACTGACAGACTAATAGAAACTAGTAATATAAACTCCTTAAACTATCTAATTAATTAATACTATATTCCGGCCTCGAGTGGCGTTTCCCTGCTGATTCAAAGCGGTAGAATCGAGTGTGTTAGGATTCGAACCGGATAGTGCACAATAATACGCACTGATACACACAGTTCCTCATCTAATAATGGAACCCTTGCGACCCCATGGTCTGATCTAGTTAACAAGACATCAAGAAGTACGTTGATCCTAAACACCCATTTTTCCTATCATTGAATCATACCCTTTGATTTTTCTCTTAAGCGATTATTTTGTGTCTTTTTATTTTTTTATTCTTTTTAAAACTCAACTTTTAGACTGGTTAGACGTTAACGACAACTTGGTACTAAAACTTGTGTATCCTTCGACGACCTTGATATCTTACCATCACTATATTACGTCAACGATTAGTGCACCTTCCTAGCGTGGGTTGTAGTGTGATAGTATTATATGGTGTTTTTATAAATATAAATACTTGAACTAGTGCATAAAACAGCCTAAAAATAACCATCATTTCGTAGACACACCAACACACGTCAACCATCTCGCGATACATCCCCAAAAGTGAACATGTCGTCGCACAAATCATCCCGATCTATCCCTGTATCACAAAATTACGTATTCATTTATTCCATATCTGCGAGCTACAAGCTCGGCTTAAACATTCCCAAACCGCATAACTAAGCATCTAGTCGCGTACAACTTGACGTTACCAAAAACGTTCCCAAAAGTCATCCCAGAAATTTTCTTACATCCCAAAATAGTCCCCAAAAATGAAGATAAAGTTCTATAGGGCCATACTTTTGCTTACGTGCCATTCTTGGCGCGTCTGTTCAGAGCTCCTGTAAAAATGCGAACAGAATCTTGTTTCGCCCATAACTTGACCCTCTAAATTTGTTTTGCGTTAATACACATATCTACATGCTCGTGTCGATATGTGGACCTCTTGAAGTGATCCATGTCAGCTGTCAACATCGCCGTTGCTACCAAAACACAGATCTTTCCGTGCGTTCGGTTTTGCACGTCCATATTCAAGTACACCAAAACTAGCACAAACGAACTCGGATTTAGGCGAATATAATGTCCACGCGTTCGTATCGACGAACCACATCTTCTCCACAGTCGCTGTTGCTGGAAACTGCTGCTATAGTTGCCGGAAAACAAAACAGTGGTCGGAACTCACACTTTCAGCATTTGTCTTCGCGTGGCTCAAAAGCATATCAAACGAACTTTGTTTGAGGTATATCGTATATCAAAACGAACGTGTAGCCAATATCTTTTCATCCGTACCAGATCTGCCACTAGTGACCCAAAAAGTCGCTGAAGTTACCGAAATCTCGTCGGAATTCTTTGTTTTCGCCCCATTCTTCGTAAAAGCATCAGTAATCCTCTATAACATTAATTAAAACTGAAAATATAGAAACCCTAACATTAGAGCCACCTCCTATCAATCACCCCTTGATTTAAAACTAGTAATTTACACATGATGGATGCTAAAATACCTTTTAATCACGAATTTGGAGGCCGAATAACTCAAAATCATCTCTCGCCTCCTTCACTCTTTCTCTCGCGTGTTCTTGCCGCAAGAACTCTCTGGATCATGAATGAGAGATCTAGGGTTTTATTTAGTGTTTTAAAACATAATTTTTAGATTTTGACCCTTCTGGTTCCAATTCCAACTCCTTATTCCCAAAGTTTCACTAATAAACTTTCATGACAAACATGTCATTCCAACTCCAGTAAATTTAAATCCATAACGTTAAAAGATTTTCACGATCTCGCAAATAAAATCTCATTAAAACAATATGTTAAAATACTTTACCAGTAAAAATTGGGATGTTACAGCATGGTATTGATGAGGATTGAACTCTTCTTATGTTAGGTCGGGACACAAATTGTGACCGACTTCAATGGGAGTTCCAAGGGACACAGAGTCAGAGGACATGAATCAGCTCAAGATGCCACACACATACTTTTTTTGATGTATGGAGATCCTTTCCTTTGATTGTTGAACATGTAGGCTCAAGAAATAAGACAATTCATCCATTAGCTCACCTCGAAATCAAATTCCTTACATAGTGCGCATCATTTGTAGACCTGAAAATAATGTCCTCTACATAGACTTGAACAAACGATGAATTATCCCCAACTTTAATGATGAATAGTGTATTGCCAACCTGGGCATGTGTGAATCTTTTTTCAATAAATGAGTAGGCAGGGTCTCATACCATCTCTCGGGCTTGATAAAGACCATAAAATGCCTTATTCAGTTTGTACACACGGTTTGGGTAATCCAGGTTACCGAATCCCCTAGGTTGACTGACATACACTTCTTCTTTGATGGTGCTGTAAAGGAATGCACTCTATACGTCAACTTGGTACACCTCAAAGTTCAGGTATGAGGAAAACGTTAGAAACAATCGGATAGATTCTAAGCGTGCTATGGGAGCATACAACCTATTCACAGACATTCAATTTTAGAACTGATGAAATCCCTGATGAATTCCTCCTGCTGATGGAGCACTCTATATCTCGTTGTAGCCGATTCCTTCCTGTTGATGAAATCCCTGAATGACTAACCGAGCCTTGTTCCAAACTACCGCACCTCTATCGCCTGATTTGTGTTTGAACACCCACTTTGTATCGATTAGAGAAACATCTTTGGTAAATCAACCTATTCACAGACATTCAATTTTAGGACTGCTTCAATTCTTCCTACATAACTACAACCAAATTGTTATCCAAAAGTGCCATGTCGACATTCTTAGGCTCAATTTGCGAAACAAACATATGAATAAACACTCATTCATCACTGAACGCCTGGTTTGGACTCCAAAGATACATCCCCAATAATGTTCACAAAATGATGATCTATGTGGACTTTCTGAGTGGGAATTTCTGCAAAGTGAGGATTGTTCCCAATATCAGTTGTGATTTCCTTGGGACTAGTGCAAGTAGTAATAGCTTCATTTAATTCCACAAATTCATCATGGGCTTCTTGAAAGACATTGTTTACCGGAGGAATAACATTTGCATCATTGCCCATTGTGTAAGTGGGAATTCTAGAAGAAGTGACTTCACTACGCTAGAGTTGCTTGGAATGAAAAAAAAACCAGCTGGAACCTGTTAAGGTAGAATGGCTCTTGGAGCAATAAATTCATCTCCATGGGCGAAGTGTTCTACAAGCACATCAGGAGAAAGATTAAATAAGTTAAATAAATCTTTATAATAAAAAAGCCATACTGGTCCCTTTCCTGGTAAAGGTTGTTAGGGGCTAAATTTTAATGAGTCTGGATCATTTATCCTAAGACCTAGTCTGGATCACTTATCTTTAACAGATAGTGCATGAAGTCTGAGGATGAAGGATCCTTATTTTCATTTATGCTATCTAACAATTGTTCTGTTATGTTGCTAATGTTTATATGCAGGTCATAAACGAATAGGACTTGGTCAAGCTGGAATCTCATGGAATATGCTGAAATTAGGCACATGCATGAGAGCCTATAGCCGTTATGGACGAACGTGGGAGCTCCCCCACTTTTCGTTTAGTTAGTTACTTGATATTTTGAGAAATATATGAGGGGATATTGAGCTAAACTAGAAACATGGCACATTTTTTACTACTCTCAATAACCGCTCAAAAACATACACTAGATCTCAGTTGTATCAAGCTCAATATCATCCTAATTTTTAATTCGTTTTGTACAATATAGTTGATAGTGATAGTTTTCACTATCCGAGGTTTTTTTATGCTGGAGTTCACATAAGGATCAAGGGCTTTTTCTTCGCACAAATCTCGGTGTTCATTGTCATTTTTGATGTACAATCGATTACATTGTTGTTCTTACAAATTAAGCACACTACCTAACAATCAAAGTTTGGTTACATTATCCAAGAAGAAGTGGCCAAACTATTAAAGGCAGTTATGATTACAGAAGTCAAGTATCCAAAATGGTTAGCCAATGTGGTGGTTGTACAGAAGAAGAATGGAAAGTGGAGGGTATGCATAGATTTTACTGATCTAAATAAAGCATGTCCCAAGGATCCTTTCCCACTTCCACACATTGACTCCATGGTGGATGCAACAGCGGGCCATGAATTACTTACTTTTATGGATGCTTCATCTGGATTTCAACAAATTCAGATGGAAACATTTGATCAAGAGGATACAACGTTCATGACGTCCACTGGCATATACTTTATATTGCTTTGCCCTTTCGTTTAAGAAATGCAGGTGCCACGTACCAAAGGTTGGTGAGTATGATGTTCGAAGAACAACTTAGACACACTATGGAGGTTTACATTGATGAATGGTTGTCAATTCTAAGAAAGCAGAAGATCATCTTAAGGATCTCGAAGTGGCATTTAACATCCTGGAGCAATAAAACATGAAGCTAAATCCTTCAAAATGCCACTTCGGGGTCAAAGTTGGAAAGTTCCTAGGATACATGGTGACCAAAAGAGGGATTGAAGCAAGTCTAGAACAAATCAAGGCGATTGTGAACATAAAATCCCCTGCCAATGCCAAGGATGTCCAGAGATTGACTAGAAGTGACCTTAAATAGATTCATCTCGAAATCCTCAGAGAAGTGCAAGGATTTCTATGATATTGTGAGGAAGAATAAGAAATTTGAGTGGACTGAGAAACATGAAGCGGCACTCACAACCCTTAAGGATTATCTATCCTCAGCACCCAGCCTTGAGGAAACCAGAAGATGGTGAGCCATTATCCTTGTACTTAGCTGTTTCGGGTAAAGCAGTAAGTGTGGTGCTAGTTGAGGATCATGAAGATCAACAACATCCAATGAATCATGTAAGTAAAAGCCTTCTTGATGCTGAACCCATGTATTCTCATTTAGAGATATTAATTCTTGCTTTAATTATGGCTTCCATTAAACTCAGGCATTATTTTGAAACTCCTACTATTATTGTGAAAACTAACTTTCCAATTAAGAATGTTCTCAGGAAACATGAAATGTCAGGTAGAATGGCAAAGTGGGCAGTCAAGCTTAGTGCATATGACATTAAGTATGAACCTAGGACTGCCATCAAGTCTCAAGATTTAGCTGACTTTGTGGCTGATTTCAGTAGTGATCTACAATGGGAAGTTGAATTGGAAGTTCAACAACTTGAGGAGACAGGATCCTTGGACACTTAAGATGAGCTTCAAATGTCAAAGGAACTGGACTAGGCATACTACTAAAATCACCATGGGGGGCATCGATTGTATGTGAATTCCAAACTACTAATAATGAGGTAGAATATCAGGTATCTTCAAGTGTATGTAGATTCATTACTAATTACTAACCATTTTAATGGCTCATATACCGTCAAAGGAGAAAAGCTAATAAAATATTTAGAGATCAGAAAATTGGCAGATTCTTTTGCTTTTTTCAGCTTAGTACAGGTGCCTAGAGAGGAGAATGCAGAAGTTGATGCTTTTAGCTAACCTTGGATCATCCTTAAAGATGCCAGAGGATGTCAGGATACCTATCATCCATGTCCTATTTCCTGCAATTGAGGAAAATGAAGCAATGGAGATAGTAGAGGATACTGCAATATTGTACCTAGTGATGATGTGCAGGCAAATTCATGATCCTGGATCCTTCCAATTCTAAGTACATTAAGAGTGGGGAGACTCCCACAGGAGAGAATCCCATAGCCTTCAAGTTTAAGGTATCTCATCACTTATTAGAACATGTTATAAGAGATCCCTTGCAGTCCATATTTGCGATGTATCAAGGATCAGAAATTCAAGAAGTCTTGAAGGATTTGCATGAAGGAGATTATGGAAATCACACTGGGGGCAGAGCTTTATTCTCCAGGATCCTTAGAACAGGATATTACTGGCCTAAAATGAAGAAGGATGTTGTGGAATACGCAAGAAGATGTGATGCTTGTCAAAGACATAGCAACATCCTACATCAACCAGTAGAGCCTTTACATCCAATATTTTCTTCTTGGCCATTCATGAGATGGGGGATGGATATAGTAGGTAAACTCCCAAAGGCACTAGGAGGAAAAGTATTTACACTAGCCATGATAGACTACTTCTCCAAGTGGATAGAAGCAAAACCTTTGCTCAAGTCAGAGAAAAGGAAGTCATATCCTTCATTAAGAGAAATATTATAACCAGATTTAGAATGCTCTTTGAAATTGTTTGTAATAATGGATCCCAATTTATTGGGACTAGAACTACTAACTTTTGTGATAGCTGGGGGATTAGGATGATAACATCAACACCAGTCCACCCACAAGCTAATGGTCAAGCAGAGTCAAGCAACAAGATCATCATCAACAAGTTAAAGAAGAAGCTTGGATCCAAAAAAGGAAAGTGGGTTGAAGAGCTACCGTATGTCTTTGGGCAGATAGAACAACTCTGAAGAATGCTACGGTCGAAACTCCATTCTCCCTAGTCTTTGGAGCTGAGGCAGTGATCCCTACAAAATGGTGGTTCCTACAGCCAGAACAAGCATCCGTGATCCTGAAACAAATGCTGAAAACCTAACCCAAGACCTGTATACAGTGGAAGAGCTCAGAGATTTCGCAAGAATAAGGATGGCTAGCTATCAACAAAGAATTGCTAGAGCATATAACAAAAATGTCAGGATCAGAAGATTTCAAGTTGGTGATTTGGTGCTAAGAAAAGCATTCAAGAACACTACGAATCTGGCTGATGGCAAATTGGCACCAAAATGGGAGGTGCCTACTTGATAGAACTTGAAGCTGGAAAGGGGGCATATCACTTACTGATGATGGATGATGATCTTCTCCCAAGAGCTTGGAATATTGTTCATCTAAAGAATACTTCACGTGAGAAGGATCAAGGATCCTTAGAGACTTCAGTACTCTGACCTAGGATCTAGGATCCTCAAAGGATACGCAATTTTTACTCTGGTAACATCTTACTTTTACCCTATTTCATTTTATACTTATTAGTCACTATGAGGAAAGGGTAGTAAGCATTCAATATCCATTTTTATCAAGTTTTAAAGCTTTTGCAGAGTTTTTGACATTTATTTACAGAGGATAAGGGGTTGGCCACCTCTCTCCCACGTTTAAGTTATCTTATACCTTCTAAGGTCTAAAGGTTTTCACCTTTCACACGGATTGGGTTTCGACACCCGCCAGTAGCGCACGCCATCCAATTATAGTTCGAGGCAATGGGAACAGTGCTAGCTTTAGGGGTTGACAATTTCATTGTTGTTGTCTGTATGTAGGATCCTAAGTATAATGGTAAACATACCATACATCCGTTATCCTAAGGTTTCTAACGTTTTCACGTTAGCTAAGGTTTTGACATTTTCATGTCACTCACGTTGGGCTTGTCCCTAGTTTGGGCCAGACCCCGAGGAATTTGGGCTTGTCCCCAGTTCGTTTTGGATTGTCCCAGTTATAATGGATCTGTTCCTAGAATATTTGGCTTAGTCCCAAGTTTCTTTTTACAGGTTCATGAAGTTTGCAAATAAGGGTCCTGAATCCTTAAACCATAACTAATTTCTTTGGTCTGTTTATGCAATAGTGAACCTTGAGGATATAGAATCCTAACTTGGATTCTGTGGTATGTTTAATCCTTAGTTTATTTTTTATTTTTATTTTTTTGCATTGTTGGTTACCCCTAGACCTTTCAGTTAAGGATATATGATTCCTGATCATATAACTTCTCTTAATTTATAGAGTTTTTGTGGAGAATTCATATATTTTTGATAATCTAAAATTCTCTAAGTCTTGTAAAGTAAAACTACTAATATACATAACTATATCAAAATAACATTTCAGAAATGAAAAATACAACACAAAGTGTAGTTAAAAGGTTATATTTTATCAAAACCATGTCAGAAGATTGTCAAAATTATCAATCCAAGCTTGGCCCATCCACTTGGGTTGATAAAGGGTGTCCATAATAGTTGTTCATCAAGTGCAGGAAAATAAAAGCGAGGGGAGTCAAAGGCTTCATCCTCCACAAACAGAAGGCCCCATCCACTGTGCCTACCCCTATTGTTCTAAGGATCAGTGATCCTTAACCCTAATACCTATTGCTCAAATACTTATAAACCATAAATTGTTCAAAATAGAAACCACATAAACCAGAAACAAAAAAGTGGGCTCAGGCCTAGGCACCAATATCCTTCATCGCCCACTCAAGCAGCATCACCTTCAGCTGCCCAGCACCTCCTACTTCACCTCCAGCAACCTCGATCACCTCCTTAGCTCTGCTTGATCCAGCCTCCAGCATCTGTACCGGCTCCAGCTCCAATTCATCACCAAGCTCTAGGAGTCTTGCCTCCCATCCAGCCAAATCCCATGAAAACCTGTCGAAGGCAGGATCCATTTCCTCTTTGACAATCTTGATCCTAGCTTTGAGGATAGCCCGTGCAGCACAAACCTTGGCTTCATGGTTGCCGTCAAGACAGCCTCGTGTATCCGACTTCAGCATTCAGCAGCTGTTCTTCCAAGCCTGACTTATCCTTCTCTAGTTGAGAGATGGTTACATCCTTTGCAATGACGATGGATAGGAAACTAGCTACATTATCCTCAAGCTCGGCCAGACTCTTGTCCTTGTGGGCCTTCAACCGAACAAACCTCTGCAATAGATAACATGTTTAGTTAGAATCAATGATCCTTCATTAAAGATAACAATGACAGAAGACGGAAATGGATCAAGGATCCTTACCTCAGCAATGAAGTCATGGATCAGCCGTTCAGCCTGGAGCTCGTCTTCTTCAACATCCATAGGCTTCTTCCTTTTTTACCTAGCCCTGGCCCTAGTGATGTTGGTCTTGGCTCCGGGAAGCTTGGGCCTTTGGCCAGCTTCTTCTTGATGGAGCGAGGAGAGATGATGCTGTCAACATTATCCAGGCCAAACTTGGTGGCAGACTTGCTGGTGGATTTTTGAGCACCTACATCGACAAAAAAGATAAGTCTTTTTACCCTATACAACTTTTTCAATACAAAAACTATATCTATTACAAACATACAAAATACTTACTCGACATTGTATAGGACGTGGAAGTGTTGGCTTCTGGATCCTTCGTTCTTGGCTTGAATGTTCTGATCGATGAGTCAAGGGCCCAAAATACAACAACTCTCTCTTCAGTCCCCATTGGATTGGCAAGGCAGGCAAAATTGGTCACTGCATATAAAAAGCAAAAATTAACGAGTTAGCAAAATAAATTGGTTTTCTAGAGCAGTCATTTGAGGATCTTATATCCTACCCTTCAGGATCCACTTTTTAGGTAAACTAGTCCCTAAAGGAATAGAATCCCTTCGCACGAAGAAGAACTGATTCTTCCAGGTGGAACCATTTTGAGTGGATTTGAGAATGGGTAAGGGCTGTTGAGGTTTTGCTTTAAGCAAGAACACAGTGGGAACAATGGGTGACAAGGTGTAAAGATAAGAAAGCTCCCGCAGGTTGAAATCAATCCTTTCTTTACTGATAATTTGTTCAAGGGTATACGGAACCCCCAAAGCATGGGCATTGCTAGGCTATAACTTATGCCTGTGAGGGTGAAGAGCCTCTGAGTGAAATTAGGAAAAGGGTAGAAGTAGCCAATGAGGAACGGCAGGGCTTGAAAACAAACCTTCTCCGGGCTCTTGCAGGGTGAGGATCAGGTAGACAACTTTGCCGTGATTGGAGAAAGGGAGTTGAAGAATTTCAAAGAAAGTAAAAAGATTCGAGAGAGAAGAGGGATACCTGAGTTGCTTTTGGAATAAAGATTTAACAGATTATTCTTTATCCTTAAATGAATACTCGATTTTATGTCTACCCTATTTAACGTGATGATGGTTGTAGTATATCCCATAGTGACGTCAGGAATTGTAACGGCTAGTTACATGCACAACGGCTAGTCCGCATCCAACGAAAATATGGTGAATCTGATTCATATCATATCCGTCATATTTGGGGGTAATTGTTAGGGGCTAAATTTTATTGAGTCTGGGTCATTTATCCTGAGACGTAGCCTGGATCACTTGTCCTTAACAGATAGTGCAGGAAGTCTGAGGATCAAGGATCCTTATTTTCATTTATGCTATCTAACAATTGTTTTGTTATGTTGCTAATGCTTATATGCAGGTCATAAACGAACAGGACTTGATCAAGCTGGAATCTCGTGGAATATGCTGGGAATTAGGCACGTGCATGAGAGCTATAGCCGTTATGGACGAACGTGGGAGCTCCCCCATTTTTCGTTTAGTTAGTTACTTGATATTTTGAGAAATATATGAGGGGATATTAAGCTAAATTAGAAACACTGGCACGTTTTTACTACTCTCGATAACCGCTCAAAAACACACACTAGATCTCAGCTGTATCAAGCTCAATATCATCGAAGTTGTAACTCGTTTTGTGCAATATAGTTGATAGTGATAGTTTTCACTATCCAATGTTTTTATGCCGACGATCTCATAAGGATCAAGGGCTTTTTCCTCTTACAAATCTCGGTGTTCATTGTCATTTTTTTGTACAATCGATTACATTGTTGTTCTTACAAATTAAGCACACTACCTCACAATCAAAGTTTGGTTACAATATCCTTAAACGATTTTTGACCAAAACAACGGTATGTATACTTATCACACTTGATGTTAGACACTAAGCTAAATTTTATCGGTTTACTTGTTAAACCACGTTTGTTCGAAGAATTCTTTGAATAGACAAGAAAGATGCATTCAACCGCTTTTGGATTAAATTTTGACAACCGATCCTTTGCCAGTAAAGTAGTACAGGGACTCCCAAAAGGTTCAAGCTCATATAAGTCAGGAATCTGACTGTGAAATAGTTTACAATACATTTTGTTATGATTCTTAACAATGAGAACCCGATTTAACACAGAAGCAGGTTGTATTCACTACTTTGCTCAAAATGTGACAGGAAGTTTTGAATCAGCTTGCGTAGTTCTTGTTGTTTCAATTAAGGTCATATTCATCCTTTTAGCGACACCTTTTTGCTGAGGAGTATAAGGAGCCTGAAATGATGTTGTAACCCTTTTTCCTTGTAGAAGGCTTCAATCGCACTATTTTTGAACTTAGTTCCATTGTCTAGTCTTATCATTAGATACTTCAAATATCATTTGTCCCATCCTTTATTCCTAAGAAATAAACCCAAGAAAATGTAGAAAAGTCATAAGTTATGTTTGGTCAAAAGTTGGTTTAAGGATAATGTAACCAAATCTGATTTGTGAGGTAGTTGCTTGAATGATGAACGATAAAAAATACGAATGTAAGATGAATGAAATGATGAACACAATGATTTGTACGAGGAAAAGCCCCTGATCACTGTTTTGGTCAAAAATTCCAAAGCAATTTAGTGATCAAATTAGTTTTGTGAGGTAGTGTGCTAACATGTTTATAAAAGAGTGTTGGTTTGCTTGTTTATAAAAACAGTTTTTAGGATATAGCTCAGGATATTGAGCTATATTAACAATCAAACTATAGCGAAAATGTGAAGGTTGACAGGAGATGTACGAGGAAAGCCCTTGATCAATCTAGATCTCTGCATAAAACCTCGGGAGCTGACAATCGCAGCTGCCTTGTTCTTCTTATTACTTCAAAACTCAGGATACAGTGCAGGATAATCCCCAGATCGTTGCTAAGTGTTACAAAAATTGCTAGTGAAGAGTGTTTGTGTCTAATTGCGAGAGAAAGTGTACGAGAGTAGTGAGTGTGAGTGCCTGACCTATCGATCTGGTTATCCGGTATTTATAGTTACAAAGAAAAACAAATCTCCTACAATGGTGGGATGACTTGGAATATTCGCTAGTGAACGTTATTGACAAGTATTGCGGCTTCAACGTCTTTCTTCTAACCATTTAGACCGAGTCCTCAGGTGGACGAGTCTTCGTGAACGTTGTGATCCTGCAGCTATGACCTGCACACGAACAATTAGTAGTCACCAGGATACTGCCACAGGATGATACTAATATCCTGGTCTGGGATCCTGATCGTTAACAGCTATAATAAGTCAAGATATAGTTCAGGATATGGGCCCATGAATTTCACCCATAAAAATTGTTAGGGATAGAATTTTATGGATCATATATCCTTCTATATGTCTGGATCATGGATCCTCAAGACACGTGCAAGAAGGCTAAGGATCATTGATCCTCATTATTGTTCTAATTAGCTAACAATTGTTTCCAATGTATTATGGCATGGTTTTGAGGAGCTTTTCAAAGATGACCTACCAACCGAGAATCAAGGGGAATATGCCATTATTCCAGCACGTGCCAGAGTTCGTGACCGTTGTTGGTGAACGTGGGATATTGTCGGATTTTCAGATAGTTAGTTAAGGATAGTTTTTAGCTAATAAAAGGGATATTGAGCTTGAATAAATAGGGATTTGAACACACACATCTGCGACCTACACTGCTCTCTGATACGCACACTAGAACATTGTAACAAGCTCAATATTTCCGAAGTTGTAATTGTTTTTGCTTAATACCAATTGGTGATCAGTATTTGCCACACCCGAGGTTTTTTGTGCCAGAGATCATCTCTTGATCAAGGGCTTTTTCCTCGTACAAATCATTGTGTTCATTGTCATTTACTTCTGATTTTTTGTTCACACACTTGTTCATATAACCAAGCATCCAACCTCACATTCTGTTACCTTATCCTTAGTGTGATTTTTGACCAAAACAACAATTCTCCCCAAAAGTGTTACCGTTTGAGGATACTGAGCCCTAACGGTTACATTTTTCACAAGCTTCGAGGTAATTAAGTGATAGGAATCTGACGCGACAACTTGCAACTGCCCAGGCTATAAACACTCATCATCCCCTATATTGTCTCATCCCCCTTGTCATTTGTCTTCTCCAGAGATCAAAAGGTAAAGTGTTTCTCCCTTTCCTTATTCCTTTTTCTTCTTCTTATCCTTCTAATTCCGGCAAAAATATGGCAAGACAGACAAGATCCAGCTCGGGTGAGTCTGCACCTTTGTTCACATCACAAAACCTTCTTCAATATCCCGAGAAAGAAGTCTGTTTGTTCGACAATGCACACCTGATGGCCCTCAGTTTTTCGGCTATCTTCCCGGAAAGGACGGTATTCCGGCCATATGATCGGGAATCCGGTTAGATATGGTGTCCGATGAGTGGCTCTGTTTTTATGCTTTTCCATTTACTTTGGGCCTTCGATTTCCTTTTTCCGACTTCATCACCGATTTTTTCATACCACCGATCTTAGTTTCAGCCAAACCATCGCATCAAGAACTAGCATATCCCTGAACTACAGGTCAATGATCTTCCCCTTGCTTACCGATTAATATCCCATGGGTCTTACCGATTCTTGTTTTTACTCTACTTCCAGCGACCCTTTGATACTCCAGGCCACCAAGAATGAAGAGGAATGGAAATCCGAGATCTTTTTTGTAAAAAGAGATTCAATTCCTGGTGGAGCAGACTATGCAGTGAAATGGTTAACCAAGGGTAGGAACTACGGTTTTAGGATAGTCGTCAAAATATCCTAAATCATATCCTGAACTGATATTCTCCTTGTTTTTTGTGCAGCCGACTTCAGAAAATTAGCACCTCCCCTTGATGATTCAGAGAAGAGGATTAAAGCCATCTACCAGCTCCCAGACTCCATAAGAAGTTTCATTCCGCCTCCAACATCCTCAACCCAACACTCAAGTTCGAACATGTCTGGTGAGGATCCTGTTTGATATCCTGCGTATATTCTGTTAGTCAGGATATTGAATTATTAAGTCTAAAATTACCTCCCTGTAATGCAGCATCAGCCAAGGCCCCCGAGGTTTTCGATCTTGATGAGTTGGATAGCTATTCCGGACCTGCACCAGTGAAGAAAGAGCCAAACTCCAAGCCTTCAGCCGCATCGAAGCCCTCTTCCAGCTCTAAGCTTACTAGTGTCCCCAAGTCTTCTTCAGCTTCCAAGCCTCGGGCCTCTAATTTCTCGAAAGATAAAGGATACCAATTCCCTCGCCACTTCTGCTGAGGTTTCTCCTTTCGAGAGTCTTGGGTTCGCTGAATCAAGCAGCCTTATGACTTCTTTTCTAAACCCAGGTAGATACCTTCACTTTATATTGTTAGCTATAATGATACCCATACCTTGCACTGTAGGGCCTAAACCGTCTACTGATCGCATATGAAGAGGCTTGTGGAACTCGGTCTTCAATGAGGTCAGAGCAAAGAAGGCCGAGGCCCTCATCGAACAGCTGCAAACAACCACTGCCACCAGGACCCGACATTACAAGGATAAACTAAAGAAGGTCACCGAGGATGCCAAAGTCGCTTTGGAGAAGGCTGTCTCAGACGCTCGGATCAAATTGGATGCTGCACATGCCCAACACGAGCAGGATATGGTCTCTTACCGTGATAACTTCAAAGGATCTGTGGTAATTTCCTTAAGCTAGATTGAATGCCAAGGCTGCGGGCTTCAAATGCCCTTCTTGAACATCGGCGCTTGGGAGGCGAAGTTGAAGGATCTTGGTGGTAATCATGTGGAGCATCCTACCAAGCCAGCGGTTGCAGAGTCTTCCAAGGCGGTTGAAGTAGCGGCAGAAGCTGGTGGTGAAGTTGGTGATGATCCTGGGGCCGATACCGGAGCAGATGCTGGTGAAGGAGTAGTTAATGATGCGCCAAGGATGCTTGAAGGTGTGCAGCATAAGGGCAGGAAGTGGGCGATGATGGATATCATTGCTTAGGCTGGAGCCCACTTTTTTAGATTTGAATGGTCTGTACCCCCTTTAAACACTTTACTTTTCCTGCACTCAAATAATTTACATTTCTGCACAATGTGATGGCCAAAGGTGGAGGGATCCTGGGTTCCAGGACGAAGCCCTTGGTCATCAATGTTCATATGCTTTAGAACTTATCATACTCTTGGTGGATGGGTCTTGGTTTAAGATGAAGCCAAGAGTGTGACATTTTGACTTGTTAATAAACTAATCTTTTAGCCTTATCTGTTGTTGTTATGTTTTTGTTTTGAGAGACATGTTTGAAATATTCTGATCAAATATCCTGGTCAGGATACTGATATAAACCTTCAATACTTTTGTATCTTTAAATATAGACAAAAGCTGGTTGAACATACTTTATAGACAACTTAGGTTATTCAGATAGGGCTTTCAAGTTTTGAAAAATAAAAAACCATACCAGAAACGCTTATTCCAACTTCAACCTTAGAATCCTTCGCAATGTACCCAACATAGATGTCCCTGTCTGTGCAGGATTTTGCATCAGTGCATGACATACTTGAGGATTCCTTCATTTTGTAATTGAACTTCGTAGCTTTTCATCCACAGAGAATGTGTGTAAACACAATCGTAGTTTGTTATATCCTTAGAATTTGTTAACAACTTTAGTTTAGTGAGGACAAATCCTTAGTATACTGGGGATAAACCCTTAGTACCCTGGGGATAAACCCTTAGTATCTTGGGGATAAACCCTTAGTGTCCTGGGGATAAACCCTTACTTTCGTGCGCTACAGGCGGGAGTGTATAAACTCCAAGACTTAAAGGCGAAAACCTTTAAACCATAGAGAGTATGAAAATACCCTTTCGCAAGAGAGGGTGATCAATCCTCATATACCGTAAGGATCCGGGATATAGCCAACAATAACGAAATTGTCAGCCACTGTTACATGGACTGGTCCGCCATCTTGAACTATACCCGGATACTTACGCTCCAGGCGGGGTGTTTAAACCCAATTCGGGAGAAAGGTGAATACCTTTAACCTGTAAAGGGATCTGATTCCCTTAATCGTGAGAGAGGGGCCAATCCTCTCGTCTTTCGATCCATCTTGAGCAAATATCCTGGAGCATTATCCTGATGCATATCCTACAAAACACCCTCAAACTAAGGTGGATGTTAGCTTGGCTAACACCCCTCCGATGCTTAAGTCAGTATTGGGTTTCAAAGAATAATAAAGTAAACTGAATATATTTGGAAGAGATAGGATTCATACTTCTTGAGTTAGAAAATAAATTCTAAACTCACTTGAAATAAGCTTTAAGATGTATAGCATTCGAGAATCTTGGTATCATTTCTCCCTACATGGTCTTGAGCCGGTATGCTCCCTTTCCAGATTCTGCTTTAATCTCGTATGGTCCTTCCTATTTTGGGCTAACTTCCCATCGGCAGGGTTGGTTGTATTCTGAAACGCTTTCCTCAAGACCCAATCTCCAACTTGGAATCTCCTAGTCCTTAAATTCTTGTTGTATGACCTGGCTATCCTCTGTTGATATGCTTCCATCCTTAGCTTTGCTGCATCTCTTGTCTCGTCAATAGTATATAGTTCTTGACACAAGACTTCAGGATTTGCTTCAGGATCCCGTAGGCTCGATCTTGCCGTAGGTATCACCATCTTTGTTGGAATTACTGCTTCTGCCCCGAACACCAAAGAAAACAGGGTATTCTTCACAGTTGTTCTATCAGCCCATAGGACAAATGGTAGTTCCTCATCCCATTTTCCTTTCTTGGCACCTAGCCTCTCCTTCAAGTTGTTGACAATTATCTTGTTGGAGGATTCCGCTTGTCCATTAGCCTGGGGATGTACCGGTGTTGATGTGATCATCTTAATTCCCCAACTTTTGCAAAAAATCAGTAGTTCTTTTGCTGATGAATTGAGAGCCATTGTCACAAATTATCTCGGCCGGTATCCCGAATCTTGTCAGGATATTCCTCTTGATTAAAGACACCACTTCTTGATCCCTTACTTGGACAAAGGCTTCCGCTTCAACCCACTTAGAAAATAATCCGTCATTGCCATCATGAAAACTTTTCCTCCCGGAGCCTTAGGTAGTTTCCCTACTATATCCATACCCCACTTCATAAATGGCCAAGGGGATATGATGGGATATATTGGTTCAGCAGGCTGATGTAGTATATTGTTGTGTCTTTGACATGCATTGCATTTTCGAGCATACTTCGCAGCATCCTTTCTCATGGTCGGCCAGTAATATCCCGTTCTCAACACCTTCGAGAATAAAGATCTGCCCCCAGTATGGTTGCCACAATCTCCTTCATGTATATCCTGAAGTACCTCCTTGGTTTCAGGATTTTCCAAGCACCTTAGATATGGACCTGCAAGGGATTTCTTATACAAAACATTATTTATAATAGTAAAACGGGATACCTTCATTCTGAAAGCTTTGGGATTCTCATCCTTTGGGATATCTCCTTTGTCAAGATACTTCACAATTTGAGTCATCTACGATTCAGGATTCTCCTCAGGATATTCGTTACCAGGATCATGCACTGTTACTACCTCCTTATCCTGAGACTTGAAAAGTTCCATAGCCGGGTACAGGATATGTAGTATAGGTATCCGAGTTCCTTCCGGTATCCTGACAGTAGATCCTAAATTTGCTAAATCGTCTGCTTTAGCATTTTCTTCTCTTGGTACCTGTTCAAGTGTAAAATGTTCGAAATATCCTGTTAATTTTTTAACAATTTCAAGATATTCAGCTAACTTTTCACCTTTGACTGCATAAGATCCATTGAAATGGTTAGTAATCAACAGGGAATCGACATACACTCGTAAACAATTAACATTCATCTTCTTAGCCAATTCTAATCATGTTATCAGAGCTTTATACTCAACTTCATTATTAGTAGCAGGAAATTCACATCTAATAGCCTGGGGTAATATGTCCCCCTGTGGCGATTTTAGTAGTATCCCTAATCCTACACCTCTTACATTAGATGCACCATCAGTATTCAATATCCAACATTCTGAATTCTCACCTGGTTGTTGTACTTCTAAGTCAGCTTCATTTTGAATATCACTTCTAAAATCAGCCACAAAGTCTGCTAAGGCCTGAGACTTTATAGCATTTCTAGGTTCATATACTAGATCATATGCACTTAGTTTAACAGACTACCAGACATCTCGGGTTTCCTAAGCACATTTTTAACAGGATAATTAGTTTTAACATGTATCCTATGCGTTTCAAAGTAATGTCTAGGCTTAGTTGATGCCATGACTAGAGCTAATATCATTTTTTTCTAAATGTGAATATCTAGTTTCGACATCTAATAAACTTTTACTAACGTAATAAACAGTATACTGCTGACCTTCATGATCCTTTACCAGAACAGCACTTACTGTATTCCCTGACACTGCAAGATATAGGGATAAATGTTCACCATCCTCGGGCTTCATCAGCAGAGGTGCACTTGAGAGATACTGCTTTAATTCTTGTAGAGTAGCTTCATGTCTTTCTCCCCATTCAAACTTTTTGTTCTTCTTCAGGATATCATAAAATTCCTTGCATTTTTTTGAGGATCTTGATATGAACCTGTTCAATATTGCTACTCGTCCTGTTAACCTTTGCACATCTTTCATGTTGGATGGTGATTTGAGATCCAGGATAGCTTTGATCTGTTCTGGACTTGCTTCTATTCCCCTCTTGGTCAACATATATCCTAAAAATTTTCCTGTCCACACTCCGAAGTGGCACTTAGCAGGATTCAACTTCATATTATACCGGTCCAGGATATTGAAGGCACATTCCAAATCCTGGAGGTGATCCTTCAATTTATTGGATTTCACCACCATATCATCAATGTATACCTCCATGGTGTCCCCCAGTTTGTCTCTGAACATCATGTTAACCAGCCTCTGGTACGTTGCACCTGCATTTTTTAAACCAAAGGGCATGGTCGTATAACAGTATATACCTGTGGGTATCATGAATGCTGTATCCTCCTGGTCGGATGGTTCCATTTGGATTTGTTGAAATCCTGAGGATGCATCCATAAAGGCCGGCAGTCACATCTACCATCGAATCTATTTGAGGTAACTGGAATGGGTCTTTAGGACAGGCTTTATTGAGGTCTGTGTAGTCTACACAAACTCTCCACTTCCTATTCTTCTTTTGGACCACCACCACATTTGCTAGCCATCTGGGAAACTTAACTTCCCGAATCATCTTGGACTTGAGCAACCTCTCGACCTCCTCTTGTATAATTACATTTCTTTCAGGAGCAAATTTCCTTCTCTTTTGTTGAACGGGCCTGAAACATTTATCAATTCCAAGTTTGTGAGTTATAATATCTTTTGATATACCTGTCATGTCTTCGTGTTTCCATGCAAACGTAGACATCCTGCATTTAAAAAAGTTAGTAAGCTGATTCTCAATATTCTGAGGGATATTGGTCCCTACAAGCACCAAGATATCTGGGTTATCCTGATCCAGGATATTTTTTTAACATCCTGCTCAGAAGTTTCCACGATATCCTAGGCTTGTATCTTTAATTGCTATCCTGCCCTGGATTTTGTTGACACCTTCATCGAAGAGGAGTAGCATTCCTTCGCCTCCTGTTGGTCACTTTCCACTTTGACTACCCCCCAAGGAGTAGGGATCTTGATACACTAATGACAGGTGGAAGGTACAACCTTCATATCATGAATCCATGGCCTGCCTAATATAATATTATAGCAGGATAATGAATCCATGACACAAAAACGCTGCATTGAATTCACTCCTTCAATATATACATGCAACTTTATTTCTCCAACAGTATTCTTTGCTTCTCCACTGAACCCTACAAGCACAGTGGACTTTGAGGTAATCTCCATTTCTAGGATATTCATCCTTTTCAGGGTCTCCAACTGGATGATGTTGACCGAGCTCCCGTTGTCCACCAGTATCCTGCGTACAAAATGGTTAGCGATTATAAAGTAATTACCAAACCATCATGGTGAGGATCCTGGATGTTATCCCGGTCGTCACTATCGAATGTTATAACTTTATCATTCGTAAGCATTGTCATCCCGGTTGGTTTGTCTCCTCTTTCTGCCTTAGCTTCCTTGGCATGCCTTTTAGCCGCGGAATAAGTAGTCCCGCATATATCGGATCCTCTGGATATAAAGTTGATTATCTTGGCGTCTGATGGAGGTGATGCTGCTCGTTCAGGATCCTTATCAGTTTCCTGACCCTTATTCTTCTTTTTACCGAGAAGGTCTTTCAAGTAACCTTTGGTCAGCAAATAGCTTATATCCTTCCTCGGAGCTATGAAATCTTCTGTTACATGTCCAATCTTCATGGAAGGCACACCACTTGGATTTATCCTTCCAATCTGCCTTTTGCTGGTTCTTCCTTAGCCATCTTGCCTTATCTCCTAAACCCTGCATGGCATATATCAGTTCAGGAACATTAACAGAAAAACAATATTCTGATAACTCAGGATATTCTTCAGCATCCTCATCCTCAATGGCATTCATTCTCTTGTTGTCATTTTTAATATATGGCTTAGAGCGGTATGGTTTGTATGAAGATTCCGACTTTCTGTTTGTTGATTCGTATGTTAGGATGCATTCATCCTCTCTTGAATTTTCATGTCATCTTCAAGCCTGATATATCTTAGAGCCCTATTCCGAGCTTCGTCCAAGTTCCTGCAAGGGTTCATAACAAGATCTTGATAAAATTGGGAATCCTTCTGTAATCCATCTTGAATGCCTGAACAGCCGTAGCAATATCAAGGTGTGGTATATCCAAGGATTCCCTGCTAAACTTGTTTACATAATCCCTTAAGGATTCTTGAGGGTCTTGTGTTATCTTGTGAATGTCACTTGTTAGTTTCTCAAAACTTCTACTACAAGAAAACTGACTGTTAAACAGATTAACCAAATGAGTAAATGATGTAATCGAGTAAGGTGGAACGTTTAAAAGCCATTTCAACGCTGATCCTGTTAGGGTGGAACCAAAGCCTTTGCATAGGCACGCCTCCTTAAGATCCGGTGGGATATGATTTACTTCCATCCTCTCCCTATACTGAGCAATATGCTCTTCAGGATCCATCGTCCCATCACAAAGTTTCATTCTGGGAGTTTGGAATCTCTTTGGGATTTCAGCATCACAAATGTGGCGAGCGAAGCGGGATATGTTGTGACTATCCTGGGATACTTCTGGTATGGGCTGCACTAGCCCATGTACACTTGATATCATATCCTTTTGTTTCTGAAGCTCTTTGGAGAGTGTTGAGGTTATACTTGTATCCTGCGAAGATCCAACATTGTTAGTAGCAAGAGTATTAGCATTATTAGATAGGTTACCAGTTTGTTGATTCTAGCCATATCCTGGAGCGTATCCTTGGCCCCTCACAGTCGAAATCCTGGCTGATGGGGGTATCTTAGGAACATTGCTTTGGGAACGACTTGGTACGACATTGCCCTGATTATCCTCGTGTACACCGCTGAACTAAAGTTCAGGTTTCTGGGCTGCAAGGGAGTGACAACATCCTCAGCAGGTCTCTTGGAGTTGGACTTCAAGAGTTGTATTTATCTCATCATCATCTGGTTAGTTTCCTACTGTTGCTTCATCTGATCCTGTATTTTACCAAACAAAGATAAAATTTCATCATTAGAAGCCATAATAGGAGTTCTCCCTGGGACACCAGATCTGTAGACATTCTTAGCACGCAGAGTGTCTCGGGATGGAGGTGGTGGAAGTACTGAACCAGTTGTAGCAGAGGTTATAGCAGGTGTGGAGGAAGAGCTCATGTTTGATTTTGAAGCCATCGAAAATAGTTGTGAGAAAAGTTTCGAAAATAGAAAGCCAAGTAGTGATTTTAACAAAGCTTTTAATAGAAATAGCACCACTTGCCCCACGGTGGGCGCCAAATTGTTTTGGTCAAAATTTACCGAAGCAATTTAGTGATCAAATTAGTTTTGTGAGGTAGTGTGCGAACAGTGTTTATAAAGACGTGTTGGTTTGCTTGTTTATAAAAACAGTTTTCAGGATATAGCTCAGGATATTGAGCTATATTAACAATCAAACTATGAGCGAAAATGTAAAGGTTGACAGGAGATGTACGAGGAAAGCTCTTGATCAATCTAGATCTCCGGCATAAATCCTCGGGAGCTGACAATCGCAACTGCCTTGTTCTTCTTATTACTTCAAAATTCAGGATACAGTGCAGGATAATCCCCAGATCGTTGCTAAGTGTTACAAAATTTCTAGTGAAGAGTGTTTGTGTGTAATTGCGAGAGAAAGTGTTAGAGTATGAGAGTAGTGAGTGTGAGTGTCGTGACCATCGATCTGGTTATCTGTATTTATAGTTACAAAGAAAAACAAACTCTCCTACAATGGTGGGATGCCTTGGAATATTCGCTAGTGAACGTTATTGACCAAGTATTGCGACTTCAACGTCTTTCTTCTAACCATTTAGACCGAGTCCTCAGGTGGACGATTCTTCGTGAACGTTGTGATCCTGTAGCTATGACCTACACACGAATTATTAGTAATCACCAGGATACTGCCCAGGATGTTACTAATATCCTGGTCTGGTATCCTGATCGTTAACAGCTATAATTAAGTCAAGATATAGTTCAGGATATGGGCCCATAATTTCACCCATAACAATCACTAGTAAATTGTCGGCATTAAAACCTCGGATAGTGAAAACTATCACTATCAACTATATTGATCAAAGTAAATTACAACTTCGGATGATATTGAGCTCGTTACAATTGAATGCTAGTGAGTCTGGTTGAGAGCAGTTAGCGAGAGAGTAATCGAGTGTGTGTGTTTTTCTAGCTCAATATCCCCTTTATTCATTCTTCAACAAGCTACAACTAACGGAACCAAAAATGGGAAGCTCCCACGTTCGTCTATAACGGTTATGATCTTATGCACGTGCTTCAAATCCAGCATATTCCATAAGATTCCATCTTGACCAAGTCCAATTCGCTATGTCCCTGCATACACAAGTTTTAAAATAGAGGATACAATTGTTAGTTTAATTAGAACAACAATAAGGATCTGTAATCCTTAGACTGCCCACATCATCTGTTTAGGATCAGTGATCCTGGCTAATCTAAGGATCCATAGTTATAAAAATTAACCCATAACAATTGCCCCCAAGTATGGCGAATTAGATGTTAATCAAATTTGTCATATTTCCGTTAGAAACGGACTAGTCGTTGCTAGTGGCAACTAGCCGTTACGATCCTGACGTCACCGATGGGACTTCCTGCAGCAACCATCATGATAAATAGGGTAGAGATAAAGAGGGGAATCCCACTTAAATTCCAATATCTCTAATTTATATCGCCGGAGCTTCAACATGTATTCTCTCTCTCTCCCTTTCTCTTTCTTATCTCTGCAATCGTCCTTTCTTCTTTCAAAAATCCACGGCGAAAGTTGTTACCCGCTCCTCTCCAAATAAGGATCATGAGCATAATAGTCCACCCAAGAGTCAAAATCTGTTGAAGAACCCCTTCTCTGAGCTGTGTAGATTCACTGATGCAGAAGTTGATCAGTTACACAACTTTTTTCCAGAGGGTACCATCTTCAGACCCTTTGATTCTTTGTTGAAGAGCGATTGTGAATCCTCCGTTTGGATTTTCTTCCCTGCAACACTGTTCTAAATAAGCTACACCTATCCCTTTCCATCATTCACTCAAGCTTCTTCACCCACACAGGCCTGTGTTACATCCAGGCGATGCCAATGCTCTGGCGAGTGTTGTACACTTTTGAGCGAATAATTAGCGTTCAGGGTTTAAATCTTTCTCTTTCTGAACTTCCACACCTGTATAACCTTGTAACTCATGGATCCCACCGATTTCTTTTCAAAGCCAAACCACAGCAGCCGCCTCCCCTCCTAAAAACCACTAAAAATGATACCACCTGGCGAAACCAGTTCTTCTTTGTAAGGAAAGACTCCATCCCTTCAGGGGTAATGAAGGGTAGGATATAGGATCCTTCAGTTAGGACTGTAGAGTGTTCTTTCATCTTTTGTTGTTTAACAAGAATAACTGATTCTATTCTGTTTATCTTTGAAGTGTCCATTTTGCTTCGCTTGCCGATACTCCTGGCAACGCAAAGAGGGTTGCTGCATTCTGGGCATTAGACACAATAGTCAGAACATTTAAGGCGAAAGCAAAGGATTTAGAAGATACCTCCTCCACCTCCTTCACGATGTCAAGTAAGTATTCATGAATGTTTATTATGACCGTTTCCTCCTTTAGCAAAGGAACCTAACTTGTATCTAGTCCATAATAGCGGAATTATTATAGAATAGTGACAATAACACGTGATTTACTGTTTAAATATTTGATTTCATTGATACATTCATCAAACACAACCAGAACATTCTTCAATTTCAGGTTCTGGTTCTTCGATGATTTCTGCCAGTAACGCCAGCCTTTCATTCTTGGAGTTGTACTTATTCAAGTTGAATCATTTATCCTCTTTTGCTACGTACCAAAGCTTTTTCTTTAGAATCAGATGAACCATCTTCCATGAATAACTCTTGACTGAGAAGGAGATGGTTGATGGTAAATTGCCTTCTTGTAGTAGTCGTTGCCAAAGGATTCTGATTACCATTCACTTCCCGATTTGTGCATTCCCTCTTAAAGTGTCCCTTTTTTCGACACTTAAAACATGTAACCTTCTATTTTTCAAACCTAAGTTTACCATCCATGCTTCCTAGATCCTTTCTACCAGTGATTTCAATGAATCTTTGTGCTCGTCGAACAATAGATGCCATACACCATTTTATATCAATTCCAACTCTTCTTGATCAATTTGATAGTACTATTCCTTTGTCATTTCAGGATTTCCAATTCTTCCAGCAATTAAAATTTCATAAGACTCAAGAACAGATGCGAGTTGTGTATATGTTGTTTGGTTGTCTGTTCTGTAAAATCTTGAGCATTGTTTAGATTTACAGCAATGTTGCAATATAAAATCTTTGGATTTGAAATGGCTTGGCTTGATTGATTTGATTGGATTTGGAAAGATTTTGAGCTTTGTGATATATGTGGAGTTTGAGGAGTGTGGGGTTTGAAGTTTAGAAAAGATTGAAAGTTTGACTGGTTTGCGAATGGATTTCCAGAAGCATTGGCACTGAGTGCGGTTTGTATTTTTCGGCTTTGAGTTTCAGATGATCCTGTCTTGTAATACAATCCTACATCTTGTATCATATGTGCACTCTTAACTTTGGCCATCTTCTGTAGCTCCATTTCTTCACCCTCAAGTTTATCAATAAACTTCGATGAACTGTAACCACTGTATTCTATTCCATTTTCCAATACCATCAAATACGTGGTCCACTCTCCCTCTAGTTAAGCATCTGCTAGTTTATCTACAAGCTCCTCATCAGTCTTCAAAATACCCAGTCTTTTCATTGAACAACTATATGGCAATATCGTTCAATCGTTTGTGTCATAGTTTCACCCTTCATCAGACTCAATATATCGAATTCTTTCCTTAACAACACCTTTTTGCTTTTTCTCATTTCTGTACTCCCATGATATTTTAACTGTAATGCATTTCACAATGTCTGAGAATGATTATCATGTTGTAACATCAAAATATCTTCTTTAATGGATTGCAACAACATGCTCATCATCTTCTTCTCATTAACAAACTTGTCCTTTTCTTCAGGTGTGAACTGAGAAATTGTTTTCTCCAAATTATTCTCATCTTTTGCGGCGAATATTTAGTCTCTATTGCAAAAGGTTCATCTGTGCAACAACATTTTTCATTTTGGCTTCACTCGTAGCAAACGCATTAAAGAACTCCATATCCATCTTATCAAATCACAATTTCCTGAAAACAGTCAAAAACTTTGGAAATTATCAGTAATAGGACCACTTCGTACGAACTGAACAATGTTCACTTCGTACGAATTGGATGAAAACTTGTGCGAATTGTGTAAATGTTAATTCGTACAAATTGACTTGTGCACTTCGTACGAACTGAAGATTCCAATTCGTGTGGATTGTGTTCACAAAATGATGGATTTTCCAATTTTCGACATGAAAACAATTGTTTTATGATCTGATATTCTCAGGGGATTATCTATAGTCAATTTTACATATAGTACTCGAAATCAGTCCATTTTAACCATAGATTCGTTTTAAAAGTGAAAAGTAAAGAGAATGGAGTAGAAGTAGAAGTAAATCTTATGTCAAAGTCTACAAATCAGGCTCGCTGAGCTCTGATACCACTTGTAGGACCGTTTCTTCCTTTAGCAAAGGTACCTAACTTGTATCTAGTCCATAATAGCAGAATTATTATAGAATAGTGAAAATAACACGTGAATTACTGTTTAAATGTTTGATTTCGTTGATATATTCAACTTGTACAAGCCTGAAATTCATCAGAGCTTCGCTGCTTGGTTTGACAAAATGTTACAAATGACAAACACCTTAGACCTATTTATAGGCAATCTAATTCGCACCAATTGTAACCAGTTCGTATGAATTGTCACACTTCGTACGAATTGATCCCTTTACAAACATAAACTTTGAAATCAAAACATCATAACCTATACAATTCAACTAGACCTAAGACGTAGACAATAGACATCGTGCATCAACAATATAAAAACAAAATGAAAATAAAGGTTTGCGAATACTTATCTTTGCTTTAGGTGCCAAGTCCTGATCCATATCCATCTCTAAGTTTGGCCTCGGAGATATTGACAATATCATCTCCCCTTGCTCGCTCAAGAAAGAGCTGGTCAAAAGCCAAAGTCAACCAGAGTCCAAGGTCATGACTACTCGGACTAAGGCTGGATCTAAGAGGAAAAAGCCTAGCGACCCTGCCGAGGACACCCTTCAGCTTGAACAGCAGATCCACGACTTTGTCTCCGAGGTAAGGATCAGTAATGCTTGTAACTGAGAATCTTTTTTAAGGATTACTGATGCTGACCATTATGTCTTGTCATTTGCTGAAAACTGCCCAAATCCAAGCCGTCCAAGGTAAGTGCCTAGCTGATGTCGAATAAGGTCTAGCTGATCTCTGGGCCATTACCACCGCCAAGGACAAGAGTATCTTCCAACTGGAGAAGGAGGTCACCAACCTGGAGAAACAAATCATGGTGACCGAGATTCAGGCGAACAAGGATCGGTTGGAAGCTACTGATGAAGCAAAAGTCTGTGCAGCCCAAGCCATCCTCTGGGCGAGGATAAAGATAGTCCAACAAGCCCTGGATCCTGCCTTAGTCCGAGTAGTCATGACTTGGATCTTCCTGGCTGGAGGGAGAGACTCTTGGAGCTGGGTGGCGATGAGGAGACTGAGCTGGTGCCGATGCTGGGACAAGCGGGACGAAGGAACCGATGAGGTGGCAGGAGCTGAAGGTGGTGAAGTAGGAGGTGCTGGTGCAGCGGAAGGTGATGCTGCTTAAGTGGGAGATCAAGGATTTGATGCCTAGGCCTGAGCCCACTTTTTTATGTTTTGATGTTTTAATTTGAACAATTTGGGTCTATAACTCTTTGAACAATAGTTTTAGGTTTAAGGATCACTGATCCTTTATACAAAAGGTAGGATGACAAAGGTGGAGGGATCCTATGTTTGGGGGATGAAGCCTTTGTTATCCTGCTTTTATTTCTACATTTTAATTTCTGCACAAAACTCTAATGTTAGATGAACCCTCCGGCCTGGATGGATGGTCCACGTTTTTGCTGGTGAAGTTCGGGCATGATATTTTTGATAACTATTAATGGGCTTTTATAATATTAATATTTTGACTATGCTTATGTGTGGCATTTTAATATCCGAAATTTTATTCTGATATGTTTGTTTATCATGAGCCTTGTTCTAAAAATATCAGGTTGTTAAAAATGTATCATTTTCTATTAGAGTAACTTTTAAAGAAAATATGACAACATATATGATCAGGGCCATGTATTTCCAATTGGGAGGTCTGGAAATATTTAATAAGATAAACAGAACTAAGGATAAAACATACCAGAGAACCCAAGTTAGGATTGTTTATCCTAAAATTTTACAATAGTATAAACATTTCAAAGCAATCAATTAAAGTTTTTTATGATTCAAGATCCTTATTTGCTAAACTTCAAGAACCTGTAAAAACAACTTGGGACTAAGCCAAATATTCTAGGAATAAATCCGTTATAACTAGGAACAGGCCCAAATGAACGGGGACAAGCCCAAATAAACTGGGACAAAGCCCAACATCATAGCTAACGCGAAACGTTAGAAAGCTTAGGATACTAGGGTCTGGCCCAAATTGGCGACTGTCCCAACATGGTTGACATGAAAATACCAAAACCTTAGCTAACATGAAAACGTTAGAAACCTTAGATACGGATATATGGTACGTCTACCATTATACTTAGGATCCTACATATAGCCAACAACAATGAAATTGTCAGCCCCTAAAGTAGGTACTTGTCCCATTCTCTCGAACTATACTTGGATAACATGCGCTACTGGCGGGGTGTCAGACCCAACTCGTGTGAAAGGTAAAAACCTTTAAACCTTAAGAGGTAAAATATACCTTAAAATTGGGGACAAGCCCAAAAACCTTAGAGAGGTGGCTAACCCCTTAATCCTCTGTAAAAGATGTTAAAACTTTTGCAAAAACTTGAAATTTGATGAGACAAGGTGTTAAGAGTCTAACACCCTTTTTTATAATGAATAATAAGTAAAAACTGAAAAAGTGTGAATGTTACCAAAGTAGGGATGAATATTCTTAAGGATCCTCAATCCTGAGACAGAATACTCGAATCTCTAAGGATCCTTGATCTTTCTTACATAAAGTATTTCTTCAAATGAAGGACATTCAAGCTCTTGGTAGGAGATCACAATCCATAGTCAACAAACGGTATGCCCCCTTTCCAGCTTTAGCTTCTATCAAGTGTGATGTCCACAGTCCCCTTCATGAAAATCCTTCAAGACTTTTTGAATTTCTGGATCCTCGATGCACCGCAAATAGGGACTGCAAGAGATCTCTTATACAACATATTTTTAGTATGGTGATTTGTGAAACATTTATCCTGAAGGCTCTAGGATTCTCCCGGTGTAACACCCCGACCGCGTAAAACAACAAACCGCGGCGGAAACGTTGGGGAGTCATGTCACGGAACTATTGTTTCACAACACATGGTACATAACGTTTTGTATTATTAATTTAATTGTTTACATTGTCCTGGAAATAAAACAACAAAGTAGAATAACTGTCTTGCAAATTTTAAAGTTACTAAGGCCCAAGTCCGCCCTATGTGAAGCATGCTCAAAGTCTAACATTAGCTCCTAAATATATGTGAAAATAAAATGTCAACATAAAAATATCTGTGAGTAACATAGGTTTTGTGATGAAGATTCATGGCTTTGAATGTTAAAAGAAATGTTTAACTATTACAAAAGTAGCCATGAACCATTTAAAAAATGTTTCTTTTATGAAATCCTATGAAAATCAAATGATTTAAAAGAAATGATGCATGGTTAACTTAATAACCCAAATATGTCATGCCTTGTATAAAATATGTCATGTCTTTATAAAATATGTCATGTCTTGTATTTTGTTTGAAGTGGTTTAGATAACACTACGATAAGAAGTACCAGATGGCGTATCCACCATGCTTTTATCATATTACACATGTCTCGTTATTTAAATCACTTACCAAAAACCAACAAATGAAATGTCTTGTTTAAACCAATGCCATGTATAAACCAGATATCTTGTATAAACAAATGTCTATGTATAAGCCAATGTCTTGTATGGTACAAAAGGTCTTTGTTAAACGATATGAAATAATGTCTTGCGTAACCA
Organism: Scalesia atractyloides; assembly: GCA_947069175.1. Taxonomy (NCBI): domain Eukaryota; kingdom Viridiplantae; phylum Streptophyta; class Magnoliopsida; order Asterales; family Asteraceae; genus Scalesia; species Scalesia atractyloides. The sequence goes on from CAMTDV010001634.1 coordinate 36,567,773, forward strand.
AAATGTCCTGTATAAAACAATGTTTTTGAATGAACAAAGGTCTTGTTTAATCAAAGGTTTTGTTTCATAAAATCATTACTTTTATTGTATAGACATATAAATATGGATTGTTGGCGAATGCGGATGTCAGCGGTTCGAGTCCGCTTATCTCCAACTCGTGTAACTTAGCCGATACAAAGCTATATGATAGCACCCAATTTTTCCGATTCGGCGGTTCGATCTATGTTTATCATTCATGGACGTTGATAAGATCCATCCATTTAGCAACACCTTAGGATGGGTTGCCTTAAAATAAGGCGAGGTTCAAAAGAAAAGGCTTACGGTGGATACCTAGGCACCCAGAGACGAGGAAGGGCGTAGTAAGCGACAAAATGCTTCGGGGAGTTGAAAATAAGCATAGATCCGGAGATTCCCGAATAGGTTAACTTTCAAACTGCTGCTGAATCCATGGGCAGGCAAGAGACAACCTGGCGAACTGAAACATCTTAGTAGCCAGAGGAAAAGAAAGCAAAAGCGATTCCCATAGTAGCGGCGAGCGAAATGGAGCAGCCTAAACCGTGAAAACGGGGTTTTGGGAGAGCAATACAAGCCTTGTTGACTGTCTGATAAACCTTATAAGGACAAAGGTTTATCAAATGTTCATCGGATTTTGTCATTCCCTAAGGTCACTTCCAAACAAACCTAGGAAGCGGGAACGGGATTGTCAATCCTATGGTACCATTACATACTACCAGTCAGCAGTGATCAATGTTAATGAATGTATCATTGTCATATTCAACGTACCAAAATGTCTAGTACAATGTAACATGATGTAAAATGTTTTGAAACCATGTGCTAGGTGTGTTAAGTTAACATACGAAGCAAAATGCCTTTTGAAAACCATGTACTAGGTATGCTAGGTTAACATACGAAGCAAAATGTCTTTGAAAACCATGTACTAGGTATGCTAGGTCAACATACGAAGCAAAATGTCTTTGAAAACCGTGTACTAGGTATGTACTAGATAAACAAAACATGTATAATGTCATGAAAACAAGGAAATAGTGACAGGCACATATGAATCACCCCAAAACATTTGAAAATAAAAGAGAGGACTATGTACTCACTTGGATTGTGTAAATGTCTTGTTCAAAATGATCAAACAAAGCTCAAAGATTGAAGAGTTCAAGTGTGTCCTAATGTATCGGAATACTATGTTAGTGTGTTGAGACTTTAATCGGAGGATTGGATATAATGAATTCTTATAAACCATACGGTGTTGGGACTCGTATGATATAGTCTAATAAACTTAACATTCTGATTTGAAAAGGATCCTAAGTGCTTTTGACCGTTATGACTCGTTAAAGTAGTTTACACTACTTTAACGGGTTATTTGCGTAATTATGTGATCGGAGATTAAATATGTCCTATGATGAGTCTTATATGCCAAAACATGTTTGATTATGTTATAACATCAGTTTAGATGTCAAAACTTTGGTAACATATGCTTAAAACCAATTTATGCGCAAAAAGGACGTTTTGGTCATTTTAAAAGAACGTAAAAGCGACTCATCATATAACTAACCAAACCTTATGACCATAAGGTATAACCTCAGAGGGTTATTCCCTATCAACTATGTACTAAAAATGCGCTTGGTCGAATCCAAAGATCGACCAAACGGGTCGGACATGAAAGTCAAAGCGGTGGTCAAAACCGCTCGACTTACGACCCTAATAAAGCACTAAACTAGAAATGACGAGTTAGACATGTTGGAACATCTCTAATTAAGTTATAAAATTGATTGGATGTCAAAACTTTATGTTTTAAAACTTGAAAACCATTTCGTCGTAAAATGCACTTATGCACATCTTTGACTTTTAATTCATAGAACTTTGACACGTCATCTCACCTACTAAACATGGTAATCAGAAGGTGCAATCGCAAGGGATTAATACCTTCGTGATTGAATCACGTTGAAAAGTTCAATTTGAACTTTGACTTGACAAAATATGGTCAGAACCGAAAGTCAAACTGTTTGACTTTTAGCTCAAAAATAGCTAAAGTAAATGAAACAGACTAGGAGTGAGTACTTACTTGTGTTAAGGAAACTTAAGAACTCAGTTAGGAGGCTTCCAAAAGTTGGAAGCAAGCTCCAAAGAGATGGGAGAAAGAATTGAGGAATGAGCAAGTGAAAATGGATGAATGTGGTTGCTATTTATAGTGTTTAGGAGCCACAAGATCATTCCATGTGTCCATGAGGTGTCATGATCTTATGGTGGCCATAACACATGTCAATGCAGGTTAGGAGCTGGAAATTTCGTGTGCTTGGGCATCAAGGAATGAAACAAGGAGCTACCATTTGTTTTCTGTGCTGGGCACCCCGTACAGACCGTATGAGATTGTGGATACGGTCCGCAACCAGGTTCTGGGGGTCAAGTTTTGCTTTTTGGCAGATTTGGCCCCTAGACTTGAATTATCGCATTTTGTCACTTTTAATCCCTTTTAACCCAATATTTAGGTTATATAAAGGTGTTAAGGCATGTGTAACTTGGTTTTTGTCCCGAAATGTCGTGGATGTCGGTTCTTTGATCGTACGGTTACGCGTTTTGCAAATAAAGTATAAAACTTTATCGAACACGAAAATGACCGAAATTGTGCAACGATTGACATTTTTGCATTCCTACCAATAAAATGCAAGATTTTATTGAATAAAAATGTGCGAGATTGTATAATGATTGCTAATTATACATTTTTGAAAAAAACACAAGATTTTATTGATTACGAAAATGTTCGAAATTGTTCAATGACTAAAAATGTACAAATGTCACACCCGATAGGAATTTCCCACTCTGAAAGAGTTAGAAGGATCCATGATCTTGAGTTTGACTGCAATCATTACTAGGTACAATTGTAGTATCTTCCATATCTCCATCGCTTCACTTTCCCCAATTTCAAGAGATAGGAATGGATGACAGATATCCTAACATCCTTCGGTGTCTTCAAAGATGATCCAAGGTTAGCCAAAGCATCTGCTCTGCATTCTCTTCTCTAGGTACCTATGTCAAGCTAAAAAAAGCAAAAGAATCTGCTAGTTTCCTGACTATCTCTAAATATTTGATTAAGCTTTTCTCCTTTAACAGTGTATGAGCCGTTAAAGTGGTTAGTAATTAATAATGAATCTACATGTACTTGAAGATACCTGATCCTCATTTGCCTAGCTAATTGTAAACCTGCGATTAAGGCCTCATATTCTGCCTCATTATTAGTAGTTTAGAATTCACATGCAATAGATTCGGGTTTATATCCCCTGTGGCGATTTTAGTAGTATGCCTAGTCAAGTTCCCTTGACATTTAAGCTCCATCCATGGAGAGTGTCCATGGATCCTTGGTCTCCTCAAGTTGTTGAACTTCCAATTCAGCTTTCCTATCTGAAATCAGCCACAAAGTCAGCTAAAGCTTGAGACTTGATGCAGTCCTTGGTTCATACTTAATGTTATATGCACTAAGCTTGACTGCCCACTTTTCCATTCTACCTGACATCTCGGTTTCCTGAGAACATTCTTAATTGGAAAGTTATTTCTTACAACAATATGTGAGTTTCAAAATAATGCCTGAGTTTAGTAGGAGCCATAATTAAAGCAAGAATTAATTTCTCAAATGAGAATACCTGGCCTCAGCACCAAGAAGGCTTTTACTTACATAGTACACTGGATGTTGTTGGCCTTCATGATCCTTAACTAAAACTGCACTTACTGCCTTACCTGAAATAGCCAAGTACAAGGATAATGGCTCACCATCTTCGGTTTCATCAGGGCTGGTGCGGGGATAGATAATCCTTGAGGGCTTGAAGTGTTGCTTCATGCTTCTCTGTCCATTGGAACTTCTTGTTCTTCCTCTGTATATCATAGAAATCCTTGCACTTTTCTGAAGATTTCGAGATGAACCTATTCAAGGCTGCAATCCTTCCAGTTAGTCTCTACACATCCTTCGTATTGGGTGGAGACTTGATGTTCATAATTGCTTTTGTCTGCTCGAGACTAGCTTTTATCCCTCTCTTGGTTACCATGTATCCTAGGAATTTCCCTGCTTTGATCCAAAATGACACTTCGAAGGATTCAGCTTCATGTTATATTGGTCCAGATGTTAAATGCAACTTCAAGATCTTTAAGATGATCTTCTGCTCTCTTAGATTTGACCACCATGTCATCAATGTAGACCTCCATAGTGTCTCCAAGTTGTTCTTTGAACATCATATTCACCAGTCTTGATAGGTAGCACCTGCATTTCTCAATCCAAAAGGCACAACAATATAACAGTATATGCCGATGGGAGTCATGAATGTTGTATCCTCTTGATCAGATGGTTCCATCTAAATTTGTTGAAATCCAGACGAAGCATCCATAAAAGTAAGCAATTCATGGCCCGATGTTGCATCCACCATGGAGTCAATGTGTGGTAGTGGGAAAGGAATCCTTAGGACATGCTTTGTTTAAATCAGTAAAGTCAATGCATAGCCTCCACATTCCATTTTTCTTTGAACAACAACCACATTGGCTAACCATTTTGGATACTTGACTTCCCTAATCATACATGACTTTAACAATTTGTCCACTTCTTCTTGGGTGATGGCATTCCTTTTAGCAGCAAACTTCTTCTCTTTTGGTGTATTGGCCTGAAAGATTTGTTAATGCCTAATTTATAAGTAATAATATCCTTGGAGATACCTGTCATATCCTCATGCTTCAAGCAAAGGTAGACTTCCTTCTCTTTAAGAAGGATACCTGATCTTGCTCTATGCTATCCAGGATCCGATGCTATATAAACTTTGGATTCAGGATCCTAGGGTCTAGTAGTATATCCTTGACATCCTGCTCCCTTGCCTCCATGACATCCTTTGGAGGATACTTTAATTGATGTGCTTCCCTTGATTTCGAAGCTGGCTTCATGGAAGAGGTATAACAGTTATTTGCTTCCTGTTGATTACTTTCTATCTTCACTACCCCCCCACGGAGTTGGTAGCTTCACACATGATGTATGTCGACTGTCTTCATATCGTGTATCCAAGGCCTGCCAAGAATAACATCTGCAACAGGATAAACAATTAATAACATAGAACTTTTGTATGGAGTTTACTCCCTTAGTGTAGATTGGGAGTTTGATGTCCCCAATTGTGTTCTTCGTCTCGCCACTGAATCCTATAAGGACTGATGATCTTGGAACTGTTTTGGTCAAAAATTACCGAAGCAATTTAGTGATCAAATTAGTTTTGTGAGGTAGTGTGCTAGCAATGCTCGTGAAAAGTGTGTTGGTTTTTTGCTTATAAAAACACTTTTAGGATATAGTCTCAGGATATGAAACTATACCAATAATCAAACAATGAGCTATAAAAGTAATAGTGGACACAAGATATACGAAGAAGCCCTTGATCAATCTAATCTCCGGCATAAAACCTCGGGAGCTGACAATCGTCGGTTACCTTGTTCTTCTTATTTCTTGAATATTCAGGATACAGTGCAGGATATAGCTCAATTGCTTCTAAGTGTTACAATGATTGCAAGTAGTGAGTGTAAGTGTGTAATTGCGAGAGAAATGTATGAGAGTAGAGAGTGAAGAGTGTTCAAGTGTTCCAGTGTGTGTTCCTACGATCTGGCTCATCATTTATATAGTTACAAAAAATAAACAACTTCTCCTATAAACTTGGGGTGCTCGGAATATTCCTTTTAGAACATTATAGACCCGGTCTTTCGGCTTCAACGTCCATTTTCCAACTAAAAGGAGGGAGTCTTCAGGAAAAAAGGTACTTTGTAAACGTTGCAAGCCCTACAACCATCTCCTGCACGTAAACCATTAGTAACTATTAGGATACTGCCTAAGGATGTTACCAATATCCTAGTGTGGTATCCTGATCGTAAACAAATATCATTATTCAACATATAACTCGGGATATGGGCTTAGAATTTCACCCATAACAATTGCCCCAAAAATGTTACAGTTGAGGATCCTGAGTCCCAACGGTTACATTTTTACATTGTTCGAGGCCATTAAGAGATAATGACCTATGATTTGATGGCTTGTAACCCCCAGGCTGAATTCACTCATTACCCCCTATATCTTATCTCTCCATTCTTCATTTAATCTTTACCAAGAGATCAAAAAGGTAAAACATCCCCCTCTTCTTCTTTTTCCCCTTTCTTCTCTCAGTTTTCCGGTTAAGAATGGCTAGACAAACAAGATCTAGCTCCGGTGATTCGAGCCCCCTTATTCACACCACGAAACCTCCTCCAGCATCCGGGGAAGGAAGTGTGCTTGTTTGATAACGCCTACTTATAAACCTTCAATCCTCTGGCATCTTCCGGAGAGTGCGGTCGGGAACTCCGATCGGACATGTCTTCTACCAAGTGGCTCTGTTTCAACGCTTTCCCCTTCACACTAGCCTTCGGTTCCCCTTCTCCGATTTCATCACTGATTTCTTTCGCACCACCGGCCTCAGTTTCAGTCAGGTCATGCCGATGCTATGGCGTGTGTTAGTTGTTCTTGATCGAATCAAGAACACTCACATTCCAGAGCTTTCCGTTAAGGACCTCCCTCTAGCATATCGGCTAAGATCCAATGGGTCTATAGATTCCTGTTCTACTCCACTTCTAACGACCCTATGATTCTTCGAGCCACTAGGAACGAAGAGGAATGGACATCCAAGTTTTTTTTCGTTAAAAGAAGTTCGATCCCTGGTGGAGCGAATTATCCAGTGAAGTGGTTAACAAAGGGTAGGATTTAGGGTTTTAGGTTATCCTTAAACATATCCTACTGATATTCTACTTAATATCCTGCTCGATATCTTTGTTTTTTCTTGTGCAACGGATTTCAGGAAACTAGCACCTCCTTTGACTAATTCAGCAGAAAGGATCGAAGCCATCTACAAGCTGCCAGAGATTGAAAGAAGTTTTATACCAAACCCAACAACATCAAGCCAACACTCATTCAAATGTTGGTAAGACCTTGCTTTGTGCTCAGAATCCATGTATCAGTTTGGCCAGTAAAAATGTTGATTAAATAAGTTTGAAATTACTCCCTGTATGCAGCACCAGCCAAGATCCCAGAAGTCTTTGATCTTGATGAGTTGGATACCTACTCCGGACCTGCTCCGTGAAGATAGAGCCAGGCTCCAAACCCTTTGTCGTATCGAAGCCCTCCTCCACTCCAAGCCTCTGTTGTCCCCAAGCCTTCAACCTCCATGCCTAGTGCCTCCAGTTCTCGAAAAAGAAAGGAGACGATTCCCCCGCCGCTTCTGTTGTGGTCTCTCCTTACGAGAATCTCGGGTTCGCTGAATCAAGCAGCCTTATGACTTCTTTTCTCAACCAGGTAAATATCTTCACTCTGTATCCTGCGAGTATATACTAGACTGATTTTCCTGGTTACTTATAATGATACTCATACCTTGCACTGTGGGGTCTAAACCGTCTACTAGTTGCATATGAAGAAGCTTGTTGAACGGTGGTCTTCCATGAGGCTAGAGCAATGAAGGCGGAGGCACTCACTGAACAACTGAAAACAACCGCGCCACCAGGACCCGACATTATGAGGACAAACTAAAGAAGGTCACCCAGGATGCCAAAGTCGCTTTGGAGAAGGCTACTTCAGACGCTCAGACCAAGCTGGATGCTGCACATGCCCAACATGAGTAGGATATTGTCACGGAGTAACTTATGACTCTCGTGTAGCGACTTAGACTTGATCTAATTAAGCTTTTGTGCCCAACGATGATAAGGTTTTGTGTGAATTGAGTGATGAATGCAAGTGTTGCTTTCAAAGAAACAACTTAGTATTGATTTCAAGAGAGTTTACAAGAGTAGTTTACAAGTACAAGTATTCAACTTGCTAATGTGTTGGGTGATTAGTGTCACGGGCCAAATATTTGAAGGTCGCAATATTGTGGGTTGTGCTTGAACGCTTGGGTTACTAGCTAGTCTTGAACTTTATCTGGGGACGGAGTCAGTGTCATGAAGAGGTGTATGTGCCTAGTCGTGCAAACGAAGAACGCACCACTGGTCGAGAGCTAGCGCCGCTCTCCTGATGAGTCCAAGGCAGGACAAAACAGTGACCCACACAAAGAAGCGGGATAGATTGGCTTGTCCCCGGGGATTTGGGGATGCCACGCTGGGTCGAAAACTAACCCCGTGACAACCTGGTATCAGAGCAGAACGATTCTCAGATACGTTGGAACGTGACTCTTAACCAAATGAGCTTAACATTTAGAGTATGGTTGCATAATGGTGGTGGAGAAGACCAAATATGGGTTTGCTTCGGCAAAGGCCTTTGTACTCCGTGAGTATGGGCTTGTGAGAGCCGCTCAAGTATAGTTGCATTGAAGCCCTCCGTGTTATGTTCAAAAATCTATGGTAAGCAGTGCCGTAAAAAGGAAGTTTTGTGAAAGCTGCTACATTTATTCAGGTTCCCCGTATTCCTGAAACAAGGTGAATCATCGGCACCATATCCGATGCAGCGGACGTCAACGCCACTTAAAACCAAAACGACGTACTATATTGAACATGCACGACAGAAGATATTGTTGCTATGCTTTCGGGTGTCCTGCCATCTCATGCTCAACTTGGGGATCATGCATTGTCAAGCGTGCGAGTTGGTATGGGACGGCGAGCATGCACGAGGACGTGCATGAAATGGTGGTGGGAGAGTGTCACGGGACAAATATTTGAAGGTCTCAATATTGTGGGTTATGCTTGAACGCTTGGGTTACTAGCTAGTCCTGGACTTTATCGGGGGACGAGTCAGTGTCAATGAAGAGGTGTACTGCCTAGTCGTGCAAACGACGAACGCACCACTGATCGAGAGCTGGGCACGCTCTCCTGATGAGTCCAAGGCAGGACGAAACCAGTGACCCACACAAAGAAGCGGGATAGATTGGCTTGTCCCCTGGATTTGGGGACGCCACGTGGGGTCAAAAACTAACCCGTGACAATATGGTCTCCTACCGTGACGGCCTCAAAGGATCTGTGGTAATCTCCCTCCTCCAAGCTAGATTGAAGATGGCTTATGAAGCCAAAGCTGTGGGCTTTGAATGCCCTTCCTGGAATATCAGTGCTTGGGAGGCGAAGTTGAAGGATCTCGGCGGTAATCCTGTGGAATATCCCACTAAGCCGGTGGTTGCGGAGTCTTCCAAGGCGGTTGAGGTAGCAGTAGAGGCTGGTGATGAAGCTGGTGAGGATCCTGGGGCTAATACTGGAGCGGATGCTGGTGGTGATGCTGGCAAGGATGCTGATGCTGAGGAGGTAACGAAGGTTGGTGAAGATGCTGCTGTGTTAGAGCATCGAAGTGGGCAATGATTGGATATTATTGCTTAGGCAGGAGCCCACTTTTTTAATTTGAATGGTCTGTAACTCCTTAAACAATTTACTCTTCCTGCACTTGAACAATTATAGTTCCTGCATGCTTTTGCACAATTTAACAGTTGGAGGGGGAGGGGTCCAGTGTTTTCAGGACGAAGCCTTCAACTGTTTATGTAAATATGCTTTTAGAATTAGTTGTACGTTTGGTGGATGGGTCACGCTTTCGGATGAAGCCAAAAGTACAACCTTTTGATCCTTTAGTAATAAACCAACCTTTTTGCCTTATCCATTTGTTGTTATGTTTTTATTTTGAAAGACATATTTGGAATATCCTGATCAAATATCCTGCTCAGGATATTGATGAATAATGTAAAATTGTTAGACAAAAACTTGGTCTTCATAGAAAAATTAGATAATTCTGATAAGGTTTCCAAGACTTGAAAAATAAAAACCATACCAGAAACACGTAGGCAATAATTTCCAACTTCAATTTTTGTACCGCTGTGCAGTGTCCCCAGCATGGATGTCCCCTGTCTGTGCAGGATTTTGCATCAATGCATCGCATGCTCGAAGATTTCTTTACTTAGTGATTGAACTTTATAATGTTTTGTTCATAAAAGAATGTGTGTAAACACAATCTCAATTTGGAATTTTTCAAAGATTTTAATTTTGTAGGGGATAAACCCATAATATCCTGGGCATAAACCCTTTATGGGGATTAAAACCCTTTATTCCTCGTGCACTAAAGGCGGGAGTGTATAAACTCCAAGACTTAGAAAGGTGAAAACCTTTAAACCTTAGAGTGTACGAAAATACCCTTTCGCGAGAGAGGGTGATCAATCCTCATATACCGAAGGATTCGGGATATAGCCAACAATAACGAAATTGTCAGCCACTTTTACATGAGCTGGTCCCGCCATCTTGAACTATACCCGGATACTTGCGCTCCAGGCGGAGTGTTTAAACCCAACTCAGAAGAAAGGTGAATACCTTTAAACATGTGAAGGGATCTGAATCCCTTAAACGTGAGAGAGGGGGCCAATCCTCTAGTCTTTCAATCCATCTTGAGCTAATATCCTGGAGCATTATCTCGAAGCATATCCTACAAAATATCCTTTAAACTAAGGTAGCAACCCTCCGATGCTTAAGTCATTACACGCTTTCAAAGAATAATAAATTAAATATATTTAGAAGGGATAGGATTCATACCATCCTGAGTTAGAAATTAAATTCTAAACTCACTTGAAATAAGCTTTAGGATGTATAGCATTCCAGGATCTTGGAATCATGTCTCCCTCCATGATCTTGAGTTATATGCTCCCTTTCCTGACTCTGACTCAATTTTGTATGGTCCTTCCATTTTGGAGCTAACTTTCCATCAGCAGGATTAGTCGTATTCTGAAACGCTTTTCTTAATACCCAATATCCTACTTGAAATCTTCTGGTTCTTAAATTCTTGTTGTATGACTTGGCTACCCTTTGCTGATATGCTGCCATCCTTAGCTTTGCTGCATCCCTTGTTTCATCAATGGTGTCTAATTCCTGACATAAGACTTCAGGATTCGCTTCAGGATCATGTAGACTCGATCTAGCTGTTGGTATTACCATTTCTGTCGGAATCATTGCTTTTACTCCAAATACTAATGAAAACGGGGTTTGCCTAGTAGCATTCTTCACAGTTGTTCTCTCTGCCCATAGGACAAATGGTAGTTCTTCTGCCCAGTTTCCTTTTTTAGCACCTAACCTCTTTTTCATGTTATTGACAATTTCTTGTTTGAGGATTCTGCAGGCCCTTTAACTTGAGGATGCACTGGAGTTGACGTGATCATGTTTATTCCCCAACTCTTACAAAAATTGTGGTTCTTTTGCTGATGAATTGAGACCCATTATGGCAAATTATCTAGGCCGGTATCCCAAACCTTGTCAGGATATTCCTTTTGATAAAAGACACCACTTCTTGATCCCTAACTTGGACAAACGCTTCTGCTTCAACCTGGAGAAATAATCGTCATTGCTAGCATGAAAACCTTTCCTCCAGGAGCCTTTGGGAGTTTTCCCACTATATCCATCCCCCATTTCATAAATGGCCAAGGAGATATGATAGGATATAATGGTTCTGCAGGCTGATGCAGCATATTGCTATATCTTTGACAGGCATCACATTTCTGAACATAGTCCATATAATCCTTTCTCATGGTTGGCCAGTAATAACCCTGTTCTCAATACCTTCGAGAATAAAGACCTGCCCCCAGTATGGTTGCCACAGTCTCCTTCGTGTATATCCTGAAGTACCTCCTTGGTTTCAGGATCCTCTAAGCATCTTAGGTATGACTTCCTGTACAAAACATTATTTATTATTGTAAAACGAGATACCTTTATCCTGAAAGCTCTAGGATTCTCATCCTTTGGAACACCTCCTTCTTGTGGATACTTCATGATTGGAGCCATCCAGGATTCAAGATCCTTTTTAGGATACCCATCATCGGGATCCTGGACACTTGCTACATGCTTATCTTGGGACTTAGGATGTTCCATCGCAGGATAAAGGATATGTAGTATTGGTATCCAAGTTCCTTCTGGTATCCTGACAGTAGATCCTAGATTTGCTAAAGCGTCGGCTTTGGCATTTTCTTCTCTTGGTACTTGTTCAAGTGTAAAATTTTTGAAGTGTCCAGCTAATTTTTTAACAATTTCAAGATATTTCAGCTAACTTTTCACCTTTGACTACATAAGATCCATTGAAATGGTTAGTAATCAATAGGGAATTGACATACACTTGTAAACATTTAACATTCATATTCTTAGCCAATTCTAATCCTGCTATCAGGACTTCATATTCAGCTTCATTATTAGTAGCAGGAAATTCATATCTAATAGCCTGGGGTAATATGTCCACTGTGGCGATTTTAGTAGTATACCTAATCCTACACCTCTTATGTTAGATGCACCATCAGTATACAATATCCAAGATCCTGAATTCTCACCTATTGTTGTACTTCTAGGTCAGCCTCATTTTGAATATCACTACTAAAATCAGCCACAAAGTCTGCTAAGGTCTGAGACTTTATAGCATTTCTAGGTTCATATACTAAATCATATGCACTTAGTTTTACGGACCATTTAGCCATCTTACCAGACATTTCAGGTTTCCTAAGCACATTTTTAACAGGATAATTGGTTTTAACACGAACCCTATGTGCTTCAAAGTAATGTCTAGCCTTAGTTGATGCCATAACTAGAGCTAATATTAATTTTCTAAGTGTGAGTATCTAGTTTCAGCATCTAATAAACTTTTACTAACATAATAAACAGGATACTGCTGACCTTCGTATCCTTTACCAAAACAGCACTTACTGCATTCCCTATACTGCAATGTATAGGGATAAGGGTTCACCATCCTCAGGCTTCATTAGCAGAGGAGCACTTGAAAGGTACTGCTTCAATCCCTACAGGGCAGCTTCATGTGTTTCTCCCCATTGAAACTTTTTGTTCTTCTACAGGATATCATAAAATTCTTTGCATTTCTCTGAAGATCTTGAAATGAATCTGTTCAATGTTGCTACTCTTCCAGTTAATCTCTGTACATCCTTCATATTGGATGGTGATTTAAGATCCAGGGTAGCTTTAATTTGTTCTGACTTACTTCTATCCCACTCTTGGTCACCAAGTATCCTAAAACTTCCTGCTCCCACTCCGAAATGGCACTTGGCAGGATTCAGCTTCATATTACACTGGTCCAAGATATTGAAGGCACACTCTAAATCCTGAAGGTGATCCTCCGCTTTCTTGGATTTCACCACCATATCATCAATATATACCTCCATTGTGTCCCCCGTTTTTCTTTAAACATCATATTAACCAGCCTCTTGTATGTTGCACCTGCATTTTTTAGACCAAAAGACATGGCAGTATAACAGTATATACCTGTGGGTGTCATGAATGCCATATCTTCCTGATTAGATGGCTCCATTTGGATTTGCTGAAATCATCAGGATGAGTCCATAAAGGTCAGCATAGTCGCATCTACCATCGAATCTATGTGAGGTAATAGGAATGGGTGGTCTTTAGGACAAGCTTTCGTGAGGTCTGTGTAGTCTACACAAACTCTCCACTTCCCATTTTTCTTTTGGACCACCACCACGTTTTCTAGCCACTTAGGAAACTTGACTTCCCTAATCATTTTGGATTTGAGCAACCTTTCAACCTCCTCTTGTATAATTGCATTCCTTTCAGGAGCAAACTTCCTTCTTTTTTGTTGAACAGGCCTGAAAGATTTGTCAATTCCAAGTTTATGAGTTATGATATCTTTCGATATACCTGTCATATCCTAATACTTCCATGCAAACGTGGACATCCTGCATTTCAAAAAGTTAGTGAGCTGGTTTTCGATATCCTGAAGAATATTAGCCCCTACAAGCCCCGAGATATCTGGATTATCCTGATCCAGGATAATTATCTTAACATCCTGCTCCGAAGCCTCCAAGATATCCCGTGCTTGTATCCTAAATTGCTATCCTGCCCGGGATTTTGTTGACGCCTTCATTGAAGAGGAATAGCATTCCTTTGCCTCTTGTTGGTCGCTTTCCACTTTGACTACCCCCTAGGAGTAGGGATCTTGACATACTGATGATAAGTGGAAGGCACAACTTTCATATCATGAATCCACGGTCTTCCTAGAATAATGTTATAACAGGATAATGAATCCATAACACAAAACCGTTGCATCGAGTTCACACACTCGACATACACGGGCAATTTTATCTCTTCGACAATATTCTTTGCTTCTCCACTGAATCCCACGAGCACCATTGACTTCGATGTAATCTTAACTTCTGGGATATTCATTCTTTTCAAGGTCTCCAACTGGATGATATTGACCGAGCTACCATTGTCTACGAATATCCTGCGTACAAAATGGTTAGCAATATACAAAGTAATTACCAGACCATCATGGTGAGGATCCTGGATGTTGTCCCGGTGGTCACTATCGAACGTTATCACTTTGTTAGTTGTAAGTGATGTTATCCTCATTTGCTTGTCTCCCCTTTCTACCTTAGCCTCCTTGGCATGTCCCTTAGTGGCAGAGTATGAGGTTCCGCATATATTGGATCCTCCAGATATGAAATTGATTATCTTAGCGTCTGGAGGAGGTGATAATGCTCGTTCAGGATCCTTCTCAGTATCCTAACCCTTATTCTTTTTTCTGCCAAGAATATCTTTCAAGTAGCCTTTGCTCAGCAAGTAGCTTATCTCCTTCCTCAGGGCTATGCAATCTTTGTTACATGTCCAAAATCTTCATGGAAGGCACACCACTTGGACTTATCCTTCCAATCAGCCTTTTGCTGGTTCTTTCTTGGCCACCTTGCTTTGTCCCCTAGTCCTTGCATGGCATATATTAGTTCAGGATATTTACTGAAAAACAATATTGTGAAAGTTCAGGATATTCTTCTTCATCCTCATCTTCGACAACATTCACTCTTTTGCTGTCATTTTTACTATACGACTTAGAGCGGTATGGTTTGTATGAAGATTCCGACTTCCTGTTCGTTGATTCATATGTTGAGGATGCATTCATCCTCTCTTGCATTTTCTTGTCGTCTTCAAGCCTGATATATCTTAGGGCCTTATTCCGAGCTTTATCCAGGTTCCTGTAAGGGTTCATCACAAGATCCTGATAAAATTGGGAGTCCTTCTGTAATCGCCGTAGCAACATCAAGATTCGGGATATCCAGGGATTCCCTGATGAATTTGTTAACATAATCCCTTAAGATTTCTTGAGGGCCCTGTGTTATTTTGTAAAGGTCACTTGTTAGTTTTTCAAAGCTTCTACTGCAAGAAAATTGGCTGTTAAGCAGATTAACCAAATGAGCAAATGATGTAATTGAATAAGGTGGAACGTTTAAAAGCCATTTCAAGGCTGATCCTGTTAAGGTGGAACCAAAGCCTTTGCATAGGCATGCTTCCTTAAGATCTGGTGGGATAGGATTTACTTCCATCCTTTCCCTATACTGAGCAATATGTTCTTCAGGATCCGTCGTGCCATCATAAAGTTCATGTTGGGTGTTTGGAATCTCTTTGGAATTTCAGCATCACAAATATGGCGAGCAAAGTGGGAAATGTTGTGACTATCCTGGGATACCTCCGGTATTGGTTGCACTACCCCAGGCACACTTGATATCATATCCTTCAATTTCTGGAGTTCTCTGGATAATGCAGATGTTGCACTTGTATCCTGCGAAGGTTCAAAGTCGTTAGCAGTAGGCATATTAGATAATGGATAAATTACCAGCTTGGCGATTTTCGCCATATCCTGGAGCATATCCTGGATCCCTGATAGTTGATATCCTGGCCGATAAGGGAATATCTGGGATATTGCTCCAGGAGTGACTTGGTACGACATTCCCTGGTTATCCTCAGCATATGCTGCTGAACCGAAGTTCAACATTCTTGGCTGCAAAGGGGAAACAATATCCTTAGCAGGTCTCTTGGAGTTGGACTTCAAGAGTTGTATCTCCTTCATCATGAGTTGGTTAGTTTCCCGTTGTTTCTTCATTTTATCCTGTATATTACCAAACAAAGATAAAATTTCATCATTAGAAGTGAAAATCGGGGTTCCTCCTGAGATTCCGGATCTGTAGACATTCTGAACAGGGATAGTGTCTTGGGATGTTTGAGTTTCGACCCTCCTTGGAGGAGCTTGAACTTGTGGAGGTGGTGGGAGCACTGAACCGGTTGTAGCAGAGGTTGCAGCAGGCATGGAGGAAGAGCTCATGTTTGATTTCGAAGCCATTGAAAATAGTTGTGAAAAAAAATTTCGAAAACAGAAAGCCAAGTAGTGATTTTAACAAAGCTTTTGATAGAAATAGCACCACTTGGCCCACGGTGGGCGCCAAATTGTTTTGGTCAAAAATTACCAAAGCAATTTTGTGATCAAATTAGTTTTGTGAGGTAGTGTACTAGCAATGCTCGTGAAAAGTGTGTTGGTTTGTTTGCTTATAAAGACAGATTCAGGATATAGTCTCAGGATATGAAACTATACCAATAATCAAACAATGAGCTATAAAAGTAATAGTGGACACAGGATATACGAGGAAAGCCCTTGATCAATCCAGATCTCCGGCATAAAACCTCGGGAGCTGACAATCGTTGGTTGCCTTGTTCTTCTTATTGCTTGAATATTCAGGATATAGTGTAGGATATAGCTCAGATCGCTACTAAGTGTTACAATGATTGCA
The DNA here is from genome assembly GCA_947069175.1 of Scalesia atractyloides. Lineage (NCBI taxonomy): Eukaryota > Viridiplantae > Streptophyta > Magnoliopsida > Asterales > Asteraceae > Scalesia > Scalesia atractyloides. The sequence continues at coordinate 36,584,329 of CAMTDV010001634.1, forward strand.
AGTAGTGAGTGTAAGTGTGTAATTGCGAGAGAAATGTATGAGAGTAGAGAGTGAAGAGTGTTCAAGTGTTCCAGTGTGTGTGTTCCTACGATCTGGCTCCTCATTTATATAGTTACAAAAAAAAAAAACCAACTTCTCCTATAAACTTGGGGTGCTCCGGAATATTCCTTTTAGAACGTTATAGACCCGGTCTTCCGGCTTCAACATCCATTTTCCAACTAAAAAGAGCGAGTATTCAGGAGAAAAGGTCTTTGTAAACGTTGCAAGCCCTACAGCCATCTCCTACACGTAAACCGTTAGTAACCATCAGGATACTGCCACTGGATGTTACCAATATCCTGGTGTGGTATCCTGATCGTAAACAGATATCAATTATTCAAGATATAACTCAAGATATGGGCTCAGAATTTCACCCCTAACAGGAACTATTTCAGTCTTTGGGATGTTCATCTTTTTTAGGACATCAAGCTGAATAATGTTGACGGAACTTCCTCCATTGATAAGGATCCTGCGAACAAAGTGGTTAGCTATAAATAAAGTGACGACTAAACCATCATGTTGAGGATCCTGGATATTAATAAGACCATCCTCATCAAAGGATATGACTTTCTGCTCGGTCAGAGTGGAGGTTAGGATAGGCCTATTGTAACATTTGTCAAAAACGGGTTTTCCAAACCCGCTCCGTTTGTAATCGAATATCAAGTTTTAAATGTCTCGTTGCGTATTTATGTCCAATTTACTTTTTAATGATGCATAATTAATAAGCAAACTAAACTATAAAAGTTATAATTGATAAAAAGTAAAAATAAATTAATTAAAAAGAAATTGAGGCTGCCGGGACTCAAACCCGGGTCAGCCGGGTTTTGAACTCCAAAGACTTAACACACCCACATATAACCACTCCGCCACTTGTTGTTTTCTGTCAACTCTAGGAAACAAATAAATCTTATAAACAACCATAAATCAATCGGTTACGCCAACTGTAACCGAAATCGGTCACCAAACGTCCAAACAACCCGTAGTCCCATATAAAAAAATGGATGGTATAAATTTAGGAAGACTTTTCCCGGCGGATCTCTTGCAGGAAAGTGATAATCTACAACTTCGAGTTGTCAATTATATCCTTTATTACGACCCAATTCTTGAAATTTGGGACACAAGTATTCAATTAGTTCGGACTTGCTTAGTGTTGAATTGGGACCAAGACAAAAAGATCGAAAAGGCCTGTGCTTCCTTTGTTGAAATAAGGACAAATGGTTTGATTAGAGATTTTCTAAGAATCGACTTAGCGAAGTCACCTATTTCATATACCGGAAAAAGGAATGATCTGCCGGGTTCAGGATTGATCTCTGAGAATGGATCAGATCGCGCTAATGGCAATCCGTTTTCTTCCATTTATTCCTATTCCAAGGTAACGATTCAAGAATCCCTTAATTCAAATCAAGGAACTATTCATACATTGTTGAATCGAAATAAGGAATCTCAATCTTTGATTTTGTCATCATCCAATTGTTCTCGAATAGGCCCATTCAACGATGTAAAATATCCCAATGTGATAAAAGAATCAATCAAAAAGGACCCCCTAATTCCAATTAGGAATTCCTTGGGCCCCTTAGGAACACGCTTTCCAATTTATCATTTCGATTTATTTTCCCATTTAATAACCCATAATCAGATCTTGGTAACGAACTATTTGCAACTTGACAATTTAAAACAGATTTTTCAAATACTTAAATATTATTTACTGGATGAAAATGGTAAAATTTATAATCCCTATTCATGCAGTAACATCATTTTGAATCCATTCAAATTGAATTGGTATTTTCTCCATTACAATTATTGTGAAGAGACATCTACAATCGTTAGTCTTGGGCAGTTTCTTTGTGAAAATGTATGTATAGCCAAAAAAGGACCGCATTTAAAATCAGGTCAAGTTCTAATTCTTCAAGTTGACTCTGTGGTAATACGATCAGCTAAGCCTTATTTGGTTACTCCAGGAGCAACTGTTCATGGACATTATGGGGAAATCCTTTACGAAGGAGATACATTAGTTACATTTATATATGAAAAATCAAGATCTGGTGATATAACGCAAGGTCTTCCAAAAGTGGAACAGGTGTTAGAAGTGCGTTCGATTGATTCAATATCGATGAATCTTGAAAAGAGGATTGAGGGTTGGAACAAATGTATAACAAGAATTCTTGGAATTCCTTGGGCATTCTTTATTGGTGCTAAGCTAACTATAGTGCAAAGTCGTATCTCTTTGGTTAATAAGGTCCAAAAGGTTTATCGATCCCAGGGGGTGCAGATACATAATAGGCATATAGAAATTATTGTACGTCAAATAACATCAAAAGTGCTGGTTTCAGAAGATGAAATGTCTAATGTTTTTTCGCCCGGAGAACTAATTGGATTGTTGCGAGCGGAACGAATGGGGCGCACTTTGGAAGAAGCGATCTGTTACCAAGCCGTCTTATGGGGAATAACAAGAGCATCCATGAATACTCAAAGTTTCATATCCGAAGCGAGTTTTCAAGAAACCGCTCGAGTTTTAGCAAAAGCAGCTCTCCTAGGGCGTATCGATTGGTTGAAAGGCCTAAAAGAAAACATTGTTCTGGGGGGGATGATACCTGTTGGTAGCGGCTTCAAAACACCTTCAAGCGAACCTAACAACATTCCTAACAACATTGCCTTTGAACTAAAAAAAAAGAATCTATTAGAGGGGGAAATGAAAGATATTTTGTTCTACCATAGAAATTTATTTGATTCTTGCCTTTCAAAGAATTTCCATGATACACAACAACAATCATTTTTTTAGGATTTTTAGGATTTCATGATACCTAAGAGCAGATTCACCCCTTTCTTTTCTCTTTTATTTTATCTTTTTTATTTTATCTTTTAAAAGGATCCGTTGGTTTTTCGGTGCAGTCATTTGATTTGGTAATAGTAATCAAAAAATAACAAATAGAAAAGAATAATGGCTTGGGCTGTGTATCTACGCCAATCTACGGTAGAAGAGAAGGTTCCATCGGAACAATTATTTATTTCAGTGTACCTCTTCGCTTTTTTTCAAAAGGGGGGGGGGGGCAGTATGGGGAAAAATGACAAGAAGATATTGGAACATTAATTTAGAAGAGATGATGGAAGCAGGAGTTCATTTTGGCCATGGTACTAGGAAATGGAATCCTAAAATGGCACCTTATATCTCTGCAAAACGTAAAGGTATTCATATTACAAATCTTACTAGAACTGCTCGTTTTTTATCAGAAGCTTGTGATTTGGTTTTTGAAGCAGCAAGTAGGGGAAAACAATTCTTAATTATTGGCACCAAAAATAAAGAAGCTGATTCAGTAGCATGGGCTGCAATAAGGGCTCGGTGTCATTATGTTAATAAAAAATGGCTCGGTGGTATGTTAACGAATTGGTCCACTACAGAAACGAGACTTCATAAGTTTAGAGACTGATTACTCGCGGTTTACTGAGTTTAACCGATACACCGACAATTCCAATCAATTTTGCTTTGAATGAAACTTGAATTCTGGAGTGAATCGGTTTAATAACCGAAAATTTCAATTCTGGAATTACTTCAACCTTTGTCCTCTCTCGCGACTCAAAAACACTCTGCAAACCTCCAATTACATTTCCGCACAACTTTCAGTTCGCCGGAGAAGCTATTTGGACTCGCCGGACTTTCGCCGGAAAACCGTATTTTCCATCAAATCAGTAAGTCTCGCAATTCTTTCGTTGTCTATCAATTGTTAAGCTATTGCTAACTCAAACCTTTCAATCGGAATCAAATTCAGACGTCGTTATTGGATAATTCCTGCTAGCCGGAAAACCTCTGAAAGTTCTTATCTTCCGCTGTAAAGCGGTATGGATATTCAAACCTTCTGTTAAATTTTGATTAGTACTTCAATTCCACAATTAGCTAATCAAAACGGTTAATTTGTTCGCTCAGTTGAAGTTCATAAAAACAGAGCCGACGCCTTGCTGGAATTCTGAGATAAATCATTCCTCCGGTATGTTTACTTCCAACACCGTCTCTGCCATTTCATTTTAGTCTTATGAATGTCTGTTAATCGTTTTAAAGCAAGAAACAGTTGAGTAAATAGTTTCCTGTAAATTCAGCGAAGAAGATGAAGTGTGATAACATTATAAGATTAATTAAAATTGGTATTATAAACGGGTTAGACACACAGTCCAGCGGTGGACTGTGTGCACATACAAAACACACGCCACGAGTTCGATCCTTGATACACACACACCCTCTGTAATTAAAATGTTATTTTTTTCTAACTGAACCGGATGAACTCACATTAGATGTTAAGTATAATAAAAATCTAGATATTAACCAAGTTAGACACACAGTCCAGTGGTGGACTGTGTTTGACGTTATAGCACAGGTCTCGGGTTCGAGACCTGTTGGTGACACCGGTTCGATGATTTTAAATATTTTTGAAAATAAAAGAATTTTGAATAAACTGAGTTAGTATATAAATATAATTAAAAACAGAATTATTTCGGGTTAGACACGTAGCTCAATTGGTAGAGCTGCGTGCACGCGTACGGGAAGTCTCGGGTTCGAGCCTCACCCGGCGCATACATTTACACAATAAAACCGGTCAACAAGTCAAACGGTCAACGGTCAATGCAAAAGTCAACATATTTTTATATTTTTATTTATTTAATTTAATTTAAAAATCAATTAAAAATACTTAAAAATAATGTTTTTAAAGATAGGAAATAGCCTTAAACTCACAAAAATATATCTAAAAATACTATTAAAATTATTAATAAAATCCACTCATTTACTATATTTTCCGTTATTATTTAGGTTAGTTAATTCTCGTTGTTCAATTCTTCCAACTCGTGCGCATCTCACCATCTCCAACCAAATGCACCCAATGTGAGTGAATCTTTACAAATTCCCCGTTTTAATCACGTTTTTGGGGTGTATCATGTGTCTTGCCATTTATTATATTTAAATCATTGTGCATACATCATATCATGAACAAATGTGTATTCAGCTTGTTACAACTGTTGTGTGGTTATTGTTTAGATTTAATTTATTATTTTCAGTACATGCAATTTCATAGGCCGCCGCTTCCCATTACACTATGAGCGTTGAGCATGTTCCCCATTACATTATGAGCGTGAACCTGGCGTGCCCACATACGATCGGCTCCGTTTGATTGAGCCTTGATCGCACAGACATTTATTATTTTCAGTACATGCAATACGATCGGCTCCGTTTGATTGAGCCTTATTCGCACAGTTTCATTCATGTTATATATTTATGCAAGTTGATATGTTATGGTATGCTGTTGGTTTGTTATTGTATGTTATTGTATGTTATTGTATATTATAGTTTGTGGTTGTTATTGCTACCGTTTGATTTTGTACATTTGCTCACTTATGATTATTGCACAATTTTTCCTTGATAAAGTAACAAGAAAATCAATAATAAATGTTTATCTAACAAGGTTCACTCGCCAACTTATGTTGACCCAAAAACTCCCATTGTTACACATGATACAGGTGAACCAGCTGCAGCAAGAAACACCTAGGATTGGATTAGAAGAATAAACTGATTTAGAGCTTGGATTGTTTAGTTTGGTTATTTTCCTTTGTAATTGTATGGACATGTTTGGATTGTTGAGAATGTAATTTTGACATTAATAAATATGAAACATATTAGTAAATATCATGAGCTTTGGTGATAACCCAATTATGCCCCGACTCTTATTCCGCTGCGGGTCGGGGTGTGACAGATTGGTATCAGAGCCAGGTTTATAGGGATATAGGATAGGTTATTAGACCCTTAGAGCCTATACTATAGTTGATTAGAAATTTTTAAGATTTTTGTGTGTTACATGCAAAATTCATGATGTTTATATGTTTTATGTTTAATGTTACATTCAATGTTATGCAAGCATGTTCATAAGTACATATTAGTATATAATGCCTATCATAAATCACATGCTCATAACATATCATATCAATGAAAGCACACATCACATCATTTTCATGATTATTTTTATAATGATTTTTGTATTTTCAAATCACATCAAAGTGAGTTCTCATGACGGGCATGTAGTAACTGGAAGGGTACAAGTACCGGTAGTCGGAACGTCCTGTCTAGGCTGGCATTCGTATAAATCCAAAATAAAGGACCAGTTTGCCTACCTGGGGACTAATGATGAGAGTACGAAGTACCTATTAGGCCAAAGCATGCTATACCAAACGTCGTGTGAGCTAACCCCACTTTGAGTTGTCATTGTGTCTACACCTGGACACATTCCGACCATACATCTCGTAAACATATTTCGTGGTTTTCATTCGGGTGATGCAAGTGTTAAATCGCCAATACTAATGTGAATCCTACCAAGCCAATAGACATGGGGGCCCACATGACTATACAGGTGAAGGTATGGGGGACATTTGAGGCCCAACATGAGCAAACCCAAGACATCCTATGGATGTAGTTGCATTATTGATATTTATGTTATTTTCATTTTCTTTAAGACACATGACACCTAAAAAGACTCCATAAACTCACAATCTTCTTATGTATGTTCCTGTAGATGTCGGCTAGACAACAACGAGGGGGTAAAAGATCAGGGAGGTCTCACGAACGCTTGGCCACTCAAATCGCAAAACAAATGGCTGCGGTGCTTCCTGACATTGTGGTTCAAGTACAACAAGCTCTCGCCACAAATCCCACTAATCCTCCTCAGCAAGACGACCAGAACATCGGCAACCCTCCTACCAGCAAGTGCTCATATAAACATTTCAAGTCTTGCGATTCTCCTAAATTTGAAGGGACCGAAGGTGTCACTGCTTTCCTCCATTGGTTGAGGAGATAGAAAACACTTTCCTCAACTACGATTGTCCCGAAGATCGCAAGGTACGATACGCAACCGGGAGACTATTTGGGGTAGCTCTTACCTGGTGGAATACTGAAAAGGGGAAGAGGGGAATTGATGATGCAATGGCCTTAACGTGGGAGGAGTTAAGGGAAATTATGACAAGGCGATTCTGTCCTAGAAGTGAGATTAAGAAGCTAGAGGACGAATTTCATTCTTTGAAGCAAAAGGAGGGAGATCATACTTCCTACAATAAGAGGTTCTTAGAGTTGAACCAAATGGTCCCTAACTTGTTCACCCCAACTTATCGCTTAATCGAGCATTAAATTCGAGGTCTTCCCTCGAAAATTCAAGATTCAGTTCTCAGCACTTCACCAGCAACACTTGAAGCTGCTATGGAACTAGCGACTGAGCTGACCGAGAATCGAATTCGCAACGGTAAGTTTAAAGAAGAGAAAAAGAAAGCCCCTGTTGAGGGCCAAACTTCAAACCATTCCACCTCCTCCTCTAAGTTTGCTAACAAGAGGAACCGTAACACCAGAAACTTCGCTGTTACGCAAACCAACTTCCCTATTCCTGCTGCACCCATTACCCAAGTTACCCCATCACCTGCACCATATAAAAGACAATACTCTGGCCCACTACCAAAATGCAACCGTTGCCAATACCACCATTTTCCTGATCATCCTTGCCAACATTGCACCGGCTGTGGTCGCGCAGGTCATACTGTTCAAACCTGTCGCATACCTCAGCGAACGAACCGCCATCAGCCTTCAACCCAAACCCACCAACAAATAATGGGTCAAGCCCAACAACCCCTACTATTCCCACCCAACATTTATCCCAATCGTACTACCAACCCAACTATCCTATGGTACAACCTATGCAGGCTTGCTACAATTGTGGAGACCCAAGCCATTTTAGAAACACTTGTCCAAGGTTGGTGAACATTATTCATACTCAAGCCCAAGCCAATCCGGTGAATCAAGCGAACCAAGCTCCTCCACCTGCAAGAGGAAGAGCTTTCAACATCAACGCTAATCAGGCTAGAGCTGACAGCAATGTGGTTAACGGTACGTTCCTTATCAATGGTAGTTATGCATCCATGTTGTTTGATACTGGCGCGGATAAAAGTTTTGTGTCTTTAGAGTTTGAACCCATCCTAAACCAAAATCGTGATAAGCCCATGGAATCCATAACAGTAGAAGTTGCTGACGGGAAACCGGTCTCTTTAAACTCTATTATATGCAACTGTACACTCACCTTAAACGACCACGACTTTCCAGTTGACCTTATTCCTATGAAGTTGGGAAGTTTTGATATTATAATTGGTATGGATTGGCTCAGTCAACATCAGGCAGAAGTTGTATGCCGGGAAAAGTTTATACGCATTCCTCTTCCAAACGGTCAGACTCTACGAATCTTTGGAGAACCCCATCGAAAGGGCTCAGATTAATGTCGTGTCTTCAAGCTCAAAAATATCTTCGCAAGAATTATGTCACATTTTTAACCCATGTCGTCAAAAAGGGAACCATGGAGAAGAAACTCGAAGACATCCCAGTAGTAAAAGATTTTCCGCAAGTTTTTCCTGACGACATTTCGGGACTTCCTGCAATAAGAGAAGTTGAATTTCAAATCGATCTCGTACCTGGTGCTACACCAGTTGCAAAGTCTCCTTATAGGTTAGCCCCCTCTGAAATGCAAGAGCTAGCCACTCAATTGCAAGAGTTGACTGACAAAGGATTCATACGTCCTAGCTCCTCGCCTTGGGGTGCACCTGTCCTATTTGTGAAGAAGAAAGATGGATTTTTTCGCATGTGCATCGACTACAGAGAATTCAACAAGTTAACAATCAAGAATCGCTATCCATTACCTCACATTGATGATCTTCTTGACCAACTTCAAGGTGCCAGCTACTTTTCAAAAATCGACCTTCGATCTGGTTATCATTAACTTAGAGTGCATGAAGAAGACGTCCCAAAGACCGCTTTTCGAACTCGTTATGGTCATTATGAATTCATGGTCATGCCATTTGGTTTAACCAACGCTCCAGCTGTCTTCATGGATCTAATGAACAGAGTCTGCAAACCCTATCTCGATCGTTTTGTTATAGTCTTCATCGACGACATCCTCATTTATTCAAAGTCTAAGTCTGATCATGAGCGACATCTTCGACTCATCGTTACACTTCTAGAGAATGAAAAGCTTTACGCCAAATTCTCCAAATGCGAATTCTGGTTAAAAGAGGTACAATTCCTTGGACATGTAGTCAATGACAAGGGAATACATGTCGACCCCTCAAAGATCAAAGTGGTACAAGAATGGCAATCGCCACGTACACCAACTGAAGTAAGATCTTTTCTTGGTTTGGCTGGTTATTATCGTCGTTTCATTTCAAACTTCTCACGCATTGCTGTACCACTCACGGCTTTAACTCATAAGGGGAAACCTTTCATATGGGGACCCAAACAAGAAGAAGCCTTCCAAACCCTTAAACAAAAACTCTGTGATGCACCAATCCTCACTCTGCCTGAAGGTTGTGATGACTTCGTGGTTTATTGCGACGCGTCAGGGCAAGGACTAGGCTGTTTCTAATGCAAAGAGGAAAGGTTATAGCTTATGCTTCGAGACAATTCAAGATTCATGAGAAGAACTACACCACTCATGACCTAGAACTTGGAGCCGTTGTGTTCGCTCTTAAGATATGGAGACATTATCTCTATGGTACTAAGTGTGAAATATACACTGACCACAAGAGTCTTCAACACATCTTCAATCAAAAGGAGTTAAACATGAGGCAACGAAGATGGGTCGAACTTCTAAATGACTACGACTGTGAAATTCGATACCACCCTGGCAAAGCAAATGTGGTGGCTGATGCACTCAGTCGAAAGGGTTATGCGAACTCCATTCGTCTTCTATGTTCGCAAATCATAACTGACATTAAAGATCAAATTCGAGAAGCCCAACATGTTTCAGTAACGGAAGATGATGTACGAAAGGAGCTGTCCTGTGGAGCTGAACTTAAAATTGAAACTAAATCTGACGGTATTCTGTACTATCTAGATCGCATATGGATTCCTGACCACAACAACCTTCGTGAATTTCTTATGAATGAGGCTCACAAAACACGATACTCTATACATCCAGGAGCCGATAAAATGTATCAAGATCTTCGGTACACCTATTGGTGGCCTGGAATGAAAAAAGATATTGCTGTTTTTGTTTCCAAGTGCCTTACATGTTCCAAGGTGAAAGCTGAACACCAAAGACCCTCAGGACTTCTGGTCCAACCTGAAATACCTGTATGGAAGTGGGAAAACATAACCATGGACTTCATTACCGGGTTACCTCGCACTTCTGGTGGGTATGACACTATATGGGTAATCATTGATCGACTTACAAAATCAGCTCACTTTATTCCTATCCGCGAAGATTTCAAGAACGAAAAGCTAGCTCGTATTTATATCAGCGAAATCGTAAGCCGACATGGTGTACCGTTAAGCATTATTTCAGATCGCGATGGTTGTTTCACTTCACGAACATGGCAAGCAGTACAAGCCGCTTTGGGTACGCGATTAGATCTCAGTACCGCTTATCATCCTCAAACTGATGGACAATCTGAACGCACCATTCAAACTCTTGAAGATATGCTTCGAGCATGTGTCATAGACTTCAAGGGAAATTGGGACGCTCACCTACCATTAGTTGAATTTTCGTACAACAACAGCTATAATTCAAGCATCGGCATGGCACCTTTTGAAGCCTTATATGGTCGTAAGTGCCGATCTCCAGTATGTTGGCACGAAATTGGGGAAGCTCAAATCACTGGTCCAGAATTGATTCAAGAAACCACAGACAAGATCCGTCAAATTCGAAACAATCTTCTAGCGGCCCAAAGTCGTCAAAAGAGTTATGCAGATAAACGACGGAAGCCTTTGGAGTTTAACATTGGTGATCATGTACTTTTAAAAGTATCACCGTGGAAGGGAGTAGTTCGTTTTGGTTAAAAAGGCAAGCTAGCACCACGCTACGTAGGACCTTTCAAGATACTCGAAAGAGTAGGACCTGTAGCATACAAGCTTGATCTACCAGAAGAACTCAACAGGATTCATCCCACATTCCACGTATCAAACTTAAAGAAGTGCCTCGCTGATGAAAACCTCCACATTCCTCTGGAAGATATTCAGATTGATGAATCTATGCATTTTATTGAAAGACCTGTAGAGATCATGGATTTCGGAGAAAAACGTCTTCGACGAAGTCGCATTCCAATTGTTAGGGTACGCTGGGAGTCGAAACGGGGACCTGAGTTTACTTGGGAACGTGAAGACTCAATGCGCGAAAAATACCCGCATCTTTTTCCTACTACTACTACTTAAATTTCGGGACGAAATTCCTAAAAGTAGGGGATACTGTAACATTTGTCAAAAACGGGTTTTCCAAACCCGCTCCGTTTGTAATCGAATATCAAGTTTTAAATGTCTCGTTGCGTATTTATGTCCAATTCTCTTTTTAATGATGCATAATTAATAAGCAAACTAAACTATAAAAGTTATAATTGATAAAAAGTAAAAATAAATTAATTAAAAAGAAATTGAGGCTGCCAGGACTCGAACCCGGGTCAGCCGGTTTTGAACTCCAAAGACTTAACACACCCACATATAACCACTCCGCCACTTGTTGTTTTCGGTCAACTCTAGGAAACAAATAAATCTTATAAACAACCATAAATCAACCGGTTACGCCAACTGTAACCGAAATCGGTCACCAAATGTCCAAAGACGTTTGATTACTCGCGGTTTACTGAGTTTAACCGATACACCGACAATTCCAATCAATTTTGCTTTGAATGAAACTTGAATTCTGGAGTGAATCGATTTAATAACCGAAAATTTCAATTCTGGAATTACTTCAACCTTGTCCTCTCTCGCGACTCAAAAACACTCTGCAAACCTCCAATTACATTTCCGCACAACTTTCAGTTCGCCGGAGAAGCTATTTGGACTCGCCGGACTTTCGCCGGAAAACCGTATTTTCCATCAAATCAGTAAGTCTCGCAATTCTTCCGTTGTCTATCAATTGTTAAGCTATTGCTAACTCAAACCTTTCAATCAGAATCAAATTCAGACGTCGTTATCGGATAATTCCTGCTCGCCGGAAAACCTCTGAAAGTTCTTATCTTCCGCTGTAAAACGGTATGGATATTCAAACCTTCTGTTAAATTTTGATTAGTACTTCAATTCCACAATTAGCTAATCAAAACGGTTAATTTGTTCGCTCAGTTGAAGTTCATAAAAACAGAGCCGACGCCTTGCTGGAATTCTGAGATAAATCATTCCTCCGGTATGTTTACTTCCAACACCGTCTCTGCCATTTCATTTTAGTCTTATGAATGTCTGTTAATCGTTTTAAAGCAAGAAACAGTTGAGTAAATAGTTTCCTGTAAATTCAGCGAAGAAGATAAAGTGTGATAACATTATAAGATTAATTAAAATTGGTATTATAAACGGGTTAGACACACAGTCCAGCGGTGGACTGTGTGCACATACAAAACACACGCCGCGAGTTCGATCCTTGATACACACACACCCTCTGTAATTAAAATGTTATTTTTTTTCTAACTGAACCGGATGAACTCACATTAGATGTTAAGTATAATAAAAATCTAGATATTAACCAAGTTAGACACACAGTCCAGCGGTGGACTGTGTGTGACGTTATAGCACAGGTCTCGGGTTCGAGACCTGTTGGTGACACCGGTTCGATGATTTTAAACATTTTTGAAAATAAAAGAATTTTGAATAAACTGAGTTAGTATATAAATATAATTAAAAACAGAATTATTTCGGGTTAGACACGTAGCTCAGTTGGTAGAGCTGCGTGCACGCGTACGGGAGGTCTCGGGTTCGAGCCTCACCCGGCGCATACATGTACACAATAAAACCGGTCAACAAGTCAAACGGTCAACGGTCAATGCAAAAGTCAACATATTTTTATATTTTTATTTATTTAATTTAATTAAAAATCAATTAAAAATACTTAAAAATAATGTTTTTAAAGATAGGAAATAGCCTTAAACTCACAAAAATATATCTAAAAATCCTATTAAAATTATTAATGAAATCCACTCATTTACTATATTTTCCGTTATTATTTAGGTTAGTTAATTCTCGTTGTTCAATTCTTCCAACTCGTGCGCATCTCACCATCTCCAACCAAACGCACCCAATGTGAGTGAATCTTTACAAATTCCCCGTTTTAATCACGTTTTTGGGGTGTATCATGTGTCTTGCCATTTATTATATTTAAATCATTGTGCATACATCATATCATGAACAAATGTGTATTCAGCTTGTTACAACTGTTTGTATGGTTATTGTTTAGATTTTATTTATTATTTTCAGTACATGCAATTTCATAGGCCGCCGCTCCCCATTACATTATGAGCGTTGAGCATGTTCCCCATTACATTATAAGCGTGAACCTGGCGTGCCCACATACGATCGGCTCCGTTTGATTGAGCCTTGATCGCACAGACATTTATTATTTTCAGTACATGCAATACGATCGGCTCCGTTTGATTAAGCCTTGATCGCACAGTTTCATTCATGTTATATATTTATGCAAGTTGATATGTCATGGTATGCTGTTGGTTTGTTATTGTATGTTATAGTTTGTGGTTGTTATTGCTACTGTTTGATTTTGTACATTTGCTCACTTATGATTATTGCACAATTTTTCTTTGATAAAGTAACAAGAAAATCAATAATAAATGTTTATCTAACAAGGTTCACTCGCCAACTTATGTTGACCCAAAAACTCCCATTTTTACACATGATACAGGTGAACCAGCTGCAGCAAGAAACACCTAGGATTGGATTAGAAGAATAAACTGATTTAGAGCTTGGATTGTTTAGTTTGGTTATTTTCCTTTGTAATTGTATGGACATGTTTGGATTGTTGAGAATGTAATTTTGACATTAATAAATATGAAACATATTAGTAAATATCATGAGCTTTGGTGATAACCCAATTATGCCCCGACTCGTATTCCGCTGCGGGTCGGGGTGTGACACCTATATCCACTTTCCAGTTTAGTCTCCTTTGCATACCTCTTTGCTGTAGAGAATGTGGTTCCACATATTTCAGAGCCTCCGGAAATGAAGCTGATGATTTGAGCGTTTGAAGGGGGAGTAGGAACTTTTTCGGGCACTTATGAGGATCATGCATCCTTGATTTCTTCCTCCCGAGCAACTCTTTCAGGTAACCTTTACTGAGGAGGTAACCTATCTCCTTCCTGAGTGCTATACATTCATCAGTGAGGTGGCCAAAGTCTTCGTGATATGCACACCACTTTGATTTATCTTTAGTGGATATAGACTTCTCATTCTTCTTGGGCCACCTAGCTTTTTCACCTAGATTCTGCAAAGCAAGGATTAGTTCACTATTATCAGCAGAAAACAATATTCAGATATATGAGGATACTCCTCATCATCCTCTTCTTGTTCAACTGAATGAACATTCTGATGGTCATGTTTGGAGTATTGCTTGGATCAATTATTCTTGTAGAAGGATCCTTGCTTCTCCTATTTAGATGATCCTGATAACCTATCCTGGATCCTTTTGTTATCCTCTAGTCGGATGAACCTTAGGGCCCTATTTCTCACTTCATCTAAGTTCCTACAAGGTGTTATAACAAGGTCGTCATAGAAAGGAGAATCTTTTTGTAATCGCATCTTAAATCCTTCTACAGCAGTAGCAATGTCTAAGTTTGGGATTTCCAATGATTCTCTACCAAATATAGTAACATAATCTCTAAGTGATTCATCATGGGCTTGGGTAATCATATACAAATCACTAGTTAACCTCTCAAAAGTCCTACTACAAGAAAACTGATTATTGAATAAGTTAACTAAGTGTGAAAATGAAGTTATAGAGCAAGGAGGAAGACTTAACAGCCATTTAAGTGCTGATCCAGTGAGTGTGGATCCAAAGCCCTTGCATAGACAGGCTTCTTTCAATCTTTCTGGAATGGGGTTGATTTCCATCCTCTCTTTGTATTGAGCCACATGCTCTTCTGAATCAGTAGTATCGTCGTACATCTTCATATTAGGGGTTTGAAAACGCTTTGGTATCTCGGCATTGTATATAGGAGGTGCAAAGCGAGATACTCTATGACTTCCATCTAGGATCTCAGGAATGGGATTGACCACTCCTGGTACGCTGGATATTATATCCTTGAGTTTCTGCAACTCTCTTGCCATGGCTTGGTTGATTCCTGCATCCTATATGTAAGCATAGTTAGTATTAAAGTTATTATCTTCTGATTGGTTTGAAGTTGATATCCTAGAAGTGTGTCTAGGATATGATATATTATTGTAACAGTAGGGCCTGATGAAGAATGGTTTGCACGGGGATGAAATCCCCTTTGTGAACTTTAAAGCTTCTCCATGATTGTCTTCCTAAGGATTCTTGATCCTAGAAATTGCTGGATCCTGGATACATAGGTGCTGATGGTCATGATGGATAATCAGCGGATCCTTGAATCCGAGCTGAGGATCCTTGATGCTAAATGTAAGATCCTTGGGGCTGGTACACTCCCTATGATCCTTGAGGTTCATAGAAGAATCCTTGAGGCTCAATGGTCTCCAGTGATCCTCGTTGAAGGATAGAGGATCCTTAAGGTTGGAAGTAGGATCCTTGAGGTTGCGTCATGGCCAGAGATCCTTGTTGAAGAATAGAGGATCCTTGAGGCTGAGTCGTGGATCCTTTAGAATGCTGGATTGTTGATGATGGAGTAGCAAAATCCAATGCTCTAGGCATCAGCGAAGACGGATTTTCTACCTGTCTCTTTTGCTTCTTGATTTCATTAATCTCGCGAAGGATCCTCTGGTTGGTTTTGTCTTGCTGTTCCATGTAACTTTTTATCTGCAACATCAAAATGGAAATATCATTGTTAGTAGGTGTAGAGGAAGAAATAGTAGAGGTTTTTAATCCGGTGAAAACCGGTGATGTCCTCTTCTGAGAATTTTCTGTGAAAACAGGTGATGTCCTCTTTGTGAGGTAGTGTGCTTGAATGATGAATGAAAAAATACGAATGTAAGATGAATGAAATGATGAACACAATGATTTGTACGAGGAAAAGCCCTTAATACTAGTAGATCGCTGGTATAAAAAGCTCGGATAGTGAAAACTATAACTATCAACTATATTGATCAAAGTAAATTACAACTTCGGATGATATTGAGCTCGTTACAATTGAATGCTAGTGAGTGTGGTTGAGAGCAGTTAGTGAGAGAGTAATCGAGTGTGTGTGTTTTTTCTAGCTCGGTATCCCCTTTATTCAATAGTCAACAAGCTACAATTAACTGAATGAAAAATGTGGAAGCTCCCACGTTCGTCCTAACAGTTATGGCCTCATGCACATGCTTCAAATCTAGCATATTCCATACGATTCCATCTTGACCAAGTCCAATTTGCTATGTCCCTGCATACTCAAGTTTTATAATAGAGGATACAATTGTTAGTTTAATTAGAACAACAATAAGGATCCGTGATCCTTAGACTCCCCACATCATCCATTAAGGATCAGTGATCCAGGCTAATCTAAGGATATGTGATCCATAGTTACAAAAATTAACCCCTAACAAGTTACAACAAGACAATAAGATTTACCATTGATACTTTGTACCCTGACACAACCGAAGGGTTCCATGTGCAACAGTTCCAATGGAGTATTAGGTGTTGAACTTTTTTAGCTGATGAGATTTGTTCACTTACTTTCCCAACTTGCAAGACAAGCAGTTGCCATTGATTGAAAAAGAATGCTTAGGAACACCTTCCACCAAATTGTTATGAACCAGATAATTCATCTTTCTAAAGTGAATGTGTCCCATTTTCTTGTGCCATTGAATTGATTCTTTCTCTGAAGCTTTAGAGATCAAACAAGTTGCAAGTGCCTTTGAAGATGCCTTTCTCAAGTCGAGAACATATGTGTCATTCTTCCTTTGTGCTCTCATAATGATCCATTCATTAGGAATAGCGAATCTTGGCTTCAAGAATATGCGTTCATACTTTGTGAAGTGAATTGAGTAATTCTTATGACACACTTGGGAAATGCTCAGCAAATTGAATTGCACATGTTTAACATATTTGACTTGGTGAAAGCTCACTCGGCCATTAGAAACCACGCCTTACATGGTAATATGACCACCTGGAGCACCAACAAAGGAAATATATCCACCATCAAAATTTCTAACATGATCTAGTAATGCTAACTCCCTTGTAACCACTATCAACATTCCAGTAGTTGTTGATAGTTCTCCCTGGTTGCACCTGTAAGAAAAACATATTAGTTTGAGATTAGGTACGAAGCCAATGTGGTCTTGGTCTTCCAGACAAATCAACGTAAGAAAGTTCAACTAATTGTCTCGTTTATTATCAATTGTTGGAGCTAATGATCCCGCACTTGAAACCTTTTTATTTGGAAAGATTCTTTATTAGGTGATTTGACAACTTTATATGTTTTATTTGTTGTGGTTTTAGAAACATTTTTATTTGGAAAGATTTTATTTGATGAACTTTGACCTATTTGATGTTAGTTTAAAACATATTTATTAATCTTTCCAGATTCCAACTATTCCCTTTCAGCTTTCTGTTTCAACCTGTCATGAATTTTCTTGCCTAACTATTTCTTACTAGGGTTGTTTTACCATTCCACTAGTACCAACATCATTTTGACATTAGGACTCGAACTTTTGTTCTTAACATGTTGTTTTGCCTCATATTTGTGAAGAAAATTTATCATGGTGTGACCAATCTCACCAAATGATAACACTCACGATTTTCAACAAACCCTCCACTTTGAGAGAGCTTTCTAATATTATGATTATTAGAGTCATAATTTCTAGATGTCGAGGTTTGTGATGAGGAAGATTCAATGTTGTAAGCAAATCTTTGGTCTCTTGCCTATCAAATGATAGATTCTTTAGAATGTTTCTTGCCTGATCAACTTACATTGTGACTTACTGGTTTTTGCATTTTCTGGGGCATATCTTCCATGAGCTGGTTTGGTGAAAACTTTTTTTTATTAAAACCTAGATTAATGTCATCCATTGAGTTTTCATTATGGCAAAACACATTTTTCACACTTTTTAACTTATAGAAAATACAATCAACACATTGATGTTGAACTATTTGTGTTTTCTTATTTTTCAAAGCAGTTGCCACAATGTGATTTTCTAGTTTGATAACAAGAGACTTCACAACGTTTAAGGGAAGTTATTTGAGATTTCCACATCTTCAACCAAAACATCACAATTATTAACCACATACTCCAAAGTTAAAAAGTTATTACAGACCATAGTGCCCCAGGGCTTAATAAATTCAGGAAATTGTTTAACAGTACTGACAGAAAATAAACTCCTAGACAAACTACCTGAACAATCATTGTTCAATAGCTCCAATGCCTTCTTTCCTCCATCACAAACCTCTTCACCTAGAACCTGTTTAGATTTCACTACACATACATTTACGTCACCTATATTAGATTTTTTCACAGTTGCTGGGTCA
Organism: Scalesia atractyloides; assembly: GCA_947069175.1. Classification (NCBI taxonomy): domain Eukaryota; kingdom Viridiplantae; phylum Streptophyta; class Magnoliopsida; order Asterales; family Asteraceae; genus Scalesia; species Scalesia atractyloides. The sequence goes on from CAMTDV010001634.1 coordinate 36,602,769, forward strand.
ACCACCTTGGGGGTTTGAGGGACAAATTCTATTACTTCCTCCTTGTCATGTTTTGAAGAAAAGTTGTCGTTAAATGGATTGTGAATAGTGTGATACCCTATACCACCCTTTGGTTGGCAGGAAGCTGTGATGAGCCTATATAGTCCACCATTCTTGAGGAATTTGAGAACTTGGCAAGTGTGAGATTCAATTGAGCAAGTTTATCTTGAGTTTAACTCAACTTTTCATTAGTTCTCTTATATTTGTCAACAATTTCCATGTTTTTGAGTATCAAGGTTTATATTGTTACATTTCATGATTTCAAAATCTTTATTTTTAGCATCATATCTTTCTTTAAAAAAAATCAACTTCCTTTAAATTTTGATTAGCTTGCTCAAGTTTCTCAAAGTCATCAATTAAAATTTTGTTATGTTCCTGATGTATATCTACTTTAGCAAGATTATCAGCACTTTTAGAACATATTTTATCAAAATGATTATAATTTACCTCAGCTGCACTAGCTGGCGTGATCTCTTCCATGAGAGCATGATGGACAATAGTATCCTATGCATGAAAGCTCCACTCATATCCCTCATCACTCTATGTGGTAACTAATGCAGTGGTATCCGAAGTAGTCGCAGTAGCAGCAACAACGGTTTGAGGAGCGTCTTGAATTTCTATTGGGAGCCTTACATTCGCGAGCAAAGTGATCAAGCTCTGGAAAATTGTTGCACCTAACCTTGCTTTTCTAAAATCCCACCTTAGAAATTCTTCCTCCTCCAGTCTACTTCCTATTGTACTTCTTCAAAAGCCTCTTAGCCCTGAGAGTCAGTTGTCACTTGATGTCGATTTCTTCAATATCTTCATTAGCAATTTGCCCAAGGTCTTCTTCAATCATATATAGGAATAGCCAAATTTCCATCAACCTATTCTTGATGTGATGCAATCATAGCAGACAAGATTGCAACATGTTTTTCAGTGACCACATTTGGAAAGTTCTTCTAGCTAGGTTGAGGAAAAATACTTCCCTGATTACCTTGATAAGCAGCTAAAGAAAGAAAAACATTAGGATTGATAGGTGGAGGATTGCCTGAAGATCCTTGACAACCTGAAGTGATCGGATTAAAATAGTTTTGATAACCTAAGGAAGATGGTGGAACCCTTGAGAATAACGCACAACCAGCAGGATTAGCAGCGAAAATAACACCTGATGGTGGAACCCTAGAGAATAACGCACAACCAGCAGGTTTATCAGCGAAAATAACACCATAATACAAACTTGGATCTTGAGTTTGGTTTGCATAACTAGTAAGCTTCTTCCTCATTTCCATACCAAAATCCTAAGTTTTCCAATAACTTCATTCAGCTCCATTGAATAAAGTTTCACAGTTTGTTTCATGAGAAGGGTATGGACATCCTAGTTGGAGGGTAAAGCTTCTAGAAGTTTTCCATTGATTTCTTCCTTGGTGTAAATCACTTCATGACCTTTCAGTTCACTTAAAAATTGATGGAACTTGTTGATGATGTCATCCAGAGTTTTAGTTGTCAATTACTTAAGGATATCAAGTGCTTCTTCAAAAGATCCATCTTTCCATTAACAGCTCAACATTTCCAACATATCTTTCCCCAAAACATTGCATAGCTCATTGGCATTGTTAATGTGATTGATTGAAACTGTGATAAATGTCCTTGGGTAATGCCAAAGTGATAGTTGCATGCGCCTTCCTTTCTCTATCAAATGCGGCCCTTTCTTTGGAGTATAAGATGTGATAGCTTTGGGAACTTTAGTCACCATCAGCGATATAGATAGTAGGGGGAATAAACATATTTAATGGGAATCAACATAGAATGATCACTATAGTTTAGAAAAGATATGAATCTTCGCTTCCAGACATTATAAGCGGATCCTTGAAGCAACTTGGGTGGTTTGTTTTGTATCCCAATTTCATTGTTGTAGGTGAGAATAGCATGAACAATGTCTAGATTAACATCTTTGAGAAGACAATAAAAAAAATCTATATATAGAAAGTAGTGAACATTTTGATTCCGTCAAAAGCATAAATTTATATTGCACCAAAATTCGGTACTACCGAAATTCTATACTTTCGGTATCGTCGAAGGTAGATTTTTCAAAACAAGCCTTTGAAAATTCCTATCGAAAGATTGTTTTGGTAAAAGTTGAAATGTCAGGAAAACAATGACACTAAAAAGCAAGTTTTTGTAACAACAAAAGTTTCGGTAAAACTATGGTTCACGAAGGATAACTACGGTAAAATGGAATTTAAAACACAAAAGTCAGTAAATCGTAATATCGAAGGTCAATTTCGGTAAGAAGAGTGTCACGGTTTCTCTAAAACAATTTCATTTTAAGAAGTTTATTTAAAACCAGGAAGATTCTGTAAAACAGTAAAAATAAAAAAGTAAACTACTGCAAAACCGTAATATCAAAACTACCTTTGATGTCGGAAGTATACTTGTGTAGTCCGTTGCTACGGATCGTTCTGGTCCTAATTTGGCAATCCTAGGTAAACGTACGGAATCGTTTGCATAGGCGACATTGGATACAAGTTCTTTACTGATTAATCATTGTTTCATTAATGAGAAGGTGTTACAGATCCTAGAAACACTTGGACAGAGCTTCGTTGTCCAATACACAAAATCTCTGATTGTTACAAATGAAATGACAACTATCCTATATATAGTAGAACAAGTTTGCTTGAAATGTGCCTTGGACAAGTTCGGCCGAACTTGTCCTCCATATGACAACTTCGCGACTGTCAACAATGTCAATTCGGCGAACTGTTCCAAGACATACATATTCTTGACATTTCGCTCCTAAATACATACTCGATATTATATGATTACGTAAGCAACAGACATATGCATCAACATACTCCCCCTTGGATGTTGCCGTAGTCATCATTCTTCAATTAAAATCCTGAGTCTTTAATATTCTCTTAATCTTTATTTCTTGAATAACTTTAACATCCATGATCTTCATAACTTCTACAATCCTTTTCTCTTATCTTGAGTTTGTCTTGATCAACCTTTAATCACCATGCTCCCCCTTGTTTGAGCTTTCTGGTATCTTCAATTAACGTTCTTATCTAGCTCCCCCTTAAAATCTGCTTCTTGTTTCAACTTTCCTCAAACATTCAAATAAACATTTCAGATTTAAACTTTGAAATTTCTAAACACAAACATTTCAAATTTTAATCTTCTATCAGTTTTTAAACCCTCTCAGTTAATCAAGTCCAAATTAATGACCTTGAAAATCTGATTTATATATCAAGTCCAAATTAATGACCTTGAAATCTGATTTATATATCAAGTTCAAATTAATGATCTTGATTAAACATTTTGGAACTCAACTGGTGCATTTACTCAAATGTAAGTTTCAAATTAATGAACTTTTAAACTTTTCCGATTAATTTTCAAAAAGTTTTAAATTTTATTCAGCAACTTTAGACTTTGAATATCAGTTTTTCATCATCAGTGGTCGAAACTAAAAGATATATATTTTTTTTTTGTTTTATGAACAGAATATCAAACTCTAAGTATGTACAAACATATTTACAAACATATTTTTGTTGATTTGTGTTAAAGGATCATATAAGTTTTTGAGACATATCACTAGTACCATTGACCTTTTGAGACTTTAAGTTTTAAACTTGTTTACCTAGATTGTCGATATTTTGTCCACTTAAACTTCAACACATTTCTCAATTGTTCCAAGATATCTTAGTTAGAATTATGAAACTTGACTCAACTATGGTTCTCATCTCAGAATATACTCCGTATAAAGATTCCCTAGATTTCATGTTACAGGTGAGTATAGCGTAATTGATATCTGTATTTGGGTTTTGCGAAGCCTTGAGAGCTCAGTTAATACCACCGTACCGACAAAGAGATGAAGGCTCGACTTTAAAGGTGTTGTTCCCTTAAGGAATCTTTTGACTGCAATTGATTAGATCTTTCAATTTTTTCAATTTTTCTGCAGTTTAGGAGATTTTTGCAAAAGCATTATAGAAGTTCTAGGCTATTGCTTCCGCAAAATCAGCAGAACTTGTATAATACCCTAGATATCAATCATCTATAAAGATCTCGTATCTCAGAATCAGAAAATCTCTCAAACGAAATTTCGGAGTACTAAGTCCATATATCCGAGAGAATGTTAAGCAGTTGTAAAATTTAGTTTATATCCCAGAAACAATCTACTGAATGTAAAGTCTATCGACACATCCACAGTAAGACTTGTTTATCACTTTTTTAAACTTTACAAATCCTTAGCATACTGTGATAGTCCACTAATGTTCTATCATTTCCTTTTATCCACAAAATCGTTTTGCCTTTTTCAATGTTTTTGTACTTTTCGTATTTTATATGTTTTTAGATTTTATGAAAAAATTTTCTCCCCCTAAAATTCAAAAACATATTTTTGGAATTTTTTATTTATAGAAAAACATTGACCAACCGATGAGAATCACTTCAATTCTCCATCCATTACTGCTTCCACAATTTTTCTTTTAAGTCCATCTCCCCCTCATGATGACAAAAACCTTGACACGTTTGTGGTTTATAAAACATTTATATCTATGAGTTTTGTCAATTCAACAGTGAGGGGTTTTGTGAAATTTTCAAATTTTTTCTTCAAAAATTTGTAAAATTTTCAAGTAAACGTTATTAGAATTTCAAATCCTTTGTAAAAATGGCCTTTATATAAAACTTGATAACCCAGCCCATTGTCTTCATTGTGTGCTACGGAACCCCATTCTCAGTAATTTGCTTTTTCCTCGAAGTTCCTGCACAAAAATTTAAACAATTAGTTGAATAATGACACCCAAGCATTTTTAGCCTTAGGCGTTATTTCTTCCAACCTTAATTTTGACTTTCGTTTCACAATCAGGTTTATTTTGGACTTTCTCAAGTTTCGGAAAATCCTCTAAACTTTCAATTTTCATTGATTGTTTGACTTCTTTTCTTTTACCAACCATGTTTGATTTTTCGCTAAAGCTTTCTTGAAATACAATGTACAAACTTTTTGTTCATTACTATTCGAAGATTCACCAGTTTCAAAATTTGAAAACTTAGTAATAACTGGTTTCACCTTGTTTGTAGTTTCTGTACATGTTTCAAAACCTGAGTTGGTACTTTCAAATCTTCAAAATTATTCTTATCAATATGAACAGGCTTAGGATTAATTTGAAAACATTTTCTACAATGTGTCCAGTTATTCCACATTTATGACACACTCTGTTATCATACTGATCCTTTTTAGAAAACCATACACTCAAATCATAACATTGATTTGATGTGTGGTAACCATCTTTCCTGTTACTTCTATGAGCACGATTTGACGTTGAAGCACTGTGGTCCGACCTGCACCACTTATTTTCAATTTTTGTGAATTTTTATAATAATTGGATGATCGTACCAATGAGCTTTTATTTTTCTTCTGAAAATTTTTAGAATTTTTAAAATTTTGTATTTCCTTTTGTTTCGTTCTCCATTCTGCTTAGAAGGTTTTTGCGTTGAGCATTCACCATTTTCAGTAGATTGTAGAACAGTTTCTTGAAAATTTTCTTTTAGTTTTAAAAATATTTCATTTTTATCCTTTTAGCTCTTTCATCATCGTATCATCATCAGCAATCCTTAATTATGACATCGTCATAATTTGTCACTTTATATTATTGGAATTTCTTTTTTATTCTCATTGATCGGTTTTGGACATATACGATCTAGAATCAATGACGAATGTCACAAAACCTTTCAACTTCTTTTCTAAATCAACATGCTTTATTTTCAGCATCTCAACATCTTGTTCAAGTTTCCTGATTTTTTCAAGATGCGAGTTTATTATAATTTGTTTTTCAAAATCATTTTTATTTAAAACAGATTTTTCATTTTCTAAAATTTTTATTCTATTTTCAAAAATATTTTCATTTTCTTTTAACTTTTTATTTTCTAATGTCAAACTCTCAAGATTGTTCAAGAGTTTGGCATTATCTGCCAGATAATCAGTCAGATCTACATCAAAAACTGGACAGTTTGGTTTAGAACTTGAAGACTCATTTGTAGATGTACTTGAAACTTGTGTTTCACAGTTCTTAGCCATTATACACCCTTCTTTCTTCAACTGGTCATTTGAACTTTGCATTTCCAAATCATTTCCTTGATCACTAACAAGATCAACTCCTTTAGTAATTTCATTTCATATCCTTCTAACTTGTCAATGAAAGATGATAGCTTTAAATGCATCCAACCCGGACTATTCTTCAATACCATCAAGTAGGTCGTCCACTCCCCCTCAGGAAGTGCATCGGCCAATTTATCAATCTGCTCTTCATCAGTTATTTTAGTATCGTGTCTTCGTATCTGAACCATCAAATGACAATATCTATCGATCATTTGCTTCATGGTTTCGCCTTTGATCATCGTGAAAATATCAAACTCCTTTTTGATTAGAGCCTTCTTGCTCTTAATCATTTCAGCCTCTCCATATATTTAGCACATAGGGCATTCCACAACTCCTGTGCTGTATCACATTCTGGTAGCAGAATCAAGATATCTTCATTTATCGATTGCTGTAACAAGCTGATCATCTTCTTCTCATGAACATATGCATTATTCAGTTCAGGTGTAAACTTTGATACTGCAAGAACAGCTCCATGTTCATCAACTGGCCATTTAAATCCAGTTTGAATGGCAACCCAACTGTAGAAGAAATTTGCTCGTACCCAGTTCTCGAATTTTTCTTTCCAGCTTTCATACTCATCCACACTCATCAACTTTGGCGGCTTCACGGACCCCATTTCATTTTCTAAATTTATCTATCGTTCAAAAACACTTGAAAAAATGATTAGCAAACAGACAATTTTAGTAAAATTTGACTTCTTAATCGACAATATTAACGTATCGGTTCGCTAAAAACGTTTAAACTTTTTCCGAAAACTATTTTTACCCGATTATATCTTTAAAATCGGCTCGTTAATACGAATCTAACGATATATAATGTCCCAGACATTTTTTTTTGTAGAAACCCTTGAACAAGTTCGGGCGAACTTGTAACAGCTTGTGAGACAAGTTCGGGCGAACTTGTACAGAAAACACAATCAGATTACAACAAATTCGGGCGAACTTAAGGAAAATTTCAACAAATTTTGACAAGCTCGGGCGAACTTGATCAAAATTCATGAAAATTTCTACAACTTCGAGCGAAGTTGGTTAAAATCAACAAAATTGAAGATTTTAAGCCAAGTTCGGGCTAACTTGTAGTCTAAGTTCGAGCGAAGTTGAGCATTCAAACATGGTTTTTTGACATTTTTTACATGAAATCAGTTGTTTTTAGCTCTGATTTTTTAAGGGTTTTACTATTATGGATTTTACGTATTTTACTTGAAAATCAGTTGTTTTGTCCGTGAACTGTCCAAAAAAAGTTTAAAATGAAAGATATGAGTAGAAAGTGAGATGTTCTATGTCCAATGTCTTCAAATTAGGCCATCCTGCTCTGATACCACTTATAGGTCGTTGTACGGGTCGTTCTGGTCCTAATTTGGCAATCCTAAGGTAAACGTACGGAATCCGTTTGCATAGGCGACACTGGATACAAGTCCTTTACTGACTAATCACTGTTTCATTAATGAGAAGATGTTACAAATCCTGGAAACATTTGGACAGAGCTTCGTGTCCAGTACACAAAATCTCTGATTGTTACAAATAAAATGATAACTATCCTATATATAGTAGAACAAGTTTGCTCGAAATGTGCCATGGACAAGTTCGGCCGAACTTGTCCTCCATATGACAACTTCGGCCGAACTTGTCAACCACATGACAAGTTCGGGCGAACTTGTTCCCAGACATACATATTCTTCGACATTTCGCTCCTAAATACAGACTCGATATTATACGATGACGAAGCAACAGACATATGCATCAACAACTTGGACTGGAAAAGAGATACAGAAACTCGTACAAATGCGGAAAGTACACTTTAAGTTGAACAATAATGCAGAAACTTCTTGAAAGCCCAAAATTATAATTTATGTATACAGTGATGCCGAAAGAACCCTAAATGCCAAAACTATACTTTCTACAAAATAGTGATGCGAAAACTTCCCCAACCACCGAAATTTCACTTTCTACAAAATAGTGATGCAGAAACTTCAGTAAACAATGAAATTCTAGTTCTTTAGCTACCATTGTTCAATCCAAAAACTCTGAGAAATTCAGAAATCAAGCAAGATATCAAGAAATCTACCAAAACAACTTGTGGAAACGAATCAAAATCAACCAATACGCGATCCAAATGGATCAAACACTCAGAAAATGGTTCAGAAAAACCTAAATTGATCTGAAACTGAAAAACCCAAGTCACAAAGAAATAACCCGAAAGTCTCACGAATCAAACCCGAATGACTCCAAAATAAGCACAAGGCTCTTGTAACAACTCCAAAATTTTCGTTGTTAATTTGTTTTCTTTTTTTCCATTGTACTCTCGAGATTCGTTTATAATAAAGTTATGTTAAATTAAATTATGAGGAATTACGGTTGTATCGCATCTAATCGCTTATTAAACGCATCGCTAACCTAATGGCAATTACAACTAAATACGCTATTATACGAGCCGAGTGTGTTATTGTTTAATAAACACTTGTGCCATCGCATCGCTTATCTCATCTCATCGCAAAACGCAGTTAATTATGTGGTTTTATGTTAATTATGTGTTACATGTGTTTTTGGTTATGATTACACTCGCTATCGCATCGCGCTCGCTTATTCGAATCGCTAAATCGCACTATTACATCACTTATAACATTTAATATAACTATCTAATACGAACCGAATCGTCGAACAATCGATTAACAAACGAAAAACGAAAAAACCCCAACATTTGGGTCAAGTTCGCTTGAACTGGGTGACCCCAAGTTGTCGAACTTGAAATGGCCAAACACAAACACTCCAATTTCCTCAAGTTCGGCCGAACTTGGCTTGTATCTTCTAAACATCTTACAAGTCCGCTCGAACTTGTACAAATATGTACAAGTTCGGCCGAACTTGACTCCCACCTGCTCACTTTTTGTCTTCGCCTATAAATACTCAGCTCCATTCTCTCATTTGAACTTGTGTAAGTTCGCCCAGAGCTCTCAAAACCCGAAACCCTTGTTTTCTAAGTAAGATTCAACCTGATTTCAACTACAATGATGTTCAACAACGTTTTACAACGTTACAATGATTTTGCACAAGGCTTTGCCTTCGTTTTCAACAAATCTCTTTTGTTTACCAAAATCTTCATTCTTTATGCAAAACTTCTGTTTTTCACTCAGATCTATACTAGATCTGAGTAAAACCTTTCAAAAACATTAAATTCTACACAATATTCGGACTATGACGTATGTTTCGTTCACTTTTGAGTGGAACGAGGCGTTGTCAAGCAAGATCTTAGATCCAGAAGCACAAGGACGAAATGTCACTTTACACAAGCTGGACTAACCGTACGAACCATCAAGTTCGCCTGGATTAGCCTGAGTTTCTGTCAAATGGCTAAGTTCGCTCCAAAAGGCCTCTCCAGCCTAAGTTTTACTCAGTGGCTTAAGGTTGGAGGGATGGACACTCGATTTCCTCAGCAAACACGCGAAAACGCAAGATTTTGGACCGAAAACATCAAGTTCGCTCGAGATTTACTTATTTATTGCAGCTCAACAGTCAAGTTCGCTCGAACTGCACCATATGGGTCAAGTTCGACCGAACTTGTATCAAACCCTCATAAAACTCAACAAGTTCGCTCGAACTTGTCAAGTTTCTTAAGAAACTTCACAAGTTCGACTGAACTTGCATATCCTGTTAACACACATCCAACTTTATTTAACTAACGTTCGCCCGAACTTGTCTCAAACTCAAAAATCCTCACAAGTTCGCTCGAACTTGTCCTCTGCCTAATCCAAACTTAACGTTTCAGTATTTCGGAGACTGATGCACTTTCGTTCGCGTATGCAGGCTAATCCGCACTCTTCACCTCTCGACAGTCATCGACTCTCTCCTAAACGCACCGACTGTGAGTATACTTGAACCCCTTTTACGCTTAAACGCACTTTTGGGTGTCACATATGTTTCTATATCAAATCACATCATACAAATCTCAAATGCTTATTCGCAACCCGCAGTTACCTGCTTATACGTGAAATCTGCTGAATTGTATGTATTGCTTGATTGCTTTGTACGCACCCTTAACATGATAGTATACTAGAGGTTGACCCGCACCCGAGGCCGGGGTTGTTAAGGCTCGCATTTTTATTTGCTTTTATTTTCTATTTTAGGATGCGAACACTTGTTCGCATGCCTCGATCAGTCGCGTTTGTTGGTTTGCATGAATCTAAGTAGTTACATCATTCAGTCTATTACGTATATATGCGGTGTATGCTAAACGCTTTTATATCTATATTGTATGCAAAACTCGTATGCTCACATTTACTTAATTGTATTGACGTTCTATTTTAACATATGTGGCAGGTTGAGGATTAGCATTGGATGATTGTGCTGATTTCTTAGTTTAGATGTTTTAGTTTGTTTTGATTTAGAAACTCATGTATTAAACTAGGGAATATCGAACCTGATTAGTGCTTATGAGAAAACAAGTTTCTGTAATAATTGTTTGAAATGTTATGTTTGATAGTATGGGATGTTAAACATTAAGTAAGGTTGCTAGATAATTGTTATGGAATTCTCGTGAGACAATCTGGTCACCTAGTGCCACTACTCGGTTTCGATGGTTGTGAACAGCTCTAACCACATGTAAATCCCCTAAATCACTCGAACACCTATGATGGGCACACAAAAACGAGGTAACACAAAAACACGAAGATCAAACAACACACGAGACACTTTTAATGGATTAGTATTCCAATCATAGTCAATGGATGGTTTCTCTCTTTAAGATTTTCTCATTCTAGCAAAACCCTCTAGAAACTATTCCTCTGAAAATGATCTTTCCAAATTCCTAACTATAGGTTTGGGCCCAAAGGATATTAGGCTCCCTAATGGGATTTAATCACCATTAGGGCCCTAATTACAAGATGGACCCAACATAGTAAATACAAGCTAATTACATATTAACCCAAAACTTAACACATCTAACTAACTGTCAAATGGTGCATCAGCATAATTAGTCCATAAATGATGAAATACGATGATAATATTATCTTACCGAACTAATCGATGATAACACACTAAAAATCAACTACAAATTTTGACAAACAAACAACAATCAAAAGAACACTTCCAAATTTCGAACAACTTCACTAAAGGGTGCAACTTCGCCAAAGATAACTACGCATAGATGGTCAAACAAGTCAACAAAAGACCAATTTATACTAAACCAAAAACTATGCCACCTAGTAACTTCTCAAAATCCTATAACTTCACTGATTATATAATTGCGCCAATTATATAACTTCACCAACCTTCTCGGATTCTAATCTAAATGTGTTTTTCGTGTGGGATCTGAGTGATAATACATTTTCCTACTTTGGTTTCTCACTTCAGACAAACTATTTTGCTTTCTCACTACGGGCGATGATATATTAGGCGGGGTTAATCATTCCAGCCGAAGATTGTTGGTTACATGATGCTTATTATCGAGCTTGTGTTGGTGATTTTGTCAAATGCGTTCGTGATAAAGTTGTTTCTTCATTGGGCGATTAGTTGAACATTTTCTCTTTGTGAGAGCTGATTCATTTGATGTTGAATACTGGAAAGTTAAACTCTTAGTCTTATGACTAATACATCTTAAGTCTTGGTGTGTTAGAACTGACTCTAGATGAAAGTTCTTTGATTGCTGATATATTAGGAGGTGGTTACTATTGAGGAGGAGAACTACAATGTTTGGTCTTGAATTTGTCGGGGTTCACAAAGCAGCCAAACAAAATTGATCTACACTAAGTTTTGGATTGAAGGTTGAAGATCACAGTGCTTTGCCGGAAGATCAAGTCTTAACCCAGAGAAGAGAAACATAATATCATCAGTCAAGGGGGGGGTTTGTTGATGCATGACTTGTTATTGATGATTATCAGTGTTGGTCAGAATGTTAGCAACAATTAAAGGGAGACGGTTGGTGCAAAACCAAGGATTGTAATTGTTTATGCAATTTTGTTTGAAGATAGAAAGGGGTGCACTTAATGAGGGGGCACACTTGGGTAAGGTGGCACAATTAGCCTAATTGCCCTAGCCGCAGTTAGCTAACTAGCGCAGTTGGAATATTTTGTGATCAAAATTTGTACCCGTTTCCGCTCAATTAATAAGATTTATTAATTAAATAAAATATACAGTTTTATTTTAACGGTATATTGATTCCTAACATATCGTCCCAACAATATCGGTACCACGTCAATTTCGATCGAAATAGTTACTAGTACCGCTACTATCGGGACCGTTACTGATATTTATTTTATAGTTTTCAATTGATGCAAAACACGTGTTGATATCCTTTTGAGCATATCATGACTTTATTTTTTTGGTTTTATCTTTTGGTTTCTATACCAAGTGTCAGTACAGTACCGATACTGTAGTGATGACAACATTTCCAACAGTTTGATTAATTTGTAGAACACATCTTGGGTCTATTTTTGTTACATTGAATTAGTATAATCACATTGGAGACTTCTATTTCCAAATTTTTGAGATATCTCGTTTTTTGTTATAGCAAATCTATTGATGTCATTCTCAAATACAAAATTTAAATTTTGTACCTTCGAGAATATTGGTTCGCATCTCAAGCATAAAAGAAAAAAATAATAAAAAATAATATAGATATAGAGATGCGGATGAAAAATTGATGTGAGGAATTAAAGAAAATTTAAATTTAAATGTAATGAAAGGTGATTTTTTTATAAGAGATGCAGATGGAAAATGTGATGTGAGTATGTGACCAATCAAACAAAATTTAAATTTAAATGTAGTATAGGAGGGATTAAATAGGAAGTTTTTTTGGGTTAGAAGGATCTAACTGTGTCAAATAGAAAATAAGTGAGAAAAGGTATTTTGATCAATCAATAACAAAATTATCATTATTAATCTTCATCACCCAATCATATCCTCACTCCTGTCACCCACATACCAGACAATAGCTTCACTATCACCATCGCTATCACCGCCGCCGCCGCGCCACCACCACCACCATCACCGTCGTTGTATATGTCGTAGCTCCAAATTGATCAAGAACAGAAGAAGGATACTGAATACATTATGTTTTACACTTTTTTCAGTTCAGATTCGTGTTTTTCGAAAAGTACAGCGAGAAGAACCGGACAGAAACATGTATAACTTATCTGAAGGATGTGGAGCATCTTATTCTAAAGCTTTACCCACGTTTTTGTTAATTAAAATGTATATAATTTCTCTTTTGAACGACAGTAAATGCTTGTTAAATTGCTTTACGGTGGTTGATTTTTTGTAATGTTCCCATATGGAAAAGACAAAAATCTATCATTTTAATTTTAAATATTTAAGTTAGTTTCCAGATGTTGCGTTTTAGTTAAATGCTTAATTTAGTTTACGGATTTACAAGAGATGTCAAATGGTTGAACTTTTAAATCACTTTTTAATTAATTATGTTTTATAACACAATGAAAAAATGCATTTTTATTGTGTTTTTATTCTATTACGTTTTAGAAACAAATATTTTTTGTGTTTTAGTGCATTGCGTTTTAGATTTATTTGTTTTTAGTTCATTGCGTTTTAGAAAAAAAAGACATTTCTTTGTGTTTTTAGTCTATTGCGTTTTAGAAACAACACGTTTCTTTGTGTTTTTAGTTCATTACGTTTTAAAAAAAATCATTTCTTTGTGTTTCTGTCCATTGCGTTTCAGAAAATAGACATCCCTTTGTGTTTTCTTTGACTAATAATTTTTTAGAAATAAGACATTTTTTTGTGTTTTTTGGCCATTGCTTTTTAGACATAAGACATTCCTTTGGGTTTTTTTGGCCATTGCGTTTTAGAAATAAGACATTCCTTCGTGTTTTTTTGGCCATTGATTTTTTAGAAATAAGAGATTCCTTTGTGTTTTTTGGCCATTTCTTTTTAGAAATAAGACATCCTCTGTGTTTTTTGGCCATTGCGTTTTAGAAATAAGACATTTCTTTGTTTTTTGCCGTCGCTTTTTAGAAATAAGACATTTCTTTTTGTTTTTTAGCCATTGCGTTTTAAAAATAAGACATTCATTCGTGTTTTTTGGCCATTGCTTTATAGAAATAAGACATTCCTTTTTGTTTTTTGGCCATTGCTTTTTAGAAATAAGACATTCCTTTGTGTTTTTTGGCCATTACTTTTTAGAAATTAGACATTCATTTGTGTTTTTTGGTCATTGCTTTTTAGACATAAGAAATTCATTTGTGTTTTTTGGCCATTGCGTTTTAGAAATAAGATATTCCTTTGTGTTTTTTGGCAATTGCTTTTTAGAATAAGACATTCCTTCGTGTTTTTTGGCCATTGCGTTTTAGAAATAAGACATTCCTTTGTGTTTTTTGGCCATTGCTTTTTAGAAATAAGACATTCCTTTGTGTTTTTTTTTGCCATTGCTTTTTAGAAATAAGACATTCCTTTGTGTTTTTTGGCCATTGTTTTTTAGAAATAAGACATTCCTTTGTGTTTTTTTTTGCCATTGCTTTTTTAGAAATAAGACATTCGTTTGTGTTTTTTTGGCCATTGCTTTTTAGAAATAAGACATTCCTTTGTCCTTTTTTTGCCATTGTTTTTTAGAAATAAGACATTCCTTTGTATTTTTTGCCATTGATTTTTAGACATAAGACATTCCTTTGTGTTTTTTAGCCATTGCGTTTTAGAAATAAGACATTCCTTTGTGTTTTTTGGCCATTGCATTTTAGAAATAAGACATTCCTTTGTGTTTTTTGGCCATTGCTTTTTAGAAATAAGACATTTCTTTTTGTTTTTTGGCCATTGCGTTTTAGAAATAAACATTTTTTGTGTTTTTTGGCAATCGCCTTTTAGAAATAAGACATTTTTTGTGTTTTTTTTTGCCATTGCTTTTTAGACATAAGACATTTCTTTGTGTTTTTTTATCAATTGCGTGTTACAAGAAAGTAATATTTTATGTTTTTTGTCCATTGCGTTTTACGCAACTGGGTTTATGAAAAAATTCGAAAATATAGTAATAGTATACTCGTTTTAAAGACAAAAAAACGCTCATTTTTTTGGTGCAATTTTTATAAAAAAATAATGTCGTATGAAAAAGTTATTAACGTCTAAAAAATGGGAGGGATTGGAGAAGAGAGAAACTATTGCCTTGGATGGACTAGATTACCCTTAATGAAAACACATGCGCCTTCTCATATTCAACAATTCAACCATTTTAATCTCAACCCTTTATTACTTAATGAATGGTCAAGATAACTTATTATCCTTCCTATCTAAAACATACTTCCTATTATATCCTGACCAATGTAGTATAATCAAAGATGATTTTAAAAAAAATACGGAAATAAGAATAAGAGGGAAGAATATACAAATTATATATTATTGAAATTTAAATGTAATATAATGAAAGATGATTTTTTTAAAAGATGAATACGGGAATAAGAATACAAGATAAGAATATACAAATTATATATTATTAAATTAAATGTTTATAAATTAATATAAAAAAAAGGTTTTTTATTTTCCACACATACTATTTTACTCTAATAGTTGTGTCTTACCCTGCTGACACTCTTACCCTCTAAAATCAAAATTGTGTTGCTCGACTCTGACGTTTCCTGATTGCATCAATGTACTCTCCTAAGGTGTAAAATTATAACCTTACCAAGAGGGCATTTCGTAATCTAGCCCATATTTATATAATAAACTTTAATTTTACCCTTGTGTTTTACCTACGCTGAAATGTTTGCACCCTGTTTTGTTAAAGTGTCTATCCGCGATGTTCCGACTACTCCGACGATATTCCGACCACCGGAGAAGCGTATTCCGACCACTACACACACCCTTCTCCACGCCGCCGTCTCCTTCGTCAAATCCTCCTCCATCTGTACCATCTCCCGTCGTTTCTCAACCAAAAACCGCTCCACATCACGTCGAACCTACAATCACTAGAACAACAATGTCCACTCATCTTATCCGATGCCGGATTTCACATCGGCGTCTCCTTGATGTACCGCCACCACCACAATGTCCACTCGTCTTCTTCTTGATGTATCGCCGGTGGTGAAAGGAAGAACGTAGATCTGAAGGTACAAACAGTTAAGTTTGTTTTCTCTAGTTTGATTGTCCGGTTGAAAACTAGTTAAAGTTTGTTTAACTTCTTATCCAATTAGCCTTTTAATTCTTTAAACATATCACCTAAAACTCAGTCATAATTGTTCTCATGACAGTTAAAGTGTAAAGTATCCTAATCACTCAGATGGAAATGTTATTTTGCTCAACGGTAGTCGGGTAAGGTTGCCTCTAATAGTTTCCCTGATGGTTTTAACCGAGAAGTGTGACCGTATCAATACAAGTGCAAAACCGGAAAATCTTCGGAGTTAAGTGCTCGGTGGTCGGGATATCGTCGGAGTGGTCGGAACATCTCCAGAGAAGACACTATAATAAAATAGGATGTAAACGTGTCTGGCAAGGTAAAGCACAAGGTGTAAATGTGTCATTTAATTATTATCAATTTTTATTATCAGGGGCAAAAACGTCTTTTCATATTAAGGGGTACATTGAATCAGAAAACGTGGAAGGGTAAGACATCAATTTTTGGAAATAGGGGGTAAGGGTGTCAGTCACCCCCTTAACACACAGAGGGTAAAATTACAGCTTATTCTTTCTATTATTTTACAAAATCATTATTACCAGACTTTGGTCGATTTCCATATCAAAGCAAGGCACAAATATAAACTCATCCATATGACATGCTAAAGGGGGACTGAGCACCCATGTGCGTATCCTTCCCAAATTCGTTATGGCCCCACAACACCGTCACCACCCTTACGGGTATGGCTGGCGGGTTGGAAATCCGGGTAACCCAACCCGTGAACTGGTGAAGCTTTCGAGGTCATATATGATCGTTTGGACTTGTTGACCGTTATTTTTTTATATCAAATTCAAAAAATCAAATAACTCCCTCTATTTTATCAACCCATTCCACTATTTTATCACACAAAAACTCTCTCAATTTTCACCATATTTCTTTCTACAAAAAAATCATCTCAAATGGCAAGGATACCATGGACCGAAGAAGAAGAGATTGTGTTGGCTACATCTGGGCTCTCAACCCTTCATGACCTAGCGCCTCCTAATGTAGTGACGAAGCTTGAGATTTCCGACCGGGAGGTCAAAAACATATATACCCAAAATTTTCCATAAAACCGGGGGGTCGAAACGTATATACCCAAAAATTTCTATACAAAAACTACATACTCTCCACTACTAAGCGAAAAGCTCAGAGGGTTGTGCTACGCCCCTGTCCTAATGCAAAGGCTTCGTTTTGGAACCGGTTTTTTAACAATTTTATATTCATATTGGTGAGACCAACCGAACCATGGATGAACTTGATTTACGTTTCACGAATATCCGTCGGAAAAGTGCAAGATTTGATGTGGTGTTCAACAATGTAGAAATTCCCGACAAGGAGCTTACGGAAGAGGGCGTGATTCAAGTGGCCCTCGTCGACTACAAACATATGTACGGCTGTGCCTTTGAACACGTTTCGGGGCGGCAAATTATAAGGATGTTTGTTTAATTTTTATGTGGAATTATATAATTTTAGTTTTCATGTTGAATTATGTAATGTTTAAGTTTTATGTTTAATTTTTATGTTGAATTATAATGTTTAATTAAAATTTAAAAAAAAATGTTTATGGCAAGGGTAAGCCGTCGCCAATGTTTTGTGGCTTAACAGTAGGTTTTTAAGATTTGTTGACCTGACGGGATTTGATTGGTTGGGACAAAAGTACTACCCTTGAATACCCCTTCCCCCTAACTTCAAATCGTTCAACCAACATACGTTCTAAAATATTGTAAACACTAAACACTAGTAGAATTCAAACATGAGCCATGTGATATCTAATATCTATAATTATTAAAAGGTTGTTTAACATGTTTGGATCAAGTTAATGGTTAAGAACCTTGAACCTCTCAAGATTTAGGCTTTTAAAAAAGGAAAAGCGTTGTACAAGACAATTAAACCAAACCCACCAACATGATTGATGAGAAAATTCAAACACCAACTACTACCGGTCAACTCAACCACCCGAATCAAATCTTTTGGTTTTTGGAAAGCGTATCATTACTCAATTATAACCACAAAATCTTACCTTTAATTCGTGATTAGTTGGGAGGCACCCATCGAATCAATGAAACCTCATCAATGCCAGGATGTTAAACATGATATTAGTCATTCATGTATGGTTTAGATGGTGGAGCAAAGCTCGATGATGTGTGTTTGTGACACCATAAGTAAAGCTCATATCACATGTTTTCGGAATGGCAGTTATGACTTCGTTATTAAGAACCGGTTGACTTGGTTAATAAAATTTCTTATGAGTTCATATGATCCTACTAAAAGTATACAAATGGTGGGTGGCGGGTGATAGCGATAGTGGGTAGCGGCGGTGGGTGGTGGCAGGGGTGGCTCTTATGGTGTGCGGCGAGGACTTCCGCACAAGGCCCGCGATTTCGAGGGGCACGGGATTTTTTTTAAAAAATTCAATACATATATATATATGTATTTAAAGGAAAAATTTGTAAACACATAACAAATCCAATATAGAGACCCATTATCAAATACCTTTTATGTTTTATAATTAGCCAACTTAACATTAGGTTTATTGGGCCTAACCCATACTAATATGATTTTAAAAATAAAAAAAAAACACTGAACGTGGAATTGGAAACTGAAAGGGCAATTCAGAACATGATGCAGGGCTGCCATTGAACGACAGAACGAACATCAGAACTCGACGGCGATGCTGCTGGTTTGTTTAACATCAGATGGCTATCATCAATCAGAAAAAGATCAATAACATCAGACGGCTGTTGCAGGGCGATTCTGATTTTTTCCGATTTCGAAACATAACATCTGAACTCAAAAGGTCCGATTTCAGATATGATATTGTGTAATTTTGTTAGTCTGTTAATTGTTGTTATTGTTAACATCAGAACATAATTGTTGACTGAACCCGTATCCGTGTACGTATCGTATTAAATTGAGTATTCTTGTTAATTGAACATAGATTATGTAACTGTGATTGTCAAATTGTGATTCTGTAACTTCGATTATTCTTGTTAAGTGAACATCGATTATTATTTTTAGGTGTTAATGGCTCCTAAACAAGCATCCGGATGGCAAAAATGTAAAAAAAGGAAATGAGTGGAAGAATTGGTGAAGTCTCGAGCCGGTGCTATACAAAAGGTTTTGACGCCTAATCCACCTACAGTTAATGTTGAAAATCAAGAACGCAAGGAGGGCTGCACAAATCATTGGTTAGCTATTAACTTATTATTTATTACGGTATGTAACTCATTAGAATACTATGATTTTGTCATTATCATAATTGCATTATTTATCAAATACTACAATTTTTGTCATTTTCTTAATTATATTGTTTATCGTTAAAGCATACGGGCACATTTTTCGAGCTCGAACAGGGTACGTGAATTCTCAGAGACGCCACTGGGTGGTGGTGGTGGTGGTGGCGCCGGTGGTTGTGGCGGGTGGTGCTGGTAGTGGTCAGTTGTGGTGATGAAGGGTGAGAAAGAGATGTAATGAACAAAAAACAAGGGGATGAATGACATGAATTTGATTGGAATGGAATGTCTTATGTAATGGGTGATTCTATTACCTTGACCAACCAAACACATTTCTTTCCATTCATTGCAATAGTCCATCATTCCGCCTCTCGTTACTGCATCTACTTTCTTAAAAATAAAATGAGTCCAAAACCACCCAAACCATTTAGAGGTGCACATATCGGTTTGGGTCATCGAACCGAATCGGTTTCAAACTAGTTTGGGCTTTGATCAGTTTGTGGTGAAACGAGTTAGGGTCTGAAGCAGTTTTGGTAGGTTTGAAACACAAACCTATGGACATGGTTCATTTTCGGTTTCAATTCGTAAATCAACTCGTGTAATCACATTTTATTATTATTATTTTAAATAAACTACATAAAATTCCACTTCTATTAACTTAGATTTTTAAACCAAGAAAATAGAAAATCACTAAAAACATAATTTTGAGTGTTATTGTGTACGTATTTGTATGTGGCGTGTATGTGTTAGTGTATATATATTTGTATGCGTATATATGTGTGTATCTATATGTATATTTGGACTAGTTCAGTTTGGAATGG
Organism: Scalesia atractyloides; assembly: GCA_947069175.1. NCBI lineage: Eukaryota > Viridiplantae > Streptophyta > Magnoliopsida > Asterales > Asteraceae > Scalesia > Scalesia atractyloides. Next base: position 36,623,084 of record CAMTDV010001634.1, read on the forward strand.
TTCAGCACAAGAACAAATTCAGTTCAAGGGCACGAATATGGGAATCAGTTTGGAATCACCGGTTTACTTCAATTAGAGACCGGTTTGATATGTACCGGTTTAGTTGCCTACTCTTTTTTCCAAGTCGGGTTTTTGTGTACCTCTAGAGTCTAGATCATTGTGTCACCACCACCTACTTGTTATTGTCGATACTACCTGTTTTAGGGTTTGTGATTTTAATTCCAAGACTTTAAATAGTGTTTGGTATGCAGGAATGAGAGGCGGAATATAATGGATCATTACAAGGGAATGAAGAAAAAGGTGTTTGGTTGGTCAATGGAACGGAATCACCCATTCCATAATGCATTCCATTCTCTCAAAATCATTCCATCCAACCCTCATGTTTTTTTTCCATTCCATCCCCTCTTGCACCATTCATCAACAACACCACAACCCACCACCTTCGACACCACCCGCCACCGACGCCATCGTCGCCTCCACCCACAACCTGTCATCGCCTTTGCCGCTACCCCAACAGCCACCACTGTAACAACTCCGATTTTCGTTGTTATTTTTTCTTTTATTTTCGTTGTATCTATCAATTATAATTTCGAGATTCGATTTATAAGAAAGTTATGTTAATAAATTATGTTGATTTACGGTTATATCGCACCTAATCGCTTATTAATCGCTAATTCAATCGCAATCACAAGTAGTTATGCTACTATACGAGCCAAGTGTGTTATTGTTTAATAAACACTTGTGCCATCGCATTGCTTATCAAATCGCATCGCAAATCGCAGTTAATTATGTGGAATTATGTTTTATGTATGTTATGTTTGTTTATGTTACGGTTATAATCGCTATCGCAACGCTCTCACGCTCGAATCGCTAAATCGCACTATTACATCAATTTTAACGCTTAATATGTCTATCTAATACGAACCGAATCGCCGAATGAACTCGTAACGCGAATTAATCAAACAAAACTTGGCCCATAGGTCAAGTTCGCCCGAACTTGCCTGAGCCACAATAACTCTTCAACCAACACAAGTCCGCCCGGACTTCTTCTAAACCTCAGCAAAACACACAAGTTCGCCCGAACTTGCTGCCTGCCCTCACATTCCCACCTCACCTATAAATACTCAGCTCCATTCTCTCATTTGAACTTGCTGCAAGTTCGCCTGGAGCTCTCAAAACCCGAAACCCTTTGTTTTCTAAGTAAGATTCAACCCGTTTTCAAATACAACAACGTTTTACAACGATTTTGCACAAGGCTCTGCCTTCGTTTTCATCAAATCTCTTCTGTTTAGAAAAATCTTCATCTTTTTCTACAAAACTTCTGTTTTTCACTCAGATCTATGTTTAGATCTGAGTAAAACCTTTAAAAACATTGATTTCTACACATTATTCGGACTAATGACGTATGTTTCGTTCACTTTTGAGTGGAACGAGGCGTTGTCAAGCAAGATCTCAGATCCGGAAGCACAAGGACGAAATCGTCACTTTACACAAGCTGGACTAACCCGTACGAACCATCAAGTTCGCCCGGATTAGCCGAGTTTCTGTAAAATGGCTAAACTCGCTCCAAAAGACCTCTCCGGCCTAAGTTTTACTCAGTAGCTTAAGGTTGGAGGGATGAACACTCGATTTCCTCAGTAAACGATGCAAAAACGCACGATTTGGATGCCAAAACGATCAAGTTCGCTCAGAATACATCAAGTTCGCTCAAACTTGTCACCAGGTTGGTGACTAAGTTCGCCCGAACTTGGTCTCCCACATCAAATCTGCAAAAAATGGCACAAGTTCGCCCGAACTCTGTCCAATTCTCAAGAGAATTAGACAAGTTCGCCCGAACTTGTCCTCCCCAGTTAGCACACCTTACAAGTTCGCCCGAACTTGTATGGAAACATACACGTTCGCCCGAACTTGCCTCATAACTTAACAGGTTACATAAGTTCGCCCGAACTTGTATGGAAACATACAAGTTCGCCCGAACTTGTCTACTGCTCTCTCAAACCTTAATCGTTTCAGCATTTCGAAAGACTGATGCACTTCTGTTCGCTTACAGGCTGATCCGGTACTCTCCGCAACTCCTCGCAGATCCCGAATCTCTCCCGAAACGCACCAACAGTGAGTATACTTGAACCCTTTTACGCTTAAACGCACTTTTAGGTGTCACATATGTTCCTATATCAGATCACAACACACAAATCAAATGCTTATTCGACATCCCACTCATACATGACTTTACATGAAATCTATTGAATTGTATGTATTGCTTGATTGCTTGTACCCACCCGTAACATGATAGTATACTAGAGGTTGACCCGCCACCCGCAGGCCCGGGGTTGTTAAGGCTCACATTTTTATTTCACATTTATTTTTCTCTTTTAGGATGTGAACGCTTGTTCGCATGCCTCGATCAATCGCGGTTTGTTGGTTTGCATAATTCACAACTATTAGTGTGTCATGCGGTGTATGCTAAATGCTTTTATATCTATATTGTACGCAAAACTCGTATGCCACCTTTACTTAATTGTATTGACGTTTTATTTTAACATATGTGGCAGTTTGAGGATTTTTAGCTTGGATGCTTAGTGTTAGGTTTTGCCTTAGAATATCTTGTAATAAATCTAGGGAAGATCAAATCGGATGTTTATGATAAAGAGATTATTTTGAATTATGTAATGATTGTTTGGAGATTTTATGAGTTTGATAGTATGGGATATTGAATGTTGATTAATGTCTTTGAATAATTGTTATAGAATCTCTTGATCAATCTGATTCGCCTAGTGCCGCGCCCCGATGTTTCCGCCATTGGTTGGGGTGTGACAACGCCACCGCTGCCACCACTCGCCACCATTCCCACCCACCGCCGACACCAACCACCACTGCCGCCAACGCCACTCGTCGTCGCCGCCCACCACCACCTTCAACGCTACAACCACCGCCGCCCCCACACCCATTGCCGCCTCCACCACGTATAACCACCCACAATACCATCGACCACCACCACTCATCGCTGATTTTATTCCTTCGTTTTTCTTGCCTACCAAACAATACACAATAATAATTCATTATATTCCGCATGGTAACCAAACAAGGCATGGAATAGTAATGATCCATTGCATTTCCTCGTCCATTCTATTACCTTGTCCATTCCATTCCCCCGTCTATTCCATTACGTCATACAAAGGGTCTTTGGTATGGCGTAATGGAATGGACGAGGGAATGGAATAGGCAAGGTAATGAAATAAATCATTACCATTCCATGTCTTGTTAGGTAACCAAGTGAGAATGAAATGAATCATTACTTTATGTTGTTTGGTAGAAAAAATAGATGAAGGAATAAAATCTGTAGTGATTGTGGTAGTCGGTGGTTGTGGGTGGTGATACGTAGCAGTGGTAGCGGTAGTCGGAGGTGGCAACAAAGGCAGTGGGTGCTGGCGGGGGCGGACGTGGGTGGCAGTGGCGACAATGGTGGCGGGTGATGGCGTTAGTGGTGGTTGGTAGCGGAATTCGGTGGCCGGTGATGGTGGAAGTGGGTAGTTGTTGTGGCGGTGGTGGTGTGTTGGTGGTGGGTGTCGGCGGGTTACGGGTGGCGGAGGTGGGTGACGCTGCCAAGCGGCGGTGGTGGGTGGTAGTGGGTAACGCCAGGGGCGGAGGTGTGGTGGGTGACGGTGGGCAAGCGGCGGAGGTGGGTGACGGCGACGGGGAGGTGGCAGTGAGTGGAGGCAGGTGACAATAGGGGCGGAGGTGGGTGGCGGGACGGTGGGTGGTGACGAGGCCAGGAGTGGGTGGTGGTTGATGGCGGAGGTGGGTGGCGACAGTGGGTGGTGGCGACTTTGGTGAGTTCTGGTTTTGTAAATGAAGTGTGAAAAGGGGGATGAAATGAAAAAAAAACACATGGGGATGGATGGAATGATTTTGAGAGAATGAAATGCCTTATGTGTAATATGTGATTCCATTCTCTCGACCAACCAAACACTCTTTTTTATTACCTCATAATTGTCCGTTGCATTCCACCTCTTATTCCAGCATACCAAATGCTACCTTACCGTTTGAAGCTTTGTCTCCAATTGTTCTCAGATCGTCGTTTCTATGATACATATTCCTATATCTAACATTTCCAATTGTATACAGCATTTATTTATTGTTAGTTCTTTTATCATTTTTACATTAAGTATTTAGTATTTGTTTATTATAAGTATATTGGATTTAAATAATCTGAACTTTCACATATTGGCTGATAACACTCTGAACTTTCAGTTTGGACAGCAGCACTCCCAACTTTCAACTTATTGGCCGATAACACTCCAAAACCAGTGCCACATCAGCTGCGACGTCAGTATTTGGGAGTGCCATTAGCCAATAATTTGAAAGTTGGGAGTGCTGCTGTCCAAACTGAAAGTTCAGAGTGTTATTGACCAATACGTGAAAGTTTAGATTATTTAAATCTAATATCCATTTATTATATATAACTTTTATATTATTTTTAGGGTTAAAACCTTTGTTACGAAATGTAATTAATAATGTGATTATTTTTATTGGCACTTCGATGTTAATTTTTTTTTCACGCGATCAATACTGTATGATTAGGATTTTTTAAATTTACGACGTACTTTTGCGCCGTTAAGTTTTGATGTTTAGAGGACACAACTACAACAAACCGAACACATGTAAATATTATTTTGGTTAGTATTACTACATTTTTTTGTTTTCTTTATCGTTTACCATAGTGTTTGATCCCGATCGAACTCTCACCGCATCCCCGTCGCAACGCCGTTTAAAGTAAAGCTAGCATAGTTTATATTAACAGTCCAATACACCATGTAAAGCTAGCACAGTTTATATTAACAGTTCAATACACCATGTAACAAATTGAATTCTCTTTTCGTATTTAACCTATTATAGTTAAAACTAATTTATAACTCTAGACATGTTCAGTTAACCTTGTTGTTTATCTTATTGTTTGTTTATTATTATTTTTGTTTAGATTAAAGCCTAAACGATCTAATAGTAATCAATTGAAATACCCGATAACAAATACATCCTCGCCAGCATCTCATACGACCCGCCGCGAAGCAGGGCTTAAATTCTAGTTATTAAACATTTAAAAATTAAGTTTAACATATTTCTTTTAGTAACAAAGATTAGGAAGGTGAATTAAAATATAACAGCACGATGCATGATAATATTAAAAATTAGAAAGAAACCTATTGGTCTATGTTTAGGTTATATTGATTTACGTGAGGGAAAAAAAACAAATTCAATATGATTATCTTTTTCGAATTGTACAGTAGAGATTCTTATTTCTAAAATATACAATCTCACTTTCCTAAAATTTAAAATTGTTAAAATAAAAAAAAAGTACATTGCCAAAATCGTCCCTAAGAAGATTTGCCCATGTTTGCCATTTTGGACCAAAACAACTTTTTTGTACCATATTGCCCTTCACTTTTGGGTTTTTTTGGCATTTTCATCCAAACGTCTACTTTTTTGGCAAAATCGTCCGTGAAATTTGGGATTTTTCGTCATTTTCATCCAAATATTTGACATAAAAAATAAAGCAAATTAGACATTGATAAGATCAGATACTGAATAATAACAATTCAACTGATATTGTAAGAAGTAATATAAACTGAAATTGAAATTGAAATAAATTGCAAGTAATATAAACTAAAATTGAAATTGATATGAAGAAGATGATCCGATTGGATCTTACAGACTCGACACGGGGTTGGTACAGGATGGTACGGGGTGTTTCGGGTTGGTACAGGATGGTTTGAGATTGAACGGGAATTTTGAAGTGATGAGAACCGAAGCATGATGACAACCCTAGTGTGTGGTCGGGGCAGTGTGAGAAAAGAGCAGTGTGAGAAAAGAGCCAGATCTCAACATATGCAGTGGTGAGAACGTCGAATGTGGATAAGAGCAGGGTTGTCACTCCCTACGTCAAGACCAGAGGAAGGACAAATAAAAATACCTCGCAAGTGGTAGAGACGTTACGCGGGTGTTGAGATGGAGGCGGGGAAAGAGGGAAAACAAGTACAAAGAAAGTTTCAAAATATTAAACTTTCATAACGTTTTTTTCCGTGAATGCATCAAACCATCGACAAGGTTACAAACATTGACGAGAAAAACGCTCTGGAAGTTTCTAAAACTAAGAAAACCGATACGAATTCAATAAAAATGATATTAATAAACTCAAATAATATAAATGTTTAATAATATTAGAAATCATGTCAAAATGGAGAGGATATAGGCAAGTAAAGTTAGTATCCTATTAGTTTTTAAGTGAACATCATCAATAATCAACCTAACCAGCATGGGAAGTCATATTGGGCCTATTTAAATGTATATCTGTATAGCAGCATATAGGTTACAAAATTTATGCTGCATATATTTAGTGTAATGACTTGAGGAACAAGTTATCCACTTGAAGCATGTATGTTTTTTTTTTGATAGGTGAACTTCACAACAGACGGTTAATTCACACCTCCTAGTCGCAGGCCCTTCACCCCACTCATTACCAAGGACTATGTTGTCTAAACCGGGTCCACGCCTTGGTCGAATGTGGCTTGGCTATCCCCGAGAAAATTTCCAGCCCCCTGCCACTTGACAGGAGTTGCACCCTCCAAAGAGTCGACCCTATTGTGAAAGCCAACTCTCTGGAGTAAATGCGCTGTAATAGAAAACTCGGGGTGGCTCCCGGGTTTCGAACTTGTGACCAAGCCTCTACCTGTTCATTGCCATGACTTGAAGCATGTATGTTAAGCTTTGAATTTAATGGGGTACAACATGATGAGATGTCAATACCAGCAACCTCCATGGCATTGCAGACCCATTCAGGAACATCACCCTCAGGAAACTACAAAATAAATAAATAAATAAAAATCATTAAAATTAATGTTTAGTATTTTGCTCCAAACTTTTTTTTTCTAATGATGATGATAAAGCTAGGTTTTGGAGATATCTTGCAGCAAATAGTTAGGTACTTAGGTTTTAGGTCGGATGGATCGAGTGAACTTTTCAGTTTTGCTGGTTATCAACTTTTTTTGTGAAAAGATAAGTTTTGTTTGTTTCTTGATCATTTCGCTCCATTGTTTAATCTAGGGGTGTTCATGATCTGCTTTGTCTGGTTTTGGGGAAATGACAAACTCCATCAGCCGACGGACTTGCCAGTTTTAGCGGTTTGATGGTCCAGTTTTTGTGGTTTGGCGGTTTGAACCAACTTTTATATTTGTTTTCTAAATCATTAGTATCTATTAAATATTTAGAATGATAAAGATAGTTCATGAAATAAAAGGTTTACTAGGTTCCAAGTTCTAAAACGCTGTTGCCTTGGCGTTTAAACCGCCAAAACCAAACCATAAGGCCGAAGCGGGCGACTTGCTTCGGTTTTAGCGGTTTGGTCCGTTTATGAACACCCCTACCATAATCTTTATTCCACGTGTCTCAATCTCCATTTCTCCTCACATATTAAAAAATCTAAGACACGTGGGACCCACATAATGAAATGTTAAATCAATTTTGGGAGGTGATTTGTATACTATAGTTACTTGACACCACATGATACAACATGGTGTGAGAAGTTATATAGTGGTGCATACATCACCTCATACCAATTTTGTATATAGACATAGACAAAATATCTAGGAAATGGTAAATATAACAAACACAAAGAACACGAGCTAAAAGTACACGTACCATTTTCGTTAAGAAGTCGCATAAAAATCTGTAGATGAAAACATGCAGACCGAAATCAATATCATCAATATATTGCAATAGAGTAAAGTACACAGATGGTCCTTGTGGTTTGCCAAAATTTTGGATTTGGTCCGTAGCTTTCCAAAAGTACACGGATGGTCTCTATGGTTTGCACTTTAAAACGCATTTAGTCCCCAACCAACAAATCTAAAGGTTTCAGCAGGTCCAAGTTAGCAACTAAATGCGTTACAAAGTGCAAACCACAGGGACCATCCATGTACTTTTGGAAAAGGTGGGACTAAACATGTTACAAAGTGCAAACCACAGGACCATCTGTGTATATTTGGAAAGCTAGGGACTAAATCCAAAATTTTGGTAAACCAGAAGGACCATCCATGTACTTTACTCATTGCAATAAATAAAGGGACAATTGTATAGTAAGTCAGAAGGGAAAATAAGGTTGCGGTTTTTTATACAGTGTCCCAAAATGAAAGATGTCGCAATTATCATGTGAAGGGACAATTGTATAATAAGTCAGAAGGCAAACATACTTTGGAAATGTTCCTTCGATTATTGATGAATGAAGATTTCTGCTAAGCTGCAAATTTAATATAAATTAATGTTCAAATCGGGTAAGAAAATGATGAAGTTTAAGAAAAATACATAAACCGTTAGAAGTTATTACCTGCATCATGTAGTATAAATTGTGATAAGATAAAAGTTGAGAACCCATAGCATCTTTTGTAACAAGGCAGTGAAGATAAGCCCTTGTGTAGTTTTTGCAAACCTACATTATACGCATCAAAAGAAATATAAAAATGCAAGTATATGTATCATAGTTATTAAAAGCGAGCGCTTTTTGGCGCCCAGGCGAGTTTTTTGGGGCGAGCGCTTTTTGCGCCTTTGACTAAAAACCAAAGATATGATCAGAAGCATACCATACACTCGCATGTTGAGTCAATCGGCCGGGTATCATCAGCCATTGACTGGTGTTTAAGTCTTAAAACCCCCTGAAATCAAGAAGTTCATATGTGCTCAAAATCAAAATATTTATGGGCTCAAACACTAATGAAGTTTCAATAGCAAAAATATTTTATTTTATATAAAAAATGTACAATTGATATAATATTTATAAATTATACCTCTGGCACAAGAGCAGTACCAAATCGAGCAGTACGTGTAGGATATACACAGTCGTACATGTCGGCACCCAAAGCACTGCAAACTACAATATCAAGTGGATAGCCAACACCCTGAGAAATACAGTTACGTCATAATCTTAGGAGGTAGAAAAGATGAAAAATACTAAAATACCCTCACAAGATTACACTCCTAAAAGATGGATAAGTTAATTGATAAAGTACCATAACATAACGGGGTTTGCTTTCAGGAAGTGAAGCAGTGCATTGCGCAACAACACGCCAAAATGAATCTTTATCTTCACCGCCAGCAAGGCCACCAATTGCATAGCTGTGTCACAAGCAGACTTTGTGCTTAACATTTAATCAAAAGCATAAAAATGGAGTTGACGTAACATAATGTTAACTTTGTGTTCAAAAAAGACATTGTTTCATAGTAATATAACGTTTCTTGAATAAAACAAATTGAGAAATGAATTGAAACTTAAAGGTACACTTTAAATCCTGAGATTTACGCAAGATGTGTACATACCCAGGCAAATTTCTCTCCACCAAACCTTGAACACATATATCCCTGTAATAAAAAGGTGAAAAATATGATCCATATATTAGTATGGTTGATAATTATATAAAGAGTTAGTTACGTTTTTCGTCCCTGTGGTTTGTTGAAAATAACCATTACAACCCATTAGTTTAAAAACTGCCAAAACAGTACAAGTACTTTCACTTTTGTAACAATTACGGTCCACCTCCATTAACCCCATCCATTTATTCTGTTAGTTTTATGTGAAGAAGATGGTCGGCCCCTTTTAATAAGCTTTTAATATGAGAGGCGTTGTGGTCATTTTACATAAAACAACATAAATAGATGACTGCAATTGTTACACGAGTTAAAGTACTGGTACTGTTTTTAGCAATTTTTAAACTAATGGACTGTAATAGTTATTTTCAGCAAACCACATGGACAAAAAAAGTAATTAACTCTTATATAAATGAAGATAGACTGCATTATAAATCGAATTATTAGTCATTACCTTAAGACTGGATCTAAACCACCTTGTACAATTCCAAATAAATTCTGCTCCTTTGGTCTCTTATGAGCTGCATATCCACATTTATTAAGATGACGATAACAGATATACGTGTTTTTATCATTAAAATCCCAACCTGCCTGCACAAGTCTTGATATGTTCTTTTGGTGTGTTTACAACTAGCTTACATAAGTAATGAGGCTATTACTAATTGGTATTTTGTGAAATATCTCTGTCAGTCTGCTGAAAAAAAATAGCTTTTTCAAAATCTGTATCTGCTATGCATCTGTCTATCCAACGCAAAGGGCGATACATAGCTTCTTCAATACGAGGACCTGTAATTGTGGTTTTCACCACATCATCAAGAGCCATAATAATGTCTGCTCCAATTCTGTTCTACAAGAGACGGATATACAGTTAATGCATAGTTAAAGATCAAGTTCTAGTTTGAGAAAGCAAATACATCAATTCTGAACGTAGAAACTAAATCAACACATGAAGCCCTAAACATATTACAGCATCTATAAAAATACAAAAACACAACAAATTCATGGCTTTGATGAATTTCACTTGAGCAAAATAATTATGAGCTATATGATTTTATTGTATTATATTATTATTATTATTATTATTATTATTATTATTATTATTATTATTATTATTATTATTATTTTAATTAAAGGCCCAACTGGCACCAGCTACTACATACTTGGATTTGGATTGATTCTTCAGGTGTTAGGAGCATTGGCTTTCCGTCTACTGGCGACTGCAGAAAAAATATCAACTATTAGTTACAAATAATGACTAATATAAAGTAGGAAATGAAAACAGCAAAGAATGTAAGAATAATTAACAAAATTTTCAGAATGTGGTGTGTTTTTTCTTAGAGAAAAAGAAAAGAACCTGAAACGTGACACCTTCTTCCGTGGTATCAGCTAAATGCAATAATGAGACCTGAAAGTGTTTTCAGACTTAAGTTCGGTTACAAACCTCCAACCATTTAAAAGAATAAAAGATGCATCGGGAAATGATTACTCTTCAAACAGCCAAAATTATTATGTTCCATTATAAGTATGAATGTATGGTGAAAAATTGTTGTAACACATGATTTTTCTATAAAGACATTATTAAATAGCTCTATATTAAAAACAGAAAGTTGTGAAAAATTACCATCTGAAAACCACCAGAATCAGTGAGAAGCGCCCTAGGCCAGTTCATAAATTTGTGAAGACCACCTAATTCATCTATAAGCTCAGAAGTCGGACGGAGTGCTAAATGATATGTATTTCCGAGTATAATTTGGCATCCAATATCCTCAAGTTGGTTGGTGGTCAAACCTTTTATTGTCCCTGTAGCCGTAAAAACGTACTTTTGTTACAAATGATATATAAGATATGAACATGCAGTGTTTGTGTGTCTATGTGGCAGATTAATGATGCTCAGAATAGGAAACAATATCACCTGAACTGTAAGTCAAATTTATGACCTTGTGTTCCAACGGGCATAAATAGAGGTGTCTCACAAACAAAGTGAGGGAGAGTTAGCCGGGCTGCACAAGCACGATTGAACCTCCCAAGAATCTAGCAAGAAAAAACAAAAACATGTCCTTTTAGTTAAAATATTCCAACTGTAAAGTTATAACTGGCAAAAATACATGTGAAGTTTATAATTTGTTATGCAACCAAATAATCATTTGTTATCTTACATAAAAGTACAACCACCCTCATTCTGTGGTATTTTACAATACCTGGCATGTGGTCTCTCCACCCTTCACAACCATAATGAACAAAAGGGTAGAATTGCATCTATCTTTTCATTCTATTTGGCAACAATCCAAAAATTTTTTGGCCCATAACATCAGATTCTGATTTAACATCCTCGTGTCACAACGATGCCACAAAACTAAAATGTTTTCTGTAAAATGTACTCATTTTTCTTCAACAACAACAACCGTACCCAGTACAATCCCACCCATAGCCAGGCTATTGGTAGGGTCTTGGGAGGGTGGGATGTAGGCAAGCCGTACCTCTATCCCAGGGAATAAAGAAACCGCTTCCAGTTAGACCCCCAACTCCAAATCCATATTACGACAATCGTTTTTCTCCAAAATGTGTCAAATTTATACACATGGTTTAATCCATTCAGGGCTTGAAATAGGCTCATTCATTTAACCATATGTTAACTAAGCAGACTAAGTCAAATCTCGTTCACTTTTCGACTTTTTTAACGATATAAATCAAGCTACGGAAAGTTTTCAAAAATGCAAAAACTTTGCTCCGATACCTGATTTTTTATCATCATATAATTACTTCCGATATAACAAAACTAATAAAAACAAATAACATCTCTTAATATAAACAAATAAACCTCATTAATTGATTTACATTGGTATCAATTACACACCACCAATCACTTTCCCTAACCTCATTAACACATAAACATCAAAGTTTAATGTCACAGCTCTAAATTCAATTAGATTCAATGAATCTGAAATCCAAATTCATACCTCAAAACGAAGAGCCATGGTGCAAGTGTGTATCCTCTTGAAACAAATGATATTGCAAACTGAAAAACAGAAACAAAAAGCAATATGTCAGAATGCATGCTATGTATGTAGATTGTATAAAACTGATCGGAGATGATAAAGGCGGACTGACTGGCGGTGAACGGAGGCTGCTTTCGGCGCGAAAGATAAGGGGTCAATGCCGGATGAACAACAGAGAAGGAGGCGCCGGCAAATTAAAAATAAGTCGTTTATATAGTTGGTCAAACAAAACAAACTAGGGGTGTAAAGTTTGATTTAACTAAAAAGCGTATCAACTCTTGTCCTAATACACAATGGATTTAATATTTAACATATTCTTTTAACTATCATCTTGTTATTTAATGTCCTCTAGGCTTTGGCCGAGTGGTCAACAAGAATTATCTCTTTTGAGGAGATCAAGGTTCAATTATTAGAATATGTAATTTAATGTAGTATTATTTTTTAATTGGTGACTTTCATTTTGAGTGACCTAAAGTCACACCGCCTAAACGACAGCCTTAGCCAAGATCTGCCCAGACTACGTTGTCTTAACCAGGCTCGCACTAGGTTTTAGCCATTAAAAAAATCATATTGTGATTTGACTAACCATTTTATTAAAAAATATTTGTATTAAATATTTTGTGATTATCTATTTCTTTTATGACTTGTACCAGGTTTGTTTTGGTATAATTTGGATCACAGATTGAGATATGATTTTCTTGAATGTCTACTTCCTTTACTGGCTTAATTGAGAATCAAAAACTGAATAAAAAAATAAAAATTTTCATTGCCTGATAATCGGCTAACTCGGTTACAATATGTTAATTCGGTTTTAAGTGAAACCATACTCGAATTCATATTCGGTTATTTGGTTCGATTAGTCACTTCTTCAAATTTGGTTCGGTTTCTGGTTATGATCGAAAAAAATAAAAACTGGGTTAGTCGAACAGATAAACACCTTTAACCGAACCACCACTTAACACCTCCCACACCCACACCATTTATCATTGTCAGCACCCACACCATTTGTCACCATTACCCCTACACCACCTACCATCGTCACCACCCACCCCCACCCCCACACCACCTGCCACCGCCACCACCAACCCCCACCCAGAGCGTCTATCACCGTCACCACCCACCCCCACACCACTTGCCAATGCCACCACACCACCTGCCACCGCCACCACCCACACCATCTACCACCTCACCACCCACTGCCACCCACACCATCTGTCACCATCACTACCCACCCCACACCACCTGCCACCGCCACAACCCACCCGAAACCACCGTGTGTCGCACACTCTCCACCTTCACTGATGCAATCACCTATCACTACCATTCCCATCAACTTCCACTACCACATCCACCAACGTACCTTCGCCACTAAAAACCTTAGCCGCACCACCACCATACCACTCCCACACAACGGAACACCAGTTCACCTTCCCAGTTGTCGTCTCCATTACCATTGCACTTAGCCACCCTCTCCATCCTACACCATAACAACCACCGTACCTTCGCCATAAGTTTGAAATTAAGGTTTTATTTGTTGTTTGTGATTGAGTGAAAGAAAATGAGTGAGTGCAATTTGTAGTTTACTAATAACCGAATGATTTTTGGGGTGGTTGCAGGTAGGGCGGTACTTGTAGGTTAGAGAGAGAAAAAGAGAATGAGAAAGAACAGAGGGTATTTAACTATATAACTATTTCTAAGCCTTTTGTTTTAAAGTACTTTTTAGTTAAATGGTGAGGTATTTAAGTTATTTGCATAATTAGTCCCTAAAAAGGTGAAATGACAAAAATGCCCTTATGTGCAAGTCATATGACCAAATTTAACAAAACAAATAAATAACTGGGTTTAACGCCAAAGGATAAATTTGTAGCATTTAAAACATTATATATTCATCTGAAAAGTACTTCAGAATACAAAGAAATTCGGAACAGGCAAAGAAATTCAGAATACAAATTCGGACATAACATATTTGACTAATAAACTCTACCACCACAAACTCGATCAAATAAGTTCTATCTCCACAAACTCTATCAAATAAGTTCTATCTCCACAAACTCTATCAATTAAGCTCTATCTCCACAAAATCAATCAATTAAGTTCTATCTCCACAAACTCTATCAATTAAGTTCTATCTCCACAAACTCTATCAATTAAGTTCTATCTCCACAAACTCTTCAAAGAAGTTCTATCTCCATAAACTCTATCAATTAAGTTCTATCTTCACAAACTCTATCAATTAAGTTCTATCTTGTAACATCCGTCAAAAACGGATTTACCAAACCCGCTCCGTTTATCAACCGAACAGTCAGTTAAAATTTTCGTTGCGAATTAAATAACCAAAATAATTTTAAACGAAACGTAATCAATTATTATGCGGGGATATATAATTAGTATTTGAAAAACTGTCAAAAATAACAAAATAAAAATGTTTTACTTATGCCGGGTTTCGAACTCGGGTCCGTACCGGTTCAAACAAACACTTATCACTCAGCCGATCAACCGCTCCGCCACTTTGATTTTCTGTTAAAAAAAGAATCAATTAATTCAAATATTCAAGTTCGGAAGTCAAAATTCAGTAAATTGCGCCCAAAATAGCAGTCGTCGGAAATCCCGACGACTTCGCCGTTATTATACGTTTCCGCTCAAATTAACGAAGACTTAACTCTCACAACGGTTATAACCGACGTCTGAACCCGCGACATCAGCCATAACCACCGGAGAACGGCTGACTTCGAATTGAGACCAAATTCAGACCCCATACATCTCGATACTACCCTATAAATTCACCCACAACTCACCAGAAATCTTTCACACTCAAATCGCACCCTTTCTCGGCGAAAACTCACTCGCCGGAAATATTTTATACGTCGCCGGAAAACCGTATCATTAATCTCTGAGCTTTACTGAACCCACCTAAACTTTTACCGAAGTCACCCACACCCTTTGTAAGCTTTCGGAAGACTCTCTGCTGCAAGACACTCATCGCCGGAAAGAGATTGTTGTCGCCGGAGTTTTGCCGGAAAACAGAGGAAAACCAGTCGGTACTTTTCACGCCTAAATTCCTTTCTTTTTACTTTTATCTCGTCTGTAATTGATCATTAAACGCTAAAGAAACCTGAATCAACACTTCGAATCAGTCAGTCGTCACTTCCGGTGAAAACCAGTGAAGAAGACGAAGTTTCGGTAATGGTTAAGTATAATTAAAATCAAGTTATTTACCGGGTTAGACACACAGTCCAGCGGTGGACTGTGTGCACTTTGAACGCTAAGGTCTCGAGTTCGAGTATTGTCCCTCACACGCTGCCTTAATAAAAATTCCTTTTTCCGCAAAACTGAGCCGGATTGTTTTAGATATATGTTAAGTTTATTGATAACCGAGTTTATAACCAAGTGAGACACACAGTCCAGCGGTGGACTGTGTGTACGCTAACCCACAGGTCCCGGGTTCGAGACCTGTGGAGCGCACCGGTTCGCTGGATTTAATTCGTTTTTAAAATAAAGGATTCTGTTTAAAATCTAATTAATATATATATATAATTAAAATCGGATATATGACGGGTTAGACACGTAGCTCAGTTGGTAGAGCTGCGTGCACGCGTACGGGAGGTCTCGGGTTCGAGCCTCACCCAGCGCACAACAACATGCCTTCGAACCGGTCAACAGTCAGTCAAAGTCAACGGTCAAAGTCAACTGTAGCAAAAATCAAATATTTTTTTATTATTTTTATTTAATTATTTTAATTAAAAATCAATTAAAAATACTTAAAAATAACATTTTTAAGGTTAGAAAATAGCCTCAAACTCACAAAAAAAACACCCAACAATCCTACTAAAATAGATTAATAAAATCCGTTTGCTTACCGAACTAAAATGCTATTTATCTAGGTTAGTTTCACTCGTGGTTAAAACCATTTCGCGTGCAATCAACCTCATCAACCGAACGCACCCAATGTGAGTGAATTCTTACAAATTCCCCTTTTTATTCATGTTTTGGGGTATATCATGTGTCGCTTAAACTAATTCTCTTATGCAAATTCGTGCTATACCATTATATGATTTAAATTAGAATGTAACTTTTTGGTTGTGATGTGTTACATATTGTCAAAGTTGTATGCAAATTATTTAGGCCCATCAGTTCCTCGTGGGAGAGGAGTTGAACAACGCGTGCCTTAAAACTCATTCATTAGGCCCATCAGTTCGTAGAACAACGCGTGCCTCTAAACTCATTCATTAGGCCCATCAGTTCGTAAGAACAACGCGTGCCTCAAAACTCATTCATTAGGCCCATCAGTTCCTCGTGGGAGACGAGTCGAACATCGCGTGCCTCAAAACAATCATTTGGTGTATGTGTGTGAAATTTTCAATATTGTTAGTTGTGTGAATAAATTTACATCTACATTTACTCATATGTGGTTATGCACATTATTTATAATCAATTGGATAAACTTGTTCAAATGTTTTTCCATAGGATTCACTCGCCAACTTTATGTTGATCCAAAAAACCCTTTTACACATGATACAGGTGAACAGGTTGAAGCAAGGAAAACATAGGAAATGCCTTAGAAGAGAACCAAGAAGCTTAGATTGATAGTCAGAACATGTTGTATCAATTATTGTAATTTTCCATTAAATTGTATTAATGAATATGAAACATATAATAAATGTCATGAGCTTTGATGATAACCCAATCATGCCCCGATCACCTTTTCCGCTGCGGGTCGGGGTGTGACAGATTGGTATCAGAGCCATGACTATAGGGATATAGGATAGGTTATTAGACCCTTAGAGCCTATACTATAGTCTGCCTAAATTTTAATTGATTAGGTGGTTACATACAAATTTGTGATATTTATTTGTTTCATATTACAGTCAAACATACATGCTTATATACATATTCGTTATACATATATCAATGTTCATATATTCAATTCATTTTCATACTCTCATTATTCAAGGATTTTGTTGCAATTTTCAAATCCCATCAAAGTAAGTTCTGCGACGGGCATGTAGTAACCGGAAGGGTACAAGTACCGGTAGTCGAGACGTCCTGTCTAGGTTGGCATTCGTATAAATCCAAAATAACGGACCAGTTTGCCTACCTGGGGACTAACGATGAGAGTACGACGGACCTATTAGGCCAAAGCATGCTACACCAAACGTCGTTCGAACTAACCTCACTTTGAGATGTCACCGTGTCCATGCCTGGGCACATTCCGAGTATCATACGTTACATATTTCTCGATTTTCTCCGGGTTTTAGTGTACGTAACCAGGATAACACATGCGAACCATATGAAAAACCCGGTAATCATGGGGGCCCACGTGATTACGAAGGTGAAGTATGGCGGCATGCAAGGCCCAATTACGAGCAAAGCCCAAGACATCCTATGGATGTAGTAGATTTATTTTTCTATATTTATTTTATGAACGTTCATTCCCAAACACGACCCACGATTCCAAAGGCATCCAACTCATACTCTTGATATGTATTCCTTGTAGATGTCTTCTAGCCTCGCTCGTAGGAAAATGAGAGCAGGAAAAGCCCGTGAACGCATGGCTGCCCAAATCGCTCAGCAAATGGCGACCGTAATACCCAACATCGTAGTTCAAGTTCAACATGCCCTTACCGCTAACTCCGTTAACCTAACCCAACAAGAAGATCAAAACACTATCAATCCTTCAGTCACTAAATGCACCTACAAACATTTCAAATCCTGCGATCCTCCAAAATACGAAGGTACTGAAGGTGTCACCGCTCTCCTCCACTTGTTCGAAGAAATGGAGAACACTTTTCTAAATTGCAATTGCCCCGATGATCGCAAAGTGCGTTATGCCACCGGTCGTTTACTTGGAACAGCACTCACATGGTGGAATACAGAGAAGACCAAACGAGGTGTTGAAGAAACTATGACCTTGACTTGGAAGAGTTGAAGGGAATCATGACAAGACGGTTTTGCCCAAGAAGTGAAATCAAGAAATTGGAGGATGAGTTCCATGCTTTGAAACAAAAGGAAGGCGACCACACCACATACAACAAGAGATTCCTTGAGTTAAATCAAATGGTTCCCAATTTGTTTACTCCCCTCTACCGTTTGATCGAGCACTACATTCGTGGTCTTCCATCAAAGATTCAAGACTCTGTAATAAGTACCTCTCCTGCAACTTTGGAAGCAGCAATGGAGCTAGCAACCGCGCTCACCGAGAACCGAATCCGGAACCAAGATTTCAAAGAGGAGAAGAAGAAGGATAAAGCATCAACCGAAACCTCAAACTCCACCCGAACCGAATCCTCTACACCTCCTATTTTTAAGAGAAAACGAGATGGGCAAATTTTCGCCGTCACCCAACGCAACCAACCAGCTTCACAAGGTGTACCTCCTCAAACTATCCCAAACGCTCAAGTAGCACCCAACTCAACTTACCCAAATAAGAAACCTTACATTGGACCTCACCCTCAATGCAACACCTGTTTCTATCACCATCCATCTACTTCACCCTGTCGACTATGTGCGAATTGTGGACGCTACGGTCATTTGAGCAAAGTTTGCCGCACCTCTCAAAACCAAACCTCAACCCCTATTCAACCCATGATCCAAACATATCAACAACCTCAATACCCCATGTAATATGTTCGAGCTTGTTTCAATTGTGGCGACCCTACCCATTTTAGAAACACGTGCCCTCGTTTGGTTAACATCATAAACGCCCAAGCTCAAGCAAACCCAGTTAACCAAGCAAACCAAGCAAACCCAGCTCCACCGCCAGCAAGAGGAAGAGTTTATAACATCAACGCCAATCCTGTTGAAGATCTTAACGGTCCAAACCAACCACTTAACTAGCCTTCTCTCACCAAGAATCAAGATTCAACTCCAATCACTTAGTTTTTTTTTATGTTTTTCTTTATGTTATCTCAATTTTCACGTATCTCAATTGGAATTTTATCCAAGAATTTTAATGCAAATTACTAGTTCAGTTTGTTTTATACTCATTGACTTAATATTCATATCATCATACTTCACGACATATCTCAGTTTCATCATTTAAAGAAGTTGAGTTGTGTCTCACTTCTACATAGACTAACCTCTCCATCATATTAAACGAGAGAGGTATTGTCAAACACGGATACTATTAGAATTAAGACTCAAGCGCTGGTTGTTGTGTTTGTTTATGTTGTAGAGTCGCATAGAACTAATCATAACTGGCGGATAAAGTCAATGAGAATTTGACAAGAATATGGTGGATACGCCGCTGGTACTTCCTATATATAAGTATTCTTGTCAAATGATCGGAGGCATTATCAGGCAGTTATGAGAGGTTCCATGCATAGGTTGTTTGTGTGATTAAGTTATTCATTTTCAGTACATGCAATAAGCTCGGCTCGTTTGATTGAGCCTTGAGCACACAGACAATTTCATTTTCAGTACATTCAATACGTTCGGCTCCGTTTGATTGAGCCTTGAGAGCACAGACATTTCAATTTCAGTACATACAATACGATCGGCTCCGTTTGATTGAGCCTTGATCGCACAGATATATTTCATTTCAGTATTTTTATGTTTGATGTATTGGTTGTAGAGTTATAGGACTAATCATAATTCACTGATAAAACCAATGAAAATTTGACAAGAATATGGTGGATACGCCGCTGGTACTTCCTATATATAAGTATTCTTGCCAAAGGATCAGAGGCGTTATCAGGCGGTTATGAGAAGTTCCATGTAGGATTTAGTATTGCCTTGGTTGAAATCTGTGTTACATTTATATCATCCCGCTATTTAAAGAAATTGGATTGTGTTCCATTTCTACATAAACTAACCTCTCCATCATAACAAACGAGAGAGGAACCATCACCATTCAAACATATATGCTATCAGAATGTGGATTCAATTATTAGTTGTTGTGTTTGTTTGTGTAGATTGTAGAATTTCTGCCTTAGGATATAACCCTAAGCATATTCAAACTTTTATGCATGAAATCAAATTTAGCAAATCAATCTTGCTTATCAATACTTTTACAGTAGGCAACAAAAAGCGATTCCTGTATTAGGATACTTAACCTTTACAAGGAACGTTACCGCCTCAAACAAAAACG
Organism: Scalesia atractyloides; assembly: GCA_947069175.1. Classification (NCBI taxonomy): domain Eukaryota; kingdom Viridiplantae; phylum Streptophyta; class Magnoliopsida; order Asterales; family Asteraceae; genus Scalesia; species Scalesia atractyloides. The sequence goes on from CAMTDV010001634.1 coordinate 36,643,577, forward strand.
TAAACCCTTATTTCTTCTAAGTATGTAACTGTCAAACTAAACACCATAATTCTTTTAGTCAAATATATCACTATTTAAATTTCGGGACGAAATTTCTAAAAAGCAGGGGATACTGTAACATCCGTCAAAAACGGATTTACCAAACCCGCTCCGTTTATCAACCGAATAGTCAGTTAAAATTTTCGTTGCGAATTAAATAACCAAAATAATTTTAAACGATACGTAATCAATTATTATGCGGGGATATATAATTAGTATTTGAAAAACAGTCAAAAATAACAAAATAAAAATGTTTTACTCATGCCGGGTTTCGAACTCGGGTCCGTACCGGTTCAAACAAACACTTACCACTCAGCCGATCAACCGCTCCGCCACTTTGATTTTCTGTTAATAAAAAGAATCAATTAATTCAAATTTTCAAGTTCGGAAGTCAAAATTCAGTAAATTGCGCCCAAAATAGCAGTCGTCGGAAATCCCGACGACTTCGCCGTTATTATACGTTTCCGCTCAAATTAACCGAAGACTTAACTCCCACAACGGTTATAACCGACGTCTGAACCCGCGACATCAGCCATAACCACCGGAGAACGGCTGACTTCGAATTGAGACCAAATTCAGACCCCATACATCTCGATACTACCCTATAAATTCACCCACAACTCACCAGAAATCTTTCACACTCAAATCGCACCCTTTCTCGGCGAAAACTCACTCGCCGGAAATATTTTATACGTCGCCGGAAAACCGTATCATTAATCTCTGAGCTTTACTGAACCCCCTAAACTTTTACCGAAGTCACCCACACCCTTTGTAAGCTTTCGGAAGACTCTCTGCTGCAAGACACTCATCGCCGGAAAGAGATTGCTGTCGCCGGAGTTCTGCCGGAAAACAGAGGAAAACCAGTCGGTACTTTTCACGCCTAAATTCCTTTCTTTTTACTTTTATCTCGTCTGTAATTGATCATTAAACGCTAAAGAAACCTGAATCAACACTTCGAATCAGTCAGTCGTCACTTCCGATGAAAACCAGTGAAGAAGACGAAGTTTCGGTAATGGTTAAGTATAATTAAAATCAAGTTATTTACCGGGTTAGACACACAGTCCAGCGGTGGACTGTGTGCACTTTGAACGCTAAGGTCTCGAGTTCGAGTATTGTCCCTCACACGCTGCCTTAATAAAAATTCCTTTTTCCGCAAAACTGAGCCGGATTGTTTTAGATATATGTTAAGTTTATTGATAACCGAGTTTATAACCAAGTGAGACACACAGTCCAGCGGTGGACTGTGTGTACGCTAACCCACAGGTCCCGGGTTCGAGACCTGTGAAGCGCACCGGTTCGCTGGATTTAATTCGTTTTTAAAATAAAGGATTCTGTTTAAAATCTAATTAATATATATATATAATTAAAATCGGATATATGACGGGTTAGACACGTAGCTCAGTTGGTAGAGCTGCGTGCACGCGTACGGGAGGTCTCGGGTTCGAGCCTCACCCAGCGCACAACAACATGCCTTCGAACCGGTCAACAGTCAAAGTCAACGGTAGCAAAAATCAAATATTTTTTTATTATTTTTATTTAATTATTTTAATTAAAAATCAATTAAAAATACTTAAAAATAACATTTTCAAGGTTAGAAAATAGCCTCAAACTCACAAAAAAAACACCCAACAATCCTACTAAAATAGATTAATAAAATCCGTTTGCTTACCGAACTAAAATGCTATTTATCTAGGTTAATTTCACTCGTGGTTAAAACCATTTCGCGTGCAATCAACCTCATCAACCGAACGCACCCAATGTGAGTGAATTCTTACAAATTCCCCTTTTTATTCATGTTTTGGGGTGTATCATGTGTCGCTTAAACTAATTCTCTTATGCAAATTCGTGCTATACATTATATGATTTAAATTAGAATGTAACTTTTTGGTTGTGATGTGTTACATATTGTCAAAGTTGTATGCAAATTATTTAGGCCCATCAGTTCCTCGTGGGAGAGGAGTTGAACAACGCGTGCCTTAAAACTCATTCATTAGGCCCATCAGTTCGTAGAACAACGCGTGCCTCTAAACTCATTCATTAGGCCCATCAGTTCGTAAGAACAACGCGTGCCTCAAAACTCATTCATTAGGCCCATCAGTTCCTCGTGGGAGACGAGTCGAACATCGCGTGCCTCAAAACAATCATTTGGTGTATGTGTGTGAAATTTTCAATATTGTTAGTTGTGTGAATAAATTTACATCTACATTTACTCATATGTGGTTATGCACATTATTTATAATCAATTGGATAAACTTGTTCAAATGTTTTTCCATAGGATTCACTCGCCAACTTTATGTTGATCCAAAAAACCCTTTTACACATGATACAGGTGAACAGGTTGAAGCAAGGAAAACATAGGAAATGCCTTAGAAGAGAACCAAGAAGCTTAGATTGATAGTCAGAACATGTTGTATCAATTATTGTAAATTTCCATTAAATTGTATTAATGAATATGAAACATATAATAAATGTCATGAGCTTTGATGATAACCCAATCATGCCCCGATCACCTTTTCCGCTGCGGGTCGGGGTGTGACATATCTCCACAAACCCTATTAAAAACTTAAATTCGGATAAGGAAGGAGATCAACAAATTTGGACTTCAAAGGAAACTCACAAATCCTTACAAATTCGGACAAGGAGGAATGAACAAATTCGGACTCCACACAAATCCTTACAAGGATTGAACAAATTCGGACTTGGATGATTTGAACAAACTCGAACAGGAACCTTGAACAAAATTGGTAAAGGAATTTAAGACTAACAAATTCAGACAAAGATCCAGTAATCTTCTTCCAAATTTGTTTCCCATGCGTGACTTCACACAAGGTCATAAACAAACTCGAAAGATACAGATTCGAAAGGAATAAACAAATTCGGACTCTTGAACAACTTTCATAAACACGGACAAGGTAATTTCAGATCAAACCTCAGATCTGCATCAACTTGGAAAACAAGAAAACCAGCTGAGACGACGAGCAACTTCATTTTCTTCAAGTTTTCTGTAGAATTCTCACGTCTTCAAGATGTTAAGCGGAAACAAACATCAAATCAAGAATCTTCGTTGGCCAAAATTGATAAAGCACAGTTACCCAGCAAGAGCTGCACTTACAGAATCCTCCTTAACTGTTGCTATCAGTTCTGTCTGGCATCAATAATCTTCAGTCACCGGATACTGCACTTACAATAAACTATAAAATACAAATAGTTAAATATATTAACATAATATGTTTAAAATACTAAAATAAACATTCATAGTAACTAAAACACACACACATGCGATCTATTTTTATTGTGACTAGATATAACATAATTTATCAAATAACAGAACTAGCCCTTCAAACTTATGAATGTTTTACTTTTATTTTGTAACACCTAATATTTCGTAACTAATATTAGTTCACTTTTAGGTGTTCAAGTTTCGTGAAGAGTTGATGGAATGGGTTAGAAACACCGGACGTAGTCTTGGTTATGCTATTGTTGTGATATCCCACATCGGTTGTGAAGGGGAACAAAGGCTTCCTTATATGGGGCCAGATACCTTCACCATCATGACGCATTTTAAAACCGTGAGGCGCAAACGCTGAGGGCGTGCTGGCTGCCAAAGCGGACAATATCATGGTGCAGTTACGTTGGGCTGTTACTGTAACACCTCGAAAATTTTGCATCTAATTATATCAAGACACGTGTCCATACTCTCGAATGCGCCACGTGATGGACGAGAAGGACTAGAGTTGCCGTTATGTCATTATTATAACATCTGATCGACAACTATGAAGTAGAGGGACCATATATGTCAACATGTCATTTATTTGGCCTCTGAGTGACTCTTACGGACCATAACCATATGTGGTTACGGACCGTAAGCCAAGGGAAATGATTGTTTCAGAAAGGAGGTTATGGACCGCAAGGGTTATCCCATACGGTTCGTAACCAGTTTGAAAACAGTGGGCGCCAGAGGTCCTTACGGACCGTAAGCACTACGCCATACAGTCCGTAAGGGACTACCAGAGGCAGATTCCTTGGCAGCTTGCAATGTTGCCACCTCTCTGAGGCTGCTTCTTACACATCCCTAGCCACTTGGAGACCTCTTGGAGCACCTCTAACACCTGGCAACAATTCCATACTCCTCCCTTGGCTATAAATAACATCCACCTTGAGCCATTTTCCTTGCTCGTCTTCATCTTTCTCCTCTACTACTCTAAGTGGAAGTTCCTGAGCTAAGGGGCATTCCAACTGAGTTCTAGTCTTTCTTTGGATCACTTGTAAGTGTTGCATCTCTACTCTTTTCATTTTGTTAGGCTTTAAAGCCAAAAGTCAAGCGTTATCGTAATAACGCTTTGACTTTCGGCTAAGACCATTATGGTCCAGCCATTGTTCGAATCGAACATGACTAAGTGATCGTAATTAGGTAGTTGTTAGTCCCTTAAAAGGGCACCTCGTAAAGATCACGTTTACTAGACCTATTGACGGGTCAAGTTAAAGCATCAAAACTCAACGGGTCAAATTTTTATAAAACTCATAATCTGAGTTTATTCATGTTATAAAAAAATGTTTTGACACTTAAATAACTTGGTAATAAATAATAAACATGTGTAAAAATGTTCAGTCCGTCAATCTCAGTCTTATTGTCGGTTCGCAACGAAAGTCACGAAGTTTGACTTCTGCTTTGACTTTCGATTATGAATCGAATTAGCACCTTCAGCTACTGCCTTTAAGTTGCATTATGATCCCAAAATTGGTAATAAATAACATAACATGTGTAAACATGTTCGGCCCGTCAATCTCAGTCTTAGTGTCGGTTCGCAACCGAAAGTCACGTAGTTTGACTTTTGCTTTAACTTTCGATTATGAATCGAATTAGCACCTTTAGATACTGCCTTTAAGTGCATTATGATCCCAAAATAATGTAGTATAACCCCTAAGGTTATACTACAAGATCATAATCAGAATCTGAGTTTATACATTAAGTTCTTCATTATGCCATACTTTGACCATTTTGCCCTTTTTGTTAAATATGACGTTTTAATCAATAAAGAACATGAAAATGAATTACCTACTGATATTTAGCTTAATTAACATATCATGATATTACTATTCTAATCATAAACTAAGTTTTGTCAAATATCACAAACAATGCTTCTAAAGGACTAAAATACCCTTATGGTGTCTAATTCAGTTTCTAAACATAATTTTCATATCAAACATAAAACCTACTGATATTATATCATAATTATAACAATTTTCACAATGTTTATGATCATAACATCATATTATATACAAATTCCTTTTAAACATCGCATAATGACCGAAACGCCCTTATGAGGCATGGTTTCATTTTAAATCCTTAACGGCATGTAAGTTGGTATCCTACTGATATTACAAATTATTTAAAGTATATTGGCATGTAGAAATTGTTCATGACTCATCCGTTACCCGGTATTGCGATTTAATCGTTTGGTTAAGCTTATATAGACTTTTACGTAAAGTTTACCGAAACGGGTCAAACCTTATCATTTTTATCTCAAATCCCAGAATGTAAATAGTTTACCCATATTATACAAGTCTTAGTACTTTTCAAGTTTAAACTGCATTCTATTCCGGTCACCGCTTAATCTAGCGCATCATACTGGTTTCATTTATTTAAGTTAGCCGGTCTAAGTCAATGACTTGAATAATAATTGGTTAATAATACCATTCACTCCAGACTAGAGACTTCCGGTAGATTGCATCCGAGCTAGTTATTTTGTATACGGCTGTGCTTATCTTATTTTCTTGATTTAATAGATTTTGTTAAGCCAGGTACATACTCTTAACATATTTTCCCTATATGGGATTGGGATACGGTATAATATTACCGCATGGTCGGATATGGGATAAAAGAGCAATGTTGTCGGGAATTCAAATAATCGTTTTAATTCGTATTGCTTAATATTAAACATTAGGGGTTAATACGACTGTATCCTGGATATCCTCGGCTCATTTAATTGCAAATGGCCACGACTTAAGCGCGGGGTGTAGGCATACACTTGACAGATGCTAAAATATTTTATAACCCAATATGGGTATACCTAATAAAGGTATTAAAGTGGCGTGTTGGTTAATCATGATCTCGGCATAGTTCCCGGGCCCTAAATGTATTATTAGCATGTAAAACTGATAACATGAGATATAGTTTGTCCCAAGTTATTTATAAAATATATGTACCAATGTGTACAAATGTGTCGATTATTTGTATTTATCAGTTGTTTTCAAAAGACTAAGCACAGGTAGCTATGTTACGAAATAGGTTGGAAGTACTCGGCGAAGCTTAAGAGGAATTTGCAACTCCTTGCTTAGAAAGCCTGTAATCTATTAAACTTCCTTTTGATGTAATATATTCGATCCGCCTGTGGATCTATTACAAGCGTTGTATATTATTTTTGAACTTTGGACAATACGTTTGTAATAGTAATTTTATTCTAAGACTTCTACTTGCTACTTTGTGTTGTTTGGTTATGATGATATCAACATACGTCACAATATCCCCCACCGGGCCCACCGGGACATACGTGGAAATCGGGGTGTGACAGGTTGGTATCAGAGCCAACGTTTGAGTGAATTCAACACTAGTCTTTTGTGTTTGATCTCAAACGACACAATAACATTCCTTAGACTTTCGAGTCTAGGCTTTGACCTATGATTACTAATTGCATTGTTTTATTTATCATTGTCCGTTTTTGTTTTAACTTGTTTTTGAAGCAGGATTATGCTTCCTAGATTTCGTGGACACGGAGGAAAAGGTAAAGGCCCCTGAGGGGAGGCCATCTATGCAAGGACCTTCACACATACCCAATCTTAACCCATACGAAGGATCCGAAGATTCTTCATCGCCATGGGAACCTATAAGACATTCCATATCCCACGAGTACTCACCACCTAACTCCAATAATTCACACCATCCATCATTCACACCATTCCCATCAATCACACCATTCTCACCACTCACACCCTCACTCCTTTCATGGAGAATTTAACCCAAACTTTTATTTAAGGTCACCTTCAATTACACCTCCAGTCGATTCTCCATACAACATGGACAAGGATTCTGATCCTAAAATGCCACCAACAGGGTCATTTGGTCACCCTATTGAACTATCTAGTGGGTCAAACTCCATTGTTGGATTGCCTTATAGGGGTCCCGACGAGTTTAAGCAATTGTGGGATAAGTATGATTTCTACAACACCCCCTCCTACCACAATACACCTTCCTACCATGCTCCTCAGCAACCCCCTCCTGAGGATATTCAAATGGAACCGGTGGAACAACCACAACCACCACCTGAACCAGAGCCATGACGAAAGCGTGGTGCATGCATGTCAGTGCGTGCAGGACAAAGGTCGGGATCGCTGCCACCTTTGCCCCAGACCTACCCTACTATTCGTGAGGACCCACAAATGGGTGGGCCATCTCACACTTCACCTGTGGTGGAAACCCCCACCACAACCTACAGTTGAACCAATACCCCAACCGGTAGTTCAACCATCACCATCGGGTTTTGGTAATCCGATCCCCACTTATCCAGATACGTCTGGATACAACCCTTTGAATCCATCGACGACGTCAACGGATTTTAATTTTCATGCGCCATCATATGACCCATACGTGCAAGCATCAATGTTTAATGCACTTTTTCCTTCCCCTTTCCCTCCTTATTCTGCTACTCCCTGTCCAGCAACTTGATATCCCAATTATGGGTACCAGTATCCGGTGATGCCATAACCACCACCGCAACCTCAACCATCACAACAATTGGAGGCCATTAATGAGGCCCTTGATCGAATGAAGGAAATACAACAGCAGGCTGAGAAATCAGAGAAGAAAACTAGCAAATTCTTCAAAAGGTTTTCCAAATGTTCAAAGGGAAGAAGGATGAATAAAGTTCTTTTAAGTAATGTTATGCATTTATTTTCCAAAAGTCCTTGCGTGGAACTTGTTATTTACTTTTAGTCCCTGTGTGGCATGTATTTCTTTAGTCCTTGCGTGGACAAGTTAGTTATTAAAAGTCATATTAAGGCAATTTTTGTAATATCTTATCCTTTAATGAAATTTTTAGAATTTAATTCTCATGTATTTTTTTATCCTTTGTTCAAGCGATCGTCTCGATTTTAATTCGATTTTTTTATCTGCTATAAAATTCCAAAAGATCTCTTAATGGTTTGACCAGCCAATGGCAATGTCCAAATTAATTGGCAGATGATAATTATTGAAGTAACCCTTATGTCTAGAAGTAGCGAAAAATGTTTCAACTTCCAAATCATTATGACTTTTGTCAAACATTAAAGTTATTCTATATTAACATTCAATGCAATGTTGATATTACAGGCAGTGTGACCTGAGGAACCACACTAGCCGTCTGGGTAATAGGCTATGTCCAAACCCTATAGCCTGTGTGATCAAATTAGATGCCGACTGATATCATCAATATGATGATTATAATTAAACATCCGATAATGATGTAATGCCAGTGTGCTATAGTTTATTTGTCCATTGTGACAATTGCAGCTGTAGTCTTGGGACTCCCTGTCCAGAGGTAATAGGCTATGTCCAAACTTCGAAGCCTTATGATCCAATGAGAGCACAGCTCACATATTTTATGTCCAATGTGACAGGCCAATGTGCCATATTTTTATGTCTATTGAGATAAGCCAATCTGCCATATTCCATGTCCTTAATAATGGACCAATGTGTCATGTTCCATATGTCCTTTGAGGCATGCCAATGAGCTATATAAGATTTGCCAGTATGGCAGTGACAGTTGTGACATTATAATCCATTGTCCAATAAATCCATGGACTTGTCCAAGATTTTGATTTGCCTTTGACGGTCCATTAAGACCTATGCCAAATACGTAAATATTCTAAATAACATTCATTGTAATGTCGAAGCCAAATAATTATGACAATGTGCACAAAGGCAAAGGATTTATAAAGACAATTTGTAAGCCTATGTGGTTGGATGATACCATGGCTAACATGTAAATATTCTTTTTTGATATTTAGTACCAATCTACAAAAAGGCTCATTCCGATGGTGCAAATAGCCGCCACAATGATAATGACAATGCTGCGAACAAAATTGTGAATGAAGATGAATTTCAAGCGCGCATAGACGCAACATTTGGCAAGGCTATGGAAAAATCCTTCGAGAAATTCAAGGAGTCAAATGCTACTCGCTCCAAACCTGTATCTAAACCACCTTCAAATAAGAAGGAGAGTTCTGTACACTCCTCTAATGTGAGGAGTGAGGCTAAGAAGCAGGAGCTTCATGAAAAGACCCATTCTTCTAAGGATGGTTGTTCTTATAAGTACTTCGTCTCTTGCAAGCCACGAGACTTTAATGGAGAAAAAGGAGCTGTTGAAACCTTAAGGTGGTTGGATGAAATGGAAATTGTGGTTGATATCATCAGCTGTGCTGATAAAGAATTGTAAAGTTTGTGTCCCAACCTTTCAAGGGCGATGCCCTAATCTGGTGCAAGCTTTGGTGCAATCAACTGGGAAGTTACATTTGTACAATCTTGAATGGTCCAAATTTGTGGCCTGGTCAAGGACACATACTGCCACCTCATGAGGTGGAAAAGATTGAGTCGGATTTTCTAACTCTCACAATGAAGAACCTGACTGTCGGAAGTATGTTTCCGACTACAACTCATGGTCTAGGCTAGTACCGAAACTATTTACTCCGGAACCCAAACGCATTGAGCGTTTCATCAATGGGTTGGCCCCAGAAATTAGAAGCATTGTTAAGGCGGTACAGCCTGGTACTTACAAATATGTTGTGGAACTATCTCTCTCCCTCACCCAAGATTATGTGAGGCAAAGATCAGTCAAGGCTGGCAATGAAGGAATAAGGAAACGTGAGGAGGAAAACTCCCGAAAGTTTAACAAAAAGGGAAAGTTTGGTTCAATAGGAACCAAGAAAGGTCAGATGATAGACCTACATGCAAGACATGTGGAAAACGACACGGGGGACAGTGTCGTGCGAAACAAAAGCCTAAGCAGCGTTATATCTGCAAGAAAGTCGGTCATCGGACCCATGAGTGTCGAGATATAAAGAATGCTGTTTATTTCACATGTGGTGAGAAAGGCCACATCAAAACTAATTGTCCTAAGGCTGCAACAGAAGGAGCAACAAAGACTGGAGAGGCTAAGAAGGCCAATGCCCGAGCCTTTCAGATGAATGCTCGAGAAGCTGTAATTGACAATAATGTCCTTATGGGTACGTTCCTTGTCAACGATATCTTTGCTAGAGTTCTATTTGATTCAGGAGCTGATAAGTCTTTTGTGGACCATACGTTTAGTAAACTATTGAATTTGCCCATAAGAACTCTAGGCTTAACTTATGAAGTAGAACTCGCTGACGAAACCGTAGAAACCGCTTCTACTATTCTGGATGGATGTTCTATATCCATCAAGAATCATTCTATCCCTATCTCTCTTCTGCCAATGAAATTGGTGGGGTTCGATGTGGTTTAGGCATGGATTGGTTATCTCACAACCAAGCCTGTATTGCTTGTGACAAGAAACTCATTGAAATGAAAACCCCAACTGGTGAAATACTAACTATTTTGGGAGACCATCATTACGGTTTACTTGAGAAAGCATCACTGCTTAAAGCATCTCGTTATTTGAAGAGAGGTTGTGTTATTTACATGGCACAACTAACTATTGATGAGCCTAAGCCGAAGATAGAAGATATTCATGTCATCTCTGACTATCCCGATGTATTCCCAGAAGATCTACCTGGATTACCCCCTGATAGACAAGTGGAGTTTAGAATTGATATCCTACCTGGAACAACTCTTATAGCTAGAGCTCCTTACTGTTTAGCACCCACACAAATGAAAGAGTTAAGAACCTAACTGGATGAACTTCTAGAGAAAGGTTTCATACAACCTAGTTCATCACCCTGGGGAGCCCATATTCTATTCGTTAAGAAGAAAGACGGTTCAATGCGGATGTGCATTGACTACCGCGAGTTGAACAAAATAATGATCAAGAATCATTATCCATTGCCCAGGATCGACGACTTGGTTGATCAACTTCATGGGGCTAGTTACTTTTCCAAGGTTGATTTGAGATCGGGGTATCATGAACTAAAGGTCACGAGTGAAGACGTTCCAAAGACTACCTTTAGGACTAGATACGGTCATTACGAGTTCCTAGTGATGCCTTTCGGACTCACTAATGCACCAACAACTTTTATGGATCTCATGAACAGGGTCTGCAAACCATATTTAGATAAGTTTGTCATTGTCTTCATAGAAGACATCTTATCTATTCTTGTAGTTAATCCGACCACGAGAAACATTTAAGGTGCATCCTTGGATTACTACAACAAGAGAAACTTTACGCAAAATTTTCTAAGTGCAAATTTTGGCTTCGCGAAGTCCAATTTATTGGACATGTGGTTAGTGAGCAAGGTATCAAAGTGGATCCCGCTAAGATCAAAGTTATTATGAATTGGGAAGCACCCAAGAGTCCATCAGAAATTCGCAACTTCTTAGGATTGGTTGGTTATTATAGGAGGTTCATTGAAAACTTCTCTCATATAGCCACTCCTTTGACTACCTTGACTCGCAAGAATGTTAAATATTTACTGGGCTCTGAAGCAACAGGAATCCTTTGAGGTTCTAAAGCACAAGTTAAGCAATGCGTCAGTGCTTACGCTACCAGAGGGTGTTGAAGATTTCGTTGTTTATTGTGATGCCTCGCACACGGGCATGGGTTGTGTGCTTATGCAAAAAGGCAAGGTGATTGCCTATGCATCACGACAATAAAAGGTGCACGAAATAAATTACACCACCCACGATTTAGAACTGGGTGCCGTTGTATTTGCACTTAAGCTATGGAGGCATTATCTTTATGGTACAAATGTGTGATATATACCGATAAAAAAAGCCTCCAACAATTGTTCAACTAGAAAGATTTAAACATGAGGCAACGCCGGTGGATGGAGACATTAAATGACTATGATTGTGAAATCCGTTATCATCCCGGCAAAGTGAATGTAGTCGCCGATGCGCTTAGTCGCAAAGAAAGAATTAAGCCTTTAAGGATCAATTCTAAGAGCATTGAGCTCAAGAGTAGCTTGAATGAGAAGCTACTGAATGTACAAAAACAAGCATGATAGAGGCTAATATCCCTAATAAGGGATTAGGCGGAACTGTCGAACATTTAGCACCTGGAAAGGATGGAATCCTTAGATTTAATGATCGGATCTGGGTTACGATCTATGGAGGACTTAGAAATCTAATCCTCCAGGAAGCACATAATTCAAGATATTCGGTTCACCCTGGAGGTGACAAAATGTATCAAGATCTGAAATCAAATTATTGGTGGATAGGTATGAAGAAATCCATAGCCAGCTATGTAGCAAAGTGCTTGATGTGTTCACAGATTAAGGCTGAACACCAGAAACCGTCAGGACTCCTACAACAACTCGAAATTCCCCTATGGGAATGGGAAATGGTAACTATGGATCTGATTACCAAATTACCAAAGACCAAACATGGCAATGACACGATTTGGGTTATTGTGGATAGACTAACCAAGTCAGCTCACTTTTTGCCAATCTAAGAGACCTATAGCTCCCATAAGCTGGCTAAGTTATATGTGGACGAGATTGTGTCCTTACACAGCATGCCAATATCCATTGTGTCTGATAGAGATACCAGATATATACTTCTCACTTTTGGAAAAGTTTTCAACAATCCTTGGGCACACAACCAAATTTAGCACAACTTACCATCCTCAGACAGATGGACAGAGTAAGCGTACCAATCAAATATTGGAAGACATGCTGAGAGCATGTGTTATTGATTTAGGAGGTAGTTGGGATGACCACATACCCCTAATCGAGATAATCGAATATGTCGGGTCTGTAGCTTACAAGCTCAAATTACCCGAGGAGCTAAGTGGAATTCATCACGTGTTTCACGTCAATGATTTGAAGAAATGTCTAGCTGATGAATCACTAGCTATGTCACATCATAATGTGCAAATTGATGAAAACCTGAGGTTCATTGAGAAACCGATTTCGATTGAGGATCGACAGGTTAAGAAGCTCCGAAAGAAAAAGATACCTATTGGGAAACTTAAATGGGATGCCCGTCGAGGCCCCGAGTATACGTGGGAGGTCAGGTCCAATATGCGACCGAAGTACCCACATCTTTTTGAATAAAAATCTCGAGGTCGAGATTTCTTTTAAAGGGGTGAGGATGTAACACCTCGAAAATTTTGCATCTAACTATATCAAGACCCGTGTCCATACTCTTGAATGTGCCACGTGATGGATGAGAGGGATAGGAGTTGTCGTTATGTTATTATTATAACCTCTAAAAAACAACTATGAAGTAGAAGGACCATATATGTCAACATGCCATTTATTTGGCCTCTGAGTGACTCTTACGGACCCTAACAATATGTGGTTACGGACCGTAAGCCAAGGGAAATGATTGTTTCAGAAAGGCGGTTACAGACCGCAAGGGTTATCCCATACGGTCCGTAACCAGTTTGAAAACAGTGGGCACCAGAGGTCCTTACGGACCGTAAGCACTATGTCATACGGTCCGTAAGGGACTGCCAGAGGCAAATTCCTTGGCAGCATGCAATACTGCTACCTCTCTTGCATTTTGCCACACTTGGGCTGCTTCTTACACATATATAGCCACTTGGAGACCTCTTGGAGCACCTCTAACACCTGGCAATAAATACTAGAACATGTGTAAACATGTTCAGTCCGTTAATCTCAATCTTAGTGTCGGTTCGCAAACGAAAGTCACGAAGTTTGACTTCTGCTTTGACTTTCGATTATGAATCGAATTATAAACTTTAGCTACTGCCTTTAAGTTGCATTAAGATCCCAAAATAATGTACTATAACCCCCTAAGCAGCGGCGAAGCTTGACCCGGATGACCGGGGGGGGTATTTCTATAGAACCGGGGGGTCAAAAACGTATATACCTAAAAATTTCTATACGAAAACTACATACCGAACACCACTAAGCGAAAAGTTCGGGGGGTTGGGTGCCCCCCCCGGCCCTCCACAAAGCTATGCCCCTGCCCCAAAGGTTATACTACAAGATCATAATCAGAATCTGAGTTTATACATTAAGTTCTTCATTATGCCATACTTAAACCATTTTGCCCTTTTTGTTAAATATGAGGTTTTAATCAATAAAGAACATGAAAATGAATTACCTACCGATATGTTAGCTTAATTAACATATCATGATGTTACTATTCTGATGATAAACTAAGTTTTGTCAAATATCACAAACAATGCTTCTAAAGGACTAAAATACCCTTATGGTGTCTAAATCGGTTTATAAACATAATTTTTTATATCAAACATAAAACCTACTGATATTATATCATAACTATAACATTTTTCCAGAATGTTTATGATCATAACATCAAATTATATACAAATTCCTTTTAAACATCGCATAATGACGACCGAAACGCCCTTACGAGGCATAGTTTCATTTTAAATCCTTAAGGGCATGTAAGTTGGTATCCTACTGATATTACAACTTGTTTAAAGTATATTGGAATGTAGAAATTGTTCACGACTCATCCGGTTACCCGGTATCGCGTTTAAGCGTTCGATTAAGCTTATATAGACTTTTACATAAAGTTTATCAAAACGGGTCAAACCTTATCATTTTTATCTCAAATTCCAGAATGTAAATAGTTTACCCATATTATACAAGTCTTAGTACTTGTCGGGTTTAAACTGCATTCTATTCCGGTCACCGCTTAATCTAGCGTATCATACCGGTTTCATTTATTTAAGTTAGCCGGTCTAAGTCAATGACTTGAATAAGGCCCGCTAGCATTCTAGTTGGTTAATAATACCATTCACGCCAGACTAGAGACTTCCGGTAGATTGCATCCGAGCTAGTTATTTTGTATACGGATGTGCTTATCTTATTTTCTTGATTTAAAGGATTTTGCTAAGCCAGGTAAATACTCTAAACCTATTTTCCCTATACGGGCTTGGGATACGGTATAATATTACCGCATGGTCGGATATGGGATCAAAGACTAATGTGTCGGGAATTCAAATAATTCGTATTGCTTAATATTAAACATTGGGGGTTAATACGACCATGTCCCGGATATCCTCGGCTCATTTAATTGCAAATGGCCACGACTTAAGCACGTGGTGTAGGCATACACTTGACAGATGCTAAAATATTTTATAACCCAATATGGGTATACCTAATAAAGGTATTAAAGTGGCGTGTCAGTTAATCATGATCTCGACATAGTTTCCGGGCCCTAAATGTATTATTAGCATGTAAAACTGATAACATGAGATATAGTTTGTCCCAAGTTATTTATAAAATATATGTACCAATGTGTACATAAAATGATTTCTAAATGATTTCAAAATGTGTCGGTTATTTGTATTTACCTAGTGAAAACTGACGATTTTCAAAAGACTAAGCGCAGGTAGCAAGGTTATGAAATAGGCTGGAAGTACTCGGTGAAGCTTAAGAGGAATTTGCAACTTCTTGTTAGAAAGCCTGTAGTCTGTTAAACTTCCTTTTGATGTAACATATTCGATCCGCCTGTGGATCTATTACAAGCGTTATATATTATTTTTGAACTTTGGACAGTACGTTTGCAATAGTATTTTTGTTCCAAGACTTCCGTTGTGCTACTTTGTATTGTTTGGTTATGATGATATCAACATACGTCACAATATCCCGCAGCGGGCCCACCGGGACATACGTGGAAATCGGGGTGTGAATGTTACAAATGGTATTAAGTTATAGGTTTCAGCGAATTAGGTGTCGTAGGGATACCTAGGCTTTAACCTTGAGTCATAGGGACCGAGACTATTAAGACTTGTGTTACGTTAAGAATGCTTAGGGCTTGAACATGGGAATTCCAACCGTTGCCTGAGACTTGAGTCAATTTAGTTCACCTGATTTCACTTGTATAGTCATTGCTGCATGAATATGTGAAACAATTTATTTCCATGGTTGTGCCTTTTGGGACAACTGAGTCAAATGTAGTTAGATGATATATCAGAGCCAGGGCCGGACCGGTGGTGCCAGGTCCCGCGAGGACGTTGGTCCTTTTAAGTAGGGTGGATTGTGATATATCCCACATCGTTGTGAAGGGGAACAAAGGCTTCCTTATATGGGGCTCGATACCTTCACCATTATGACGCATTTTAAAACCATGAGGGGCAGGCGATGAGGGCGTGCTGGTTGCCAAAGCGGACAATATCATGGTGCGGTTAGTTGGTGTTAGTACATAATGTCTATGTCTTAGTCTTGGATCAAGTCTATTTGTTTTGGGATAGATTAATGTCAAAATAGAGGGTTATTTATGTAAATAGATAGCAAGTTCGCCTGGAATTAATATGTGAGAACAAGTTCGGCCAAACTTGTTCAAGACAAGTTCGTCCGAACTTGTGATACACCCAGCGAACTTGCATATCTAAATAGGTGCCTTGATGTTTTCATTTGTAACTTCTGCAACTTTGCACACTGACGGCGAAGCTCTGCCCGATCAGGATTTGACATGTACTGAACATTTATGATCAATAAACATGATTATACTAGTAAATCTTGCATATTCGATTAATACCTGCATATAAATTCTGCATATACGAACGTTAGATACCAATTTAGGTTCCTATGCTAGTAATGGAGCAATCCAACAAGTGGTATCAGAGCCTGGATACCTGAATTGGTGCAATCATTGCAAGATCTACTCTTATTCTACCTCTTTCTACCATTTTTTATTCATTTTTCAAAGAAAACAATGAATTCACGGATAAAAGTTGTTAATTTTTTAATATGTCATGTAAAATACACTTGTGCTAAACCCCTGAGAGTTTGGACATCAAATTCAAACGAATTGATATCAAAAAGTTCAAAAAAACCATGTTTCTTAAACTTGTTTTGATCGAACTTAGGATCAAGTTCACCCGGACTTGATTAAAATTTCATTATGTAATTTTAATCAAGTTCGCCCCGAACTTGATTGATATTTCAAGAGTTTTTGAAGAAGTCCGCTCGAACTTGTATATTTTTCAACTAAATTTACATCAAGTTTGCCCGAACTTGATTAAATTTGTTGAATTTTTCTTACAAGTTCGCCCGAACTTGATAATCTTCTTGAATATCAACAGAAGTTCGGTCGAACTTCATCAGGGTGAAATTTTCAAAATTCAAACACAAGTTCGCCCGAACTTGTCAGTGTACTGATCGTTTTCGAAGTTTGTGAACGTGTGTTTTTCAGTGAAATTCGTCAATTTTCAAGATGGAAGATCTTCACAGTTGCATTCATGACTGCTTCAGCATCAAACGCTCAAATGGTAAATCAAGTGAACATCGACAATGAGATGGGCACGTCTGTAAAGCCTCCAAAACTCATGTGTATGGACGAATATGAGGGATGGAAAGAGAAGTTTATGAATTGGGTCCAAGCTACATATTTCCACAGCTGGGTGGCAATAGAGATTGGTTATACATGGCCCAGAGATGAGAATGACAATGTTATCGACATCAGCAAATTCTCAACTTTACAGAAAGATGCTTACATTGCCGAGAAGAAAATGATAAGCTTGATCCAACGTCGGTGAAAGAAGATATTTTGGTGCTTCTACCGGAATTCAAGACTGCACAAGAGCTATGGAAATCCTTGAAGAACAAATACCAGGGAAGTGCAGAAATGGTCAAAAGCAAGAAAGCATTGATTATGAAAGAATTTGACATATTTACGATGATTAAAGGGGAAACGATGAAAAAGTTGATCGAAAGGTTTTGTCATCTAAAAGTGATCATGAGGAGACACGGGCTTGAGAAAACAGAAGAAGAATACATCGATAAGCTAGCTGACGCTTTACCTGAGGGTGAATGGACGACTTAACTCATGGTGCTCAAAGAAAGTGCGAGTTGGGAGTTCTTCAAATTGTCCACATTCATTGAAAAACTGGAATGGCACGAGATGGAGTTGTTAAAAATAGCAAAATCAAAGAATGCAAACGTGACTCAAGATGTAGGGCTGTACTACAAGACAGGAGCTCAAGAGAATATCATTAGCCCGAAAATCCAAACCGCTTTTAGCGCGAATCTGAATTCCTCAAATCATTCGCCATAGAGTCAAACACAATCATATCCGAAATCTGATCAAAGTCCGCAGAGTTCTTCATTTTCAAGCACAAGTTCAAATTCTTCATATCAGAATCAAGTAAATCAGGATAATCAATCAAATTCTGATCCAAATGTGTACAAATGCAACATTGCTGTTAATCTAAACAATGTTGTTTCTGAACAAGTTGCTAAAAACACATGGCACTTCTCGCCATAGTGTTAGAATCATATGAAAGCTTGGTGGCCGGGAAGATTGGTAATCTGGAAATGACCGCTGAAGACTATGATCAAATTGATGAAGAAGAACTTGAGCTGATGGATATCAAATGGTCCTTAGCATCGATTATTCGGAGGGTTACTAAGTTTGTTGCTCTAACCGGCAAAGATATCGGAAATTCAAGCAACAAGTTGGGGTTCAACAAATCGAAGGTTACCTGTTTTAGATGCTGACATAAAGGGCACTTCAAAAGAGAATGCAAGAATCTGAAGCAACTGGTAATCAAAGTCCATTTGGGGGTGGCAGTGAATACTATAAGAAGTCACTACAATACAAGCCTTTCCAAAGAAGACTCAAGTTGAAATCGAAGAGAAACAAACCAACAACACAGAAAAGGTAATGGTCGCTTCAAATGAAGATGACGGTTTGACTGGAATTCATATATTGCCAAAAAGACCGGTGTTGCTCTTATGGCCGAGATCGTGGAAGACACATCTGCTGAGGATGCAGCCATGGAAAGTGCATTACTAAAAGAGTACATGCAACAAGTTGAGGAGGAGGAAATTTATCAGCATACAAAGATGCATGGTATCCTTTCCCCTAACATGACTACTAGTTTTGCAGGTTGTTTTGGCGATACTACATCTTCGGAGCATGTTGCTGAGAAAAAAACCTGTGTTTGAGGAGGTTATCAACGTAACCAAAGAAATGAATGAACAAAACCTCACAGAGATCGCCAACAAGGCTATGATGGCAAATCTAACAAAGGTATGTCCAGAGGTAAAGGTTGTAGAAAAGGAAGTGGTTAAAGTACAAGTCGTCGAGGTTGAGAAACCATGTACGAAATGTGCTGAACCGAGTATTCAATGTGCTGAAAGTTTCAGATCATATTCAAAATCAATGTGCATAATAATAATTTCAAATACGATTATCACACAATGAAGGAGGCATATGACAAATGAAAGATGATTACAGCAGGTTGGATAGAAATAACATTGAACAAGATGATACTATCAGAATGTTAAAAGCTACTTTAATGGAAAAACAAAAGGCTATTAACGTTTACATAAACAACATTGCTGAAGTAAAACAAGAGCTTCAAGACATGAAAATCAAAACCGAAAGGGTTCGACAACTTCTGAAAAGCTATACCACTAATGCCTACGTCATTGATCACATGCTTCCAACTATTCAGTCGGAAGAAAATGTTCAGAAAGCCAAAGGTAAGAAACATGGAGACTATAGCAATGTTCCACCACCCCTTTGCGAAAAGTATTGTCGCAAAAAGGATGAGGGGATGGAAAAGGCGCTCAACATTGAACTTTTAACCAAATGAAAAATGAGCTGCCTGAGAACATTGATATAACCTACTCAATTGATGATGGCGAAGCAGTGGTTAAAATTATTGTTAAAAATGTTTTGAATGATTCTGATGACGGCAGCTTTGAAAGCGCCAACTCGAGTTCGAAAAATTCTGATTCACAATCTGAATATGACGATACATCATCGGAAGATAGCCTAAGTGATGATTCTAACGTTGTCATGTAAAAAGTTAGGGATTCTGATAGACTATACTTCGACGATAGCTTTCCGATTCGGAATGTGAAAGAAGATCAACTTGACAAATTCTTCAAACTCGTGGAAGTTTCATCAGAAGATTTAGAAATCAATGAAAAGAAGTTTTACTCCAAACCTAAAAGAAATAACTACCGAAGGAATGGTGGTGATTTTCCTGAACATAGGAGGGCTTGGGTTGGGTTTGGATGTAGAAGAAGAACCGGTTAAGAAAAAGTCACAATTTCGCGAATACAAAGATAAAAACATGAAATTCGTATATGGGACGAGCACGATTCAAGAGGAAAGTTTGATTGGGAAGCAATCAAACGATGAGTTCAAAAAGGCAAAAGAACTTCGAGATAAGGCCAAAGTCACAAGTGGTGTAAAACCCACTAGTAGACATTCTCATGATGATCGGACTTGCTTCAAGTGCAAATGAAGTTGGTCACATTGCTCGCAAGTGTCCGAAATCTAAGCCGGTCTATCCTCGAAGGAAAACAAGTTCAGATGTGGAAAAACCTAAGCAACCAGAGTTTGTAAAACCGGTCACAATTCTGAAAAGAAATGAATCTAAACTTGAAGATAAACCTAAAACTAAATTTGAAAACTCAACTTTCGAAAAAGGTGAAACTTCCAAGACAAATAAATCAAGGTTTTACATTAAAAAGGCACAGGTAAAATCATAATCCTGGATTGCTAAAAAGAAATCATCAACATCTGAAGTTATCAAGTCTGAGCTAGTTAAGACTGGTAACAACAAAGAGTCTAAATCTGAGATTAAAACCGAAACTGTCAAACCTTCAAAAGATAAAAAGAAAGTTCAATTTGAAAATGGTAACACCAGTGACATCTCAGATGGAGATTTTGAGGATGATTATGAAGCTTTTTATCCCAAACCCAAGACCAAGAAGGCTTGGGTCGCGCTTTTTAACTAAATGATAATGTGTGCAGGGGCTCTAGAGATCAATTCCATCAAAGTGGATTTTGGATAGTGGAGCGTCGAGGCACATGACAGGGAAGAAAGCTCTTCTCTTTGACATCAAAGCTATAAACGATGGATATGTTGGCTTTGCCGGTAATCAAGGAGGAATGATCGTCGCCGAAGGAAAACTTTCCAATGGCGTAGTTTTTTTTGATCGTGTGAATTACATTGCTGAGCTAGAGAACAATCTTCTAAGCATTTCGCAGATTTGTGATAAACAGTTCACAATTCACTTCAATGACAAAGAGTGCATGATAATAAAGTCGGGTTTCAAAATTCCGGATGATTGGATTCTCATGCGTGCTCCGCACGAAAATGATCTCTATGTGTTAGATATGGGCACTGCTACAACATCATCAAAATCGGCTCAATGTTTTGTCACTAAATCCACGGAGAAAGATTCTATTCTATGGCATCGAAAAATGGGGCACATTCATTTAAGGAAAATGAATTTTCTGGTTCATAACGATTTAGTCGAGGGGGTGAATCTTCGAAGCTTCCACATGACTGATCATTGTCTTGAATGTAAGAAAGGGTTAGCAGAAGAAGAAATCACATCCTAAGAAGATTCTGAATTCTATAAAGTTGCCGCTTGAACGTCTTCATATGGATCTTTTCGGTCCGGTGAACGTCCGAAGTATTTCTGGAGATCTATACTGCTTGGTCGTCACAGATGATTATTCTCGATATTCATGGGTATTCTTTCAAGAATCAAAGGATGAAACGTTTGATAATCTGGTGATTCTCTTCAAGAAGCTCGAAAATCTATATCATCTGCCTGTCAGACGTATTCGCAGTGACAACGGCACGAAATTCAAAAACAACAAGATGAAAGATTATTGCAACGCCAAAGGGATTCTGCACGAATTCAGTGCACCTTATACTCCACAACAAAATGGCGTAGCTGAGAGGAAGAATAGAGCTTTGATCAAAACAACAAGAACCATGCTTGCAGACTCGAAACTTCCTGTTAGCTTCTGGAGTGAGGCGGTTGTAGCGACATGCTACACTTTAAACAGGGTCTTAAATGTCAAACCGACTAAAAAGACATGTTTTGAAATGATCAACCGAAGGAAACCAAATTTGAAATATCTAGAGCCATTTGGTGCACCATGTACAGTGATTGATCAAGATGGTAAATTCGGTGCCAAATCGCTTGAAGGTTTCTTTGTCGGGTATGCTAGTCCGCTAAGGAGAGTTTATGTTCCTGCTTTGAGAAAAGTGATTGAAGCACAACACGTTGATTGCTTTCGGTACACAACTCCTATTCAGAGGAAAGGTGATGCGTGGTTGTTCAATTATCAAGATTTGTGGAAGTCATTCGACTTGCTGGAAGAACCGTCTGATCAAGAACTTGCAGCTCTTTATTATCTTCAACAGTCAACCAAGAACAGATTATTACCCCAATTGTGGTTAATCAACCCACGTTTGGTATTTCGTCTTCTGGTGCAGATCCGAGTAATAGTGGTGTTCCGGTAGAACAAGTTTCTGAAGTAGAACCTACTACAACTCCAGCAAATATTTCCACTGAACCAGGAAATGCAACTACAGAGGACCAATACTTATGAGAATCAGAATTCCGACTCTGATGTAGCTCCGCCTTTCGATGATGATGAAGAATCTTCTTCCGATGAAGAATCCGAGCAGATAACCAATATGTTGAATCAATCTGCTGGCCCGAGCAATCAAAATGAAGCTGCATCTAGCGCTCCTGAAGTTGATATGAATGTTGATCTGAATGTCTCAAATCAGAACAGCATTGTTGATGTTCCTAGCGAGGAGATGCCACGATCTTATTCTTATCATCCTTCAACGAATATTATTGGTGAATTACAAACTGGTGTGCGAACGAGAAGTCAAATCAACAAAGCGTTAAGTTGTTTCTATACTCCTACTCAAGACTACTGCTACTATTCATGTTTCATATCTCAAATAGAGCCAAAGACTGTGAATGAAGCTCTGGGTGATGAGAACTGGGTGATAGCGATGCAAGAGGAACTGTTACAGTTCGAGAAATTGGGAGTCTGGAGACTTGTAGATTTACCATCGAAGCAGAAAGCAATAGATACAAAGTGGGTCTTCAAGTGTAAAAGGGATGATCGGGAGTGATTGTTAGAAACAGCTCGGTTGGTTGTCAAAGGTTTCCACCAGCAAGAAGGAATGACTATACAGAAGTTTATGCACCGGTTGCACGTTTAGAGTCAATCCGCATTTTCCTTGCATTCACAGCTTGGAAAGGTTTTAAGGTGTACCAGTTAGATGTGAAATCCACATTTTTCTATGGTAAGCTACGCGAACAAGTGTACGTCGGCCAACCATCGGGTTTCGTTGATCCGCTGAACAAGAACAAAGCTTATCTCCTAGACAAAGCCTAATACGGATTACACCAAGCCCCGAGAGTTTGGTACGAGACGTATCGCAACATCTCATTGGAAACGGCTTTACTAGAGACAGTGGATAGTACATTGTTTACCAAAGAAGTCGGAAATCATCTAATCATCATACAAATCTATGTGGATGATATCATTTTTGGTCCAACGGATGATAGTCTTTGCAAAGAGTTTGAAAAGATCATGAAGAAGAAATTCGAGATGTCTTCTATGGGCGAAATGAATTCTTCCTCGGATTACAGGTCGATCAGTTACCAGACGGCATATTCATTCATCAAACCAAATACGTTCACGATATTCTGAAAAAGTTTGAAATGGATAGCTCGAAGCCGCTTTCGACTCCGCTGGCACTGAATCATGAGATTTGCATTGACGAAACCGGAACCAAAGTGGATGATACACTCTAGCGGTCGATGATAGGATCTCTGATGTATCTGACGGCATCTCTGTCACACCCCGACCCGCAGCGGAATAAGAGTCGGGGCATAATTGGGTTATCACCAAAGCTCATGACATTTACTATTATGTTTCATATTTAATAAAGTCAAAGTTACATTTTCAAATATCCAAAATGTTCATTGATTACAAAGGAAATAAACCAAACATAACAATCCCAACTCTAAAACGTTTTATTCTTCTAGTCCAAGTCCTATGTGTTCCTAGCTGCTGCTGGTTCACCTGTATCATGTGTAAAATGGGAGTTTTTGGGGTCAACATAAGTTGGCGAGTGAACCTTATTAGATAAACATTTATAATAAATTAATTGTTAGTTTATCAATGAAAATTTGTGCATAATCATAGATGAGCAAATGTAAATAATCAAGCAATGGCAAATAGCAGTCACAACTATAACATACAATAACACATGACAACATACATGAACATACCAACATCATACTGTAAATAACATAAATGAAACTGTGCGATCAAGGCTCAATCAAACGGAGCCGATCGTATTGCATGTACTGAAAATGAAAATGTCTGTGCGATCAAGGCTCAATCAAACGGAGCCGATCGTATGTGGGCACGCCAGGTTCAACCGCATAATAAAATGGGGAACATGCTCAACGCTCATAATGTAATGGGGAGCGGCGGCCTATGAAATTGCATGTACTGAATAATAAATTGCATCCAATAATAACTACTTAACAGCAACAAACTGAATACACATGTTCATGATATGATGTATGCACAATGGTTTAGTTATAATATATATACAAAGACACATGATACACCCCAAAACGTGATTAAAACGGGAATTTGTAAGATTCACTCACCTTGGGTGCGTTGGATTGGAGATGGTGATATGCGCACGAATTAGATGAGCGGAACAACGGGGATTACTAACCTAAATAATAATGGAAAAATATATTAAATGGGTGGATTTTATTAAGGATTTTAATGAAATTTTTAGATATATTTTTGTGAGTTTATGGCTATTTTCTATCTTTAAAAATGTTATTTTTAAGTATTTTTAATTGATTTTTAAATTAAATTAAATAAATAAAAATATAAAAAAATTTGTTTATTTAGCGTTGACCGTTGACTGTTGACCGTTGACCGGTCGGTCAGCGTATTAGTTTGCGCCGGGTGAGGCTCGAACCGGCGACCTCCCGTACGCGTGCACGCAGCTCTACCAACTGAGCTACGTGTCTAACCCGAAATAATCTTGTTTTTTATTTATACTTATACACTTATTCAGTTAATCCGAAATTCTCTTTAATTTCAAAAACATTTTAATTCAACGGACCGGTGCAAGTGACGGGTTTCGAACGCGCGACGTAGGACTTAGTGTTGCACACAGTCCACCGCTGGACTGTGTGTCTAACCCGGTTATTATCTCAGTTTTTATTATACTTAATAACTAACTGAGTTATCCCGGTTTAGTTTTTAAACAAAAAGGCGTGTTATTATATAAGGAGTGCGTATAGCAGGAATCGAACTCAGGACGTGCGTGTGTATTTTGCACACAGTCCACCGCTGGACTGTGTGTCTAACCCGTTTATAATTCCGATTTTAATTAATCTTATGTCATCTCTGAACTCGTCTTCTTCATTACAAACTCAGACATCAATTAAACAACTGATACGCGATTAATTTAGTTAATGAACATGATGATCAATTTGAATGTATTGAACCGAAAAGTTTGGGGAAAGAAGATACCGAACAGATCGTCTTCTTCAGAGAATCCGGCGAAACTTGTCGGCTCTGTTTTTGGAACCTTCGGCTGTGAGAATCAATTAACAGGTTTAAGGGATTAGATGTGAAATTGAACTAATGAGTATTGATTATCAGCACGTTGGAATGAGCATACCGGTAATCAACGAGTTTCTGACAATTCCAGAAGTTTTCCGACGAAAACAGAAAGTCCAGCAATGTCGTCTGTGGTTGATTATGAGCGATGGATTAATGTTAGTAAGGTTCTAACAATTGATTGAAACCGTAAAGTAGAAGTATTTTACCGGTTTGAGTTGAATACGGTTTTCCGTCGACTTTTGCAGAAAATTCCGGCGAACTGTTTTAGGCGTTCTGATGGTCTGAATATGCGACGAAAATGAAATGGAGTATTGGTATGTTATCTCTGAGTCGCGAGAGTGGTCTGAAGTTGAAAAATTCTGGACTTGGTGATTTTTCGGTTTTAAAAACCGATAATGATGAGGTTTTAAGTTTAATCAATTCTGATTTGATTAGAAACCGTCGTGCATCGGTTATAAACTGAATGTGTGAAATAAACAACGAACAGATGGTGCAACCGGTTTTAACTGGGTTTGTGTATAAATTTCGTTTGTGTTTCTAGAGTTAGCAGAAAACACAATGTGGCGGAGTGGTCTTGTGAGTGTGTGTTAAGTTGTTGAAGTGTGTCTTGGCTGACCCGAGTTCGAGTCCCGGCAGCATTATAATTTTTTTATTTATTTTATTTTAACTTTTTATCAAATATAATTTTTATAGTTTAGTTTATTTATTAATTATGTATTGTTTTAAATCAAAATAATCATAAATATTCGACGTAACTTTTATAACTTGATATTCGATTACAAAACGGAGCGGGTTTTGAAAACCCGATTTTTACAAATGTTACAGTATCCCCTACTTTTAGGAATTTCGTCCCGAAATTTAAGTAGTTGAAGTAGTAGGAAAAAGATGCGGGTATTTTTCACGCATTGAGTCTTCACGTTCCCAAGTAAACTCAGGTCCCCGTTTCGACTCCCAGCGTACCCTAACAATTGGAATGCGACTTCGTCGAAGACGTTTCTCCCCGTAGTCCATGATCTCCACTGGTCTTTCAATAAAATGCATAGATTCATCAATCTGAATATTTTCCAGCGGAATATGGAGATTCTCATCAGCGAGGCACTTCTTCAAGTTCGACACGTGGAATGTGGGATGAATCCTGTTGAGTTCTTCTGGTAGGTCAAGCTTGTATGCTACAGGACCTACTCTTTCGAGTATCTTGAAAGGTCCTACGTAACGAGGTGCTAGCTTCCCCTTTTGACCAAAACGAACTACTCCCTTCCACGGTGATACTTTTAAAAGCACATGATCACCAATGTTAAACTCTAAGGGCTTCCGTCGTTTATCTGCATAACTCTTTTGACGACTTTGAACCACTAAAAGATTGTTTCGAATTTGATGAATCTTGTCTGTGGTTTCTTGGATCAATTCTGGACCAGTAATTTGTGCTTCCCCAATTTCGTGCCAACATACAGGAGATCGGCACTTACGACCATATAAGGCTTCAAAAGGTGCCATGCCGATGCTCGAATGATAGCTGTTGTTGTACGAAAATTCAACTAATGGTAGGTGGGCGTCCCAATTTCCCTTGAAGTCTATGACACATGCCCTAAGCATATCTTCAAGAGTTTGAATGGGGCGCTCAGACTATCCATCAGTTTGAGGATGATAGGCGGTACTGAGATCTAATCGTGTGCCCATAGCGGATTGTACTGCTTGCCATGTTCGTGAGGTGAAACGACCATCACGATCAGAAATAATACTTAACGGTACCCCATGTCGGCTTACGATTTCGTTGATATAAATACGTGCAAGCTTTTCGTTTTGAAATCTTCGCGGATAGGAATAAAGTGAACTGATTTTGTAAGTCGGTCTATAATTACCCATATTGTGTCATACCCACCAGAAGTGCGAGGTAACCCGGTAATGAAATCCATGGTTATATTTTCCCACTTCCATACAGGTATTTCCGATTGGACTAGAAGTCCTGAGGGTCTTTGGTGTTCAGCCTTCACCTTGGAACATGTGAGGCACCTGGAAACAAAAACGGCAATATCCTTCTTCATTCCAGGCCACCAATAGGTGTATCGTAGGTCTTGATACATCTTATCGGCTCTTGGGTGTATAGAATATCGCGTTTTGTGGGCTTCATTCATAGAGTTTCACGCAGATTGTTGTGGTTAGGAATCCAGATACGATCTAGGTAATACAGAATACCGTCTGATTTAGTTTTCAAGTTTTAGCTCGGCTCCACAGGACATCTCCTTTCGTACATCTTCTTCTGTTATTGAAACGCGTTGGGCTTCCCGAATTTGATCTTTAATGTCGGTTATAATTTGCGAATATAGAAGATGAATGGAGTTCGCATAACCCTTTCGACTAAGTGCATCAGCCACCACATTTGCTTTACCAGGGTGGTATCTAATTTCACAGTCGTAATCGTTCAGAAGTTCGACCCATCTTCGTTGTCTCATGTTTAACTCTTTTTGATTGAAGATATGTTGAAGGCTCTTGTGGTCAGTGTATATTTCACACTTAGTACCATAGAGATAATGTCTCCATATCTTAAGAGCGAATACAACGGCTCCAAGTTCTAGGTCATGAGTGGTGTAGTTCTTTTCATGCGTATTGAGTTGTCTCGAGGCATAAGCTATGACTTTTCCTCTTTGCATGAGAACGCAGCCTAATCCTTGCCCTGACGCGTCGCAATAGACTACAAAATCATCACAACCTTCAGGAAGAGTGAGGATTGGTGCATCACAAAGTTTTTGTTTAAGAGTTTGAAATGCTTCTTCTTGCTTGGGTCCCCATACGAAAGGTTTTCCCTTATGAGTTAAAGCCGTGAGTGGTACAGCAATGCGAGAGAAGTTTGAAATGAACCGACGATAATAGCCAGCTAGTCCAAGAAAAGATCTTACTTCAGTTGGTGTACGTGGAGCTTGCCATTCTTGAACTGCTTTGATCTTTGAAGGGTCAACATGTATTCCCTTGTCATTGACTACATGCCCGAGGAATTGCACCTCTTTTAGCCAGAATTCACATTTGGAGAACTTGGCATAAAGCTTTTCCTTTTTTAGAAGTGCAAGAACGAGTCGAAGATGACGCTCATGATCCGATTTAGATTTTGAATAAATAAGAATATCGTCGATGAAGACTATAAACAAATCGATCAAGATAAGGTTTGCAGACTCTGTTCATTAGGTCCATGAAGATAGCTGGTGCGTTGGTTAATCCAAATGGCATAACCATGAATTCATAGTGGCCATAACGAGTTCGAAAAGCAGTCTTAGGGACGTCTTCCTCATGCACTCTAAGTTGATGATAGCCAGATCGAAGATCGATTTTTGAAAAGCAGCTGGCACCTTGTAGTTGGTCAAGAAGATCATCAATGCGAGGTAAAGGATAGCGATTTTTTATTCTTAACTTGTTGAGCTCTCTGTAGTCGATGCACATACGAAAAGATCCATCTTTCTTCTTTACAAAAAGGACAGGTGCACCCCCAAGGCGACGAGCTAGGACGTATGAATCCCTTGTCAGTCAACTCTTGCAATTGACTGGCTAGCTCTTGCATTTCAGAGGGGGCTAACCTATATGGAGACTTCGCAACTGGTGTAGCATCAGGTATATAAAATCAATACGGAATTCGACGTCTCTAACTAGAGGAAGCCCTGAAATGTCGTCAGGAAAAACTTGTGGGAAGTCTTTTACTACAGGAATGTCTTCAAGTTTCTTCTTTGTGGTTCCCTTTTTGATGATATGGGCTAAAACGCGACATAATTCTTGCGAAGATATTTTTGAGCTTGAAGACAAGACATTAAGCTGAGCCCTTTCGACGAGGTTTCTCCAATGATTCGAAGAGTCTGACCGTTTGAAAGAGGAATACGAATAAATTTTCCACGACATACAACTTCCGCCTGATGTTGACTGAGCCAATCCATACCGATTATGATGTCAAAACTTCCCAGCTTCATAGGAATAAGGTCGACTGAGAAATCGTGGTCGTTTAAGGTGAGTGTACAGTTGCGTAAAATAGAGTCTAATGAAACTGGTTTCCCGTCCGCAACTTCCACCGTTATGGATTCCGTGAGCTTATCCCGATTTTTGCTTAATATAGGTTCAAACTCTAAAGACACAAAACTTCTATCCGCACCAGTATCAAATAATATAGATGCATATCTACCATTTATAAGGAACGTACCGTTGACCACATTGCCGTCAGCTCTGGCCTGGTTAGCGTTGATATTGAAAGCTCTCCCTCTTGCAGGTGGGGGAGCTTGGTTTGCTTGGTTCACTGGGTTGGCTTGGGCCTGAGCATGAATAATATTAACCAGCCTTGGACATGTGTTTCTGAAATGACTCGGGTCGCCGCAATTGAAGCAAGCCCGCATAGGTTGGCTCATAGGATAATTGGGTTGGTAGTATGTTTGGGCTAAATGTTGGGTGGGTGGAAATGGTAGGGGTTGTTAGGCTTGACCCATTAACTGTTGGTGGGTTTGAGTTAAAGGTTGGTGGCGGTTTGTTCGTTGAGGCATGCGGCAGGTTTGAACAGTATATCCTGCGCGACCGCAACCGGTGCAGTATTGGCAAGGATGATCAGGGGAATGGTGATATTGGCAACGGTTACATTTTGGTAACGGGCCAGTGTAGGGTCTTCTGTATGGTGCGGGTGAAGAGTGACTTGAGTAATGGGTGCAGCAGGAATAGGGGTGTTGGTTTGGGTAACTGCAAAATTTCTGGAGTTACGCTTCCTCTTGTTAGCAAACTTAGAGGAAGGAATGGAGTGTTTGAAGTTTGTCCCTCAACAGGGGCTTTCTTCTTCTCTTCTTTGAACTTCCCGTTGCGAATTCGGTTTTCGGTCAGTTCAGTTGCTAACTCCATAGCAGCTTCAAGTGTTACTGGTGAAACGCTGAGAACTGAATCTTGGATTTCGAGGGAAGTCCTCGAATATAATGTTCAATCAGGCGATAGGTTGGTGTGAACAGATTTGGAACCATTTGGTTCAACTCCAAGAACCTCTTGTTGTAGGTAGTGTGATCACCCTCCATTCGCTTTAGAGCATGAAATTCATCCTCCAACTTCTTAATTTCACTTCTAGGACAGAAACGCCTAGTCATGATTTCCCTTAACTCCTCCCAAGTTAAGGCCATCGCATCTTCAGTTCCCCTCTTCCCTTTCTCAGTATTCCACCAAGTGAGAGCTACTCCAAATAGTCTCCCGGTGGCGTATCGAACCTTGCGATCCTCAGGACAATCGCAGTTTAGGAAGGTGTTTTCCATCTCCTCGAACCAATGTAGGAGAGCAGTGACACCCTCGGTCCCTTCAAATTTAGGAGGATCACAGGACTTAAAATGTTTGTAAGAGCACTTGCTGGTAGGAGGGTTGTCGATGTTCTGGTCCTGTTGTTGGGGAGGGTTAGTAGGATTTGTAGTAAGGGCTTGTTGTACTTGGACCACAATGTCAGGAAGTATCGTGGCCATTTGTTTCGCGATCTGAGTGGCCAAACGTTCCTGGGACCTTCCTGATCTTTTACCCCTTCGTTGCTGTCTAGACGACATCTACAGGATCATAAAATGAGAAGATTGTGAGTTTATGGTGTCTTTTTAGGTGTCATGTGTCTTTAAGAAAATGAAAATAACATAAATATCAATAATGCAACTACATCCATAGGATGTCTTGGGTTCCCTCATGTTGGGCCTCAAATGTCCCCCATACCTTCACCTACATAGTCATGTGGGCCCCCATGGCTATTGGCTTGGTAGGATTCACATTAATATTGGCAATTTAACACTCGCATCCCCCGAATGCAAACCACAAAATATGTTCATGAGATGTTTGGTCGGAACGTGTCCAGGTGTAGACACAATGACAACTCAAAGTGGGGTTAGCTCACACGACGTTTGGTATAGCATGCTTTGGCCTAATAGGTACTTCGTACTCTCATCGTTAGTCCCCAGGTAGGCAAACTGGTCCTTTATTTTGGATTTATACGAATGCCAGCCTAGACAGGACGTTCCGACTACCGGTACTGGTACCCTTCCAGTTACTACATGCCCGTCATGAGAACTCACTTTGATGAGATTTGAAAACACGAAAATCATTGTAAAAGCAATCATGATGTGGTG
Organism: Scalesia atractyloides; assembly: GCA_947069175.1. Lineage (NCBI taxonomy): Eukaryota > Viridiplantae > Streptophyta > Magnoliopsida > Asterales > Asteraceae > Scalesia > Scalesia atractyloides. The sequence continues at coordinate 36,675,275 of CAMTDV010001634.1, forward strand.
TGTGCTTTCATGGATGTGATATGTTATGAGCATACGATTCATGATAGGCATTATATGATAATACACACTTATGAACATGCTTGTACAATATCAAATGTAACATTTAACATAAAACATATAAACATCATGAAATTTGGCATATAACACACAAAAATCTTATAAGTTTCTAATCGACTATAGTATAGGCTCTAAGGGTCTAAAACCTATCCTATATCCCTATAGTCATGGCTCTGATACCAATCTGTCACACCTCGACCCGCAGCAGAATAAGAGTCGGGGCATAATTGGGTTATCACCAAAGCTCATGACATTTACTATTATGTTTTCATATTTAATAAAGTCAAAGTTACATTTTCAAATATCCAAACATGTTCATTGATTACAAAGGAAATAAACCAAACATAACAATCCCAACTCTAAAACGTTTTATTCTTCTAGTCCAAGTCCTATGTGTTCCTAGCTGCTGCTGGTTCACCTGTATCATGTGTAAAATGGGAGTTTTTGGGGTCAACATAAGTTGGCGAGTGAACCTTATTAGATAAACATTTATAATAAATTAATTGTTAGTTTATCAATGAAAATTTGTGCATAATCATAGATGAGCAAATGTAAATAATCAAGCAATGGCAAATAGCAGTCACAACTATAACATACAATAACACATGACAACATACATGAACATACCAACATCATATTGTAAATAACATAAATGAAACTGTGCGATCAAGGCTCAATCAAACGGAGCCGATCGTATTGCATGTACTGAAAATGAAAATGTCTGTGCGATCAAGGCTCAATCAAACGGAGCCGATCGTATGTGGGCACGCCAGGTTCAACCGCATAATAAAATGGGGAACATGCTCAACGCTCATAATGTAATGGGGAGCGGCGGCCTATGAAATTGCATGTACTGAATAATAAATTGCATCCAATAATAACTACTTAACAGCAACAAACTGAATACACATGTTCATGATATGATGTATGCACAATGGTTTAGTTATAATATATATACAAAGACACATGATACACCCCAAAACGTGATTAAAACGGGGAATTTGTAAGATTCACTCACCTTGGGTGCGTTGGATTGGAGATGGTGATATGCGCACGAATTAGATGAGCGGAACAACGGGGATTACTAACCTAAATAATAACGGAAAAATATATTAAATGGGTGGATTTTATTAAGGATTTTAATGAAAGTTTTAGATATATTTTTGTGAGTTTATGGCTATTTTCTATCTTTAAAAATGTTATTTTTAAGTATTTTTAATTGATTTTTAAATTAAATTAAATAAATAAAAATATAAAAAAATTTGTTTATTTAGCGTTGACCGTTGACCGTTGACCGGTCGGTCAGCGTATTAGTTTGCGCCGGGTGAGGCTCGAACCGGCGACCTCCCGTACGCGTGCACGCAGCTCTACCAACTGAGCTACGTGTCTAACCCGAAATAATCTTGTTTTTTATTTATACTTATACACTTATTCAGTTAATCCGAAATTCTCTTTAATTTCAAAAACATTTTAATTCAACGGACCGGTGCAAGTGACGGGTTTCGAACGCGCGACGTAGGACTTAGTGTTGCACACAGTCCACCGCTGGACTGTGTGTCTAACCCGGTTATTATCTCAGTTTTTATTATACTTAATAACTAACTGAGTTATCCCGGTTTAGTTTTTAAACAAAAAGGCGTGTTATTATATAAGGAGTGCGTATAGCAGGAATCGAACTCAGGACGTGCGTGTGTATTTTGCACACAGTCCACCGCTGGACTGTGTGTCTAACCCGTTTATAATTCCGATTTTAATTAATCTTATGTCATCTCTGAACTCGTCTTCTTCATTACAAACTCAGACATCAATTAAACAACTGATACGCGATTAATTTAGTTAATGAACATGATGATCAATTTGAATGTATTGAACCGAAAAGTTTGGGAAAGAAGATACCGAACAGATCGTCTTCTTCAGAGAATCCGGCGAAACTTGTCGGCTCTGTTTTTGGAACCTTCGGCTGTGAGAATCAATTAACAGGTTTAAGGGATTAGATGTGAAATTGAACTAATGAGTATTGATTATCAGCACGTTGGAATGAGCATACCGGTAATCAACGAGTTTCTGACAATTCCAGAAGTTTTCCGACGAAAACAGAAAGTCCAGCAATGTCGTCTGTGGTTGATTATGAGCGATGGATTAATGTTAGTAAGGTTCTAACAATTGATTGAAACCGTAAAGTAGAAGTATTTTACCGGTTTGAGTTGAATACGGTTTTCCGTCGACTTTTGCAGAAAATTCCGGCGAACTGTTTTAGGCGTTCTGATGGTCTGAATATGCGACGAAAATGAAATGGAGTATTGGTATGTTATCTCTGAGTCGCGAGAGTGGTCTGAAGTTGAAAAATTCTGGACTTGGTGATTTTTCGGTTTTAAAAACCGATAATGATGAGGTTTTAAGTTTAATCAATTCTGATTTGATTAGAAACCGTCGTGCATCGGTTATAAACTGAATGTGTGAAATAAACAACGAACAGATGGTGCAACCGGTTTTAACTGGGTTTGTGTATAAATTTCGTTTGTGTTTCTAGAGTTAGCAGAAAACACAATGTGGCGGAGTGGTCTTGTGAGTGTGTGTTAAGTTGTTGAAGTGTGTCTTGGCTGACCCGAGTTCGAGTCCCGGCAGCATTATAATTTTTTTATTTATTTTATTTTAACTTTTTATCAAATATAATTTTTATAGTTTAGTTTATTTATTAATTATGTATTGTTTTAAATCAAAATAATCATAAATATTCGACGTAACTTTTATAACTTGATATTCGATTACAAAACGGAGCGGGTTTTGAAAACCCGATTTTTACAAATGTTACAGTATCCCCTACTTTTAGGAATTTCGTCCCGAAATTTAAGTAGTTGAAGTAGTAGGAAAAAGATGCGGGTATTTTTCACGCATTGAGTCTTCACGTTCCCAAGTAAACTCAGGTCCCCGTTTCGACTCCCAGCGTACCCTAACAATTGGAATGCGACTTCGTCGAAGACGTTTCTCCCCGTAGTCCATGATCTCCACTGGTCTTTCAATAAAATGCATAGATTCATCAATCTGAATATTTTCCAGCGGAATATGGAGATTCTCATCAGCGAGGCACTTCTTCAAGTTCGACACGTGGAATGTGGGATGAATCCTGTTGAGTTCTTCTGGTAGGTCAAGCTTGTATGCTACAGGACCTACTCTTTCGAGTATCTTGAAAGGTCCTACGTAACGAGGTGCTAGCTTCCCCTTTTGACCAAAACGAACTACTCCCTTCCACGTGATACTTTTAAAAGCACATGATCACCAATGTTAAACTCTAAGGGCTTCCGTCGTTTATCTGCATAACTCTTTTGACGACTTTGAACCACTAAAAGATTGTTTCGAATTTGATGAATCTTGTCTGTGGTTTCTTGGATCAATTCTGGACCAGTAATTTGTGCTTCCCCAATTTCGTGCCAACATACAGGAGATCGGCACTTACGACCATATAAGGCTTCAAAAGGTGCCATGCCGATGCTCGAATGATAGCTGTTGTTGTACGAAAATTCAACTAATGGTAGGTGGGCGTCCCAATTTCCCTTGAAGTCTATGACACATGCCCTAAGCATATCTTCAAGAGTTTGAATGGGGCGCTCAGACTATCCATCAGTTTGAGGATGATAGGCGGTACTGAGATCTAATCGTGTGCCCATAGCGGATTGTACTGCTTGCCATGTTCGTGAGGTGAAACGACCATCACGATCAGAAATAATACTTAACGGTACCCCATGTCGGCTTAAACGATTTCGTTGATATAAATACGTGCAAGCTTTTCGTTTTGAAATCTTCGCGGATAGGAATAAAGTGAACTGATTTTGTAAGTCGGTCTATAATTACCCATATTGTGTCATACCCACCAGAAGTGCGAGGTAACCCGGTAATGAAATCCATGGTTATATTTTCCCACTTCCATACAGGTATTTCCGATTGGACTAGAAGTCCTGAGGGTCTTTGGTGTTCAGCCTTCACCTTGGAACATGTGAGGCACCTGGAAACAAAAACGGCAATATCCTTCTTCATTCCAGGCCACCAATAGGTGTATCGTAGGTCTTGATACATCTTATCGGCTCTTGGGTGTATAGAATATCGCGTTTTGTGGGCTTCATTCATAAGAGTTTCACGCAGATTGTTGTGGTTAGGAATCCAGATACGATCTAGGTAATACAGAATACCGTCTGATTTAGTTTTCAAGTTTTAGCTCGGCTCCACAGGACATCTCCTTTCGTACATCTTCTTCTGTTATTGAAACGCGTTGGGCTTCCCGAATTTGATCTTTAATGTCGGTTATAATTTGCGAATATAGAAGATGAATGGAGTTCGCATAACCCTTTCGACTAAGTGCATCAGCCACCACATTTGCTTTACCAGGGTGGTATCTAATTTCACAGTCGTAATCGTTCAGAAGTTCGACCCATCTTCGTTGTCTCATGTTTAACTCTTTTTGATTGAAGATATGTTGAAGGCTCTTGTGGTCAGTGTATATTTCACACTTAGTACCATAGAGATAATGTCTCCATATCTTAAGAGCGAATACAACGGCTCCAAGTTCTAGGTCATGAGTGGTGTAGTTCTTTTCATGCGTATTGAGTTGTCTCGAGGCATAAGCTATGACTTTTCCTCTTTGCATGAGAACGCAGCCTAATCCTTGCCCTGACGCGTCGCAATAGACTACAAAATCATCACAACCTTCAGGAAGAGTGAGGATTGGTGCATCACAAAGTTTTTGTTTAAGAGTTTGAAATGCTTCTTCTTGCTTGGGTCCCCATACGAAAGGTTTTCCCTTATGAGTTAAAGCCGTGAGTGGTACAGCAATGCGAGAGAAGTTTGAAATGAACCGACGATAATAGCCAGCTAGTCCAAGAAAAGATCTTACTTCAGTTGGTGTACGTGGAGCTTGCCATTCTTGAACTGCTTTGATCTTTGAAGGGTCAACATGTATTCCCTTGTCATTGACTACATGCCCGAGGAATTGCACCTCTTTTAGCCAGAATTCACATTTGGAGAACTTGGCATAAAGCTTTTCCTTTTTTAGAAGTGCAAGAACGAGTCGAAGATGACGCTCATGATCCGATTTAGATTTTGAATAAATAAGAATATCGTCGATGAAGATTTAAACAAATCGATCAAGATAAGGTTTGCAGACTCTGTTCATTAGGTCCATGAAGATAGCTGTGCGTTGGTTAATCCAAATGGCATAACCATGAATTCATAGTGGCCATAACGAGTTCGAAAAGCAGTCTTAGGGACGTCTTCCTCATGCACTCTAAGTTGATGATAGCCAGATCGAAGATCGATTTTTGAAAAGCAGCTGGCACCTTGTAGTTGGTCAAGAAGATCATCAATGCGAGGTAAAGGATAGCGATTTTTTATTCTTAACTTGTTGAGCTCTCTGTAGTCGATGCACATACGAAAAGATCCATCTTTCTTCTTTACAAAAAGGACAGGTGCACCCCCAAGGCGACGAGCTAGGACGTATGAATCCCTTGTCAGTCAACTCTTGCAATTGACTGGCTAGCTCTTGCATTTCAGAGGGGGCTAACCTATATGGAGACTTCGCAACTGGTGTAGCATCAGGTATAAGATCAATACGGAATTCGACGTCTCTAACTAGAGGAAGCCCTGAAATGTCGTCAGGAAAAACTTGTGGGAAGTCTTTTACTACAGGAATGTCTTCAAGTTTCTTCTTTGTGGTTCCCTTTTTGATGATATGGGCTAAAACGCGACATAATTCTTGCGAAGATATTTTTGAGCTTGAAGACAAGACATTAAGCTGAGCCCTTTCGACGAGGTTTCTCCAATGATTCGAAGAGTCTGACCGTTTGAAAGAGGAATACGAATAAATTTTCCACGACATACAACTTCCGCCTGATGTTGACTGAGCCAATCCATACCGATTATGATGTCAAAACTTCCCAGCTTCATAGGAATAAGGTTTCGACTGAGAAATCGTGGTCGTTTAAGGTGAGTGTACAGTTGCGTAAAATAGAGTCTAATGAAACTGGTTTCCCGTCCGCAACTTCCACCGTTATGGATTCCGTGAGCTTATCCCGATTTTTGCTTAATATAGGTTCAAACTCTAAAGACACAAAACTTCTATCCGCACCAGTTCAAATAATATAGATGCATATCTACCATTTATAAGGAACGTACCGTTGACCACATTGCCGTCAGCTCTGGCCTGGTTAGCGTTGATATTGAAAGCTCTCCCTCTTGCAGGTGGTGGAGCTTGGTTTGCTTGGTTCACTGGGTTGGCTTGGCCTGAGCATGAATAATATTAACCAGCCTTGGACATGTGTTTCTGAAATGACTCGGGTCGCCGCAATTGAAGCAAGCCCGCATAGGTTGGCTCATAGGATAATTGGGTTGGTAGTATGTTTGGGCTAAATGTTGGGTGGGTGGAAATGGTAGGGGTTGTTAGGCTTGACCCATTAACTGTTGGTGGGTTTGAGTTAAAGGTTGGTGGCGGTTTGTTCGTTGAGGCATGCGGCAGGTTTGAACAGTATATCCTGCGCGACCGCAACCGGTGCAGTATTGGCAAGGATGATCAGGGGAATGGTGATATTGGCAACGGTTACATTTTGGTAACGGCCAGTGTAGGGTCTTCTGTATGGTGCGGGTGAAGAGTGACTTGAGTAATGGGTGCAGCAGGAATAGGGGTGTTGGTTTGGGTAACTGCAAAATTTCTGGAGTTACGCTTCCTCTTGTTAGCAAACTTAGAGGAAGGAATGGAGTGGTTTGAAGTTTGTCCCTCAACAGGGGCTTTCTTCTTCTCTTCTTTGAACTTCCCGTTGCGAATTCGGTTTTCGGTCAGTTCAGTTGCTAACTCCATAGCAGCTTCAAGTGTTACTGGGTGAAACGCTGAGAACTGAATCTTGGATTTCGAGGGAAGTCCTCGAATATAATGTTCAATCAGGCGATAGGTTGGTGTGAACAGATTTGGAACCATTTGGTTCAACTCCAAGAACCTCTTGTTGTAGGTAGTGTGATCACCCTCCATTCGCTTTAGAGCATGAAATTCATCCTCCAACTTCTTAAATTTCACTTCTAGGACAGAAACGCCTAGTCATGATTTCCCTTAACTCCTCCCAAGTTAAGGCCATCGCATCTTCAGTTCCCCTCTTCCCTTTCTCAGTATTCCACCAAGTGAGAGCTACTCCAAATAGTCTCCCGGTGGCGTATCGAACCTTGCGATCCTCAGGACAATCGCAGTTTAGGAAGGTGTTTTCCATCTCCTCGAACCAATGTAGGAGAGCAGTGACACCCTCGGTCCCTTCAAATTTAGGAGGATCACAGGACTTAAAATGTTTGTAAGAGCACTTGCTGGTAGGAGGGTTGTCGATGTTCTGGTCCTGTTGTTGGGGAGGGTTAGTAGGATTTGTAGTAAGGGCTTGTTGTACTTGGACCACAATGTCAGGAAGTATCGTGGCCATTTGTTTCGCGATCTGAGTGGCCAAACGTTCCTGGGACCTTCCTGATCTTTTACCCCTTCGTTGCTGTCTAGACGACATCTACAGGATCATAAAATGAGAAGATTGTGAGTTTATTGGTGTCTTTTTAGGTGTCATGTGTCTTTAAGAAAATGAAAATAACATAAATATCAATAATGCAACTACATCCATAGGATGTCTTGGGTTTCCCCTCATGTTGGGCCTCAAATGTCCCCCATACCTTCACCTACATAGTCATGTGGGCCCCCATGGCTATTGGCTTGGTAGGATTCACATTAATATTGGCAATTTAACACTCGCATCCCCCGAATGCAAACCACAAAATATGTTCATGAGATGTTTGGTCGGAACGTGTCCAGGTGTAGACACAATGACAACTCAAAGTGGGGTTAGCTCACACGACGTTTGGTATAGCATGCTTTGGCCTAAATAGGTACTTCGTACTCTCATCGTTAGTCCCCAGGTAGGCAAACTGGTCCTTTATTTTGGATTTATACGAATGCCAGCCTAGACAGGACGTTCCGACTACCGGTACTGGTACCCTTCCCAGTTACTACATGCCCGTCATGAGAACTCACTTTGATGAGATTTGAAAACACGAAAATCATTGTAAAAGCAATCATGATGTGGTGTGTGCTTTCATGGATGTGATATGTTATGAGCATACGATTCATGATAGGCATTATATGATAATACACACTTATGAACATGCTTGTACAATATCAAATGTAACATTTAACATAAAACATATAAACATCATGAAATTTGGCATATAACACACAAAAATCTTATAAGTTTCTAATCGACTATAGTATAGGCTCTAAGGGTCTAAAACCTATCCTATATCCCTATAGTCATGGCTCTGATACCAATCTGTCACACCTCGACCCGCAGCAGAATAAGAGTCGGGGCATAATTGGGTTATCACCAAAGCTCATGACATTTACTATTATGTTTTCATATTTAATAAAGTCAAAGTTACATTTTCAAATATCCAAACATGTTCATTGATTACAAAGGAAATAAACCAAACATAACAATCCCAACTCTAAAACGTTTTATTCTTCTAGTCCAAGTCCTATGTGTTCCTAGCTGCTGCTGGTTCACCTGTATCATGTGTAAAATGGGAGTTTTTGGGGTCAACATAAGTTGGCGAGTGAACCTTATTAGATAAACATTTATAATAAATTAATTGTTAGTTTATCAATGAAAATTTGTGCATAATCATAGATGAGCAAATGTAAATAATCAAGCAATGGCAAATAGCAGTCACAACTATAACATACAATAACACATGACAACATACATGAACATACCAACATCATATTGTAAATAACATAAATGAAACTGTGCGATCAAGGCTCAATCAAACGGAGCCGATCGTATTGCATGTACTGAAAATGAAAATGTCTGTGCGATCAAGGCTCAATCAAACGAGCCGATCGTATGTGGGCACGCCAGGTTCAACCGCATAATAAAATGGGGAACATGCTCAACGCTCATAATGTAATGGGGAGCGGCGGCCTATGAAATTGCATGTACTGAATAATAAATTGCATCCAATAATAACTACTTAACAGCAACAAACTGAATACACATGTTCATGATATGATGTATGCACAATGGTTTAGTTATAATATATATACAAAGACACATGATACACCCCAAAACGTGATTAAAACGGGGAATTTGTAAGATTCACTCACCTTGGGTGCGTTGGATTGGAGATGGTGATATGCGCACGAATTAGATGAGCGGAACAACGGGGATTACTAACCTAAATAATAACGGAAAAATATATTAAATGGGTGGATTTTATTAAGGATTTTAATGAAAGTTTTAGATATATTTTTGTGAGTTTATGGCTATTTTCTATCTTTAAAAATGTTATTTTTAAGTTTTTTTTAATTGATTTTTAAATTAAATTAAATAAATAAAAATATAAAAAAATTTGTTTATTTAGCGTTGACCGTTGACCGTTGACCGGTCGGTCAACGTATTAGTTTGCGCCGGGTGAGGCTCGAACCGGCGACCTCCCGTACGGGTGCACGCAGCTCTACCAACTGAGCTACGTGTCTAACCCGAAATAATCTTGTTTTTTATTTATACTTATACACTTATTCAGTTAATCCGAAATTCTCTTTAATTTCAAAAACATTTTAATTCAACGGACCGGTGCAAGTGACGGGTTTCGAACGCGCGACGTAGGACTTAGTGTTGCACACAGTCCACCGCTGGACTGTGTGTCTAACCCGGTTATTATCTCAGTTTTTATTATACTTAATAACTAACTGAGTTATCCCGGTTTAGTTTTTAAACAAAAAGGCGTGTTATTATATAAGGAGTGCGTATAGCAGGAATCGAACTCAGGACGTGCGTGTGTATTTTGCACACAGTCCACCGCTGGACTGTGTGTCTAACCCGTTTATAATTCCGATTTTAATTAATCTTATGTCATCTCTGAACTCGTCTTCTTCATTACAAACTCAGACATCAATTAAACAACTGATACGCGATTAATTTAGTTAATGAACATGATGATCAATTTGAATGTATTGAACCGAAAAGTTTGGGGAAAGAAGATACCGAACAGATCGTCTTCTTAGAGAATCCGGCGAAACTTGTCGGCTCTGTTTTTGGAACCTTCGGCCGTGAGAATCAATTAACAGGTTTAAGGGATTAGATGTGAAATTGAACTAATGAGGATTGATTATCAGCAACGTTGGAATGAGCATACCGGTAATTAACGAGTTTCCGACAATACCAGAAGTTTTCCGGCGAAAACAGAAAGTCCAGCATTGTCGTCTGTGGTTGATTATGAGCGATGGGTTAATGTTAGTAAGGTTCTAACAATTGATTGAAACCGTAAAGTAGAAGTATTTTACCAGTTTGAGTTGAATACGGTTTTCCGGCGACTTTTGCAGAAAATTCCGGCGAACGTTTACGAGTGCGTTCTCAGATGGTGCTATAAATGCATATCTAAATAGAGCAATGGAGATTGAATATACTCTGGTGTGAGAATGGTGATAAGATGAAGAGATACTGTACAGTTGGATTGGGGTCTGGCTGTAGATTTCATCGAAGCAAAACAGATAATACAAAGGGGGTTTTCAAGTTTAAAATCATTCGATTTGTTAGAAACCGTCGTTGTTTAAAGGTTTCACCGCAAGTAGTGAAATATATAAAAGAATTTATGCACGTATTGGTATTCCGATTTACCGATTCCAGCTGGAGGTTTTAAACCAGTTTGTAAATACGTTTTCTATGGTATACAAATGTCGTCGATGGTTTCTAGATGTGAACAAGAAAAACTATTTGACAAGTTGGTTCCAAGCCCGAGAGTTGTAAGTTATGAAATATGTGGTCTTACTGAGACAGTGGTGTCAGTTACCGAAGCGAATTATAATTCTAAATTATTATTATTTTTTTAACATATTTTTAATCAAAAGATCATAGATATTCAGATGTTTTAGTTTTCTATTAAGTCATAGTTACGAGTTTTCAAATCAAACAATAATCCATTAAAATTTCGAAATTGTACAAACCTTTGATGTATAACAGGGGATTTCGCATTGAAAACGGAACGTGGTTGAAAACCCGGTGATTTTCGATGTACTACATCTCGACCCAGATATCATGTATCCTACCTGCCTATGCGCGAGATATCAGTCCAGTCCTCGAGTGTCACACATGCAGATAGTCAAAAGAATATTCCGTTACTTGAAGGGATATCAAGCACCGGCTTGTGGTATCCAAAGAACGATAATTTTGATCTAACGGGATACGCTAATTCGGACTTCGGGGCGGACAAGTTGAATTCTAAATCTACATCGGCCGGTTGCCAGTTCTTTGGAACACGCTTAGTAACGTGGCAATGCAAGAAACAAACCACGGTCTCTCTTTCTACCTGGGAGGCAGAATATATTTCTGCTTCCAGCTGTTGTTCTCAAATCCTATGGATTCAACAACAGATGAGGGACTTTGGATTGCAATTTCTTATACGCCTTTATATGTAGATAATAAGGCAGCAATCGACATCAGTAAAAATCTTGTTCATCACTCTCGTACTAAACACATAGAAATTCGTTATCACTTCATTCGTGACTGCTACGAAAAGAAGTTGGTGCGAATAGAAAAAATCCACACCGATGAACAAAAAGCTGATTTTTATACCAAAGCTTTTCCTTTAACAAGATTTAAATATCTAATGAGGCTTAACGGTATTAAAAATTTGTTGACAGGTGCGGAAGCAGAGGTTGACGGATGAGTGTTCATGTGATCCACATTGGTTTGTATATCTTTTAGATTAGTATTTCTTAAAAACTAAAATACAAAAATATGTTTTTGATTTTAGGGGGAGAAATATTTGAGAAAATACAAAAACATATGAAAATTTTTAAAAAGTACAAAAACATTGAAAAAGACAAAAAGAATTAAGTGTCACAAAGGAAATGATAGTACATCAGTGGACTATCACAGTATTCTAAAGAAATGTAAAGTTTAAAAAGTGATAAACAAGTCTTATGTGGATGTGTCGATAGGCTTTACACGTTCGGTAAATTATTTCCGGGATATAAACTAAATTTTACAACTGCTTAATCTTGTGGATTAACATGTCTCGGATATATGGACTTAGTACTCCGAAATTTCGTTTGAGAGATTGCCTGATTCTGAGATACGAGGTCTTTATAGATAGTTGATATCTGGGGTATTATACAAGTTCTTCTGATTTTGCGGAAGCAATAGCCTAGAACTTCTATAATGCTTTTGCTATAAACCCTAAACTGCATACAAAGCTGAAAAGAATCGAAAGATCTAATCATTTGAAGTGCTTAAAAGATTCCTTAAGTGGAACACACCTATAAGTCGAGCCTTCATCTCTTTGTCGATACAGTGGTATTAACCTGAGCTCTCAAGGCTTCGCATTAACCCAGATACAAATATCAATTACGCTATATTCACCTGTAAGATAAATCTAGGGAATCTTGATACCGGAGTATATTCTGAGATAGGAACTATAGTTAAGTCAAGTTTCAATTCTTACCTAACATATCTGGGAACAATTAGAAATGTGTCGAAGTTTAAGTGGACAAACATATTGACAATCTTGGTAAACGAGTTTAAAACTTAAAGTCATCAAAAGGTCAACGGTACTGGTGATATGTCTCAACAACTGATATGATCCTTAGACACGAATTCACAAAAATATGTCTGTAAATATGTTTATACATAGTTTACTTTGTTCTTACATAGTTTATCTGCTTTACAGATTAAAACCATAAAGATTTTCAGTATGTTTTAGCATAAACTTACAAAAATACAAAAAGATTTTGTTTCTACATTTGTTTTCAGCAAGCCAATGTTGGAGAACGGATCTTCGAAGTCTGGTAAGGTGCTAAACTGGTGGAAATCTAATTGACAACGGGCTGCTAATCTGTAAAATCTGATAAGCCAAAAAGGATTAAAAGTTCATTAATTTGAAACTTGATATTTTTGTGAAAAACAAGAGTTTGTTCATAACGGGTCAAACCGAGGTCATTAACTTGGACTCGACAGACAAATCGGTTAACCAAGGTCATTAGCTTGGACTGGTTAACTGAGTGGATTGTTAAAACTGGTAAAATCTGAAAAGTTCATGTGTCTAAATTGAAAAATTTGAAAAATTGATCAAGTTCGCCTGGACTTATAATCAAGTTCGAACCGAACTTGTGTTTGCTCATAATGTTTTATCAGTCAACAAGTTCGCCCGGACTTGTGTCTGATCTTAACTGATTGGATTCATAAGTTCGCCCGAACTTGGTAACTATAAATAGGAAACAAGTTCAACCAAACTTCATTATCAGTCTATCAGAACTCAGAGCGAACTTGAAGGCGAATTTAGAGATTTGTGAAATTGGCAAACATACATCGAATTGCTGCCCAATTTGAACCTGATTAGTGGTGATTTACACACTACTCGTCATGGCTATGGTGAGAATTTGTGTTTTGGACCGTGACTTGATATGATTTGAACATTGTAGATCTAAGATGAATTGTTAGACATGTTTTAAACCTTTAAAAAACAAATTGAACACTAAAACATGATAAACAATGATAAACGACTATACACATGTCAAGAATTTGAATCAGAATCATTTGAATACATGTTTGCAGGTTTGGTTGGGACGGTGACAAGTTCGCCCGAACTTGTCAAATGGTTCTTTGAACCAAGTTCGGCCGAACTTGTCCTCTGGTGATGAAATGTTGTAAAAATTATAAGTTCGCCCGAACTTCCCATCAAATTTGTAAAAATGATTTCCATAACTAGTTCGCACGGACTTGTATGAATGTGAATTAATAATAATTGACAAGTTCGCCCGAACTTTTTCAGGAAATGTTCAAAAAGGTTAAACAATTTTGCCCGGACTTGATGATTTGCAATGTATTATATGTTATGCAAGTCCGCCCGAACTTGAAGCTTTGAAATGTCAAATTGGACAATCAAGTTCACCCGAACTTGATATAGTGTTTATGAAAATTGTAAAATTTTTGCTAATTCTGTCTCGATCTTCGTGTTTGCAGAATATTCAGCTCTCGTTTAATAAATTCCACAACACATGCATAACACTCGATAAGGCTATATGTCCATCTCTGATGCATTTGACAATATTCTTGCATTTATGGAGCGAATTCCAATCCACAAGGCGATTACGGAAAAGACAGTGGTCTACAGGTCGCATGTTTACAGATTTTGGAACTCTGCTGCGATGAATGAGGATGATACAACAATAAAGTCAGTGGTTCGCGTTGGAGAAGAAGATAAGGAGATTACTGTGACAGAGGCCGATATTCGAAAGGTTCTGAACTTCAACGACAAAAAGATGATCCGATGATGCTGGATGAGAGGATGGTTAGGGGATGTTTTTGTCGAATGGGGTACAAGGGGCATGTGAATGAGTCTACTTTGAAGAAAGGATCTGTGACAACCGGTACTTTCCCATCCTTAATTAAGCGAATAACAAACACTAAAACATTAACACATAGCGTAATTAGACGTAAATTAACTTAATTAAGCCTATTGGAGTGCGTAGGAACGTCTATCCGGGCCCTACAGTGCGCGAACGTTGATTTGCGGAAAAACTACGGAACGATAAGCGGCAACAGACTGATACCGGTAATGACAATGCCGACAAATACGACTTTTATACGTATAATTTATACATATGAACTTGATTCTTGCGAATTTACGGTGCTTTCGAATGGCACAAAGCGCATACGGGAATGAAAAACGCGACTGCAGGAACGTATTGACAGCGAAACGAAAGCATCGGACATGTGACTTACCTTAATAACTGAAATATTATGATATATTTAGCTCTTAATTGCATCTTAGTATTTATAGTTGAAATTGGAACGAAAAACGGATCGAGATCGACTGCAAAAGCATATTACACGGTTTAACATAACCGATGCACGTACCCGATAAATACCGACTCCCGACGAAATTTTGAGCGTTTTGACCCTAAAATAATATTAACGACACTACATGAAGTTCGGATATGATAACGGGCTTTAGAAACGAAATTGGGCCGCTTGAACAACTAGAAACACGTTAATAGGCCTTGAGCCAACCCGCATAAAACCCTAATATAAATTCAGCTCTTTCTCATTTCCCCATATTCAAACCCTAGCACACCACACCCATTCCCTGCCTTCTCTCTCATTCCGGTGACCGGAGCCGGATTCCAGCGAACTCCGGCAGCCCTAATTCCGGCGGGTCACAACCACACCAAAACAACCACCCTTGAAAACCCTTGTCACTTGCACCATCATACCCACACCCACATCCAGTTAGAGAGAGAGAGAGAGAGAGAACTGTAGAGAGAGAGATCGGAGAAAGATGGCCAGGGCCGGCCACCGTTCGTGGCGGTGACGGCGAACAACGGCGAAGCCGTTAGACGGCAGGAGCGGCGGCCAAGCCCTTTAGCAGCGACCGGG
Source organism: Scalesia atractyloides (assembly GCA_947069175.1). Lineage (NCBI taxonomy): Eukaryota > Viridiplantae > Streptophyta > Magnoliopsida > Asterales > Asteraceae > Scalesia > Scalesia atractyloides. The sequence goes on from CAMTDV010001634.1 coordinate 36,690,769, forward strand.
ACGAGACGACGGCGACCAGACATAAGATTCCTGGGTTTGGGGAAGGTTTGGAGTGAAGATGATGTCGGGGGTGAAAGATGGCGCTGGTTATAGTCTCCGATAGGGTGCTGGTTATGGTCTCCGACAAGATGGAAAATAGATGAGCAGCGGCGGTTGGACTCAAATGGGCTTTCTGACTTGGCCACAACCCATCGACTTTATCTTGCATGCTCTTAATTCCAGCCATTCGAAGTGTTTTCCAGCAACTGTTAGGATCCTGAAGCCATTTCTAGCATGTTTGATGCTGGTAGAAGTGGTGTCGTGGCTGAGGTGGTCCAGGTCAGGTGCTGGAGTGCTCAAAACAACTATCGCAAACACGGGTCAAAGCTGGTCAAACTTAGTTGACGTTGGCAACTTGTTTACCTAGCTGTTTGGTGTGTTTCAGATCACAAACCGGACTTGCTGAAAGGTATAAACGCACACCCGACCATTTAAAAGTTATTATGGTTTGGTCTAAATATTACCGTGTCACACATGCGGGACTAACCGAGCTCTAGCAATCGACTCACCAACTAGACCATAACATAAACAATTATTATATTTTAATGGACAAGCTATTAACGAACCAAGTGACTATATGTAAAATAATTACTCGTATACGCTAATTTAGATGGTAAACCTGGCGTACAAAACTACAGTAACACATATTTAGCTAAATAAATGAAACATGAACTTTGATTTCAACTATAAACACCAATTGCAAGGGTCGTTATTATTATTTATAACATGTGCCATTATTATTATCTATAGATTATTTGATTTTGACGTATTTACTTGGAAATTTATAAACACTGCATACGCTATTGTTTAATACTATATATCATCCGATTTTGACATATTTACTTAAATTTGATAACCATTTCATACATTAGTAGCGTAACGAATAATAATGGTAATAACTCGAAGACGGATTGACAACAAGTATGCTTTATTTACATATATATATATACAAACAAGTGAGTGAAACTGAAGTACATACATATATATAAACATGAATTTTTGTCTCGCCTAAATGATTTTGGACGAGCTATTGTTTTCTTATTATATACGCATAAGTACGTATGTTTGCTAAACACTAATTAATTTTATACATAGCCTTATAAGTGTGTATATATAAACACTCATATTTCCAAACAATGACTTCACTATATGTGTTCGTACGTACAAACATAGGTATTTCAAGTCATCAGCTAATAATAAATGCATACATTGATTTACATATACAAATTCCTAACGGTTACACTTATATGCCCATGAACTGTTATGTACGATTATATTTTGTTTAGCATATAAAAAAATATACACCTAGTTGATCGGGTTAGCCGATACTTATAACTATGGTCTTTTGATACCTATTCGATACAAATGCATTTGCATACATGGCATATGTAGCTGTTGAACATTATATATATCTTTCATTTACTTGAGAGAAACAAGTAAAGTTGAATACATCTCTACTTATGTTCGACCCGTCGAACAACAATTATTATTTTCATATATACATACAAGTACGTATACTTATACAACTATAGGCACATAAGGACGATTAGTGCCACGGGTATGTCTAGTCAAATAATCCAAGTTGGGATCCAACGCCTTATCGAATTGGTAGAGCTTGACCACACATGAGACAACATTACCCTATTAGCGAATACTTATTATGTGCTAATTGTTCGGATCTATCTTTGATGAATACGTGAACGTTTTCTGACTATGACACATATCATTCTCGTACAAGACTAAGGTGAGTTCATAACCTCCACTTTTTACTGTTTTCTTTTACATTTTTATAAATATTTTCGGGGGTGGAAAGACATGCAAGTTTTGAAAAGTACACAATTATTCGATGAACGAAAACTACATATTTCTAAACCATGTTGCAAACAAATTCCAACTAACTCAAATGGTTTATGAAAGGATTATGCTATACATACCGGTTTTTCAAAACACACACGTATTTTAAGAACATGCATGAGTTTGATGGCTAGTGACGGGATTGTCATAGTGCAATTTAGGGACCGGGTGTCATACATCTGAACAACGGGATTGGATTGTCCTGCAACTAAACAACAGGACTGCATTGTCCTGCATCTGAACAACAGGACTGATTGTCCTGCATCTGAAACAACGGGACGGGGTTGTCCTGCATACAAACACACGAACTAGTTGTCCTCTGCTCAACACTAAGGGTCGTAGGGTCGCTTAAAACTGTACAGTGAAGTCCTCGCTACATATCGAAACTATAACCGCCTGCTAGTCTACCGTCTTGAGTAAACAGTTTGGCGAGGCACTTTCTAGCTTGGGGTTGGTTATAGGCTCATGCGGGCATGTTATCTTTTTTATACGCGGACATTGACGGTTATACAATATTTACAAACACAAGGTTTTCATATGACACGCCCAAGAATGGTTTTATTACGTTTTCTCAACATTACTGAAATCGGTTATCAAAAAGATTTATTTCAAATCTTTTCCAAACAAACTACGAGCTCGCCAACTTTATGTTTATTTTTCGCATGTTTCTTTCTCAGGTTACACTTTCAAACTATGGCACGGTTGGAATAGGTGAACCCTTTGAGACTCGAGTACTTAGCAGGCGTTCAACTTTCTAGAAGTCTTAGCAAATATTAACTTCCGCTGTGCAATGAAGATACTAGTCATATCACGCCCGGCTCTGATGTAATCGGTTTATCGGGGTGTGACAGATTGGTATCAAAGTTAACCAAAGTTTTTAATTGTATGTTCTCAAAACTTTCAGAGTTTTGTTTACCGTATGTAATCATTTCGTGTAAACTGCGACTATTAACTTGGGCACACGACTTTATCTATATCATCTATACTATTTTACTCACCCGAGCAGGTAACCTACGAGAAACAGAATGCCGATGTGCATGAATACATGAAACTCAGCGTATACATCACGGATGTAGAAACACAAAACGTACGACATTCGAGGCAAGGCCTTGAAGAAAAACATGAATGAACGATTACAACAGCAGTGCAAATCACGTCAGTGGAATGATTATCGGCCAGAATGCAACTATTGTCACGTAGCCCTGCAAGCGGTGTGAAACACGCCAAGGTACGTCCAAACAAGGACTTCACGAACTAATGGAAATCACGATTAGGAGCATCACAACAGAAAACACAAGTCTTACATTCCCCCACTCCCTAATGACGATTACGCCAAGATTGACACCTCGTGGTGATGTTACACAAATACCATGTCATCGCAGGAAATTCTAGGTAAAGTATTAAATTTCTTTTGTTGGATATTCCGACTTTTGCATATAGTGAGTAGATTTTGCACCTCTACTCCCCCTAAAGGTCATCTTATCGCAAGAATTTCTTTCATGATTAGTGACACCCAATTGAAGTTTCTTGACAAATTCGTACGCTACACATGGATTGTTTGTTACGCATGAGGTTACCTTGATTCGTGGAAACCATCAGGGACTCCACATCGAAGGTTCTACACTATTTCTATTATTGTTTTCGCTATACCGATTATTGCATTGAAATCTTGATGACCTATATTATTACAAGAGTTGACTTATTGATATCGAGTCAACGACATTCTTGAAGCATTTTCTTGACAAGTTACATACATGGTTATCGTGTGGCCATGTTGAAATTTCCTTGATAATACATATGTTTGTTATTGGTCGATACCTAAATCAAGTTTAGTTGACTAAACTTGCGTACTAAACATATTCAATTCAAGGATTTCATATGATGGACTGAGGCCATTATATTCCAAGTAATATCAACAAACATTTCAATATTTCAAACCATAGTAGACTTGTTTGATCTTAACTTCACTAAATCATTTGTTGTTTACGACACCTTGTGGTGGCGTATTCATTAATTTGAAGCCTGTGCTGATTTCGTTTACACACTTCACGTACGGATTTAATTACTTAGTTATTTATTTATTATTAAATCCACTTTGTCGGTTCATTATTTTAAACATTCTTAATACAATCGTGTATTAAGAAAATGGTAACAAATTCATGGCTTATTTCGGTGTACCTCTAACGGTTATTTCAACACAACTTGCAAACTCGATGACGTTCAGTTGTTATTTTTGCCATCAACCGAAATTTCTATGAAGTTCATTTGAATAAATTTTTGAGATTACTTCGTTGAAACTTTCATCTGATTACAAAGAAGGTGGATTTGTTCGATCACCGATATTATTGAATTTCGATCACTACGAGACCATGTGGCGTCGGTATAAACTTGTAGCTTGGGCTAATCGAGATCAATTGTTTCATGTAAACTATGTCTACCTTCGTTCGACTCGTCATTTAAGTAGTCTTAATGCAACTATGTATTAAGACGATGATGCACCCGGATCGGTTGTATTTCGGTGTATCCTTGAAATTAATAACGTCAACACACTGATTTTATTTCATTTAATGGTTCGATAGTTGGCAAATCATTTTCACATTCCTATTTCATTTGGGCTTGTTGATTCCAAGTTTTATTCATATAACAACCAACACAAGTTTCCGTTGGTAGAAATTTCTATTATTTCTAGAATTCAATTGTAGATTGTGAACGTTCAATTGGACATCTTTGGTTGGCTCCCTCCTTGTTGGACCTTTGTAAACTTAGTCACATTGGTGACCGCATATAACGTCTGGTTCATTTGGCATCAATCCAGAAAACACATTCAATTGAATCATTGTTATAGTAAGTCATTGTATTCATATTATTCAGACAAGTCTTGAATTATTCTCAGTGGTCATTTACCTTGGTATTATTCATAACTACTATGCATGACAAAACTCTAAGGGGATAATGTAGTCAAAATTTCAGGACGAAATTTCTTTAACGGGGAGAATGTGACAACCGGTACTTTCCGATCCTTATTAAGCGAATAACAACACTTAATACATTAATACATAGCGTAATTAGACGTAAATTAACTTAATTAGGCCTATTGGAGTGCCTAGGAACGTCTATTCGGCCCTACAGTGCGCGAACGTTGATTTGCGGAAAAACTACTAAACGATAAGCGGCAACGGACTGACACCGGTTAAATACTGACAATGCCGAAAAATACGACTTTTATACATATAATTTATACATATGAACTTGATTTTTGCGAATTTACGGTGCTTTCGAATGGCACAAAGCGCATACGGGAACGGAAAACGCGACTACATGAACGTATTGACAGCGAAACGAAAGCATCGGACACCTGAATTACCTTAATAACTGAAATATTATGATATATTTAGGTCTGTAATTGCATCTTAGTATTTATAGTTGAAATTGGAACGAAAAACGGATAGAAACGATGTAAAAGCATATTACATGGTTTAACATAACCGATGCACGTACCCGATAAATACCGACTCCCGACGAAATTTTGAGCGTTTTGACCCTAAAATAATATTTAACGACACTACATGAAGTTTGGGTATGATAATGGGCTTTAGAAACGAAATTGGGCCGCTTGAACAACTAGAAACAGTTAATGGGCCTTGAGCCCAACCCGCATAAAACCCTAATTAAATTCAGCTCTTTCTCATTTCCCCATATTCAAACCCTAGCACACCAAACCCATTCCCTGCCTTCTCTCTCATTCCGGTGACCGAAGCCGGATTCAGGCGAACTCCGGCAACCCTAATTCCGGCGGGTCACAACCACACCAAAACAACCACCCTTGAAAACCCCTTGTCACTTGCACCATCATACCCACACCCACATCCAGTTAGAGAGAGAGAGAACTGTAGAGAGAGAGATGCGAGAGAGGGCCAGGGCCGGCCACCGTTCGTGGCGGTGATGGCGAACAACGGCGAAGCCGTTAGACGGCAGGAGCGGCGGCCAAGCCCTTTAGCAGCGACCGGGACGAGACGACGGCGACCAGACATAAGATTCCTGGGTTTGGGAAGGTTTGGAGTGAAGATGATGTCGGGGGTGAAAGATGGCGCTGGTTATAGTCTCCGATAGGGTGCTGGTTATGGTCTCCGACAAGATGGAAAATAGATGAGCAGCTGCGGTTGGACTCAAATGGGCTTTCTGACTTGGCCACAACCCATCGACCTCATCTTGCATGCTCTTAATTCCAGCCATTCGAAGTGTTTTCCAGCAACTGTTAGGATCCTGAAACCATTTCCAGCATGTTTGATGCTGGTAGATCACAAACCGGACTTGCTGAAAGGTATAAACGCACACCCGACCATTTAAAAGTTATATGGTTTGGTGTAAATATTACCGTGTCACACATGCGGGACTAACCGAGCTCTAGCAATCGACTCACCAACTAGACCATAACATAAACAATTATTATATTTTAATGGACAAGCTATTAACGAACCAAGTGACTATATGTAAAATAATTACTCGTATACGCTAATTTAGATGGTAAACCTGGCGTACAAAACTACGGTAACACATTTTAGCTAAATAAATGAAACATGAACTTTGATTTCAACTATAAACACCAATTGCAAGGGTCGTTATTATTATTTATAACATGTGCCATTATTATTATCTATAGATTATTTGATTTTGACGTATTTACTTGGAAATTTATAAAACTGCATACGCTATTGTTTAATACTATATATCATCCGATTTTGACATATTTACTTAAATTTGATAACCATTATACATTAGTACGTACGAATATAATGGTAACACTCGAAGACGTGATTGACAACAAGTATGCTTTATTTTACATATATATATATATACAAACAAGTGAGTGAAACTGAAGTACATACATATATATAAACAGAATTTTTGTCTCGCCTAAATGATTTTGGATCGAGCTATTGTTTTCTTATTATATACGCATAAGTACGTATGTTTGCTAAACATAATTAATTTTATACATAGCCTTATAAGTGTGTATATATAAACACTCATATTTCCAAACAATGACTTCACTATATGTGTTCGTACGTACAAACATAGGTATTTCAAGTCATCAGCTAATAATAAATGCATACATTGATTTACATATACAAATTCCTAACGGTTACACTTATATGCCCATGACAACTGTTATGTACGATTATATTTTGTTTAGCATATAAAAAAATATACACCTAGTTGATCGGGTTAGCCGATACTTATAACTATGGTCTTTTGATACCTATTCGATACGAATACATTTGCATACGTGGCATATGTAGCTGTTGAACATTATATATATCTTTCATTTACTTGAGAGAAACAAGTAAAGTTGAATACATCTCTACTTATGTTCGACCCGTCGAACAACAATTATTATTTTCATATATACATACAAGTACAGTATACTTATACAACTATAGGCACATTAGGACGATTAGTGCCACGGGTATGTCTAGTCAAATAATCCAAGTTGGGATACCAACGCCTTATCGAATTGGTAGAGCTCGACCACACATGAGACAACATTACCCTATTAGCGAATACTTATTATGTGCTAATTGTTAGGATCTATCTTTGATGAATACGTGAACGTTTTCTGACTATGACACATATCATTCTCGTACAAGACTAAGGTGAGTTCATAACCTCACATTTTACAGTTTTCTTTTACATTTTTATAAATATTTTCGGGGTGGAAAGACATGCAAGTTTTGCAAAAGTACACAATTATTCGATGAACGAAAACTATATATTTCTAAACCATGTTGCAAACAAATTCTAACTAACTCAAATGGTTTATGAACGGATTATGCTATACATACCGGTTTTTCAAAACACACACGTATTTTAAGAACGTGCATGAGTTTGATGGCTAGTGACGGGATTGTCATACCTGCAATTTAGGGACCGGGTGTCCTACATCTGAACAACGGGACTGTATTGTCCTGCAACTAAACAACGGGACTGGATTGTCATGTATCTGAACAACGTGATGGATTGTCCTGCATCTGAAACAACGGGACGAGGTTGTCTTGCATACAAACACACGGACTAGGTTGTCCTCTGCTCAACACTAAGGGCTGTAGGGTCGCTTAAAACTGTACAGTGAAGTCCTCGCTACATATCGAAACTATAACGACAGCTAGTCTACCGTTTTGAGTAAATGGTTTGGCGAGACACTTTCTAGCTTGGGGTTGGTTATAGGCTCATGCGGGCATGTTGTCTTTGTCATACGCGGACATTGACGGTTATACAATTTTTACAAACACATGGTTTTCATATGACATGCCCAAGAAAATGGTTTTATTACGTTTTCTCAACATTACTGAAACCGGTTATCAAAAAGATTTATTTCAAATCTTTTCCAAACAAACTATGAGCTCGCCAACTTTATGTTGATTTTTCGCATGTTTCTTTCTCAGGTTAATTTTCAAACTATGGCACGGTTGGAAGAGTGAACCCTTTGAGACTCGAGTACTTAGCAGGCGTTCAACTTTCTAGAAGTCTTAGCAAATATTAACTTCCGCTGTGCAATGAAGATACCAGTCAGATCATGCCCGGCTCTGATGTAATCGGTTTATCGGGGTGTGACAGGATCAGTCCCTAATCCTCACAAGTTTCTGATGCACGCAATCATACACGCCTTTAGTCATCGAAAGGCAGGCTTAGATGATGTTCAAGATTATATGGCATGCATGGCCACGACGCTTATTCTGAACAAGAAATTCAACTATTCGAAGCTGGTTTTCACGCATTTAAAGAATAATATGGGATCAAATAGGCGCGTGATGTATCCGAGGTTTATACAGATGTTGATCGACGAAAAATTCAAGAAGATAGCAAAGGATCCCAACGACATTTTGTATCTTAGTCATCTGGATGATACTACTGTCAAGAAACTTATCACATTTCAGAAATAATCTTCAGCGCCTATTGCAAAACCTCTATTTGGTGCAATTGCTTCTGAAAACTATATCGCGCCACCAGAATACAAATGGCGTAAAGATGATAGCGGTTACGAAAGGGAAAGAAATGCTGAGCTAGAATGGCTATCTACATTCAAAGAGAAACGCAGTGATTGGTTTGGTTTCTGAAGAAGGTTGTAGTTCAAGAGAAAAGAAAGCTTTGGGTAAGCCTAAGAAAGTTGATACGATGTTAGTTGACGAGGAAGAGCCTGAAAATGTTCAACATGAAGCTGGTTCAAGTGCAGCGGTTGTTATTGAAAGTCAAGAGGCAGAAAAGACAACACAGGAAGATGATGTGATCTCTGCGACATCAGATAACGTTTGCTAGAAAAGGCCACTAAGAAGTCCATTGCTGAGAAAGAGGCCGAGAAAGTTAAAGAAACTGACGCTGATTACGAGCTAGAACAAGAAAAAGATTCAGATGAGGAGAGACCGAAGAAGAAAACAAAACGAGTAAAGTCTTCTGCAACTGATGTCTCAATGAAGACTACAGGGTCTCCAAAACGAAAGGTAAGAAAAGTCAGAAAGCAAAGAGCAGACGTATATTGGAAAGCCGAAAAGCACAGAAGTCCCACAAGAACCTTCTGGTGCAAAATCTATAGGAGCTACACAAGAACCTCCTATGGCTGAAACGATACAATCATCTGGTGTTCAAGAAAATTTAGTACAAACAGGAGTCACACAAGAACCTCCTGAGTCTGAATTGCTCGAGATTCCAGTTATTCAATCGCAAGATCCTCTTACTCTGCTCAACATGAAAGCTCAACTCCTAAAGCGTCTACACCAAAAAGTACTCCTAAATCTACATCAAAGACAACTCCAAAGTCGAAGTTATTCGGAGATATTCCTAACGAGCCAGTGGATATTCAAGATTTAAATGATTTCTTTCCAGAATCGGATGTTGATGAACTTGAAAAGCATGTCAAAATTCTTGAAGATAAAGTTGCAAAGAACGAGACAGAGAAAGCTGCGTTAGAAAAGTTGGTAAAGCAAGGATGAGAAAGAGATTCTAAGTGATAAAGTAAAATTCTTGGAAGGTGACCGAGGGTATTTAAAGGCCCTAATTGAAAGCTTGCAAGATGCAAATGAAAGATTACTCAAAGAGATAGCAGAGCGGGAATCTAAAAGAGAAATGAATGATCGAAGATTCTCCAGACTACAGAAGTTTTGACGAACAGTCTTGGTATTGATTTTGATGTTGAATATGCTCGAATAGATCTGCTGGAAGCGAAAGAGAAAGCAGAAAAGGAATTGGCTGAACAGGGAAAGGCAAGAACGTGATTGAAAGTATGAAAAAGCTTCTGAGTATACTGTTGTTCCTGAAACAGAAACTGAAAAGAAAGACGATGAAGAAGCAGAAGATAAAGATGATGATGAACCTTCAGATGACACAAAAGACGACTCCGACAACAATGATGTGATAATAATGATCAAGGTGGAGTTGGTCTGAAAGTGGTTGATGCCAAACTGAATGATGAGTTTGATTTTTCGTCGTTGCTGGATGATGAAACTAATAGAATGGAAGATTAAACTCAGGGGGAGCAAACAGGAGAATCAGGTCAGAAAGATGATGTTGAATGTCTGATGCTATTACACGATGCCTGTTGCTGTTATGCCTACTAAACCATTGATTCTTATGCTCGAACACAATGTTGAAGAAGGCAAATATGTACACAACTATTCAAAGGAAGATTTGGCAAAGCTGATTGAAGCTGATGCTGAAACGTTCGACTTTGATTTTGAAGAGCAAGTGTTGAATGTTAATACATTTGAGCCGAATGAGTATTGTTACTAAAGAAGGTATGAAGCTGACGAGTACAAGGGTTATAGTTGAAGATTGGCCGTCTGACGATGCGAAAAATGAGGCTGAGAAGTATAGAGGGCTGAATATGATAGTTTTCCGACCTTTGAGGAAATGTATGAACAACTTAATGAAGATATGTTGAAAGAAAAGATTGAAGAGTTTGTACGTGAAGAAAAAATCCCTAAACCAATGACGAAAGAGGAGATTGCGCAAGCAAAGAAATCTTGGTTTAAAGAAATGCCGAGAGAACGTAAGTTTCGACGTCCACTAGCATTCTTTACCATAGATAAAGATGTTTCATTGGGAGATATTTTAAGCTGGGGATGGTTTAAAAAGTTGAACGTTTATGCCATTGAACGTGAATTTGGAGTTCAATACTTTAAATACTTGGTAGATTTTAAGGCACTTCCATATTGGGATGTTGAGGAGTTGGTACAGATGCGTAACGTCACATATCACATGAAGTTTATTGATCAGTTGCTATGGAAAATGATCAAGTTTGAAGCAACGAAAGGTTTTAGGTACTAGAAGTCATTCATTCCGAAACGCCGAATCAAAACAGATAAAAAGATGGTATAAAGGATATAAGGGTTGATTATGAAGCATCCTAGAGCGATGAGGAATATGCCCCTAATGCCGATTGAACAGAATTCTATCCGTTGTTTAAGTGGTGGCAAATAGATCCGACAACGTGTGAAGCAGTGATCGTACTAAGGTTTGAAGATCATTGGATATCACTTCAGGAAAGGGTTGAAATGTTTGGGGTAGAAGGATTGAGAGGGCTGTGGAGAACGATTAGAATACTAGACCCGATGTGGCTAGTAAACTGCTCAAAGGAGGATATCAAATGTTTATTCTTTAGCAAGATTTGTTATGACAAGAGAAAGAACAAGCTATGCAATATCAGAGGGTTGTGAATGTCTGCTATGCACATGAAGTTAACTCTGGTAGAATGTGGGAATCGAGTTGGAGAGAGATTGAACGCGAATAGTTTCTAAAGGAAGAAAGGCGTCAGGAACATTTCTTGAAAGAACAAAGGAGGCAAGATTGAGACGTTTTCAATTCATGATAAAGGTGCCACCTACAGATCAAACGCTGATTCCATCACAAGAAAGAAGAAAGAAGCCGATAAAGAACTTCTTTGGGCGTGTCAGGCAGAGATAAAGCTGTGAAGACTGATCAAGACGAAGACGATATCCAAGGGGAGTCTGTTAGTACATAATGTCTATGTCTTAGTCTTGGATCAGTCTGTTTGTTTTGGGCTAGATTATGTCAAAATAGAGGGTTATTTACGTAAATAGATAGCAAGTTCGCTCGGAATTAATATGTGAGAACAAGTTCGCCCGAACTTGTTGATACACACCCAGCGAACTTGCATATCTATAAATAGGTGCCTTGATGTTTTCATTTGTAACTTCTGCAACTTTAGCACACTGACGGCGAAGCTCTGCCCGATCAAGATTTGACATGTACTGAACATTTATGACCAATAAACAATGATTAAACAGTAAATCTTGCATATTCGATTAATACGTCATATAAATTCCGCATATACGAACGTTAGATACCAATTTAGGTTCCTATGCTAGTAATGGAGCGATCCAACAGTTGGGCTGTTACAAATGGTATTAGAGCCAGGGCTGGACCAGTGGTGCCAGGTTACGCGAGGACGATGGACCCTTTACGGGGGTGGATTGTGATATCCCACATCGGTTGTGAAGGGAACAAAGGATTTCTTATAAGGGGCTGGATACCTTCACCATCATGACGCGTTTTTAAACCGTGCGGGCAGGCGCTGAAGGCGTGCTGGCTGCCAAAGCTGACAATATCATGGTGAGGTTACGCTAGGCTGTTACAGATGGTATCAGAGCAATCGGTTTCAGCGAATTAGGTGCCGGTAGGGTACCTAGGCTTTATCCTTGAGTCACAGGGAATCGAGACTATTAAGACTTTGGTTACGTTAAAAATGCTTAGGACTTGAACATGGGAATTCCAACCATTTCCTGAGACTTGAATCAATTTAGTTCATCTGATTTCACTTGCATAGTCATTGCTGCATGAATATGCGAAACAATTTATTTCCATGGTTATGCCTTTTGGGACAATTGGAGTAAATGTAGTGTAGATGGTATCAGAGCCAGGACCGGACCGGTGTTGCCAGGTCCCGCAAGGACGCTGGACCCCTTAAGGGGGTGCATTGTCATATTCCACATCGGTTGTGAAAGGGGAACAAAGGCTTCCTTATATGGGGCTCGATACCTTCACCATCATGACGCATTTTAAAAACCATGAGGGGCATGCGATGAGGGCGTGCTGGCTGCCAAGGCGGACAATATCATGGTCCGGTTACGCTGGGCTGTTACAGATGGTATCAGAGCTAGGGCCAAACCTGTGGTACCAGGTCCCGCGAGGACGCTGGACCCCTTTAAGGGGGGGGGGATTGTGATATCCCACATTAGTTGTGAAGGGGAACAAAGGCTTCCTTATATGGGGCTGGATACCTTCACCATCATGATGCGTTTTAAAACCGTGAGGGGCAGGCACTGAGGGTGTGCTAGCTGCCAAAGCGGATAATATCATGGTGCGGTTGCGACAGATGGTATTAGAGCTATAGGTTTCAGCGAATTAGGTTCGGTAGGGATACCTAGGCTTTAACCTTGAGTCATAGGGATCGAGACTATTAAAACTTGGGTTATGTTAAGAATGCTTAGGACTTGAACATGGGAATTCCAGCCGTTGCCCGAGACTTGAGTCAATTTAGTTCATATGATTTCACTTGCATAGTCATTGTTGCATGAATATGTGAAACAATTTATTTCCATGGTTATGCCTGTTGGGATTGAACCTTTGGAAAGGAACAGATGATACAAAGTCAAAATACCCCATCCGAGCTTTGGTCCAACTATCAGAGGTTTCTATCCACTGATAGTCTTTTACTGCTTTCAGTAAAGAACATTGTTACCTATCCTCTGACAGAAGAAACTCCCAACCGCTGATAGAAGAATACAAGATCAGAGGTTGGCTAGCAGTTGATTGGAGTAGTTTGCCTGAGGATTTAACTGATGAAAACTTTGCTTGATAGCCAAAAATGATTTTGAAAAAGAAAACTTCTGTTTTATGGCTTTTGAGACCATAGTTGAAGGTGATGAGTCTGTGGAACATGAGTCAAAATCTGATGTGGTTGAATGTTGTGAAGCAGTGGTTACACCAGAAGTCACACCTGTGGTTGAAATGAATGCTGCTGAGATTGAAGAAGATAATCTATCTGACCCATGGGACATAGAGGTGTGTGAAGAAGAATGTGATTGTACTCTTATGGCTGCTTCGAAGGTTCACCTCAGATCCTAAAAGATCTATGTTCTGGAAAATTCATTATTGCTTTTGCAAACATAAAACATGTGAATAAAACCTGAGAAACAAAATTTTGGAAGATGAACTTAAATTTGAAAAACTTGTGAAAGCGAAAACAAAATTAAGTGAAAAAGATTCTGAAATGAGTAGCCTAAGGCATGAATCAAGCATAACCAAAGACCAGCTCCAAACCGTGGTAGAAAAATACCAGGTTTGCAAATAGGAGCTTGAATCTACCCAGATCACTTGTGAAAAATGGCTAGAGTCTTGCAAAGGTTATGAGCTTATGCTTGATGCTCAAGTCAAGAGCAACATAAAGTTTGGTATAGGCTTTAGGGAATATGACCATACTTGTGAAAATGTTGCAAAAATTGACTCTGAGCTTGTTGAAATAGTCCCAACAAATTTGGCTGGTGAAGAAATTAAAATCACTGATAAAGAAGGAAACAAAATTGTTCTTGAAAAACCAGAGGTCTCACCAAAAGAAAAGGAAATTGAAAAATATCAGTTTAAACCAACCTGGTCAGATGAATGTGATATCTTAGAAAACTTCAAGCCGATGGACTTCTCAACCGTTGATGGCATAAAAGCACCAAAAGCATTGGTGATTCCTATCAAAGACTTGCCAGCAGAGGTTACATCGTCTGCTCTCAAAAAGTCTGATAGGAAAAGGAAGGAAAAGGTTAAACACTTGTTTTGTAAATTTTGTGAAAAGAGAAATCATGATACAGCAGATTGTTTTCTTTTGAAAGCTAATGATATAAACAAAACTTGTGTCATACCTAAATCTCCTAGTGCACCATTTGCAACAAAACAAATCATCCAACTCAAGAGTGTGTCTATCTCAAAACCTATCATCAAAAGGTAAAAGAGATTAGAGAAAAAGCTCTAGAAAGAGAAAATTCAAATATTGCAAAACAAAAATTTTAATCATGTGAAACATCTGTCACCAAAGCTTTAAATCAAACCTCTGTCCGCAGAGAAATTCAAGTAACAGATGCACCTCCATCAAACCAGTTTCCAAGAGGTAAAGCCAGCCTAATTACCAAAAGGTGCGTATGACTTATGAGACTTACAAAAAGTCTTCTAAGCCAAGGGTAAATAGGCATCCTCATGGTTACCAACAGTTGATAGGAGGTAGCTCCAGCAGTGGTTACAAAAGTCTGATCCAACCACTGCTCATCAGTCTGAACTTAACTCTGGATCACCTGATACCCCATCCAAAGCCATTTTGGCTTTGGAGACTCACCTGAACTAATTTTTTCAAAACATGTGTAGGGAGCTTCTACTTGTCCTTGACAGTCTTTGGTATGTAGATAGTGGAGGCTCCAGGCACATGACAGGATGTAAAGCCCTGCTCAGAGATTTTAAAGCTCATGGAGGGGGTTATATATCCTTTGGGAATAATTCTAAAGGAAATGTGTTAGGATCAGGATGTGTTTCAGTAGGAAAACTCAAGTTTGAAAATGTAAATCTCATTGACAATTTAAAATTTAATCTCTTAAGTGTTTCACAGATGAGTGATAAAGGTTATGGTTCCTTCTTCACAAAAAAAACTTGCCAAATTGTAGGGCCAGAAGTTGTCAAAAAGATTGATCAAATCATTGCAGAGAGCAAAGCACAGCTGACTGCTCATAGAGTAGGAAATGTGTATGTGGTTGATATGTTAAAAGATAATCCTATGTCAAATGCATGCCTGTTCTCAGTTGCCTCCAGCAAAGAGACAGAGCTATGGCATAAAAGAGTAGGACACACAAATCTAAAAACTATCTCCACTCTCTCAAAACAAAATCTGGTTAGAGGTTTACCCAAAAACAATCACTTGTGAAGAGCATTGTGTTCCCTTCTTAAAAGGTAAACAACATAAAAGCTCTTACAAGTCAATTGAATAGTCTAGAACAAGTCAGTGCTTACAGCTGCTACATATGGACTTGTTTGGACATGTAAAAATCATGAGTTTGAAACACAAAAGATATTGTCTGGTGATAGTTGATGATTTTTCCAGGTTCACATGGACTTTCTTTTTACACTCTAAGGATGCAACAACAAAATTTTGAAAAACTTTGTTAAACAAGTTGAAAAGCAATTTGATCTTCCTGCAAAAATATTTAGGAGTGATAATGGAACAGAGTTTAGGAACAAGGAGTTGGATGCCTTTTATGAGTCAAAAGGAATGTTAGACAATATAGCATTCCTAGAACTCCAGAAAAAAATGGGGTTGTTGAAAGGAAAAACAGAACTTTAATTGAATCAGCAAGGACTATGCTTGCAGACTCAGGATTACCCTTGTCTTTTTGGGCAGAGGCTGTAAACACTGCTTGCTATGTCCAGAACAGAGTTTTGATAAACCCTAGGCATCATAAGACTGCCTTTGAACTGCTCTATAAAATCAAACCTCTGATCTCCTATTTCAAAGTCTTTGGCTGCCCATGCTTCATTTTAAACATCAAGGATTCAATATCCAAGTTTGCAGCCAAAGTTGATTGTGGCTATTTTCTGGGATACTCAACCATTGCCAAAGCCTACAGAGTTTTTAACTCTAGGACCAAGTGTGTTGAGAAACTCTAAATGTGAAGCTCAATGAACTCTCATCTTTGAAAATCCCAGCAAATGGACCTGCTAAATTGTTTGATTTATCTAAATTTACATTTGAAGATGTTCTGTCAAGACTAACCCTGCAGGTACTCCACAATCATCTGTTGAAGAGCAAGGATATGATTGTATTCTTCCAAAGTTTAAAAATCAATCCTACAGGCAAAGGAGCAGATGTTAGTAACAAGGTGAAAACTCTGCTAGGTCAATAGTGGTTAATACTCAAACCTCTGCCAGCTCTCAAATCCAAACATCTGTTGATGAAAGTCCACTAAAATGGGCGAAAATTACCACACTTTCACTCCCATAACACCAATCCCTCCACCACCATTTCAATCGGAGGCTGGAATATCAAATTCACGGCAGAGGATAGCTCAGATGATACACATTTGCAAGCTTCACCTCAAAATGCCATTATCCCATATCAAGGTAATTTGATATTCCTCAAAAGCCATCCATTGGATCAAGTTATTGGCAACATCAATGAGGGTGTACTCACAAGAAGCCAAGCCCAAAACATTTGTCTTTTTGCTGGATTTTCTATCACTCACACAGCTGTCAAGTACCTAGAGGCACTAAAAGACAACAGCTGGGTAGAAGCCATGCAAGAAGAGCTCCTACAATTCAAGAGAC
Source organism: Scalesia atractyloides (assembly GCA_947069175.1). Lineage (NCBI taxonomy): Eukaryota > Viridiplantae > Streptophyta > Magnoliopsida > Asterales > Asteraceae > Scalesia > Scalesia atractyloides. Next base: position 36,708,028 of record CAMTDV010001634.1, read on the forward strand.
AACAAGTTTAGGAACTTGTACCACCGCCAAAAGATGTGAGTCCCATAAGCACAAAGTGGATCTTTAAGAACAAAACCGATGAAATGGGTTTGTTGTCAAAAACAAAGCAAGGCTCGTGGTTCAAGGCTACAGACATGAAGAAGGGATTGACTATGATGAAACTTTGCTCCAGTAGCAAGGCTGGAAGCCATTCGCCTGTTCTTAGCCTTTGCTGCTAACCACTACATCAAGGTGTATCAAATGGACATCATGATGAATGAAAGTGCCTTTTTGCATTTGTTTGACTTGTAAACCAAGAAAACACTGCAACTCACCCATTGCACTCATCTCAAACTCTGCTGCCATGAGTTTTCTGAACTCTTCACACATGGCAGTGCATGTGGATCCAAAAATGATGTCATCCACATAAATCTGGACAAGCATCAAATTTTTTCCTTTCCATTTTAAAAATAGGGTTTTGTCAATCCTACCTCTGGTAAAACCAAGGATAAGAGAAAAGTGGATAGAGTTTCATACCAGGCTCTTGGTGCTTGTTTTAGACCATACAGTGCTTTGTTTAACCTGTACACATGATCAGGATGGAAGTGATCCTCAAATACAGGAGGTTGACAAACATATACTTCTTCCTTGATCTTTCAATACAAGAATGCACTTTTAAAATAAGTATGTGAAAAAACTACTTAAGAAATTTGATATGAATGATTGTAAACCTTGCAGCACACCCAAGGCAACATCCAAGTTGGTCACTACAGATGGCAAAGATGACCTTGTTGATCAAACTTTATATAGAAGCATGATTGGGTCTTTATTTTACCTAACTGCATCACGGCAAGATATTATGTTTGCCACATGTGTCTGTGCCAGATCACAGTCATGCCAAGAAATCAGATCTTATTGCTGTAAAAAGGATATTCAGATACATAAAAGGTGCTCCCACACTTGGTATCTGGTATCCAGCTAATGGTAACATTGAGCTTGCAGGATATTCTGATAGTGATTTTGCTGGATGTAAAACAACAAGGAAGTCCACATCTGGAGGAGCCCAATTCCTAGGGGATTGCTTAGTGTCTTGTCAAAGTAAAAAGCAAGTTGCAGTATCCAAATCCACTGCTGAAGCAGAGTATATAGCTGCTGCAAGTTGCACTGCTCAAATTTTGTGGCTTCAAAACCAACCCTTGGATTTTGGTGTGACTGCCTTGAGGACTCCTCTCAAAATTGATAGTCAAGCAGCAGAAAACATCATCAAAAATCCAATCTCACATTCCACCACCAAGCACATTGACATCAGACATCATTTTGTGAGGGATGTCTATGAAAAAGGTCTGATTTCTTTACAACATGTCCATACCAAGGATCAACAAGTAGATGTGTTGACAAAAGCACTTGATGCTTCCACATTTGACAGCTTGATATTTAGGCTTGGAATGCTAAACATGGATTAAAAACAATTTTTCTTGTGCTCCATGTGTAAATAGCAATAAAATGTTTTTTTTAAAAAAATCAAAAATTCATCCTTAAAAATAGTTAAAATTGAATTTTTCAATAAAATCCTTAAAGTCTGTTCAAAGCTCTGATAGCTCAAAAACACTGTTGTTTAGAAAAATCTATCCACTGATGCAAACCTCTGATAGTGTTTAAAATTGGTCACAACCACTGGTAGTTTTTTTACTCTAACAGTGGTTAGCCAAAACAACTGTTTTCCATTATCAAACAGAGGTTACACGTGGACAGATGTTACTCAACAGATGTTGCATCAGACGCCACGTCAAGTGCACTTTTTGAAAAACCCTATAAAACCATGTTCTATCCCCAAACAGAGGTTTCATCTTTCTTGTGCGATTCCAATTTTTTCAAAGCCTATCTTTCACAAATCATCCAACAATCATGGCTCCTAAAACCAAATCGAAGAATAAATCGACACAAGAAAAACCCCCCATTTATCCTCATCATCAAAAGACCACACAATTACACTGCTATTCTTGAAGAAACCAACGCAAACATTCGTTATCATCCAATGATCCGGATTCTTAAAGAATCAAAATTCAAACACATGTTGGAGGTCAAAGCCCCTGTTTACATCGATTCTTTAAAAGAATTCTGGGCAAATGCTAAACTCCACTCATCCGTTGATGATGTGCCCTATTCCATTACTTCCAAAGTAGGGGGCACACAATTACAGATAAGCCCACAATCTATCTCCCAAGTCTTCATGTTAAATGATATGCAACATCCGGTATCATTTCCTTTGAGGGAGATGCAACATGAATTCGTTGAAAGAGGTTACACCGGACAATTGAAAGGTATGACAATCTTCAAACCTAATTTTCCAGCAGAGATGAAATTCTTTTTCCACACCCTACTTACTTGTGTCTCTGTAAAAACAATTGCTTTCAACGAGATTCCATTGAGCATGCAGTATCTGGGATTTGCAATTTTAACTGGTTCTGATTTTAACTTCTCCCAGGTGCTGTTCAATGATCTTGTAACTAATTTTAAAAATATTTCAAAACAAAAAGCTTTCTTGATACATCCAAGATTCATGAGTGATTACTTGCAAGACCAGATCAAATCAAACGCAAGTAAACAAGGCGCAGTTACAAATGCTGGCAGCCTAAACCATGAAACGTTCACACGAATTACAAATTAAGATAAAGTTTCCAAAACAGAAGCAGAGGAGGCTGAGCCTATTTTACAAGAACAAAATGTTCAAGCTCAACCTCCGGCTGCTGAGCCCATTGCTCTAGGTGATCAGAGCATCACAACCATGCTCTAAAACCCACGCCTAAAATTTCCAAAAAGAAACCATCCAGAGCATCCCGAAAACCCACCAAACTCAAAAAGGGTCCTCTAGAAGATGAGATCCTAGAGGTAAACCCAGTGACACCACCAAAGTCACCAACCACTGCTGTTACTTCTTCACAGCAGATGGTAGAAAGATCTCAAACTGGCTTTGAAACTCCTCCTGCATCCTCACAAAAGGATCAGGTTGTAGGCACATGGACACCTAATTATGAAGCTCTAGGATCACTTGGTTCTATCTTCCACAACCCCTATCCCAGGGCAATGTCGCTTTCTACACAGTCACTCTCACCAATTCCATCTTTACCACCAACCATGTTACCCTTGCCGAATGCAATAGAAATTGAGCAGACATTATCCAACACTTCTCACCAACCTATCATTGAGAATATACTTCAACCAGAGGCTGGGTCTGACTTATTTCTAAATGCTAGCCCATCAGCAAATGAAGAGGCTACATCCCTTGGGTTACATGTAACCCCTGGTGATAGTTCAACAATGGCAACCACTACAATTGCTGAACTCCCAAGTTCTCAATTGGACAGTGGTTACATAGCTAAGACCTTGTTAAAGGCAACCACTGCTGAGGCTACTAAGGTAACATCTGCTCTAGTGGGAAGTCCCCAGAACCAAGACAAAGGGGCATCTAGATTGAAGCAAGTGGTAACCCACTTGCTCATGATATCTTGGATAAAACTACCACATCTGGTAGGAGTTCAGATGATCCTATTAAGTTAGGTGATAAGCTAAAATATCAGGAATTGACGGAAAGGGTTACCAAGGTTGAAAGCACTGTTGATGAAATAAAAGATCTTTTGAAACAGTTGATCATTAACAGAGCCAAACCCCTGTTCCAACCACTACTGAGCTCAAATCTGTATTATCTCCAATATTTCAACAAGAGAAACACTTCCTGGAACAAAAACATAAGCATCAGATGATGGAACTCAGAAATATGGTTGATGCAAGATATAATGACACTACTGCAGATATCAAGGCAATCAAAGCCCACTTGCTCACCACCACTGGTACATCTCCTCCTACTATCATTTTTGTCAGTACAGATGACGCCAAAAAAGGGGGAGAAACCTTTGGGAAATAAAAAGTTGAAGATGGATGATGATAAGGCAAGGCCTACAGTGAATATTCCTAAGCCAGATGGTTCAAAGAAACCTGACTTAACTGAAGATATCTTGGCAAGGGCAAAGAAGTCCATAAGAAGTCTGTGTTTGATGAAGGCAAGGTGCTGGTTGAGAAAAAGATTGATCATCAGTTAGAAAAGGGAGAGACTGGTACCTCAACAAAGAGGAGATCTTCTTCAAAAGCAAGACAACCAGAATCCACACCTCTCAAAACTAAAGATGCTACCAATCCAACCACAAAAACCTCTGCCAATACAAAATCAACCAGTTCTTCTCACACAAAACCCATATCCACCTCAACAGGTGTTACGGAAACTGTTGTGCCAACATCTGTTGACACAGCAGAGGTTGTAGCAGATGTTACCACAACCACTGCCATTCTCACTTTTCCTACTTCCACACAACAACTACCAACACCACCAAGAATTCCAAGTCATCCATCATCACCATCAATCAGTTTTAAGAGGAGAAAAGCCACAAAGGTCATAAACAAAGAAAAGATCCCTGCTCCTTTGCCTCTTGCATCTGCACCAATGCTAAATCTAACCTCTGCTCCTTCAACTAAATATCTGCTCCATCAAAAGAAGTAATTCCTGCAGCTATAAAATTTCCTCTTGATTTTCTGCAATCAAGAAAGAAATCATATCTTTCTATGATGAAGAAGATCCAGACAAAAGACACTTCCCTTCACTTCAAGGTTATCCAAAGCCTGCAAATATTGATCAGTATCTGGCACTCAAAGAAAAACAGGCAGAGGATATTGCTAAGAAGTTGTCTAAAGGCAAAAGTGATAGAGAAGTGCAGAATCAACTCCAGTTTTCAATTAAGCAAAGTCCAATCCCTTGAAAGATTCTCAGAAAATTTATCAAATAAAATTTTGAAGCAGAAGATAAACTCTTGAAAGAAAATTACATCTTACACATCATGGAAACAAAGAAATATGCTGCCACAAGAGCACAGTTCAAGGATTGGTATGTAAGTGAGCTTCAAGAAGAAAATGCAAGAATAGAAGCACAATCAAAAGATCCTCACAACAAACCTACATGTCTAGACTGGAACAAATACAAGAAGAATGTACCTGAAAAGACCCTAAAGCTCAGAAGAATGAAGGAAGAGCTAATTCAGAATCACTATGGGTCAAAGAATCAGGTGATGAGATGGGGGGAGATAAGAGTGTTGGATACATACAAAATGCTTGAAGCTAGAAGGAAAAAGGATCCATCAATGCCTCCTAAACCTGATTATTCTAAAGAAGATGCCGCTCTCAAAGCCCGACTCTCTAAAAGGCCCAGCTCAACAACTGTCCAATCCACACTTCCTTTGGTAAAACGAAAGGCAAAAGGAGTTGTCTGAGAAGGTTGACAAAGAGTTTGAGGAAGTGTTTATCAAAGAAGAAATTAAGAATATGATGGACTATCCAACAGATGATAGAAGTGCCAAGTTGGCCGAAGATTTGACAAGAGTAGCTCCCTTCCTATCCTCAGCAATAAAAGCTCCTTCAAGAAAGCCTTCAGACCCAAAAATTCTAAAGTGGAAGGTCAACAAAGACACCCACGAATTGACTCGATCAAGTCTGATAGTAAGGTCACTAAACTATCCATGGAAGTTGCTTATGGGCTTACAGTAGAAGACTTCCACGAACTACTAAGTTTAGAACTTGAGAAGGATGCTGATGACTTAGAATCTCTTAACTTTGAGCTACAATTCAAAGGTCAAATAAGAGAGTTCATCTGAGGAATAAAGATCAAGAATAAGGTGTTTTTGGCATCATCTATTCCAGGGGAGATTGTTGGGATTGAACCTTTGGAAAGGAACAGATGATACAAAGTCAAAGCAAACCATCCGAGCTTTGGTCCAGCTATCAGAGGTTTCTATCCACTGATAGGCTTTTACTGCTTTCAATAAAGAACATTATTACATATTCTCTGATAGAAGAAACTCCCAACCGCTGATAGAAGAATACAAGATCAGAGGTTGGCCAACAGTGTTTAGTCTAGTTTTAGTTAAATCAATGTAACAGTGCTATGCACTGATAGCTTTAGCCTAGCAGTGTTTATAGTTAGTTACGTTTGTTAGTTGTCACTATCAACCATGACGTCATTATAAGACGATCAGTGGTTAGATAGTTAGTATAAATAGGCGCTCATTGTAACAGTTTTACTTGTCTTCTTAAAAAGATCAATTTCGCATATCTTCTTCATTTCTTACTATCAAACGATCGTTATTGAGCTAAGGGGGAATTTGTGAATCACTTGCAACAATTTAATTACTTAAATGCAAGTTGGTGATGAAAACAAACGACCAATTGATTGTTGTAAAAGTTTTCCATTAATCCGCTGCACTTAGTCTCTGTTTTCAATCATTTTTCGTTATTTGAAACAAAAACAGCAATCAATTCAAACTTAGATCATGACAATGCCTTTTGGGACAATTGGAGTCAAATGTAGTGTAGATGGTATCAAAGCCAGGGCGAGACCGGTGGGCCACGTCTTCGCGGGGACGCTGCACCCCTTAAGGGGGGGGGGTGGATTGTAATATCCCACATAGGTTTGTGAAGGGAACAAAGGCTTCCTTATATGGGGCTGGATACCTTCACCATCATGACGCGTTTTAAAACCGTGAGGGGCAGGCACTAAGGGCGTGCTAGCTGCCAAAGCGGATAATATAATGGTGTGATTACGCTTGGCTTTTACAGATGGTATCAGAGCTATAAGTTTCAGCGAAGTAGGTTCGGTAGGGATACCTATGCCTTAACCTTGAGTCATAAGGATTGAGACTATTAAGACTTGGGTTATGTTAAGAATGCTTAGGACTTGAACATGGGAATTCCATCCATTGCCTAGACTTGAGTCAATTCAGTTCATCTGATTTCACTTGCATAGTCATTGTTGCATGAATATGTGAAACAATTTATTTCCATAGTTATGCCTTTTGGGAAAATTGGAGTCAAATGTAGTATAGATGGTATCAGAGCCAGGGCCAGACCGGTGCAGGGACGCTGGCCCCCTAGGGGGGTGGATTGTGATATCCCACATCGGTTGTGAAGGGGAACAAAGGCTTCCTTATATGGGGTTGGATACCTTCACCATCATGACACGTTTTAAAATGGTGAGGGGCAGGGTTGAGGGCGTGCGTGCTGGCTACTAAAGTGGACAATATCATGGTGCGGTTACGCTGGACTATTACAGTTGTCACTAAAGATCGAAACGAAAAATGGCTACGTGTCTAAAGTTGTACTTATGTGTGATCGTGGTGGTGTGTATAAATCAGTTAAAGATTTAAGTAAAGCAACAGACACTAGAAAGATTAACTGCCCGTTTGAAATGGTAGGGAAATGTTCAAAAGAGAATGGTTCTTGGACGTTAAAAGTAAAACCTGGTGAACATAATCATCCACCCGGAGGAGAATATATGGAGGGACATCCAATCTTCAAACGACTGACACCTAATGAACACCAATTGGTGGCAGAGTTGATGGGGAACATGTGTTGCCAAAAGATATTTTAGGTATTATGAAGGAGCCTGATGAAAATAATGTCTCTACAATTAAAAACATATATAACGCACGTGATAATATTCGAGCAAATGATCATAAAGGGAAATCTCTGATGGAAGTGCTAATGTCCCTTTTACAAATAAAGGGTATATTTTTGAAATTTCTACCAATCGAGTTTCAAACAAGTTGGAAGTCTTATTCTTCGTTCATAAAACATCATATAAGTACTTCCTTGATTTTCCACATGTGTTGCTTATGGATGCCACATACAATACGAACAAGTATAAATTGCCTTTTCTTCAAATTGTTGGCGTAACTTCTACCAACAAGACAATTTCCATAGCTTTTGCAGTTATGCATAAAGAAACACAAGATAAATATCTTTAGGCATTAAACTGTTTAAAATCAACTCTAGATGAGAGCGTGCAATCACGTGTTATAGTTACGGACAGGGAGTTAGCTCCGATGAATGCATGTGAGAAAGTTTTTCCAAATACTACCCGATTACTTTGTAGTGGCACATTTCTCAAAATATATTTAGAAACTGCAAATCATCTTTCACCACACAACATGTTTGGGATTTCTTCAATATAATGTAAAATGTACTCATTGAATCTCGAATGTGGACATCATTCCTCCAAAATTACAAGCAATTTCAGTCAATGTTAATCCGTCATCATGGTATTCTATTATTACTATTATCCTATTATTATTATTATTGTTGTTATTATTATTATTATTATTTTTTATTATTATTATTATTATTGCTACCATCGTCATCATCATTATAATCTTGCAGATGTTTTGGATTACATGAATAGTACTTGGTTAAACAAGTGTAAAGAAATGTTTGTGTCCGTATGGACTAACGAATGCTTACATTTTGGAAATCAGACAACTAACAGAGCTGAAAGCTAAAAAGATTCTTGAATTCAGCAAATTGTACCTTAGATAAGTTTATTGGTCACATTTGATGAAGTAGTGAACTTGAAATATACAATAATTATAGTTTCAAAAAAAGTAGAATTACTCTAATGCATAAACACAACATACCAATGTTGAAGCTATTACGTGGTTTTATTTCTCATGAAGCACTTGATATAATAATAGCAGATCGTCATTTAAAGCGTTCACATTGTCGTTGTCAAGTTTGTAAGTGTGTTATGATTACTGATATATGTTAAAATATACACGTTTTAGTCCCCCGTTTTACCCTCGTTTTACGCGTTTTCGGTCATAAAACCTCGGTTTTGGTACTTAATCAGGTGTGTTTTGGTTTACAGGCCCTAAACAGCGTATTGGAACGAAGGATGAATAAAAAATGATTTTCCGAGAGAAACGACGAAGTTACGAAGATTCTGTGGAGCTGCAGATCAATTGGCACGACCGTGCCAAATACGGCACGACCGTACGTATGCGAGACAGAAGACCGCACGAGCAGTGCAGCCAACCGTGCCACCTGTTTCATCGGAGATGCACGACCGTGCGTCACTTGGCACGACTGTGCCAAGCCATTTCACCGAGAAAGAGTGCCTGGTCATCGGACATTTCAAATCACTGTTATGGATAAGCTGACGTCACCAGATTGCGGGAATAGTGTACGGTCGTGCAGATCTTGCACGACCGTGCCAAATTAAAAAAACGCTATAAAACAGGGCAGAAGCTACTGATCGAGACATTGGGCAATTTTCCTAACTTCTGGCGATTTCTGGGGTCCGAGAGCAGTCTGAAGAGGACGGTTTGAAGCCTCAAAAGTTGCAAGAAGCCTATCTAGCATCCAATCCATCAAATCCTTGCTTGTTTATGGTTTAATTCTTGTTCTTAACATGTATTTGATCTTAGATACAAGCATTGAGATGATGTTATTATGATTATTGTAGCCTAAGGGCAAAAACACATTGTTTACTTGCTTCATGAACAAGCATTAGTAAGTTAATTATGTTGCAATGCCATTTAGCGCTTTTTATGTTAATCCTTGATAATTTGTTTGCAACCTTGTTTGTTGATAATGGATTCTTGATTATAGTTAATTGTCTTGGAAGATTAGTATTTGGTTAGTTAAGATATTTGCCAAAAGAAGCCTAATTAATCACTTATTAGTAAACTATTAACTAGTTAAAATGTTTACACCATGAGCTTAGAAATGAGAATTGGTTTCATAAGAGGTAATTAATGTTAATCAAGAATGTTTTCCTTTACGGAAAAACCTTAACAGGTAGAACGGGTGTCGTTATGAACTCTTGTCATAATTAAAGTTTAGTTAGTAGTTTCGGCCAAAATTGCTTTTCTAAATAAAGTTGTGTTCAAGGTTCGTAAAATGGGCTCGGTTGTGATGTAATCTAGGTTATGCTTTTCTTGGTGGTCACATTGTGTTTATCGATGTTACTTTCCTCGATAAAGTGCGGTTAGAAAACTCTTAACGGATGACTAACTTATTTTTAAGGGATTTTCATAAACATTTATCACTAAGGCGTCAAAGAACAATTTTAGCTGGTTAAAGTGTGTTTATCGTTTTAACTTTCCGAAGGGTTGTAATGTTAGGATTCTCGAAAGGGAAACTAATTGTCTTTTAAAAAAATAGAACATTGACCGAGGGTTAAAGTGCCAAAAACGACTTAGTTAACATGTTTCGATTGTTCGTAAAGCAAGGTTATTTCTTTTACTTATTATGTCCATAATTTATTATTTTGCAAAAATTTATTTTTCCAAACAAATTACTCACATCTCATTTTTACCGGTAATTTAACGACAAGGTTTAGTACTTTAGCTTCTGCCCGCATCCATGGATCGATACTTGGTTCTTTCCGATACTTTACTACATATATGACGGGGTACACTTGCCCTTTCGTGTGTGTTTTAATGTTGAAGTATAAATCATTTTTATAAATTTAAAACCGAACCGTGTGTAAAATTTATTGTAAAAATATGTATATACACGCACACGTCAAGTTTTTGGCACCGTTTCCAGGGATGTAGCGAGCTTTAGGAACGACCCGAGTCAATATTTTACCGGTGTACATGCTTGTGAATAGGTGTAAATATTTACTTGTTCATATTCTTGTTTGTAAATATAGTTAGTTCTTTAATTTGTTAATTAGTAAATATATTTATCATACCTATAGAATTTTTATTTAATTTATTTGTTCGGATTCGGACTAATGACTCATTTATTTCTTAAACTTTCGGGGCCGAAATATATTTTTAATACCTCCCGGACAAAGCATTTTTGTCAAATCGTGTTTTTAGATAATTTTCGGCATATTTCTGAATTTTGAAGATTTTTACAGCCCCTAAGTAGAAAATTCTTTTTATAACAGCAGCAAAAAAAAATGGTGGCCCATGCAGGTTGATGTCCTCAACCCCCGCGCCCGCCGCTGTTGAACCATCTGACGAATCCGAACGTGATATGAGGAGGCGACTTCGAGAAAGGTCTCGCACGGTTGCGCGACAGTTAGAGGCAGCTAGGGACGAACCAGTGGTACCCTCTGAGACCGAGAGCTCGGAGGACGGGGGAAGCGCAGCCATGGCGGACGACGACCGACCGCTGAATGAGACGAACCAGCCCGGAGGTGGTGGTTTGGAGTCAAGCTTTGCCCGACCAACGATAGCGGCGCCTAATTTTGAAATCAAATCAAGCATAATCAACATGGTGCAGAATTCGGTACAGTTTGATGGACGAGAGCATGAGGATCCCGGTCGACATATTGCAGCCGTTCTTCAGGTATGTTCAACTTTCAAGATACGTGCGGTTCGTTTGCGACTTTTTCCATTTTCATTGCGCGACAAAGCTAGATCGTGGCTTATGTCACTTCCTGCAGGGTCTATTCGAACATGGGACGAGATGGCGGAGTTGTTTATGCAGAAATATTTCCCGTCTGAGAAAACGACGAAGCTTAGGAATCGTATCATGACATTTCGGCAAGACGATGGGGAGTCTTTACACGCAGCCTAAGAGAGATTCAAAAACCTACTGCTTGATGTTCCGCACCACGGTCTCACCAAGAGGCAATTAGTTTTGACTTTCTACCAGGACTCAACTACGAATCGCATGAGCATTTGGATGTTTATGCAGATGGCGATCTAGGGACGAAGACGCCGAATGAAGCTTACACGATCATCGAGAGAGCTGCGTTGAAGTCGAGTTCACGACATGGTGGAGAGAGGAGCCGGACATCTTCACACCCAGGAGTTCATGCTGTTGATGATTACACAGTAATTTCTGCACAGATTGTGGCGCTAGCATCGAAGTTCGACAAATCACAATCCCAGACGGTGGCACAGACGAGTGCGGGATGTGATCAGTGTGGAGTATCGCACGAGCTAGGTGCATGTGACCAGGGTGTTATGTTTGCGGGTCAAGAGGAGGTAGACTTCGTGAGTAACCAAGTGAGGCCGCAAAATAACCCTTACAGCAACACGTACAATCCGGTATGGAAGAACCACCCTAACTTTGGGTGGAAAGCAAACACGGGTAATTAAAACCCGCTCGGATTCAATCAGCGAGCTCCAGCACCGCAACAGGCTCAAGGCCAGTCATTTCAGCCATACAATCAATCCCTCCAGCCTCGACCTTATTCATACCAAAATCAGGGCTCCGGGAGTAGTTCTCAGCAACAAGGCTCCTCGGATAATTCTAAGCTGGAGGAGATGATGGTCTAGCTTCTGAGTAGCTCTACTAGTGCGAATCAGTTAACCGAGAAACGTTACAGCAAAACAAAGAATGTTTCTTGGCTCACGAGGGAGAGATGCGAAGTCAGAAGGCCTCGATTCAGAACATTGAGAATCAGGTAGGGCAGTTGGCGAAGATGATGTCGGAGAGACCCCCGGGTAGTCTCCCAGGTAATACCGAGCCGAATCCACAAGGGCATGTAAATGCCGTGATGACGAGGAGTGGCAAGACCACGGGACCTGACATATCGGACTCACCACCGATCACTGAGATGGTCCAGACTGATGCTCCGACGAGGTGCACGCTAGGCGAGGCCCAGCAAGTACAACACAGCTCCGGGAGCCAGTCAAAGATTATACTCCTCCAGTTCCGTACCCAGGCAGGCTAAAGAAGCAGAAGAACGAGGAACAATATAGTAAGTTTTTAGAGTTATTCAAACAGTTGCATATAAACATATCATTTGTCGAGGCTTAGCTCAAATACCTAAGTACACGAAGTTCTTGAAGGACATCCTCTCAAACAAGCAGAAGCTAGAGGACATGTCCTGTGTTGTGATGAATGAGAGTTGCTCAGCTACACTTCAGAACCGTTTGCCCACACAGATGGGAGATCCAGGCAGCTTTACTCTTCCATGCCTTATTGGCAATATGTCAGTTAGTCACGCGTTGGTGAATTTAGGAGTAAGCATTAACCTTATGTCGTATAAGGTCTTTGCTAAGTTAGATCTAGGTGAGACGTCACCTACTAGGATGAGCATTCGACTAGCGGACCGTTCCATTAAGTATCCACGTAGATTTGTTGAGAATATGCTTGTCAAGATTGACAAGTTTGTGTTTCCAGTGGATTTTGTTATTCTGGACATGGATGAGGACTCTAGGGTGCCTTTGATACTCAGGCGTCCGTTTTTGAACACTGCACGGACGATTATAGACGTAGCTGCCGGGCAGATTACACTCCGAGTGAATGATGAGCATGTGACCTTGGACATCAAACGATCAATGCAACACCCGCAGAGTCAGGATGATGCTTTATACTATGTTGACATTGTCGACACATATGTGCACCCATTTCCAGGGCACGATTGGGGAGATTGATTCGGACACACCTTTGTTGTGTGGGGACCTAGATGGCATTACGCAGGAGGGCCACGATTTCGAGCAGCCAGTCTATCAGATTGGTGATGATGGTTCCCAGAGTCCGGATCGATTTACGGAGATTGATCGTTGTTTGAGGAGAAGTCGAAGCCTTCGGTTGAAGATCCGTCGTCCTTAGATCTTAAGAACCTTCCGCCACACCTTGAGTATGCGTTTCTAGACGAGCAGCGTCGTTTGCCAGTTATCATTTCATCCTCTTTGTCGGGCGAGGAAAAGAGCAAACTTCTCGATGTACTGCAACTTCATAAGAAAGCCTTAGCGTGGAAGATCATGGATATTATGGGAATTAATCCTTCATTCTATACTCATAAATTCTTATGGAAGATGATTACAAGCGTGTGCACAGCCACAAAGACGACTAAACCCGAACATGTAGGAAGTCATGAAAAAGGAGGTGAATAAGTTGCTAGATGCGGGTTTGATCTATCCTATCTCCGATTCAGTTTGGGTTGGTCCCATTCAGGTAGTGCCCAAAAAGGGTGGCATGACGGTAGTGACGAATGATAGGAATGAGCTTATTCCTACCCGGACAGTCACGGGATGGCGTGTTTGCATCGACTATCGCAAACTTAACAATGCCACCCGTAAGGACCACTTCCCACTTCCATTCATCGATCAGATGTTGGAACGTCTGTTGGGGAAGTCTTTTTACTGTTTTCTGGATGGATTCTCCGGGTATTTCCAGATTCCTATCGCTCCTGAGGATCAGGAGAAGACTACCTTCACATGCCCCATTGGCACCTTCGCCTACCGGCGTATGCCTTTCGGTTTTTCAATGCACCAGCTACATTCTAGTGCTGAATGGTTGCTATTTTTCATGACATGATCGAGGATTCCATGGAGGTGTTCATGGATGACTTTTCAGTTTTTGGGGATTCTTTCGATCATTACTTGGAAAATTTGAGAAAGATGTTGAAGAGGTGCGAGGAGACAAATCTGGTACTAAACTAGGAGAAATGCCACTTCATGGTGAGAGAGGGCATAGTTCTAGGATATAAGATTTCTCAAGCTGGGATGGAAGTCGATCCAGCTAAAGTTGATATCATTTCCCGACTTCCACCTCCCACCTCGGTGAAAGTGATTCGGAGCTTCCTTGGTCATGCGGGGTTTTATAGGCGATTCATCAAGGACTTCTCGAAAATCGCTAGACCCATGACCCGTTTGTTGGAGAAGGACTCTTCGTTTATTTTCTGTGACAAGTGCTTGAAGGCTTTTAATCTTCTTAAGCAAAAGCTCGTTGAGGCACCTATCTTGGTCGCACCAGACTGGACTTTGCCATTTGAGTTGATGTTCAACGCGAGTGACTTTGCGATAGGAGCCGTGTTGGGACAGCAGAGGGAAAAAGTACTTCCATCCGATATACTACGCCAGCAAAACTTTGCATGATGCTCAGGAGAATTAAACTACTATGGAGAAGGAGCTTCTGGTGGTAGTTTTCGCATCTGATAAGTTTAGGTCGTATCTTGTGTTGTCCAAAACGATTGTATATACGGATCACGCGACGATTAGATATCTCTTCAGCAAGTAAGATACGAAACCGCGTCTAATTCGATGGATTTTGTTGTTGTAAGAATTTGATATCAAGATTCAAGACAAGAAGGGTGCATTAAATGTGGCGCCGATCATCTCTCGGACTTGAACATGGAGATGCGGAGAACGCACGGGAGGAGCCAATAAATGACAATTTCCCCCACGAGTTTCTCATGAGTGTAGAGGTGAGTGATGAATCTCCTTGGTTTGCTGATTTTGCGAACTACCTTGCGTGTGGGATCCTTATTAAAGGATTGACGCATCAGCAGAAAAGGAAATTCTTTGCGGATTTAAAGCATTACATTTGGGATGACCCGTTCTTGTTTAGAGTTGGCGCGGATCAAGTGCTCTGTAGGTGTGTTTCTAGTAGAGAGGCAGCGGATATTCTGCGACAGTGTCATGAGGGACCTACTGGCGGTCATCACGGTGCCAACTATACAGCAAAGAAAGTATTAGATTCTGGTTTTTATTGGCCCACCATCTTTCGTGATGCGCAGCAGATGGTGAAAGCATGTGATGCTTGCCCGGGCTACAAACATATCCGCGCGTGATGAAATGCCTCAAAACTCGATTCGGTCTGTGAAGTGTTTGATGTATGGGGTATCGACTTCATGGGACCATTTCCATCCTCTCGCGGAAACAAGTACATCCTAGTAGCGGTAGACTATGTATCAAAGTGGGCCGAGGCGCAAGCCTTACCCACAAATGATGCTAGGGTGGTCATGAGGTTTCTGAAGAGTTTGTTTGCCCGGTTTGGTGCCTCAAAGGCGCTCATTAGTGACCGAGGGACGCATTTCTGCAATGCGTAGCTTGAGCGCGCTTTGTCTCGTTACGGTGTGCATCATCGATTATCTACACCGTACCATCCTCAGACAAGCGGGCAAGTGGAGGTTACCAACCAGGGGTTGAAGAGAATCCTTGAGCGGTCAGTTAGTCAAAACCGCAAGGATTGGTCAGAGAAGTTGGATGACGCACTATGGGCCTTCTGGAATGCGTATAAGACACCTATCGGGACAACTCCGTTTAGGTTGGTTTATGGGAAGGCATGTCATCTTCCGGTGGAGCTCGAGCACAAGGCATTATGGGCGTTGAAGACGGCGAATTTGGACTTGAAAAGCGGCGGTGAGACCCGCTTTCTACAGATTCATGTGCTAGAGGAGTTGCGCCACCATGCCTATGAGAGCTCCACCTTGTACAAGGAGCGCATGAAGAAGTTGCACGACAAAAGGTTGAAGGAGCATAAAGATTTCCAAGTTGGGGACCTTGTCTTGTTGTATAACTCTAGATTGCTTTTATTCCCCGGGAAGTTGAAGTCACGGTGGACGAGACCGTATACGGTGAAGGAGGTGTTTCCGTACGGTACCGTGGCGATTGAGGATGCTAACGGGGTAGTTTTCAAAGTCAACGGTCATCGTTTGAAAATTTATATTAGCGGACCGGTTAACTCGGCAGTGGATATGATCGATCTCTATGCCCCGCACGCGAACTAAGTGTGGGAGGAGAGTCCAGCTATCGACTCGATGATAAAAATGTAGCCTGCGCGTTATTTCGCGCCTAGGGGTAGTTTAGTCGTACTTTCATGTTCTTGAATTTTTGCCGTTTTAGCTTAGATTTACGATTTCCCATTTGTTTGTAGCATTTTTAATCATACCGAGAGATGAATTTGAGTCACCCTAATTCCTCTCAGCTTGTATATTGCAAAAGTGGTGAAAACCGGTCACAACAGCCTCCAAAAATGCATTATGTGAAGAAAATCTGATCTGCAGATCATTCTGCATGGCCGTGCCAAATTTGGCACGACCGTGCCAAACCAAATCAGCATTGGGTTGGCACTACTGTGCCACCCGAGAAGTTGGGCAGATCTACTATTCAGAGACGCACGACCGTGCTCTTTTCCGCACGACCGTGCCAAATCGCGGGAACAGTATCTTGGCAGGGGTATTTAAGGCAGTTTTCTGCACTTAAACCTTCATAACTTCCAACCCTAGCCGCACCCCCGTTCCAAAACCGGTTTTCCCTAAAAAACCTTCCACTTTTCGCAAGATCTACACGAATCCTCAGTCAAGGTATTATTAATTCTTAGATTCATGTTTTCCTTTCGATTTTGTACCTAGGTTCTTGATTTCTTCAAG
The DNA here is from genome assembly GCA_947069175.1 of Scalesia atractyloides. Lineage (NCBI taxonomy): Eukaryota > Viridiplantae > Streptophyta > Magnoliopsida > Asterales > Asteraceae > Scalesia > Scalesia atractyloides. The sequence continues at coordinate 36,724,949 of CAMTDV010001634.1, forward strand.
TTATTTGGGGTTCTCTTCATAAATATAAACGAAACCCTAACCCATGAGGAAATCGCATAAATCTTGAGCAATAGTCGGTTTACTACTCCCCAATCACCCGAAAACTTGTTAGATTTGAAAGAAATTGGTTTAATTTGGTGATTGGGGACTGTCAGTCGCTATTGCAGATTTGGCACGGTAGTGCCGCCAACGGCATGGTAGTGCCGATTCTATTGTTCAAGATTCAGTTGCTGATCTCTCTGTGACGCACGACCGTGCCAAACTTGGCACGATCGTGCGGATCCGAATCGTTGCGAGACACTGGGCTGCACCACCATCGGCACTTCCAGTGCCAACATGATGCACGACCGTGCCGATTGCTCAGACCAGATTCACAGAATGTTCGCAACACTTTTCTAGGCTGCTCGATTCGAGATTTTTTCCATTTGGCTTATTTCTAACATATTTCCTCATGCAGATGGATCACCCATTCCTCGAATTTGACCAAAACAATCCCGCACATCACCCCTACATTAGCAGACTAAACGAAATGTGGCAGCGGAGAGAACAATTTGGCACACCTAAACGTCTGAGTTGGGACGTGATGGAAGAGTTGAATCAATCAGAAAGGCTGCAAAACATGATTTTGATGCCCTTCGCCCAGTTACTTAACATCAACCGACCGGTCTATAGGGAGCTCACTTTGTAGTTTTTCGCCACCTACAGCTATGAAAAACCCAAGGCGAGTCGGAACCCAGAATTCAAAACAAGGAGGAGAATTACCTTTCGGTTGGGTGGGCAGTGGCATAATTGGACAGTAGCCCGGCTTGGTCGAAAGCTCAAAATTTACACCAGAGCCGAGATAGACTCCGACCTCTTTTCTGACATCTTCACGTTCCCAAGTAATCCGCAGAGGGTTGCATTCTGGGCTAGGATAGCCGATGGCCCAGCCTACGTACCACGCTCAGCGAAAGCCTCTTGGATTAGGGACCCACTTCTACGGGCCGTTCACCATATCATCAGTCATACGCGGCGGGACGCATGGACAGTGGAGGAAACTATCCAACAACGGATGTCATTTATTTATATGCGCTCGCGGAAGGGGTTAATATTAACCTCGCAGCACGTTTGGCAGAGTTCTTCATCAAGAGCTCGGGGACAACCCCTAGCACTGAGATTCACGGGGGTGAATACGTCACCCAACTCGCCCACGCGCTAGGGATCATGACACCTGATGTGGTTGCCGGGCTTACACTGTTGATGAGGGGTACGCGATAGATATCCGTTCTTTAAAGGCTGTAGGTATAGCGGTGGACACTGAAAATGGTCCGAGACTCAAGGGGTTAAACAACGAGATTTGGGACCCATTGCCACCCATACCTGAAGATGAGGGAGATGATGCCGTCATGCATGACATGCCGGTGCATGATGAGGATGAGGGTCACGGTCAGCCGCCATCACAGCACAGCAGCAGCATAACAGTATCAGCCACATGATTGGCCACAGGACATCCCGCCTTATCCTGAGTTTTATCGTCAGTTTCAGCAGATGCAGGTCAACCAGGATTTTATGCGTCAGGAGATGCAAGCGGGATTCTCCTACATTTTCAGTGGTCTGCATGAGGCGTACCCGAACTACTTCGGTGATCCCCCGTAGTTCCCCTTTGGGAACCAGCCAGGTGGAGGGGCGGGTTCATATGGAACTCGCCATGATGATGATGATGATGATGAGGATGAGTAGTTTGGGGGCTAGCGTACTTGGTGGTTTTTACTGTTTTTGTTAGTTATGTTTGTTTTGGATGTCATTTTGATAGTACTTAAACACCTGCGGATATTATTGTTTAAATTTCAGACATTTCAGTTTTTGTAATTTCTGGATGCTTGGTATTATTATCTATGTTATGTTTTCATTGTCGCGATCAGTTGTACTGCTTTGTGTTGTGTCGTGTAGTGACGTTTATGCAGGTATATAAACACATAACAAGGAGCAGTGATAATGGTGAAATCGGGAACTCGACATCCATATTCATCCTTCATAGAGGAGTGCTACATTCATTTCTCTTACTTTGGGTCTCGCATTGGGGACAATGCGAAGTTCAAGTGTGGGGAGGGGTTTTGATAGTGTAACTTTGTTTGTTCTTGTTAAAAAAAACTGTTTTATTTAAAATAAACCGGTTGGCTGTAATTTCAGAAAGGATCAGATACAATAAAAAGTAACAAGCCGAATAAACTTTGAAAAAGATAATAAAAAACGCGACAAACAAAGAAAAGTTTACATGTTTATTTTCGCACTTTTACCCATTCCCTCCGTTATGTGAGCATTATTTTGAGCCTTATATTCATTATATGATTGTTCGTTTCGGATTAGGAGTGAGCCGGATGTCTCGTATAATTTAGAACTTGTCTTAAGCATGCTTGTCGAGACCATAAACATGTAAGAATGTGTAGAAATGATAGAGGCACCTAGAGAACCATTTTTGTAGCCTTTTTCGTTTGTGTGTTATCCCCAAACCCTATTTCATCCATTAGGACTAACCATGTTGAGCCTTCCTGTGTTGTTCTTTTTTTAACCACACCAAGTAAACCACTTAGCCAAATTAGCCTTTTTCTTTTTAACCGTAGTGTTAAAACTCAGTTAAGGTCACCATTTAACTAGCATTTGTTGTAAATAGTTGCTAATTAGTTTGCAAAAAAAAACCTCAGAAAATAAAATACCCCAAAATTGAGGAAAACGAAACGAAATTTGAGCGATTTTGAGCACCAAAAGAGTAAATATCGACGATTAGCTCAAAGTTACGTAGATTGTAATTATGCGTTATATGTATAGTTCCCTTTTATTTGCGGTTGTTAAAAGGCGACTACCGAGTTTTAACCATTTAGTCAGTTGTAAATATCCATTCCACACCCTTCACCCTAGCCTTTCGTTACAACCCGTGAAGACCTCTTGATCTACACTTTTGCGCATGATAGATGGTGGAGACGAGATCTTTTGACAAGCTTATGTTATTACACGTTTCATTGTCTAGGCATCAAGTGTTTACCATACACATTCTATGTATGTTTCACAAATATAACCGAGTGTGTGTGTGAACCTTGTGAGGTGTGGAAGATTAGCATGATAAGTCAATCGGAAGTGGAATCGCGGTTTTTGGTTTATCTTTACATATATTTACATGTGCTTGTTTGGTTTAAATTGTTTGAAGATACCTTTCGAAAGAAGCCAGCTAACCGTTTCGCATGTATAGTAGTTACGTAGTTGTAATTATTTTATTTCGTCAAAAACTCTGTTTTTATTTTAGTTTGCTTGAGGTTATGATTATATATGTTAAAATATACACGTTTTAGTCCCCCGTTTTACCCTCGTTTTACGCGTTTTCGATCATAAAATCTCGGTTTTGGTACTTAATCAGGTGTGTTTTGGTTTACAGGCCCTAAACAGCGTATTGGAACGAAGGATGAAGGAAAAATGGATTTTCCAAGCGAAACGGCGAAGTTACGAAGATTCTGTGGAGCTGCAGATCAAATTGGCGCGACCGGGCCTAAATACGGCACGACCTGCGTATGCGAGACAGAAGACCGCACGAGCAGTGTAACCAACCGTGCCACCTGTTTCACCGGAGATGCACGACCGTGCGTCACTTGGCATGAACGTGCAAAGCCATTTCACCGAGAACGACTGCCTGGTCATCGGACATGCACGACCGTGCCACTTGTGGCACGGGCGTGCCATTTCAAATCACTGTTATGGATAAGTTGACGTCATCAGATTGCGGGAATAGTGCACGACAGTGCCAAATTATAAAAACGCTATGAAACAGGTCAGAAGCTACTGATCGAGATATTGGGCAATTTTCCTAACTTCTGGGCGATTTCTGGGGTCCGAGAGCAGTTTGAAGAGGACGGTTTGAAGCCTCAAAAGTTGCAAGAAGCCTATCTAGCATCCAATCCATCAAATCCTTGCTTGTTTATGGTTTGATTCTTGTTCTTAACATGTATTTTGATCTTAGATACAAGCATTGAGATGATGTTATTATGATTATGTAGCCTAAGGGCAAAAACACATTGTTTACTTGCTTCATGAACAACCATTAGTATGTTAATTATGTTGAAATGACATTTAGCACTTTTTATGTTAATCCTTGATGATTAGTTTGCACCTTGTTTGTTGATAATGGATTCTTGATTATAGTTAATTGTTTGGAAGATTAGTATTTGGTTAGTTAAGATATTTGCCAAAAGAAGCCTAATTAATCACTTATTAGTAAACTATTAACTAGTTAAAATGTTTACACCATGAGCTTAGAAATGAGAATTGGTTTCATAAGAGGTAATTATGTTAATCAAGAATGTTTTCCTTCACTAGAAAAACCTTAACGGGTCGAATGATGTCGTTATGAACTCTTATCATAATTAAAGTTTAGTTAGTAGTTTCGGTCAAAATTGCTTTTCTAAATAAAGTCATGTTCAAAGTTCGTAAAATGGGCTCAGTTGTGATTTAATCTAGGTTATGCTTTTCTTGGTGGTCACATTGTGTTTATCGATGTTACTTTCCTCGATAAGTGCGGTTAGAAAACTCTTAACGGATGACTAACTTATTTTTAAGGGATTTTCATAAACATTTATCAATAAGGGCGTCAAAGAACAATTTTAGATGGTTAAAGTGTGGTTATCGTTTTAACTTTCCGAAGGGTTGTAATGTTCAGATTCCCGGAAGGGAAACTAATTGTTTTTAAAAAAATAGAAAATTGACCGAGTGTTAAAGTGCCAAAACCGACTTAGTTAACATGTTTCTGGTTGTTCGTAAAGCGAGGTTATTTCTTTTACTTATTATGTCCATAATTTATTATTTTGCAAAAATATATTTTTCCAAACAAATTACTCACATCTCATTTTTACCGGTACTTTAACGACAAAGGTTTAGTACTTTAGCTTCCGCCGCATCCATGGATCGATACTTGGTTCTTACCGATACTTTACTACATATATGACGGGGTACACTTGCCATTTCGTGTGTGTTTTAATATTGAAGTATAAATCATTTTTATAAATTTAAAACCAAACCGTGTGTAAAATTCATTGTAAAAATATGTATATACACGCACACGTCAATTACCATGTGCTTGTGAAGTCTCAAAGTATAAGAAAGAGGTCAGTATATTAAACTAAGATAATATAAATTATCCAAAGTTTTTTTGGCAATATTTAAAGGTGACAGCTTATGTTCATTGCAGGTCAATCTATTCCTTTAGATTCGGTCGATGAATTTTGGAGGAAACTCGAGTTACCAGTATATTGTGAAGATATTACTTGTGACGTCGAATTGGAAAGTTTTAGAAAGCCTTCGATAGTCGATCCAAGCCTGGAAAGAAAAGTTTACTGCAAAATTTAAAAGAATAACCAATCAAATTATATCTTTTGTTGAAGAACCTGATGTTAAAGAAAATACTAGTGGACAACCGACTACAAAATCCGAACAAAAAGAAAACCGAACCCTACAATTGCCAAACCTCCCATTCAACGAAGCTACTCCCAAAAGCCTCCAAGGCACAGTTTGTTTGGAACTCCCAAGATCATGACTACACTCAAGAGCCTACAAGGCACAATTCATTTACGAACTATCTAGAGCAAGATTACACTCAAGAACCTGCCAGGCATAGTTCTTTGTGAACTTCCAAGAGCATGATTACACTCAAAAGCCTTGGAGACATAGTTCATTCGGGTATCTAGAGGCTTTACAGAAAGTTCATTAAGGGACCATAATTATTATGTTGGTTACATCAGTCCATACGTGAACCATCAAGTGCCTGGTGAACTAAGTTCGTTCATAAATCAAGATATTACGGAAAAAACCTTTTCAAAGTACTATGATGATAATATGGGCTACTCCGCCAATCAAGAAAAAAGAAATAGTTCGACTTGTTTTTCGCTTTGGAGAGGCCCTTACTAGTTCCCAGAAAAAAATAATTACACTACACACGTGAATGGTAACCATTTTATAATGGTAGAATTGCAAGGAGAGTATCCAGTCCTAGCACAAACAACCTATGGAAATTAATGAGAGAAAATGATGCAGCTGCATGGGAGAATATATTTGAATCACGTCAAAATATGTATAATTCTTGGATATCACAACCTGCTACATTTTCTGTTATAGAATAAAACTCGGTATGTAAATTATTAAATGATAATAATTTTGTAAAAATGTACTTGTTTTTATATAGCTTTTGTTATTGCTATAAATATAATTTGATAAATTATAACAACTAAAGCCTAATAATAATAATAATAATAATAATAATAATAATAATAAATAAGTGCATATTTCATTTACTAATTAGTTATAATAATAAATAAACAAACACTAAATAACTTTTTTAATGGCTAAACTTGCATATCATGTGGATTGAACTCATGACCTCCTACTATTCTACACCTTAGCAAACTCATCAACACCATTGGGTTAGTCCCAATGGATAAACAATAAATAATAAAATAAAAATAAAAAAAAAGACAACTAAAAAACTAAAAACAAGATAAAATTAATTGATTGATGTGATGTTTTATAAGGGGGTGTAATTAGTCAAAAGGATGGGATGTATATAGAACAAGCCTTGATATAAATGAACTATATTTTTAATTGGGATATAATAGTTTATTATTTTTTATGTGTTCTTTTGTTTGTTTACAAGAGTTGATTTGAAATGATTCAAGAAATAATTAAAAGAGAAGATGAAAACAGGTTGAATAAGAATCTGATGGATACTACTGCTCCTCACTTAAAGCTACTCTTTAAGGAATTTTGAGACCAATGATAAATAAGTTGTGGCTTTGATCTTAAAAAAGGGAATGACTTTCAGAGAACTTTACCGTAACACTTATGAAAGTAGATTAAAATACATAGAAGGATGTTGAATGTTGGAAGAGCATCAGTGAGTTTTAGGGATCAAATATATGAGTTGAGGAGGTAGATGGGTGTTGGGGTGCGAATCTCTCACGGTCGTTGATTCAAGATGCAAACCAAGTGTTGTGTGGCATGATTGTAGAACCCTTTATATATATTGTATAAACACTCTGTTGGACTTTTTTTTATCTATAAAAGATATAAATTAGTTAAGTCGTTATTTGCTTAATTCTCTATACATATGGTTAGGAACCACAACTCAATTACTATGCATAGCCTCATGCATAAATCGTGATGGCAAAAGTACAGTTAAAGAGCCGTTGCAATGAGTAAATGTACAAATAGTTGATATATTTATGATTATATTGGGTGGGCTTTTGAATAACTGAGTTTAGCCCACTTTAAAAACCAAAAATCTGATTTTGCACTGATTTATTGTGACGTTTTCATTTCAAAAAGACTGCCAATTTATACTTGCTAGCTATTCATGTACAGTAAATTGATTTAACAAGATAAATATTTTTTTTGAACGACCAACATAATAGGAGAGTAGTCTCTTCGAAACGGTGCATAACCCATCACCATTGCATCAACTCGGATACGACCCGGTGTCACCACATGAATTCCCAATAATTCTTGTCTCATGAGAGGCTCGAACTTGGTATCTCTCTCTAACCTCCAGCTTCATTGGTAAGAAAATACTCTGCCTTATCTTCTATGACATCCATATATGTAACAACCCTAAAAAAAGCTTCTGAACAAATAATAATTGAGACCTCGAACGTACCATGTCCCCGCACGCCGCGAGAACATACTGTAACTCCCTCGCGATGCGCGACAGGGTAAGACACGTGGCAAAGACACGTGTCACCACTGGATGACACGTGGTAGGCATACGCTATTGACAGGGCTAACCTAAGCCCTAGTACACTCTCCCATGTGTCGCGGAGGGGCTTTCCTCATCTCCCGCGATGCGCAGCAGATTACGTGCTCTGAATGGTCTAATTAAAATGACTAATTTAACCCTAAAATAGACACTCTATGTTTTATATTTATAAACTAGACTCTATATAAACCTAGGCCACACAACTGGCAAGTGTACTTATCAAGGTAGTAAAGTTCAAATAAGTCCAAGTATCGGACCCACAAGACTCTACTAATTACGAATACTAGACTCATAACTTATCTAACTGACAAAACTTTGTTTTTTTGAGGGGGGGTCTAATAAACTACTGGAATTGACTAAAGTTAACTAAAGCTAACACGGACGCGAACTAAGACTAAGAACTGGATTATATGATGGGAAGACACCACCTAGGTAAGAATCCTACGCATGTGACAAGCTCTATCAGTTATGGTTCTATTGTGGAAACTGGGATCTTGAAATACTAAACTTAAAGGATAACCTAAAGGACCCTCAACCCTTCTCGAGAAGAAACCTATGGAAACCTAAAAGTTGTTAAACTACCGGTTTAGAGGATTCCTCACGGGCTTTCCTACTGTAATAATAAACTACCCTTTAGATAATCTACCTCACAACACGAGAGTCACAGGTAACTATGGAATCCTGATCAGACCTGATAAGCATGTAGTGAAAGGGAAACTAAGGGGATCTTCTCATAAAGTATCTAACCCTAACAATCTAACACTGAAGATAGATCGACAACCTCACACCTCACAATTATCAAGATTGGTAGAACACTTATTCCTATTCAATCATTATTATATTCCTATGGTATTTTGGCCAATCAACCATAAAGTAATAAAAAACACAGTAGTTGATCTAACATGAACCTATTATATAAAAGACATTCAACAAGCGGCGTGTGGAGTAAATAATCAATCAATGAACAATGTGACATCTGTGTAATTCAATCTTGTAATGACTTCTGAACAATTTGATGATCAATGAAACTTTGTGTTGTTTACAAATTTGTATATTTATTTATGACTTTTGTGCATTTTCAATATTGATTCAATTTTTTTTATCTTTCAAACCTTTTCTGGAAGTGTAATCGCAAAATGTAATCAGTTAAATGCAACATATATTCCGGAATAGTGACATAAGCTAAACATACCCTAAATATCCTTTACATAACTTAGAAATAAGTTTTGAAGGGTTTGGTATGTCAAAAACAAGCTTATTCGATCATATGGACTATTTACGACAAACTACAAAAGTCTGCCGATTCTCGTAACGACGCACACTCCGGAACAAGGTCACAAGCTTAGCATACCCTAAATACCCTTTACATAACTTAGAAATAAGTTTTGAGGGCTTCGGTATGGCAAAAACATGCTTTTGCAACTTTAGGGGCTATTTTGCAAATTCTGCGAAACTATGCGTTTCGCGTATTTCTTAATCCAGAACATGTACCTACATCCAAAAATTTTTGTAATCATTAAAATCTTGTATTTTAGTGATTGGAATGGAAAAATATCATTTGTTGCACATATACGGTCATTTACGCGTTCGTTACGATTTTAGTCGTAATTAACCGAAAACTGCAACCGTACGAACAAACGAACCGAAATCCATGACATTTCCGGACATATTTCAAGTTCCTTAAACTTTATCATCCTTATGAAGCTTGAAAATGAGATTAACGGATGTTAAAAGTGCCAAAACGCGACGAAACGAGTGTAGGGGCCTGTTCTGCCAATTTTCAAAAGTATCTGCCAGCTAAAGGGCTTACGGACCGTAAGCCCAAAGCCCTTACGGTCCATAAGGTCCCCTCAGCTCAGCAGAAGTGTTGCAGCAATGTGGTAGCTTCTTGTTTATTCTCTTGGACACCAAGCAAACGATTTTACCACCATTTAACCTGCTAGGGACATGTGTTAGGACCCTCCTAAGATCATGACACTCCGAGGACACTTGTGATGATCTTGATGATCCAAGAACACTATGAATACCCATCAAAGTTCACCATTTTTCCTTGCTCATTTCTCATTCTTCTCCTCTTGCTCTAAGTTTGGAGTGCTACCACCTTTGTGGAGGCCTCCCATATGAGCATTCTTCTTCTTAGAGCTCTTCAAGTGTTCATCATCAACACCAGGGTCTTGCTACAACTGTGGGGATCTTACCCACTACAGAAACAATTTCCTGAGGTTAGCAAATGCGAACCAGGCTCATGGACGAGCGTTTAATATTAATGCTAACGAGGCACGTGCAGACAACGAGGTGGTGAACGGTACGTTCTTTGTTAACAACCATCCTGCTTCTATACTTTTTGATTCGGGGGCCGATAGAAGTTTTGTATCATTAAATTTTGAACCTTTACTTTCAAAGCCAAGAACCAAACTAGGAAAGCCCTTGACGGTAGAAATAGCTTGTGATGAACCCCTTAAACTTGATTCTGTTATTCGTGATTGCCAATTGAACCTCGACAACCATCTTTTTCCTATTGATCTCACACCTATGCAACTCGGAAGCTTTGACATTATAGTGGGAATGCATTGGTTAACTAAATATCATGCTGAAGTGGTCTGTTTTGATAAGATTGTTCGTATACCTCTTTTGTCTGGTGAAATTTTGGAGGTTCGTGGAGAAAAACCGGTTAGTAACTCAAACTCATGACTTGTATCCAAGCCCAAAAATACCTACGAAAGAATTATGTGGCATTCTTGGCACATATCGTAGAGGAGAAAGGAAAAGGCAAAACAATTCGGGACATCCCCGTGGTTCGAGATTATCTTGAGGTGTTTCCTGAAAGCTACCTGGTTTACCCCCAACACGACAAGTTCAGTTTCGTATAGACCTTATACCTGGTGCCAACCCTATTGCTAAATCTCCATACCGTCTTGCACCATCTGAAATGTAAGAATTTTCAAAACAGCTTCAGGAGTTATCTGACAAAGGGTTTATTCGTCCGAGCTTTTCACCTTGGGGCGCTCCAGTCCTATTTGTGAAAAAAAAAAGATGGATCTTTCCGTAAGTGTATCGACTACCGTGAGCTCAACAAACTCACAATCAAAAATCGATATCCCCTACCTCGCATTGATGATCTCTTTGATCAACTACAAGGTGCCACTTGCATCTCAAAGATTGATCTAGGTTTTGGGTATCATCAGCTTCCTGTATTCGAGGAAGATATTCCCAAGACAGCTTTTCATACACGTTATGGTCATTATAAGTTCACAGTTATGCCTTTTGGCCTGACAAATGCTCCTGCTGTTTTCATGGACTTAATGAATAGGGTTTGTAAGCCTTATTTGGACAAGTTCATCATTGTTTTTATTGATGACATTTTGATTTATTCCAAATCTCAATCTGATCACGAGCAACATCTTCGTTTAACATTGGAACTCCTAAAGAAAGAACAACTATATGCTAAATTCTCCAAATGTGAATTTTGGCTTAAGGAAGTTCAATTTTTGGGACATATTGTCAATGAACAAGGTATACATGTTGATCCCGCCAAAATCAGTGCGATTAAGGATTGGGATACGCCTACTACTCCTACTGAAGTTCGTTCATTTTTGGGTCTTGCAGGCTATTACCGCCGCTTCATTGCAAACTTCTCCAAGATTGCGGTTCCCCTCACTGCTCTAACTCAAAAGAATAAACCTTTTGAGTGGGGACCCAAACAAGAAGAAGCTTTTCAGACCTTGAAACAAAAACTTTGTAATGCTCCTATCTTATCACTACTTGAAGGCAACAATGATTTTGTCATATATTGTGATGCATCGAACTTAGGCCTTGGCTGTGTTCTCATGCAAAGAAACAAAGTTATAGCCTATGCATCGAGACAGTTGAAGATTCATGAAAAGAATTACACCACTCATGATCTTGAGTTGGTTGCTGTTGTTTTCGCCCTCCAAAAAATCTGGAGACACTACCAATACGGTACAAAATGTGTGGTTTTCAGGATCACAAAAGTCTCCAACACATATTCAATCAGAAAGAATTAAACATGAGGCAAAGACGATGGCTTGAACTTCTGAACGACTACGACTGCGAAATTCCCTACCATCCTGGTAAGCGAATGTCGTAGCCGATGCATTAAGTCGTAAGGAACGTGTCAAGCTGCATTGTGTTCAAGTTCGATCTGATATCCAGATACGTATTCTTGAAGCTCAACGTACTTGTGTTGCACAAGACAAAATAGGTTATGAATTACCACATCATCTTGGCTTCATCTGGAAACAAAACACAATGGGTTATCTTATTATCTGAACCGTTTATTGGTTCCAAGTCTAGATAATCTCCGCACCTTGATAATGGATGAAGCACATAAGTCTCGTTATTCAATTCATCCAGGTGCAAACAAAATGCACAAGGATCTTCGTACCCAGTATTGGTGGCCGGGTATGAAGAAGACATAGCTTTGTACGTCTCCAAATGCCTTACTTGTCTCAAAGTTAAGGCAGAACATCAATGCCCTTCTGGTTTACTTGAACAACCAGAGATTCCGGTTTGGAAATGGGAAAATATTGCTATGGATCTCATTACCAAATTACCGCGCACTTCTAGAGGTCACGATGCTATTTGGGTAGTCATTGATCGTCTAACAATGTCAGCACATTTTAAGCCATTCGTGAAGATTTCTCTGCTGACAAACTTGCTAAGATCTATGTGGATGAAATAGTATCTCGTCATGGTGTCCCTTTGGATATCAAATCTGATCGTGATGCTCGATTCACATCTCATTTGTGGAGAACCATGAAATCTGCCATGGGAGCCAACCTTAACTTGAGCACTGCCTATCATCCTCAAACGGATGGATAATCTGAAAGGACAATCCAAACACTGGAGGATATGCTTAGAGCTTGTGTGATCGACTTTGGTGGTAGTTGGTATTCGCATCTACCATTGATCGAATTCTCCTACAACAACAGTTATCACTCCAGCATTGACATGGCAACTTTCGAAGCTCTTTATGGTCGAAAATGTCGTTCATCAGTCTGTTGGAATGAGATTGGTGAATCTCAATTCACCGGACCTGAACTCATTCATGATACAAAGGACAAATTCAAGAAAATTCGCGAAAACCTTTTGATAGCTAAAAGTCGTCAAAAGAGTTATGCGGACAAACGATGCAAGCTGTTGGAATTCCATGTCGGTGATCACATCTGTATAATTCAATCTTGTAATGACTTCCGAACAATTTGATGATCAATGAAACATTGTGTTGTTTACAAATTTGTATATTTATTTATGACTTTTGTGCATTTTCAATATTAGTTCAATTTTTTTTATCTTTCAAACCTTTTCTGGAAGTGTAATGCAAAATGTAATTAGTTAAATGCAACATATATTCCGGATAAGTGACATAAGCTAAACATACCCTAAATATCCTTTACATAACTAAGAAATAAGTTTTGAAGGGTTTGGTATGTCAAAAACAAGCTTATTCGATCACATGGACTATTTATGACAAACTACGAAAGTCTGCCGATTTTCGTAAGCGACGCACACTCCGGAACAAGGTCACAAGCTTAGCATACCCTAAATACCCTTTACATAACTTAGAAATAAGTTTTGAGGGCTTCGGTATGGCAAAAACATGCTTTTGCAACTTCAGGGGCTATTTTGCAAATTCTGCGAAACTATGTATTTCGCGTATTTCTTAATCCAAAACATGTACGCACATCCAAAAATTTTTTGTAATCATTAAAATCTTGTATTTTAGTTATTGGAATGCAAAAATATCATTCACTGCACATATACGGTCATTTGCGTGTTCGTTACATTTACGTCGTAATTAACCGAAAATTGCAACCATACGAACAAATGAACCGACATCCACACATTTCCGGACATATTTCAACTTCCTTAAGCTTTATCGTCCTTATGAAGCTTGAAAATGAGATTAACGGGTGTTAAAAGTGCCAAAACGCAACGAAACGAGTGTAGGGGCCTGTTCTGCCAATTTTCAAAAGTATCTGCCAGCTAAAGGGCTTACGGACCGTAAGCCCAAAGCCCTTACAGTCCGTAAGGACCCCGCAGCTCAGCAAAAGTGTTGCAGCAATGTGGCAACTTCTTGTTTATTCTCTTGGACACCAAGCAAAACGATTTTGCCATCATTTAATCTGCAAGGAACATGTGTTAGGACCCTCCTAAGATCATGACACCTCCTAGGACACTTGTGATGATCTGGTTGATCCTAGAACACTATAAATACACATCATAGTTCACCATTTTCCCTTGCTCATTTCTCATTCGTCTCCTCTTGCTCTAAGTTTGGAGTGCAACCATCTTTGTGGAGGCCTCCCATCTGCGCATTCTTCTTCTTGGAGCTCATCAAGTGTCATCAACACAAGTAAGTGCTCTCTCATTGTCTTGTTTCATTTATTTAGCTATGTCAAGCTGAAAGCCAAACAGCATAAGTACTCTCTCATTGTCTTGTTTCATTTATTTAGCTATTTCAAGCTAAAAGTTAAACAGTGTTTGGCTTTCAGCTTTGACCGTTAATTGGTCAAGTCAAAGTACAATTGGACTTTGCAATGTGTCGTAATCACGATGGTTATGATCCATAGCGATCATACCTACTGATTACCACGTTTACTAGTTGTAGTGACGAGTCAAAGTTTTGGTCAATAATGCGCAAAATGCGCATTATACGACGGAACTATTTTCGGGTATCAAAACACTTTGTTTTGATATCAAAACATTTTGTATAACTTAGTTAGACATACTTTGACATGTCTAACTCGTCACTTTTAGTTTAGTGCTTTAGTAGGTTCGTAAGTCGAGCGGTCTTGACCACTGCTTTGACTTTCGAATCCGACCCGTTTGGTCGATCTTAGGATCCGACCAAACACATATTTGTGACCGTTAGTTGTATACGGAATAACTCTATGAGGTTATACCTTATGGTCACGTCGTTGGTTAGCGTTATGTTAAGTCGCCTCTTATGCTTTTATAAATGACCAAAATGCCCTTTTGGCGCATAAATCGATTTTAAGCTTATGTAACCAATGTTTTGCCATATAGACTGATGTTACAACTATATTAAACTTGTTTTGGCATATAAGACTTATCATAGAGCATATCTAACCATCCGAACACGTATTTACGCAAATGATCCGTTAAAGTAGCGTAAACTACCTTAACGAGTCATAATGGGTTAAAAGCACATAGGATCCTTTTCTAATCAGAATATAGACTTTTTTAAACCATTTCATATGAGTACCAACACTCATTTGGTTTGTAAGACATCATTCTATCCGATCCTCCGATTAAAGTCTTGATATTAACATAGTTATCCAATATTAGGACATACTTAAATTCTCGAACTCTTGAGCTTTGGTTTATCTTCTTGAACAAGGTCTTTCTTGCAATCCCAAGTGAGTACATAGTCCCCTCTTTTATGTTTTATAAATGTTTTGGGGTGAAACATATTATGCCTATGACTACTTACGTGTTTTCATGACATTATACATGCTTTGATTATATAGTACATATAGTAGTACATGATTTCCATTGCAGTTTGCTTCATTATTTAACTTTGCATATTTAGCACATATGTTTTAAAAGACATTTCTTGCTATGTATGTTGACGGAGCATACTAGTACATGGTTTTCAAAGACATTTCTTGCTATGTATGTTGACTGAGCATACTAGTACATGGTTTTCAAAGACATTTCTTGCTATATATGTTGACTGAGTATACTAGTACATGGTTTCAAAGCCATTTCTTGCTATGTATGGTGACTGAGCATATTAGTACATGGTTTTCAAGGACTTTTTGGCTTACATTGTTCATGACATATTGGTGCGCTGGAGATTGACTTAATACATTCATTAACATTGATCACGCCGACCGGTAGTATGTAATGGTACCATAGGATTGACAATCTCATTCCCACTTTCCGGGTTTGTTTGGAAGCGACTTTAGGGAATGTCAGAATCCGATGAAATGGATAGACCTTTGACTTTATAAGTGTGACAATTGTGAAAAATCCCGATAAACTTTGATTGGTACAAGTCCGTGGTAACCGGACATGGTATGTATATCATGACATTGTTGTGATTATGTGTGATGATACGAATTCTAGAAAATGATACACCGACTATAATGGGAGTATATGCATAGTAATTAACAAAAACATTAAAGTGACATTATGCGTCACCTACATGACAAGACAAAGTCGTGAATGAATTGACGACTCTGGGAATAAGTATTAGTAATCACGCATGACTTGTGTGATATGCTAAGCAATATCTGTAATGCCTCGGAAGAATCCGAGAGCACATCATGGTTGACATGACACTATTAAGGACTAACGATGCGAGGTTGGCATCCTTAGCCTTGAACAACGTGTTAAACAGTGACTTGACGTTTAACAGTGCATTAAACCTTTAATGTTGATTATTAGGTTATCAGTGGCATCATTTAAGATTTCGAGTTCCAGAAATAACTTAGTTTTGTAACATAGACTGTGACATAAGGTTTAAAAATAATCAAAGCCCGGGCACGCAAAACGAAGCAGCTCCCGGTTGGGGAGACGCCTTCATTTCGGGCATAACATAAGGCAACCAAATGTGGAAGGAACGATCAATCAAGCTTAAAAACACTTAAACGAACGTCATACGAGACTTTTATGATTAAAATGCAACCATGCTCGGGTTTCGAGACGGTTATGCCCAATTTTAAAACCGAGTCTTTTGACAGTAAGAACGCGAAAAACAGAGCCCGTTGCGTAAATCGAGAAAGCGTCCGGGACCCGAAAACGAACTTAAATGCTAAACCAAAGATATACATCATCTTTTAACACGTAAAACGAAGCACGACAAAGCGAGGGTGGGGTAGGGGCACCCCCCTATTTTAATTTTTTTTTCCTTTTTATATTGTTATAATTTTTATTTTCCTTGTTTTCCTTTAATTTACCCCAAATTCTGCACATCTCCATTAAAATCCCAGCAGAACCAACCTTAAACAACCTTGAATCAAAGGTATAACACTTGTTTCTTATAGTTTTCATCATGATTTCTTGATTAAACATGATTTATAACCGAAAAAACCCTTTTTAATCCATGATTTTGAAGGTTTAGACATGGTTATGGGCTGAATAAGAACACCCTGGTATTATATGGTAGCCATGATCACAAATCTTTGGGGTTTGATACCCTAATCAAGTCTTATTCGACAAAAATCGATTAACCGAAAAACAACGAATTAAAGCTTGATTGATCTAAGTTCTAGCATATTTGGGTTGTACTTGGTGTGTAGGTACTGAAATTGCCTTCACACACTTCTGGGATCAAGATAAACACTTGGAATCGGAAAAATCGCTAGGTATAACGTCCGAGAACCGAATCTAGGCTAGGCAGAAACTTGTTTTGCTTATAACTTGGTCCTTGGGTATTGGATTGAGCTGAAATTTGGTACGGTGATGTAGGATATTGTCAGAAAGGTCCACGTAAAAGTTTTTTGGAATTTCTATATTTTTGGTGAATTTTTAACTATTTTACCGAAAGAATTTCGGAAAAATTATCAAACGAATTAAATAAATCACCAAATTTTACAGAGACACTAAGGAAATGTGGGAATGTTTTGGGAAAATTAGGAGTCCAATGGTTGAGTTTTGATTGGGTTAAAAATCCGCGTTTTTACGAGGTTTTGGTAGCCGAGAACGCACCGAAACGAAATCGGAAAAATCTCAAATTTTCTGAGGAGTTCCTGGACATGTAGAAGGTGTTCGGGAATTTTTTTTAGAAATTTTGAACCATTGAGGCTAATTAATGCTAATTATTTGATTAAACATTGTTTTATAAATAATTTATTTAAATAGCTAAATGCCAAAATAAATTCCCAAAACTTTATCTCAAAATTACAGATTTTTACTGAGTTATATAAAAATTTACAGATTTTTATATAAAATATAGATTAAATGGGAATTTATGGAATTAAAAATGAGTTATTTTAAATCAATTTCGGCGGTTTACCGTATAACGAACCTGCCGAACTGGGAATTGACCCAACCCGACATATGCTTTAATTGGAACACAGGGGTATTCCGGGAGATTCCCGGTAAATTGGGCACTATGGGTGTGTCTTAATACAATTCGGAAGAATTCCCGACGGTGAAAATGGAAACTCAAATTTGGGTAACCTAGACTCCCCAAATACTCAAACTCCCTTGATGAAAAGTTAATCATTCTTAAATAACCACGTGTTGGCATTATTGGTATTCCCGTACCATTATCCGAAACATGTTAAACTACTGACTATGGCTGGCATGCGAACCGGTGCCCGGAAGCCAAACTGAAAACGAATACTACCCTTACGTCGTCACCATACCAGTGTCCTATAGACTCAATCCGGAGTAAAAACTCCTGACCAAATCCAAGTTATAACAATTACCAACTTAGATACTAATTTCAGTCCATACTTGCATGTGGGTTATTAAGGTTGATCCAGTTGCTTGATCACTCTTGCGTTGAGATCACTACTCGTACAGTGAGTTTCACTTCCCCACTTTTAAATGATTTTATTGTTTTCTGGGGACTTGCATGTTATAAACTGTGTTGATTACACCAATCTGGGAGTGAGTTTTACTCTCCCACTTTTAAATTGTGATACTGTTTCTGAGATGATTGGCATGTTACGAAACTGTGTTAATTGCACCAACATATGATGTGAATTATCTAACACGCGAACTACCTCCCCTCTGCAAGACAAGTGATTAACGTAAGCCTGTGGACAGTGGATAGTACTATTGGTTTGACCAACCCAGTGCCACGAGTGACAGTGTGTCGGCACTAGTCCTAATTTGGTTGTGTTGTTAGGCATAACTATTAAGGGGCGTTGGACTGCACGTAACGCAGTTGATGGGCCGGGAGTGTCTTTGTAACACGGTCCGATGATCGGGAGTGTCTGGGATGACACGGCCCGGGGAGTAACAGTCAAGGTTTCACTTGTATACTCGTGTAATTCCATCTGCGACTATGACTGTGACCGTCATTGGGACTAAGACTGTGACCAGTGCAATTAAGCTTGTTAACACATATTGTTACACAATAATTAAACCAGTGGAACTCATGCAACGCTTAGCTGACCCTTTTAAAAACTAACATGCATTTCAGGTAACTTGAGATTGATGTGATCCATGTATACTGTTCAAGACGTGTTTGTAGACGAATCCTGATATAGACGCATGGAGCTTAGAAGACTTATGTGGTTCATGGGAACACGCAGTTGTAACATACATGTAGTATGTAATCAACGTTTTGTAAGTAATAAAATGTAGTGTCTTTATAAACAATGTGCTTGTACCAGAGGTGTCAGTTGCATCCCGTATTTTTCTTCCGCTGCAAGTTGGGGTGTGACAATAAGGGTCTATTTGACTGTCAACAAGGTTTGAATGTGTTTGCCAACATTCTAAATATATGTTTTAAACAATAAAAGCATGACTTATAAAACATAACGTTTGATTATTCAAAGACATTGTTTTATACAAGACATTTCGACTATTCAAGACATTGGTTTACATTTGACATTTTGGTTTACACAAGACTTTGTTTATGCATGACATTGGTTTACATGACATTGATTTACATGACATACTTTATACTAGACATTTATTTGGTTTAAACAAGACTTTTTGATGGTTGGCTTATGGTAAGTGATTTAAATAACGGGACGGGTGTAGTATAATAAAAGCATGGTGGATACGCCGCTGGTACTTCCTATATATAAGTGCTTTTATCATATTGCATATCGTGGCGTTATCTAAGTCATTTCAAACAAAGTATAAGATAAGACATTTTTTTATATGACACGACACTTTTACACGAGACATGACATATATTTTGGCTAATGATTTAACCATGCATTATTTCTTTTATATCATTCGATTTATCTTATAATTTCATAAAAGAAAACATTTTGTAAGTATTCATGGCCACTTTTTAACTAAGTATTCCTTTAAACATTCTAGGCCATGATCTTTAATACAAAACCTATGTTACTCACATGCATTTTTATGCTGACGTATTTATTTTCACATATGTTTCAGGAGCGAATGCTTAAGGTTGATCATGCTACACTTATGGCGACTTGGGCCTTAGTGGCAATAAAATCATGAAGAACAGTTTAACTTTTGTTGTATTTTCCTTTTTTTATCTAAGACAATGTAAACAATTTTATTCAATAAAACTTAACATATTATGCCATGGTTGTTGAAACAACAATTCTGTTACGACACTCCCCGACGTTTCCGCCGCGGTTTGTAGTTATACGCGGTCGAGGTGTGACAGAAAGATTGGTATCAGAGCCAATGGTTATAGGGAATTAGGTTATTAGTAATGCTTTTGACCTAGACTATAACCTTTCTAGGACCCTAACACAATTTATCTTGTGTTTATATTTTAAAACATTAACATCACCTATTCTTAAGTAAATGCCAAAACAAAACAAAAATTTCAAACACAATTTTGAAAATCAATCTTCTATTTTTGGATGATTTATTTTTGGCTTAATGCCTTCTAAAGTTTTCAAAACCTCGTCAAAGTTTGGGTCTTATTAATGTGAACACGTGCAATCTGGAAGGGTGGGTGCCTGTACCCTGAGTTTTCTGTCTAAGGCTAGAGTGTTCATACAAATCCACTTAATTCGACCAGTCACTCTTACCTGGAACTCTTAGGGTGAGTGTCAACTTATAGGCTAAAGCATGTCTTCGTGATACATTATAAAGACCCATTTACTTTAATTAGTCACCGTGTGTCATTTGTTTGTTTGGTGTAACGAACAAATGACCACGTTTTCTCTCATGTGTTATCTCTTTTAGAATGCCTCCTCGAAGAAACGTAAATATGGACGCCGATATGGCGGTTCTAATCGCTCAGCATTTGTTGTTGTGCTTCCAAATCTCATAACTCAGATAAACCAAGCCAACAATAACAACAATGCACCTGTTGCGTGCAACTTTAAACAGTTTAATTCGGCTAAACCGCTCAAGTTTAGTGGTTCTGAGGGAGCAACTGGGCTCCTATAGTGGTTCGAGAATCTTGAGAATACATTTCGCCATGTTCAATATCCAAATGAGCAGAAAGTTGAGTTTGCTTCTAGTGTGTTTCAAAAGAGAGTGCTCACGTGATGGAACGGAGTGATGAGAGATAGGGTGCTGATGTTGTTATGGGTCAAACTTGGGAGGAACTCAGAGCTCTTATGATGAAAGAGTTCTGCCCTCGTCATAAAAAGAGGGCGCTTGAGAATGAGTTCCATGATCTAAAGCAAGACAGTGGTGAACACCGTGCGTATACTGACATGTATGAGGAATTGAGCTTGTTGTGCCCTGAGATGGTACCGCCTTTGGATAAGGCAATCGAGAAGTACATAGATGGTCTTCCTGATCCTGTTCAGGATATTGTCACCGGCAACAACCCTACTTCTGTTAGACAAGCCATTGAGCTATCTGCAACACTGACTGAATCCCAGACCAAAAAGGGTAAGCTCCACCGTAAGGGTGACAAGAAACCGTCTGACGAGTCTGAGAAACAAAAGGGTAAGAAAGCTGAAAGTTCGAAGAAGTCCAGAAAGCGTAAGGCTTCTAAGAACTTTGTTGTCACTACACAACCCAATCAAGCCGCTCCCAACCAGCCTGCTCAACCTCCCGCCAAGAAACAATATGTCGGCACTGCACCTTTGTGCAACAGGTGCAACGCTCACCATCAACTTCAATTACCGTGTCGTATCTATACTTATTGTGGGCGATCTGGCCGACACTTTTCGTTGCCCTCCTGCTCAGAACTAAGCTGTACAAAATCCCGTTCAGCAGCCAGCCAATTCTGCACGACCTCATTATCCACCAGGGTCTTGCTACAACTGTGGGGATCTTACCCACTACAGAAACAATTGCCCGAGGTTGGCAAATGCGAACCAGGCTCATGGACGAGCGTTTAATATTAATGCTAACGAGGCACGTGTAGACAACGAGGTGGTGAACGGTACGTTCTTTGTTAACAACCATCCTGCTTCTATACTTTTTTATTCGGGGGCCGATAGAAGTTTTGTATCATTAAATTTTGAACCTTTACTTTCAAAGCCAAGAACCAAACTAGGAAAGCCATTGACGGTAGAAATAACTAGTGGTGAACCCCTTAAACTTGATTATGTTATTCGTGATTGCCAATTGAACCTCGACAACCATCTTTTTCCTATTGATCTCACACCTATGCAACTCGGAAGCTTTGACATTATAGTGGGAATGGATTGGTTAACTAAAAAATCATGCTGAAGTGGTCTGTTTTGATAAGATTGTTCGTATACCTCTTTTGTCTGGTGAAATTTTGGAGGTTCGTGGAGAAAAACCGGTTAGTAAGCTCAAACTCATGACTTGTACCCAAGCCCAAAAATACCAACGAAAGAATTATGTGGCATTCTTGGCACATATCGTAGAGTAGAAAGGCAAAGGCAAAAAGTCGTAAGGAACGTGTCAAGCTGCATTGTGTTCAAGTTCGATCTGATATCCAGATACGTATTCTTGAAGCTCAACGTACTTGTGTTGCAAAAGACAAAATGGGTAATGAATTACCACATCATCTCGAGCTTCATCTGGAAACAAAAGACAATGGGTTATCTTATTATTTGAACCGTTTATGGGTTCCAAGTCTAGACAATCTCCGCACCTTGATAATGGATGAAGCACATAAGTCTCGTTATTCAATTCATCCAGGTGCAGACAAAATGTACAAGGATCTTCGTACCCAGTATTGGTGGCCGGGTATGAAGAAAGACATAGCTTTATACGTCTCCAAATTCCTTACTTGTCTCAAAGTTAAGGAAGAACATCAATGCCCTTCTGGTTTACTTGAACAACTAGAGATTCCGGTTTGGAAATGGGAAAACATTGCTATGGATCTCATTACCAAATTACCGCGCACTTCTAGAGGTCACGATGCTATTTGGGTGTCGTTGATCATCTAACAAAGTCAGCACATTTTATAGCCATTCGTGAAGATTTATTGCTAACAAACTTGCTAAGATCTATGTGGATGAAATAGTATCTCGTCATGGTGTCCCTTTGGATATCATATCTGATCGTGATGCTCGATTCACCTCTCATTTTTGGAGAACCATGCAATCTACCATGGGAACCAAGCTTAACTTGAGCACTGCCTATCATCCTCAAACGGATGGACAATCTGAAAGGACAATCCAAACACGGAGGATATGCTTAGAGCTTGTGTGATCGACTTTGGTGGTAGTTGGGATTCGCATCTACCATTGATCGAATTCTCCTACAATAACAGTTATCACTCCAGCATTGACATGGCACCTTTTGAAGCTCTTTATGGTCGAAAATGTCGTTCACCTATCTATTCGAATGAGATTGGTGAATCTCAATTCACCGGACCTGAACTCATTCATGATACAACGGACAAAGTCAAGAAAATTCGTGAAAACCTTTTCATAGCTAGAATCCGTCAAAAGAGTTATGCGGACAAACGACGCAAGCCCTTGGAATTCCATGTTGGTGATCACTACTCCTTAAGGTATCCCCTTGGAAAGGCGTGATTAGATTCGGAAAGAAAGGAAAACTTGCGCCACGATACGTTGGACCATTTAAGATCTTTGAAAGAATTCGGAAAATTTGCCTACAAACTTGAGCTACCTCCTGAGCTTGGTAATGTTCATCCAACTTTCCACGCGTCCAATCTTAAAAAGTGTTTGGCTGATGAAAACCTCCACACCCCCTTGATGAAATTCGTCTTGATGACACAATGCATTTTGTCGAGAAACGTGTGGAAATATTGGACCGTGAAGTCAAAAAACTCAAGCGAAGACGAATACCATTGTTAAAGTTCACTAGGAATCAAAACATGGCCCGAATTTACTTGGGAACGAGAGGATCAAATGAAGGCGAAATATCCACATCTTTTCTCACAAGTTTCCTCTAATTAAATTTCAAGACAAAATTTCCTAAAGTAGGGGAGACTGTGACATCGATGTAACTCAATCTTGTAACGAATTCCAAACAATTTGATGATCAATGAAACTTTGTGTTTTTTACAAATTTGTATATTTATTTATGACTTTTGTGCATTTTCAATATTGGTTCAATTTTTTTAACTTTCAAACCTTTCCTAGAAGTGTAATCCAAAATGTAATCAGTTAAACGCAACGTATATTCCAAAATAGTGACATACGCTAAACATACCCTAAATAACCTTTACATAACTTATAAATAGGGTTTGGTATGTCAAAAACAAGTTTATTCGATCACAGGACTATTTACGATAAACTACGAAAGTCTGCCGATTCTCGTAGCGACGCACACTTCAGAACAAGGTCACAAGCTTAGCATACCCTAAATACCATTTAAATAACTTAGAAATAAGTTTTGAGGGCTTCGGTATGGCAAAAACATGTTTTTGCAACTTCAGGGGCTATTTTGCAAATTTGTGAAACTATGTCGTTTCGCTTAGTTCTTAATCCAGAACATGTACCCACATCCAAAAATTTTTGTAATCATTAAAATCTTGTATTTTAGTGATTGGAATGGAAAAATATCATTTGTTGCACATATACGGTCATTTGCGGGTTCGTTACGATTTTCGTCGTAATTAACGAAAACCGCAACCGTACGAACAAACAAACAAACCGAAATCCATGAAATTTCTGGACATATTCAAGTTCCTTAACCTTTATCGTCCTTATGAAGCTTGAAATGAGATTAACGGGTGTTACGGACCGTAAGCCCAAAGCCCTTACAGTCCGTAAGGACCCCCCAACTCAGCAGAAGTGTTGCAGCAATGTGGTAGCTTCTTGTTTATTCTCTTGGATACAAGCAAACGATTTTGCCACCATTTAACCTAAAGGACATGTGTTAGGACCCTCCTAAGATCATGACACCTCCTAGGACACTTGTGATGATCTTGTTGATCCAAGAACACTATAAATACCCATAAAGTTCACCATTTTTCTTGCTCATTTCTCATTCTTCTCCTCTTGCTCTAAGTTTTGAGTGCTACCACCTTTGTGGAGGCCTCCCATCTGAGCATTCTTCTTCTTGGAGCTCTTCAAGTGTTCATCAACACAAGTAAGTGCTCTCTCCTTGTCTTGTTTCATTTATTTAGCTATTTCAAGCTAAAAGTCAAACAGTGTTTGACTTTCAGCTTTGACCATTAATTGGTCAAGTCAAAGTCGAATTGGACTTTACAACATGATCGTAATCACGATGGTTATGATCTATAGCGATCATACCTACTGATTACCACGTTTTCTAATTGTAGTGACGAGTCAAAGTTTCGGTCAATAATGCGCAAAATGCGCATTATACGACGGAACTATTTTTGGGTATCAAAACACTTTGTTTTGATATCAAAACATTTTTTATAACTTAGTTAGACATGCTTTGACATGTCTAACTCGTCACTTTTAGTTTAGTACTTTAGTAGGTTCGTAAGTCGAGCGGTCTTGACCACTGCTTTGACTTTCGAATCCGACCCGTTTGGTCGATCTTAGGATCCGACCAAACACACATTTGTGACCATAGTTGTATAGGGAATAACCCTCTTAGGTTATACCTCATGGTCACGTCGTTTGGTTACCGTTATGTTAAGTCGCCTATTATGCCTTCATAAATGACCAAAATGCCCTTTTGCGCACAAATCGATTTTAAGCTTATGTAACCAATGTTTTGCCATATAGACTGATGTTACAACTATATTAAACTTGTTTTGGCATATAAGACTTATCATAGAGCATATCTAACCATCCGACGTATTTACGCAAATAATCCGTTAAAGTAGCGTAAACTACCTTAACGAGTCATAACGGATCAAAAGCACATAGGATCCTTTTCTAATCAGAATAGAGACTTTGTTAAACCATTTCATATGAGTACCAACACTCATTTGGTTTGCAAAACATCATTCTATTTGATCCTCCGATTAAAGTCTCGATATTAACATAGTTATCCGATATTATGACATACTTAAATTCTCGGACTCTTGAGCTTTGGTTTATCTTCTTGAACAAGGTCTTTCTTGCAATCCAAGTGAGTACATACTCCCCTCTTTTATGTTTTATAAATGTTTTAGGGGTGAAACATATTGTGCCTATGACTACTTTCGTGTTTTCATGACGTTATACATGCTTTGATTATATAGTACATATAGTAGTACATGATATCTATTGCATTTTGCTTCATATGTTGACTTAGCATATTTAGCACATTGATTTTCAAAGACATTTCTTGCTATGTATGTTGACTGAGCATACTAGTACATGGTTTAAAAAGACATTCTTGCTTTGTATGTTGACGGAGCATACTAGTACATGTTTTCAAAGACATTTCTTGCTATGTATGTTGACTGAGATACTAGTACATGGTTTTCAAAGACATTTCTTGCTATGTATGTTGACTGAGCATATAGTACATTGTTTTCAAGGACTTTTTTTGGCTTACTTTGTTCATGACATATTGGTGCGTTGGAGATTAATACATTCATTTACATTGATGACGCCGAATGGTAATATGTAATGGTACCATAGGATTCACAATCCCGTTCCCACTTTCCGGGCTTGTTTGGAAGCGACTTTAGGGAATGACAGAATCCGATGAAATTGATGGACCTTTGACTTTATAAGGGTCTATTTGACTGTCAACAAGGTTTGAATGTGTTTGCCAACAATCTAAATATATTTTTAAACAATAAAAGCATGACTTATAAAACATAACGTTTGATTATTCAGAGACATTGTTTTATACAAGACATTTCGACTATTCAAGACATTGGTTTACATTTGACATTGTGGTTTACACAAGACTTTGTTTATGCATGACAGTTGTTTACATGACATTGGTTTACATGACATACTTTATACTACACATTTCTTTGGTTTAAACAAGACTTTTTGATGGTTGGCTTATGGTAAGTGATTTAAATAACAGGACGGGTGTAGCATAATAAAAGCATGGTGGATATGCCGCTGGTACTTCTTATATATAAGTGCTTTTATCATATTGCATATCGTGGCGTTATCTAAGTCCTTTCAAACAAAGTACAAGACAAGACATTTTTATATGTGACACGACACTTTTACACGAGACATGACTTATATTTTGGTTAATGATTTAACTATGCATTATTTCTTTTATATCATTAGATTTATCTTATGATTTCATAAAAGAAAACATTTTGTAAGTATTCATGGCCACTTTTTAACTAAGTATTCCTTTAAACATTCTTGGCCGTGAATCTTTATCGCAAAACCTATGTTACTCACATGTATTTTTATGTTGACGTATTTATTTTCACATATGTTTTCGGAGCGAATGCTTAAGGTTGATCATGCTACACTTAGGGCGGACTTGGGCCTTAGTAGCAATAAAATCATGAAGAACATTTTAACTTTTGTTTTATTTTCCGTTTTTTTATCTAAGACAATGTAAACAATTTTATTCAATAAAACTTAACATATTATGCCATGGTTGTTGAAACAATAATTCTGTTACGACACTCCCCGACGTTTCCGTCGCGGTTTGTTGTTTTACGTGGTCGGGGTGTGACAAACAAGACTAAGCATGCATACACATCAAACCATAAAAACCAAGTCTTTACTTTACTATTAAATCCACAATTAAGTCCAAAACCAAAGAAACAAATCAAACAATACGTATAATCATCTTAACCTAGGTAGTGTATAAAGTATTTAGCCTAGCATTGTCTTAAAACGGTAAACAATATCCAAAACAAGAGTAGCAAATATGATTGAATTGAAGGAATGAAGTAACAAAGAACACTAAATGATTAAATCCGGGAGTTCTCGATCCATAAGTCTTCAACTTTTCGCTTTCAATGCTCCAAAATCGTCTAATGTTGCTCTCAGTTCGTCAAATCATCTTTTGTTCTTATTGATAATGATTAGGTTTCTGTTATAAAACATGTTGATCTCAAAAACCCAAAACGACTGTTCTGCGTATCCAGACCCTTAGCGCGACGCAAGGGTATTACCTCTTCGTCTCGCACGACGCGAGACACTCAAAGTCAAACTAGGTCATGCGTCCAACTTCTATGATGTTCATCCAAGGTGTTGTTCTTATTGATAATTATTAGGTTTCTATTGTTCTTCTCTCTCCCGAGACCGCAAATCACAAACGACTCAATATTACACAAAATCTAACTTAAAACAATACAAATTGGACTCGAAAATTGTACAAGCTATACATGGAACTAGATGTATTTTGCAATAAATCAGCAGACTTCAAAAATTGCAATATAAGGGAAGCTCTGGACAATTCAATCTGCTCATTTTTTACTGCTTGAATCTCGTCTTTCTACTTCGGATACGTGTATCATACCTATAAAGCACTGATACAATACGACACTTGTCTGATCAATCTAGAAAAACAACAAACGAACGCCAAAACTTTGTCTGAATAAGGTGAGACTTTGTGAACCTACATTGAGGTTTTGGTCTTGTAACTATCGTTAGGTTTGATTACACTAATAAGTTTTATATTCTGTGATTTAGGACCTAGGACTCGATGGCTTGAAAAATCATGGTAAGACATTCTAAATTTTTTTGTTTTCCTCATTGCATTGTGAGACTTAAGAAATTTTGAAACCCTAAATGTTTTCCGGTTATACTTACGTTTACAGTGATTAAGTTTTTGTATTTTTACGGAAAAGCTATTGTCAGTGTGTGGGGTTTTGTATACATTACTTGATAATTTTTGCTTTGGACATAAGGGCTAATAGTGATATGACCACAGTCACTGATGTGTATAAAATGCAACATATAAATTACATCAAATAAGGCAGAAAACTAACCCTTTTTTAGTACTAATATTGGAAAAAGCACGTTTCTTTGTACCTTATGAATTTACAAGACCAAATGAGCTTAAAACAACAAAAGAAGCAAATAAGCAGCCAAAACCAACATAAATACAAGAAAAAGGAATAACACAACATGCTCGACCCCTCAGCAACACCCCAAAGACAAAAACAAGAAGACAGAAGCTGACCACGGGGTTGTGCCCAGCCAGGCATGGGGCGTGGTTAGCCTTTACACTCAAAGACAAAACCTTCGGAAGCTTCTACGCCCACCACCGGGCCGTGCCCAGCTCACCATGGGGCGTGGTCAACTCTCAGATTTGCAAATCTTGATAGTACAACGAAGAGTTGATCACGGGGCCGTGCCTAGAAGACACGGGGTCGTGTGGGGCCCTCTGCTGACAGCTTCAATAAATGAAGGAAGAGAAGAAGCCGGCCACGGGCTGTGCCCGCTGGACATGGGACCGTGGCCGGGGTACTGTTCTTACTATAAATAGGGGTGCTTGGTTCACTTCAAAGGCATCCCTTGGCAAACCACTCCTCTCTCACTTTGCCACCATTCCACCACCACTACAACACCAACACCCACCACCATCATCCATCTATCATCTTTAGAGTGTGTAGTAGTCTCGGTATCCAAGATTGATAGTAAGAGTTCTTGTCAAACAAAGGCCATGCTTGGCTAATCTCTTACATCACTTGGTGAAGACAAGCCTTTAATGTATTACTTTTGATTTTTAATCTTTCGGCATCGGCACTTTTTAATTGGGTATGTATTAATGACTTTAATAACTAGTTTCTTATGTTAAATGTGAATTTTCATAACCTTACTTGAAGTTTTTACTTTCTGAGTTACAGAAGAGCGACCACAGGCCGTGGCGGTGTACCACGGGGCCGTGCCCAGCTCCCCAGTAACTGGGATCCAGAAAGTAATAAATTATACCTCGACCACAGGTCGTGGTAAAAAAATAACTAACCAAAATTCCTTTTTGTTTTGATCGCAGAACTTAGAACTCAATCGCAGGGCCCGAAATCTCTACGCAGTGCATGAGCTCCAGTTCTGATAAAGACATCAAAGAACTTCTAGACGAACCTGCGCTTTATACGAAAGAGACTAATGGCCAAGAATCAAGGAAGGTCTCAGGGAACCAACTCCCAATGGCAGACCAACAAACTCTAATGAATTACCTACGACCAATGGTCGGTAATCTCGGAGCCACCTTCAATGCACCGAACGTCGATGCACAACTTCGAACTTCGGTGCATTTGATCCAAATGCTCCAAAACTTCGCCACATTCCATGGCCTACCCGATGAAGATCCCCATTCACATATTACCTACTTTTTGGAAATATGTGACACTTTCCGGATCAATAGGGCATCAAATGGCGCCATCCGCCTCCGAATGTTTCCATTCTCATTAAAAGACGAGCTAAGAGCTTGGCTCAACACCCTCCCAAGTGGATCGGTAAACACTTGGGATGAACTTGCCCAAAAGTTTCTATACAAATATTTCCCACCCTCTAAAACTGCTAAACTAATGACTAAATAAACATTTAGTCCCAAGAGGATGGGGAATCTTTATATGAAACTTGGGAAAGGTTCAAGCAGCTACAAAGAAAATGCCTCATCATGGTCTTGCATTGTGGCAACAAGTGTCCACCTTCTATAATGGGCTGTTGCCACACATGAGACAAACACTCGACTCAAGCTCCGGGAGACTTTTAGGTAATAGACGCCCAAATGAAATTTATAATCAACTTGAGGAAATTGCTCAAAACAATTTTCAATGGCACACCCCCCCCCCCCCCCGAGGTTCAAAGTCTATTGCCCGGGTGCACACAAAGTAGATGAAAGCACCTCTCTACATGCCCAAATCGAGGCCCTACCTCAAAAATAAAAAAAAATGGAAATGGCAAAAACGGCCTCGGTTATGGCTTATGAAGGGTGTGGTAGGCCACATGAGATTGGAGTTGTATGAAAGAAATGGAAAATCAAACGGAAATGGTAAACTACGTAGACAATCGACCTAGACCATCGGGTCCCCCAATAGGAACCTACAACCAAGGTTGGCGGAATCATCCTAACCTTGGTTGGTGGGACCCCGAAATAGTAGTAACCAACAAAATCAAAATCAAAGACCAAACTTTCAACAACAACCGAGAAATGAATCACAAAATTTCACTCAACAACAAGGGGGTCAGGAAAGGCTTGAAGACCTCATCATACGCCTTATCTCCGAAAGCGACAAAAGGTACTCGAATCGGTTCTCACAAGCAGAATCCAACATTAGATACCAACGAGTATTTTCAAAAGATCGAAAAACAACTGAGCCAACTAGCCCAAAATTTCTCCAGAGACCACACGCGCATTACCTAGCAATATGAAACCAACCTAAAAGCTCAGTACACTTCATAACATAAGAAACCGGAAAGTAGGTCCCGAGGAAACACCACTACCCCCCAGCCACAACATTTCACCCAAACAAACCCCAAAACCATCCTCTACCCAACAAGAAACAACCAACCCACAAAATCCTGAACCCACCAAAAACCCCTCGGTACCCTACCCCGGTCGGCTGCTTCGCCAAAAGACCGACGAGCAATTCACAAATTCATAAACCTACTAAAGCAATTGCACATCAATCTCCCATTTGTGGAAGTCCTCACTCAAATCCTAAATACTCAAAATTCATGAGAGACTTCCTCACCCACAAAAGAAAAACTGAAACGTTGCAATTAGTCAACCTAAGTGAAGAATGCTCTATCGTACTCCTCAACAAACTCCCCCAAAAGAAAATCGACCCCGGAAGCTTCATCATCCCTTGCTCCATTGGAGGGGGTCACCCATTCGAAATGCATTAGCCAACCTCGGGGCTAGCATCAATCTTATGCCCGCCTCAATGTTTGAACGACTCGGAATTAGAGAACCATGCCTCACAAAAATGAGCATAC
The DNA here is from genome assembly GCA_947069175.1 of Scalesia atractyloides. Taxonomy (NCBI): domain Eukaryota; kingdom Viridiplantae; phylum Streptophyta; class Magnoliopsida; order Asterales; family Asteraceae; genus Scalesia; species Scalesia atractyloides. Next base: position 36,756,512 of record CAMTDV010001634.1, read on the forward strand.
AACTTGCCGATAGGTCAATCAAATACCCACAAGGTGTCACTGAGAACCTCCTAGTAAAGGTCGGAGAATTCTTCTTTGCAGCCGACTTTATTATACTAGACATGGAAGAAGATACCAGGTTCTCCTCACTCTAGGTAGACCGTTCCTCGTGACCGCTCGGGCTACGGTAGATATGAGCGACAGGAAATTGACATTGAGAATAGGAGACAAGGAAATGAAGTTTGGGGTGCGAAAGAGAGTGAGGACACCGGTCAACTACATGGAGGTCATAGACTCAAGCTTGGATAACACGCTCCAACTGTACAACACGGGAGACGAGGTATCCCGCTCGGGTAACATAAGATAGGCTTTGGGTCTAGCTAAGGACCCTTATAAACGTGCGCACCATGGAGGCATTCCGCGAAACTATCCTTAGTATATAATAGTTTAAATATTTCTGTTTTCTAATCTAATCTTATATCCCAGGAATAAATCACACTCGAAAAGATGAAATCTGTGAAAAGGGACGTTAAAAACACACCCTATGCACGTAAACAGTGCCTCCCGACAACTTTTTCCAGCTTCCCAGCATGTGCAGCACAGGGTCATGCCCAGCCCAACACGCCTCGTGCCCAGGCTTTGCAGAAAAATCATTTTTCCAGGTAACTGACCACGGCTGTGTCCACTGGCCAGCCTTCTATAAACTTTGTTACTGGCACCCTAACCACAGGGCCGTGCCCGAACAACAGGCCCGTGGCCAGGTGCCTAGTATCATAAAAACTTGTTTTTAAACGCGCTTTTATACATTCGAATCAACCGAAAAACTTATTTTTGGACACATTAAGGACAAGTGTAATTTAAGTATGGCGGAAGCTAAAATCTTGAACTTTGCAAGTCCTAATAATAAGCCTTACACAAACTCGCATTGGAACACTAATCACCCCAATCTTTTAAAAAAAATTCATTTTTTTGCTTGTCTTGGTTTAAATTGGGAAAACAATATCTAAAAAGGATATGTTTTTAAAAATTTACAACCGATAGAGTTATGAAGAACCTAACAAGAAAATTATAAAAAAAGGGCATGACACATATTTTTAAAATTTGATTATATATACTTGGTCACACGATAAACTCATTTCCACAATAAGTGAGTTTGGAGCCTTTATTGAGCATTCATGCATACATCTTTAAACTAAATGCTCATTTTTCGTTTCTTGTGTGAATAGCCGCTTGGTTCTTACGACTCTTATAACTTGCCAAAACGATACATTCCCAATCCTTACCAACTTAAACCCAAGTAAGTAAATGATGGAGCATTTAGGACTAACCTATTTTTATTCAACACCATTATTTTCCTTCTTTTTACTTCCCTACCCAAAAAAAAATCTACTAGTTAACCCTATTTGGCCTAAACCTTTTCATTTCAAAAACCCATATCACAAACACCCATTACGACTAAAGCCCTTTTTTCTTTCAAACCCATTTATTTTGATAAAAGCTTGGTTATCTTGTGATGAAATTTTTTTTTTGCAATAACCAAACAAGTACCTCAAAAATCTTGTTTGAATATGCTTAGTTTCAATAAACATCACGAAAACAAAAGTTTTTACGACAACCGACACTTTTACACCTTTAAGCCATTTTACTAACTTCTAACCCAAAAACCACCTTCCTTAGCCAAAGCTTACCCTTTCAAAATTTCTCTTGATATTTACAAAGGTTTGTAGACAAAAATGAGGAGGTTTGATCGCTTGGCAAGCATATGGTAGAAGTAAGTTCCATACCGGAATCGAGTGTTATCACAAAAATACATCTTTGGCCGAGTGTTGAGTGATCTCATCGTGAGGTACGTGAACTTGTATATAAATAAATAGAATTTTAGAAAGTCATGTTATGCCCAAATAAATATTTTTTCTTAAAAAGTTCTAAATAAATCATGACGATTAGGATTGTAAATAAAAACAAAAACTTAATAAAAAGATCTTGGATTCCCGACACTCAAAGATAAGCCATAAAACTTTTCTCTACCTACTCCATTTGGATGTGTAAGCCACATTAAAGAGTTTTGCTTAAGGACAATCAAAATTCAAGTGTGGGGATATTTGATGTGTATAAAATGCAACATATAAATTACATCAAATAGACATAAAACTAACCCTTTTTTAGTACTAATGTTGGAAAAAGCACGTTTCATTGTTCCTTTTAAATGAGCTTAAAAGAACAAAAGAAGCAAATAAGCAGCCAAAACCAACATAAATACAAGAAAAAAAGAATAACACGACATGCTTGACCCATCAGCAACACCCCAAAGACAAAAACAAGAAGACAGAAGCTGGTCACGGGGTCGTGCCCAGCCAGGCATGGGGCGTGGTCAGCCTTTACACTTAAAGACAAAACCTTCAGAAGCTTCTACGCCCACCACCGGGTCATGCCCAGCTCACCATGGGGCATGGTTCAACTCTCAGATTTGCATAATCTTGATAGTACAGCGAAGAGTTGACCACGGGGCTGTGCCTAGAAGACACATGGTCGTGTGGGGCCCTCTGCTGACAGTTGCAATTAATGAAGGATGAGAAGAAGCCGGCCACGGGTTGTGCTCACTGGACCTGGGGCCGTGGCCGTGGTACTGTTCTGTCTATAAATAGGGGTGCTTGGTTCACTTCAAAGGCATCCTTGGCAAACCACTTCTCTCTCACTTTGCCACCATTCCACCACCACTACAACACCAACACCCACCACCATCATCCATCTATCATCTTTAGAGTGTGTAGTAATCTCGGGATCCATGATTGATAGTAAGAGTTCTTATCAAACAAAGGCCATGCTTGGCTAATCTCTTACATCACTTGGTGAAGACTTCGGCACTTTTTAATTGGGTATGTATTAATGACTTTAATAACTAGTTTCTTATGTTGAAAGTGAATTTTCCTAACCATTTCTTCAAGATATCATTAATTTGCTCATTCATGTCTTTACGGTCTATATAAAGTGGTTAACTACTTGGAAGGGGGTTAGAAGGGTGGTTTGGTAAAGTTCTTGTCTCGTTCAGTGTATATATCCTGCGAGGACTTGGTTCAAACTTACCAGACCTCCTTCAATGCCCCACGAGTATTGGACGACGGGGTGCGAATAGCTTGAACCCCTCATATGTAAACTACTATTAAAACTTTAAACCGGCTTCTTGGGATTGTATCCCCGCTGACTCAAACCACTTAGCCGAGGGTAACGTCACATTCAAAAGAGGGGCCTACTAGTTTTCGCATTAATAACTTATTATTATCTTTAAATACTTCGACCCTTTGGGATTGTATCCTTGCTGACTCAAACCACTGGGTTGAGGGTAACATCATCTTCAAAAGTGGGCCTACTACTTTAACTAAGATAATCTCTTGAAAAGTCCGAAAGTGCAAAAATCATCAAAGGGTACATTAAAGAGGAAGTGATTTATCTTGTCTATTTGTATTTCATTTTATTTATCTTTTCAGTTTTAGATTTTTTTTATGTTTAAAAACTTTTATCCAAAATTTGTAGTGATTAGACGTTGAGGATAAACCGGTACTAAAAGTTTCTTGTGTCCTTGGACGACCTCGGTATCTTACCAAAGCTATACGACACTCACGATGGGTGCACTTGCCCAGTATGTGTTTAGTGTTAGTATAGTATCGTGTTTTATAAATTTAAAACTTGACTAATGCGTAAAACGAACTTAAAATATTAATAAAATCATATCACGCTTCACGCACACCAGTCACAGATCTAGTCGAGTGACAAATACCCTGGGTAGTAGTAAGATATAAACAAATGTAAAAACTCTTAATCTGTAAATATAAGAATGTATCGTGTTATACATATAATTGTACTTACCAGTATTTCCTGCCGATGAAATGTTTTCAAACAGTTTTGGGTGATTTACTTTGAAAGGAATGGAGAGTGCTACGAGGCACAAAAAGGCTTAAATAAGTGGCTTATTCACCTAAATAAAGAAATGTGTTTTTAATTAAGGGTTTAACCTTTTATGTAAATATGGGTTTTATTATACGCTACTACAAAAATTGGCAATTGCTACCAAAATTTGCTACTGCAAAAAGCACTAGCAAAAAAGTACCCGTTTTTCACACGCAAACTTATTTTTCATGGCCAGATTGGTAGCAAAAGTATTAACTCCTCAATTTGCTACCTTAATTTAGTGGTGGCAAAAATACTCTATACTTTATTTACCCTAAAATCTTTATCTCACTATACGCACACTTTCTCTCATCTCACCGTACGCAATTGTTCACGACGAAGAACCCTAAATCTGATCTCACCAGCCGATTCACACATTCACGCACACAAATCATAAAGCTTCATACACTGATTTTACCAGACGCTGATTCAACCATAATTCACACACAAAAATTGCTGATTCAACCATAATTCTCACCGGTTGCTGATTCACGTTGGCTCGATCTTGTTGATTTGAACCAATCACTCACATCAACGATTGATTCAAAGATCAAAATAGTGATGTTGTTCGATTCAAATTTGAGACGATGTTTGATTCGAAGAGTGCTAGGGTTCAAAGATTGCTTAGGGCTTCAATACACGGCGGATCTATCGTTTAATTGCTAGGTTTCGAAGGTTGCTCTGAATTAGGGAAGGAAATTCATCCAGATCTATCTCAATCGCCTGGTGGATTTAGTTCGAATTGGTTTGTTCAAATTCTCTCGGTTTATGAGTATTGGATGCTTGTTTATTGTTTGTGATGAATTTAAACGGTTATGTGACTATTGCGCATATGGTTTTCTATAAGAATTAATGTTCTTCTCTGTTGAATTAGGTTAAAATTTCAATATGGAAATTGAAATGAAAACTCATGGTGTTTGTTTGTGATAGGCAGTTGTGTAATGCTAAGTTTGTGGCTGAAGGAATTAGGAGAAGTGTTTGATAGGCAAACATGATTATATTATGGATTTTAACTGTTGATATAACACACATGTCTGAAGGATGAGGAGAGAGGATTGATTAGCTTATTGTGTGGATAATCAGAATTCAAAACTTATACTAATTGGTCTATACCATAACCTAGGACCAGATTGGTAGATTAAGTTGTAAACGTGATAAGCTCAAAAGAAAATGCGCGGAGAGAGCAACTAAAAGAAGACGAAATAATGGCCACGTGGACCAATAGCACTATGATACTGTAGATGACTCGATTGTAATTATTATGTGTTATATATATAATTTGATGATTGTGCATACTGTAAAGTGTAATATAGATTCCTTTGTTATAGTTGATAATGAATGCTTTATGTGTATATGCGTTCTTATGATGACTTTGAATTTTGCCATTTCTGACCACTACAAGATTACTAGTTGTACCCTATTCAATGAGAAAGTATACCTTGGTATGGTCTTCTTTTTTATCGGGCTCTGAGATGCTTTTTGAAACTAAAGTTCTTTCATTTGGGTCTATTCTGATGCACCAGTAGTACTGTACTGAAACCTTTTATATGGTTCCAGCAATAACTAAAATCTTTCGCTGCACCAGAACCATCTAGTGTATTAACAGAACATTCAAAGTAATTTTAACTAATTTCTTTTTTATTTAATGGTTTCTAAATATATGTTATTGTTTTTTGTAGATATCATGGCACGTACTATGGGTAGTGGTCGAAGTAGTTCTCCAGTTGGTGGTCGGGGTGTTGAGCGAGGTGGTGGCCAAGCTTGTGAACTGACACACCCTGTCTTTTGCGGAAGCGTGTGTGTGTGACTTGATCAGTTTTCATTGCATTCAATTATAATAAACAACTATATGATAAAAACAATGATGTTCATCCATTCATAAGTTTAAAATATTACAAACCATAAGTTGTTTAAACTACCAACCACACAAGTATTTAATTTAAGTTACAACCAACATACGTTTTAAAGTTCCATAAAGGACTTATTTTACAAAAGTTCAGTTTTAATTGATATACTCTTGATATACCCTCCCAAAAGTGGATGACATCTAGACTTGAAGTTCAAAAGCTTGATTGTAACGCCAAAACCAAGATCCGTCTAATTTCTGAAATACATGTAAGTTGAAATCATCAATAAAAGTTGGCGAGTTCATGTGTTTTAAGTATATGCGCATCAAATGAATCTCAAAAACATTTGAAAGTTTCCAGTGTCGAATATAGGTATGTAAAACTCTATGAACATGTTGATCATTAATGTTTTACAAGGAAATTAATATGTGTGACGACATAGAGGTGCTCAACCCGTGTAGGCAATTTAAGTGTTGAACCCTCTACAGTGGACACAACAGCACTCTAAGTGGTCATCCATGGACCATGAGTGGGGCTCGCCCGTACCCATTAGATCTAACCTTTGTCCTTGGTCCTCAAAAGGATTAATGGCACCTTAGTTGCAACCTATGCTCACATGATCTAAGAGTTCATTTCATAGCTTAATCATACCCTTGTTAACAGTATTTTCCCCCGAAAGTTGTAAACCGAGTAAAAGGGGGACATGAACTCGCAAGTTTGCGTCCGTAATCTCTGTACCCAAAGTAGATATCCTCAAACCGTACAACTTCCTACACACGTGTTAGGTTTTATTAGACGCTTAGGTCGTGTAACGACTCGTAGCCTTATTTATTTATTAAGACTCGTTCTTGGGAATATTGTTAAAAAATCATTTATTTTTAACTTGGTTCGTCATGTATTTCTCACATGAATATTTTCCAAGTATAGGTATACTTGTACTTGCGTATTTTACCAAGTATTGGTAGTGTATTCCGGTATATATATACGTTGATACTATTATTGTGTTTATTATGTATTTTATACTTAATTTATGTAAAAAATTTTGGAATATATCTTTATACTAATAAAATCACCAATATAATATTTCTTAAAATATCTATATTTTAAGAGGATTTTTATAGAAATCATCTATAAATTTATCTTGGAAATTAAGTATATTTCGTATATATCTTAAAAATAATATATTTTTAAGATTAAGCTTATAAATATAGATTCCTAGTTTTTACCAAAATAACATATTTTGAATTGTTTAAGAAAATATATCCTTCTAAATAATATATTTTCTATTTAGACAAAATATGATATATTTTGTAATAATTGTAAGAATTCATATTTTCCGTTTATATGGTTTCAACAATACCGTTTGTCGCATTCGTTAAGTTACGAATTTATTTCCGGAATATATATATATATATCGTCCAAATGTCCATTGTTGGTTTTGTCCACTATTTGGGTATAAGATATATATTTATTTTCTTATTATTTTCAAGTCCCCAGTTCTAATATAACTAATACAATCAATATACAAGTAGCTCCTAATTTGTGACGTCTAAATATATATATTTTCCTAAATATATACTTAGCCATTTTTATTATCCAAAAATCGACCTCCAATATCATATTTTTATAACAAAAATTATGGCAACTTTTCATATTAAAACCAAGATTAAAATTACTTGTAAACACTTGATTAAAAATATTTTTCTAAGTGTTTAATTTTTACAAAATTTGGTCATAGTTTCCCCTTAAAATGGAGGTTTCCATGCTTATTATCATATCATTTTCTTTTAGAAATTCATCTTCAATCATCAACAATTTCATACAATTTACCATAAGCCATAATATGCATTTTAACAATATGATATGAACTTGAAGTTTTACAAAATCTTGTGTATTTTAACATGATGTTTACATGTTCATCTAACACTAAAAACATGGTTTTTATATTTATAAAAATCATTTTTACAAGATTTCCATCATTTACAACTTACAACTTGATTTTACAAAAACCATTCTCCATGCATTTTTCATGTCACATACACTTCCCTAGTTCTATTTAACATTTAGAAACATGTTCATTTTCTTTTAAAACCAAGTCATGTTGAATCTTGATGTAGATTTTAGTTTCTTGAAATGTTCATCTTTGAAATCTCATATTTTTTAAGGTTCACAACTTGTAGACTCATCATCCTACATAAAATCATGTTCATCTTCAAGTTCACTCTTAACATAAAGGATGATCACCATGATTTTCCTCAAGATCCATCCTTGCACTTGCTAGATCATGTGTTTAATCATCATCTAGTAAGCTTCTTATGATGATCTACATCATAACACAAGAAATCAACAAACAAGTTTATTACATAAACTTAAACATCTTTGATCTTCATGTTTTTAAGCTTTATGTTCATGTTCATCTTTATGTTTTTAGGAGCTTCTATAGATTACCAAGTTACATCTTCCTTTAACCACTAAAATTAGAAGTAAAAACAAGATCAAAGAGGCTTACTACTAGCACTATGGCTAGGGAAGAATCAAGTATGAAGATGGTGATGAATGAGATGGATAAAAGATCTAGGTGAAGGTCCTTCAAGTCTCCTTGCTTGCAACCTCCTTATCTATGCTTCTTGCACCTTAGACTACCCTTGGATCACTGGATTTTAGTGGTTGAAGATGATGGGGGGGGGTATGTTCGGCCGAGAGCAAGAGAAAGGGGAGGAGAAGAAGTTGTGAAGTTTTGTGTTAAGTGTTCTTGTGCTCATGCTCTTGTTCTTTTATCCCCAACATCCTAGTATCCAATGGTTCTTATGCTTAATATCATCCATAATTAAAAATAAATCAAGGGGTGGGACCCCTTTTGTGACCGTGAATGAAGGGGGGGGTGATTCAAGTTAAGTTATATTCTGTTGGGTTTTGAATGTATTAGTTCATGTTATATGTGTTTAGTGTTTTTAGGATGTGTTATGATGTTTGGTGACCATAACTAGCTTCATAACATTAAAACAATGCTTCTAGCTAGATTTTGGTGTTTCGGGTAGTGTTCGGTTATTCGTTTGGTTACCGGCTCGTTAAAGTGCTAAATAGCGCAGTTTAGTGTGCTTTGAGGTACCTTTTAGGATGGTTTTTATTCCTAACACTAGACAAGTTATTCTGAACCATTAGACCTCATTTCTGCACTATAATTTGGGGTTTAAAAGCTAGATATTGCTTAATTCTGAGAATTCTGCTGTTTAAGTGTGTTTTGGGCACTTTCGGACAGTTATGTCATCACTCGGAAGGCAGTTTTCTGATTCCTACATTCCTAAATACCATTCTAGTGTAACCCTTGTTCCCGGGGCTCAATCTATGTCTTAACACCATGTCTGTCAGTAACTGAACTCCTGTCAGTACTTCTAGTTAGTCTGATAATTGTGCTAACTCGTTTTGTGCACTAATTCAACCACACTAGGTTGCATGTAATAATGATAATTAGCATAAATTGCCACATGTATTTTCTTGAAAGAAATCAGGAATTCATTCATCTCAGTGTTTAAGTCATGCACAGTCATTAAGATACAAATTACTGTTTATATTGTACCGAAATTACCTGAAAGTGCCAATTGTCACATTCTCCCCCCGTTAAAAGAATTTCGTCCCGAAATTCAAGTTGCATTATCAGTTGGCAAGGGAGTTGTGAAACAAGTGCGGGTATTTAGACTTAATTTGATCTTCACGTTCCACGTAAACTCGGGACCGTGTTGTGAGTTCCAACAAACTTTGACTAGTTTTATACGACTTCTTCGTGTCTTGTGGACTTTCTATCCGTAACCTCAACAGTTCTTCGGTAAATTGGAGTTTGTCGTTAACATGAATCTCATCTGCTGGAATAACGACTGTTTCTTGAGTAGGGCTCTTCTTGAGATTAGACACATGAAACGTGTCGTGTACACTGCTGAGCTCTTCTGGAAGTTTCAACTTATACGCAAGGTTCCAACTTTCTTTAGAATTTTGAAAGGTCCAATGTAACGCGGGTTCAACTTTCCACGTTTTCCAAATCGTACTACGCCTTTCCAAGGCGAGACTTTCAACAAAACCATGTTTCCAACCTTAAATTCCAATGGTTTGCTCGTTTGTCGGCGTAGCTCTTTTGCCTATCGCGAGCCGCCTTGATACGGTCGCGTATCTGGGCAATCTTATCTGTGGTTTCCTGGACTAGTTCCAGACCAATGAGCTGTTTATCTCCGGTCTCCGCCCAACACAGCGGGGACCGACACATTTCGCCCATACTAAGCTTCAAACGGGGCGGCCTGGATGCTAGTGTGATAGCTGTTATTGTAGGGAAACTCCACTAAAGGCAAGTGAGTATCCCAGCTTCCTCCCAATCCATCAGACAAGCATGCAACATGTCCTCCAAGGTTTGTATCGTCCGTTCGCTTTGGTCGTCCGTTTGAGGGTGAAAGGTCGTGCTAAGATTCAATTGAGATCCAAAGGCCTTCTGAAACGTTTGCCAAATCCTTACACGAATCAACCATAACGATCGGATATGATTGAAACGGGCACTCCATGACGTGCTACAATCTCCTTAAGATATATCTCCGCCAATTTCTTGGTGCTATCCTTTTCACTGATCGTAGAAAATGCGGGGATTTGGTGGTCGATCGACTATAACCCAAATCATATCATGGCCTCTTTGGATTCTAGGTAGCTTAGTAATGAAGTCCATCGAGATTTGTTCCCATTTCCATACAGGAATCTCAGGTTGCTGTAACAACCCTGACGGCTTCTGATACTCTGCCTTAACCTTGGAACAGGTAAGGCAGTTACCCACATAAGTAGCAATGTCAGCTTTCATTTTAGGCCACCAATAAATGTCCTTCAAGTCTTGGTACATCTTATCCGATCCCGGATATATAGAGTACCTTGACTTATGGGCTTCGTCTAGAATAAGCACGCGTAACTCACTAAAGAATGGGACCCAAATCCATCCCATGAAGTACAATGTTCGTCTTCCATTGGTACTAATGCGCTTCCATTCCCTGCAAGGCTTCATTTTGTAAATTATCCAATTTAAGCGCTTCTTGCTGAGCATCGCGAATTCGAGAAACGAGATCATTTTGATGGTCATCTCTAAGGCTCGTACCCTTAGAGGTTTGGCACGCTCCTTGCGGCTCAAGGCGTCTGCTACGACGTTCGCCTTGCCCGGGTGATACTTTATCTCGCAATCATAATCATTTATGTAACTCGACCCATCATCTTGTCTCATGTTCAAGTCTTTCTGGTCGAATATGTGCTGCAAACTCTTGTGGTCTGTAAATATGGTGCAACGAGTACCATACAAGTAGTGACGCCAGATTTTAACGCAATATCACCGCACCTAGCTCAAGGTCGTGCGTGGTATAATTTTTCTCGTGCACCTTCAACTGACGAGACGCGTAAGCAATGACCTTGTCCCGTGCATCAGCACGCAACCAAGACCTTGTCGAGGCAATCACAATAAACCACGAAACCATCATACCGTCGGATAAGGACAAAATAGGTGCGTCGCAAAGTTTATCTTTCAACAGTTGAAAAGTCGTCTCTTGTTCTTCACTCCAAACAAATCTCTTTTCTTCTGAGTTAATGACGTTAGTGGTTGAGCAATCTTCGAAAAGTTCTCTATGAATCGTCTGTAATAGCCTGCTAATCCCAGAAACTGTGTATCTCAGTTGGGTTTTGGGTGCTTCCCCATTTTTGATTGCCTCGATCTTGGCCGGATCGACATGAATTCCATTCTCATTTACAACATGACCTGGGAATTGCACTCTCGAATCCAAAAGTAGCACTTTGAAGTTTCGCATAGAGTTGTTCTTTCTTCAAGAGTTCCAAGATAACTCGCAGATGTTGCTTGTGCTCCTCCTTGGTTCGCGAGTATATGAGGATGTCATCAATAAATACAATCACAAACTTATCCAAATACGGCTTACACACGCGATTCATGAGGTCCATGAATACCGCTGGTGCGTTGGTTAAGCCGAATGACATGACAAGGAACTCGTAGTGTCCATATCGAGTCCTAAAGGCCGTTTTGGGGATACTTTCTTCTTGGATTCTCAACTGATGATATCCCGACCTTAAGTCAATCTTGGAATAATAACTGGAACCGTGCATTTGGTCAAACAAATCATCAATTCTCGGTAAGGGGTACCGATTCTTGATTGTCAGTTTGTTTAACTCCCTGTAGTCAATACACATGCGAAAACTGCCGTCTTTCTTCTTAACGAACAACACCGAAGCTCCCCAAGGTGAGAAACTCGGTCGAATGAATCCCTTATCTAGCAACTCTTGCAGTTGTGTGGATAATTCCTGCATCTCTGACGGAGCTAACCATATGGTGCCTTCGCCACTGGTGCCGCTCCTGGCACTAAATCAATCCGAAACTCTACTTGTCGTTATGGAGGTAACCCAGGCAAGTCCTCGGGAAAGACTTCTGGAAATTCTCTCACAACGGTATGTCTTCTAACTTTGGCTCCTTGGTTTCCTTGTTGATCACGTGAGCTAGGAAAGCTACGCATCCTTTTCAGAGAAACTTTGTGCCTTTAAACAATTAATGATTCGTAGCGGTGTCTCGCGCTTATCTCCTTGAATTACAACCGTATCTTCATTCAGCAGTGGGATGCGAATGGTTTTCTCGTGACAAACCACTTCGCCCAAATTTAATCGGACAACCAATCTATCCCTACGACTACGTCAAAACTACCCAAACCGACGGGAAGAATTGATGGAAATTTTCAGTCTCCTAGTTCGAGTATACAACCTTTGATAATCTCACTCACCTCGACTAACTCTCCGTTTGCCAACTTTATAGAATACGAGGTGTCTAGTTTACTCGTTTCTAAGCCAAGCATGTCCATAAATTCTATAGATATAAAGCTAAAGTCGGCGCCAGTATCAAATAGAATGGATGCAAAGTGTTGGTTTATAGAGAACGTACCCGAAACAACATTCGGGTCTCAGACGTGCCTCGCATGATCCTATCGTGAAAGCTCTTCCACGGGCTTGATTTCCTTTAGGGCAATCCTTCCTGAAATGCCCCATGTCTCCGCAGTTGAAACAACCTCGGCCTCTATCATTTCCATTTCCACCTTGATTATTGTTATTGTTTCCACCCTGGTGGTTGTTGTTGTTTCCGCCTCGATTGTTGTTGTTGTTCCACCTCGATTCCCGTTGCCAATTTGATTGTTATTACCTTTCCTCTACGGTTCGCATTCCTTCCTCCCGTTCCTACCCAGCATGTATCCTTGCTGTGTCCTTCCTTTCCACACTTTCACACTTGGCCCTCGCACATCGCACATCGACCATCATGATGCAACTTGCACCTATTACACCAAGGCCTGGTACCCAAATAACATTTACCACTGGTTTCATTTGTTGCCCCATAAATCTTGCACCACGAGGTGAGTCTACTTCCTTTCATTTGTTAGCGATTGTGTTGTCATTGCTTGCTTGGGTACCCTTCTTCAAGTTTGAAAACTTCCTTTTGTTGTCACTGGAAGATTCCACATGAGTCTCTTTCTTGTTTGCATTGAACTTAGAGAATTTTCCCAAACGAAGTGCTTCTTCAGTGAGGGCAACACTCAAATCAATAGCCTCGGCAATGGTAGGAGGCTTTGAGGTAGTAACCATGCTAGGATCTCGGGAGCAAGACCCCAAATAAATCTCTCTATCCTCTTGAATTCCGGTTCCACCAAATAAGGAACAACCCTAGATAGATCATGAAAACGCTGGATGTACTTTGGCTATTTTCGGACCTTTTCCATCTTCAAGTTCCAGAATTCTGTCTCTAGTTTCTGGATTTCAGCTCTTGAACAGTATTTCTTGCGCATCAATTCCTTAAGTTCATCCCAGGTTAGCGCATACGCCGCAGTTTCGCCGAGAGTTTGAACTTGTAGGTTCCACCATGAGAGTGCTCCTTCCATAAATAACCCAGAAATGTAAGTAACTCTCTGTTCTGGTGCACACTTGCTCATCCTCAGCACGAAATCAGTTTTCTCGATTCAACGAACAAAGGCGACAACACCTCTGTGCCATCATAGTTGAGAGGTTTGCAATCCAGAAATTGCTTGTAGGTACAGCCAGTTGGGGGGTTATTTCCAGAGGTACCACCGCTGTGCTCTGAGCGGATGGCCTCATGCTAAACAATTGCCTGTGATATGCGTTCTTGCAGTTTGGCCTCGTCCTTGGTAAATTGTTGGTATTGGTATCTCGTCTAGGCGGCATTCTTCTTCTATTAAGAAGTTGGGTTGGTTAGATATTATTCACTAACTAAGTATCTATCTATATGTATCTATTATTATTATGTTATTTTGGTGCCACTTGTCATTGATTGATTTAGGCCAGTTATTGCCACCTGTCACCCTTTAACCCTTATTGTAAGAATTTGAGCGGATTACACCACCCCTTCATCCGCTCTTTTTGCCGAACAACAATTAATCAGAGATGATACAAAATCCGGACTTTCCATAATTTTCAAATCAGTTTCCTTTCAATCTTAATTCCAATTACAAACCCTAATCCAAGCGATTTCACCATCAATCTTTTTGTCAATTGTTTTCTTCAAACCTAGAATTGATGTTATTTGTTGAGGCTTGATCTAAGGCACGAATAGATGATTCATAGCTGTATTTCTCTGCTATGAAGACCAGAGAGATTGACCCCAAAATTGTTAGACGCGAACCCTAGATGGCGATGGAAGTTGTTGAGGTTAAAGCCTGGGCTTCTTTCGTAATCTGACGGTGGCGATGGTGTGACAGTGGCGGTGGTAAGTGGTGGCTTCTTAGTATTTTATTTCAAAATAATTATCTCCATGTTTTATATGTTTACTGATCTTGGGTTTTTTTTGTTCAAAATTGTATATCTGATATTTATGTTTTGAGTGACGTAATAATAAATTTCGTAGTTGTGCTGTGCTAAATACTTATGCACATGAAGTGTTTGATGTTTTGCTTCTGAGAACTTTTCTCATACTCTCATATTTTCTCATCTAAAACCTTAATGCTTCTTTGTTTTTGGATTATTTTGTTATAGGAACCAATACGAGCATTAAGTTAAACACGGTGACATCACGTGTTATAAAAACCAGGACAAGCCTTAAGTTATATCTGGTGTCTTGCGGTTGTCTTGATTTGGATGTCTGTTTCTTGCTTTTAAACATAAACCCATGTTTTAGATCAATCTGGTTAATAGTTTTCATAAAGCTGAGGAGTTTTTGTAGTTTGTATTACTGGTTAATTATGTATTTTTATAGACCTTTAAATGTTAATAGCACCAATGAGTATTTGATAATTTTGGATTTGCAGGTGAAGAATGTTATGAAAAAGCAAGAAGAACTTCCTCTTTGAAAAGAAGAGTTCAATAATGGATCAGTTAGTTGAGCTAACTAGCAAAGGATGTGGGTGCCTTCTGGTGATCGATGGTGATTACCACCTCATTGGGAGGATGTGATCTTGACTTCTCGCAAGGTACAAGCGGTCCCATGATTCGTTCTTTCATCAAATTTTGTTTTTTAGTTGATGCAAAATTCCAAATGTCTTAAATTGTTATCTGAGATAGAGTTTTATGGTTCAAACAAGTGTGGGCGTCGTTGAACATATCCGTCCTTAAAAAACATAACCCTTATTGTCTGACTTGATAGATTTAAAATGAATACATAAAATAAGGGTTGCGACTTTTGGAAGGATGGCAGACATCACTCCAGCGTCATCAAGTGCCACTCCGGCGGCACTCCATTGACTTCAAGCGGGTTTCCTGGTGCGGTAATGACGAAACAGGGACAAGAAGAGGCTCTGAAAACAAGTTTACAAGGTAAAAATAGAGGCTTTCTTCTAACGATGGGATAAAATAGAATTAATAATTGGATTGTGTTCCAATACAGAACACTTATGGTTTCTATATTGAGAGGCTTAAAACATTAGTTTTTATTCTTCCAACCATTTAAAAATAAATATAATCCAAACCAACTACCAATATAATTCTGAGTGTAAAGAATATTATTATTGAATGCTTGGTTTTCATTAGATAACAACACAAACAAGGTGTGGCGTGGTTTTTTTCAATCCATATTCGCTTTGCAGTAGTAGAAAGTTACCTGGCATGCTGCACCATGTGACGAAGAACTAGAGGAGGCTTTATCTCATAATTAAGTCATTGTGCAGAGGTAAAATTAATAGTTTCTAACCTTCTCCACTTATGTAAATTGTTTCTTTGTTCCAATTTTTCAATTTGAAATTAAGTTTGCATTGGTAAACAATAGTCTAGATATTTTAGTAGGAACGTATTGTGTGAGATTAATTGAATTTTTGTTATTCTTGAGCAATAGTTTTAAATAACACATGGTTAAGTATATGATTTTTGATTCATTAAAGTTATGTATCGGAGAAAGTGTAAAGGAAGGAAGAAATACACTGGTATTATAAATATTGTATGACTTTTACCAGTTATATATGATGGATCGAAATGTCTTTTTGTAAATCTTAACAATTGGAGTGTCTTTGCGACTCTGCAGCTATGATCAAAGCGGGTAAACGCGGTCAACAGAAGTCAACATACGAAGCCGAGTCAGATTTGGTCATCTATGATTACAGAGGATTCGGGGAGGTATAAGCAATACCGACAACTTCATTATGTAAATTAGTTTTTATTATTCTTAGACAAATATTAAAGAACTGGCCATCTGTTATAATGGCTACAATTGTTCCATTTCTGATCTTTAAATGTAAGTTAAATTATCACATGGTTAAAACTGTGGCAAAATAGGTTTTGTGGAATTAGAACAATGAAGTTGTAGTAGTGTTCCAAGTTTTAAGGCCTTCAAGGCGCATGGGCGACACTTGGTGAACAAATACAACAAAGTTGTTAAGGTATAATGTCACTTTTTTATTATAATTGACATCTGTATATTATTCTTCAAAGCCTGTTTTGACCCATTAGAACAACGGACCCCTCCTATTGTCATGGAAACAGGATCCACAAAATGAAACGTAAGCAATATGCTAATACAATTTCTTGGTGTTCTACTATCATTTTCATAAAATCTTTCTTATGTTTTAATATGATGTTGATTTCTTTTTGGTTTCTAGAGTATGTGAACACTATGGTAGCCAACCTTCACCATTATGTCTATCTAATACTACTTACTTACAGTTTGAGAATAAGCGACAGTTAGTGAAGTTTTAGTGGCGTTCTAAGTTTAAGGCCTTCAAGGCGCATGAGCGACACTTGGTGAAGTTTGGCTACCATAGTGTTCACAAAGACGACATCAACGAAGATAATGTTCTTTAATAACATCGTTGAGAACATTAATGATGCAGGTGCTATTTATCATTTAAACATCAATTTAAAAAATATAAGGTGCGATCAACACTTACTTCCTTGCAAATGTCATTTGGGATATTGGGTTAAACTAGAATTCCATGTAGGGTTGTTATAAGGAGCATAGTGGACACAACCAGAAGTTAGTTTTCAGCACTTTGATCTTTGGGTAAGCCACTTTAACCCAGAACCAAGTTATATGGGTACCTTCTTCAAGTTTAAAAGTTAGTAATAATAGTCTTAGATCATTTGTAATGTATATTTTACAATCTCAATTGTATAGTAATTGAACATTTTTTTCATTAGAAAATGGAACTTTCAAAACTTTGAGGTTTTGTATTGGTTCACACTAAGTTTTCCTCAAATAGAAATTTGACCAAGCTCGGTAATCTTCTTAACTGGGTAAACTGCACAAAATATAAACCAACCCTACATGGTTGATCGTTATTGTGCTGGCAAAAAGGTATGACGCATTATTTATTTGTTTTCAAATTGCTTTATTGATGGTTAGCTCTATAATTGTTTGCAACTTTGATCTGGTCCGCCCCATTAGCGGGCCTAATATGTTGGTGTCGTCCATTGTTGCATTCAAAGACAAATCTTTTCTATATATGGGATCTAGGATAATTTTACACAACTAAACTTCTTAATTTTATAAAGAAATGTTTACTTCTGTGTATCCCTTACCTTTATTTGGTTATTTTAGTGGCAGCAATTGACCATTCATATTATTAGAACTAGATTGTTTTGAAATGACAAGTTGATAACGTAAAATGTAAGAAATCTTGTAGTTTTTTAAGAAGCATTTGAACATAGTTTAAGCTCATCTAATGCCATTTTGTATTTCCTTTTTTAATTAGTTCATAAAAGTGGCAATAACTCTATTTTACATGCAAATGCCTATCTCATTCAGTCTTCGATCTTCTCTTTATGTATTTTATTTTTTCAGGGACATGGGATGCACCTTGCCTAATATTGGACATTACAATTGATCCATTTATTTTATTGGGGTATGCTGAGATCGTTTTACTACTATTAGATGTGGCAATTTTGACCCATTTATTTGTCAACGCGTCTGTTCGGGTTATGTGACAACACACAATTTCTTTTAAAAAATGTACGTGAGTTGATATTTATTCGAAAATTGGGTGTGTTTTATGTAATTTCACACTTTTTCTTTTTCAGTTGTCTGTGCTCTATTTTCTGAGTGAAAAAGATTAAATTTTTAGTGTTCAAAAGTGTGATTGAAGATTATAGATTGAAGAACAATGTTGCGGGTTGCTAACACTTGCAATGCCTTGCTTCAAAAACTTTAGGTACTCACTTTTTAACTCAATTCTTCAAACTTTTCCTGCTTTTGGTTGGTGATTTGTGGTGTAAACATGCAGCCCATATAGATAGTGTATTAGCATGGATTTTGCTTTTATACTTTGTTCACAATATGTTAACAATGACTATTTTGACCTTGATCCATTATTATAAGTGCAGGTGAAAGGCTTGGAGCTCTCAAAGTTGGTTTAGTTGATTCAAGTAAGTTCAGGTGAAAGGCCTGGAGCTCTCAAAGTGGGTTTAGTTGATTCAATAGTGGCTGTTGAGAAAGGATAACTTGGGTGTTGGTTCATCTCCACAAGGTCAGAATGCAGCTTTCTTTATGTTTTTTTTTCCTCATACGTTACGACAAATTATTGATTTTTTAAGCCACCATACTTGGCTTTTTATGGATACCTGCTATAGTCGTTAAAGGGCACTGCTTTTGAACTTTGCTTTGGGCCTCTAAACGTTTGAGCCGCATAAATAAGTGATGCTGATGGGAAGTTTATGAAGACAAATCAAAGTGGAGTAAGGGAAAATGCTAAGCATATTGATAAAGAAAGTAGAGGCTGATGATGAAGAAAAAGCATCTAATCTATATGTAATAAAACGACAAATGTAGTTTATGACAAATGTAGTTTATAAAGAAGTATTTCGTGAGTTGTGATTTTCATGTACTCATTTATCTATAATTTTTTATTTCATAAATATTTTTATACGTTATTATTGAAAAGTTCTTTTCATTACAAAGTTGATCTCATTACCAGTAGATGTTATATATTTGTGTGAAGCCATCCGTGTAACACACGGGTTCTAATATATTAATACTAGTATATATATATATATATATATATATATATATATAATATATAATATTATACTAGTATAATAATATAATCAACCAATCATCGCATCACATGCACACATATAAGCAATAACGTAACATAAGAACAACTACTAAGCTTTCATATATAGCATATAACTTGATACATTGTTTTTGTAGAAGAAAACAAAAGAGACTCGAGGTCACATCGCCTCGGTCATACAAGTTCATAACACAAAAGTAGTAAGTCTTTTTCTCTACATTGATTTTCCATGGTCTTCAAGTGTCTCTAGCTCAAGCTTGGTCTTCATACATACACAAAAGTGGGTCTTGAACTCTCATGCCAAAAAAGTACCTGCAAATACAAGACGTCTAGGGTGCTGGAGGAGGTGGGGGTGGGGTGAGGTCAATCAGACTGTGAAGGTGTGCAAGCTCACACTTGAGCTCGTGAACTCGTCGGATCAAGAAGCTGATCTGCTGCTCACCGGTCAGAAATCGAGCATCGAAAAACCCCCAATGGGTGCATGACCATAGTAATAGGTCACTGACGGTGGTGGAATGACTGGTGGGGTAACAGATAATGGGGAAAACGAGGATGGTGGAGGTCGTCTGGCATCCGCCTCACTCTCTAGGTCTAATACTCTACGACACAGAGTCTCAAACTGAAGCTGAAGCGAAAGAAGTAGGTCGTCTCTAGTGTATCCAGCATGATGGAGAGGCTGGTACGGATCGGATAATGGCATAGTGTACGGAGGGAACAATCTGGGAGTCTGAAGATATGGGTCTGTCTCGAATGGAGAGAAGTGAGGAATAGGCATGAAAGTAGTAGGTGCTATGGGTCAAGCTGGAGGCTGTCTGGATGTACCCTCCCCTGGACGAGGAACGGGTATCTCATGAGGGAAGATAGCAGGTAAGCTAATCCGGTGTGTATCAGTAGTGGGTGGTGTCATGGGATCCCTAAACGCTCTAGCTCATGAATGCGACGATACTCAAGGGTGGAGACAGGAAAGTGACATGGATGGTAGGGATCAGACTCAGACATGTGTGGAGGGTAGTATGGTGCGGACAAGTGGTCAACTGGTATGCGGGTGTCAGAACAAATGGGCTGTCGGGAAGTGCCCTCCCCAGGGCGGGATGCTGGAATCTCATGAGTGAAAATAACATGCAGGTCAGTGTGGTGAGGGTCAGCCGCGAGTGGTGGAAGTGGAGGGGTGTGGGAGCACGAACGGGTGAGGATGGTGCAACTGACAAAGCATCGTCCTCGACATCGGTAGGGTACGTCGTAACTCTAGCTGCAAGTAGGGCCGATGAGGTCACAGACTCGAAGGAGTCCATATCAAAGTCTGGGTCGGAGTCAGAAGAGATGTCAATGACTGATATGACAGGAAAAGGTATGTCTAGGATAATATTGTCCACATCACCATCACCCTAGCCATCATCAGGGTGATCCCCCTCAGGGAAAACAAGATCCCAATCGGGGTCAACAGCAAAAGGCCAATCCTCGTTAGGGATAGCAGCGAGTGGGATAACATCGAGCGGGATAGGCTTACAAGATGCTCACCATCGGGGTGACCGATGATAAGCTGGTCAAAAATCGGGAGAGGGAAAGCGAGAACGTCATCGATAAACGGGTTGTCCTCTCCGATGTCCGGTAGTGCAAAGGGCTGAAAGTCATCATCGTCATCCGAAAGCATCTCCGGGTCACTCTCGGTGTCGGAGGTGAAGATCTCCAGAGCCGGTGCCACCTTGTCGTCTGATACAATAGCCATAGGATCAAGATCCTCTGATAAACCACTCTCAGATGAAGACATTGTACCTGTGACATACTAATCATAGCATGTGCACTTATATTAATTACTATTACTAAGTATATACAAGTAAGAATAAGTATCACATAACATGCACTCACGTTGTCCTACATAAGTCTTTTCTAACTTAACAAATCTACCCCATGAGACTAGTCACCAACTTATGTCCTTGCTCGTGTTTCTTTCTTTCCTTTATAAAATGTTTGTTCCACGGATCTTGGCGTTTTGTAGATGCAATGAAAATATTTTGTAAAAATATTTTTGTGTGTGAGTCTTAATGATTGTAGTCTAGACTCGAGAAAGAATCCTAGTTCACTACAATCGAAGCTCTGATACCAACCTGTCACACCCTGTCTTTTGCGAAAGCGTGTGTGTGTGACTTGATCAGTTTCATTGCATTCGATTATAATAAACAACTATATGATAAAAACAACGATGTTCATCCATTCATAAGTGTAAATATTACAAACCATAAGTTGTTTAAACCACCAACCATCACAAGTATTTAATTTAAGTTACAACCAACATACGTTTTAAAGTTCCATAAAGGACTTATTTTACAAAGTTCAGTTTTATGAGGCTTTGCATCCTATATCTCATCAAGGATGAGATATATGGATCAAACCCTCCCAAAAGTGGATGACATCTAGACTTGAAGTTCAAAAGCTTGATTGTAACGCTAGCACCAAGATCCATCTAATTTCCTGAAATACATCTAAGTTGAAAACATCAACAAAAATTGAGCGAGTTCATGTGTTTTAAGTATATGCGCATCAAATGAATCTCAAAAACATTTGAAAGTTTCCAGTGTCGAATATAGGTATGTAAAACGTCTATGAACATGTTGATCATTAATGTTTTGCAAGGACATTAATATGTGTGACGACATAGGAGGTACTCAACCCGTGTAGGCAATTTAAGTGTCGAACCCTCGACAGTGGACACAACAGCACTCTAAGTGGTCACCATGGACCGTGAATGGGGCTCGTCCATACCCATTAGATCTAACCTTTGTTCCTTGGTCCTCAAAAGGATTAATGGCACCTTAGTTGCAACCTATGCTCACATGATCTAAGAGTTCATTTCATAGCTTAATCATACCCTTGTTAACATGTATTTTCCCCCGAAAGTTGTAAACCGAGTAAAAGGGGGACATGAATTCGCAAGTTTGCGTCCGTAATCTCGTGTACCCAAAGTAGATATCCTCAAGCTGTACAACTTCCTACACACGTATTAGGTTTAATTAGACGCTTAGGTCGTGTAACGACTTGTAGCCTTATTTATTTATTAAGACTCGTTCTTGGGAATATTGTTAAAAAATCATTTATTTTTAACTTGATTCGTCATGTATTTCTCACATGAATATATTTTCCAAGTATAGGTATACTTGTACTTGCGTATTTTACCAAGTATTGGTAGTGTATTCCGGTATATATATTTCTTGTGTTTATTAAGTATTTTATACTTAATTTATGTAAAATTTTCTGGAATATTATCTTTATACTAATAAAATCACCAATATAATATTTCTTAAAATATCTATATTTTAAGAGGATTTTTATAGAAAAGCATCTATAAATTTATCTTAGAAATTAAGTATATTTCGTATATAACTTAAAAATAATATATTTTTAAGATTAAGCTTATAAATATAGATTCTAGTTTTCACCAAAATAATATATTTTGAATTGTTTAAGAAAATATATCCTTCTAAATAATATATTTTCTATTTTGACAAAATATAATATATTTTGTAATAATTGTAAGAATTCATATTTTTCCGTTTATATGGTTTCAACAATACCGTTTGTCGCATTCGTTAAGTTATGAATTTATTTCCGAATATATATATATATATATCGTCCAAATGTCCATTGTTGGTTTTGTCCACTATTTGGGTATAAGATATATATTTATTTTCTTATTATTTTCAAGTCCCCAGTTTTAATATAACTAATACAATCAATATACAAGTAGCTCCTAATTTGTGACGTCTAAATATATATATTTTCCTAAATATATACTTAGCCATTTTTATTATCCAAAAATCGACCTCCAATAGTCTTTAATTTTTATAACAAAAATTATGGCAACTTTTCATATTAAAACCAAGATTAAAATTACTTGTAAACACTTGATTAAAAATATTTTTCTAATGTTTAATTTTTACAAAAATCTTGCCATAGTTTCCCCTTAAAAATGGAGGTTTCCATGCTTATTAGCATATCATTTTCTTTTAGAAATTCATCTTCAATCATCAACAATTTACATACAATTTACCATAAGCCATAATATGCATTTTAACAATATGATATGAAGTTGAAGTTTTACAAAATCTTGTAGTATTTTAACATGATGTTTAACATGTTCATCTAACACTAAAAACATGGTTTTTATTTTATAAAAATCATTTTTACAAGATTTCCATGATTTACAACTTACAACTTGATTTTACAAAAACCATTCTCCATGCATTTTCATGTCACATACACTTCCCTAGTTCTATTTAACCTTTAGAAACATGTTCATTTTCTTTTAAAACCAAGTCATGTTGAATCTTGATGTAGATTTTAGTTTCTTGAAATGTTCATCTTTGAAATCTCATATTTTTAAGGTTCACAACTTGTAGGACTCATCATCCTACATAAAATCATGTTCATCTTCAAGTTCACTCTTAACATAAAGGATGATCACCGTGATTTTCCTCAAGATCCATCCTTGCACTTGCTAGATCATGTGTTTAATCATCATCTAGTAAGCTTCTTATGATGATCTACATCATAACACAAGAAATCAACAAACAAGTTTATTAATACACTTAAACATCTTTGATCTTCATGTTTTTAAGCTTTATGTTCATGTTCATCTTTATGTTTTTAGGAGCTTCTATAGATTACCAAGTTACATCTTCCTTTAACCACTAAAATTAGAAGTAAAAACAAGATCAAAGAGGCTTACTACTAGCACTATGGCTAGGGAAGAATCAAGTATGAAGATGGTGATGAATGAGATGGATAAAAGCTCTAGGTGAAGGTCCTCCTCCTTGCTTGCAACCTCCTTATCTATGCTTCTTGCACCTTAGAACTACCCTTGGATCACTGGATTTTAGTGGTTGAAGATGATGGGGGGGGGGGGGGGTATTTCGGCTGAGAGCAAGAGAAAGGGGAGGAGAAGAAGTGTGAAGTTTTGTGTTAAGTGTTCTTGTGCTCAGTGCTCTTGTTCTTTTATCCCCAACATCCTAGTATCCAATGGTTCTTATGCTTAATATCATCCTACATATCTATTAGAATAATAAAACAAATCAAGGGGGTGGACCCCTTTTGTGACCGTGAATGAAGGGGGGGGGGGGGGGGGGGTTTGGTTTGATCTCAAGTTCAAGTTAAGTATTCTAGTTGGGTTTTGAATGTATTAGTTTGATTATTTGTTTAGTGTTTTTTAGGATGTGTATGATGTTTGGTGACCATAACTAGCTTCATAACATTAAAACAATGCTTCTAGCTAGATTTTGGTGTTTCGGTAGTGTTCGGTTATTCGTTTGGTTACCGGCTCGTTAAAGTGCTAAATAGCGCAGTTTAGTGTGCTTTGAGGTACCTTTTAGGATGGTTTTTATTCCTAACACTAGACAAGTTATTCTGAACCATTAGCTCATTTCGCACTTAATTGGTTTAAAGCTGGATTTTCTAATCTGCTTTAAGTGTGTTTTGGGCACTTTCGGACACTTATGTTATCACTCGGAAGGCAGTTTTATGATTCCTACATTACTAAATACCATTCTAGTGTAACCCTTGTTCCCGGGGCTCAATCTGTGTCTTAACACCATGTCTGTCAGTGTACTGAACTCCTGTCAGTACTTCTAGTTAGTCTGATAATTGTGCTAACTCGTTTTGTGCACTAATTCAACCACACTAGGTTGCATGTAATAATGATAAGTAGTCATGCAATATGCAATGCACATGTATGTTCTTGAAAGAAATCAGGAAATCATTCATCTCAGTGTTTAAGTCATGCACAGTCATTAAGATACAAATTACTGTTTATATTGTACGGAAATTACCTGAAAAGTGCCAATTGTCACATGAACGAGGTGTTAGTTGAGGTAGCAGTCAATCTAGTCATCTAGCTGGTGATCGAGGTGTTGGGCGAGGTGGTGGTCAAGCCGGTGAACGAGGTTGTTGGCGAGGGTAGTAGTCAATCTAGTCGTCTAGTGGTGATCGAGGTGTTGGGCGAGGTGGTGGTCAGGCTGGTGAATGAGGTGTTGGGCGAGGTGGTGGTCAAGCTGGTGAACGTGGTGTTAGGAGTAGTAGTAGTCTAGTTGGTAGTCAAGGGAGTGGTTTAGATGGCTATCAAGGTAATGGTCAAGTGGGTGATCGAGTTGTTGGACGAGGTGGTGGTCAAGCTGGTGAACATGGTGTTAGGAGAGGTAGTAGTCTAGTTAGTAGTCAAGGGAGTGGTTTAGCTAGCTATCAAGGTAGTGGTCAAGCGGGTGATCGAGTTGTTGGACGAGGTGGTAGTCAAACGGGTGATGATAATGAGTCTGTTGTTCATGCGATGCATCCTCCCATTGAGGGTAGCGATGACGATGAGTCTACGATTCGTGTTGCGCCTGCGAGACGAGGATGTGCTTCCCAAGTCCAAGTACCCGAACCAATGAACCGCGAGTGGATTTATATTAAAGATGGGGAGTAAGTCATATATATCAATTCTGTTTCTTTATGTACATTTTAAAGTGTTACTAATGTGGTTTTGTTTCGTTGCTTTCATTTTGTAGATTTAGTAATCAAGGGACGTCTACCCGGATTATTGAAATAACTTAAGGGCTTTGTGGTCTGGTCCATGGGACAGTTGAAGAGATGTTCCTAATGAGCACAAGACGCGGTTGTTTGAGCGATTCCAGGTGTGTGTACACTTAAGGGTATTTATTGTCTTGTTTTCTTACTTCTTTAAATCTTGAAATTGAATGCTAATAGCTATGTTTTTAGCTTTCATTGTGTTGATGGTTCATATGAAACCGATCATTTGTGACGATATGAGAAGTTTCATTTTCAGTTTTGTCGGTTGGAAACCGCATAAAGAACACCCCTATAGCGAGCGCTATGCTAACCTTGGTTTTAAAAAGCGCGCATGAGGCGCGAGGCGCACTGAGGCGTAGCTTCTGGGGCTTTTTCGCTCAGCGCCTTGTGTAATTACAAGAAGCGCCCAAAGGCGCAAATTTTAAGGTTTTTTTAAGGGCTTTTTTGCTTGAGGCGCGCGCCTCATGTATCTGAGATATAGTATAAAAATTGAGGTTATCGAATATCGACCCATAATCCATCTTTAGGTTACATATATAAAGCTGCATGAATTGATAGAATCTTACCTTGGTTTGAGATATATTATAACAGAATCTTACCTTATAACTCTCTTTTACTAGAGGTGAAAAAAAAACAATTTCAGAACGGAAAGCGGGTTAAAACCTGCCCAGCTTTGAGAACCAGGTTGTGTCAAAAACAATTTGAACCCAACCTAACCCATACACTTGAAACAGAGTTTCGATTTTTTTCGTTAAAACCTGGTTAAACTTGACCCACTCTGTTTTCTAAAAAACAACCGTCATAAAACTACATAGCAGTTTATAGCCGCTGAAAAACTTTTTTTTTTTTTAATGATTTCACACATTTTTTAGACAACTATGCTATCAACTCAGTTATAGCTGGCACTGTTCAAGTAAATAAACATCGTTTGGTTTTGGCAGTTTCTGTATAAGCTTTGGTGTTGGCAGTTTCAACAATCCGGCTGAGGATGTCCTTGTAAACCAAATTTTTTCGGCAAAACTAAACGAACTACCGTTGGCAGTTTGGCCAAAACAGATGCCTTTATTTTAATGGCTGCGCGAACCTAAAATATGCATTAAATATACTGATCAGTATTTTGCGTTAACGGAAAAGAAAAAGATTCAGGTTGCAAGTAGGGTGTAAATGAGCTGACCCGCATGTGAAACTGCATGTTAATAGATTATAGACTTGGTAAGGCCACTCTGGCACTAGGTTGGTTCAGATTAGACTTTAAAAATTGTAAATAAACAGCACACATAGATTAGTTATATAGATTAGTTATAGGATGATAAGGAGATGGGTATAATAGGAATATTATTAATTGTACTAACAACAACTGTGTACTTTATTTCCATACAACCAAAAGCCATAGATTTGGCTTGTCTGATTATGTGAAGCCAAGTGATATCTATGTATACATGGCACTTCTACACATATTTCTCTCCTTGTATTTGTTATACTGAGTTTGAACATATTAAAAGCTTTTATTTTTCAGAGTTATTTTCAATGGGAGGAGAGATGCGATGCAGAAATTCATAGGTTCTGGGAGAAGTGCATTGCTGGTAAATTCCCCAATATGTTAAAGACGGTACGTAATAAGGCCAAGAAAAAGGCGAGGGATCAAGGTTTACAAGTTGGAAATGATCTGTCCGTTCTTCTTAAGTTTAAACCAGCATGGATTAGAACTGATATATGGAAACAAATGATTGACAATTGGAACACTCCTACATGGAAAGCAAAGTCTAAAAAGAATAAAAGAACTAGAAGCAAGCCAACTGGGGACAAACATACACTAGGATCTCAGAGCTATGCGACTGCAAAAAGAAAAGCGGTAAAAGATGTTACTCGCCCTCTTTAAAGAACATTTGATTTAAAAAAAAAACTATACTTTAATAGGAGTATCTACATGGGTCAGTTTATGCATAACTCTGAATCTGATGCACAAGTCTAAATAATATAAAGAGTTTGGTATACAAGTATTATGTTGTATATTGTTTATGGAGGTGTCATGCTTCAGTTAATATACACTACGTCAATATTACCAAGTTTATTAACTTCATATTTTTTTCCTTTATAGACTATGATAATGGGACGTGAACTATCCACTCATGAGATGTGGAAACAATCACATTGTAGGAAAGGAAGCAGGCCTTTGGATAAAGATCCCAGTGGCAGTAGTTCGCTAGTTTCAGACATTGATTCAGAAGGGAACATTCAGGAAGAAAATTTGGCGTGGGTTGATGATAAGGCAGAGGAGACTTGGGTAAGTTGAAGTAAATCCGAATGACATATTTTATTTTAAAATAAAATAAAATAGAACAAGAAATATGAATAATGTAATTACATGTTTATCCCAATAGGCTAAGTACGATGGATATCTTGCGGAGAAGTACCGGGATGAACCTCCCAAATTTGACCAAGACTTGTGGAAACGAGCTGCCACGGGCATGAAGAGAGGAAAAGTGTACAGGTTAGGCATTGTTACTGATCCGTATGTACATGGCAGACATGATCCTGAGGTATGTTTATTGTTTATTATCTAATTCTAAGAATAATCATAGACTCATGCATATTTTATATTTTATTGCTATTAGTTTTTTTTGTTATGTGAAGTTAAGTATTACTTTTGACATTTTTGGTGCCGGTTCGGTACCGGGTTTTACCGTCAAATATCGGTACCGAACCGTACCGGGTATATTCGGTCCCGGTACTGCTACCCACTTTTGAGGATTTTTTCAGTACCGTTCGGTACCGAGCTCATCCCTACTTGAAACTGCTGGTGTGCTTTTTGTTGGATATTTTAGTGTAATTTGAGATTGCGTGTGACGTTCAAATAAGAGTGCACGCTTATTTGAATGTCATCGGGACTAATGGGGGATTCAAGGGGGCGCCCCCTTGGCGGGGGTCCGGGAGCAGGGTTCAAGGGACCGCAGCCCCTGGCGGGGTCCAAGGGGCAGAGCCCCTGGCTGGGGTCGAGCTGCCAGGTCAGCTTGGAATTTTTTTATTTTGGACAAAAGTCCTTTATCAAAAATGCATCAGAAATTGAATTTCGGGCTAAATATTCACTTTTGGAAACTTAAGGGACTAAAGGTGGTTTGTGCAAAATAAAAACTGTCTGCAGTTTGTGAAAACTGCATACACGCTCCCAATGAAAACGGCCAAAATAATCGAAATTTGATTATTGACTCTCAATCAAAAATTGTCATACAAAAATCTAGAATTTTTTCTGATTTTATCCGATCAAAGATTGATAGCCACTCCAATTGTTTGATCTAATAGTGATTACACGACTTCAGATTTATCCAAGCAATTTCGAATTATTCCCAACACTTTTAGTTGTGAGTTTGTACCAGTACTTGAAACTGCTCGTCCCTACTTGAAACGTTGATTGTACCAGTACATTTGTGTGCAAAATCAAAGCTATTTTGATCGTCTAATAATGACCATAGGTATTCAAATTTATTATAATGTTTTCACCATGTGAGTTCTGGTTTATTGACACCTTGCTTTGCTCATTCAAAGTTGTGGATAATGATGTCCTGATATTAGAAAAGAAAGGTTTTATTGTCATATTTTTTTTATTGAAGGTAAGCGAGAAGTTGTGCTTTATTATTTTCTAAGCTTATTGATTGAGAGATTATCTTTAGATATGTTTTTAGAAAAAAAAACAAATGGTTTTACTTTTTCCAATATTAAGTCTAGAAGAGTCAATTGTGTCAGAGTAAGAGTAACATGAGCAAAGCTGCAAACATATATCAGATTAGGTCCAATTAGCAAGCATTATATCAGAACTTACAAATCCCATGAGTAGAGGTGGCCGCTTGGCTGGTTTGGAACAGGGCAAGCAGATTCAGGTAGAAACACGTAGTTGTTTGTCCGGGTGTAAATAGTTTTTGTTTGCAAATTAGGTTCTTGTAAATAGTGATGATACCAAATACAATGTTCAGAAGTAATACCTTGATATGAATTTAGGGTAATTATGGATTGTGAAAGAAACTTGGTTGTTTTGTAGATTGAGAAGTTAAACGAAGTTATAAAGGAGCTCGTTAAAGAGAAGGAAGAAGATAAAGAAAGGTTCAACGGAATTATAACAGAGTTGATGGCTCAAAGGGAAAAAGATAAAGCAGAGAAGTGGCGAACATTGAGGCTGTATAAAAACATCGGTTTGAAAATAACTATAAACATTTTTAGTTGAAATTTTTGGGTTTGGATGTTTAATTTTGATTGTTTGATATTTTGATTTGGAATCTTAATACGAGGATCTTTGGATATTTGTTATGATTTTGAAATTTATTACGTTGTTTATATTTTTGCAAAGAATATATAGCATAGAAATGGTAGGCATGTAAATAGGTATTAAAGGGCAAAAAACGGTGACAAAAAGCGGTAGCAAAATCGTGACAACAAAAAGGGTAGCAAAAACGGTAGCAAAAAGGTGATAAAAACGGTAACAAAATGGTAGCAACAAATAACAGTAGCAAAACGGTGGCAAAAAGCGGTAGCAAAACGGTAGCGGACTTGCGGTAGCAAAATTGTAGCAAAATTGTAAACGGTAGCAAATAGGTGGCAATAGGGAATTGCCGTGTGTGTATTTCTTACCGAGATTATTGGAGGCAAAACGGTAACAAAAGGGCAATTGCCACCGTTTTGCGACCGAATATGCGGTAGCAAAAACCCAATTCTCTAGTAGTGATCTCTCGGTGTTTGATAACTCTGATATTTTCCTCACTTACTGTCCTGGTGAAAATTCCGCTGCCAAGATTTTTAATAAACATCGGTACCACTTAAACCGTTAAGGCTCCCATCCAGAGTAAGGGCAGGTTTGTGACAATATAGAATACACCGACTCATCATTACGTCTAATAAGATTACCATCATGGAGTTTTTGTTTTTTTGTCTTAATTTTTTATATTGTTAATAACAATTGCTTTATTTTTCTTAACTGTGACACTTCATGTTTACAATCTTTTTATATTTTATGTTATGTAGTTGCTTTATTTATTTTAATTGTGCCACTTCATATTCACAAATTTTTTATTTTATATGTTATGAAATCTGATTAGGTTATTATATACATGTTTTATAACTTTTTTATAGAAATTCAAGAATCATGTTAAATTTAACCACTTATGTTGATTAAAAAGCCCGTAGAGAGCAATTGTGATTGCAATGTTTTGGAAAAAAAACGTTTATTGATGTAAGCATTAGGTTTCAAAAATGAAAATCAGTAGAGAGCAACCGTAAAGATATTGTAATTCTGTTGAGCATTTTAATAAGGAATGACATATTTTATCATCCATTTAAAAGTTAAGTCGATTGTATCTTTTTATTAGGCTTTGGGGTATACTCTAATGCCCCATGCACAAGCGGAGTTAAGGGCGTTAATACCACTCTCCCCTAGGCGTTAAGAGTGTTGTAAGAGCCATTCGTTAACGTGTTAACGTATGTGAAAGAAACTTGAATGGGTCCTTAACACATCCAATCAATTTAACATTATTTTTTTGGGGTGTTAATAGAGGGTGAACCATTTCTTGGAGGGGCGTGAAAGAAACTACGGGCGATGTGGGTATTAAAGATGCCTATGTGGATGGAGGGGCATGGGAATATACCCAATGGCCTAATGTGATTTTACCTGACCTGAATCAAACTGGACCGATAAAAATTATATAGTAATACCAAATACAATAATAATCAACATCACGTCGCAACGCACAGATTGATGTTAACTCGTTAAGTACAAAAGTCATCAATTTTAAAGGCAATTGATACCACCTAAAACTTATATAATGTTAATTTACAAAATTTCTATACATTCTGGGTTGTACTTTATTAATTTTACTTGCTTTGGGTGTTTATTTTTGTTGCTTTTTGGTTGTAAATTTTGGGTCTGTGGGGGGTTTAAAAAGCTGACCTCTTACCATTGATCCATCTTTATGCTTTCTTTGTCTCTCCCCCAATGAGTTTCTATGGTTTTCATCTTTAAAATGATACCGTCTAAAATTTATATAATGTTAATTCATTGAAAAACCCTTGGCCAACTACACTTTTCACTCAATCTCTCTCTAAATCTTGTTGCTCTCTCTCTCTGTGCCGAGTGTGTGTTTTGAAAAGAAGAGGATGGATACATTGAAAAGGATAAAACAAACTAACAACAAGTTGTACATATTGTTTTAGCAATTGTACAATTAGCTACAATAGTATATATCAAAAGAGAAATTACTAAATAAATAGATAGTTAATTACATATCTCTTCCAAAATTTGTAATCTATACTGTAGGGGTAAATATTTTGTGAGACACATATCAATCAATAAGACTATCAAAATTTGAGTTTTCCCATCTAAACAAATGAGTCATAATCTCGTAAAAAGTTTTCTTTAAATATTATTTGGGTGTAATAATTATCTTTTGTTCAATATTTAATTAGTTAATTGTTATTTGTTGCCTAATGACAGTATACGTATTATGTTCTATTAGAAATTAAAATCTATTTAAATGTTTATATATGTATTTTCTAAACAAATGTTGTGATTAAAATATATACTAGATGCTAAAATTTTTCAATTTTTTTTAAATATATTATGATATGTCGTCTTTATTATAGTAAAACAGAAATTGTTATAGTCCATAATTCTGTCAGGCTTTTAAAAAACAGAACATGTTATACATCATGCTTTTAAAAAGGAATATAACTGACAAGTGTCCTGTATCTTTTATTATATAGTATAGAATATAAATAGATATAGATTATCTTTTATAAAGATTTAATCTTTTTAATATAAAACACAACCCAATAAATATATTAACTATGGAAAGTTTTCATCTCTGTCAAATCCATATGCGAGTTTTGGGCATGCTACCATCTCTTTTATAAAAGGAAAAACTTCACAGAATAGTAATCAAGTTTTCCCTCTTTCCCTTTCTTCTATTAAAGTCATCTAATCTTTTTTTTTATCTCTTTAAAGTCATTGAAGTTTCAACATATGTCTCAATCTCGCGCAATTAATAGGCTTCCAGGTTACCTTGATAACGTGTTAGGTTATATATATGTATGTATATATGTGTGCGTGTGTGTATATATATATATATTTCTAAAGCTTAGGTGGCAATTATATGTCATTTCAAGAAAAAGATTAGTTAATTACATATCTCTTCCAAAATTTGTAATCTATACTGTAGGGGTAAACATTTTGTGAGACACATATCAATCAATAAGACTATCAAAATTTGAGTTTTCCCATCTAAACAAATGAGTCATAATCTCGTAAAAAGTTTTCTTTAAATATTATTTGGGTGTAATAATTATCTTTTGTTCAATATTTAATTAGTTAATTGTTATTTGTTGCCTAATGGCAGTATACGTATTATGTGCTATTAGAAATTAAAATCTATTTAAATGTTTATATATGTATTTTCTAAACAAATGTTGTGATTAAAATATATACTAGATGCTAAAATTTTTCAATTTTTTTAAAATATATTATGATATGTCGTCTTTATTATAGTAAAACAGAAATTGTTATAGTCTATATTTATATCAGGCTTTTAAAAATATTTGTTATAGTCCATAATTCTATCAGGCTTTTAAAAAACAGAACATGTTATACATTATGCTTTTAAAAAGGAATATAACTGACAAGTGTCCTGTATCTTTATTATATAGTATAGAATATAAATAGATATAGATTATCTTTTATAAAGATTTAATCTTTTTAATATAAAACACAACCCAATAAATATATTAACTATGGAAAGTTTTCATCTCTGTCAAATCCATATGCGAGTTTTGGGCATGCTACCATCTCTTTTATAAAAGGAAAAACTTCACAGAATAGTAATCAAGTTTTCCCTCTTTCCCTTTCTTCTATTAAAGTCATCTAATCTTTTTTTTTATCTCTTTAAAGTCATTGAAGTTTCAATATATGTCTCAATCTTGCGCAATTAATAGGCTTCCAGGTTACCTTGATAACGTGTTAGGTTATATATATATATATGTATATATGTGTGCGTGTGTGTATATATATATATTTCTAAAGCTTAGGTGGCAATTATATGTCATTTCAAGAAAAAGATTACCAAAAATAATTAGCTAAAATCAAAACCTTGATTAAAGGATTATACTTCATCAAAAAACCTCCTGCCTATTCAAGTTTTCGAGGTAACATCGATCCAACATTACAACCCTCCGTCCAACCTCGATCAACACTTTCTATCATCCAACATTTTTTTAGCCTTCTTAGCTTTGTTACCAAAGATCGGTTCCTTTGGAAAATGAAATGTCAGGTAAAGGTTTTTTCTATGATAATTGTGTGCATGGGGAGGACCAACAGACACATGAGGAATTTCAATCACCCATGGTACAACATGCAAACATTAATGGTGGAGAGAATGAGATGTCGGCTGAGGTGGATATAGGGGTGGATCCCAGATACTAGGTTTCTGGAAGTCGGCCTGTTTTGGTGGGACAGAAAAATTGGTTGGTTCCCCACCTCCGTTAGGAAAAAGGACCCGTGACCAAAGAAGCCCACCTTCGGTGGGTTCTATCCAAGGCCCGCAAATCAGGACTTGCCACGGTAAAAATCAAATCCCTTCAAACTCTTTGGATCAAAATCGCTCTTTTCAGGGACAGTCACAGTCGGAGTCGGAATTTGGGGAGGACATCTCCATGCGACTACAAATGCCTGTGTTTGGGGAGGTCGACCTTTTGTGTCGATCTCCGGTTGCTGAAGGCAGGTGGAACCAGGGTTCGAGACAAGGAACAGGTTTGGATCAGGAAGAGATGGCAACGAATCAGGTCGGGGA
The DNA here is from genome assembly GCA_947069175.1 of Scalesia atractyloides. NCBI lineage: Eukaryota > Viridiplantae > Streptophyta > Magnoliopsida > Asterales > Asteraceae > Scalesia > Scalesia atractyloides. Next base: position 36,791,162 of record CAMTDV010001634.1, read on the forward strand.
TATTGTGGGAATAAAATTAGATGGGTTTGGAGACAAGGTGCGAGATCTTATCACTGGTGAAGGTGTAGAAAATGGTTTCCAATGAATATATTTCATCTGTAAATGTTTGTGGTGTCGGAAGTGGTCCAAAACTCGAGTGAGTACGTGGGTTAAAGACCAACAATGGAATAAATTTATTAGGATTGCGAGAAACAAAGCTTAGGGATCCCGATAACTTTGCTTTCAGCTCGTTGTGGGGCCGGTCTAGATATAACGTTGCTACGGTAAATTCTGAAAACCTTATTTGTTAAGCTTCAAGAACCTGTAATAATATACAACTTGGGACTAAGCCAACATCAATTGAATGAGTCATTAAGAACAGGGGACAAGCAAAAATAACTGGGGACAAGCCCAACAAACGACAATACTTGAGCTAACGTGAAGACGTTAGAAACCTTAGGATTCTGGTGTATGGCCCATACTGGCGACTAACCAATCGTAAGTGACATGAAAATGCCAAAACCTTAGCTAACGTGAAAACGTTAGAAACCTTAGGAACGGATGTATGGTACGTCTACCATTATACTTAGGATCCTACATATAGCCAACAACAATGAAATTGTTAGCCCCTAAAGAGGGTACTGGTCCCATTGCCTCGAACTATACTTGGATAATGCGCGCTACTGGCGGGGTGTCGAAACCCAATTCGTGTGAAATGTGAAAACCTTTAAACCTTAGAAGGTAATGGTGTTGGGATTGAACCATATACAAAGGAACATATGATACAAAGCCAAATACACTATCCGCGGTTTAGTCCAACTATTAGAGATTACAACCATTGATAACCTAATCTCTGTCTTCCTAAGGTCTGCTTCCTTTACATCATCTGTTACAACAATGTGCCAAAGGTCTGCCAGAAGATAAGAAGCAGAGGATAGTATTTTACTTATATTAGTTTAATAATCAATGTAATAGTGCTTTGCACTATCAGATGATAGATAGCAGAGTTTCTAGTTAGTTAATTGTTTGTTAAATGTCACTATCAACCCTGACGTCATCAAAAGATGCTCAGTGGTTAGATAGTTAGTATAAATAGGTGAATCGTTGTAAGAGTTAAATTTGTCTATTAAAAAGATCATTCACCAATCATCTTCTCTGAGTTTTATGTACTATCAAACTGTTGTAATTGGCTGATGGGGAGTTTGTGAATCACATGCAAAGCTTATAAACTTGAAAGCATGATGATGATGAAAACAAACGACCTTTACTTATAGTAAAAGTTTTCCATCTTATTCCGCTGCATTTACTTTACAATTCAATCATATTTCCATTATTTGAAACAAAAACTACAAGTAAATCATACTCAGATCCTAACAAATGGATACCTTAAACTGGGGTCAAGCCCTAGAGATTTTTGGAGAGGTGGCCAACCTCTTGATCCTTTGTCAAAAGTGTAGTAAACTCTACAAAAACTTGAAACTTTGGTGAAATCGGATATTAAGAATCTAACATCCTTTCACATAATAATAATAAGTAAAAGAATAAAGAAAAATATTACCGAGACAAGACATACATCCTTGAGGATCCTCAATCCATACATAAAGTACTTTTTTAAGTGAATAGCATTCTAAGCTCTTGGCAGGAGATCACCATCCATAGTAATCAATATGCCCCCTTTCCAGCTCCAGCTTCAACGAGATAAGGGCCTTCCCATTTTGGTGCCAACTTAATACCATATCGCCAACTTGAAACCTTCTGACCCTAACATATTTTGTTATAAGCACCAGCCATTCTCCATTGATAGCTAGCCATCCTTATCCTTGCCAGATCTCTAAGCTCCTCCACAGTATCCAAGTCTTGGGTTAGAGTCTCAACATTTGCGCCAGGATCATGAATGCTTGTTCTGGCTGTTGGTACTACCATTTCTGTAGGGATCACTGCTTCAGCTCCAAAGACTAAGGAAAAGGGAGTTTGACCCGTAGCATTCTTGGAGGTTGTCCTATCAGCCCATAGGACGTATGGCAACTCTTCAGCCTATTTTCCCTTCTTGGATCCAAGCTTCTTCTTCAAGTTGTTGATGATGACCTTATTGGATGATTCTGCCTGGCCATTAGCTTGTGGGTGGACTGGTGTTGATGTTATCATCCTAATCCCCCAACTGTCACAAAAGTTAGTAGTACGACTCCCAATAAACTGGGATCCATTATCACAAACAATTTCAGAAGAAATTCCAAATCTAGCAATAATATTTCTTTTAATAAAGGATATGACTTCCTTTTCTTTGACTTGGGAAAAGGCTTCTGCTTCTATCCATTTAGAGAAATAGTCTGTCATGGCTAGCATGAACACCTTTCCTCCTGGTGCCTTGGGAAGTTTGCCTACTATATCCATTCCCCATCTCATGAACGACCAAGATGAGGATATAGGATGCAGAGGTTCTGCCGGTTGATGAAGGATGTTACTATGTCTCTGGCAAGCATCACGTTTCCTTGCATACTGTACATCATCCTTCTTCATGGTAGGCCAATAGTATCCTGTTATGAGGATCCTTGAGAATAATGCTCTACCCCCAGTGTGATTTCCACAGTCTCCTTCATGAAAGTCCTTTAAGACTTCTTGGATCCAGGATCCTCAATGCATCGTAGATAGGTCCTGTAAGATCTCTTATACAGCGTGTTATTAATTATAGTGAATTGAGATACCTTGATCTTGAAGGTTCTGGGATTCTCTCACGTAGGAATTTCCCCATTTTGAATATATTTCAAAATTGGAAGGATCCAGGATCCTTAATTTGACCGCACTTCATTACCAGGTATAATTGCAGCATCGTCCACTATTTTCATTGCTTCACATTCCTTAGTTGCAAGAGTTAGAACATGGATGATGGGTATGTTCACATCCTCTGGCATCTTTAGTGGTGATCTAAGGTTGGCTAAGGCATCTGCTTCTTCATTGTCTTCCCTAGGTACCTGTGTAAGGCTGAAAAAGCAAAAGAATCTGCCAATTTCCTGACTATCTCTAAATATTTGATTAGTTTTTCACCTTTGACAGTATAGGATCCATTATAATGGTTAGTAATTAATAAGGAGTCTACATATACTTGAAGATACCTGATCCTCATTTGCTTAGCTAATTGCAAACCTGCTATCAAGGCCTCATACTCCGCCTCATTATTAGTGGTTTGAAATTCACATGCTATAGATTGGGGTATAATGTCCCTCTGTGGCGATTTTAGTAGTAAGCCAAGTCCAGCTCCCTTGACATTTGAGGATCCATCCGTGAAAAGTATCCAAGGATCCTTAGTTTTCTCAACTTGTTGCACTTCCAACTCAGCTTCCCTTTGTAGGTCACTACTAAAATCAGCCACAAAGTCAGCCAAAGCTTAGGACTTGATGGCAGTCCTTAGTTCATATTTGATGTCGTATGCACTAAGTTTAACTGTCCATTTTGCCAATCTGCCTGACATCTCAGGTTTCCTGAGGACATTCTTAATAGGAAAGTTAGTCTTAACAATTATAGTGTGAGTTTTAATATAATGTTTAAGTTTAGTAGAAGCCATGATTAAGGCAAGAATTAGTTTCTCTAAATGGTCTCAGCATCAAGTAGACTTTTACTTACATAGTATACCGGATCTTGTTGACATTCATGATCCTTAACAAGGACCGCGCTTACCGCTTTACCTGAGATAACTAAGTATAAGGATAGTGGTTCCCCTTTTTCTGGTTTCATCAAAGCTGGTGCAGAGGATAAGTTAATCCTTAAGGGCTTGTAGAGCAGCTTCGTGCTTCTCAGTCCATTCAAACTTCTTGTTCTTTCTCAGAATATCATAAAAATCCTTGCATTTTTTGAGGATTTTTAGATGAATCTGTTCAAAGCTGCAATTCTTCCTGTCAATCTTTGCACATCCTTAGCATTGGCAGGAGATTTGATGTTGAGTATGGCTTTGATCTGCTCCGGACTTGCTTCGATTCCTCTCATGGTCACCATATATCCTAAAAACTTCCAGCTTTAACTCCAAAGTGGCATTTGGAAGATTCAACTTCATGTTGTATTGGTCAAGGATATTGAATGCTTCTTTAAGATCCTTCAAGTGATCCTCAGCTCTTTTAGACTTGACCATCATATCATCTATGTATACTTCCATTGTGTGTCTAAGCTGCTCCTTGAACATCATATTCACCAGCCTTTGGTATGTAGCACATGCATTTCTTAAACCGAAGGGCATAGCAATATAACAATATATGCCGGTAGGTGTCATGAACGCTGTGTCCTCTTGATCAGATGGTTCCATCTGAATTTGCTGAAATCCAGATGAAGCATCCTCATCGTCTTCCTCTTGTTCAACTGAATGCACATTGTGATTGTCATTCTTAGAGTGTTTGGATCGATTATTCTTAAAGAATGATCCTTGTTTCTCCTACTTCGAGGATCCTAATAGCCTCTCCTGGATCCTTTTATCATCCTCTAAACGAATGAACCTCAAGGCCCTGTTTCTCACTTCATCTAAATTCCTGTAAGTTGTCATAACAAGATCATCATAAAAGGAGGAATCCTTTAGCCAATCCCATTTTGAACGCCTCCACAGCAGTGGCAATATCTAAATTAGGGATTTCTAAGGATTCTCTGCTAAACTTAGTGATGTGATTTCTTAATGATTCATGACGGCTTTGGGTTATTCTATATAAATCACTACGTCTTCCTCTTGTTCAACTGAATGCACATTGTGATTGTCATTCTTAGAGTGTTTGGATCGATTATTCTTAAAGAATGATCCTTGTTTCTCCTACTTCGAGGATCCTGATAGCCTCTCCTGGATCCTTTTATCATCCTCTAAACGAATGAACCTCAAGGCCCTGTTTCTCACTTCATCTAAATTCCTGCAAGGTGTCATAACAAGATCATCATAAAAGGAGGAATCCTTTAGCCAATCCCATTTTGAACGCCTCCACAGCAGTGGCAATATCTAAATTAGGGATTTCTAAGGATTCTCTGCTAAACTTAGTGATGTGATCTCTTAATGATTCATGACGGCTTTGGGTTATTCTATATAAATCACTAGGTAATCGTTTAAAGGTTCCACTACATGAAAATTGATTATTGAACAAATTAACTAAATGAGAAACTGAAGTAATTGAATAAGGAGGAAGACTAGCAACCACTTTAATGTTGATCCAGTCAGTGTGGATCTGAAGCCCTTGCAAAGACAGGCTTCCTTTAACCTTTCTGGAATGTGGTTGATCTCCATTCTTTCCCGGTATTGAGCTACATGCTCCTCTGGGTCAGTTGTACCATCGTACAACTTCATGCTGGGGGTTTGAAAGCATTTCGGTATCTCGACATTGCATATAGGAGGTGCAAAACGAGACACCCTGTGACTTCCATCTAGGATCTCAGGAATGGGCTTAACCACTCCCGGGATGCTGGATATCATATCCTTAAGCTTCTGTAGCTCTCGTGCCATTGCCTGATTGATACCTGTATCGATAGAGGTATATCCCAAGGTGGACACTTCAGCTGCAATAGTTGGGCCAGATGATGCGATAGTCTGCATAGGGATGAAGACCCCTTTGTGAAATTCAGAATCCTTGAACATCTGATTCCCCAAGGATCCTTGATCCTGGAAGATACTGGGTCCAGGATACATGGGTGCTAACCACCTTGGGTGATACTGCATGGATCCTTGAACCTGAGAGGAGGATTCTTGAACCTGTGAAGAGGATCCTTGAACCTGAGAAAAAGGATCCTTGATGATGGAAGTAGGATTCCTTAGGTGCAACTGTCTCCAAATATCCTCCTAAACTGAGATAGCCTCCTTGATACTGATACGATGATCCTAGAGACTGGGATGAGGATCCATGCTGCTGGTGTTAGATGCTTCAGGATGAGTCATCGCCAGTGATCCATGCTGCAATCCTGATGATCCTTGACACTGGACACCAGATGCTTTGGAATGCTGAATTGTTGATAAAGGAGTAGCAAAGTCCAATGATCTGGGCATCAATGGAGAGTGATCCTCTGCTGATCTTTTCTGTTTCTTGATTTCACCAATTTCACGAAGGATCCTCTGGTTAGTCTTGTCCTGCTGTTCCATGTATCCTTTCATCTGCAAAATCAAAGCAGAAAGATCATTTTTAGTAGGTGTAGAGGATGAAACAGTAGAAGCCTTTGAGAAAACGAATGTCGGCTTCTTCTGAGCATTATCAGCACTCCTCAGCGGTGCAGGGGGAATAGGAGGCAACGATGCACTAGTCTGAGATGATTTAACCGCTGACATGACACTTGAAGCAAATTTTCCTTGAGAAGCCATGAGGATGATGAAAATGAACATAAGTGAATGAAATGAACGAGATTTTCAGAATTGAAGCACCGATTGCCCCACGGTGGGCGCCAAACTGTTTTGGTCAAAAATCACAATAAGTATAATGTAACCAAATATGATTTTGTGAGGTTGAGTGCTTAAGTATTGAACAATTGTATGAATGAAAATGAAATGTAAACGATGAAGAACACAAGGATTTGTACGAGGAAAAAGTCCTTGATCAATGAATGATTTCCGGCATAAAAAACCTCGGGTGATGGAAACTACCGATCACCAACTATATTACAATCGAAAAAATACAACTTTGGAAGTATTGAGCTTGTTACAATGATAGCTAATGAGATGTGAGTATGGTTTTTGAGAGAATCTCTGCGAGTGTGTGTGTGTATTCGTCAAAAAAGCCTCTAACCTTCAAGCTCAATACCCCACTAAATATCTAGTCAATCCTAGTGAACTAACTATCCGAAAATTCAGCCATGCATCCACGTTCTCCATCAACGATCATGACTCTCTTTGCACATGCCATAATTAGCATATTCTTCCGATATTCCCGTGTTGACTTAGCTCACTTCACATAATACCTGCAAACGTAAACTAAACACACAAGGAACAATTTTTAAAAAACATAGACTTAGATGAGGATCCTAAATCCTCAGACTTCCTGCGTTACTCGCTAAGGATCTGTGATCCAGGTTCATCTCAGGATGGATGATCCTTAGTATAAAATCCATGCCACTAACAGTTGAGGGTTTGAGTAATATGAGATTTATTATAGTTTGAGGGTTTGAGTAATATGAGAATATGTATACTGATTTCGCCCAATATTAGTATATAAGAAACTAAAACAATATAGCCGCCGTTTATAATTTATTGTTAACTGTGTGTTCTTCAATTGAGATAATTACCCCCAAGTCTGTAAACACTAAAGATGACTATACCGCCCATATCATTGATGATTCCATATCTATAACCAAAACGACGCCACAATTTACGAGAATCATCATTCCATTCGCACTTCGTCTCATAATTTTCCGCCCTTTCAGTCGTTCCATATTCACGTTTTGTTATTTCCTTTTTTTTTCTTTTACCAGCGTTTCTTTATTTGTTTATTTTCTGGATCTGGGATATCTGTGTATGGGATGGGATATTGGGCCCAGACTATTTAGTGTATTAGTTTGTACTTTTATGGGTCTATTATACAGAAACAAAGGATGGGATATTGGGCCCAGACTATTTAGTGTATTAGTTTATACCTTTATGGGCCTATCATATATTAAATCATATAGAAAATTTGTGGCCTTGGGCCTGGGCCTAGGGTCTTTAGCCCGTTGGATCCGCCCTAGTCTTGAGTTTCATTCTCACAAGTGGTTTTTCTTAGATTTATTAGGTTTCTCCCTAAATTAGTGTATGTACATTATAGCCTAGTGGAATTGGATATGATCGGGTGATCTCGCTCGTAGCACGAAGTTATCCAAATTTGTTGTTCAAAAAAATAAATAAATAAAAAAAATTCAATCGAATGTGGGAGACTATATTATGGGCAATGGCAAAGTGGTCCTCAACTCCTCACGTATTATCTCCGACATGCAATTGCTTGCGTCATAATTAACAACCAAAGAAAGAAATCATCGTGACCCCTGCATGATCCGACTCCATCATTTCATCTCACAAAACCCTAACAATCATCCATCAAAAATTTCCTTATCAATTTCACCGCGTAATCAACACGCATGTCCTCCATGAATGAATCGCATCATTAGTTCAATTAAGGTAACGCATTTTCTTCAAATTCCGAATCCAATTTAGTAAGTTTCTGAGATTATTCAATCATCGTTGCAGGATTTATCGGTTTTCTTCCGATTATAACAAGTGATTTAGGTGTTTCGATTATTATTACGGATAGTATGCTGCAGTTACAATCGACGATTGAGGAGCAGTTGATATTGAGAGCGATTAAGGAGGAATGTTGTTGGGAGAGTCTCCCGAAACGACTCCAAGCGAGTTTGAATACCAAGGACGAATGGCATAGAAGGTTCGAGTAGTTAATCAGTTGATCTTGTGCTGTATGTATGTTGCATTTATTTATATGTTGGTTATGTTGTTTGAAAGCTGAATAATGTGGCTGTTGTTGGACTACTAGATGCTTAAATAGTTAAATTAGATGAGAAAAGACGTAAATTGTGATTGTTCCCTAGCACCGGAGGCTATGGAATTCCTGAACATGTCGTGCATAGCAATTTCTAGACACCTAAGACAGTAGGATCCATAGCTTGTCTTTAGTAGGGTCGGTTTTGCTATCCAAAAGGGGGGTTGTGATGCAACTTGCCAACTAATTGTATTTGATTGTTTGGAAAGTGAAATGAAGATTTATAGGTTGTAATTATGCTGAAATTTGATTGAATATGACTTTGTAGTTGCACCACAGCTAAAATTAATGCCAATTTGTCAAGAAAAACTGTTTACAGTTTCTTAAATTATAATGTGTATCCAACAATAGTTCCAATGATTGCCTGATCACATGGTTTACTGAAGGTATTGTAGTATGAGTCTGAATTATAAGGATGAATGCCATAGAAGATTCATAGTTAATCAGTTGATCTTATGTTGTATGTTGCGTTTGTTTGATTGTTTGTTAGGTTGATGGAGCAGGTTATTTGATACTGGAGTTATGTGGCTGTTTTTGGAGTAATAGATGGCTAAATTAGATGAGAAAATGTGTTAATTGTGATTAAGAGTTTGCTGACGTTTGATTGGATTTGAGTTTATAGTTGCACCAGCTAAAAGTGATACCAATTTATTAATAAGAAATTTATAGTTTCTTTAATTATAATCTGTACATCCAACGATAGATGCTATGATGCTTGTTTTCTTCCTTTATTTGCAGCAAAGTTGCATTTGTTTGATTGTTGGTTAGGTTAATGGAGCAGGTTGTTTGTAATTGGAGTAATATGGCTATTGTTGCACTAGTAGATGCTTAGATTTAGATAAGAAAATGTCCGTTGTGATTGTAGTAATGCTGATATTTGATTACATCAGCTTTACCAGTTCTTAAAAAAATGTTTACAGTTTCTTAAATTATAATCTGTCCATCCATCTATAGTTGTTATGATTGGCGATCATTTGGTTTACTGAGGGTATTGTAGTATGAGTCTGAATTCTAAGGATTAATGGCATAGAAGGTTCGTGTAGTTAATCAATTGATTTTGTGCAGTATGCTCCAGCTTTCTTCGACGCAATTTGAATATGCTTTTTTTTTCTTTCATATTTGCAGCATGCTTGTATTTGTTTGATTAGTGATTAGATTAATGGAGCAGGTTGTTTGAAATTGGAGTAATGTGGCTATTGCTGGACTAAAATATGTTCAAATTAGACTTCAAATATACCAATGACGATTGTAATTCTGCTGATATTTAGCTGCACCTGCAAAAATTTATTCCACTTCCTCATTTTTTTTACAATCTCAATTAGATGCCATAGTTTACTGAAAATGATGACAAGTTAAGGATATTCTTGTGTATGTGATCACTGATGAACAAAGATGAAAGTTCTGATTGAAACTTTGTTAAAAAATGGAAACCATGGTTGTTAATGTTTGTGGGACAGAGAGAATATCTTGTAGCAATTAAACATATAAATAAACATTGTCACTCAATTTATAACAATGTCCATATCAATGTTGTACTTAGAACATTGACACAAATAGTGAAAAAATATATATATTCTTTGGAATATAGAGAGAACTATTTGATCAGTATGGTTTGAATCAAATGCTGTTTTTGTCAATGGGTTTAACATGTTTTAAATCTCACATAAAAGAGTGAATTCTGAGACTTCTAGCTCATTTAAGCATGCAATTATTGAGCCCTCTGTGAAATTGCAGGATAATTGCACATTGTATAAAGAGAAGGCTCCTATGGCGTACCTCTTTTGTGCGTAAAGTATGCCGGGAAGGTGAATATTATGAGGATATGATGCGTTATCTTCGAAAGAATCTGGCGGTAAGTACTATTTATAGCATGAAAAATGTATATTTTGACTTTGATATGCACATACGTGCTATAAATAAAAAAAAACTAAATATGTAGCGTTGCACACTATATTTAATATCATGACATCATGGTCTAGGTCATCATGAAAGTTGGTATTTAGTTGTTTATGCTAAATATGCAGTGTTGCGCACTATATTTTTAGTCGTTTTATGCTGTCTATGTTGTTTCACTGACAACCTTAAAACTGAATGAAGTATTTAGTTTGACTCTTATTAGGTTTCCTTGATTGAATCATGCAATTAATGATGTTTTTTTTTTCTTGCAGCTGTTTCCTTATCATCTTGCTGAGTATGTTTGCCGTGTAATGAGGATTACTCCATTCAGATACTATTGCGATATTTTATTTGAAGTCATGAAAAATGGTACTAGGTTGTTGCGTATGTTACATAGTTTCATTATTTTCTACTTGTAACATGTAACTACTTGAAAGGAATGTAATTTATATTTCCATATGTTGTCTTGCGTTTTATTTCCAGGCAGACTGATGTTGGTTTTAATGCAGAACAGTCTTATGACCGTATTCCAAATTTTAGTGCTGCTGATGCCTTGCGACTCACTGGGATAGGCAGAAATGAATTTATCGATATTATGAACAAGTGTAGATCTAAGGTATAGTTTCTATGGTATTATGTTTTCAAACTTATGCAGTACATTTCTATATACGTGTGTGTATCTATAACACCCTAAGCAAATCACACATGGGTCTTTGACATTTTTTGTTTCTCTAGTTATATGATGAACGTATTTGGTAGGCGTATGTTTGCTAAAAATGAAAGCATAGCTTGAATATGAATATCTGCATGCCCTTATAGATCTACTGCTTGTTATTTCACAATTCCTTTTCCTTTAATCTCATTATTCATATTGATTTCGGAGCTACTTAGAAAATAATGTGGAAGCTGAACAAATCAATAGCTAGAGAGGCGTTGCCCACACAACCAGCGGACGTCACAATTGAACCTTGGTGGGGGGTTTGTCTCGTCAACTTCACATTGGAAGAATTTAAGGTAAGGTGACTTGTAAATCTGTCTTCTATTATAATGTGTACCACCTAGCATATAAGTTTAACAAAATAATGAGTATGAGAAAAGAAAAATCTCTAAAATCTGAATGCAGAAACTTTCAGAAGAAGAAAGTGGAACAATTGATAAAATATGCAAAGAGGAAGCAAATGCATTCATGCTATTTGATCCAGTTGTCATCAAGGGTCTTTACCGACGGGGACTTGTTTACCTTGATGTCTGTGTTTATGCTGAGGATCGATTTAAAGGTAGCTCTTTATGTTTACCATTATAATTTATAACACTGAAATATGAATCTATTGTGCTTATGATGTTGAAATGACTGTTGTCTTAAATAAGTGCTTTTGCATTGGAAAATACTATGCAATGATTCCTAATTTTGGTAATCAACTGTCAAAATTTTCAGAAAAAACAACCAACTTCCATTTTTTTGTTTGTAATATTACTATATTTTTGTTGATTTCCACTTTAGCAGGTCAGTAGTCTTTTTCTGTATTTGTAATATTACTATATTTTCTTGATTTCCACTTTAGCAGGTCAGTTGCCTTTTTCTGTGGAATTTCCAAATAACAAAAAAACTTTAGTATTACCAAAATAAACCAAAAACTAAATTCAACATAAAAATACAATTACATATTAATAATTAACTTTGGTAAAAAATAGTATTGTGTATTGTATTAAATAGAGAGATTACAAGGATAGTAAATAGATAAAACATTTACATCAACATCCCTCTAATATAATAATTTTATAATATCGTCTAATATTAATATGCTAATAAAGTATATATTGCAGTTTTTATTTACAAAAAAAATCATGTTTGTTGCTATTTTAGAGTATATTTGTAGTTGGTTGCTATTATTTGAAAAATTGAGACAGTATATTTTACTATTTTGTGTAAAGGGCCCTTCTAAAATTTTAAAAAATTTTGGTGATTTTTTTCATGATTTCCCTATTTATGAAGTTGGAAAGTTGACATGTTGAATACTATTACATACAGTATGCAGGCTAGAAGGGTTCGTTTCAAACAGAGAGCAGTCATATGAAGACCCCATTGAGGAGTAAAAAATTTATCTTATTTAAATTCTATCAGTTTAAATTAACTTTAGATCCTGATTTTTGGAACTTAATGATACAGGTTGCTATATGCTGTTTTTGTGGTTTCAAGTGAAAACTCAACTGTTGCTGAATTGGCCACAACATTACAGGTCCAACTGTCACAACTACAGGCTGCTGCTTCTTTTGCTTGTCGTTTAGGATGGGCAGTTAAACTAATTGACCCTGGTTCTATGCTTCAAGAACCAACTTCTCCTAAAAATGCAATTTCTGATGATGATGAAGCTTCTCGTACAAGTGTCGGATCCTTAAACATGTCTGTGGATTCCTCTGTCTTTGACCAAGAATCCGCTGATAACTCCGGTTGTACCCGTGTTGCTTTTGTTGTTGATGCTAACATTACATCTTATCTTATGATGGGCTCTGTATCACCAGGTGAGTTTATTTCTTATCAAATGTTTTATGATGATTCAGTATACAGACCTATCACTTAATTTGGAAAATCATAAAAATAACTATTTAAGTAAAATGCCATTTTCATCCCTGAGGTTTGGCCAGTTTTTGTGAGTTTCATCCAAAGGTTTGTTTTTCCGCATCAGGATCCAAAATGTTTGAAATCTTGCCATTTTCATCCGACTCTTCAACTCCTTCCATTTTTCTCTGTTAAGTCAGGGGTATCTTCATCTTTTTTGCTAACTTAAAGGGCAATTCGGTCTTTTTCACTTTATGTACAAGCATTTAGCATAATGTACAAGTATTCTCATAAAGTGAAAAAGACTGAATTGACCTTTAAGTTAACAAAAGGACGGAAATACCCTGACTTAACGGAAAAAAATGATGGAGTTAACGAGCCGGATGAAAATGGCAAGATTTTAAGCCTTTTGGATCCAGATGTGGAAAAACAAACCTTTGGACGACCAAACCTCAGGGACGAAAAATGACATTTTACTTTAACCTTTTTGACCAAGTGACTATACCAAAGTAACCTTTTGACCAAGCTTATAACGATATAGAATTTTTGACAAATTTGTTGAGAAGTTGAAGGCTATATCGTTAAAAAAAGTTGGTCGAAAGGTTATATAGTCACTTGGTCCAAATGGCTATTTTTGTGATTTTTTCTCACTTAAATACCACAGTTACAGTCTTGCTGTAATTCGGTTACCTGTTACAAATGTCTATGCAGGCTTAAAGTCACACGCGGTAACATTATACGAAGCTGGAAAACTAGGCCATGCAAGCATAAAAGATCTCTGCAATGATCTTAGCTCATTACAAGGAGCTAAATTCGAAGGAGTTCTTCAAGAATTCGCCAACCATGCATTTAGTCTTCGGTCTGTTTTAGAGTGTTTAACATCTGGAGGAATTACCTCAACCAATGAAGAAACCGTTCCTACAACAACCGCACAAACTGTTGTTAACGAGTCTGATGATTCTGAAGTTACCAACAATGCTGAAAAGGTAGCCACCAAGAAAATAAGAAACTATAATGTCGATATCCTGCGGTGTGAAAGTTTAGCCACTCTCGCAGCGGCAACTTTGGATCGGTTATTTCGCCGCAACTATGAAATCGTCGTGTCAATGTTACCGCTCCCTCATTCTTCTGTGCTTCCAGGGCCGAAAGTCCCCGTTCATTTTGGGCCGCCTTCTTACTCCTCTTTAACACCGTGGATGAAACTCGTATTATATTCTGCAGCACGCAGTGGACCGATATCGGTTGTTCTTATGAAAGGTCAATGTTTAAGATTACTTCCTGCACCGTTATCTGGTTGTGAAAAAGCCCTTGTGTGGTCTTGGGATGAATCTTCGGTTGCCAAGTTTGACCAGAGTTTAGTCAAAGGAAACATACTCTTACATTGTTTAAATTCACTTTTGAAACACACGGCTATATTAGTGCAGCCGTTAAGCAGGTATGATCTTGATGATCATGAAAAGTTTAGTACAATGGATGTCCCTCTGCCGTTAAAGAACTCGGATAATTCTGTTCCCGATATCGGGAAAGAACTCGGGCTCGATGTTAACGAAAGTTTGAAGCTAAACCTTTTGTTGGAAAATTTGGGAAACAGGATTGAACTATGGACAGTTGGTTATATTCGTTTGTTGAAGCTTTTTAAAGAAAGTGATCCCAACAGCTTTAAACCTGATGAGTATGAATGGGTCCCACTGAGTATTGAATTTGGGATTCCGTTATCCAGTCCAGATTTATGTAACAATATTTGTAAAAGAATCGTTTCGTCACAGTTACTTCAGACGAATTTGTTTACTGACCATCAAAATTCAATGCAAGAGCTGAGGAAAATGTTACAACAGGTTTGTACAGAGTATCAAGCAACGGGTTCAACTGCAAGAATGTTTTACCAAAGAGATCAACCGAAAGCTGACCCCCAGACAAAAAGTCAAAGTCAAAGTCAAAATAAACTTCTTATGACTTATGCAAGTCAAAGGTGGAATCCTCTCACCGATCCTTCTTCTCCGATTTCTGGAATGAGTGATCATCAGAGAATAAAACTTGCAAATCGACAACGTTGTGGCTCAGAAGTCCTAAGCTTTGATGGCAGCATTTTAAGGTATTGTTATTTTTTTCCGGTGGCGTCGTACGCAATATGATAAATTATATACTACAATCAACCCAGTTTGTTTCCAAACTAAATTTACGTTGAAACGTACAGTAATCCGAACTCATACTGTTGAATGAAAATGTATTATATTTGACCCTACTTGTCCCAAACAAAATTTACATCGAAACGTAGACCAACTCAAAACGTACATAAAATAAACACGTGCGGTGGCGTCGTACACGCCATGACAAATTATAGACTACAATCGACCTGACTCGTTTCCGAAATGAATTTTCGTCGAAACGTATAGTAACTCAAATTTATATCATCGAATGAAAATATATTATATTTGACCCGATTTTTTCCAAACAAAATTTACGTCAGAACGTAGTCCAACTCAAAACGTACATAAAATTAAAACATTTTATAATTGACCCGGCTCATTTCCAAACAAAAATTACGTTAAAGCGTAGACGAACTCGAATTTATACCGGCACATACATAGAAAAACGTAAGAAATTAGTTTTAAGGTAAACTCAAAACTTTAGAAACTTGAGGGGGTCAAAGTGACATGTATAAAGTTAAGGGTTACTTTTGACATTTAGCAAAGTATAGGGGTAGAATAGGTATCTTTAAGGGTATATAAATATTGCCTTATGACTATTTTATATGTTGATATATTATCACTAGAATAAACTTCCATTTTGCTGTTTGTGGTTTGGTCATTTTAATGGTTTTGGCTCAAACTTTTAAAAATAGCCATTTTACTCCCTGATCTATGAAGCGTATCTCTATTTTGCTCTCCGTCTCTAATTCCATCCAAATTGTTTGTTAACTGAAAGGGTATTTTGATAACTTTAAATATATAACTAAGGGTATTTAAGTAATT
Source organism: Scalesia atractyloides (assembly GCA_947069175.1). Classification (NCBI taxonomy): domain Eukaryota; kingdom Viridiplantae; phylum Streptophyta; class Magnoliopsida; order Asterales; family Asteraceae; genus Scalesia; species Scalesia atractyloides. The sequence continues at coordinate 36,807,031 of CAMTDV010001634.1, forward strand.
TTATATATAATAATTTAATAACTGATTAATATTTCAAAGAAACATACAAAATCAATTTTCTCTTTTCTCTGTTCTTTCCCTCTCTCTGATCTGCATATGCTCTTTCTTTTCTTCTTAAACCACCACCAACCATCACAACTCCACAATCAACCACCACCCCACCCAAATCCCACCACTAACCTGAATACACTGAGTCACTCCTTACACACCATTGACCACCTTACCGACCCATCACTCACCAACCACCACCTATCGACACCACCACCATCACCTGTCGATCACCACCATCACCATCACATGTCGATCACCACCACTACCATCTCCATTTAGTATTGCTTCATACAACCATCACATATGTAATTCCCCACTACCAAAATCGCAGTTCTGAACACCTTAATCTCCACAACCACACCTTCACTTTTTACCTCAGATCTGAACATACTTTCACTGTCTTAACGCACCTTCATCTCCATGACTGATTTAGGGCTTCTTCAGTAAAACAGATCTAGGGTTCGTCGGTGGTTATTGGCGCAATACCAAAGAATACGTGATGGTCGGCTGGTGGTTGCCAGTTGGTGGGGGTCGGATGGTAGCGGTGGTCGATAAGCAGAGGGAGAGGGTTTCGGATGGTGGTTGCCGATTTGTGAAATCAAACATCATTGATTCTTGAAAAAAAACACCATGGAGATCAGAATCCCCATCTGGGTTATTTGAAAGTTTGAATCTTTGTATTCAGATATGAGGATTGTTAAAAAAGAATGATGGATTGAACACAATTGAGTGTGCATCTTCTTTTGATGGTCTTGAAGATGAAGATATCCTTTCACAAATTACCCATCAGATCTTGTTTGAGATGAAGGCTGGGGTGAAGTGTTATAATGGAGAGAGAGAGAAAGAGAGCATGTAGAGAGAGAAAAGAGAGAGGAGAGTGTGTATGTATGTGTTATATATGTGTAAATGATATAATAATAAAATATTTTTTTAGGGAGGCAAAGACTAAAATGCCTCTTATGTGAGGGGCGCGTGACAAGGATTTAACAGAGGAATTAGATGGAGTTAGAGGTGAGGAGCAAAATAGAGATACGCTTCATAAATCAGGGAGTAAAACAGATATATTTAAAGGATTGAGTCAAAACCATTAAAGCGACCAAACCTCAGGAAACAAAATGAAAGTTTACTCTTATCACTATAAGCCTTTATATAAGTTGATGTAGTTATTTCATTATTGATAATAGTATGCTAATATTTCAGATCCTATGCTCTTTCACCTATCTATGAAACTGTGATGGGTATGTTTGAAGAGGCCTCTGATGCAAGTGGGGTTAAGACAGATGAGGCGAACAGCAGAGAAGCTATACTGCCAGGTGTCAATCTTCTATTCGACGGATCTGAGTTGCGCCCATTTGATATTGGGGCTTGCCTTCAGGCTAGGCAACCAGTTTCTTTAATTGTTGAGGCTTCACTCGCATCTGCTTCATCTTCTGGCCTCAAATAGGAGCCAGATGCCAAAGTGTATATACAAAGTTTTTTCTGTATACTAATCAGGACAAACCTCTTTCTTTGCTTTCTGCTTCGGTGCTGCTCATGGTTCAGGTATGTATTCACCCGCAAACGTTTTTGCCCATTCTTTATATTTGAATACTAATAACTAATTATTTATACAAGAATAGAAAAAACAATATTATTACAATAGTAACAGAAATAATTGAATAGAAAAGTTAGGCGTATGCATGCATTAAAACATGGACATTAGGATCAAGATTCACAACGAGACCAAATGGTTGCAGGAAGTTTGATTTATACTTATAAAGCAACAATGTTTGTAGAACATGACCTTACGTGGATCAACTGAAGGGGATTTTACTCAGTCAATTTGAACTTGGTAAAATATTGCCTTAGTGAACATTTGGTGGTCATATTCGACGTTGGTGAGAGTAAACAGTTTTACAAAGGGAGTATTTGAATAGTCAGTGTGGAACACATCGGGGAAATACATCTTCCAAAGCCGACATTGCAAAAGTTGATTCTCTACACTGATAATCAGAGGTTGCTAATCTTAGATAGTGATTAGACATATATACACACGCTGATGATCAAAATCTGATAGACCTCTATTCAAGTGGTTATTCATGGCCGGTCATTACAACCATTAGGCATGACTTAAGCGTTTTCCTGCCAGAATAAAAAGGAGTAGCTACAAGTTTACAAGTATAAAATGAAATAATGTTTTACTAAAACTAATACATAGTGATATTTGCCATTTCCTTGCAACACGATCTCTTGGAACAAATGTAAAAACTTTTATATATTGCATGCTAAGGATGAAAACCTTAGAAAAATTCAGTATTAATGAAACATGGGTTATACTGCATCAAAAATGTTTTAATCAAAACATGTGGGGAACACTATGAACCTAAGTATTTTCAGAAATAGTTCAAGAGACAACATTATCCTAACCACAACAAAACTTTGTGCTTTAAGTAAAGGATTTTAGGGATAGACCATGTTAACAATATACTATCAATTGAATGGAGTTCCTAATATGAGGAACTTGGTTCATGAAAAGACCAACCGTTTCTTCTTTTAGAATTTGGGACATTAGCCCGGAAGGACAAAAAACTTAAGTGAACAGGGTATATAGCTTGCATCTTCATTAGATATGTAGAGCATTCGAATGCTTATAGGTTCTATGTTATTTCTGTAACATCCGTCGAAAAACGGGTTTCCAAAACCCGCTTCGTTTATCAGTCAAACATTCAGTTATAAAAGTTCGTTGCGTATTTTTGGTTCAGATTAATTTTAAACAATACATAATTAATAAATATATTAGAATTTAAAATCTATAATTGAAAATTTATAATAAATAATGAAAAAAAATAAAAAATAAAAGGAGACGCCGGGTTTCGAACCCGGGTCACCCGCCTCCATCACACACACATAAACCAGTCGGCTGCCAAGCCTCATTCGGTTTATTTTAGGATCCATTAATATATGTATACGCATTTCAATTAAGGGAGGTTTCAAAAAGAAAGCCGCCCAAAGATTCAGCAGCTACGATTTCAAAAGAAAAGAAAATGCGCATACATTATCAGTTACCAAATCATGTTTTAATTCAATTTCAGTTATCAATCATACCCTGAATCAAAGGAAATCAGTTATTTTGAAACCGAAAACTTTAAACCCAGTTTTGAAAATGAAACCGTTTACGAATCATTCGATCTGTAAATACTGAAACATCTCGTTCACCAAACGATCACACAAGAGCTTTCTGTTCAAACACTCTACTGCCGGAATTGTCTGGTAGTCACCAGAAAATATCACCGGAAAACCGAAATCGTGGTGGATCACATCACCTATAAATACCTTGCTAACCTCGTTCTCAAACTCATTCAAACCATTCTTGAAATCCTCTGCTTATTCTCCCCAGCGGGGCTGACCTCAGAGCTTCATCTTCAAGTCGCCGGAATTCGGAACAGAAATCGGGATTGACAGGTTACTCCATAAATACAAATTGTTTCACCATAAACGAATTCGCTCATTCCCTCAAAACACTCTCTACATCAACACTTAAAAACTCTCTGTTTTCTTTTCTGCACTTCGCCGGAAAAATTTGGAACTCGCCGGAGTTGGTCACCGGAATCATCAAAGTTCTATCTTCCAGTGGGTATGAATCTTTAAAACATTTCTATGTTCATGTTTAATTCCGTTAGTTGTAAACCAGTAACCAAAATTGTTAAAAATTTAGATAACAGTCGGATTTGTTCTGTGTTTTGATTCAATGAAGAAGATGAAGTTATAAAAAGTTTATAAGTATAATTAAAGATGGGATTTTAATCGGGTTAGACACACAGTCCAGTGGTGGACTGTGTGCATTTGAAACGCGAAGATCCCGAGTTCGAGTCTCATACATAATGTCGAATCCTTTATATAAACCGAGCATTTTTATAACGTTAATATAAAACAAAACATAGAATATATAAATATAATTAAAATCCTTTATTTACCGGGTTAGACACCCAGCCCAGTTGTAGGGCTGGGTGCAAAACAACGTCGGGGTCACGAGTTCGAAACATATCCTGCGCACCGGTTCGATCAGTTAAAACCCTTTTTAAATAAATTAATTTCTGAAATATTCTAATTAATTTATAAGTATAATTAAAAACAGAAATATTTCGGGTTAGACACGTAGCTCAGTTGGTAGAGCTGCGTGCACGTATATGAGAGGTCTCGGGTTCGAACCTCACTCAGCGCATGAATAAACTGAATCCGACCGGTCAACGGTCAACGGTCAAAGTCAAAAAGTCAACATTTTTATAATTTTTTTTCTTTATTTATTTAATCAGAAAATTATTTAAAATACTTAAAAATAATATTTTTAAAGTTAGAAAATGTCCTTAAACTCACAAAAATAAATCTAAAAATCCTATTAAGATTATGAATTAAAAGAATTAATCTCAAATAAAATCCATTTATTTACCGAACCATTTCGTTATTATTTTAGGTTAGTCTTCCTCGTCGATCAAATCCCAAAACTCGTGCGCATCCAACGTCATCAAAAGAACGCACCCAATGTGAGTGAATCCTTACAAATTCCTCTTTTTATTCATGTTTTGGGGTGTATCATGTGTCACTCTAAATATTTCGTTTATTCAAACTTGTGTCATTACCATTATATGACCTAAACTTATGATGTAAATATTGTTTGTTGTGATACGTGTTTACATTTTGTCAAGTTGCGTGCAAAACATTCATTAGGCCCATCAGTTCCTCGTGGGAGACGAGTTGAACATCGCGTGCCTCATTCGATCGGCTCCGTTTGATTGAGCCTTGATCTCATTATTCATTCATTTGGTGTGTGTGCTTGTGCATTTATTGATATTATGTGTTTTGTGATTAAATTTACATTTACGTTTATTCATATTTGGTTATGCACAATTTTATCCAAATAACCAACCTAACTAATCCTTTCAAATGATTAAATAAGATTCACTCGCCAACTTTTTGTTGACCCAAAACCCTATTTTTACACATGATACAGGTGGACAGGTTGAAGCAAGGAACACGTAGGAAATTGCCTTAGAAGAAAAATAATGAAGTCTTGATAAATGTATAGAACATGTTGTACTTGTATGTTGATTGTAATGTTCTCCTTTAAAAATGAAATAATAAATATGAAACTTTATGGTAAATGTCATGAGCTTTGATGAAAACCCAATCATGCCCCGATCACCATTTCCTGCTGCGGGTCGGGGTGTGACAATTTCTCCTGAGATCCGAAGAAGCAACATAATCATTCTGACTTCCAGCTTTATTTAGTTAAAGGATCAAGAAATGAGATTAACTCACACTAGTCTTCTTGATATAACAAAATAGGATCCGGGATCTTTTTATGACGCTATGAAGTGTATAGATATTGCTTCAAATTAAGAAGTAAGTTATGAGCATGATTCCATAATGGAAAATAGTAGTTGGTATTCTTGGCTCAATCACTAGGTTGCATGCTTTTAGGGCTGCAAATGGATCTTTATAATGAAGAAGAAAGTGGATGAATTGTTTATCAGTTAAATGCATATCGGTTATCCAATGCTTTCGAGAAAATGAGGATATAAGTTTATCAGTTAATCTTCACAATTAGACTGTTGATTGCCTTTGCAGCAATACACAATCTCGTGAGTCACCATATGGATGTTAAAACTGCATTCTTAAAAAGAATAAGTCCGCATCAAACAACCTAAATAGTTCATTAGGCATGTAGAAGATCATAAGGTTTGTAAGAACCAGGCTAAAACAAGTACCCAAGCATGCATAAGAAATTTAATTTTATTGTCTTATCTAATGGCTTCGAATCAAATTTGTCTCACAAGTGTGTATAGTTGATTTGATAAATCCGATAAAGGAGTAATCATATGTCTATATATGTTGATAACATGTTGATCTTTGACACATGTCAAGTCCGATTGGTAAGACTGATATTTTTGCCATCTAACTTGTTTATGAAGGATATAAGGAAGTTAAGGCGATTCTTGGAATAAGAATTAAATGAGATAACACTGGGATTATGATTACACGATCTCATTATTTTGAGAAATTTTTTAAGGTTACGTATGAGAATTATTCTATGGTAAGCACTCGTTATCCCAATACGAAGCTTATGTCTAAATATACCAATATGATATTCCAACTTGGATATCTTGATGCTTAATGTATATTATGACAATACGACATGCACAAGGCTTGCTATTGCTTATGTTATTGGAAGATTGAGTTGTTGTACTAGTCATTACTCACCAATAATAATAAGATGAGTATTCAAATATTCACGAAGACCATCGATTATGGTATGTCCTATGTAGGATTTCCTTCATTCCTGGAATGTTATTATGATACAAGTTGGATTACCAACATAAAAGATTACTCTTATACAAGTGGTTGTGTATACTTGTCTAGATACGGTGCCATAAGCACACTTGCATCACAAACTCAATTATGGAATATGACTATAAAATTAGCTGCTACTAGTAAAGAGGAAAAATGATGAGGAATATATCTACCAGATTCCATTGTGGCCGAAACCAATATCACACATTTCTAATCTTAGTGACAATGTATCCACTTAAGCTAAGCTGACATTAGAGATAAGATGGTGTTTAAACCTGCATTTAAGGTTAGGATGAAAAAAATGCAAGAGCAGATGCATTATCTATAGGAACTACCATTTTTTGTGTGAAGTATTACCGCTTCAATAAGCTTATACTATCTTCGTATATATGGATAAAGACACAAGGCTTATATTAGTGGCAGGTTTGAACATTGGCAAAACTGTTAATTTCGGGTATTCAAATGAGTTGATGGGTTTAATCCATGGTTCTCAAATATTCAGAATTGTGTAATGTACTATGATGAAAATTCAACTTATATCCACGATCCTTATTTCTGTGCTTTTTTTGAATCAATGATTACCCTTAAACAAGGGAGAAATGTTGGTGATTACAGTGTGATCAGGATTCACATGAGACCAAACAATACGATTGTCAAGTCCCAAATCTCATATGCTTATTTCTCTTCATGATATTAACATCCAAATTCCTTTTTTATGCACAGGGCATATTTGCAGTTACGGTTACTAGTCAACAATGAAACCTTGATTGGTGGTTACATATCAAGACCAAATCATATGTAAGTATTTACATATATAAATTGTTAAATAACAAAGATGATGATAATGTGTGGAACTAGAGGAGGGTTTCGGGGGTCCATTGATCCTTCCTACAACCAAATTTTTTATTAATACAAGTAACAAATTCATCGATTTCTTGTAGGCTAACCCTAAACTGTCGTCACTCGTGTAGTTAAAAACCTGAAATGATTTATTATTACAATCCTGATTTAAAAGTTCTAGTTCCGCTGCTTATGATCACCGAACCGATCTAGATCAAGTTGCTACTGAAGGATAGAATGTGTAATAGGGTGTTGATGAATTATGCAGGTGACAAAGTGATTAACATTGGCATAAGCATCCTGATGTGCATAATGATTGATACATTAATTAATATACCATATATTAAGTGTATTATTTAATCATTTATTATCAGATTAATCATTTATTAGTAATTATTATTTTTTAACTGGACAAATCAACTACGATTACATAGAATTAAAAAGAATATATCTTTGAATGAATTATAGGGCCATACTGTATTATACGGGTTTATGTATTAATGTTTATATAACATACAGAGGAGCCCAACCCCATGCTTACACTCTGTTTCCCTTTGTTTTTTTTTCTGCCAATTTTTGTATTTGCAAATTAATTTACATTAAAATCAAAATATTTTGGTTATTTTTTCTTTTGTATAAAATAAAAAGTTTTAAACAGCCATTGGTTTTATAAAATGAAATGAAAATGTGTAGATACTTCAACATAATTAGCTTCTATAGTTAGATAAAACAAAAAGGTTAAATAGTTGGATGATGTTTTATACACTATTCTTACTAAATAGTGGTAAATGATCACTGAATACTAAATTTATAAAATTATTAAATTGTTACTTCTGTGTCAAAGTTTAAAACCGAGTCCCATCAAAATTTGGCTTCATACTTTTTAAATTTCAATATACACTCGAGTTTCATTTCATCGTGTGTTACGTCAGAGAGTTATGCTCTTGTGGTGGCACAATGACTGTCAAGTGACAATCGGCGGTATGGTCAGGGCCGTTCCTACGTTTTTAGAGACCCTAAGCGAACTACGAAATGGAGGCCCTTTTACAAAATTATACTTTTCAACATAATCAAACTGAACTGGCAAATAATTCCTTAAAAGCGTAATAACAAACTAAATTGGCAAATAAAACTGAATTCCCTAAGCAAATAAATCAAATCGGTAAATACACCCGAATTCCCTAAACAACAAATGAGGATCAGAGGATGTATAACCTGAATCGCAAAATCGCGAAACAACAAACTGAATCGCAAAATCGTTGAATCGAAAGTGAATCGCAAAATCGTTGAATCACCATTGCACCAAACTAAATCGTAAATCACCAAACTGAGTGTCTTCCATGAGTTCAATCAATCTGAATCGCAAAATCGACGAATCACCAAATGAATTCAGTTTATGTTTGAGGGATCGCAAAATCGATCAGATTGTTTAGTGATTAGAATGTAAAAAGCTTAAAATAGCCGATTAGCCGTTGCTAAATGTTACATGTACTTTGAATATTCGATTGAGATTGTGATGCCATTATTATCGCGCGTTGATTGTTTGATTCCATAGAAACCCAAACGACGCCTCGCATAATCGAACGGTTTCATTATTCATGCCGCTAGTATCGATGGATAACTGAGCAATCGTCCACGCGCTTTGAGGTTTCACTCATATGCCATGCCCTGGGTTATCAGTATCAAAATGTGTATGATTTGGGCTTATCTGTTTAGTACTGGGTCTAGTATACAGAAAACCTAACAGAAACTTGGTGGCCCTTTAACTCTGGGGCCCTAGGCCTGGGCCTAGGGTCATAACCCTGTTGGGCCGACCCTGGGTGTGGTTCCCGAAGGAAACGTGTAGGATCGATCCTCGATGCTTAGGAACCTAAATTTGATATCTAACGTCCATAATAGCGGAAATATTACGTCGTGTTTACCAATAGACAAGAATTATCAGTTAAACGTCAGTTTTATAGATCAAACGTTCTGTTACAAACTGACAGAGCTTCGCCTCTGAAATGTCAAAGTTACAAATGAAGTAGGCTAGCTAGGTATTTATAGAGACACAAGTTCGCCCCTGGGAGACACAACTTCGCTCGAACTTGCCTATGCAAGTTCGGCCGAACATGCCTTTACATGAACTTCATGGGCGAACTTGGCTAATCAAACATAAATACTTCTTACCTAGCCTATTCAACTCTATATTATACAGATTCGATATAAGACTAAGACATAGACATTATGCACCAAGAGACTCCCCCTGGATATCGTCTTCGTCTTTTATCAGTTTTCGAAACTCTGTCTTCATTTAAACGTTAACGTACAAGACCGAAGAAGTTCTTGAACGGCTTCCTTCGTCGTTCTTGCTTTGGATCAGGCGTTTGATCAGTTGGCGGTGATCTTTTAAAGTTAGCCATTCTTAGCGAACTTTGCCTTACCGCTTTTCCCATTCTTTCTTTAATCGCCTCATTTCTGGTTTCTTCTTTTAAAAACTCCACTCTCTCCAGATCCCTCCACTTCGTCTGCCACATCTTTCCAGAATTGACTTCACGTGCATAGCAAACGTTAACAACTTTTTGATACTGCATCGCCTGTACCTTTTCTCTTTCTTTAAAAACAATCTTGCTGTAGAAAAGGATTTTATATCTTTCTCGAGCAGTTAACCAACCACATAGGATCTAGAATCCTTATCGCCCTCCACAAACCTCTCATATCCTGATGACCCATTACTTCAACTCGTTCCTTAGCAATATCCAGATGATCTTCAAATTTTAACACAATCACCGCTTCGCAAGTAGCTGGATCTATCTGCCACCACTTGAATAAAGGATAAAAGTTCTGTTCGATCAGCATTGTACTAACTCTTCCATATCCCAGTACGGCAATCTTTTGAAATCAGCAAGATATTTGAAGTATTGCACTCCAAATTCCCTTTTGATTGCATATACGTTGAGCTCTTTAAACCATCCCCAACTCAGTATATTCCCAAAGAAACATCTTTATCTCTGGTGAAGAATGCTAGTGGACGTCGAAATTTACGTTCACGTGGCATCTCCCTGAACCAGGACTTTTTCGCTTCAGCTATCTCTTCTTTGGTCATCGGCTTAGGAATCTTTCCTTCTCGTAACGCTTCAGCAATCCTACCTTTCAACATATCTTCATCAAGTTGTTTGTACATCTCTTCAAATGTAGGAAAACTTTCTGAATTTTGGCCGACGTACTTAGCTTTTTGATCTGATTCATCAACTGAGGACCAATCTTCAACTATCACTCGATTGTACTCATCAGCTTCAAACCTTCTTTCTGAGCCGTTTTATTAAACCATATATTTAACATCCATGCTCCCCCTTGCTTTGAGCTTTCTGGTATCTTTAATCAACGTGTTTATCTAGCTCCCCCTCAAAAGATGCTCCGAATCTCTAAGATTTGACGATTAAGAACAATCACACGTATCCACACACAAACAGTTTCTTAACATTCTCGTTGGTCCGGCTCACATTCAACATTATCAGGTTACCATGGAAGATTTTGAAAGAAAATCTTTTTGGATTTTTAATATTGAATGCATAAATGTAAACAAACTAAAATGTAATATTTACAATTTATATTTTTATGAGAAAACGTGCTAGAGGATCATATCAGTTTTTGAGACATACCACCAGTACCGTTGACCTTTTAATGACTTTAAGTTTTAAACTTGTTTACCTAGATTGTCGATATGTTTATCCACCTAAACTTTAACACATTTCTCAATTGTTCCAAGATATGTTAGGGTAAGAATTATGAAACTTGATTTATCTGTGGTTCCCACTTCTTGAATATATTCCCGTATCAAAATTCCCTAGATTTCATCTTACAGGTGAATATAGCGTAATTGATATCTGTATCAGGGTAATGCGATGCCTTGAGAGCTCAGGTTAGTACTACGTACAGACAAAGAGATGAAGGTTCGACTTTAAGGTGTGTTCCATTTAAGGAATCTTTTCAGCACTACAAATGATTAGATCTTTCGATACTTTTCAAGATTGCATGCAGTTTAGGGGTTTATTGCAAAAGTATTATAGAAGTTCTAGGCTATTGCTTCCGCAAAATCAGAAGAACTTGTATAATACCCCAGATATCAACTATCTATAAAGACCTCGTATCTCAGAATCAGGCAATCTTTCAAACGAAATTTCAGAATACTAAGTCCATATATCCAAGATATGTTAATCCACAAGTTTAAGCAGTTGTAGAATTTAGTTTATATCTCTGAAACAATTTACTAAACGTGTAAAGCCTATCGACACATCCACAGTAAGTCTTTTTTATAACTTTTTAAAATTTACAAATATTTAGCATACTGTGATAGTACACTGATGTACTATCATTTCCTTTTTGCGCACAAGTAATCTCATTTTTCATTTTTCAATGTTTTTTTATATTTTAAGATTTTCTATTATTTTTGGCTTTTTCAATCATTTTATCTATCTAAAATGATTTCGAAACGATGTTTTTCAAATTTACAAGAATTTTTTACATTTTTTTAAATTCTTCTCCCCCTAAAATTGAAAACATCTTATTAAAATCGAAAATAAGAATCTTCCATTTTAACCATTTAACGACTTTTTACGAATGTGAACGCGAGACTACCATTTTGTTTGTGTGGAATATCACTCATGTCTCTTGTCTCTCTGCATGAACAACCACTGCTTCTCAAATGACGTTTGGCTTGACGCTTGGTTATCCTGCACATGCAAACAAACTTCAATCAATTTTGAATAGGAACCCAATCCATTCTGGATTTAGGTTTACCAAAATCATTAACATCTGAAGAAACAAACATTCACACTCTTTTTGATATTCAAACAGTTTGATAGAAACTTTATTTGAAAATTTTACTTTCTTTGATTTTTAACTGTTTGAATTGTTTTCTCCACTGCTCTCTCTTTTGTCCTCAGATTTGTATCTGATGAATTCGTTTTACTTGACTGTGAGTAAAATGATTCATTAGAACTTTTATCTGATTTTTTAGATGTATCCGAGGACAAAATCTTTTCCAAATACTCTCTAACTTTTTTTCTCTTTTTTCTCAATCTGTCTTTTTGCCCTTGTGATAACTTGACTTTTTGTTCTTTGGGCTTCTCTACACTTTTCTCATTTTTCTTCTCTGTTTTCTTCTCCTTTGGTCTTTTCTCCCTCTGAGATTTAACCGATCTTCTTTTCAGATTAGTCGGACAATCCCTGGAAATATGACCTTTGATTTGACATTTATAGCATATTCTCGTATCAAATCTCTTTTTCAGGCAGTTAACAGCAATGTGTCCACCAAATCCACAGTTGTAACACACTCTGTTATCGTACCAATCTCTCCATTCAGACCAAACACCCAAATCAGCACATTGATTTGACATGTAGTAGTCATCTTTCCTGCTTCTTCTGTAAAATTGATTTGACTTTGAAGCACTGTGGTCCGACCTGCACCACTTGTTCTCAAATTTTTGTGAGTTTTGATAATGATTCGATGATCGTACCGATGAGCTTTTATTTTTCTTTTGAAAATTTTTAGAATTCTTAAAACTTTGTTTTTCTTTTTGTTTTCGTTCTTCATTCTGCTTAGAAGGTTTTTGCGTTGAGCGCCTTTCTCAGAAGATTGTAGAACAATATCTTGGAATTTCTCTTTTAGTTTTAAAAATATTTCACGTTTATCATTTTTAGCTCTTTCATCATCGGTATCAACATCACAATCTTCAATTATGACATCGTCATAATTTGTGATATTATCACTTATTGGAATTTCCTTTTATTATCATTGATCGGTTTTGGACATATATGATCTAACTTTAATGAGGAGGTCACAAAACCTTTCAATAATTTTTCTGAATTAACAACTTTATTTTAACAATCTCAACTTCCTTTTCAAGTTGAGCAATTTTCTCAATATGAGAATTTATTGCTATTTGATTTTCTATATTTAATTCTTCAAAAACAATTTTATCATTTTCTAAAATTTTTATTTGATTTTCAAAATTCTTTTCATTTTCTTTTAGCTTTTTATTTTCTAATGACAAACATTCCAAATCTTTCAAAAGTTTGACATTAATAGATTTGAATTTTTGACAATTTAAGCATACAGATTCAGTATACTTTGTGCAAGGTTTTTCGACCTCCACAATTTGTACCCTTACAACTTCTTTATCAACAACCTTTACCTCCTTGCTTTTAATCATCTCAGCATGTTCCAGATATTTAGCACGTAGAGCATTCCATAGCTTTTGTGCCGTATCACATTCTGGTAGCAGATTCAAGATATTTTCTTTCACCGACTGCTGCATCAGATTAATCATTTTCTTTTCAGCAAAATAATCATCTTGTTGTTGAGTAGAATATTTGCACTCCTCCAGAATTTGCTGATTTTCATCTCTAGGAATGACATAACCTGTCTCAATCACGACCCAACTACGGAAATGCGTAGCTTTGACCCAGTTCTCAAATTTTCCTTCCAAACATCATATTCATTTATATTCATCAACATAGGAGGCTTCATGGACTCCATTTCGTTTTTCAAACTAATCTGTCGTTCAAAACACTTGAAAAATGATTAGCAAACAGACAATTTTTAGAAAAATTTGACTTTTTAACCGACAATATCAACGTATCGGTTTGCTAAAAAAGTTTAAAATTTTTAGGAAAACTTTTTTTACCAGATTAGAGCTTTAAACTCGTCTCGTCAATACGAATCTAACGATATATAATGTCCGAGACGTTTTTCGGGATTTTCATGCCTTTTTTTAGAAACCTTGGACAAGTTCGGTCGAACTTGTCACAGTGTGTGAAACTGAGCTATTTAACAAGTTTGGGCAAACTTGTATCACTCAGAATACAAGTTCGAGCGAACTTGTAAGAAAATCCAAAGAAATCAGCAAGTTCGGGCGAACTTGCAGAGAATTTCAATCAACTTTTGATCAAGTTCGGGCGAACTTGATTAAATTTGATAAAAATCAGGCAAGTTCGAGCGAACTTTGCTAAAATCTTTGAAAAAAAATCAATCAAGTTCGGGCGAACTTGATGAAAAATGTGAATTTTTCAGTCAAGTTCGAGCGAACTTGATGTTAAGTTCGAGCGAACATGAGTTATTCGACATGGTTTTTTGCAATTTTTGACATTAATTCGTTTGTTTTAAGCTCTGATCTTTTCGAGGGTTTATCTATTATGGATTTTACGTATTATACTTGAAAATCAGTCCATTTTGTCCGTGAATTGTCCAAGAAAAGTTAAAAATGAAAGAAATGAGTAGAAGATGAGATGATTTCAGTCCAATGTCTTCGAATTAGGCCAATCCTGCTCTGATACCACTTGTAGGATCGATCCTCGATGCTTAGGAACCTAAATTTGATATCTAACGTCCATAATAGCGCAAATATTACGTCGTGTTAACAATAGACAAGAATTAAACGTCAGTTTTATAGATCAAACGTTCTGGTTACAAACTGACAGAGCTTCGCCTCTGAAATGTCAAAGTTACAAATGAAGTAGGCTAGCTAGGTATTTATAGAGACACAAGTTCGCCCATGGGAGACACAAGTTCGCCCAAACTTGCCTATGCAAGTTCGGCCGAACATGCCTTTACATGAACTTCATGGGTAAACTTGGCTAATACAAACATAAATACTTCATATACCTAGCCTATTCAGCTCTATACTATATAGACTCGATATAAGACTAAGACATAGACATTATGCACCAACAAAACGTTCAAGCTGGTCCTGGTTAAGAAAACATAGTCTGACCGAAACAAAGTAAAGAGACTCCAATTCATGAATGTAGTGGCCAGATACAAAGAAATTCGTCGTTTCTTAATATATATATATATATATATATATATATATTAAAGTTTAATTAAATAACAAAATGGAAAATGCCGTGAGACCACTGCTCACTCATAAAGTCGGTCCATCCACATGGAGTGATGCATGATATGATATCTCATGCAATGTCATCTCATGTGAGGGGGTATTATTATTATTATTATTATTATTATTATTATTATTATTATTATTTAATTTATATCATGCAATTTGAATATTGGATCACGACTATAAAAGTTTAAATATATGCTAAAACATGTTTTTTGTTTAACACAATATTAAAAAAAACCAACATAACGTTTGTTGTTTTAAAACAATGATTAAGCATGTAACCCTAAAAAAACTGATACTAGCCTTTGTTCAAATGTCATTAAAACCTTTGATATCGTCTTGTCTTAGGTTAAATTCCAAGTTTCACCCATTTGTTTTGTTCAGTTTATTATATACTGTGTGATTTAATTGAAAGTATATTTCATTGATTAAAACAGAATACATGGATACAATATATAGACAATACTTTACCACTAGATACCTCAAGTAATAGGAAAACTACAACAAGAATTAATATTGATAACATAAATATTATCTAACATCCCTCTGCAAGCGAAACGATGGAGGTCCAATAAAAAATGTTATGAAAGCCATTGAACTGAGAACTAGGAAGGCTCTTCGTGAAAATCTCAGTTACCTGAAACTTTGTCGAAACAAACTTAGTAACCAATTTGCCTGCATTCACCAGTTCCTGTAAGATCTATGTGTTTGGCTCGTTTATGTGCAACCGGATTTTGAGTTAGAAAAATAGCACTTTAATTATCACAAAGAATGGTCGGTCTGTCCAAAGGAATCACATGAAGTTCTTGAAGAAGATGAGTTATCCAAACAATTTCTACAACAGTATTGGCCATTACACAATACGATGTGTGATTTAATTGAAAGTATATTTCATTGATTAAAACAGAATACATGGATACAATAAACAGAGATAATACTTACAACTAGATACCTCAAGAAATAGGAAAATTACAACAAGAATTAATATTGATAACATAAAGATTATCTAACATATACATTAGGTGATGACAATTATAAAAACTGAATCAGGTTGTAATTGAACAAAATTTAGAGAATTTTACCTCATTCAATTCATATATGCAATATATAGCCTCTTCTTCTTTCCCAAACAGCCAAACATGCAAAACAAGTTTCGAATCGGGTTGTGATACTTGCATAGACTCATAGGTTGAAGGTTACCTAATTTGCGTGTTGGTCCTAGGTGGTATCGCAGTGATTTCAACCCCTACCCATCGAACGTGATTGGTAGAAGTGGGCAGTGCCTACAATATTGTTGGGGTTTCAAAGCTTTAATCACACATGTGAACAACCTCAAACTCACATATTAGAACTTGTGTTTTACTGCTTCAGAACTCACACTTTAAACATCCTCAAACTTTCATATATATATATATATATATATATATATATATATATATATATATATATATATATATAAACTCAAGCTACATAAATAAAGGAAAATAATAACCAACTACTTGACTCAATCAACAAAACATAATCCATGATCTATCCTACTACTTTACCATCAAATAAACACAAAACATGTGACTAAATACACTATCTGCAGACCTGTTTCAGACCCGTATCCGTGACCGAACCAAACCCGTCTAGATTATCCAACAAATATTTCCCTCTCACCTCTCTATTCTTGGTTTGATTTTGCATGCATTTCACTAGTACCTTGAGTGAATGTGTTTTTTTTTTCTCAATAAGAAAATCACCTACCACAATATACTATCTTCCTAGTTCGATTATAGTGGCGTATCCAAAATTTTATTCTAATAGGTTCTTTTGGTAAATTGTTTATAATTCTCACTAATTTTTTCTAAACTCTACAAAGTTATCTCTAATTTTTTTTCCAAACGCATTGGGTTCTTGGGAACCCATGTAACAATTTTCAAAACGGGTTTCCAAACCCGCTCCGTTTTGTAATCGAATATCAAGTTATAAATGTCACGTTGTGTATTTATGGTTATTTTGATTTTTAGTGATACATAATTAATAAACAAACTAAACTATAAAAATTATATTTGATAAAAAGTGAAAACAAAATAAATAAAAATAAAATGTTGCTGCCGAGGCTCGAACCCGGGTCAGCCGGAAATTTAAATCCAAAGACTTAACACACACACACATCACCACTCCGCCACTTGTTTGTTTTCTGTCAACTCTAGGAAACAAATGAGTCTTATATGCAAACCTAGATAAACCGGTTACGCCAACTGAAAAACTGAAATCGGCTATTCAACCGTCTAAACGTTTGAATAATCATGATTTCAGGTTTATAACCGATGCACTGACGATTTTAATCAATTCAGACTTGAATTGACTTCAATTCTGAGGATGATGAGTGTTATAACCGAAACTATTCAACAATCCGAATTACTGTAATCAAAGAGCCTCTCGCGACTTAGAAACATCATACAAACTTTCCATTTCACTTTCGTCATACATTCGGTCCATCAGAAAGCTTAAATCAACTCGCCGGAAAATTCTGCAAGTTCGTCGGAAAACCGTATTTTTCCTCAAATCGGTAAGTTCTTCAATACCATCGTAGTCTAACAGTTGTTAAGCTATTTCTAACTCAAACCTTCCACTTGAGATCGGATTCAGGCACTGTTATCAGATAATTCCAGTTTGCCGGAAAATTTCTGGAAATCTTTATCTTCGTCTGTGAAACGGTAAGGACCTTCAAACACACGGTTAACGTTTGTTTAGCACTTCAATTTCATGATTAGCTAATCAAAACGATTAATTGATTTGCTCAGTTGAAGTTCTTAAAAACAAAGACCGACGCCTTGCCGGAACTCTGTAATCAATCGTTCACCGGTATGTTTACTTCTAATTTATCATCTCTGCTATCTCATATTAGTCTATGCAATGTTTAACAATCGAATTAACAAGATTTAATGATGTAATCTGCTGTCGGTAAAATCCAACGAAGAAGATGAACTGTGATAACACTATAAGTATAATTAAAATTGGTATTTTAAACGGGTTAGACACACAGTCCAGCAGTGGACTGTGTGCAAATAATACGCACACGTCACGAGTTTGATCCCTGATACACGCACCCTCTATGTAATAAAATGCCTTTTTGTTTAAAGCTGAACCGGGTTAACTCCGTTAGTTGTTAAGTATAATAAAAACCGAAATATTAACCAGGTTAGACACACAGTCCAGCGGTGGACTGTGTGCAACACTAACTCGCACGTCACGCGTTCGAGTCTGGTTAACGGCACCGGTTTGATGATTTAAGATCTTTTTTTAAAACAAATGAATTCTGAATAAATCGGATTAGTATATAAATATAATTAAAAACAAGATTATTTCGGGTTAGACACGTAGCTCAGTTGGTAGAGCTGCGTGCACGCGTACGGGAGGTCTCGGGTTCGAGTCTCACCCAGCGCATACATGCACACCGACCGAACCGGTCAACAGGTCAACAAGTCAACGGTCAACGCAAAAATAAACAATTTTTTTATATTTTTTTATTTATTTAATTTAATTTAAAAATCAATTAAAAATACATAAAAATAATATTTTTAAAGATAGAAAATAGCCTTAAACTCACAAAAATATATCTAAAAATTCCATTAAAATCCTTAATAAAATCCACTCATTTACTATATTTTTCCGTTATTATTTAGGTTAGTAATTCTCGTTGTTCAACTCGCCCGACTCTTGCGCATCTCATCATCTCCAATTAGTGAATCTTTACAAATTCCCCGTTTTAATCACGTTTTGGGGTGTATCATGTGTCTTGCTATATATTATATTTAAATCATTGTGCATACAACATATCATGAACAAATGTGTATTCAGCTTGTTTCAACTGTTTGTGTGGTTAATGTTAGATTCAATTTATTATTTTCAGTACATGCAATTTCATAGGCCGCCGCTCCCCATTACATTATGAGCGTTGAGCATGTTCCCCATTACATTATGAGCGTGAACCTGGCGTGCCCACATACGATCGGCTCCGTTTGATTGAGCCTTGATCGCACAGACATTTATCATTTTCAGTACATGCAATACGATCGGCTCCGATTGATTGAGCCTTGAGCGCACAGTTTCATTCATGTTATTTATCGTATGATGTTAGTATGTTAATGTATGCTATCATATGTTATTGTATGTTATAGATGTGATTGCAATTGCTACTGCTTGATTATTTACATTTGCTCATTTATGATTATGCACAATTTTTCATTGATAAACTAACAAGTAAATCAATAATAAATGTTTATCTAACAAGGTTCACTCGCCAACTTATGTTGACCCAAAAACCCCCATTTTTACAAATGATACAGGTGAACCAGCTGCAGCAAGAAACACTTAGGATTGGACTAGAAGAATAAAATGATTTAGAGTTTGGAATTGTTTTGTTTGGTTTATTTTCTTTGTATTGTATGGACATGTTTGGATATTTGGGAATGTAATTTTAACTTTAATAAATATGAAACATATTAGTAAATATCATGAGCTTTGGTGATAACCCAATTATGCCCCGACTCTTATTCCGCTGCGGGTCGGGGTGTGACAGATTGGTATCAGAGCCATGACTATAGGGATATAGGATAGGTTATTAGACCCTTAGAGCCTATACTATAGTTGATTAGAAACTTATAAGATTTTTGTGTGTTACATGCCAAATTTCATGATGTTTATATGTTTTATGTTAAATGTTACATTCAATATTATGCAAGCATGTTCATAAGTATGTATTATCATATAATGCCTATCATGAATCATATTCTCATAACATATCACATCCATGAAAGCACACACCACATCATGATTGCTTTTACAATGATTTTTGTGTTTTCAAATCTCATCAAAGTGAGTTCTCATGACGGGCATGTAGTAACTGGAAGGGTACCAGTACCGGTAGTCGGAACGTCCTGTCTAGGCTGGCATTCGTATAAATCCAAAATAAAGGACCAGTTTGCCTACCTGGGGACTAACGATGAGAGTACGAAGTACCTATTAGGCCAAAGCATGCTATACCAAACGTCGTGTGAGCTAACCCCACTTTGAGTTGTCATTGTGTCTACACCTGGACACATTCCGACCATACATCTCGTAAACATATTTTGTGGTTTGCATTCGGGTGATGCGAGTGTTAAATCGCTAATACTAATGTGAATCCTACCAAGCCAATAGCCATGGGGGCCCACATGACTATACAGGTGAAGGTATGGGGGACATTTGAGGCCCAACATGAGCAACCCAAGACATCCTATGGATGTAGTTGCATTATTGATATTTATGTTATTTTCATTTTTCTTACAGACAAATGACACCTAAAAAGACTCCATAAACTCACAATCTTCTTATGTATGTTCCTGTAGATGTCGTCCAGACAACAACGAGGGGGTAAAAGATCAGGAAGGTCTCAGGAACGCTTGGCCACACACATCGCGAAACAAATGGCCACGATACTGCCTGACATTGTGGTCCAAGTACAACAAGCTCTCGCCACAAATCCCACTAATCCTCCCCAACAACATGACCAGAACATCGGCAACCCTCCTACCGGCAAGTGCTCATACAAACATTTCAAATCTTGTGATCCTCCTAAATTTGAAGGGACCGAAGGTGTCACTGCTCTCCTCCATTGGTTTGAGGAAATGGAAAACACCTTCCTCAACTGCGATTGTCCTGAGGATCGCAAGGTTCGATACGCCACCGGGAGACTATTTGGGGTCGCTTTCACCTGGTGGAATACTGAAAAAGGGAAGAGGGGAATTGATGATGCAATGGCCTTAACTTGGGAGGAGTTAAGGGAAATCATGACTAGGCGTTCCTGTCCTAGGAGTGAAATTAAAAAGTTAGAGGACGAATTTCATTCTTTAAAGCAGAAGGAGGGAGATCACGCCACCTATAACAAGAGGTTCTTAGAGTTGAACCAAATGGTTCCAAATTTGTTTACCCCAACTTATCGTTTGATCGAACATTATATTCGAGGACTTCCCTCGAAAATTCAAGATTCAGTTCTCAGCATTTCACCAGTAACACTTGAAGCTGCTATGGAGCTAGCGACTGAACTGACCGAGAATCGAATTCGCAACGGAAAGTTTAAAGATGCGAAAAAGAAAGCCCCTGTTGAGGGTCAAACTTCAAACCATTCCGTCTCCTCCTCTAAGTTTGTTAACAAGAGGAAGCGCAACACCAAAAATTTCGCTGTTACACAAACCAACTCCCATATTCCTGCTGCACCCATTACCCAAGTCGCTCCTTCACCTGCACCATACAAAAGACCCTACTCTGGCCCGTTACCAAAATGCAACCGTTGCCAATATCACCATTCTCCTGATTATCCCTGCCAGCATTACACCGGCTGTGGTCGCGCGGGTCATACTGTTCAAACCTGCCGCATGCCTCAGCGAACGAACCGCCACCAACCTTCAACCCAAACCCACCAGCAAATAATGGGTCAAGCCCAACAACCCCTACTATTTCCACCCACCCAACATTTAGCCCAAACATATTACCAACCCAATTATCCTATGGGTCAACCTATGCGGGCTTGCTACAATTGCGGAGATCCAAGCCATTTCAGAAACACTTGTCCAAGGTTGGTAAACATTATTCATGCTCAGGCCCAAGCCAACCCGGTGAATCAAGCGAACCAAGCTCCTCCACCTGCAAGAGGAAGAGCTTTCAATATCAACGCTAATCAGGCTAGAGCTGACGGCAATGTGGTTAGCGGTACGTTCCTTATAAATGGTAGATATGCATCTATGTTATTTGATACTGGTGCGGATAGAAGTTTTGTGTCCTTAGAATTTGAACCTATCTTAAACCAAAATCGGGATAAGCTCATGGAATCCATAACGGTAGAAGTTGCTGACGGGAAACCAGTTTCATTAAACTCTATTATACGCAACTGTACACTCACCTTAAACGACCACGATTTCTCAGTCGACCTTATTCCTATGAAGCTGGGAAGTTTTGATATCATAATTGGTATGGACTGGCTCAGTCAACATCAGGCAGAAGTTATATGTCACGAAAAATTTACACGTATTCCTCTTTCAAACGGCCAGACTCTTCGAATCTTTGGAGAAACCTCGTCGAAGGGGCTCAGCTTAATGTCTTGTCTTCAAGCCCAAAAATATCTTCGCAAAAATTATGTTGCGTTTTTAGCTCATATCATCAACAAGGGAACCATGGAGAAGAAACTTGAAGACATTCCAGTAGTAAAAGATTTCCCGCAAGTTTTTCCTGATGACATTTCAGGACTTCCTCCAGTTAGAGAAGTCGAATTCCGTATTGATCTTATACCTGGTGCTACACCAGTTGCAAAGTCTCCTTATAGGTTAGTCCCCTCTGAAATGCAAGAGCTAGCCAGCCAATTACAAGAGTTGACTGACAAGGGATTCATACGTCCTAGCTCATCGCCTTGGGGTGCACCTGTCCTTTTTGTAAAGAAGAAAGATGGATCGTTTCGTATGTGCATCGACTACAGAGAGCTCAACAAATTAACAATCAAGAATCGCTATCCTTTACCTCGCATTGATGATCTTCTTGACCAACTCCAAGGTGCCAGCTACTTTTCCAAAATCGACCTTTGATCTGGTTATCATCAACTTAGGGTACATGAAGAAGACGTCTCAAAGACCGCATTCCGAACTCGTTATGGTCATTATGAATTCATGGTCATGCCATTTGGTTTAACCAACACTCCAGCAGTCTTCATGGACCTAATGAACAGAGTCTGCAAACCTTATCTTGATCGATTTGTTATAGTCTTCATCGACGACATTCTTATTTATTCAAAGTCTAAGTCTAATCATGAGTGTCATCTTCGACTCATCCTTACACTTCTAGAGAAGGAAAAGCTTTACGCCAAATTCTCCAAATGCGAATTCTGGTTAAAAGAGGTGCAATTCCTCGGACATGTAGTCAATGACAAGGGAATACATGTCGACCCCTCAAAGATCAAAGCGGTACAAGAATGGCAAGCGCCACGTACACCAACTGAAGTAAGATTTTTTCTTGGTTTGGCTGGTTATTATCGTCGATTCATTTCAAACTTCTCTCGCATTGCTGTACCACTCACGACTTTAACTCATAAGGGAAAACCTTTCATATGGGGACCCAAGCAAGAAGAAGCCTTCCAAACTCTTAAACAAAAACTTTGTGATGCACCAATCCTCACTCTTCCTGAAGGTTGTGATGATTTTGTGGTCTATTGCGACGCGTCAGGGCAAGGATTAGGCTGCGTTCTAATGCAAAGAGGAAAAGTTATAGCTTATGCTTCGAGACAACTCAAGACGCATGAGAAGAACTACACCACCCATGACCTAGAACTTGGAGCCGTTGTGTTCGCTCTTAAGATATGGAGACATTATCTCTATGGTACTAAGTGTGAAATATACACTGACCACAAGAGTCTTCAACATATCTTCAATCAAAAGGAGTTAAACATGAGGCAACGAAGATGGGTCGAACTTCTAAATGACTACGACTGTGAAATTCGATACCACCCTGGCAAAGCAAATGTGGTGGCCGATGCACTTAGTCGAAAGGGTTATGCGAACTCCATTCGTCTTCTATGTTCGCAAATCATAACTGACATTAAAGATCAAATTCGAGAAGCCCAACATGTTTCAGTACCGGAAGATGATGTACGAAAGGAGATGTCCTGTGGAGCTGAACTTAAAATTGAAACTAAATCTGACGGTATTCTGTACTATCTAGATCGTATCTGGACTCCTAACCACAACAATCTTCGTGAAATTCTTATGAAGGAAGCTCACAAAACGCGATACTCTATACACCCAGGAGCCGATAAGATGTATCAAGACCTACGATATACCTATTGGTGGCCTGGAATGAAAAAGGATATTGCTGTTTTTGTTTCTAAGTGCCTTACATGTTCCAAGGTGAAAGCTGAACACCAAAGACCCTCAGGACTTCTAGTCCAACCTGAAATACCTGTATGGAAGTGGGAAAATATAACCATGGACTTCATTACCGGGTTACCTCGCACTTCTGGTGGGTATGACACTATATGGGTAATAATTGACCGACTTACAAAATCAGCTCACTTTATTCCTATCCGCGAAGATTTCAAGAACGAAAAGCTTGCTCGTATTTATATCAGCGAAACCGTAAGTCGACATGGGGTACCGTTAAGCATTATTTCTGATCGTGATGGTCGTTTCACTTCACGAACATGGCAAGCAGTACAAGCCGCTATGGGTACGCGATTAGATCTCAGTACCGCCTATCACCCTCAAACTGATGGTCAATCTGAACGCACCATTCAAACTCTTGAAGATATGCTTCGAGCATGTGTTATAGACTTCAAGGGAAATTGGGACGCTCATCTATCATTAGTTGAATTTTCGTACAACAACAGCTATCATTAAAGTATCGGCATGGCACCTTTTGAAGCCTTATATGGTCGTAAGTGCCGATCTCCAGTATGTTGGCACGAAATTGGGGAAGCTCAAATCACTGGTCCAGAATTGATCCAAGAAACCACAGACAAGATCCATCAAATCTGAAACAATCTTCTAGCGGCTCAAAGTCGTCAAAAGAGTTATGCAGATAAACGACGGAAGCCTTTAGAGTTTAACATTGGTGATCATGTACTTCTAAAAGTATCACCGTGGAAGGGAGTAGTTCGTTTTGGTCAAAAAGGCAAGCTAGCATCACGCTACGTAGGACCTTTCAAGATACTCGAAAGAGTAGGACCTGTAGCATACAAGCTTGATCTACCAGAAGAACTCAACAGGATTCATCCCACATTCCACGTGTCGAACTAGAAGAAGTGCATCGCTGATGAAAACCTCCACATTCCTCTGGAAGATATTCAGATTGACGAATCTATGCATTTTATTGAAAGACCTGTAGAGATCATGGATTTCGGAGAAAAATGTTTACGACGAAGTCGCATTCCAATTGTTAGGGTACGCTGGGAGTCGAAACGGGGACCTGAGTTTACTTGGGAACGTGAAGACTCAATGCGCGAAAAATACCCACATCTTTTTCCTACTTCTACTTAAATTTCGGGACGAAATTCCTAAAAGTAGGGGATACTGTAACAATTGTCAAAAACGAGTTTCCAAACCCGCTCCGTTTTGTAATCGAATATCAAGTTATAAATGTCACGTTGTGTATTTATGGTTATTTTGATTTTTAATGATACATAATTAATAAACAAACTAAACTATAAAAATTATATTTGATAAAAAGTGAAAACAAAATAAATAAAAATAAAATGTTGCTGCCGAGGCTCGAACCCGGGTCAGCCGGAAATTTAAATCCCAAGACTTCACACACACACATCACCACTCCGCCACTTGTTTGTTTTCTGTCAACTCTAGGAAACAAATGAGTCTTATATGCAAACCTAGATAAACCGGTTACGCCAACTGAAAAACTGAAATCGGCTATTCAACCGTCTAAACGTTTGAATAATCACGATTTCAGGTTTATAACCGATGCACCGACGATTTTAATCAATTCAGACTTGAATTCACTTCAATTCTGAGGATGATGAGTGTTATAACCGAAACTATTCAAAAATCCGAATTACTGTAATTAAAGAGCCTCTCGCGACTCAGAAGCATCATACAAACTTTCCATTTCACTTTCGTCATACATTCGGTCCATCAGAAAGCTTAAATCAACTCGCCGGAAAATTCTGCAAGTTCGTCGGAAAACCGTATTTTTCCTCAAATCGGTAAGTTCTTCAATACCATCGTAGTCTAACAGTTGTTAAGCTATTTCTAACTCAAACCTTCCACTTGAGATCGGATTCAGGCACTGTTATCAGATAATTCCAGTTTGCCGGAAAATTTCTGGAAATCTTTATCTTCGTCTGTGAAACGGTAAGGACCTTCAAACACACGGTTAACGTTTGTTTAGCACTTCAATTTCATGATTAGCTAATCAAAACGATTAATTGATTTGCTCAGTTGAAGTTCTTAAAAACAAAGACCGACGCCTTGCCGGAACTCTGTAATCAATCGTTCACCGGTATGTTTACTTCTAATTTATCATCTCTGCTATCTCATATTAGTCTATGCAATGTTTAACAATCGAATTAACAAGATTTAATGGTGTAATCTGCTGTCGGTAAAATCCAACGAAGAAGATGAACTGTGATAACACTATAAGTATAATTAAAATTGGTATTTTAAACGGGTTAGACACACAGTCCAGCAGTGGACTGTGTGCAAATAATACGCACACGTCACGAGTTTGATCCCTGATACACGCACCCTCTATGTAATAAAATGCCTTTTTGTTTAAAGCTGAACCGGGTTAACTCCGTTAGTTGTTAAGTATAATAAAAACCGAAATATTAACCAGGTTAGACACACAGTCCAGCGGTGGACTGTGTGCAACACTAACTCGCACGTCACGCGTTCGAGTCTGGTTAACGGCACCGGTTTGATGATTTAAAATCTTTTTTTAAAACAAATGAATTCTGAATAAATCGGATTAGTATATAAATATAATTAAAAACAAGATTATTTCGGGTTAGACACGTAGCTCAGTTGGTAGAGCTGCGTGCACGCGTACGGGAGGTCTCGGGTTCGAGTCTCACCCAGCGCATACATGCACACCGACCGAACCGGTCAACAGGTCAACAAGTCAACGGTCAACGCAAAAATAAACAATTTTTTTTATATTTTTTTATTTATTTAATTTAATTTAAAAATCAATTAAAAATACATAAAAATAATATTTTTAAAGATAGAAAATAGCCTTAAACTCACAAAAATATATCTAAAAATTCCATTAAAATCCTTAATAAAATCCACTCATTTACTATATTTTTCCGTTATTATTTAGGTTAGTAATTCTCGTTGTTCAACTCGCCTGACTCTTGCGCATCTCATCATCTCCAATTAGTGAATCTTTACAAATTCCCCGTTTTAATCACGTTTTGGGGTGTATCATGTGTCTTGCTATATATCATATTCAAATCATTGTGCATACAACATATCATGAACAAATGTGTATTCAGCTTGTTTCAACTGTTTGTGTGGTTAATGTTAGATTCAATTTATTATTTTCAGTACATGCAATTTCATAGGCCGCCGCTCCCCATTACATTATGAGCGTTGAGCATGTTCCCCATTACATTATGAGCGTGAACCTGGCGTGCCCACATACGATCGGCTCCGTTTGATTGAGCCTTGATCGCACAGACATTTATCATTTTCAGTACATGCAATACGATCGGCTCCGTTTGATTGAGCCTTGAGCGCACAGTTTCATTCATGTTATTTATCGTATGATGTTAGTATGTTAATGTATGCTATCATATGTTATTGTATGTTATAGATGTGATTGCAATTGCTACTGCTTGATTATTTACATTTGCTCATTTATGATTATGCACAATTTTTCATTGATAAACTAACAAGTAAATCAATAATAAATGTTTATCTAACAAGGTTCACTCGCCAACTTATGTTGACCCAAAAACCCCCATTTTTACAAATGATACAGGTGAACCAGCTGCAGCAAGAAACACTTAGGATTGGACTAGAAGAATAAAATGATTTAGAGTTTGGAATTGTTTTGTTTGGTTTATTTTCTTTGTATTGTATGGACATGTTTGGATATTTGGGAATGTAATTTTAACTTTAATAAATATGAAACATATTAGTAAATATCATGAGCTTTGGTGATAACCCAATTATGCCCCGACTCTTATTCCGCTGCGGGTCGGGGTGTGATAACCCACAAATGTGGGTTAGATCCGCCCGTGTTCAATTATACGGAAACTTAAGAGTGAGTAGGCAGATTGAAGATGGAATTCTTCTATGTCTCCCAATTATATTTGTAGGTCCAGGAACAATCAATTGGTTATCACAAGCACAATTCTAAGTGCGGAATAACTAATAATGGTGTAGAACAAAAGAAGTAATTTGCACACAATCTCAAGGATTGTCTGGTACAAGTCGTTCAATAGCAAAAACAACCAACAACCCTACCAAGACCTTGGTGCACCTTATTTATAGATGATAGGATGCGACCTAGTTACAACCGGGCCAAGCCCAAACCGTAAACCCTAAACATGTTAAACAAACCCAAAAAATTTAACTAACCCGCCCATTTAACTAACGTATACAAGACAAACATAAACCTACTAAACCATGCCCTTACAATATCCCCTAGGTTTATGTTGTCTTGGCAATTCAAGCTCTACTTGCGTCTTTGCTTCTTCTTCAAGTCAGCTTATGAGATCTTCCTTCCAACATAAGGACCAAACAACTGTGTTTCAACTCTTCCTCTAATTCCTGACCACAGTTTCATGTTTATGATTTGAGCGACCCCACCTGTATACACTTTAGCACACACTTCATATTGAGGATCACTCTGAATCTGAGATCTTCCAAGCCAGTGAATATCTTTTTCTCCAAACCTCATAAGATCATGAACATCATTAATCTTGTATTCTTCATGTTCACAAACTATAACAGCTTGTCCAGTGACAGGATCGTACATCCAAAACTTGAAACCATTCAGATTATCGTCAGGAAGATCTTTAACCAATGGAATCGTCTTTTCTTGTTTGGTCGGAGGTCACATCACTGTCTTCAATGGCTTGTTAGTAGATGGATCGATCATATCTTTGTGCACTTTCACAAACGACTATTTTAGATACATATCCTTGAAATTCACCAACGCTTGTTGTTCCAGCTTGTTGTAGAAGTTCTATCCAATCTTGCAATTTGGATTTCTACACTGGATCGTGATATGGAGCTTGAATTAATTCATGAAGATCCACAGCAGTCCAAGATTCAAAGGAGCTTGAAGAATTATAATATTCAACCTTTCCATTCTTTCTTATTACCGGAAATATTCCTTTTTCATCATTACAAGCCCAACTCTTGATCCACGATCTATTTCCATATCTATCTATCTCTTCCGGTAGTCACCACATATCAATCAGGCATATCTTGAAATCCGTAATTTTTCTCGCTACCCACGTTCCTCATAACCACCTCCTTTTGCTTCCTTGCGTTCTTTATCCATCTGTTCTTTCTCAGCCGCAATATGTGCTTTTGTTGGCTTAGCAAACTCTTTCCCAAATTTTCCTTCCAATTTCTGTTTCTGATCCATCACAATCGCTGAAAGAGATCCCAGATTTGTTTCCAGTTCTTGAATTTGCTGATTCTTGTGGGTAATTTATTCTAACAAGCTAGCAATCTGCACATCTTTGAAAATCTTATCTTCTTCAAGAGTAGTGATCTGTTTCATTAGTACCCCAACATCCACATCACCAAACAAATTTTCAGTATCTGGACTACTAATAGATTCATAAACTTCTTCTTGAATAGGTTTTTTTGCGGTAGCACTATCTCGAATGACTTGTTGTAACAAAGACACTGCTTTAAGCACTTCAGCTTCTGAAGGAGCACTACTCGATCCTTCTCCAATTTTAGCAGCAGGCATGTACGTGGCAGCCTTTGGATTGGTTAGAAAGTCGATAAACACATCACTCACGGGTGTTCTAGTAGTACTAACAGGCTGTGAAGCAATAACTACTGGTATGTTCACCTCAGGGCTCGAATTCGATACACCGGTCATCTCATGACTGAACCTAGGATCCCTTTAACTTCGTTTCCTAGGTTGAAGATCAGCCGTAGGGTCTTCGTGCACCACTCTATGTTCAACAGATACTTGTTCAAGTGTTATAGTATGAGGAGGATTCACACTCAACACATGGTCTTCATTGATTCTTTCCGCTGTGAGGTTCTCTGTTTTAATCTTTGTTTCATCTTCACCCACAGTCACCTCTATCTCTGCATCCGCCATTATGTTCTCTTCAAACACATTCTCTGCATTTTCTTCTTCGCTCTCCACCTTAGTCAAGTCTATATTTTCAATAGGCTCTTCAACTCTTGGTGGCGCGTCTATAATCTGTACGTCGTGTTCCTCAGCCACACTTGCATTTACTGGTGCTGGAGTTGGTTCTGCAATTTCAGAAAACATATCAAATCTCTCTAATGATTTCTTGTTCTGATACTATACCTGAGCATCTACACTCACTTGCTTCAATAAACTAAACACCATGTGATTCATCATCTTAATGTCATAAATGCTAACGGTTTGTTGTAATGACGGATATTTGGCTTCCAAAATCATTTGAAGAAACCTTGGGAACTTAAACCAATACATCTTGTTTATTGTCTTCACATTCACCATCATATCATCAAACACACATTTTGAGTAATTGAACTTCCATCCTTCAACTAGAGCCACCATTCCTGAAGTTTGTTTGATTGTAAGAGTATCAATTCCGCTTTTGTTTCCACTGATGCAAACTAAATACACATGCGCCAGAAACCTCTAATACGGATGAAGTAATTTCTCAGTCATGGGAGGATAGGTGCCTTCATAACTCATTCTTTCTAGAACTGGCACAATCTTCTCCTTTTCAAACTCTACGGGATCATCAACAGCATCCCCAAAAAGTAGAACTTCTCTGATTGTTTGCTCAATGATGAGAATCTCTTTATTCTAAATATTTGATCGAATCACTTTGTCTGTCTTCTGAGCCGTAGCATTGTTCCAGAAATCCCTAATTCAATCTTCGCGTATGATGGAATTTTCTCGTAAAGCGTGTGCCAGCCGACACGTGTTTAACCCCACGATCATCGATTTGAATTCTTCGTGCCCCTTCGGAGGTTCTCCTAGAAAGCAGGAAATATTCATACTCTTCTCGAACTTGGGAATATGTATGTTTATCGGCTGCGTGCTTTCCCGTATCTGCACCAAACGGTTCAAATTAGACGAGTATTATAAACACCAAAACAAGAAGTTCCCGAGTGTCACACCCCAACCGATGGCGGAATCATCGAGGCGCGGCACTAAGCGGTTCAGATTGTTCGAGAGAATCCATAACGACTATTTTTAAATGACAATATTTAAGCGTTAATTTCCATACAATCAACATAAAATCATTCATAATCATTACAAATTCAAGCATTCTCAAACAATTCATAATGTCGATTACAATTTTATTATGAGTTTCTAAGCAAAATCCTAAGTCAATTTGCAGCGAGAGGAAATCTTAACCTGCAACATACGTTAAAATAATTGTCAATACAAAAATGTATTGGCGAGCATACAGGTTTTGATACAATAGCATAGTAGATAAAAAAAGGTGTCGCGAATTTCCACATACATAAACATGATACGCGTAACATATAAACTCACAAGACAACTTTCACATGTTAAGCTCTCGACAAGGCTGCGAAGCGCGATTGTTCTTCCTAACTAGACCCTGTCGGGTGTTAGCCAAACTATAGTACCATACTAGCTAAGGTGGAGTTAACGAAAATGTGTCCTAGTTTACATGTTCCTAGCATCACGTATAATTATGTAAATCAGATATTCGCGGGTGATAAATCAGTTTAGCGTGGTTGTGTACCTTGATATGAACGTATGTTACACCCAAAAAGTGCGTTAAAGCGAAAATGGGTCAAGTATACTTACAGTTGGTGCGATTAGAGGGAGAGGGGATCTGAGGTAAGTTGAGGAGAGCGCCGGATCAGCCTGTAAGCAAACAGAAGTGCATCAGTCTTCCGAAATGCTGAAACAGTTAACGGTTGAAGGAACAGTAGACAAGTTCAAGCGAACTTGTACCTTGGGGTACAAGTTCTGGCGGACTTGACTGCTTGGACTTACTGGAGGTACAAGTTCGGGCGAACTTGTCTGGTTTCCTGAGAAATCGGACAAGTTCAGGCAAACTTGCCCTATTTGTTGAGGTATGATACAAGTTCGGGCGAACTTGTCTAATTCTCTTGAGATTTGGACAAGTTCGGGCGAACTTGCCTGAATTGTTAAGGTTTTAGACAAGTTCAGACGAACTTGGTCACCATTCTGGTGACAAGTTCGAGCAAACCTGAGGTTTTCCGAGCTAACTTGACTGTTTTGGCATCCAAATCATGCGTTTTTGCGTCGTTTGCTGAGGAAATCGAGTGTCCATCCCTCCAACTTTAAGCTACTGAGCAAAACCTAGGCTGGAGAGGTCTTTTGGAGCGAGTTTTAGGCATTTTACAGAAACTCAGACTAATCCGAGTGAATCTTGAAGGTTCGTACGGTTTAGTCCAGTTTGTGCAAAGTGACGATTTCGTCCTTGTGCTTCCGGATCTGAGATCTTGCTTGACAACGCCTCGTTTCACTTCAAAGTGAAGGAAACATACATCATTTAATCTGAATTTGTGAGAAAATCAAGGTTTAAAAAGGGTTTTACTTAGATCTAAGTGAAAAACAGAAGTTTTTTTATAAAAAGATGAAGATTTTCGTAAACAGAGGAGTTTTGATGAAATCGAAGGTAAAACCTTGTGCAAAATCGTTGTAAAACGTTGCTGTAGCTTGAAAATTGGTTGATTCTTACTTAGAAACGAAATTATTCGATCGGGGAGCTCTGAGCGAACTTGGTCAGCAAGGGAGCATGAATGAGGAGCTGGGTATTTATAAGTGAGGTGAAGATATAGCTGTTTGAGATCAAGTTCGGGCGAACTTTACTCCATTTCAAGCGAACTTGGCACAAGTTCGGGCGAACTTGGCACAAGTTCGGGCGAACTTGGCTAGTTCTGCTTGAATGGTTCAAGTTCGAGCGAACTTGTTGATTGATAGAAGATTTTTGTTGCATGAACAAGTTTGGGCGAACTTGGTGTTACCAGGCTCGGCCGAACTTGGCCTTTTGGCAAGTTTTGTTTGTTATTTTGCGTTAAGCGTTCGTTTGGCGATTCGGTTCGTATTAGATAGTTATATTAAGCGTATTAGCAACACATTAAGCGTATTAATCGATTAAATTTAGTTATGATTCTATGGATAAGTGAGATAGCATGCGGCTTTGTTCCCAAGTCTTGCGAGAGTCGCGTTGTAGTTTAAGCAAGCAGATAGCCTTGGAAACTTCACGCAAAGTTTATAGTAATTAGCGAGTGCGATACGAGTGTGAGCGTTGTGAAGTGCGATGTGTTGCGAAAATATACGATATAGCGTAGTAAGCGATTTAGGTTACATTATGATCCGAATCTCTGGTGCTAGGCGTAACGAGAGTGACGAGCTTGCGAGGAAGCGGGTTGTTACAGTCTCCTCTACTTTTGAAAATTTTGTCCCGAAATTTATTCGAAAGGAATACTTGAGAATTGACATGAACAGATAGCGTTAGACAGTGGTAAGACGTATAGCGTAAGTCGAGGATGAACAAGCGGCCGGTCGAGTGCTGACGAGTGAAAGCGTCTCGAAAGTGTAAAGAGTCGATGAGTAAAAGCGAATTAATTGACTCGCGGTTGATAACTCACGAGCTAGCGATCCAAAAATGTTTTAGTTTTCGAACTTTTTTTTGTTAAACTATTACAATAAAAGGCTTTTGAAGGAAACTCGATTTATGAAAAATTTCTCACAACGCGGCGTTAGGTTGAGTCGATTTACACTCACGTCGTAAAAAGGATTTTACTTGTCCAAAGGTTTTAATAAAAATCACAGCATTTAGAAAAATTTCCATTTGTTTTCAAAACGTGAGGTAAAAATAAAATTTAACGGTAACAAAAGTTTAGTTAGCATCGAACCCCACATGGCATCCTTCCACGAAAGTTTGTTAATATGGCTAAAACACTTATATATAGGAAGTACCAGCGGCGTATCCACCATGTTTTAGCCATATCGCCTCCGTCTCGTGGGTAATGTCAGGTGTGTTGACGCGATATGGATAGATTTCGGTATCCTTGGCCCAGGTGGTGAAGGGTTGACCAAGAAATTATGAGGCTGAAATAACGTCGAACCCCACATGGCATCCTTTCATGGAAGTTTGTTAATATGGCTAAAACACTTATATATAGGAAGTACCAGCGGCGTATCCACCGTGTTTTAGCCATACCGCCTCCATCCCGTGGAGCGATGTCATGTGTGCCGACATGACATGGGTGGATTGGCGATTGGAATAGCGATGTCATGTGTGCCCACATGGCATCCTATCATGTGTGCCGACATGACATGGGTGGATTGGCGATTGGAATAGCGAAACGGTAAGAATGAGAAATGCGGTTAGCGTTTAAGCGTCACGAAGCGAAGACGATACGCGAAGAGATAGCGTTCGAGCATCGAGATAGGGAAGCGATAAGCGATGCGATTGCATTATGCGTTGAGAGCGATAAGCGATAAGCAATAAACGATAAGCGATACACGATAAGTGACAAGCGACAAGCGATAAGCGATGCGAGGTAGATCCCTGTGAAAGTACGATTGCGTTGCTGTAGACTCGCGGGGTATCTAGCGTTTGCGCGATCGAGAAGCGATGAGATGTTACGCCTTTGTGAAGTAGTTTAGCGTGTGAAAATAATCATCATAATATGGAAGGTCTAATAACGTTCAACTACACATGGCACGTCTCCACGGAAGTTTGTTAGCATGGCAAAGCACTTATATATAGGAAGTACCAGCGGCGTATCCACCATACTTTAACCACACTACCTCCATTCAGTGGATAGGTGTCACGCTTTGTCGACATGGTTAAAACGCTTATGTATAGGAAGTACCAGCAGCGTACCCACCATGTTTTAACCATGCTTTTAACGTTAGGGTACCATTAGAACTCATTACGATCCTCGTGCAGACCCCAAGATAATCCCATGTGCACCCGTGATTAGTTTGGTGTTTGCATGTTTATCGTAACTCGTTTTAAAGGCACGTAGTAGGGGCAAAAAGTATTATATCGTGATATACTATATAACACTAGTAATAATAGCTAGTGTGTGAACTTAGACTAAGTATAGATCTAAGTGAAAAATAGAAGTTTTTTATAAAAAGATGGAGGTTTTCGTAAACAGAGGAGTTTTGATATAATCGAAGGTAAAACCTTGTGCAAAATCATTGTAAAACATTATTGTAGCTTGAAAACGGGTTGATTCTTACTTAGAAAACGAAAGTATTCGATCGGGGGAGCTCTGAGGGAACTTGGTTAGCAAGGGGGAGCATGAATGAGGAGCTGGGTATTTATAGGTGAGGTGAAGATATGGCTGTTTGAGATCAAGTTTGGGTGAACTTGACTCCATTTCAAGCGAACTTGGCACAAGTTCGGGCGAACTTGGCAATTCTGCTTGAATGGTACAAGTTCCAGCGAACTTGTTGATTGATTGAAGATTTTTGTTGCCCGAACAGATCGGGCGAACTGGTGTTACAAGTTCGGCCGAACTTGGCCTTTTGGCTAAGTTTTGTTTGTTTATTTCGCGTTAAGCATTCGTTTGGCGATTCAGTCTGTATTAAATAGTTATATTAAGTGTATTAGCAATGCGTTAAGCGTATTAATCGATTAAATTTAGTTAAGATTCTATGGATAAGCGAGATAGCATGCGGCTTTGTTCCCAAGTCTTGCGAGAGTCGCGTTGTAGTTTAAGCGAGCAGATAGCCTTGGAAACTTCACACAAAGTTTATAGTAATTAGCGAGTGCGATACGAGTGTAAGCGTTGTGAAGTGCGATGTGGTGCGAAAATATACGATATATCGTAGTAAGCGATTTAGGTTACATTATGATCCGAATCTCTGGTGCTAGACGTAACGAGAGTGACTAGCTTGCGAGGAAGCAGGTTGTTACACCGAGTTTGAGCGTAAACTTGGTCAAATCTTGTGTCCTTGGTCAAGCCTTAAAAATAATTTTTAAAAATTAACTGACTATATCAGTTTAAAAAAACAGTCTCATAATCACTTTTAAAGGTAATCAGGGTCCAAAGAAATAATAAACATGCCCAAATATGAACGTCCAGGCCCAAGTAATTGGTGGTGTGCGGTCCACACAGTAGTGTGCGGACCAACCACTGGTGTGCGATGGGCAAACTAGTCTTTCAACACCATGTAGGAGGGGCAATTTAGTAAAAATAGCAGGCCGCACACTTCTTTTTGTCAACAAGTCAATTGTACACTCAAATGGTCAACTAGTCAACAGCACACCCATTGGTCAATAAGTCAACTCGGACACCCTGAGTGACACACTGGTAATATTCTAGTGTACGGAGCACAAAACAGTCAATTTTCTAGTGTGCGAGGGGCATTTATGTTACACCCTCAATTTCCACTTGCGGAGTTTTACCGCGAGGCATGTGAACAAACCAGAATCTGAAACACTAGTACGTCGAACGACTCTATATGATTTGATAATACGTTTTCCAAAAATCATTTGATTAACCAATTGTCGTAGATTTTAGATTGTCTTAGTTAATTACTAAAGTTTAGCGGAAGCATTAGTTTAAGTGGTTGAGCGGAAGCATAAAATAAATAGTGAAGCGGGCGCCAACACAAACGCCAAAACAAATGAAAAACCCCAAAACAATATTTGTAATTGAGACTCGATAAAAGATGTCTTGTTCAATGCATGTGAGTGCACCTAGAGCTCCTAGCGTCCTGAGAAACATGTAAAGAAACAAGTGTCAACATTAAAGATGAGTGAGTTCACAGGTTTTCATAAATTCGTTTGTTCGGTTATGAGTTTGTTTTCCCCCGTTATCCCTAACCCGGGATAACGATTTAGTTCCATTATTCCCATCCTGGAATAATAATGATGTTGGTTCCATTATTCCCAACCCGGAATAATAAGTTGTTGTTTCCATTATTCCAAACCCGGAATAATAAGTTGTTGTTTCCATTATCCCCAACCCGGGATAATATAGTTGTTTCGTAATTAAGTTCAATGTTAACATATATAGGTAGCTAGCCTGAAGTCATGTCACGTAAGTGTTCGCGATCGAAGCTGACTGTTGTGCCTCCGTGTTGCCAGGCCTATCACTGACCATGGCGAAGTTAGGCCGAATTATTCACCCGTTGACCATACCCGGTCGGCTAGCGCGACTAGCTCGGATGGGGCTTGTCGGGCCCAGTAGTACTACCTATAACTCCCCCGCTATTAAACCCAATACTAACGATCCGAGAGATTGACGAGGACTTAAGTGATATAGCTGCTTAGTGACCATAACATTACATTAACATTAACTTAGTTACCGAATAGTTATGTGACGTTAAATTTGTATAACGTAAAGAGATTGAGTTTGAAGAGTGTATACATGTTTCTTCCCCTGTTGTTTAAAAACCGGATAAAGTTAGGGGCCGTGAACTCACCTTTTGTTGCTCGGTTAGTGTAGCAAAGAAGTCGTAAAGGATGGGACCGCTAATTGCGTCCTAACAAACCAATTGATTTCACGTCAGTGTGTGAACACACCAATACAAATTCTACACTTAATTTACGCACAAAGTGATACACACAAACAACATATCTAACACTCAAACATGCATGCAAGTATCCTCATGTGAACCTAGTGATCAAAACAACTTATCATGAACATAATCCAATCCATGAAACAATTTGGTGCACACAATCACAAGTTATCAAATTTCAGCTTAACACTCATAATTCAGCTGTTTTCTAGGATTTTTATAAAATAGTTCCAACGTTCCAAAAATTTCAATATTTTTACAGCAGGTGCCATTTATACTGTAGAAATGTATATAAATCTTCCAAGTCCTAAATCTTTACCATTTAACCATAAATATTAATATACTAGGCTGCAGTCAGATTTATCGCTTTCTGACTGCAGTCCATGGAAGAATTTATTTAAAAATCACTGATCGTCCAATTAACAAAATTCCAGTTGGAGTTGCCCGGAAATTTCCATACCTAGTTGCTGTACAAAATTCATGACTCGACTCCCTACTGATTATAAAATCCAACTTGATAAACAACCAACAAAATTTCAGGATTTTCACAGCTTTAGTTACTGAACTTATTT
This sequence comes from Scalesia atractyloides, assembly GCA_947069175.1. Lineage (NCBI taxonomy): Eukaryota > Viridiplantae > Streptophyta > Magnoliopsida > Asterales > Asteraceae > Scalesia > Scalesia atractyloides. The sequence goes on from CAMTDV010001634.1 coordinate 36,844,925, forward strand.
GGCCACTTAAAAATATCAAACGACTTCAGAAAATTATGAATCCAGCGCCATTAGATTCGTTATTCAAATCTCTACGTTCTAGACATCAGAAAATCCGTTTTTCGACAACTAACGACCGAGTTACAGCCAGATGAAGTCGGCTGTAACTATTACTCAGCAAACTGTTTCAGCATATCATTATCATAAACCGTTCCTATTATTAACCTAGGCGATCATGAACCGGTTTCCTAGTCATAGATCAATACTAATAACATATCCATGCAAACCCTAGTTCATAACTCTAGTTTTTATGAACAAACAAAGCTTATGATTTCAGATTTTCAAACAACCATCCAATGCAAACATTATTAACAAATCGGCTAGCCTAACTTTTCATTCAAACATACTTGGCAAACTTATAAGTTCCAAAAACAATCATACTTGTAACAATGATAAATCAGCCGATTCAAACATATATAACCCGAAAACAACACAATCGTTTCATTCAATCATTCAATCCGAAAAAAAAACAACAAAATCAAAACACATGCAACCGACTATGATCTTGTAACATATGATGAATTATAACCTTTAATAACTAGGTAAATAAGCCGAGATTTGGACAAGAATGATCAGGCTGTTCAAGCAAGATCACGACCGAATGAGACGAAGAATCTGCTGTCGCGACCGGGAGATGAAGATGGCGAGGGCTGCTGCTGCTGCGACCGAGAGGAAAGAAAAGGGAAGGCTGTTGCGCGACCGAGAGGGTGAACAAGGCTGACCAGATCGAGATGATGTTTTGTGATCGAATAGAGGTGAACAAGGGCTGATCTCGCGACCGAATGGAGGTGGACAAGGGCTGCCGACGGCTGTTTGCTATTTAGGGTTTTGTATTCTTGATGGATGCATGCATGGTTAGTATATATAGGCAAAGAGGGATAAGGGTTACGGTTTGGATTTGAATTCGTGGCCGAGGAACTAGGGTGGGTCGGTTTGGGTTTGATCTTGCGGCCGAGATATGTTTGGGTTGGTTTGGTTTGGTTTGCACTTGGCCGAGAATGGCTTAAGGTTTAAGGTTTAAATCTCACGGCCGAAGACTTGGGTTTAAGGTTTCCTAGAGTCACAAGGAGTTCGGTTTGTGTTTGTGTCGCGGTTCGGTTCGTGTACATATTTATTATATATATATATATATTTTGTAACTAAAACAATTCACGTAATCGCACATCACGTATTCACTAACTCGTACATGTTTAATACATAGCATATAATTCACTCGACAAGTATTACGTTTAAGTTATCCGAAAAACCCGGGATGTCACAATTTAAGTCAATCCAGGTCAGACTAATTACCCCGCACACTCTCTGAGGTTAAATTTGGCCATTTATAGAGTGTATGGAGGGGGTATTTTAGTCAAATCATAGGTGCGCGATCTCCCTTTTTAGAACGTGAACCCCACGCCCTGCCTCAAACTCATCTTCTCCGGCCAAACATTGAACCAAGACAATGTTCTGGCCAAGTTCATTAAATCCGAATCAACATCCCAGCAATCTGCAACTTCAGTTCTAGAACCCTAACCGATTCTCCATTCAAAATCAATGTCATCATTCCCCTTTTTCATGAATCTTAACATTCAAGAATTTAATCTGGTCGTCACAAACCCTAACAGACAGATCATCAAACCAAAAATTAGAAATCTTATGTCATCTGCATCCATCTTTACTCTTTGATCCAGACATCTTCAATACATTTGAAACTAATCTAAGTTTTGAAGAAGATGATGATGATTTTAAAGTGAAGAAATTGTGGGCAATTTGAAATTTTTGACAAAGAAAAAGATGAAGAAGAAAGAGTGTGAGGTTTAATAATGAACAACCTTCAAATATTTTGTACATTAAAAGCCCTAACCCCCTTTTGATTTAGTGGATCCACCATGTGTGTGGTGGGCCTTTCAATCATCACATTCCCTGTTGAGATTTAGTGGGTCCCACTAAGTGTGTGGTGGGCCTAGCTTTAATCCCGAGACCAAAAAGCTCCAAATTTTTAGGCATGAATTTTGAAGAAAGACAGTCCTTTTCAATTCTTGAACGAGATCACATTTTTAAATAAAAATTACTAGTAATAACATAATAAAATCAAATACATACACACAAAATTGTTTGCAAACCTTTTCTTACGGGATCAAATCACAGTGTTCGGGCCAGACTACATTTATCAACAATGCTCTACTTTGGGTGATCCGATCGATTGCCAGTATGTTTGTCCACTTAAACTTATTTCCTTAGGCCTTTTCCATATGATAGTCTGTAATTGATTTATCATGTTTTGGTATGTTAGATAGGAACACCCAAACAAATTACAATCAAATCCTGGAACTATGATCAGTACACTCTATCATGCAAGCAGTTTCCCTAACACATATTTTCACAAGTCTGTTCTAGGATTCTGAAACCTTGATTGGGATTTGGTTGAGAAGAGAACATAATTGATCATTTGCAGAGATATGGATATAAATACAGATCAAATGAAATTTTCAATTTGATATAGGTTTGGGGGTTTCTTTTAGGCATTAGAGGGCCTTTCGGGTGTATTTAGATCTATAGCACGACAACGTACAACTAGGTCAGCATGTATCTGGATGCAGCAGAAGCTGATGTTGCCTAGCACCTCCAGGTCTTTGCTCACGCAAAATAGAGGAGATACACGAGTTTGTCAGAAAAGATTTCAGAACTAGACCAAAATTGTGTGTATCCGGACATCACACAAGCATTCAAATAGAAATGTACTAATTCCAAGTGACGTTCTTTTCTGAGGTCATATTATAATTTAAAGTTCTGCACAGAACCTGCCAAAGTTTCCAGCCATCAGGATAAAGCCTACCAACATATCGCCCTAGAGTCACACCATTTCAATACTAGTCTTACATGAGTTAGCCTTAATCCACATAGTGAAAATTCATTTCATTTCCCGCGTTATACCAAAGAGCTAAACTGACAACTTTTTTGTACTTTTATGAAATTTTAAATGTTTTTGTATTTTTCTGATTTTTTAATGTTTTTGTATTTTTTGAGAGACTACATCCCTATAAATTTTTTCTTAAAATAGAAAATAAAAAAATAAACAAAAAACATTTTAAGAAATAAATTTATATACAAACGAAGAAAAATACTTTTGTGTGACCAAGTTCAGTCCTTGAATTGGACCATTTTGAGCAGTTCAAGAAGTGCATTAAACCTTGCTCGATTAACCGGTTTTGTGAAAAGATCCGTGACATTGTCATCAATGTGAATCTGTTCCATTGAAATAAGTCCCTAGTTGTACGAGTCAAGATGAAATAAATTTATATGGCAATGTGCTTAGCTTTCAAAAAATACACAGGAGTTTTCACTATTTGGATCGCTGCATCATTGTCACAATAAATGGGAGCCTGAGAGAAAATCAAACCGTAGTCCACCAGTTAGGGTTGGATCCATATCACATGAGAACAGCAAGCCGAAGCAGCTACATATTCAACCTCAACAGTTGATAGCGACACAGTCTGTTGCTTTTGACATTGCAAGAAATAAGTCTATCGCCCAGGTACTGGCATCCAGCTGACGTGGACTTCATATCCTTGCCTACATCTCCAAAATTACCATAATAAAAGCACATAAATCAAATGGAGAATCTCTACGATACAAAAGGCCAACTCTAGGCTTGCCTTTAAGATATCTAAAAATTATCTTGACAACATTTAAATGAGAGAGTTAGGAGTAGCCTGATAACGTGCACACTGACACACGGCTTAAATAATATCCAGTCTACTGACGGTTAGATACATCAAAGATCCAATCATGGATCGGTATAACGTCTCTTCAACAGCTTCTCCTTCAAGGTCTTCTGTGAGAACTAGTGTCTCTGCCATAGGAGTGTTTGCAGGTTTGACATCCTAAAGTTTGAATTTAGAAAGAATATCGTCCACATATTTTCCCTGATGGATTAGGATACCCTTGGAGTCCTGACGAACTTGCAATCCCAGAAAGAAGTTGATTTCTACCAAAGCACTCATCTCAAACTGCTTCTTCATAACATATTCAAATTCTCTGCATAGTGCATCACTCGTGGATCCAATGATAATATCATCCACATAGATTTGCACTAGAATATGGTCACTTTGCGAGTGAACAGGGTCTCATCAATGATTCCATGAGTGTACCATTCGCGAGCAAATGTTCAGTCAATGTAGCATACCATGCACGGGGTGCCTGGTGCAATCCATACAACGCCTTATCAAGCTTATACACGTGCTCTGGATAATGTGGATCAACGAAAACCTGGCGGCTGAGCAATATAAATTTCCTCTTTCACTTTGCCATACAGCAAAGCCGTCATGACATCCATCTGATACACCTTGAACCCTTTGAATGATTCATAGGCAAGAAAAATTTGAATGGCTTCTAATCTGGCCACAGGAGCACACACTTCGTCATAATCAAGCCCCTCAATTTGTCTGAAGCTTTGCACCACCAGTCATGCTTTGTTTCTCACGCTCACTCCACTATTATCTCTCTTATTTCAATAGACCCATCTAGTCCCAAGTGATTTCTTACTAGCAGGTGTTAGACCCTAATACGTTTTAACCAAAAGTCGTTCATCTTTAAATAATGAACCAAATATAATATATGGACCTCAAAATTTCTTTCTTTTTAAATATTATAACATACTTGAAAACCATTTAAAACGATTCCTTTAAAAGAAATACATCATTCATCTTTAATTAATGAACCAAATATAACATGCGAATACAAACTAAGTGACCACCCTTTCGTACAATCCATGTTCTATAACTTGATCCTTGCCCCCTTATCCTTCGTGATAAATGGTAATGATCCGTGTAACCTACGGTCACCATAAACAACCGACACATTAGTAAATGGTGACATTATACTTATATTATAAACATATAGCTAAATGACCATATTGCATTCTAACGACGCAAGATATCTTATTCGATCATCCTTCCAAACTCATCCACTAGTTCCCGACATCAACTCACTTGGACCCAACGTTATCATACCTGCACTTTTCATTTCATTCTCAACGATAACATGATTAGCAACGTGTACCTTTAAACATATTGAAAACCCACAACTTCACATAAACACATTCTATAATCTACATTCATTAGGTTACATCACATACGTACACGTACATATATCCGAGCACATACTTACGTTTCCCATACACACGTATACACCAATAAGTTCGTACTACATACACTTACTATGAATTCTTATTTATACACACACAAACAATCACATCCATTTAATTTCTTCAAGCACCATATTTTGTTAGGCATACCATTTTCCGTATGTAAACCTACCTATGTACTAGTTTCGTCCATTCACATGTGTGTTATATCCTAGTATAATCATTCCTACGAGAATCAACCACACACATAATGAAATCCACATTTACACACACCAACATTCATGCTACATATTCGCGCAAGCTCCAGTACAGGTTCCGTCCTTACTTGTACCCTGCAAAACTCTATCATAGGCTTGGGGTACCTTTAGGAAGCTTAACGGGGCCTTGAAAACAAAGAAAAATGAGAAAAACACGAAAACCTAGTTTCCGGCATCGGACCCGCGTAGACAGCAACTTAAGGCGTCAGCTGAAAAAGGGCATGGCATCAGCAACGGCTGCAGGGGCGTCAGCGACGCGACCTGCAGGTCCGACTGCAAATTTCGTTTATTTGAGCGTTTTGACCCCCTTTTCGTGCACCCCGAGGGTCCCGAAACATGAGTTGACATTTTCCTAAGTCCCCAAATCATTCCTATTCTAATTCTCATTTCCCAACATCCAATTTTCACAACTTGGTTAATCACTTTCGTATTTGTGACCCGTTTGCTTATTCTATAAGATTTCAAACATAATTAACTACATATGATCAAATTCCATGACTACTACATTCTCATCCTTTTATGATTCCCAATAATAAGCATATCTAACTTCATTTAAATAAATTAATAAGTGAGTTCAGTAATCACTTACCTCAAGTGTCCGTATTCATGTTTGTTTCCTTGCCTCTTCTTGACCCGTAGCCTTCTGCGCTTGAGTCCATGCTAATATGATTCGTATCTTTTCATGCTATCATAAGCACAACGTAGTTAGCATGCATATTCATTCATAATAATTTCATATCAAATCCTTAGTTACATTGTTGTTTATTAGTCAATCATTAATATGCATAAGGCATGGACCGATAATCACATTATTCAACATCTATGAATTCCAATATGTCATCATAGATAAGACATAACTAGACTAACACATGTCATATGATCCCCGAAATCTTACATTTGTGTCAAAATTCCTAACCACGCTATGTATACATTGTTGACTTTTAGAAAGTCAACCTTCTTAGCATATGACTTCCAACTTATGAACATACAATCACATCGATATAGTAGACCATAATAACAATGTCATGCACTTTTCATATTCATGTTGTGTAGCACATATGACTATACGATCACCTATTTATATGCACATATAAATATATAGTCGATTCTACACATATTAATACCTTCAGGATCCTACAATCAACAACTACATTGAAATTTATCCAATTTAGCATAATTCTACCATCTTTACTTGCTAGTAAGTCCACACATTTCATAATTAGTACTTGGTCATTTACTAATCATAATCAACCAAATAATCCCACGTATGGTGTGCATCACACCTTCAAAGCATATAGTACAACTACTAATGCATATTTATGCACAATCGTGAAATCAACAAGATTACCCACATGAGTTCAATCAATTACACCTTCCTCATGGAAGTTTAATAACAATTATATATCATTATCACATTTTATACCTATTCACCAAGTTCTTGCATACAAATTCACCTTCTAACTTCACTTAGACATTTCCTCAAATACTTGATGTGCATACAATTCTCTACGCACATCGTACAAGTATCTTTTGCCTACCTTCCTAGTTCATAACATCAAGCATTATGAACATTTCTCTAGTCACGGTTTTCACATGCAATACCAATAGACCATCCAAACAACACCCTCAACTTCCTTGTTTGCGTACAAGAATTTCGTTATAAATAGTTCACTTTCAAAACTATAGTTTCTGACCTCTGATCGGAATTTTCTTCGAAGGTATTAAAGATCCATATTCCAGAAAGCTCCAGTCAAAATTTCAGCTCAATCTAACGGTCAGATCTTCGGGAATATCAATTTTACTGGCTGTATTTTAACAAAAACGGGAATACGAACAGCTTTGAAAATGCGTTCCAAGGTCGAGCTTAAACAACTCTATTTCTCATTTCCACCATTCAAAATGATCATCTAAGTGTTGTGAACCTTATATAAAAAAATAAAGATGTTTCAACGGTTAAATTTCGCCGATCGTCCAATTCTTTGTAACTGGGTTATAGAATAACATTCTGGACAGATTTTATTTATACAATTTTAACAACTTTAAGCAGTGATTTAGGGAAATCGGAGCTTACCATTGCGTTCATAGCATAAATAATTGGTTCCTGGTGGAATCTCACAACTCTGACCACCTCGGCCACCACCGACCACTACGAATCGCCGCCAAAAGCCACCATTGGCCACCCCTCTTTCTCTAGTTCTCTCTCTCTCTTATTTCTCTCTCTAACTTGAGAGAGAATTATGCCCAAATGAGCCAAAAAGGGGTTTTTATACATTGAACTTTGGTTATTTACATAATACTCCCCTCATGTTTGATTTTTATAACAATGGCCCTTCAAGTTCGGGCGAGTCACAATATGAGGTAGCCGTGTTTCCTGGAACGAACCCATCATATTTATCAACATATATTACTAGAATACATTCCACTACAATATGTTGCTACCCAACAAGTTATTTTCTATCACTAATAATCCTAACGAATTATAAAATAATATTTTATAACTTCATCTGAAATGGGATGTTAGCCTAGTATTTTTATTTCATAATATACTCATATGGAAATGAGTTACTCGAATTTAAAATTCGAGTTTTGGGGTGTTACAAGTCTACCCCCCTTAAAAGAGGGTTCGTCCACGAAACCTTGTTCATTTCCACTAAACAATAACTACCTTTCTTTCTTGGTCATTATTATTCCTTCAATCGTACAACTAGGAAGCCACTCGTAGAATACACACCTTTAGGTTTCATATCCTTGCATAATGCTAGTTCCTAGAAACATCATCACTACCGGTTCATTCATTCGATTAATTCAAAATGCATACTATAGCAAGAGCGCACTTGTGGTTTATGCAAGGGTCTAATTAACGTACAAACATAATTATACGTCTTTTCAACGTTCTTAATTAAATGTAAAACTTTTATACATTTACTAATTATAATGAATCGATTAATTCCATCTTACTTGTATATTATACCAGATATTTCATGTTGACGTCAGCCACATGAGTACTTATCGTAAGTTACTTTGGTATTCTACCATCAACATTCTTTCTGAGCACCTTCCTTAACACATGATTTTCTTTTTATTTTTTGGCAACGTACATACGCATTGCCAACATTCATTCTGGGTCATCGTTATTGTTAAGGGCGAAATTCCGAGCCCATATCCTGATGATATATCTTGAATTTATAATAGCTGATTACGATTAGGATACCGAGCCAGGATATTGGTAACATCCTGAGGAAGTATCCTGGTAGTTAATAATAGTTTGCTTGCAGATTATGGCTGCAGGATCACAACGTTCACAAGGACCTTTTCTCTTGAAGACTCGCTCAATTTAGTTGGGAAATAGACGTTGAAACCGGAAGAATAGGTCTCCAACATTCAAGAGAGAATATTCGGAAGTATCCCTTGTTTATAGGAGAAGTTGTTTATTATTGTAACTATATAAACGATAAGCCAGATCGTAGGACACAACACTTGAACTCACTTCACTTCGAGCTCTCTAACTCGTACACATTTCTCTCTAGTAATCACACATTCACACTCATAACTAGCAATCATTGTAACACTTAGTAGCGATCTGGGCATTATCCTGTACTGTATCCTGGATATTCAAGCCATCAGAAGAACAAGGAAGCCGACGATTGTCAGCTCCCGAGGTTTTATGCCGAAGATCTAGATTGATCAAGGGCATTCCTCATACATCCTGTGTCAACATTTACTTTTATTGCATTTACTTGTCATTTAATATAGTTCATTATCCCGGAATTATATCTTGAAACTGTTTTCATAATCAATCAACTTAACATATTTTTACAAACCACAATAGCACGCTACCTCACATACTAAGTTTGATCACTAAATTGCTTCGCTACTTTTTGACCAAAAATTTTTTTGCGCCCACCGTGGGGCAAGTGGTGTTATTTTTAATCAAAACTTTGCTAAAAACACTAATCGGTTCTTTATTCTCTAATCTTTTTGCAAGATTATTTTTGATGGCTTCTAAGTCATGTTTGAGCTCTTCCTCGATGCCCACATCCGCCTCTACTGTAGTTGGCTCCTTGCATCTTCCACCTCCACCGGTTCAAAGAAGAAACGAAAGCCAAACATCTCGAGAGACCCCTGCCGTTCAGAATGTTTATAGATCCGCTGCTTCGGGGAGAACTCCCATTATGGCATCTAATGATGAGATTTTGTCTTTATATAGGATCAAATGAAGAATCAACAGGAAACTAACCAGCTCATAAGGAAGGAGATACAACTCTTCAAGTCCAACTCCAAGAATCCTGTTGAGGATACTATTACCCCTATGCAACCCAGGATGTTGAACTTTAGTTCAACAATGTTTATTGAGGATAATCGGGGCAACATCATACCAAGTCATTCCCGGAGCAATATCCCAGAAATACCCTCATCGGCCAGGATATCGACTGTGAGGGGCTCAGGATATGCTCCAGGATATGACCAGAATCATCAAACTGCTAACTTTTCTAATAATGTTAATACTCTTGCTACTAACAATCTACGGTCTTCACAGGATACAGGTGTAACATCGGCTCTCTCTGGAGAGCTTCAGAAGCTGAAGGATATGATATCGAGTGTCCCTGGAGTGGTGCAGCCCATATCGGAAGTATCCCAAGACAGTAACATAATATCACGGTTTGCATATCCTATCTGTGATGCTGAAATCCCAAAAAGATTCCAAACTCCCAATATGAAGCTCTATGACGGGACGACGGATCCTGAAGAGCATAAGGGAGAGGATGGAGATCAACCCTATTCTGCTGGATCTTAAAGAAGCATGCCTATGCAAGGGCTTCGACTATACTATAACAGGATCAGCCTTGAAGTGGCTCTTAAACGTTCCACCTCATTCAATTACATCATTTGCTCATTTGGTTAATTTGTTTAACAGTCAGTTTTCTTGCAGTAGAAGCTTTAAAAAACTAACAAGTGACCTCTACAGGATAACACAGGGACCTCAAGAATCCTTAAGGGATTACGTAAACAAATTCAGCAGGGAATCCTTGGATATCCCACACCTTGATGTTGTTACAGCTGTACATGCATTCAAGATGGGATTGCCGAAGGATTCCCAATTCTATCAAGATCTTGTGATGAATCCTTGCAGGAACTTGGACGAAGCTCGGAACAGGGCTTTGAGATATATCAGGCTTGAAGATGACAAGAAAATGCAAGAAGGATGAATGCATCCTCAACATACGAATCAACAAACCGGAAGTCAGAATCCTCATACAAGCCATACCGCTCTAACCCGTATGCTAAAAACGACAACAAAAGAGTGAATGCTGTCAAAGATGAGGATGGAGAAGAATATCCTGAACTTTCACAATATTTTTTTCCTGTGAATATCCCTGAACTAATGTATGCCATGCAGGGACTAGGGGACAAAGCGAGATTGCTAACAAAAGATCAAAGAAAGGCTGATTGGAAAGGCAAGTCCAAATGGTGTGCTTATCATTAGGATTTCGGGCATATGACAGAGGATTGTATAGCTCTAAGGCAAGAAATAGGTTACTTGCCGAGCAAAGGCTACCTAAAAGAACTCCTCGGCAAAAAGAAGGATAAGGTTTAGGATACTGACAGGAATCCTGAGAGAGCAGCATCACCGCCACCAGATGCCAAGATAATCAATTTTATATCTAGGGGGGGGGTCCGATATATGTGGAACTTCTTATTCTGCAGCTAAAAGGCATGCTAAAGAAGCAAAGGCAGAAAGAGGAGACAAACCAACCAGGATGACAATGCTCACGAATGACAAAGTGATAACGTTTGATAGTGACGACCGGGATAACATCCAGGATCCTCACCATGATGGTCTGGTAATCACTTTATATATTGGTAATCATTTTGTATGTAGGATACTGGTGGACAATGGTAGCTCGGTCAACATCATCCAACTGGAAACCTTGAAAAGAATGAATATCCTAGAAATTGAGATTACCTTGAAGTCAACAGTGCTCGTAGGGTTCAGTGGAGAAGCAAAGAATACTGTCGGGGAGATAAAACTGCCCGTATATGTTGAAGGAGTGATTTCGATGCAACGGTTTTGTGTCACGGATTCATTATCCTGTTATAATATTATATTAGGCAGGCTATGGATTCACGACATGAAAGTTGTACCTTCCACCTATCATCAGTGTGTCAAGATCCCTACTCCTTGGGGGGGGGGTAGTCAAAGTGGAAAGCGACCAACAGGAGGCGAAGGAATGTTATTCCTCTTCGATGAAGGACTCAACAAAATCCAGGGCAGGATAACAATTAAAGATACAAGCCCAGGATATCATGGAAGCTTCACAGCAGGACGTTAAGAAAGTTATCCTGGATCAGGATAATCCAGATATATCGGTGCTTGTGGGGGTCAATATCCCTCAAGATATTGAGAATAAGCTTGCTAACTTTTTAAAATGCAGGATGTCCATGTTTGCATGGAAACACGAAGACATGACAAGTATATCGAAAGATATTATAACTCACAAGCTTGGAATTGACAAGTCTTTCAGGCCCATTCAACAAAAGAGAAGGAAATTTGCTCCTAAAAGGAATGCAATTATACAAGAGGAGGTTGAAAGGTTGTTGAAGTCCAAGATGATTAGTGAAGTAAAGTTCTCTAAGTGGCTAGCAAACGTGGTGGTTGTCCAAAAGACGAATAGGAAGTGGAGAGTTTGTGTAGACTACACAGACCTCAATAAATCCTGTCCTAAAGACCCATTCCCATTACCTCATATAGATTCGATGGTAGATGCAACCGCCAGGCATGAGATGCTGACTTTCATGGATGCATCCTCAGGATTTCAGCAAATCCAAATGGAGTCGTCTGACCAAGAAGATACATCATTCATGACACCCACAGGTATATACTATTATACTGCCATGCCCTTTGATTTAAAAAATGCAGGTGCAACATACCAGAGGATGGTTAATATGATGTTCAAAGACAAACTAGGGGACACAATGGAGGTATATATTGATGATATGGTGGTGAAATCCAAGAAAGTGGAGGATTACCTCCAGGATCTAGAGTGTGCCTTCGATATCCTGGACCAGTATAATATGAAGCTAAATCCTATTAAGTGCCATTTCGGAGTGGGGTTTGGAAAGTTTTTAGGATACATGCTGACCAAGAAGGGGATAGAAGCAAGCCAAGAACAGATTAAAGCTATCCTGGATCTCAAATCGCCATCCAACATGAAGGATGTGCAAAGGTTAACTGGAAGAGTAGTAGCGTTGAACTGGTTCATATTAGGATCCTCAGAAAAATGCAAGGAATTTTATGATATCCTGAAGAAGAACAAAAAGTTTGAATGGGAAGAAAGACATGAAGCTGCCCTGCAAGATTTGAAGCAATATCTTTCAAGTGCACCCCTACTGATGAAGCCTGAGGATGGTGAACCCTTATCCCTATATCTTGCAGTATCAGGGAATGCAGTAAGTGCTGTTTTGGTAAAGGATCACGAAGGTCAGCAGTATCCTGTTTATTATGTTAGTAAAAGTTTGTTAGATGCCGAGACTAGATACTCACACTTAGAAAAATTGATATTAGCTATGGTCATGGCATCAACCAAGCTTAGGCATTATTTTGAGACTCATAGGATTCATATAAAGACTAATTAGCCCATTAAAAATGTGCTTAGGAAACCTGAAATGTCTGGTAGGATGGCTAAATGGTCAGTATAACTAAGTGCATATGATTTAGTATATGAACCTAGAAATGCTATAATGTCTCAGGCCTTAGCAGACTTTGTAGCTGATTTTAGTAGTGATATTCAAGAAGAAGCTGACCTAGAAGTCCAACAACTAGTAGAAAGCTCACATGTTTGGATGTTGTATACTGATGGTGCAACTAACATAAGAGGTATTGGATTAGGAATTCTACTAAAATCGCCACAGGGGGACATATTACCCCAAGCAATTAGATGTAAATTTCCTGCTATGAATAATGAAGCCGAGTATGAAGCTTTAATAGCAGGATTAGAACTAGCTAGAAATATGAATATTAAATGTTTACAAGTATATGTTGATTCCTTGTTAATTACTAACCATTTCAATGGATCTTATGCAGTAAAAGGTGAAAAGTTGGCTGAATATCTTGAAATTGTTAAAAAATTAGTAGGATATTTCGATGTTTACACTTGAACAGATACCGAGGGAAGAGAATGTTGAAGTAGATGCTCTAGCAAACTTAGGGTCTACTGTCAGGATACCGGAATGAATTAGGATACCAATACTACATGTCTTATATCCTGCAATGGAACATCTTAAATCACAGAATAAAGAAGTAGCAAGTATCCAGGATCCTGATGATGGATATCCTGAGAAGAATCCTAAATCCTGGATGGCTTCGATCATGAAATATCTACAAGAAGGAGATATCTCCCAAAGGATGAGAATCCTAAGGCTTTCCGAATTAAGGTATCTCGCTTTACAATAATAAATAATATCTTGTACAAGAAATCTCTTGTAGGTCCGTACCTAAGATGCTTGGAAGATCCCGAAACTAAGGAGGTGCTTCAGGATATACATGATGGAGACTGTGGCAACCATACTAGGGGCAGAGCTTTGTTTTCAAAAGTATTGAGAACAGGATATTACTGGCCAACCATGAGAAAGGATGCTATGGAGTATGCCCAGAAGTGTGATGCATGTCAGTATACTGCATCAGCCTACAGAACCATTATATCCTATCATATCTCCTTGGCCATATTTGAAATGGGGGATGGATATATTGGGAAAACTCCCAAAGGCTCCTGGAGGGAAGGTTTTCATGCTAGCAATGACGAATTATTTCTCCAAGTGGGTTGAAGCAGAAGCATTTGTCCAAGTTATGGATCAAGAAGTGGTGTCTTTTATCAAAAGGAATATCCTGACAAGGTTTAGGATACCAGCCGAGATAATCTGCGACAATGGCTCCCAATTCATCAACAAAAGAACTACGGATTTTTGTAAGAGTTGAGGAATCAAAATGATCACATCAACACTGGTGCATCCTCAAGCTAATGGACAAGCAGAGTCCTCAAACAAAATAATTGTCAATAACCTGAAAAAGAGGTTAGGTGCCAAAAAAGGAAAATGGGCAGAAGAACTTCCATTTGTCTTATGGGCAGATAGAACAACTGTGAAGAATGTTACTGGGCAGACCCCATTGTCATTGGTATTTGGAGTAGAAGTAGTGATTCCAACAGAAATGGTAATACCAACAACTAGATCAAGTCTACGGGATCCTTAAGCAAATCCTGAAGTCTTATGCCAAGAGTTGGACACTGTTGATGAAACAAGGGATGAAACAAAGCTAAGGATGGCAGCATACCAACAGAGGATAGCCAAGTCGTACAACAAAAAAATTAAGAACAATGAGGTTTTAGGTTGGAGATTGGGTATTGAGAAAAGCGTTTCAGAATACAACTCCTGCCGATGGGAAGTTAGCTCCAAAATGGGAAGGGCCATACGAAATTGAGTCAGAATCAGAAAGGGAGCATCCCTGGCTCAAGACCATGGAGGGAGATTATGATACCAAGATCCTGGAATGCCATACACCTTAAGGCCTATTACAAGTGAGTTAAGAATTTAAATTCTGACTCAGAATGGTATGACTTCAACCTTCTTTAATTTTGATTTAATTTATTATTATTTTGAAACCCTATACTGACTTAAGCATCAGAGGGGTGTTAGCTTAACACCCACTCTCACCCTAGTTTGAAGATGTCTTGTAGGATATGCTTCAGGATAGTACTCCAGGATATTTGCTCAAGATGAATCGAAAGATTAGAGGATTGGCCCCCTCTCTCACGTTTAAGGGATTCAGATCCCTTCACAGGTTTAAAGATATTCACCTTTCATCCGAATTGGGTTTAAACACCCTGCCTAGAGCGCATGTTATCCGAGTATAGTTCAAGATGGAGGGACCAGTTCAATGTAACAATGGCTGATAATTTCGTTATTATTGGCTATATCCTGGATCCTTACGGTATATGAGAATTGATCACCCTCTCTTACGAAAGGGTATTTTCATACTCTCTAAGGTTTAAAGGTTTTCACTTTTCTAAGTCTTGGAGTTTATACACTCCCACCTATATCGCACGGATTAAGGGTTTATCCCCAGTACATTAAGGGTTTGATCCAGCAAAACTAAAGTTTTTGGACAAGTTCCAGGGATATGACAACTATGATTCTGTTTACACACATTATTCTGTTATGACGTTTAATTACTAGTGAAGAAGTACTCAAGTATCTTGATACGATATCCTGCTCAGACAAGGGACATCTATACTGGGGACATTGCAGATGATTCAAAGATTGAGGTCGGAAATTATTGCCTAAGTGTTTCTGGTATGATTTTTTATTTTTCAAATTTTGAAAGCCTTATCTAAATAATCTAAGTTTTTATATAGTCATACTTCACAAGTTTATATCTAACATTTTGATGACAAATGATCATTATATCAGTATCCTGACTAAGATTTTTGATGACAAGACCCTACAATGCAAGGCACAAATATCAGTATAACTAACCAGGATATCAATTCAGTATATACGCGCAGGATATAGGATAAGGATATTTACCTGGTTGAGAAAGGAAGTCATGAGGCTAATGGATTCTGCAAATCCAAGGTTCTCGTAGGAAGGAGCCTCAACAGGAGTAGCAGGGAATCAGTCACCTTTCTCTTTCGAGAACTGGAGGCCCAAGGCTTGGAGGTTGAGGAAGGCCTGGAAGCAGCAGCATGGGTCAGAGCTGGAAGAAGGCTTTAATGTGACAGAGGGTTTGGAACTCGGCTCTATCTTTACTGGTGCAGGTCCGGGGTAGCTATCCAACTCGTCAAGGTCGAAAACTTCAGGGCTCTTGGCTGGTTCTGCACAAACAAGGGAGTGATCACAAACCTATTTAATCAATATCTTGACTAACAAAACTTATGCAGGAATTTTAAATAAAAACGGTGAAGGTCCTGATCAGGCGGTTCTAGACGGAAGTTAGTGCGTAAACGTAACCGATTCGGTAGAATGTTAATAAGAATGGAGTAGAAGCAGAATGTAGCGGAAGTCATATCTTCATTCATACCGAAAGAGTATACATCTTGTCCAGCTGCCGGAGTTCCTGGAGAGAATCCGGCAGCACCTCCCTGTAGGGATTGCAAAAACTTAAAAAACAAATGAACACACACCACCTATATATAGGCAAACAAGTTCGCTTGAAACTGTGCATTGGCCAAGTTCGGGCGAACTTGCCCACCACATGACAAGTTTGTGCGAACTTGTTCCCATTTTCACTATAAGCTTCGTACATTGGTCGTGTGTTCGATTCTAACCTATACAATATTCAACACACGCTATATCTACCCTATTCGACAAGTGACGAACACAAAGTGCATCAACAAAAGGTCTTACCAGACATGTGGGAACTAGAGTGATGACTTGAGGCTGCTGGGTTTGGTACAAAACTTCTTTCGATATCTGGTAGCTTGTAAATGGCTTCGATCCTCCCTGCTGAGTCGGTATGAGGAGGTGCTAACTTCTGAAATCGCTGCACAAGAGAAAACAATGATATCAGAACATGATATTTTACAGGATATTGAATAGGATATGTTTGAGGATAATCCTAAAACCCTAATTCCTACCCTTGGTCAACCATTTCACAGGATAATCCTTCCCACCAGGGATGGAACTCCGTTTAAAAAAAATTGGTTTTCCATTCATCCTCGTTCTTGGTGGCTCGAAGAACGAGAGGATTGTTGGTGGTGGAGTAAAACAGGAACCTGCTAGAAGCGTGGGATCTTAGTCGGTAAGCGATGGGGAGATCGGTAACACAAAGGTCAGGAACACGTTCATTCTTGATGCGATCAAGAACTACTAGAACCCTCCAAAGCATGGGCATGGTTGGCTAAAGCTGAGGCCGGTGATGCGAAAGAAATCGGTGACAAGATCGGAAAAAGGGAATCAAAGACCCAATGTGAAGGGATAAGCATTAAAACAGAGCCATTCGGTGGACGACATGTCTGATCGGAGTTTCCGATCATATGGCCTGAATATCGTGCCGTCCGGGAAGATACTGGAGGACTGAAGGGCTGACAAATGGGCATTATCAAATGTGCACCATTCTTTCTCCAGTATGAAGGTAGGGGCTGAGTCGTCGGAACTCGACCTGGTTTGCCTTGCCATTTCTTGACCGGAAGCACAAGGAAGAAAGGAGAAAGGGATAAAGATGAGAGAGAATTTCACCTTTTTGCTTTCTTGGTGACGGTTAAAAGGGGTTAAGTTGAGAAGATATAAGGGAGCAATGAGTAGATATAGCCCAGGTAGTTGCATTCTGTCAAATCAAGGGGTCTTATCTCTTAATTGCCTGATAAGCATAAAAAATTACCGTTGGAACTCAGGAATCCCAATAGTAACATTTTTGGGACAATTGTTATGGGCGGAACTCTAAGCCCATATCCTGACGATATATCTTGAATTTATAATAGCTGATTACGATCAGGATACCGATCCAGGATATTGGTAACATCCTGAGGCAGTATCCTGGTAGTTACTAATAGTTTGCTTGCAGGATCACAACATTCACAAGGACCTTTTCTCCTGAAGACTCGATCAATTTAGTTGGGAAATCGACGTTGAAACCGGAAGAATAGGCTCCAACGCTCAAGAGGGAATATTCGGAAGTATCCCTAGTTTATAGGAGAAGTTGTTTGTTATTGTAACTATACAAACAATAAGCCAGATCGTAGGACACAACACTTGAACTCACTTCACTTCAAGCTCTCTAACTCGTACACATTTCTATCTAGCAATCACACATTCACACTCACAACTAGCAATCATTGTAACACTTAGTAGCGATCTGGGCATTATCCTGCACTGTATCCTGGATATTCAAGCAATAAGAAGAACAAGGCAGTCAACGATTGTCAGCTCCCGAGGTTTTATGCCGGAGATCTAGATTGATTAAGGGCTTTCCTCGTACATCCTGTGTCAACATTTACTTTTATTGCATTTACTTGTCATTTTAGTATAGTTCATTATCTTGGAACTATATCCTGAAACTGTTTCCATAATCAATCAACTCAACATATTTTTACAAACCATAATAGCACGCTACCTCACATACTAAGTTTGATCACTAAATTTCTTTGGTAATTTTTGACCAAAACAGTTATCACCATATAGTTCTTATTCATTCGAACTCATTCGAACTTACTAAAAGGTTTAGCATCATTCTATTATCACTACCATCGCAGCTACCATGTATATCCCATTTTAGGTAACATTCGGGTTATTAAATCACAACCCAAAAGTTTTCTTTCAAGGGTTTTAGATTCCTATCCATGACCTAAACCAAGTTCAAATCCTATATTGACTTTCAAGGTCAAACATCCTTATACTATGTTAGGTTTAATTTACCACTCTTTCATACGAAGGTACAATTCAAATATGAAATGCTTTCTAAAAGTTATAACTCAAACACGTTACTAGCCTCGCTCTCATTGCGTAGACCAACGATATGCCACCAGATTGTTCGCTCCTTCACGAGTCTATACCATATCTGGAAGATCTCATTTATGTGTTGAGTTTCTGCTCATGCACATTCTCCACTAGTTTCATCACTTCAAGCATTCTACCATTTTTTGCATTTACAAAATTAATGGTTAGCACATTTCATTCAAATATTCATTCTATTCGGTGTTTATTCACCTAGTTTCTTCCCAGATTTCCCATTTACATGTTCTACCACATTTCATGTTTTACTTCTTACATACAATCACTACAGCTCATTTATTATTTTGCCATCTTCTTACTTATTGTATTCATACATATTGTAATACGGTTTGTACCTTACCTGTAGTTCGAACATGCTTACTAATATGTCCTTTCAACAGTTTATCGTTTATTGCAAAATATTTCCCTTCCCGTTTGTACTTACGTCATTCGTCTGGGTCTTAGCCCGTCATACGGGCAGTTTTAGGCTCTACTTGTGAGATCAAGCAGGGGTATAAGCATGTCTTTATTTCTCCTTCTTACTTTTGGTCAAAACTCTCAGCCCCTATAGGTCCAATCATGTTCTCTACCGGGTGATTCCTTTGAACGCTAGTGGGAACAACAAATTCGAGAACTGTTCCTGTTGATGGCAGATTTTCAGGTTTTCAGTTACAACGAGTTCCAGGGGTTCAGTAACAGGTTCCTCCACGGATTCATCCACAACATAATCGTCTGGAATAGGATCATGTGAGAACAGATCATCGTGATTGCTCGATGAGTCTTCATCATCAGGCGAATTTGAAGCTTCCTCTTCTGTGTTGAGAGAATCCATATGATCTGGAACTTCTTACGATCCAGGTACATGTATTAAAGTTGAGGTTGCAGTTGTGCCATCCCCACAACTTTAACATCCCCTTTAGCTTCAACATCCCCCCTCATCATCAGTGTTATTTATTATGATCGATGAGCCAGGCGCAACGCTTGAAGCACCTGTTTTACCTGCATGAACAACAAGAGGTAAGTCATCAAGGATATCAAACGATTTAAACAAATGTGCATAATTTTAGAGAGTAAATGGCCCATTTCTAGCATCTGTCTTGTTTTCTTTGAACCACTGTACATCAAATGACTCCACAATCTGCCTTGTTGCTTTGATGTACACTCTGTAAGCGGTCTTATTCTCGTGCAAAACTTTACCAGCATATCCAATAAAATAACATTCATCACCCCTGGCGATAAACTTTAGTATTGCGTCTAGATGAAGTAGATTACACGGACAGCCAATGACTCGAAAGTGTCCAACAGAGGGTTTGACACCAAACAGTACTTTATGAGGTGTCTTCATACGTGCTTTGTTGATCAACACTTTGTTTTGCACATAGTAAGTAGTGTTTATAGCCTCATCCTAGAAGAAAACAAGTAGTTTGGAGTCACTCAGCATAGTTCGCGCCGCTTCAATAAGGGTTTTGTTCCTTCTCTCCGCAACTCTATTTTGCTGTGGAGTTCCTGCAGCACTGTACAGCCTGGCAATTCCTTTTTGAGCACAAAAGAAGTTTAGCTCCGCATTCTTGAACTCGGTGCCATTGTCACTTCAAATCCCCTTTACCTTCTTGTTGGTTTGAGTTTCCATAAAAATGATTAACCGTTTAACTATCTCTGCAGTCTCACTTTTATTAGCTAAGAAGAAAACCCATGTAAAATGGGAGAAATCGTCAGTAATAACTAAACAGTAAGACTTTCCTGAGATGCTGAGCACATTCACTGCACCAAAAGATCCATGTGAAGAAGCTGCAACACACTGTCAATTGAATTTACCATCTTAAGAAATGGGGTTTTCTATGCTGTTTACCCTAAGCACAAGAAACACATTTTTCAAAGGTTATAAAATCTTTAACCGGTAAATCCCTTACCAAACCCGGTTTTGCAAGACGATTCAAGTTCTTGACATTTTCATGGCCAAGACGTTGATGCCATAGCATGGCATTGTGTTCAGAGATATTAGAAAACAAACAGGTAACAATTTCAGAAGGTGGTTTATTCATGCCAATCATATAAGTGTCCCCTTTTCTGTCTGATTTCATTAAGATCCAATCCTCAAGAATGACAATTCCTTGTATTAAAATTAGACAGCTTTTGTTGGTGAAGTGAGTTGAATAGCCATTGTCACAAATTTGTGAAACACTCAGTAGGTTATGCTTCAACTCAAGAACATAATTAACATTTTTAAAACAGAGATCACCATTCCTTACAGTGCCTCGACGGGTTATCTCACCCTTCTCACCTCACGCAAACGAAACAATCCCCCATTAAATTCTTCAAGATAACTTAGCTGGGATAGGTCTCCAGTCATACTGTAACAACTCGTAATTTTTGTTGTTATCTTTTTACATCTATTTCGTTTGTACCCGTTATGGTAAATCCAAGATTTGATTAATGGAATGATTTATGTTTGTTAAATACATTTATGTCACAACTATATTACATCTAAACGCTTGTTAAACGCAATTACGAGTAACTATGTTACTTAAAGAGCCAAGTGTGTTATTATTTAATAAACACTTGTGCGTTCGACATCGCTTATCGCATCGCATCGCAACGCAAATTATTTATGTTACTTTACGATATTATGTGTTATGTGTGTTTTATGATTTATGGTTACACTCGCTACCGCAACGCTCTCACTCGCACGAATCGCTAAATCGCATTATTTTATCCTTTATAACGCTTAACGCTTCTCTAAAACCTTAACATAACTATCTAATACGAACCGAATCGCCAAACGAGCACCTAACCGAAAATAACAAAAAAACTTGCCATTAGGCCAAGTTCGGCTGAACTTGGGCATCCCAACTTCGCCCGAACTGGATCAATGGTGAACAATCAAGATTCCCCCAAAAATCCTCAAGTTCGCTCAAACTTGCATGATTTCCAGCAGAATTGGCCAAGTTCGCCCAAACTTGTGCCACGTTTGCTCGAACTTGTGCCAAGTTCGGCCGGACTTGGTCTCCACCAGCTCACTTTCTCCTCACCTATAAATATCCAGCACCTCCATTCGTGCTCTCCTTGCTGCAAGTTCGCCCGAAAGCTCCCAAAATCGAAAACCCTTAATTTCCAAGTAAGAATCAACCCGTTTTCATGAAAGCAACAACGTTTTACTAGATTTTTGCACAAGGATTACCTTCGTTTTCATCAAATCTCTTCTGTTTATGAAATCTTCATCTTCTTCTAACAAAATTTCTACTTTCACTTAGTTCTACACTAAACGAGTGTATTCGGACTTAGCTTCGGCTCCCAAGCTAGAAATCTCTATGATTTCGACTCACCAAGTGTTAGATCTAAGTAAAACCTTTTAAAACATGATTTTTACACAAAATACAGACTAATGGCGTATGTTTCATTCACTATGAAGTGGAACGAGGCGTTGTTAAGCAAGATCTCAGATCCAGAAGCACAAGGACGATGTCGTCACCTTGCACGAACTGGACTAACCCGTACGAACCATCAAGTTCGCCCGGATTAGCCCGAGTTCCTGTAAAGTTGCTAAAACTCGCTCCAAAAGAACTCTCCAGCCTATGCTTTGCTCAGTAGCTTAAGGTTGGAGGGTATGGGCACTCGATTTCCTCAGCAAAGACACGAAAACGCGCGATTTGGTGACCAAAACAGTCAAGTTCGCTCCAAAAAGAGCAAGTTCACTCGAAGTTGTCACAGATTGGTGACCAACTTCGGCCGAACTTGTCCAATTCTCAAGAATTTCAACCAAGTTCGCTCAAACTTGTATAGTTTCCAAGGAAACCAGACAAGTTCACCCGAACTTGTGTCAACTTCAAGAATTTTCAGTCCCAAGTATTCGGACCATTCGAACTTGTACAATTTTATGGTATTTCAAGCAAGTTAGCCCGAACTTATCTTCAACTCCTTCACGTTTTGACCGTTTCAGCATTTTAGAAGACTGATGCACTTTTGTTCGCTTACAGGCTGAACCGACGCTCTCTTCAATCCATATAAGATCCCATCTCTCTCTCTTAACGCACCAACTGTGAGTATACTTGAACCCTTTTTACGCTTAAACGCACTTTTGGGTGTTACATACGTTCATATATCAAATCACATCACACAACTCAAACGCTTATTCGCAACCCGCTGATACATGACTATACATGAAATCTGCTGAATTGTATGTGTTACTTGATTGCTAGTACGCCACCCTTAACATGATAGCTTGCTAGAGGTTGACCCGCCACCCGGAGGCCTGGGGTTGTTAAGGCTCGCATTTTTATTTCGCATTTGTTTTCTCTTTAGGACGTGGACACTTGTTCGTGTGCCTTGCACTCGCGATTTGTTGGTTTACTTAAATCTAAGTAGTTACTAGTTCACATCTCTTACGTATGTCATGCGGTGTATGCTAAACGCTTTTATATCTATTATGTACGCAAATCTATTGCTCACCTTTACTTAATTGTATTGACTTTTATTTAACGTATGTGACAGGTTAAGGATTTTCTACTGCTGCAATTGGATTAGGTTTATCTTAGAAACTCATGTAATAAAATCTAGGGTAGATCGATTGGATTATGTTTAAGAGATTATTTGATATTTGTAATAATTATTTGAGGATTTTATGTTTGATAGTATGGGATATTGAACGCTTAAATATTATCGCTTAAATAGTTGTTATGGATTCTCTTGAGCAATCTGATTCGCCTAGTGCCGCGCCCTGAGTTTCCGCCATCGGTTGGGGTGTGACACATACGTCTACAACAACCACTATCAATATACATGAGTCTAATGATAGTCCTCCATAGCTACTCCTACACGTTGCGGGATCAAGTAGTTTTAGGTACCCATGCCTTAGTGGTGGAGGGTAAACCCCTCGCATTCACGTAAGTTACTTTCATCCAAACCAAATTATATGCACCATCGGTTAGGGTGTGACAAATTGGTATCAGAGCCATAACTATAGGGAAAATTTGGTAGAACTGCCATGTTTGACCTAGTCTTAGTTAGGATACCAAATCAGACCGTTACGCATCGACTAAATGCCCGAAACTGATACGAACTGACAACTTCGCCCGAAGTTGGGGCAAGTTCGCTGAAATTGGCAAGTTCGCCGATTGACCAAGTTCGCCAAAAGTTACTCAGTCCCCTCAAAACACACAACAAGTTCGCTCGAAGAATCAAGTTCGCTCGAAGTTGGTCAACTTCGCCCGAACTTGATCATACATCTTTGAAACGGACTTTTAAATTACGTATGCTTTTCCTAAAGCTACCACAATACATGTGAAGAACGCTCGTGTCACACAAACGAGTGATCAAGTCGAGATTAAGTGTGAAAACCAAGAACTCTTGATAAGATCATTCACTCTGCGCATCCTCTATCGCACGAGATGCCTTCGTTGAGTTAGGAGTGATATCCAAACCTCGACGAAAATCTCCGTTTCTATCTAGTGGAACTCCCGATTCGGTCGGTGAGCATAACCACAACTAGGAATAAAGTTGTTAAGTTAGGGGTGAAACCAACATCTTAATAACTAGTTCCACTCCTCGATTTTCAATCCCACCAAAGTCTCGATTATTTTGATAACTCGGAACACGACCTAACTGGAAGGAAAATGCCTTGACCGTTGTACGGCGAGAACATTTGTCTATTAGGCCAAATCGTGTGTCCGAACTCAGAGAATTTTCGAACCACTTTGGGTAGTCGCTGGTCTCAAAACCCAGGACGCTCCAAAAGTGATTAAGCCGCAATCGCCGATTTTACGCATCATCGAGTTTTTTTATTATTTGTGAATTTGATTTTTGTTGATTTTTCACTTTATCGATTTCTCGATTTATCTCTTTGACGCTCTATCGACATATCGCACAACCCTCGAAATCTAAAACGCTAATTAATCACCAACCAAACTAAAACGCTCAACTCTCTTACGCATATGGCCGCGTATGCAGCCTTACTCGCTTATTACGCTTATATCTCGCATCTCGTAGCACTATGCATGATTTAGATTGAAGATGAATACATGCAAAATATGTACTTATGTGCTTATGTGAATATGTGCCTACGTGATTATGTGCTTATATGCTTATGTGTTTATGTGGATACGTGCTTACGTGCTTTGTGCCTTATTTGAATAATAATAGTAATGAAACCTAAACTTTTGAACATAAACCTATTATAATCAAATCTCACCCTATCAAATCATTCATGTAGATGTCTTCCATGGGATCTCACACTAGGAGGAACATCCAGCCAACAATGCTGACAAGCGTATCGCCTCGCTAGTAGCCAAGCAGATGGCTAAGGTCATTCCCCAGATTGTTAACGAAATTCAGGCTGTCAGCAGCAACTCATCGCTAGACTCCAAAACCGACCCGCCAAAGTCCTCGTTCAGCTTTAAGCAATTCAAAGCGTGTGGACCTCTCACTTTCACTGGCACAGACGGACCAAGCGCGATGTTCCATTGGTTATATTCCATTGAGGTCACCTTCCGCCAGAGCGGATGCCTCGAAAATCTTCACACCATCAAGGCTACCGGTGTGTTCCAATCAAGGGCACTTGATTGGTGGACCGCATAGCGCAACAGGCGCGGAAATGACGAGGGTTACGGGCTCACGTGGGAGGAACTCAAGGCAGGTATGGTGAAAGAATTCTGTCCTCCCCACGAAATTCAGAAACTGGAGAATGAATTTTGGGATATCAAGCAAGACGGACCCGACAATGCAGGTCTCACTGCCCGTTTCAAGTAGCTAAGTATCATATGTCCCAGTCAGCTGGATACCACAGAAAAAGCAATCAAAAAGTATCTTCGTGCTCTACCTGACTGCGTTGCTGATTTCGTCCAAGCAGCGCATACTACCACTATTGAAGAGACTTTTCAGCTTGCATCCGAGATTATTGACAAACATGTCCAGGCTGGATACTTCAAAGGCAGCAAAGTCGCGAATCAACCTACCACTGAGCCGAGTATTACTACCGAGCCGTCTAAAGAATCAAAGTCCAATCGCCGAGGTCGCAAAAGAGGGAACCCAAGCAAGAACTGTGCAATGGTTGCACCGTTGAACTCTCAGCCACTTCAAGCTGCTACACCAAACGCACCACCTGCAAAGCGTGTGTAAACAGGAACTCACCCGCTATGTTCAAAGTGTACCTACCATCACCCAGTTGGAGGCAACTGCCGTTTCTTGTAGGACCGATCCTCGATGCTTAGGAACCAAAATTTGATATCTAACGTCCATAATAGCGGAAATATTATGTCGTGTTTACCAATAGACAAGATTTAATCAGTTAATCGTCAGTTTTATAGATCAAACGTTCTGGTTACAAAATGACAGAGCTTCGCCTCTGAAATGCCAAAGTTACAAATGAAGTAGGCTAGCTAGGTATTTATAAGCTAACAAGTTCGCCCCTAGGGACACAAGTTCGCCCGAACTTGCATAAGCAAGTTCGGCCGAACATGCACTTACATGTTTCTTATGGGCGAACTTGGCTACGCTAAACATAAATATTTCGTATGCCTAGCCTATTCAGCTCTATACAATACAGACTGGATATAAGACTAAGACATAGACATTATGCACCAACAGACTCCCCCTTGGATATCGTCTTCGTCTTTTATTAGTCTTCAAAAACTCTGTCTTCATAATATACTTTAACACACCCGACCGAAGAAGTTCTTGAACGGCTTCCTTCGTCGTTCTTGCTTTGGATCAGGCGTTTGATCAGTTGGCGGTGGTCTTTAAAGTTAGCCATTCTTAGCGAACTTTGCCTTACCGCCTTTTCCATTCTTTTTGTAATCGCCTCATTTCTGGTTTCTTCCTTTAGAAACTCTACTCTCTCCAGATCCCTCCACTTCGTCTACCACATCTTTCCAGAATTGACTTCGCGTGCATAGCAAACGTTAACAACTTTTTGATACTGCATCGCCTGTACCTTTTCTCAATCTTCAAAAACAATCTTGCTGTAGAAAATGCATTTTATATCTTCTCTCGAGCAGTTAACCAACCACATAGGATCTAGCATCCTTATCGTCCTCCACAAACCTCTCATACCCTGATGACCCATCACTTCAACTCGTTCCTTAGCAATATCCAGATGATCTTCAAATTTTAACACAATCACCGCTTCACAAGTTGCTGGATCTATCTGCCACCATTTGAATAAAGGATAGAAGTTCTGTTCGATCGGCATAAGTGGTATATTCCTCATGGCTCTAGGATGTTTCATAATTAACGTTATGTCCTTTTCACCTGTAACCTTATTGATCTTAACTCTTCGTCTTGGAATAAACGGCTTCCAGTGATTCCACCCTTTAACAGCTTCGTACTTAATCATCTTCCACAACAACTGATCTATTGTCTTCATATGATAAGTAACATTCACGGTTTGTACTAACTCTTCCATATCCCAATACGGCAATGTTTTGAAATCAGCAAGATATTTGAAGTATTGCACTCCAAATTCCCTTTTGATTGCATATACATTGAGCTCTTTAAACCATCCCCAACTCAGTATATCTTCCAAAGAAACATCTTTATTTCTGGTGAAGAATGCTAGTGGATGTCGAAACTTACGTTCACGTGGCATCTCCTTGAGCCAGGACTTTTTCGCTTCAGCTATCTCTTCTTTGGTCATCGGCTTAGGAATCTTTCCTTCTCGTAATGCTTCAGCAATCCTATCTTTCAACATATCTTCATTAAGCTATTGTACATTTCTTCAAATGTAGGAAAACTCTCTGAATTTTGACCGACGTGTTTAGCTTTCTGATCTAATTCATCATCTGAGGACCAATCTTCAACTATCAATCGATTGTACTCATCAGCTTCAAACCTTCTCTCATACTGATACTCTTTTGGTTCAAATGTGTTAACATTCATAACTTCCTCAAAATCAAACTCTAAGTTCTCAGCTTCAACTTCAACTAGTTTCGCCAAATCTTCTTTCATGTAGTTATGTACAAACTCACCTTCTTCCACATTGTGTTCCAACATTAGCATCAAAGGCTTCGTGGGTACCGCAGTCACAGGCTTCGCAGAACGATCGATGTCTAACAAACTAATATCATCTGAAGGCCCTGTCTTCCCTGACTCCCCCTGGCTTTTATCTTTCATCCTGTTTGACTCATCGTCCATGAGGTCAGAAAAATCAAACTCATCAGATAATTTGGATTCAATGATCTTTAAACCTGTACCTCCCTAATCAAAATCATCACCAACATTCCAATCCTGGTAACCTTTTTCCTCTTCATCCTCTTTATTATCTTTTTCAGCTTCTTCATTGCCTTTTTCTTCAGAAACAATAATAATATCAGAAGGCTTGACAGATTCGTCAACCTTTTGGATATCAGACTCAGAAGCTTTTGAAATATCTTCAACTGGTTTCTCAGGAACATCAGAAGATTTAGGGGCTTCACCCTCAACCTGCTTTCCTTTACCGCTTTCAGCTAACTCTTTCTCAGCACGCTCTTTTGCTTCCTGACGATCCAAACGATCGTATTCAGCGATGAAATCAATGTTCAGATTGTTTGCTAACACTTTCTGCAATCTGTTGAATCTTCGATCGTTCAATGCTTGGATCGTCTTTAAATCTGCAATCCCAGTCTGCAATTTCTCATTCGGGTCTTGCAAACTTTCAATTAGTGCTTTGAAATACTCCCTTTCATTCTCTAATACCTTCACTTTGTCGTCAAGCAACTCTTTTTCAACCTCACTTTGATTCACTTTCTTAGCAAGCTCGGCCTTTTCAACCTCATTTTGTGCAACTTTCTCTTCTAACGCCTTCACGCGCTTCTCTAGCATCTCAAAATTAGATTCTGGGAAAAATTCATCCAAGTCTTCGAGACTGATTGGACCATGTGGCATATCACCAAACAGATTTCCCTTTGGTGTCTTTGGAGTTGAATCTTTAGGTGTTGAAGCTTTCGGTGTTGACTTCTTAGGAGTAGAACTTTCAGGAACAAAAGTCGTTGGAGCAATAGGAGATTCATCGATAGGAATTTCAACAAATCCAGACACAGGAGGTTCTTGTGTAACTCCTGGCCTTTCTGTTTCAGCATGAACAATAACAGGAGGTTGTTGTGGAGGAGGTTCTTGTGTGGCTCCTTTTTCCTGAGTACCAGAAGGTTCTTGTGTGGCTTCTGTGCCTTTCGACTTGCTTTTGTACCTCTTACTTACAACCTTCTGAACTTTCTTTTCTTTTCTTTTCCCTTTGGTATGAGGTGATCCTGTAGTCTTCTTAGAGATTTCGATTACTGGAGACTTTGTATGCTTAGACTTTTTCTTCGGTCTCTCTTCGTCAGATTCTTTTTCAGTGTTAGGATCAAAATCTGCATCCAACTTTCTTTCCTTTTCTGCTCTAATCTCTGCCTAGTCTTTTCTGGCTCTTTAGCAGGAACTTCTTCATCATATTCTTCATTCTCAGAAGTAGCAGAAATCACATCATCTTGAGTTGTTTTCACAGTTTCTTGACTCTCAATAACCACTGCAGCGCTCGATCCAGCAACTTCTTCAACATTTTCAGGTTCATCCTCGTCGACAAGCATAGTTTCGACTTTCTTAGCAGCACGTCTCTTTTTAGGCTTATCAGCTTCTGCCTATAAAAACCATTCGCTCCTTGCCTTTGGTTTGAATTCCTTAAACCATCCTTGCTCAGCTTTAAGCTCTTTCTCGTCATCACTACCATCCTTTCTCCACTTGTTATTAGGTGGCGAGATATAATTTGAATCTTTTATAGCTCCAAACACAGGTTTCATAACAGGAGCTGAAGCTTGCTTTTGGAACTTGATTGCTTCTTTACTGTTGTTTCATCAAGATGAACCAGATACAACACATCATTTGGATCTCGTGCAATGTTAGGATACTTTTCGTCAATCAACATCTGAACAAATCTCAGATACAGGCATATCCTTGAATCTTCCATGTTCTTCGACATGTGAGTGAAAACCATCTTAGAAACATTGAACGGCTTCTTCAGAATAAGTGTCCTTGCCATGCTAGCCAAATAGTCTTGAACATCATCTAATCCGGCTTTGCGATGGCTGGATGTGTGAATTAGAGCATGCATCAAAAGCTTGTAGGGGTTTGGTACTTCCCCTTTCTTCAGTGTCGGTTTGTTCATGCTCCCCTTATAACATATACGGAAGAAACAACCACATACCATCTTCTCGTCTAAATGAATCGGATCGTCTTTATCATCTTTGAACTGCAGAATCCGTCAAATATCATCTTCGGTAACTGTAATCAGTTTAACTTCATTGCCGACTTGCACAGATGAAGTGATCGTCTTCTCATCTTCGCTTAAACTTGCGTTCATCCAGAAGTGAACGATATGTGATTGATATGATATGGTGCACTCTGTAATAGCTTGGCGAATATGGCTTTACTCGAGAAACTTCAATATACTGTCGTACTCCTTCAGTGACGAACAGATAGAATTGTCAAGCGTAATGCACGTATTGTGAGTTTTGGAGAACTCAACAGAAATTACACGCGCTGGTACCTGTGCCTGAAAAATGACGTAAAACAATTAGCACGCTTTTCGAGAAAAATTTCACAAAAATTTTGTAACACTTTATCAAGTTCGGGCGAACTTGATATGGTGTCACAATATTCTGTTTTAATCAAGTTCGCCCGAACATGCTATATCAAACATGTTCATTATATAAGTTTGGGCGAACTTAAACACAAACCAACAGAATTTCAAGATCCAAGTTCGAGCGAGCTTCCACATGACATTCAAAACCAAATACATGAAGTTCGGTCGAACATATCTCAATTCTCTTTATTCAGTTTTTGGACAAGTCCGGTCGAACTTGACAACAAGTTCGGTCGAAGATATTAAGATTTCATTTATTCATATTTTTAGACAAGTCTAGTCGAAGATATCATTTAAATCAGATTTTATTAACAAGACAATAATGCAAGTTCGGTCGAAGATGATAACAAGTTCGGTCGAACTTGTCATCTTCTCCAAAATTACAAATCTGTTCAAACATGCAAATGACCATTTCAGTTCAATCATAATCAGTTACACGGTCGATTTTAGTTGTATATTCTGATTATAAGTTCAATTTTATCCAACAACACCTAGAACTATCTGATTTTGATCTTTCAAATCTTGTTTTGTTCATTAATGGTCCAAACATGGTTCAATCGTCAATTTTATACCTCGGCCATTGTAGATGGTGTGTAAATCACCAAAAACAAGCAGATTTGGGCAGAGTAACGATATCAAATTGTCAATTTCGCTCAAACTTTCTCAGAGAATCAAGTTCGCTCAGGGATTGTGTGATAGCTGATAAGTGAGTTCGTCCGAATTTGATTGGTATCTATACCAAGTCAAGTTCGGGCGAACTTGCTAAGCCCAATCATGAAAGCCCATTCAAGTTCGGGCAAACTTATCTATAAAAAAACACAACCATACTTTAGCAAGTTTGGTCGAACTTGCTGATTGTTAAACTTGATTTGTTTTTAGCAAGTTCTGCCGAACTTGCCAAACCACAATTTTTTAACTTTTTCAAATTTTCATTTTTGACCCCTGAACTTTCCAACTTTTTATCAGTTACGAAAATCCACTCAGTTGACCAAGTCCAAGCTAATGACCTTGGTTAACCGATTTGTCTGCCAAGTCCAAGTTAATGACCCCGGTTTGACCCGTTACGAACAAACTGTTGATATTTTCAAAATCAAAGTTTCAAATTAATGAACTTTTAATCGTTTTGATTTTTTAGATTAACAGATTAGCTCCCAGCCCGTTGTCAAAGAGATTCCCACCAGTTCTAGCACCTTACCAGACTTCGGAGATCCGTTCTCCAACATTGGTTTGCTGAAAACAAAGTAGAAATAAAATCTTTTTGTATTTTTGTAAGTTTATGCTAAAACACATCGAAAATCTTTTTGATTTTAATCTGTAAAGCTAAAATACAATGTAATAAGCAATGTAAACTATGTATAAACATATTTACAAACATATTTTTGTGAATTCGTGTCTAAGGATCATATCAGTTAATTGAGACATATCACCAGTACCGTTGACCTTTAACAGACTTTAAGTTTTAAACTCATTTACCTAGATTGTCGACATGTTTGTCTACTTAAGCTTTACCACATTTCTCAACTGTTTCAAGATATGTTAAGGTAGAATTCATGAAACTTGACTTATCTGTGGTTCCCATTTCTTTAATATACTCCCGTATCCAGATTAACTAGATTTCATCTTACATGTGAATATAGGCATAATTGATATCTGTATATGGGTTGTGCGAGACCTTAAGAGCTCAGGTTACCGTTGACCTTTAACAGACTTTAAGTTTTAAACTCATTTACCTAGA
Source organism: Scalesia atractyloides (assembly GCA_947069175.1). NCBI lineage: Eukaryota > Viridiplantae > Streptophyta > Magnoliopsida > Asterales > Asteraceae > Scalesia > Scalesia atractyloides. The sequence continues at coordinate 36,877,150 of CAMTDV010001634.1, forward strand.
TTGTCGACATGTTTGTCCACTTAAGCTTTACCACATTTCTCAACTGTTTCAAGATATGTTAAGGTAGAATTCATGAAACTTGACTTATCTGTGGTTCCCATTTCTTTAATATACTCCCGTATCCAGATTAACTAGATTTCATCTTACATGTGAATATAGGCGTAATTGATATCTGTATCTGGGTTGTGCGAGACCTTGAGAGCTCAGGTTAGCAATACCGTACAAACAAAGAGATGAAGGCTCGTCTTTAAGGTGTGTTCCACTTAAGGAATCTTTTTAGCTTTGCAAATGATTAGATCTTTTGATTCTTTTCAATATTGCATGCAGTTTGGAGGTTTATAGGGAAAGTATTATAGAAGTCCTAGGCCATTGCTTCCGCAAAATCAGAAGAACTTGTATAATACCCCAGATATCAACTATCTATAAAGACCTCGTATCTCAGAATCAGGCAATCTTTCAAACGAAATTTCGGAGTACTAAGTCCATATATCCAAGATGTGTTAATCGACAAGATTAAGCAGTTGTAAAATTTAGTTTATATCTCGAAAACAATTTACTGAACGTGTTAAGCCTGTCGACACATCCACAGTAAGACTCGTTTATCACTTTTAAAACTTTACATTTCTTTAGCATACTGTGATAGTCCACTGATGTACTATCATTTCCTTTTATGACACTACTCTTTTTGTCTTTTTTAATGTTTTTGTACATTTTGAATTTTTATATGTTTTTGGATTTTAAAATTTTCGAATGTTTTTGTATTTTCTCTAATATTTCTCCCCCTAAAATCAAAAACATCTTTTTGGATTTTTGTTTTTAACAAAATTCTAAAGTAGAAAGATATTTACAAACCAATGTGGATCACGCGAACTCGTCGTCCGATCCGTATTAAACCTCAGCGTCCGCACCTGTCAGCAAATTTTTCATTCCGTTAATTCTAAACAAGTATTTAAATCGTGACAAAGAAAATGGTTTGGTATAAAAATCAGCCTTTTGTTCGTCGGTGTGGATTTTTTCTATTTGCACCAATTTCTTTTCGTAGCAATCACGAATGAAATGATAACGAATTTCAATGTGTTTTGTGCGTGAGTGATGAACTGGATTTTTAGTTATATCTATGGCTGCCTTGTTATCAACATACAGCAGAGTGTCTAGAAATTGCAGACCATAGTCTCTCATCTACTGTTGAATCCACAGAATCTGTGAACAATAGCTGGAGGCCGAGATATACTCAGCTTCACAGGTAGAGAGAGCGACCATAGTCTGTTTCTTACACTGCCAGGTTACCATTCTTGTTCCGAAGAACTGGCATCCCGCTGTAGTTGATTTTGAGTTCAACTTATCTACACCAAAATCGGAATCAGAATAGCCTGTGAGGTCGAAATTGTCGTTCTTCGGGTACCACAAGCCGGTGCTTGGCATCCTTTCAGATATCTAAAGATTCGCTTCACAATCTGCATGTGTAAGATCCTCGGGCTTGACTGATATCTGGCGTATAAGCAGGTTAGATACATAATATCTGGGCACGATGCCGTCAGATACATCATCGATCCAATCATCGATATGTATAACGTCTCGTCAACTTTGGCTCCAGTCTCGTCAACACAAATTCCGTGATTTAGAGCAAGAGGCGTAGATAAAGGCTTCAAGCTTTCCATTCCAAACTTCTTCAAGATGTCGTGAACATACTTAGTCTGATGAATGAAAATACCATCCGGAAGCTGATCTACTTGCAAACCAAGAAAGAACTTCATTTCGCCCATCGAGGACATTTCGAATTTCTTTTTCATGATTCCCTCAAACTCCTTGCAGAGATTATCGTTTGTAGATGGCATCAACGTAGATTTGAACTATAATTAGATGGCCATCAACTTCTCTGGTGAAAAGAGTACTATCCACAGTTCCTCTGATAAAGCCGTTTCCGACGAGATGTTGCGATAACGTCTCGTACCAAGCTCTCGGGGTTTGGCGTAGTCCATAAAGAGCTTTATCCAGTAGGTATGCTTTCTTCTTGTTAAACCCGGTGGTTGTCCAACGTACACCTTCTCGCGTAATTTGCCGTACAGAAAAGCCGATTTGACATCCAATTGATAGACCTTAAATCCTTTCCATGATGCGAAAGCTAGAAAAATTCGAATAGATTCTAATCGAGCTACTGGTGCATAAACTTCCAGTGTAGTCTATCCCTTCCTGCTGGTGAAAACCCTTGACAACAAGCCTAGCTTTGTTACGAACAATAACCCCTCTATCATCACGTTTACACTTAAAGACCCATTTTGTATCAATTGCTTTCTGATTTTCGGTTGGTCTCCAAGCTTCCAGACACCCAACTTCTCAAACTGCAATAATTCTTCTTGCATTGCTTGTACCCAGTTTTCATCGGCTAAAGCTTCATTAAATGTCTTTGGCTCAATCTGAGAGATGAAACAAGAATAGAAACAATAGTTCTGGGTTGTAGCAATGCGTGTGTAGAAACAACTGAATGCTTTGTTAATTTGCCCTCGAGTTCTAACACCAGTTTGAAGTTCTCCGATAATATTTGTTGACGGATGATAGGAATATGATCGAGGCAATTCTTCACTTGGAACATCTACTGAGTTTTGCTGATTCGTGATGTTGAGATCAACAACCAATTCAACGTTTGGAGAGATTGATGAAGCTTCATTTCTGTTGATCGGGACTGTAGATTGATTAAGAAGACTTGTTATCTGCTCCACTTCTTCATCTGAAGAAGATGATTCCCCATCAACATCATATGTTGGTGCTTCATCTGAATCAGAATTTTGATTCTGAGGCATACTGGGCTCCGTTGTTGTATTCACCGGTTCAGTAGAGGCATTTGTTGGAGGAGTAGCAGGTGTTAATAATGTTTCAGAAACATTTTCAGCCGGAACACCACTATTGTTTGAACTTGCGGCAGAAGAAGATGGATCCAACATGGGTTGATTAACCACAATTGGTCGAACAATTTGTTCTTGATTCGCTGACTGGTGAAGGTAGTATAACGCTGCAACTTCTTCGTCAGTCGGTTCTTCGGGCAAGTCAAATGACTTCCAAAGGTCTTGATAGTTAAACAGCCACACGTCACCTTTCCTTTGAATAGGATCCGTGTAGTTGAAACAATCCACGTGTTGTGCTTCAATAACATTTCTCAATGAAGGAACATTACTCTTCTCAACGACTTGCATATCCGACAAAGAAACCTTCAAGAGATTTAGCTCCGAATTTGCCATCTTGGTCTATTACGGTACATGGTGCACCGAATGGTTTTAAGAACTTCAAATTTGGCTTCCGTCAGTTTATCATCTCAAAACATGTTTTCTTTGTTGGTTTGACAGTGAGAACCCTGTTTAGCGTGTAGCAAGACGCAGCAACCGCTTCACTCCAGAAGCTGATAGGAAGTTTAGAATCTGCAAGCATGGTTCTCGTAGTTTCAATCAAAGTTCTGTTTTTCCGTTCAGCTACTCCGTTTTGCTGTGGAGTATAGGGAGCACTAAACTCGTGCAGAATCCCTTTTGTGTTGAAGAATTCCTTCATTTTGTTATTCTTAAACTCTGTGCCGTTGTCACTTCTAATGCGTCTAACCGGCAGATGATAAAGATTCTTGAGTTTCTTGAATAGAATAACCAAGTTCTTGAACGTTTCGTCTTTTGATTCTTGAAAGAATACCCACGAATATCTCGAATAGTCATCTGTCACGACCAAGCAATATAAGTCTCGTGAGATGCTTTGAACATTTACAGGACCAAATAAGTCCATGTGGAGATGTTCTAATGGCAACTTGATTGAGTTTAGAATTTTCTTTGGATGAGATTTCTTGATCTGCTTTCCCTTCTTGCATTCCAAGCAATGATCAGACATCTGAAAACTTCGAAGATTTATGTCTTCTACAGATCATTATGAACCAGAAATCATTTTTCGCAAATGAATATGCCCCATCTTATGATGCCAAAGAATAGAATCTTTTTCAGTAGCCTTTGATACAAAACATTGTGCTGATTTTGATGAAGTGGTAGCAACACCCATATCAAGAACATAAAATCATTCTCTCGCGTGCTCCATCAATCCATCATCGTATTGAATCCGCTTCAAGATAATACACTCTTTGTCGTTGAAATGGACTGTAAATTTCTTGTCACAAATCTGCGCTATACTCAGAAGATTGTTCTCAAGTTCTGCAATATAGTTCACTCGATCAAATGAAACTACGCCATTGGAGAGTTTTCCCTCGGCGACTATCCTTCCACCTTGATTTCCTATAAATCCAACATATCCACCATTGATAGCTTTAATGTCGAATAGCAACGCCTTCATTCCCGTCATATGCCTGGACGCTCCACTATCCAAAATCAACTTTGAAAGTACGGATCTCTGGAGTCCCTGCACATTTTAAACAATCTATTTAAAAAGCGGAGCCCAAGTCTTTTTGGTCTTGGGTTGAATTGGATAAGCATCATCAAAATCAAATTCACATTCATCAGCATAATCGAATTCTTCATCTGAATTTTCTATGATGTTTATGTTTGAAAACGTTACCTTCTTTTTATCTTTTGAATTGTTTCCACTTGAATTTTTGACAATTTCAGATGTGGTTTCAATTATGATTTCAGATTTTGATTCTTTCTTGCTATCACTAGTCTTAACAGGCTCAGACTTAGTGATTTCAGGTTTAGATTCTTTCGTAAGTCTTTACCAGCTCAGACTTAATAACACCAGATGTTGTTGACCTTTTCTTGGTAATCCAGGCTTGAGATTTGATATTAGCCTTCTTGATATAAAATTTGTTTTCATTTGCCCTAGAAGTTTCTCCTTTTTCAAAAGTAGAATTCTCAAACCTCTTTTCTATTTTAGGTTTAACTTCTGGCAAATGATTCATTTCTTTTCAAAATCTTGATTGGTTTTTCAAACTCTAGATACCTTGGTTTTACAACATTTGATTCTCTTCTTCGAGGATAAGCCGGTTTTGATTTCAGACATTGTCGTGCAATATGACCCATTTCATTGCACTTGAAACATGTCCTATTATCAAGTGATGTCCTTTAGCGGGTGGTTTTATCCCACTTGATGTTTTGGCACCACTTGTAACCTTGGCTTTATCTCGAATTTCTTTCTCCTTTTTAAACTCATCATTTGATTGTTTACCAATCAAACTCTCTTCGTGAACCGTGTTTGTCCCATATACAAAATTTATGTTTTTGTTTTAATATTCAGGAAATGGTGACACTTTCTTTACTGGTTCATCTGATTCTTCTAGACCCAACCCTGCTCTCCGGTTTTCCGGATGATCACCACCATTCCTTCAGTAGTTGTTTCTTTTAGGTTTGGAATAGATTTTCGTTTGTTAATTTTCAATTCCTGTGATGTGACTTCCACGAGTTTAAAGAATTTATCAAGCAATTCTTCCTTCACATTCTGAATCGGGAAGCTATCATCAAAGTATAGTCTATCCGAATCCTTAATTTGTACTTTACAATATTAGGATCATCACTTAGACCATCCTCTGACGACTTATCGTCAATTTTCAGACTGTGAATCAGAATTCTTTGAACTCGAGTTGGCGCTTTTGAAGCTGCCTTCATCAGAATCACTTAGAACATTTTCAACCACTTTGTTAACCACATCACTGTTATCATCATCAGATTTAGCATAGATTGTATCAATATTCTCTGGCAACTCTTCTTTTTTCTCAGAAAGTAACTCAACGTTGAGTGCCTTATCCATCCCGTCTGCGGTTTTGCGACAATACTTCTCGCAAAGGGGTGGAGGAACATTGCTATATTCTTTGCCAATTTTCTTTTTAGGTTTTTCTTCCATTGAGATTGTCGGAAGAATGTGATCAATAACATATGCATTTGTGGTATAACTTCTCAACAACTGTTGAACTCTTTCAGTTTCGACTGTCATGTCTTGAAGTTTTTGTTTGGTTTCAGCAATGGTGTTAATATAAATGTTAATTGCCCTTTGTTTATCCATTACTGTTCCACTCAACATCCTTATATTATCATGTTATTCGATGTTATTTCTGTCGAGTCTGCCATAATAATTTTTCATTTTGTCATACGCTTCTTTCATTGTGCGATAATCGTATTTCTACAATTCATTATGCACATTGTTTTCAGCGATGATCTTTGATTTTTGGCACATTCTACACAAGGTTCAGTACATTTTGTACAAGGTTTCTCAACCTCAACAACTTGTACTTTGACAACTTCTTTCTCGACAATTTTTACCTCTGGGCCTACCTTGGTTAGATTCGCCATTAAAGCTTTATCTGCCATGTCCTTTAGGTCTTCGACTTTCATTTCTTGAGTGACATTAATGATCACTTCATCAATCTTTTCTCCTCAACCACTTATTCTTTCGAACTTCCATCAAAATGACCTGCAAAACTGTCACAAGAATTAGAGGATAAAATTCCTTATCTCTGCATATGGAAATATTCCTCTTCTTCCTGCTGTTGATGCAAGTATTGTTCCAGAAGAGCTTGTTCGAAAGCTGCTGCTTCAGCTGCTGCCGCTGCTTCCTCTGTAGAATTATCTTCAACTATCTCCGCCATCAAAGCAACTCCGGTCTTTTTCCCAATGTAAGAATTCCAGTCAAAACCATCATCTTCACTGGATGCCACCATAGCTTTCTCAGTGGTGCTATTGTCAGGCTTTTCTTGGATTTCAACCTGAGTTTTCTTTAGAAACGGTTTATATTGAAGTGCCTTTTTGTAATATTCATTTCCTCCTCCGAAATGACTTTGATTTCCGGTTTGCTTCGGTGTTCTTACACTCTCTTTTAAAATGCCCCTTTTGACGGCATTTAAAGCACGTGACTTTGGTTTTGTCAAAACCTAATTTATTGCTGGAATTTCCTATGTCACGGCCTGTGAGTGCAATGAACTTTGTCACTCTCCTGATAATCGAAGCTAAGGACCATTTGATGTCCATTAGTTCGAGTTCTACCTCGTCTACCTGGTCATAATCTTCTGCGGTCATCTCAGGGTTTCCGATCTTACCGGCAACAAGACATTCATAAGATTCTAATATGGTAGCGAGTAGTGACATATGTTGTTTTGCAACTTGTTCTGAAACAACATTGTTCAAATTCATTCTGGTTCGCTTGGCTTTGATAAGTTGAATTTGAACCAGTGCTTGAGTAAGAACTTTGATACTCTGATCATACGGAGGCTGTGATTGATTCTGATTTTATGGAGAAGCATTCATGTTTGCACTAAAAGCCGTCTGAATTTTAAGACTCGAAACACTATCTAGCCTTCCGGCTTTGTAATACAGACCGACGTCTTGAACACATTAGCATTTTTTGACTTCGCCATCTTCAGAAGTTCCATTTCGTGGCCTTCGAGTTCATCGATAAACGTCGACAACTTGAAAAATTCCCACTTATCACTGTTCTTCAGAACCATCCAATACGTAGTCCATTCTCCCTCTGGTAGTGCGTCAGCAAGTTTGTCGATGTATTCTTGTTCTATCTTTTCGAGACCGTGTCTTCGCATTTGCACTTTAAGATGACAGAAACGCTCAATCATTTGCTTTATGGTTTCATTCTTTAGCATAGTGAAGATATCGAACTCTTTCAGGATAAGTGCTTTTTTGCTTTTGATCATTTCGGCGCTGCCTAGATACTTCTTCTATAATGACAACCAAAGATCTCTTGCAGTAGTATACTCTGGTAGCAAAATCAGGATATCTTCTTTGACAGACTGTTGGATGAGACTGATCATCTTTTCTCGGCGATATATTATTCTTTCTGAACCGTCGAGTAGTTGTAAGAACTCGTTGATGTTCATCTACCGGAACAGCGTAGCCTCTTTCAATTGACACCCAGCCAGCAAAGTGCATGGCTTGAACCCAATAAGTAAACTTCTCTTTCCATGCTTCGTACTCGTCCATGCTCATAAGCTTGGGCGGTTTGACAGTCATTCCCATTTCATTATCAAGATTGACTTGATTGATCACATTGGCATTTGACGAACTAGCTTCGGACATAAAAGCTCTTAGTTGATCCTCCATTGTGAATAACGAAACGTGTACTCTGAAATGTTTTTAAAAACTTTGAAAACAATTAGTCCTACTACAAGTTCGGTCGAACTTGTAATATCAAATGAAGAATTCTCAGCTTTTCTAACAAGTTCGGTCGAAATTGCTAGATTTGTTTTGAAAACTTTGCTTAAAGTTCGGTCGAACTTGAAACACAAATCCAACAGAACTTCAGGCGAACTTATCTTCAAGAATTTGATAAAAGTCTAGTAAGTTCGGGCGAACTTATTTAAATTTTATTTGAAATTTACACAAGTTTGGTCGAACTTGATGTAAAATCAATGAAAAATTGTGTAACTTCAAGCGAACTTAGCTGGAATTTAGTCAAAAACTACTCAATTTCGGGCAAACTTGCTAAAAATCACTTGAAAAGTGATGTTTTAGTATAAGTTCGGCCGAACATGGCCAACAAGTTTGATCAAGGAGGTTTTCAAAAACATGGTTTTTTTAAATTTCGACATGAATTCGATTGAATTTGGCTCCAATCTTTCAAGGGTTTATCTTTGTTGTATTTTACATGATATATTCAAAATTCAAAAGATTTTGACCATGAATTCTTCATTTTATGTTCAAAAGTTGAGAAAAAGAGAAGAATGGAATAGAAATAGAAGTGTTCTTGTCTTGATACTATCAAATCAGGCTGTTCTAGCTCTGATACCACTTGTAGGACCGATCCTTGATGCTTAGGAACCTAAATTTGATATCTAACGTCCATAATAGCGGAAATATTACATCGTGTTTACCAATAGATAAGATTTAATCAGTTAATCGTCAGTTTTATAGATCAAACTTCTGGTTACAAACTGACAGAGCTTCCCTCTGAAATGCCAAAGTTACAAATTAAGTAGGCTAGCTAGGTATTTAAGCTAACAAGTTCGCCCCTAGGGACACAAGTTCGCCCGAACTTGCATAAGCAAGTTCCGCCGAACATGCATTTACATGTTTCTTATGGCGAACTTGGCTAAGCTAAACATAAATATTTCGTATACCTAGCCTATTCAGCTCTATACAATACAGACTGGATATAAGACTAAGATATAGACATTATGCATGTTACGCGTGTTGGAAGAAGACATACCGAACTTGGCTAAGCTAAACATAAATATTTCGTTCTGGTTATCATCAGTTACGTGTGTTGGAAGAACACATACCGAAAACCGCCTTTCGTACTCGCTATGGCCATTTCGAATTCGTGGTCATGCCTTTTGGTCTTACCAACGCACTCGCGATCTTCATGGATTTGATGAACTGTGTGTGTAAAGCCTTCTTGGATCGTTTTGTCATTGTGTTTATCGATGACATCCTTATTTACTCGAAGTCGAGAGCCGAACACGTGCGACATCTTCGTGTAGTTCTTGAACTTCTTCAAGGAAATCGCCTCTATGCCAAGTTCTCTAAGTGTGAATTCTAGTTCGAAGAAGTCCAATTCCTCGGTCATATCGTTAACAATCAAGGAATTCACGTCGACCCTACAAAGATAGAAGTTGTAAAGAGTTGGATTACGCCGAAGAATGCGTCTGAAATCCGTTCTTTTCTTGGATTGGCGGGTTACTACCGTCAATTCATCACCGAATTTTCTAAAATCACCTTTCCTCTTACTGCTTTAACTCATAAGGACAAGCCTTTCGTTTGGGATTCCAAACAGGAGGAAGCCTTTCAAACTCTCAAGCGTATGCTATGCAACACTCCTGTACTCGCTCTACCCGACGGAAACGATGATTTCGTTGTTTATTGCGATGCCTCTAACTTAGGTCTTGGTTGTGTTCTCATGCAACGAAGACAAAGTTATCGCGTATGCGTCTCGACAACTCAAAATCTACGAGAAGAAGTACACTACCCACGATCTCGAACTCGGTGCAGTTGTTTTTGCATTAAAGATATGGCGACACTACCTTTACGGTACCAAGTGTACGGTCTTCACCGACCATAAGAGCTTACAACATATCTTTAATAAAAAAGAACTGAACATGCGCCAACGCAAATGGGTTGAACTTTTCAACGACTACGATTGTGAGATACGCTACCATCTGGCAAAGCAAACGTCGTAGCTGATGCTCTCAGCCGACGAAGCTATGTGTATAGTGTTCGTGACTCTCAAGCTTCGAATAATCTCGAAATTTTGATTCACTCCGCCCAGTTTGCCTTTTTAATGAGAATACCCTGCAAGAAGAAATGAAATGTGGAGCCGAAACCCAACTCGTAGTTAAACCACATGGCATTTATTATTATCTCGACCGTATTTGGATTCCTAGCCGTGATAATCTCCAAGAATTGCTGATGACCGAAGCTCATAAATCTCGATACTCCATTCACCTCGGAGCCGACAAGATGTACCAGGACCTTCGTCCTAAGTATTGGTGGCCGGCATGAAAAAGGATATCGCTTTATACGTCTCAAAGTGCTTAACTTGCTCCAAAGTCAAAGCCGAGCATTAAAGGCCCTTTGGTTTGCTCGAACAACCCGAAATCCCGATGTGGAAGTGGGAGAGCATAACCATGGACTTCGTTACGAAACTCCCTAGGACCTCTTCTGGTCACGATAGCATTTGGGTTATCGTCGATCATCTTACTAAATCAGCCCACTTTATTGCCATACGAGAAGACTACAAGGTTGAACGCTTAGCACGAATCTATACCGACGAAGTCATTTGTCGACACGGGACGCCTCGTGACATTATTCTGACCGTGATGGTCGCTTTACCTCACGTCTCTGGGAGACTTTTCAATCCGCTCTCGGTACTACGCTTAATCTCATACCGCTTTTCACCCTCAAACCGACGGTCAGACTGAGCGCACGATCTGCACCCTTGAAGATATGCTTCGTGTTTGCATTATAGATTTCGGTGGTAATTGGAATACGCATTTACCTTTATTAGAATTCTCGTACAATAATAGTTATCATACTAGTATTCAAATGGCACCGTTTGAGGCACTGTATGGAAGAAAATGTCGATCGCCTATTGTATTGCACGAGATCGGAGAAGCACAAATCACCAGTCCCGAATTAATACAAGAAACGACAGACAAAATTATCCAAATCAGAGACAGTCTTTGAAAGCTCGGAGTCGCCAAAAGAGCTATGCTGATAAACGCTGCAAGCCCCTACATTCGAAATTGGAGATCATGGCTTTTAAGGTTGCGCCCTGGAAGGGAGTGATCCAATTTGGAAAGAAAGGGAAACTAGTGCCACGATACGTGGGTCCCTTTAAGATTCTAAAAAGAATTGGCAAAGTGGCCTACCGACTCGAACTACCAGCAGAACTCAACAACGTACATCCGACTTTCCACGTCTCAAACCTCAAGAAATGCCTCGCTGAAGAAAATCTTCATGTTCCACTCGAGGATTTGCAAATAAACGACACTCTTCACTTCGTGGAAATGCCAGTAGAAATCATGGACCGAGAGACTAAGAAACTTCGACGCTCTCGCATCCCTATTATGAAAGTCCGATAGGATGGCTAACGCGGTGCCGAGTTCACATGGGAATTTGGAAAGTGATATGAAAGCTAAATATCCACATCTCTTTGTTACGGCCATTACTTGAATTTCGGGATGAAATTTCCTAAAGTAGGGAGACTGTAACAACTCGTAATTTTCGTTGTTATCTTTTTTTGTCAATTTCGTTTGTACCGTTATTGTAAATCCGAGATTTGATTAATGGAATGGTTTGTATTTGTTAAATACATTTATGTCACAACTATATTACATTTAAACGCTTGTTAAATGCTAATTCAACGCAATTACGAGTAACTTGTTACTTAAAGAGCCGAGTGTGTTATTATTTAATAAACACTCATGCCTTCGACATCGCTTATCGATCGCATCCCAATGCAAATTATCTATGTTACTTTATGATATTATGTATTATGCGTGTTTTATGATTTATGGTTATACTCGCTACCTGCAACGCTCTCACTCGCACGAATCGCTAAATCGCATAATTTTATCATTTATAACGCTTCACGCTTCACTAAAAGCTAAACATAACTATCTAATACGAACCGAATCGCCAAACGAGCACCTAACGCGAAAATAACGAAACAAAACTTGCCATTAGGCCAAGTTCGGCCGAACTTGGGCATCCCAAGTTCGCCCGAACTTGATAAATGGTGAACAATCAAGATTTCCCCCAAGAATCCTCAAGTTCGCTCGAACTTGCATGATTTCCAACAGAAATGGCCATGTTCGCCCGAACTTGTGCCAAGTTCGCTCAAACTTGTGCCAAGTTCGGCCGAACTTGGTCTCCACCAGCTCACTTTCTCCTCACCTATAAATACCCAGCACCTCCATCCGTGCTCTCCTTGCTGCAAGTTCGCCCGAAAGCTCCCAAAACCGAAAACCCTTGATTTCCAAGTAAGAATCAACCCGTTTTCATGCAAGCAACAACGTTTTACTACGATTTTTGCACAAGGATTACCTTCGTTTTCATCAAATCTCTTCTGTTTATGAAAATCTTCATCTTCTTCTAACAAAATTTCTACTTTTCACTTAGTTCTACACTAAACGAGTGTATTTGGGCTTAGCTTCGGCTCCCAAGCTAGAAATCTCTATGATTTCGACTCACCAGGTGTTAGATATAAGTAAAACCTCTTAAAACATCGATTTTACACAAAATACGGACTAATGACGTATGTTTCGGTCACTATGAAGTGGAACGAGGCCTTGTCAAGCAAGATCTCAGATCTGGAAGCACAAGGACGACGTCGTACCTTGCACAAACTGGACTAACCCGTACGAACCATCAAGTTTTCCCGGATTAGCCCGAGTCCTGTAAAGTGGCTAAAACTAGCTCCAAAAGACCTCTCTAGCTTATGTTTTGCTCAGTAGCTTAAGGTTGGAGGGATGGACACTCGATTTACTCAGCAAACGACACGAAAACGCACGATTTGGTGACCAAAACAGTCAAGTTCGCTCCAAAAAGAGCAAGTTCGCTCAAAGTTGTCACCAGATTTGTGACCAACTTCGGTCGAACTTGTCCAATTCTCAAGAATTTCAACCAAGTTCGCTCAAACTTGTATAGTTTCCAAGGAAACCAGACAAGTTCGCCCGAACTTGTGTCAACTTCAAGAATTTCAGTCAAGTTTGCCCGAACTTGTACATTTTTCTAAGAAAAGGTACCAAGTTCGCCCGAACTTGTACAATTCTATGGTATTTCAAGCAAGTTCATCCGAACTTGTACCAAATCCAGGAGATTTGGTACAACTTCGCCCGAACTTGTCTTCTCCTCCTTCACGTTTCGACCGTTTCGGCATTTCGGAAGACTGATGCACTTTTGTTTGCTTACAGGCTGAACCAGCGCTCTCTTTAATCCATATAAGATCCCATCTCTCTCTCTTAACGCACCAACTGTGAGTATACTTGAACCCTTTTTACGCTTAAACGTACTTTTGGGTGTTACATACGTTCATATATCAAATCACATCACACAACTCAGACACTTATTCGCAACCCGCTAATACATGACTATATGTGAAATATGTTGAATTGTATGTGTTACTTGATTGCTAGTACGCCACCCTTAACATGATAGCTTGCTAGAGGTTGACTCGCCACTCGGAGGCCCGGGGTTGTTAAGGCTCGCATTTTTTTTCTCTTTAGGACGTGGACACTTGTTCGCGTGCCTCGCACTCGCGGTTTGTAAATCTAAGTAGTTACATAGTTCACATCTCTTACGTATGTCATGCGGTGTACGCTAAACGCTTTTATATCTATTATGTACGCAAACCTGTATGCTCACCTTTACTTAATTGTATTGACTTTTATTTTAACGTATGTGACAGGTTGAGGACTTTCTACTGCTGCAATTGAATTAGGTTTATCTTAGAAATTCATGTAATAAAATCTAGGGTAGATCGGATTGGATTATGTTTAAGAGATATTTGATATTTTTAATAATTATTTGAGGATTTTATGCTTGATAGTATGGGATATTGAACGCTTAAATATTATCGCTTAAATAGTTGTTTGGATTCTCTTGAGCAATCTGATTCGCCTAGTGCCGCGCCCCGATGTTTCTGCCATTGGTTGGGGTGTGACACATACGTCTACAACAACCACTATCAATATACCTGAGTCTAATGATAGTCCTCCATAGCTACTCCTACACATGTTGCTGGATCAGGTAGTTTTAGGTACCCATGCCATAGTGGTGGAGGGTAAACCCCTTGCATTCACGTAAGTTACTTTCATCCAAACCAAATTATTTTCTGAACATGTAGTTCTATTACTAGAACACGAGGATTTTGAAGGAGTGGATTGAACAGGGCTTTTAGGTTTCCAAATTTTCTTATCATTTATCAAACTTCTTGTATTTTGTACAATTGGTGTTGAAGACATCAATTGATTCTTTTTGTTTAATTGTTTAGCGTTGTTCGAGTCTCCATCAGAAGGCTTCACCTTGGAATCCAAACTCTTCGCAGGTATAGGTTTTTCAACCTTCACCTCTTTAGGTGGTTTGTTATTCCCTTTTGGATCCTTGTGATGCTTCCTTTCTTTGAGTTTTTCCGGACAATGCTGACAATTTCTTGCTATGTGACCAGCGATGCCACATGTGTAATATATTTGACATTTCACATGAGGCTTCGCTAGAGATCTATCAGCCTTTTCAGAACTAGAAGACCTGTGTGGATCCTGAGGTCTCGACGAAACAGACTTACTTTGATTCCTACCCTGCTTATTTGTTTATGGTGTTTTCAATGTTTTTCTCTAGATTAGCTACACACACAACTTTCGATTTTGACTTAGGTGGAACATACTTTGTTTGACTACCCCATCCAACTTGTTTTACCAACAAATATTTAGATGCATCAGATTTATTTGGCAAAACAACAGAATTTATGCAATCAGAAACAGAATCAAAGTAAGCGTCTAAACATTCATCGCTCTTAAAAACAGAGCCCGCACAATTCAAAGCATCAACAGAAATTGAAACATTGTTTGAATTTTCAGAAACTAAAAGATTGTTTTTTCTGAATTTTTATTTTTAAAGCATGCAAATCATCATCATCCTCCACCCAATCTTCAATAATCACTTTTTTTGCATATGAAGTAACCAGGTTAGCAACTTTCATTTTGTCACAAACAGTGTGAGTTGAATCTGCAGCAATGCTCTCAGTTTCAAGTGACACCGTTTGTTCAGCAGATTCAAAATCAGTGACATTCTGTGGCTGAACAGAGGCTTCCACTTTCGTTGTTGATTTAGTATCACTAGATTCAGCCGAAGCTTCTATTATGTGTTCAGATTCTGCTTTAATTGGTTCTGATTCAACTATTTCAGATGATTCATCACTAGATTTAGTAGATTCAATTAATTCTGAGTTTTCACAATTAATTGTTTTTGAAGAATCACATGAAGAGGCGAATGAAACAGTTGACTCAGATTGTTTGTTAGATTCAAATTCTTTGATGAACTTAGCCAGATCATTCATCATAGCAAACTCAAGACTGGTCTATTTATGTTGAGATTCTTCCTTTTGATTTTGCAATTCAGATGATTTTTGAGAAACAATTGATTCATTATTGTTTAAAACTTGAAAGTGTTTATCAACATCAGCATTTTTCTCAAAATTTAGAGTCTCAGTTTGTTTTGAGAGATTAACAGGTTTTACAATTAACAACCTGTTTGTCTAACTTGATTTCAGTTTTATCGGGCCTCGTAATTTTGATTTCTTAGGCTTTGCAGGTTCAACTTTGACATCACTAGCCTACCCATAGACCATGTTAGGCATGTCAGCAATCTCCTCTTCAGTCATAGGAATAGAGGTATATGAATGATTGTATGGTGGAGGGATGCATACAAATCCCAGACCCTTATTCCTAGTTTCCTTTTGACCGTATTTTAACTGTTTACTTATCATTTTCTCTACCTTTTCACTTGAAACGTCATTTTAAAAAAAATAAACTCTGTATTTTCAAATGTCGATTTTAGAGAATCAAGTTCAATAGTTAATTTTTCAGAAAGTTCTTTAATGTGAAGATGCCTACATTTTTCTTGACTCAAATCTTTATGCAACTGTCGGATATCACGTTTTTGTGCCTCCACCATATCCTTGTATCCATTGGTTTTCTTTTTGATCTGATACAAATCAGATTTGGATAATTGTAGTTACACAACTAATGAGTTGGCTTGTTCTTTATAACCACTCACTTTCTCTATAAAAGCACTAGCTAAATACAAGTTTTTTCAGTGATTTGCAAATCACCCATCTGAGCAGAGGACATCAACAACATCAAAACCCCTCCCTCTTATGCTACCATAGCATTGTTGGGATTTACGCCAGAAACATTGCATTGGTTTGTGTCGGATGTGCTCGAAGTAGAAACCGTAGCGGGTCTAGTGGTGGAGACATTAGTAGGTGTGACAACCCGCAACTTCAGGTTACTACTTTAACCTAACCACAGTTAATTTTGACATACATTCATAGCATGCATTTAATGGGTTAGTTAAATGAGTCTAGTTTGGTAATTCGGGGAATTACCGGAACACTCACATGAAACTCTCGAACGTTGGTGACTAAATTTATAATAATTATAAGGCGTTTAACAAAACTTATTCTATGCTTTAATTGTAAATTACAAGTTGTTATGTGATTTGTGTGAAAGTTACAAAGTTAGGTGTTTAGAGTTAATATTGAAATGAAATAAAATTCCTTCAACTCCTAATCATTTCTCATAACCCAACTTACGGCAGTTCCTAATCATCTTTTCTCTGATCATCATCTCTGATCGCAAACCGCGTTTTGTATCTGATCTATGGCAAGCGATGCACAAGTCATTCGGATCACGTCTTGACATGAGCACAGCTTATCATCCTCAAACGGATGGTCAAAGTGAATGAACCATCCAGATGCTTGAAGACATGCTGCGAACATGTGTGATCGATTTTCGGTAATGGTTGGGAAAGACATTTGCCTTTGGTAGAGTTTTCCTACAACAATAGTTACCACACTAGTATTCGGGCAGCTCCGTTCGAAGCGTTGTACGAACGAAATGCCGATCTCCTCTTTGTTGGGCGGAGGTGAGTGACAACCAAATCACGGCTCCAGAACTCGTACTCGAAACTTCTGAGAAGATTGTTCAAAGCAGAAATCGTATTGGCGGCAGCTCGTGATCGCCAAAAAAGCTACACCGACAAGCGTAGGAAACCCTTAGTATTCACCGTGGGCGACCGTGTCTTATTAAGTCTCACCCTCGAAGGGTGTGGTTCATTTTTGTAAACAAGGCAAGCTCAATCCGCGTTATGTTGGGTCGTTTTAGGATATTGGAAAGAATCGGTAAGGTGGCTTTTCGACTTGAGTTACCTGATGAACTTGGTAACGTCCACAACGTTTTTCAAGTCTCTAACCTAAAGAAGTGTTTGTTGGATGAAACACTTGTGGTTCATTTCAAGGAACTAAAGATCGATGACAAGCTGCGATTCATCGAGGAACCTGTCGAAATCATGGACCGGGAAGTCAAGGTCCGTAAACACAGTCGAACACGATCGTGAGAGTTCGTTGAAACTCGAAACGTGGACCGGAGTTCACGTGGGAATGTGAGGATCAGATGATGCTCAAGTATCCTCACTTATTCAAAACTGCTGATCATAACATTGATGCGACTGGCGAATTTCGGGACGAAATTCCCTTTCAAGTTGCGGATGATGTGGTACCCGAGGAAAACCCACGGTCATCTTAACTTATCTTTTCATTTCTCCGTGACTGCTTATCAAATTTCGGGACGAAATTTCTTTCAAGTTGGGGATGATGTGACAACCCATAACTTCATGTTACTACTTTAACCTAACCAAAGTTAATTTTGACATACATTCATAACACTACATTTAATTAAGGTTAGTTAAATGAATCTACTGTAAGGCCATAATAATTTAGTATGTTTATGCTTATCTTTATCAAACACAAGTATAAGCTATTTGGCTTAGTTTTCTAGTGGGTTAGATAGTTTTGGAATAAGCAATGTGGACTAATTAGTGTTTTGGGCTTGGATTAGGCCATGTGGGCCAAGTTCTTAGTGGACCCTATATAATGTTTTTTTATTCATTATTAGGGTTAAGCCTCATTGTTACAGAGATTTTCTAGAGGGAGCTAGAGAGGCGCTTTGGAGTTTTGTTCACCTTGTACCAGATGGTTTTGCTAGTAATAGTAATAGAATCGTGTGCAACGTTCGAAAGTATTTTCGGTGTTCTCGTGTTCTTGTTTTTCGGTATTCTTGAATCTCATCAAGTTTGGATTCTGCCCACTCTTGGTGTTTGTTTGATATCATTGAAAGATCCAAGGATTTGGGACTTACAATTGGATTTCAGAGCCTAAGAAGTCTTTCGAAGGCTCGGTTTGGATATCAAATATTCAAGATTTTGAAATTTTTTGTAGAAAATCATCAAGAACATTCATTGTGTTCTTCGCGTTCTTCATCATGTTCATCGGGTTTCTATTGAAAATTTTCATATTTTGGTGTTTTGTCTTTTGAAAAAGGTGTTAACAGATTGGTCAAATTTTTAACCTTTTCAAAACTATCTTTAAAAAATTAATTTTTTACTAATTGTTTCCTAATCTCATTTTTGAATCATTTGAGAATTAAATTTTGTCAAATCCCAACTTTTTAGGAAATCTCGTTTTATAAATTAAAAAAAAGTATTATTTCCGTATTATTTAAAAGTTGGTAAAAGATTAAAAAAATAGAAAATAAAAATAATTTTCAAATCATCTTCATCTTCAGTCGCACTGTACATCACCACCGGACATCTCTCTGTCACAGTTGAACCTCCATTAAAAACTGCAACAACCGAACTGCCAATCACCTCTGTTCATCAACGTCGATACCGTGTTACATTCATCATCATCTCCGGTCCATTTCATCTTCGCCGACGTGATCGGGAAACCACGTAACACCTCCTTCTCCGACGACTGAACCACTCAACTCATCACGTTCACATTGTCACGATCACCATCATCTTCATCGTTCCACTGTCAGAGTCTCTGGTCACCATCGATCACCTCCCAACGCACATCTGTACATCATCATCATCTTCTTTTCAAATTTTAAACACTTCTCCATCATTCCGCTGTTTTGGGTCTCAACAGCGTCACCGTGCATCTTTGTCATAAACACCATCATCTCAACAATTCCGCCTCGTCAACTCCACTGAAATTCCATCGATACACAACAGCATCATCATCTTCACCGTTCCGGCTTACCACCTTACCGCACACCTCACCATACACACCCCGGCCATCGTAGACCTAACGATCGCACACACCGCACACCTCCAACACCAGGGCCGTTCCTACATTTTTTGAGACCCTAAGCGAACTACGAAATGGAGACCATTTTGCAAAATTATACTTTTCAACATAATCAAACTGAACTGGAAAATAATTCCTTAAAAGCGTAATAACAAACTAAATTGGCAAATAAAACTGAATTTCCTAAGCAAACCGAATTCTCTAAGCAAATAAATCAAATCGGTAAATACACCCTAATTTCCTAAACAACAAATGAGGATCAGAGGATGTCTAACCTGAATCGCAAAATCGTGAAACAACAAACTGAATCGCAAAATCATTGAATCGCAAAGTGAATCGCAAAATCGTAGAATCACCAGTTCACTAAACTGAATCGTAAATCACCAAACTGAGTGTCTTCCATGAGTTCAATCAAACTGAATCGCAAAATCGACGAATCACCAAACTGAATTCAGTTTATGTCTGAGGGATCGCAAAATCGATCAGATTGTTTAGTGATTAGAATGTAAAAAGCTTAAAATAGCCAATTAGCCGTTGCTAAATGTTACCTGTTACTTTGAATATTCGATTGAGATTGTACTGCCATTAGTATCGCGCGTTGATTCTTTGATTCCATATAGGAAACCCAAACGACGCCTCTCATAATCGAGCGGTTTCATTATTCATGCCGCTAGTATCGATGGATAACTGAGCAATCGTCCACGCGCTTTGAGGTTTCACGCATATGCCATGCCGCTGGGTTATCAGTATCAAATGTGTATGATTTGGGCTTATCTGTTTAGTACTGGGTCTAGTATACAGAAACCTAACAGAAAATTCGTGGCCCTTTAACTCTGGTGGCCCTAGGCCTGGGCCTAGGGTCATAACCCTGTTGGGCCGGCCCTGTCCAACACACTCCACCGCACACTTCATGCTCACTCCACCACACCGCACACCAACCCATTGCACACTCAATATCGCACACTACAACCTCGCACACCGACTCCGCACACCGATCACCACACACCGACCGTTCAAACCGCACACTGAACAAAACCTCCTGCAACTTCCATTCCGCACACTTAACCGCACACTACCCCACTGTACACCTCACCGCACACTCCACCTCGCACCCCACCCCACCTGGGCCGTTCCTACGTTTTTTGAGACCCTAAGCGAACTACGAAATGGAGGCCCTTTTGCAAAATTATACTTTTCAACATAATCAAACTGAACTGGCACATAATTCCTTAAAAGCTTAATAACAAACTAAATTGGCAAATAAAACTGAATTCCCTAAGCAAACCGAATTCCCTAAGCAAATAAACCAAATCGGTAAATACACCCTAGTTCCCTAAACAACAAATTAGGATCAGAGGATGTCTAACCTGAATCACAAAATCGCGAAACAACAAACTGAATTGCAAAATCGTTGAATCGCAAAGTGAATCGCAAAATCGTTGAATCACCAGTTCACCAAACTGAATCTTAAATCACCAAACTGAGTGTCTTCCATGAGTTCAATCAAACGAAATCGCAAAATCGACGAATCACCAAACTGAATTCAGTTTATGTTTGAGGGATCGCAAAATCGATCGGATTGTTTAGTGATTAGAATGTAAAAAGCTTAAAAAGGCCAATTAGCCGTTGCTAAATGTTTCCTGTTACTTTGAATATTCGATTGAGAATGTGATGCCATTATTATCCACATTGATTGTTTGATTCCATATAGGAAACCCAAACGACGCCTCTCATAATCGAACGGTGTCATTATTCATGCCGCTAGTATTGATGGATAACTTAGCAATCGTCCACGCGCTTTGAGGTTTCATGCATATGCCATGCCGCTGGGTTATCAGTATCAAATGTGTATGATTTGGGCTTATCTGTTTAGTACTGGGTTTAGTATATAGAAAACCTAACAGAAACTTCATGGCCCTTTAACTCTGGTGGCCCTAGGCCTGGGCCTAGGGTCATAACCCTGTTGGGCCGACCCTGTCCAACACACTCCACCGCACACTTCATCGCTCACCTCACCACACCGCACACCAACCCATTGCACACTCAATATCGCACACTACAACCTCGCACACCGACTCCACACACCGATCACCGCACACCGATTACCGTTCAAACAGCACACTGATCAAAACCTTCTGCAACTTCTATTCCGCACACTCAACCGCACACCACCCCACTGTACACCTAACCACACACTCCACCTCGCACACCACCCCACCAGGGCCGTTCCTACGTTTTTTGAGACCCTAAGCGAACTACGAAATGGAGGCCCTATTGCAAAATTATACTTTTCAACATAATCGCAAAATCGCAAAACAACAAAATGAATTGCAAGGTGAATTGCAAAATCGTTGAATCACCAGTTCACCAAACTGAATCATAAATCACCAAACTGAGTGTCTTCCATGAGTTCAATCAAACTGAATCGCAAAATCGACGAATTACCAAACTGAATTCAGTTTATGTTTGAGGGATCGCAAAATCAATCAGATTGTTTAGTGATTAGAATGTAAAAAGCTTAAATAGCCGATTAGCCGTTTCTAAATGTTACATGTTACTTTGAATATTCGATTGAGTTTGTGATTCCATTATTATCGCAGCGTTGATTGTTTGATTCCATATAGGAAACCCAAACGACGCCTCTCATAATCAAACAGTTTCATTATTCATGCCGCTAGTATCGATGGATAGCTGAGCAATCGTCCACGCGCTTTGAGGTTTCACATATATGCCATGCCGCTGGGCTATCAGTATCAAATGTGTATGATTTGGGTTTATCTATTTAGTACTGGGTCTAGTATACAGAAAACCTGAGAGATACTTTGGTTGCCCTTTTACTCTGGTGGCCCTAGGCCTAGGCCTAGGGTCATAACCCTGTGTTGGTGCATATGTCTGTTGCCTTCGTCATTACACGAGAACGAGTCTAGAATAAACGAGAGTTTCTGAAGACCAAACAAGACATAATAGATATCCTGGAGGGAGTCTATTGGTGCTTAATGTATGTAGAATAGTCTTGTATCGAGTCTGTATAGAATAGGTGAAACGAGGCGTATTTAAGAGTGTTAGATAGCAAGTTCGCTTGAGAAGTGTCTTGAGAAGTCAGGTTCGGCCGAACGGGCGAACTTACCTATAGATGTCTCTCACCAGCGAACTTGTTCCACTATATATAGGTGCCTTGGGATTTCATTTGTAAGTAGTTGGAGATTTTGGCACAGAGACGACGAAGCTCTGTTGGATCCGGTTCTAGAATGTATTGAACTTTAGATCAATGAAAACAACTATTAAACGAGTAATTCTTGTTATTTGGTTAACTTGTCATTAGTTTCCGCCTAATCGGACAATAGATAACAAATTTAGGTTCCCGAGCTGTCCGTGGACGTTCCTACACCCTGTTGGGCCGGCCCTGCACCCCACTGTAGACCCCACCGCACACTCCACCTCGCACACCACTTCCAAACTTCTCCGAACACCGCAACCCAACACTGATCATCATTCGTTCAACCTGCATCTTCCTCACCATAACCACCATCGCTGTTGATCATAACTGCGACCACCATCGTCATCACCACCTACACATTCACTATCATCTGGTCCTTCATTGTTTAAGTCGAGAAGAAGGATTGAATGTTATAGGGTGTGGTTCTGTTAACATGATCTACAAAGAAGAAGACACCATTTTGTGACACATATTTGGTCGAGAAAGGGAAATAAAAGAACATAAAGATTGTGACAGTTTGAGTGTCGGGAAAAGTTTTGGCTGATTGAAGTAAAATTTTGACGGGTGAACCAACTTTGTTGGATTAATTAGTAACACTAACATTTAGGGTTATTTCTTATTTTAATTAGCTAATCATTGGATAATAATAATAATAATAATAATAATAATAATAATAATAAAAATAAAAATAATAATAATAATAATAATAATAATAATAATAATAATAAATTAACAACAATAACAATAATCATAAGGTAATCATAACCTTATTATTAGTTATAATATAAAGATAACTAAATATTAACTTTGGGTTTCTATTTAAAAAAATAAAAAAATAATAATAGTTTTAATATTACTAGGTACTTAAAAAAATTAAAAAAAGGGTTTGGTTTGTTTTGTTTGTTGATAAGTTTTGAAAGGTTTTGAGAAACGGTACAAGAAAGCTGATTCTTTCATTGCGAGTTGTTCAAGTTAGCAAGAGCACAGGTTCTTGGACTGTTTTGAGTTTCAAATTTTTGATCACTGTGTGCGGCCTTCTATTAGACATCACTTGGTTTGAAGCCCAACAAAGTGTGCGGCCTAACTGCTGAGTGTACGGCCCAACTACTGAGTGTGCGGCCTAACTACAAGTGTACGGTCCATTGCAGACAGTGTGTGACTCGATAAAAGTCAGTGTGCAGATCAAGTAAGGAGTGTGCGATCCAAACATATTGTGAGAGTGTGGGCAAAGAAATTTCCGGGGGATCACATTTTCGGGGGGATCACAGTTCAAAATTGTCACACCCCGACCCGAAGCGGAATAAGAGTCGGGGCATAATTGGGTTATCACCAAAGCTCATGACATTTACTAATATGTTTCATATTTATTAAAGTCAAAGTTACATTTCCAAATATCCAAACATGTCCATACAATACAGAGAAAATAAACCAAACATAACAATCTCAATCTCTATATCATTTTATTCTTCTAGTCCAATCCTATGTGTTTCTGACTGCAGCTGGTTCACCTGTATCATGTGTAAAAATGGAGGTTTTTGGGTCAACATAAGTTGGCGAGTGAACCTTGTTAAATAAACATTTATTATTGATTTACTTGTTAGTTTATCAATGAAAAATTGTGCATAATCATAATGAGCAAATGTAAATAATCAAGCAGTGGCAATTAGCAATCACAACTATAACTTACAATAACATATGATAGCATACATAAACATACCAACATCATACGATAAGTAACATAAATGAAACTGTGCGATCAAGGCTCAATCAAACGGAGCCGATCGTATTGCATGTACTGAAAATGAAAATGTCTGTGCGATCAAGGCTCAATCAAACGGAGCCGATCGTATGTGGGCACGCCAGGTTCACGCTCATAATGAAATGGGGAACATGCTCAACGCTCATAATGTAATGGGGAGTGGCGGCCTATGAAATTGCATGTACTGAAAATAATAAATTGCATCCAACAATAACCACACAACAATTGAAACAAACTGAATACACATGTTCCTGATATGATGTATGCACAATGGTTTAAATATAATATATATAACAAGACACATGATACACCCCAAAACATGATTAAAACGGGGAATTTGTAAGATTCACTCACATTGGGTGCGTTGGTTTGGAGTTGGTGAGATGCGCACGAATTGGATGAGCGGAACAACGAGAAATACTAACCTAGATAATAGCGGAAAAATATATTAAATGAGTGGATTTTATTAAGGATTGTAATGAAATATTCAGATATATTTTTGTGAGTTTAAGGCTATTTTCTATCTTTAAAAATGTTATTTTTAAGTATTTTTAATTGATTTTTAAATTAAATTAAATAAATAAAAATATAAAAAAATTGTTTATTTTGCGTTGACCGTTGACCGTTGACTTGTTGACCGGTTCGGTCAGTGGAATTGTTTGCGCCAGGTGAGGCTCGAACCCGAGACCTCCCGTATGCGTGCACGCAGCTCTACCAACTGAGCTACGTGTCTAACCCGAAATAATCTTGTTTTTAATTATATTTATATACTAATTCAGTTTAACCAAAATTCTTTTAATTTCAAAAACATTTAAATTCAACAAACCGGTGCCAGTAACGGGTTTCGAACGCGTGAGGTGCGACTTAGTGTTGCACACAGTCCACCGCTGGACTGTGTGTCTAACCTGGTAAATATCTCGGTTTTTATTATACTTAACAACTAACGGGATTAACCCGGTTCAGCTTTTATCAAAAAGGCATTTTATTACTTAGAGGATGCGTGTATCAGGGATGGAACTCGTGACGTGTGCGTAATATTTGCACACAGTCCACCGCTGGACTGTGTGTCTAACCCGTTTAAAATAACAATTTTAATTATAATTATAGTGTTATCACAGTCATCTTCTTCATTGAATTTTACAGGCAGTCGATTATACCGTTATATCTTGTGTAGTTCGATTGTTAAACATTGTACAATCTAATATGAAATGGCAGAAATGATAATTAGAAGTGAACATACCGATGAACGGTTTATTTCAGAATTCCGGCGATGTGTCGGTCCCTGTTTTTATGCTCTTCAACTGAACAAGACAATTAACCGTCTTGATTAGCTAATCGTGAAATTGAAGTGATCAGCAAATGTTAATAGAGGGTTTGAATGCCCTTACCGATTCTCAGATGAACATAGAGATTTTCAGAACTTTTCCGGCGAACTGAAATTAGCTGAATACAGTGCCTGAATTCGATTTCAATTGAAAGGTTTAAGTTAGAAATAGCTTAACAATTGTTGGACTACAACGTTATTGAAAGAATTACCGTTTTGATGATGA
Organism: Scalesia atractyloides; assembly: GCA_947069175.1. Taxonomy (NCBI): domain Eukaryota; kingdom Viridiplantae; phylum Streptophyta; class Magnoliopsida; order Asterales; family Asteraceae; genus Scalesia; species Scalesia atractyloides. Next base: position 36,902,960 of record CAMTDV010001634.1, read on the forward strand.
ATACGGTTTTCCGGCGAATCTTGAAGAAATTTCCGGCGAGTTGATTTAAGTGTTCTGACGGACTGAAAGTGTGACGAAAGTGAAATGGAATGTTGGCCGGATGTTTCTGAGTCGCGAGAGGGATCTTGAGTTGAAGTAATTGGGACTTTGATTCTTTTCGGTTATAAAAACCGATAGTAATGAAAATTGATGTTCAATCACTTCTGAATTGATTAAAATCATCGGTTCATCGGTTTAAACGTGAATGTGCGAGTAATCAAACGATTTGACGATTGAATTGCCGATTTCCGTTTCTCAGTTGGCGCAACCGGTTTAACCGAGTTTGTGTATAAATGATATTTGTTTCCTAGAGATAACAGAAAACAACAAGTGGCGGAGTGGTGATGTGAGTGTGTGCTAAGTCTTTGGATTCAGTTCTGGCTGACCCGAGTTCGAGTCCCGGCAGCAACATATCCTTTTTATTTATTTTGTTTTAACTTTTTATCAAATATAATTTTTATAGTTTAGTTTATTTATTAATTATGTATCATTTTAAATCAAAATAATCATAAATATTCAACGTGACATTTATAACTTGATATTCGATTACAAAACGGAGCGGGTTTTGGAAACCCGTTTTTGACAAATGTTACAAAAATCTTAAAAATGTCTTCTACTGAGGTATGTGTTGATAACATTTGTTGTACTCCTGCATGTAGGGAAAAACTTAGTGGGTACAAACGGCAGACAGACTCGCTCGTTATGCAACTTAGATTTTCAAAATCTAATGATTATGAAACTAAAAAGAAATTAAATGGGTACACGGATATGGTGGAGGCGCAGAAGCGTGATATCCGTAAGTTGCATAGCGATCTGAGTGAGGCATGATGTAGATATCTCCAATTTAAGGAACTGTCCGAAAAACTAACTGTTGAACATGATAATTTAAAATCAACTTTTAAAAACACAGAGTTTAATTTCAAAAAAATTGACGTGTCTCGTGAGAAAGTTGAGAAAATGATTAATCAACAGTTAAAATATAGCAAAAAAGAAGTGAGGAATAAATGATTGGGATTTGTATGCATACCTCCACCATACAATCACAATTACTCCTCAATTCCCATGACTGAATAGGAGATAGACAACCTGCCTGATATGGAATATGGGAAGCCCGGGGATAGGAAGGTTGAGCCTGTTAAGCCGAAGAAAGTCAAAATCACAAGGCCAGATAGACCCGAAGTTATTCTAGAAAAACAGGCGTTTAATAAAACTTTCATGAAACCTGCTGAGGTTTCAAAACACATTGAGACTCTTACTTTTGAGAACAATGCTAATATTGACAAACACTTTCAAATATTAGATGATACTGAATCATGTTTTTCTCAAAATTCACCTAAAGTACAATACCAAGAGCAAGAGTCTGAAACGAAATCAAACAACTTTGATTTTGCCATAATGAAAGGGTTGGCTGAATTCATGAAAGGGTTTGGGTCTGGGAAACAAAATGAATCGACTTCTTCATCTGATTCATCATGTGACTCCTCAGAGACAACCAACTGTGAAAAGTCAGAGTTAGTTGTTTCTACCGAGTCTAGTAATGAATCACCTAAAGAAGTTGAATCAGAAAACATACAAGTAGAATCAGAATCCACTTCAAAAGCTTCTGTTGAGTCTAGTGTTGAGTCAACAGCAGAAGCCTCCGCTCAGCCATTAAACACTCATGGTTCTGAAACTACTAAACAAACAGTGTCACTCGAGACTGAAAGTTCTACTACAGACTCAACTGACACTGTTTGTGAGCAAGTGAATGTTACTGATGATTCTACTCCATGTGCAGATGAGGTAAAAGTAGAGGATTGGGTTGAGGGGGATGATGTTGTCTGCCAAGAGACTACTGATGTTCGTTCAAACACATCAAGTTTGTTTGTTGATGCTCCTCCATGTGTGAAAAAGGTTATTTCTGAGCCAATTTTGAGAGGCCCATCAAATAAATGCGTGCCTCCAAAACCAATAGTTAGAAATGAAAATGTTAAAACTAACACTGAATGTGCTAACTATTTTAAACAGGGACACATGAAGCAAGGCATGAAGTTTGAACAATCTGCAAATAAATTATCCAATGGATCGTATAACTCAATTCCTTCATCGGTTGGATCAAATGGATCAGGATATGCTCCTTATGTTAAGAAGCAAACATGTTACAATTGTTGCATACCTGGTCACATTGCGAGGAATTGCACACATCGTCCCTATGTTCCTTATTATACACAGCATCAGAGGTTACATCAAGGGATAGATCTTATTCTAAGCCAATGAAGGTGGAAAAGCCTAAGGCAATGACGAATAAGCATCCCAAGGTTAAACCTTCTGATGGGGATTGGAATGCTGCCAAAACCAAATGAAAGCAACCTTTGAAACCTAAACAAGTTTTAAAAAATAACAAGGTTGAAAAGCAAAATGTTTTGCCAAAGGCACCTAAGAAATTAGAAAAGCCTAAACAAATTTGGAAGGCAAAACATAAAGCAGCATCATCACCAATCCCTAAAACAAAAGGGGACATGTGCTTGCAAGAAGTATCTTATGTTGATGCTTCTGGAAATCCAAGGACCACGATGACCTGGGTACCAATGTCTTACTAATCTCCTTATTTTTCAGGGACAACCAAGGAGGAGCTGTTGACTATCCTTGGAGTGTTGATAGCGGTTGTTCCAGAGAATTGACGGGTAACATCTCACTGTTGCAAAAGGTTCTATTTTTACAGTTGATATGTTTCTTTTAGAGGAGATAAAGGAGGTAAGATAAGATTAACTAAAAGGTACAATTTAAATTTCGCACTTTGATTTTAACAAGTGATTAATCTTAATCTAATGATGGAAGCAAAAACAACAAAAATATTTTCGTTTTTCTTTTGTACATACTTTTTTCTTTTTAAGATAAATTTGCGCATAAGATTTATGCACAAATTTAGGGGGATAGAGAGAGTCATCTGTATATATGGAGAAAAAGAGAAAAATCCAAAAAGAGTTTGTTGCATATTAAGCATTGTTACAGGGGGATACATGAGAAAAAGAAAATAATCCTAAAACAATGCATATATGGGAAATGAAATGAATGTTCGTGTTAAAGGGTTTTGACTAACACATGTAAGGTGCTATAGCTGAAAATACTAGGATCTAATGTGATATGTCGGTAGGCTTGACGCTCAAAAGGATAAAAAGATACTAAGTGATACAAACATAACGAACTATGTATCATGTGGGTAACATACCATCGGCGTATGATTTTATAATCTTAAATCTTGTGTTGATAGATAGCCAACATCTCAGGTTTCGGGTCTTTGTGCTGTTGAGTCATCCGGGGATATCATGGCTGTCCTTCCGTTGCATCCAGATTATATGCAGACCTAGGCACAATCAGAATATCTTAAAAGAGCCAAAGAGGCAAAAAACCTTAAAGGAAGATAAACTCAATTTGAGGGAATTCCATTTAGCTAAAATAGTTATATTCGTACCAAAAAGGTATTTGCCTAACCCTCGTTGGACATTCTATTGGTCACTCTATTGTAGGAAAGTACTGACCTGTTCACCAATAGTCTGACGTTGTAAATCAAAAGGATGAACTCAGTATACTCACCTGCTATGATGAATCGTTGTGCTTACCTTGATCGTGAGGGTATGTCATGGTATGGGATACACAGGTATTACAGTTTAATATTACCTTAAGCGTATCACGAAGTTAAAAAATTGAAAGTTGAGCGTTAAAGGTTAAGAGGTCAAACATATTGGCAATCACTTAGACTAGTTTGAATAAGTTCGTGCGGAAAAGTGTTCTTTGGTCAGCCTGACAAACGATTTTGATCCCATTGCTATTGTAATTGTACATTGTAACCGATTGAGTTAGTTTCTGTGTTTCTTTCATATTCTTATATTCAAAAATTAAAAAAATAAATTAAAATAAAAACAAAAATCGAAAATAGTGTCCTGTTTATTTGTTTAATTAAAAATTATTAACCGTTCTTGAAGATTTGACTAATCATCGAAAGTTGAGAGAAATTTAAATTGTGAAATCAAAGTACAAGTGCTTGGATATACCAAGTGTTCATGTGGTACGTTCCTCAGTTGAATAAAAATGTCTACTTATGAATTTCTGAGCATGTGCATATCTTGATTTCAACCAAGTAACAAGGGTTGACGAAGAGTGATATGCTGTTAGTTACTGTTATAACACCTTGTAAAAACCCGTCTTGTAAAATTCAGACACATGTCCCATTGATCCTCGATTACCACGTGTTGATCGAGAGGAACCGAAAGCGTCGTTATGTTAATTTATACATCTGAATGACGACTACTCGAAGTCAAGGGACCAAACATGAAGAAATGCCAAATTTCAATTTTCTGGAAGGCGGTTACGGACCGCAACCATATATGGTTACGGTCTGTAACCATTCAAAAGATCCAGGCGCCAGATAGCCTTACGGACCGCAAGGCTTTAAGCCGTACGGTCCATAAGTGGGTGCTAGCGAGCAGAAACATGGCAACTTCTGCACCTGCCACTCATATCGCATTTTGCCACTCATCCCCTGCATCTAACACGTCCATGGACACTTGTTATCACCTGCTAACACTTGCCAACACCTGGAGAGACTTGGTTCTTGATCCTCTAGTATAAATAGAGGTGTTGTGCAACCTCATTTCTTGCACCACTTCTCATTAGGCCTGTAAACGAACCGAACGTTCATGAACTGTTTGTGAACTTGTTCGGCGGGAAGATTATTTATGTTCGTTTATTTAATAAATGAACGAACATGAACAAAAAATTGTGTTCGTTTAATTAAATGAACGAACATGAACACACCTTGTGTTCGTTCATTTATGTTCATGAACATTGGTTTCTGTTCATTCATTTATGTTCGTGAACGTTCGTTTATTTATGTTCATGAGCGTTCGTTTATGTTTTAGTAAATACATAAATAATTATAATTATATAGATATTAGGTTGTCTAACTACTTATATAAATATAACTAACTAGTAATTGAGTTTTCCAATAATAAAAAATGAAATTTTAAATTTTTTCTTCACTTACTTAATATTTATATAAAAACTACTTAATGTTAGTATCTATGAACCCTAGTTTGGATGTGTTTCCGGGTGAAATGTAACATATTAGATATTTTTATTGTGTTCACTAATGTTAAATTGTGTTTGTTTATATTTGTAATTACGTTAATTTGTGTTCGTTTATATTTTTTCAGTCATGTTAATTTATGTTTATTCAACTACGTTCATTTAAACTTTTTTTGTTTATGTTCGTTTGTGTTCGTTTATGTTCGTGAACTGTTCGTTTAGGCTTAAACGAACAAACATAAATGAACATGAACATGGCTGATTTCTTAATGAACGAACACGAACAAAAAAGTGTGTTTGATTAAATGTTCGTGTTCGTGTTCGGTTAAAGTTAAATGAACGAACACGAACATGCCGATGTTCGTGTTCGTTCAGTTTGTTTACAGGCCTACTTCTCATATTATTCTCTTCTTCCTCTCTTGAGGTTCCTGACCATAAAGGGACTTCCTAATAAAGTTATTTTCGTGCTAAGGACCTTGTGTAAGTGTTCTTAGCCCTCCTTTTTCAGTTTTATTAGGCTTTAAGCCAAAGTCAAAGCGTTGACGTAAAAACTCTTTGACTTTCGACTAAGACCATTACGGTCTAGCCAATGTTCATAACGAACATGGCTACGTGATCGTAACTAGGTAGGTGTTAATCCTCAAAAGGGCACATCCTGATTACCATGTTTACTTGGTCAATTGGCGGGTCAAAGTTATATTAATGAAAAGTCAAACGGGTCAGTTTTGGAATAAATTCATATCTAGCAATGTAGGTGCTATAAAATCAGTTTCAACACTTTAATAACTTGGTAATAAGTATTAGAACATGTATAAACATGTTCGGCCCGTCAAGTCCAGGTCTAAGATCGGTTCGTAACCGAAAGTCGCAAAAGTTGAATTCTGCTTTGACTTTCGGTTCTGACCGATTTAGCAACCTTAGCTACTGATTCTAAGTTGCAATGTGACCATGTTAGGTGGTAGTATAACTCTCTGGAGTTATATTACATGGTCACATAGTAATCCGAGTTCATATGCAAGTATCCGTTAATTATGCCAAATTTTGCTAAAATGCCCTTCATGCTTAAAAATGAGGTTTTAAATACAAATGAGCATACTTATGATTCGTAAACTGATATATCAACTTATTTAACTTATTTTAAGGTCAACATTCTGATCATAAACCGAGTTTTTATTAAAAAGGCGCATTTCACGCTTTAAAACGACCAAATCGCCCTTTTGGCATATAAAAATAATTTAAACATAATTTCGACATCAAAACTATATACCTACTGATGTAACATCATAACTAGGATTATTTGGGATATCTATTCAGATTATAAACTGAGTTTATACGCAGGTCCATGTATTAAGTCCTTAAATGACGATATTGCCCTTATGGCGCCTAAAATGGATTTTAATTATTGTTAAGGGACAAAACCTATTGTTTACTGATGTATTATATTATATAACATATTTTCATCATACAAACTTGGTCATAACATAGTTTCACTCAAATACTATTTAATTCGTCATTTAGCGACTTAATCGTCGTTTTGACGCATCGTATGGTTTAGAACCATATTAGAGCATCAAGACTTGGTACCTACTGATTTCAAAACTTATTATATACATATTTACAGTAGGTACATCTAAAAACTCAGATTCCCAAATAAGTTTGTCAAGTGATGTGTAAAATGACCAAAATGCCCTTTCGAGGCATAGTTTGGTCCTAAACTATAAACCACACATATACTTGATATCCCACTGATATAACATCATAAATAAATCATTTTTACAGAATGTTTATGACCACGACATCATTTTACTTGCAAACTCCTTTTATACGTCATAAAATGACCAAAACGCCATTTTGAGGCGTAATTTGATTTTAAAACCATAACGGGCATACATGTTAATATCCTACTGATATTATTACATGTTTTAATTGTAATGGTATATGGAACTTGTATATCACTCATCCGGTTACCCGGTTTCGCTTATACATGTACGATTAAGCCTACGTGACTAGTTTACGTAGTTTAACCGAAACGGGTTTAAACTTATCATTTTCATATCAAAATCCAGAATGTAATATGTTTACCCATATTAAACAAGACTTAGTACTTGTTGGGTTTTGTCACACCCTCAATTTCCACTTACGGAGTTTTACCGCGAGACGTGTGAACAAACCAGAATCTAAGACACTAGTATGTCGAACGACTCTATATGATTTGATAATACGTTTTCCAAAATCATTTGTTGTAAATTTTAGATAACCAATATTTAGCATGAGTATCAGTTTTAAATTTTAGCGGAAGCATAAATAAGTAATGATGCGGGCGCCAACACAAACGCCAAAACAAATGAAAAATCCCAAAACAATATTAATAAATGAGACTCTATAATGATGTCTTGTTCAATGCGTGTGCGTGCACCTAGAGCTCCTAGCGTCCTGAGAAACATGTAAAGAAACAAGTGTCAACATTAAAGATGAGTGAGTTCACAGGTTTTCATAAAATTGTTTGTTCGGTTATAGCTTGTTACTCCGTTATCCCCAACCCGGGATAACTAATCAGTTCCATTATTCCAATCCCGGAATAATAAGTTGTTGCTTCCAATATTCCCAAACCGGAATATTAAGTTGTTGTTTCCATTATCCCCAACCCGGGATAATAAGTTGATGTTCCAATATTCCAAACCCGGAATATTAAGTTGTTCCGTAATTAAGTTCAATATTAATGTATATAGGTAGCTAGCCTAAAGTCATGTCACTAAGTGTTCGCGATCGAAGCTGACTGTGTGCCTCCGTTTTGCCAGGCCTATCACATGACCATGGCGGTGTTAGGCCAATCATACATCCGTTGACCATACCCGGTCGGCTAGCGCGACTAGCTCGGATGGGGCTCGTCAGACCCAGTAGTACTACTTATAATTCCCCCGCTATTTAACCCAAATACTAACGATCCGAGGAGATTGTCGAGGACTTAAGTGATAAAGCTGCATAGTGACCATAACATTACATTAACATTAACTTAGTTACCGTATAGTTAAGTGACGTTAAATTCGTATAACGTAAAGAGTTTGAGTTTGAGAGTGTATACATGTTTCTCCCCCTGTGGTTTAAAAACCGGATAAAGTTAGGGGCCGTGAACTCACCTTTATTTGCTCGGTTAGTGTGGCAAAGATGTTATAAGAGATGGGACCGCTAGTTGCGTCCTAACAAACCAATTAATTCCACGTCAGTGTGAAATCACACCAATACAAATTCCACACGCAATTTACTCACAAAGTGATACACACAAACAACATATCTAACCCTCAAACATGCATGCAAGTATTCTCATATGATCATAGTAATCAAACAACTTATCATGAACACATTCCAAATCCATGCAACACTTTAATGCATAAAATCACAAGTTAACAACTTTCTGCTTAACACTCAAGATTCAGCTGTTTTCTAGGATTTTTATAAAATAGTTCTAACATTCCAAAAATTCCCATATTTTTACGGTAGGTGACATTTATACCATAGAAATTTATATAATTTTTCCAAGTCCTAAATCTTTACCAATTAGCCATAGATATTAATTCACTAAGCTGCAGTCAGATTTATCGCTTTCTGACTGCAGTCCACGGAAGAATTTATTTAAAAATCACTGATCGTCCGATTAACGAAATTCCAATTGGAGTTGCCCGGAAATTTCTATACCTAGTTACTGTACAAAAATCATGACTCAACTCCCTACTGATTTTAAAATCTAGCTTGATAAACAACCAACAAAATTCCAGAATTTTAACAGCTTTACCTACTGAACTTGTTTAGCCCTTTAAAAATATCAAACGATTTCAGAAAATTATGAATCCAGTGCCATTAGATTCCTTATTCAAATGTCTACGTTCTAGATATCAGAAAATCCATTTTTCGACAACTAACGACCAAGTTACAGCCTGATGAAGTCGGCTGAAACTTTCACTCAGCATCCTGTTTCAGCATGTTATTATTATGAACTCGTGCAATCCCGTTCATGCGATTACCCTACACGATCTAGCTCTGATTTCTAGTCCTAGATTAATACTAATAACCTATCCATACAAACCCTACACAATAACTTTTGTCTTTATAACGAATCACAGCCTACATACTCAGTTTTCAAATAACATGCAAACTCTCAATCTTGTATTAACAATCCGAACTATACCGACATGCGATCAGAGAATCATCAACAATCAAGATACATATATCCGCAACAACTAAGCATCCAAGCATACATATAATCCGATAACCATACAATCTATTCATTCAAACATATAATCCGAAGACCATACAATCAATTCATTCAAACATATAATTAACCGAAACATGATCTTGTAATCAAGTATGGTCCTAACCTTGAATAACTAGACAACAAGCCGAGATGTGGACAAGTGCGACTCGGCTGCTGATTGCTGTGACCGAGAGAAAGCAAAGAAACTGATCTTGCGATCTAGACTGAACGGGACTGGAGATAACCGGCTGATAGCGACCGAGTGAGTGAACCAGCTGATTAGATCGAGGGCTGCTGCGTTCGGAAGATGATGTAGGCTGTTTGTGATCGATGCAGGGAACAAGTGGGCTGATCTCGCGACCTAATGAAGGTGAACAAAGGCTGTTTACGGTCGAATGGAATGAACAAAGGCTGATCAGATCTAGATGGAAGCTGCTCGCGATTACAAGGTGAAGACTTGGCTGCCGACGGCTGATTTCTTGGACTAGGGTTTTGTGAATTGTGAATGAGTGCATGGGTTTGTATTTATAGGCGCAAGATGCTAAGGTTCACGGTTTGGGATAAGTGTTGTTTGGCCGAGAATCTTGAGTTGTTTGGTTTGGGTCTTGCGGCCGAGAGATTAAGGTTACGGTTGGGTTTGTGTATTGTGGCCGAATAGTTAGAGTGCCGAGAGACTAGGGTGAGTTAATTTGATTTGGGTTTTGATCTTGGCCGAATAGTTAGAGTTGTAAGTCTAGGTTTGATCGTTGTTTTCTTCTAGCCGAAGGCTTAGGTTCAAGGTTTAAACTTTGTGAACTCCTAGAGTCACCATGAATCTCTTTGGTTCGTGTCGCGGTTCGGTTCGTGTACGTATCTACAATAATTACTTTATAACTAAACAATCACACAAACACTCATCACGTATTCATTCCATGCACGTTTAATACTTAGCACACATATTATTCGACAAGTGTCACGTGTAAGTTATCCAAAAAACCCGGGATATCACAGGTTTAAACTACATTCTAACCGGTCATCGCTTAATCTAGCGTTTAGTACCGTAAATATATTTTAAGCTAGCCGGTCCGAGTCTATGATGTAGATAGGACCCGCTAGCATTCTAATTGGTTAATAATACCATCATTCCAGACTAAATCCTTTCGGTAGATTGTCAACTAAGCTTATATTTGATTGTCCGGCTGAGTTATTAATTTATTGAAGAATTAGCTCAGGTAAATACTTTTAACTTATTTTCCCTATACGAGCTTGGGATACGATATAATAATACCGCTTGGTCGGGTATGGGATCATGTTATCGGATTGTGATTTACTAAATCTTCATAACCCGTTTTATTCTGTATTGTTTGATAACATAAACATTGGGGGTTAATTCGACCGTGTCTGGGATATCCTTGGCTCATTTAAGTTACTAATGGCCACGACCTTAAGCGCGGGGTGTAGGCATACACCTGACAGATGCTATTGCTTTTAAAATATTGAATCCCATTGGTGGATTATTTAAGTGGCGTGTCGGTTAATCAGGTTATTCGGTTTCTGCGCTGGACCCCATATGTATGACAAACATGTAAAACTGTAAGCAAGGTCATTTTGAACTATCCCAAGTTATTTATAAAACGTGCCAAGTGCACCTAAAACCATTTTCGGAAATATTTTCAAAATGAGTCGGTTATTAGTATTTACCAGTGAAAACTGACGTATTTTCAAAAGATCAAGTTGCAGGTGGCAACACGCAATAGATCGGGAGCTGCGCTATAGTGAAAATAGAGGATTTTGCAAGTCCCCAGGTTGCTTAAAGTCTGTTGAACAAATACTTTGTATATATTTATTTCGATCTGGCTATGGATCTTTCTTTACAAGCCTTGTAATTTGTATTCGAACTTTGAACACTCGGTTTGTAATAGTAATTTAAATCCAAGACTTCCGATGTGCTGTGTTTGTTTGGTTATGATGTTATCAACTACGTCACGATATTCCCCAACCGGGCCCACCGGGTACACATGGAAATAGGTGTGTGACAACTGTCAAGCATGAAGCATCCTGATTAAGTATACCAGAGTCAGAAGAACCAAATACGAGTTATCTTCTGACAGTGAAAGTACATGTGAAGAAGTACCAGTGAACCTGTTTGACTTAGAAAGATTGAAGAAGAGAAGAGCTGCCAAGAATCCTCCTTTCACATTCTTTTCAACAAGATTTTCAAGCAGGGCTGCTCATGATAAAGAAGAACAAAAGACCTGAGCTTGTGAATGAAGACATGAAGTATCTTCCCACAGAGGCATGATGAAGACAACAGCTTGATAAAGATAACATAAACCTAGGGAGACATTGTAAGGCCATAATAATTTTGTAGGTTTACGCTTATCTTTATCAAACACAAGAATAAGTAATTGGGCTTAGTTTCCTGGTGGGTTAGATAATATTAGGATAAGCCATGTGGGCTAATTAAATGTTTTGGGTCTATGTAGTTAGTAGTATGCATATGGGCCTGGCCTAGGTTGTATTAGGTCACCCTATGTAACTATAAATAGGGTGAACCTTGACAATTTAGAGGCTTTTGTTAATTATTGTTCTTCTTGACAATTTTTGAATTTTGTGTTGGGTGTACCAGACGGTTCTATTGAAACCGTGTGCACTTTGATATTCAATCAATAAATTTCGTTCTTGTTCATCTCACTTTCATTAGTTTTCCACACTTTTGATTGTGATTTTGATATCCGATTGATAGTTTTGGGACTTACAATTGGTATATGCAGACCTAGGCACAGTTAAGATATCTTAAAAGAGCCAAAGAGGCCAAAACCTTAAAGGAAGATAAACTCAAAATTGAGGGAATTCCATTGAGCTAAAAAGCTACATTCATACCAAAAAGGTATTTGCCTAACCCTCGTTGGAAATTCCATTGGTCGCTCTGCTGTACGAAAAGACTGACCTGTCACCATTGGTCGGACGTTGTAAATCAAAAGGATGAACTCAGTATACTCACCTGCTACGAGAATCGTTGAACTTACCTTGATCGCGGGGGTATGTCATGATATGGGATACACGAGTATTATAGTATACTATTACCTTAAGCGTGTCACGAAGTTAAAAATTGAAAGTTGAGTGTTAAAGATTAAGTGGACAAACATATTGGCAATCACTTAGACCAGTCTGAACAAGTTCATGCCGAAAAGTGTTCCTTGGTCTGCCTGAAAACGATTTTGATCCCATTGCAGTTGTAATTGTATATTATTTGTTGAGATAGTCTCTGTGTATTTGTGTTTCTGTTTATATTCTTATATTTAAAAATTAAAAAATATTAGAAAATTCAAAAATCCAAAAATAGAGTGTTTTATTTGTTTTTCTTAAAAATTTAATCGTTCTTGAAGATTTGCCTGATCATCAAAGTTGAAAGACATTTAAATTGTGAAGTCCAGGTACTATTACTTGGATGTTCATTGGGTACTGTCCTATGTTGCATAAGAAATGTTTGCTTATGAATTTCTGAGCATGTGCAGATCTTGATTTCAATCAAGTAACAGAGGTTGACGAAGAGTGAGATGCTGTTAGTTGAGATCAAGCATGAAGCATCATGACAAAGTGTACAAGAGTTAGAAGAACCAGATACGAGTTATCGTCGGATAGTGAAAGTACATGAGAAGAAGTACCAGTGACCTGCTTGAATGAGAAAGAGTGAAGAAGTGAAGAGCTGCTGAGAATCCTCCTCTTGCATTCTTTTCAACAAGATTTTCAAGCAAAGCTGATCGTGATTAAAAAGAACAAATAGCTCAAGTTTGAAGATAAAAGGATGACATATCTTCCATAGAGACATTAGATAGACAGCAGTTTGATAAAGACAACATAAACCTAGGGGGATATTGTAAGGCCATAATAATTTAGTAGGTTTACGCTTATCTTTATCAAACACAAGAATAAGCAATTGGGCTTCCTAGTGGGTTAGATAATACTGGGATAAGCCATGTGGCCTAATTAAATGTTTTGGGTCTGTCTGGTTAGTGGTATGCATATGGGCCTGGCCCAGGTTGTATTAGGTCACCCGATGTAACTATAAATAGGGTGAACCTTGAGAATTTAGAGGCTGCTGTTCATTATTGTTCTTCTTGACAATTTTCGAATTTTGTTTTAGGTGTACCAGACGGTTCTATTGGAACCGTGTGCACGTTGATATTCAATCGATCAATTTGGTTCTTGGTCATCTCACTTTCATTAGTTTTCCGCACTTTTGATTGTGATTTTGATACCCAATTGATAGTTTTGGGACTTACATCTACTTTGGTGATTCAGGGAATTACCGGAACACTCACATGATAACTCTCGAACGTTGGTGACTAACTTGAATAATAATTATAAACGAGCAGTTTATACAAAATTTATGTGCTGTATGAAAAATATGTGAATTATATGCTTTAATTGTAAATTACAAGTTGTTATGTGATTTCTGTGAAAGTTACAAAGTTAGGGGTGTTTAGAGTTAATATTGAAAATGAAATGAAACTCCTGCAACCCTAATCATTTCTCATAACCCAAGTTACGGCAGTTCAAAATCATATTTTCTCTGATCATCATCTATAATCATTCCTAGCTACACAATTTTTACACACATCAATCTTGATATTTCAATCTATCTAGAATCAACCTAAGGTAATTGCTTATGATTGTATCTTGTTATCTTTGCTCTTTTGATTTCATGCAAACCGTAGTCCTCCAAACAATGGTTCTATGTTTAATAAATCATTTTGATTGATTGTGGAATGGTTGTGAATGATTGTGTAATTGGTTGTCTGATATTAGGATGCAACTGACATGCTAGAATTGCTACATTGCTAAGATTAGGGTTTTGATTGTAGATTGAACTGTTTGTGGATTTTGCTTAACTTTGTGTTACTGTGCGTTTGCAAATGATCTTACTTTGTGAAGTCACAAAGTCCGAGTTTCTATGGAAACTCAGGATCCGAGTTTGTTGTTTCTCCGAGTTTATCATATGGACATAATGTCCGAGTTTATTAGGTAAATCAGAATCCAATCCAAGTTCAAGGGTGGTGTTAGTTATTGTCCGAATTTATTAAACTATTGAGGTCCGAGTTTGTTACTTCTCTAGATGAATCTGAATTTATCTATGTGTGCATGGTTAGTCCGAGTTTAATCTTAGGAGTCTTTTTGGTAAGTTGATTTAGTCTGAACTTATATATGATTGTTTTTGGAGTCCGGGTTTAACCAAATGATTTCAAGAATCCGAGTTTATGATGATATACTACATGGGTCCGAATTAAGTGTGTAGAATGAGACTTCCGAATTTAATGTTATACATGTATGTATGTCCGAGTTTATATGGAATGTTTATGATTTTCGAGTTAATATATAGACCAATGTTTATATATTTCCGAGTTTATATATAGACCAATGTTGATCTACTTCCGAGTTTATATATAGACCAATGTTGATCTACTTCCGAGTTTATGCATAGAACCATGTTGATATATGTAGTTCCGAGTTTGAATGGATGCATGTTTAGATCCGAGTTTGTGAAGTGGTTATGGGCTCTTAATTTTAATCTGAGTATATATTATATATATTTTATATATATGTATGTATGTATGTATGTATGTATGTATGTATGTATGTATGTATAAGTCCGTGTTTATTAGTAAACTTTATATCCGAGTTGTCAACATGATTATATACGAGTTTCTCTGAATCACATTCATGTCACCAACTAGAGAATCCACTGTATGTCACCGCATGATAAAATACGTTAACCTGATCACATAAACACTAGTTGTTTGGACACTTAGGGTATTACAAAACCCTATGTTGGTGCATGTTATGTGACAACAGCTTTGGCTTGGTCTTTGGATATTAAACGAGATTGGATCATGAAGACTTAAAGAATTCGAGTTTGTTATGAAGTCCAATCAAGTCCAAGTTAGTATTAGTCCAGTTTGTGTTTATGTATGTGGGCCTAGCCTAGTTCGTATTTAGTTGTGTGTATATAAACAACTTTATGCTTTAGGGTTTAGGTTACACACTCGAGCCATTAGAGAGATTAGAAGAGTTTGAGAAAACACAGAGAAAGGCTGTGAGTTCTTGTGATCTTGAGTGGTTGTAAACAATCGGTTTGATAATCACAGAAGATCAGTTTGTGAATTGTTTACGAGTTCTTCTTCTAGTTTCTTGTTTCTTGTTAATCGGTTTATCAAGGAGATTCCGCACCCTTGGTAGATTATCAGTTTTGTAGATGATCCATACGGGATTAGGGGACCTACAATTGGTATCAGAGCTTTTGCTCTTGTGTTCGGTTCAAAACTGATTTACAGATTCAAATTTTGTTGAAGAACATTGAAGAACAGCGAAAAAGAGTAAAAATTCAGTGTTTTGATCTGTTTGGTAGTGGTTGAAAGTTGTCTGCTGAATTTTAGGAGATATAGTTTGGAAAGATTTTTAAAGGAAATTGGTTTTCGGAGATTGCTGAATATTTGAAAGTGCTGATTTTTCGGGATTTCAACAGATTTGATTTGAAAAAACGAGGTTGCTACTCAGGTCTCGACTGGAGGTTGCTACTCAGGTCTTGAATAATGCTTTTTTACTCGAAATCAGTGATTTCGACTCAGGTCTCGACTAGTGCACTTCTCACTCGAAATCAGCGATCTCGACTGGTGTTGTTTGACACGAATCAGAGAATTCGACTGAGATTTTACTGGGGTTGTTTGACTCGAAATCTGAGATCTCAACTGAGGTTGCGACTCGAAATTAGGTGGTTTAGATTGCGAAAGAATTGTGTGTGGTTTAGACTGAGATTGCGACTTAAGGGAAGGTGGAATTTTTCTTGGCTGTCGTAGCTAAAAATTCACGTTTTCGTGAGTAGAAAATTTTCCGTAGCTCACCTTAATAAACCGTTTGCACCGTTGGACTCCTGTGATTTTTAGGACAAAAAAAGGTATTGGACATTATATATCATTGGATTTGTATCATCGAGACGATTCTAACGGTACATGCTAGTAAAAACCAGTTTCGGAAAATATTTTACCGTTTTTAACCAGCCTTTTGCGTTAAAAATGTCAAACGTGTCTAATTTGAATGAACTTTTGAGGATGGAGCATGAGGTTGGCACTACTAACAAACCGCCTAAGATGATTGTGACATCTGTGTATTTTAATCATTGTACTATTCCGAACGATTTTGTAATTTTATAATATTGTGTTTTATCAAAGATTTATGTATTTATATATGGTATTTCATATTTTAGATCCTTGTTCAATTCTGATCTTTCAAATCACTTCTGGAAGTGAAATCACAAACCGTTACACAAACGTAATCAGTTTAACGCGAGTACACTCCGGAACAATGGCATAAGCTAAACATACCCTAAATATCCTTTACATAACTTAGAAATAAGTTTTGAAGGCTTCGGTATGGCAAAAACATGCTTATGCAACTTCAGGGGCTATTTTGCAAATTCTGCGAAACTATGCCGTTACGCGTATTTCCTAATCCGGGACATATACGCACATCCAAAAATTTTTGTAATCATTAAAATATAGCATTTTAATGATTGGAATGCAAAAATATCACTCGTTACGCGTTCGTTTCGATTTCGGTCGTAATTAACCAAAAACTGCAACCGTACGGCCAAACGAACCGACATCCGAAAAGTTTCCGAGCATTTTTCAAGTTCCCTATGCTTTATCTTCCTTATAAATCTTAAAAATGGGGTTAACAGGTGTTAAAAGTGCCAAAACACGTCGAAAAACAAGTTTTAGGCTGAAGGGACCTGTTCTGCCAATTCTGAAACTTAGGAATCCCAGGCGCCACGCGAGAGACTCACCAAGATGTCCCGCGACGTGCGGGGGATGCCCAGTTACAACAGAAATGGCAGACAACTGTTTTACAGCTTTGAAACCCAAGATTCGTGATCTCCAAGTTCTAGCCTGGTCTTGACACGTCTTTGAACATGTGGAATGATCCTAGAATGTCCTTGACACTTGTGATCATCAAATTCATCTTCCACAACTATAAATAGGCCCATGATCTCACAAAATCCTTGCTCATTTCCATCTTTCTTCTCTCTAAACTCTAAGTGGAGTTGCTACCTTATTAGGAGGCCTCCCATCTGAGTTTTTCTAGTAATCTTGGCTTCCTTGAGTGCAAGTAAGTGCTCTAACCAAGCCTTGCTTATTCTTTTAGCTTATTATGAGCTAAAAGTCAAACAGTTTGACTTACTATTTGACTTTCGGTTTTGACCATTAGTTGGTCAAGTCAAGGTCCAATTGGACTTTGCAACGTGATCGTAATCACGATGGTTATGATCCATAGTGATCATGCCTACTGATTACAACGTTTTCCTAGTCGAAGTGACGAGTCGAGGTTTCGGTCAATAATACGCAAAGTGCGCATTATTCGACGAAACTATTTTCGAGTATCAAAACACTTTGTTTTGATATCAAATCAGTTTTATAAACTTAGTTAGACATGTTTAACATGTCTAACTCATCACTTTTAGTTTAGTGCTTGTTTAGGGTCGTAAGTCGAGCGGTCTTGACCATCGCTTTATCTTTCGAATCCGACCCGTTTGGTCGATCTTAGGATCCGACCAAACTCATATTAGTGACCATAGTTATATAGAGAATAACCCTCTGAGGTTATACCTTATGGTCACGTCGTTTGGTTAGTATTATAATAGGTCTTTATTATGCCCTTTATAAATGACCAAAATGCCCTTTTTGCGCATAAATTCATTTTAAGCATATGTGGCTAAAGTTTTGACATATAAACGTATATTACAACATTATTAAACATGTTTGGGCATTTAAGACTCATCATAGGACATGTTTAACCATCCGATCATGCGTTTACGCAAATGACACGTTAAAGTAGCGTAAACTACCTTAACGGGTCATTACGGGTCAAAAGCACTTAGGATCACTTCCAAATCAGAATGTTGAGTTTATTAAATCATACCATATGAGTTACAACACTCATTTGATTTATAAGACATCATCCAATCCGCCGATTAATGTCCCGACTAATTAACATAGTTATCCGATATTAGGACTCGCTTGATTTTCCTTGGACTCTTGCGCTTTGTTATTTTTCTTGAACAAGGATACTTTTGAAACCCCAAGTGAGTACATAGTCCCCTCTTTTACATTTTCAAATGATTTGGGGTGAAACACATGTGCCTACTTGATACTTTCATGTTTTCACGCTTTCACGACATATAGTTGCTATGTTCATCTAGTACAATATATAGTACATGATTTCAATTATGTTTTGCTATGTATGTTGACTGAGCATGCTAGCACATTGATTTCAAAGCACCTTTTGCGGCATATGTTGACTTAGCATATGAGCACATTGATTTACATTACATTTTGCTATGTATGTTGACTGAGCATGCTAGCACATCGATTTTATGGACATTTCTACTTCGTATGTTGACTTAGCATACTTAGTACATGGTTTAAAGACATTTTTCATGACATTGCTTACATTTACTAAGACATTTGGTTTGTTTAATGGGACATAATACATTCATTAACATTGATCACGCCGCCCGGTAGTATGTAATGGTACCATAGGACTTGACAAATCCTGTTCCCCGCTTCCTAGGTTTGTTTGGAAGTAGGGAATGACAGAATCCGAATACATTTTTATAAACCTTTTACTTGATAAGGGTGTATCCGACAGTCTCAAGGCTTGAATGTATGCGATAAACATAACTACATAAATGTTCATATCAAATAAAGCATTGGTTTTGCAAAACATGACTTTTGGTTTAAAACTTCAGTTTATTTAAGACATTGTTTTATACATGACATTGGTTATACACGACATTATACATATGGCTTGAGTAAAGTCTTTTTACTTGCCATACAAGTTATTTGTTATACAAGACATGGTTTATACCTAACATTGTGACATATTACATTGTTTACACATGACATTTGACATTTGTTTGACAAGTCATTTTTTGTGGTTATTTGATAAGTGATTTAAATAACGAGATGTGTGTAATATGATAAAAACATGGTGGATACGCCCTAGTACTTCCTATATATAAGTGCTTTTATGATATTACATAACGTAGCGTTATTTAAACCACTTCGACAAAGACGAAGACATGACACATTTGGTACAAATAACATATATTTTTTACAAGATATTGTTTTACAAATGGCATATTTTATACAATTCATTTCATCCGGTTAATTAGTTAACCATACATCCTTCTTTTATATCATTTGATTTTCATATTGAGTCTCATATGATTTTACAAAAGAAAACCACTTTATAGGTTCATGACTACTTTTCATTAAACTATTATTTAAATTTCAAGTCATGAATCCTCATCAACAAAACCTATGTATCTCACAGGCATTTTTATGCTGACGTACCTATTTTCACATGTGTTTCAGGAGCTAATGCTTAAGGATGATTCATGCGACACTTAGGACGGACTTGGGCTTTAGTGACTTAAAAATTAGCAAGACAAATAGATTTACGTTATGTTTCTGTTAATTCCAGACAAAGTAAACAATTTGAATCAATAATACAAAACTCTAATTACCATGGTTGTTGAAAGAATACTTCTGTTACGACACTCCCCGACGTTTCCGCCGTGGTTTGTTGTTTTACGCGGTCGGGGTGTGACAATGATGAAAGTAGAAAATTATTTAACATGGAAAGACAGATTTCAGTCCTTCGTTGAATATCAGGACACACGAATGTGGATGTGTATTGAAGATGGGTACGTGAATCCAACTCATGAGTTTGAAGGCAGGCAGCGTGTCACTACATATGCAAATATGGAAGTTGAAGAGAAGAAAATGTATGAAGCAGAGAAGAGAGCCCTTGCTGCTATAAAAATGTCTCTACCTGATGGCATTAAACATACTTACAAGAGGTACACTACATCAAAGGAAATGTGGGATGCCTTAGAAAAGAGATATGAAGGAAATGCTGATGTGAAAAAGTACAAGGTAGACCTGCTGAAGAAGCAATTTCCTGTGTTTAAATGAATGAGAAATGAGTCTCTCGAAGATATCATCACGAGATTATCATCTAATGTCAGAAATGGATAACTATGATATAGAGGGATACACTGATATTGAGATGAATGATAAGTTGCTAGATGCTCTTCCTACGAAGTGGGATATCTATACTCTCATGATTAAGAAAGAAGAAAATTATGAGACTATGGAATTGGATGAGGTAGTTGGACAATTGAGAGCTTGCGAGCTTCATATGCAGAAGAAGGACACCGGTTATGATCAGGTTCAAGATCCGGGAATTCACAAAGGCCTTTCATCTTCATCTTCCTACAATGCTTCGAGTGATTCAGCGACTGCATTTCTATCATGTGAGAATGAGCAAGTAGTGACTAATTTGAAGGTGATGTTTATTTCGTTGCTGCTTCGGGAGGATCGTGGGGCTAAGAGACAACAATCCAACAATAATAACAACAATAAACAGTCTATGCCTCTGAGTGTCAAAGCTGCTGAAGAACATCTTGCCTTGCTTGCTTCTTTTGTTGCATCTTACGAGAACTATATTCAGGGACGGATATCTGATCCAGCTACTTTTGATGAAGATTATGATCAGATTGACCCTGATGACCTTGAGGAGATGGATCTATAGTGGCAGATGGCCATGATATCTAGACGAGTAAAGAGATTCATGAACAGGACAGGCAGAAAGTTTGTTGGAAAGAGTATTGGTTTTGACAAGTCTAAGGTTAGGTGTTACAACTATCAGAGTTATGGACACTTCGCTAGAGAATGTCAACGACCAAAAACTGAGTCTCGTCCTAGTAATTCATATCAAGATTCTGCAGGTCATGGTTCGAGCAATAAGAACGCATCAAATAATGCCAGTTCAAAGGCCTTGATCTCTACTGCAAGCGAAGGCTCTTACTATTGGGTGTTCATCTGGAAGGTGATGACAATGTCACACGGGCTTTCATGGCTGAGATAACCCCAGTTGAAGATGCAGAAGTGAAAACTGATGCTGAGGTAGAGCAGGAGTCTGAATTTAAAAAGGTTGATGCTGATCAGATAGAAGCTGAAGAAGTCGAATTAAAATCTGATGAAGAAAAGGATGCTGCAGATAAGAAGATGGCTGCAGACTTTGCTGCTTTCATGGTAGATTTGAGCAAATCTACAAGAGAGGTAAGTTCTAATCTTGTTAGTTCTGTGTGTTTAAAATGTCGTGAATTGCAAGGTGAGGTTGACAAGCTGAGCAAAAAAAACCAAAGCCTGATAAATGAGTTCTCAAGCGTAAAAGAATCAAACGTTTCCGTAAAAAGAAATGAGTCACTATACTTGAAGAAAATTAAGGGTTATGAAGAAGAAATTACATTTTAACCTGTAAATTGAATTAAAAACTTCAAGTTATTGACTTAGCTCATGATACGATGAGTGAGAAAACAAAAGAAATTTCTGAAAAATGCTAAGAGTTGTTAGATGTACAACTTAAAATTTGTGAACTTGAAAAGAAATTGAGTCAATTCAGAGATTCATCTTTTGTAACCAAACACATGATGAATGGCTTTAAGAATAGTAATGACAAGAAAATTGTGGGCTTCCAGGGCTTCAATGAAGTTCCACCTCCTCTTGGTCATGACTATTCTTTCTTGCCAAATGAAGAAGAGCTAACAGACTTTGGGCCAACCATAGCTAGTAGTTCCACATCAGGGAATGAGGAGGTGTCTGAAAATGATAATGCCAAGAAGGATGATAACAGAAAACTGGTTTTGAAAACAAAGAGTACACATCCTAAAAACAAAAACCAAACTTTTGTTAAAAAGGTTGATTTTGTAAAAGGAAGTGACATGAAAAATGAAACCACTGTTATTGAAAAATAATCAAATGTGCAGTTTGCTAAAAATAAAAAACAAGAAAGATCTAAAATTGAGCAAACTAAACAAGATCCTTCTAAGGCATCATCATCTTCACCTGATGGATCTAAAACAGAGACTTCAGTTAAGAAGTCTTCTGCAAAAAAGATCGTGCTTCAAATGTCACACAAAGGGACATGTAGCTAGCTGTTGTCCTAACAAAAAGAGTGAAGCACAGACGAATGAGCGTAAGAGAGAGAAATCACCACTGAAGGAAGGTGATGGTGAGAAAAAGATGTATGCTCCTAAGCAACAAGTTGGTGTTGTTGTTGGTGTAGATAAGGTTGAACCAGGAACTCAGCAAGTTTCTCGTTTTCAAAGAAATCAATCAAGATTTCAGCCTGAATCTACATCAGGCAGATATCAGAGACCCAGAGGCTGTTCACCAAGAATGAATAATTTTAATGGTTATTCAAATAATTTCAGAAGTCAAGGTCAATATCAAAATCAATACCAAAACAATGGTGGTCTAACTTTGTATAACAGTGGCTTTAGAAATTACAACTATCAAAATTCTTGGAATCAATCAAGGTTTCAAAATCAAAATTTTCAAAGGTACAAAGTCCAAACTTGCATAGGAAACCTCAGGACCAGAGACCTAGTGGAAATCAACCGACATTTCCATCAACAGGTCCTAGATCCAAGACTCTAGTTAGGAGTGGTGGATATTGGATGGATGTTAAAATAGTTGATGAATTTGGTAGACCCAAGACCATTCATGCTTGGGTCCCCCAATCTAACTAATTTTTGTTGGTTTGTGCAGAGCTGCTAAGGAGGATTATCAACTTATGGTATGTTGATAGTGGCTGCTCCAGGCACATGACGGGGGATGCGAGATTGTTGACTGATTTTGAAAATATTGATGGTGAAACCTTGACTGTTCTCAAGTGTCGTGTCCCACAACCGAAACCTCATCACTTTACCACCCCAAGTAGCTATGTCTAACACCGCATAGCGTGTTCACAGAATTGCATGGACATGTGCAATTGCAGTAAAACCCATGGCATTCGTGCCAGCTCAATTGAGTTTGTCAAACCAATAGTACTATTCACACATTCACCGGCATATAGTTGATCACTCGTGTTTATTGATGGCTTTTCGTGTGTTAGTATAACTCAAATAATTCACATCACATGTAATTATGTGCAAGTATGAACATATGTAACATGCATTTCACCCCAAGTAAAACAGTAAAACAATTTGAAAGCAGGGTAGGGAAACTCACTCAGTATATAGCACGACTATCACAAGATGGGTAAGTATCAAGGCTCTATCCTTTCAGTCCTGATATCAGTTCGTGTTTGGTTAATTACCAAAGACAGTTTTTAAATCGATAATTGCAATAACTTGGGTTCAGATGAGGCTGATCATCTGAGAATCGACCTATAGCATAACAGTAGAGCTGTGGGTATTATCTTAGTGTTTGATTTCAGTTTGGTTTCCGGACACCGTTTTGTGTGCCGGTCAAAGTCGTTTGTTTTAGATGTTCGGAAAGTAGTATGATCATATGGACCATACCAATGAGTTGTCTATTAAAAATTATTAACTTTATATTAAGGGAGTTCGGTCGTTTGGGGATCCCAGGTTGCCCGATTTTAAGTTTCTGTTTTCGCCGACGGGGAATTTCCCAAACTGGCGTGTAATGTACCCCAAGTACCCATTTTGCCCAGGAATAGTCCAGAATGACTCTGGTGTTCCACTTATTGCCAATTCAATTATTTGTCAGTTCACGGTTCCGGCAGGTTCGTTATACGTTTACAACTGTCTGGTTTGTATAAAATAATAAGATTTTTAATTCCAAAAAATCATTACTCAATGGCTAAATTTTATAAAATTCTGAACTTTCTTATATAAATTGTTAAAAATATATGGAGTTCTGGAAAAATATTTCCAGAATTTATAAAGTCAATTTATTAATTTTAATAAATTCCCAAAAAAACTGCATTTTAACCGAACAATTTGCGCCGAAAATGATAGACTTCCAAAAAATCAAAGAATTGTCCCTACATATCCAGGAACTTCTTGGAAAAAAATTTAGATATTTTGAAATTAGCCAATGATCCCTAAAATTTTCCAGAATGTTTTCCATACTTAACTAAACATCCCTGAAATTTTTAGTGATTCATTAAGCTCGTTTAGTATTTTATCCGAATTTATTTCTTTAAAACAATTAAAAATTCACCAAAAATTCAGAAAATTCTACAATTTTGTTGAGTCTTATTTTCACCATTTGTAATCAGCCTGCAAAATTTTAAGTCCAAACAATACCCACGGGAAAAGTTATGATATAGATAAATCTCTACGCCCTATTTTCGATTTTCGGAAGTTATACCTAGCAAAACTCGCGTTTTTACACAATCCTTGTGTGTCCAGAAGTGAGCTAAGCTTATGTCCAGTACCTATACACCATAAACAACACAAATATGCAAAAACCCATGTCAATCAAGCCTCAAATCTATTCTTTTTTATAAGTGTTTGTTATGTTCGATTCTTGTCGAATAATTTGTGTCTTTGTATCATAAACCGACTTTTCCCACCATGAATCAACATGTATCAGTAGGTTACATCTTATTTGGTATAAAATTAGATTAGAGTGTCAAGAACCCTAAGAATTCATGGTGAATTAGGATTCTTTTTCTTGAAATCATAGTTTTCATGCCTTTTTTTCCTCATAAAAACATGATAAAAAGGGTTTATACCTTTGGATTTCTTCTTGTCCTTAAGAGAATTCAGCAGATTTTGCTAAGTAGGTGTGTTTTAAGGTTTCCTTGAGGTGTGGTTTTGAGATAGAAAAGAAAAAAAAGCACTTTTCAAGCTATAAAAGCCCGTACGGAATGAACTAGGGCCTTCTGGGGCCCTTTGACTAGTCAAACATGGTTCTAGGGGGCCCCACCTAATAGGTTTTGGTATTTTTCACGTTTTTCATGGTTGTTAATGGTTTTAAAAACCGAACCCACCGATAATGAAACAAATACACATTGATATTTATGTTAAATAAGCGTTTTTAGGCTTGACGGATAGCTCATTGCATGTTTGGTCGTTTCCGGTTGCGTTAAAATTAAAGGCGTTCTGCCCAACAGGAGCTGCTTCGTACAGCGTGTCAATGACCTAATAAGGCCTCAAATCTTAGGTTATGGTCTAAAGATCATGTTCAATTATTTATGTGTCCTTAGAATCGTTTACGGCACTACCGTTTGTACCTAATTCTACATTATTTGGTTTGTGCACTGTTATACGGTAAGCTTCCATTTAACCTGTTTTTAACACACTGAGGCATCTTGATCGCACTGTTTGTCATTATTGATCATGTACTACTCATAACGTACCCTCGGATTCACCCGAGTCATGTTTGTTCTTGTTTCATGAATCGTATAAGTTGAACGTACGATTAGGGTTTACCTAATTTGGCCACGATTGTCACATTCTCCCCCGGTTAAGAAATTTCCTCCTCGAAATTCAATGAATCTAGTTGGGGAAGAAGTGCGGGTATTTCCTTCGGAATTCATCCTTCCGTTCCCACGTGTATTCAGGCCTCGTTGCGAGTTCCACCGGACTTTTACCAGCGAGATTTTGTTGTGACGTAGTTGTTTGGTCTTCCTGTCTATGATTTCTACCGGTTCCTCCACGAAATGGAGTTTGTCATGAACGTGCACATCTTTCAATGGTACATTAGATGCTTCATCAGTTAGGCATTTCTTCAAGTTTGATACATGGAAGACATCATGAACGGTACTCAATTCAACCGGTAATTTCAATCGATACGCTACAGGTCCGACCTTGGCGATAATTTCGTATGGTCCAGTGTATCTTGGAGCCAACTTTCCTACGTTGCCAAACCTTATCACTCCTTTCCATGGTGACACTTTCAATAGTACATTGTCACCTCCTTCAAACGACAACGGTTTCCTACGAACATCAGGTGTTGGTCCCGCGCCGCTTGCACTCAGGTTTGGATCTTATGCACCTTGTCCGTCGTTTATTGAATCAGTTCAGACCCCGTGAGCTGAATATCGCCCACTTCAGCCCAACAAAGTGGCGACATGCACTTTCGGACATATAGTGCCTCGTATGGTGTCGCTTGAATGCTACTATGATAGCTGTTATTATAAGAAAATTCGATTAACAGAAGGTGCTTGTCCCACTTCCTCCAAAGTCTAAGACACAAGCACGAAGCAGATCTTCCAGTGTTTGGATAGTTCGTTCTGAGTGACCATTGGTTTGGGGATGATAAGTCGTACTCAGGTCTATTCTAGACCCCAAAGCTTCTTGTAATTGTTGCCAATAATGTGAAGTAAAATGACTATCGCGGTCTGAAATGATCACAACCGGTACCCCGTGTCTAGCCACAATTTCATTAGTGTAGATCTCGGCCAGTTTCTCAGTTTTGTAGGTAGTACGAATCGGGATAAAGTGCGCAGATTTGGTTAGTCTATCCACGACTACCAAAATCGCATCATGACCTCGGGGTGTCTTTGGAATGTGGGTCACGAAGTCCATCGTGATTTGCTCCCACTTCCATTGAGGTATCTCGGGTTGTTGTAGCATTCCCGAGGGCTTTTGGTATTCAACCTTGACTCGGGCACAAGTTAAGCATTTACTAACATATTCCGCCATGTTTTTCTTCATGCCCGGCCACCAATAAAATTCCTTAAGGTCGTGGTACATCTTGTCTGTACCGGGGTGAATAGAGTACTTAGATTTCTGAGCCTCATCCATAACCAGTTGATGTAGGTCATGGAGAGTAGGAATCCACACCCTATCCTTGAAGTACTTCACTTCATCGGTTTTCTTCTCAAAGTTCTTATCGTTCCCGTGCAATTCTTCCTTTTCTATTTAACCTTTTGGCAAGGCTTCCATCTGCGCAGCATGAATCTGTTCCTTGAGACTTGTTTGGATAATCATCCCCAAGGCTAAGTGGTTTCACCCTATCCTTTCTGCTCAAGGCATCGGCTCCTACATTCGCCTTTCCAGGGTGATACTTAATTTCGTAATCATAATCATTTAACAGTTCCACCCATCGTCGCTGCCTCATGTTCAGCTCTTTCTGGTCAAATATGTGTTGGAGGCTCTTATGGTCCGTGTAGACCGTGCACTTTGTACCACATAAGCAGTGTCGCCAGATCTTAAGTGCAAAAGTTACCGCTCCAAGCTCTAAGTCATACGTTGTATGGTTCTTTTCATGTACCTTCAGTTGTCGTGAAGTGTATGCTATTACCTTGTTTCGTTGCATCAGTACGCATCCTAAGCCTCGTCGCGAAGCGTCACAATATACGACGAAGTCATTGTTTCCCTCCGGAAGTGTTAGAATTGGGGCTTCACACAGTTTTTGGTTTAGCAATTGGAAAGCTGTTTCTTGTTCTTCACCCCAGTCGTATCTCCGATCTTTCTGAGTGAGCGAAGTCAAAGGTTGTGCGATGCAAGAAAAGTTTTCAATAAAATGACGGTAATATCCCGCCAGGCCCAAGAATTGGCGGATTTCCTTAGGGGACTTAGGTTCTTGCCAATTCTTAATGGCTTCAATCTTACTAGGGTCAACACGAATTCCTTGTTGGCCCACCAAGTGCCCTAAGAATTGCACCGCTTGTAACCAAAAATCACACTTGGATAGCTTGGCATACAACTTTTCCTGTCTCAATACCTCCAAAAGTGTACGTAAATTTCTCTCATGCTCCTCCTTTCTTTTTGAAAAGATAGGATATCGTCAATAAAGACTATGACGAATTTATCCAAGTGTAGTTTACAAACCTGGTTCATGAGGTCCATAAATACCGCAGGTGCGTTGGTTAGCCCAAAAGGCATAACCAATTCATAATGTCCATACCGAGTTCGAAAGGCTGTTTTCTACATATCTTCTTCCTCAACCTTTACTTGGTGATACCCCAATCTAAGATCAATTTTCGAAAAGTAACAGGCTCCTTGTAACTAATCGAACAAATCATCAATCCGTGGAAGTGGATATCGATTCTTAATAGTGAATTTGTTCAGCTCCCTATAGTCTATAAACATCCTAAAGCTCTCGTCCTTCTTTTTAACAAACAATACTGGCACTCCCCAAGGGGAAGAGCTAGGACAAATAAAGCTTTTGTCCAACAGCTCTTGCAGTTGGGTAGATAACTCTTGCATTTCAGAAGGCGCAAGGCGATAAGGTGCCTTGGCGATCGGAGCGGCTCCCGGAATTAAGGCGATACGAAATTCAACTTGTCGGTTGGGTGGTAATCCGAAGGAAAAACATCAGGGTAATCACATACAACTGGAATGTCTTCAATGCGTCTTTCCTCTTGTTCCACTGCTGCCACATTTTCCATGTACACCGCGCATCCTTGTCGCAGGCGCTTCAACACTTTGAGGTGAGATATAATGGGTAACACAGCGCCAGATTTTTCTCCTTGAACCATCATCACTTCATTATTAGGGAAAGGAATTCTAACAATATTTTGTTCACATATAATTTCCGCCTTATACTTGGACAACCAATCCATTCCCACTACTATATCAAAACTTCCGAGTTCTACAGGTAGAAGGTCAATGTGGAATTGGTGATCATTAAGGGTTAAGGGACAGTCACAAATAATTTGGTAACTAGTTATAGGTTTACCGTTAGCGAGTTCTATAGAATAGGGACATGTGAGCTCACTAGCCGGCATATTTAATATTGGTAGGAAGTTAACAGAAACAAAGCTCTTATCTGCACCAGTATCAAATAACACGGGAGCATACTGGTCAGAGACAAGAAAGGTACCTACCACTACATTAGGATCTTGCCGTGCGTCACCGGATCCTATAACAAATGCACGTCCTCGAGCTTAGCTGGAAGTTGAAGCCTGCCCTTAGTTTGTCTTTCCTGTGGGTCCTTGGTTCAGTTTCGGGCAATTTCGTTTAAAATTCTCCGTACTGCCACACTCGTAGCAGGTACGGGGGTAGGTCAGTTGTGGGTTTTGTGGAAGGGGTCATTGTTGGCTTGTTTGAGATCAGGTGGTTTGGGAACAGTAGGTTGGTTTAAAACGGTTTGTTGGTTCAGCGAATGTTCTACAGTTACGGGCGTAATGCCCCACTTTCCGACACTTATTGCAGGTTACGGTTCGGCACTCACCCAGGTGATGGTAACCACATTTGTTACATTTTGGCCATGGTCCTTTATAATTATCAAGTCTCAAATCTGAGGTAGTCATTGCATAGTTTTGATTGTTTGACCGAATACGCTTAGGCGGCTGAGATCCTTGTGGCTTATAGTCACAACCGGTTCTTTTGGTACCAGATGATTCTTCGGGCATCTTCAATATATTTCTTCTAACCATGTCAAAAGTAATTGTGCCAGATGTCGACACAGCGCTTTCCATTGTCAAGTGTTCTACTGAGTTTACAATGCTTCGCACTTCTAGGCCAATCCCCATATATAACGTTCGATTCGCATTGATTCGGGTCTGACCATCTCCGGTAACAAACGGGAAAGGGTGTTAAAAGGGATAGTGTAGCCCACCTGATCTGCGCCTTGCATTTGCAGGTTCTAAAATTCATGTTCCAGTTTTTGTATTTCATTTTTCGGACAAAAGTGGGTCATCAGAAGGGTTTTAAGTTCTTCCCACATCATATAGGCAATGACTTCCTGTCCCCGGGTCTGAACAATTGTATTCCACCAATTCAGAGCGTAGTCGATAAACGTAGAAGTTGCATATTTCACAATACACTCCTCTGGACAGTTAGTGATGTTAATAACTACCTGTGTCTTCTCGATCCATCGAACAATCCCCGTTGGCCCTTCTATACCGTTGAACTCCATGGGCTTGCCTTCCATAAATTGTTTATAAGTGCATCTCTACACCACATTATTTTGATCAACAGGAACCAAATTCGAGTTAGGCTGAGGGTTCTGTGCGTTTGCGTTAATGCTCGTCGTAACTTGGGCTACTATGGTTGGAATAACAGTTTGTAGTTGTTGGGTTATTAGTTGTGCGATGTCTGCCTCTGTGAGGTTATTTGCTCATTTTGGGGACATTCTATAACAAAAAAATGCGTATATGTTGGTACACGTATCACAGATCAGATTGCATTGCATCAAACTATTAACAATCTCATAAACAAACGAACACGTATAAACAACAGTCACTATTATACATATAAGCACATCTGTACAATAACCAAAATTAGCACATAGGCCGAATCCACTAAGGATTATGTGTGTAACGTACAAGTAAAAAAATTGTCACTACAGTGACATACACAGAGTAACAACGTCTAGTACAAAGAACAAACAACGTCACACATCACCATCTCGACATAGGCCTACAACTACCTAGTGCTTAATGTGGTGTCAAAATATATATGTTCGTATGCATCACTAATATCTACAAGTACGCCCACAATCTAGCGTCCGCGTATCTGGTACACCAGCCAAATAAAACCCATCATCAACAGCACCAACCCTACTACACATAGATATAGTAGAGTCTCTGTACGTCCCTGACGATAACCTACATATCCCATGGCCTGGAAAGAAACTGGGGGTTCCCCCTGCTGTGCGGGTATACCCCAGACAGGCGGGGTACGCTCCTCTGCGAGGGCTCTGGTGAGGGTGTCGGGCTTAGGAATCGGGCGGTCACACGGTATCCTAGGTCTGATAGAGTAGGTACAACTGGAGAGGAAGGTGGAGTACGGATAACCAGAGAAAAGGATGGAGTTGGAATCGGGACTCTCATGCGAGCCGTCTGCCTAAAACGAGCAACTGGTGGGGAGAGTGGTGAACCAAGATGGATGGGAGTGCGTGGGGTAGGAAATCGTGGAATAGTAACTGGTGTAGGACTCCGCCTAGCCATAGTGGGATGGTAATATGGGTCCGATGTGTGGTTATATTCAGCCGCACCGGGCTGGCGGTGAGGTGGAGGGTGGCAAGAACTAGTAGCCTCAGTTCCTCGTCTAACAGGGGATCGGGGTGGATAACTATCGCAACGTTAACCTGATAAGTTAGGTTCGTCGCTGGGAAGCTCAAATCCTATCGCATCTTTTTCCTCCTCCTCCTCGGCCCCTGACTCCATCCCCTCAGGATACTCTTCCGTCTCCATTGATTGATCCTCTTAAGAACTCTGACTGCGTCGGCTTGACATCGTACTTGCATAGTTTAAATAAGTTATAATAATAATAATAATAATAATAATACATTCTACTATTGTGAAGAGCGGATACTGCGCATATAGAGATTATACACATAAGCACACGTTGCATTGAAGTTCAATTGTATATTTTTTATCAATATATATATATGTATATATATATTTCGTGTTAGTACTTGTGTTCGCTTCCAGTCCTCTCTCAATGGCGTTCTCAGAATGCCAAGTATAAGCAGATAAGTTATTATGTTCTGGACCACAATAACTTCTTTGCCCGACAAGGACATCCTGGTAATAACCATACTATTTGGTTAAAATAGGTTCTTGTTGTGGAGAGTCACACTTATGAGTATAGTCTCAGCTCTCTGAGAATACCTAATTCGCTATAACCGATGGCTCTGATACCATCGTCTGTCACACCCCGACTCGCAGCGGACGCGCACGCGGGGGGGGGGGCAACAGATACATGGTACGAACATGTTATTTAAAAAGATATTGTATTACACAACACAAGCATCGGTTACAACATTTGATTACACACTAAGTTTTAATGTACATGCATTAGTGTCCCAACAGTCGTTTCTCTTTGCTAAGCGTACTTCTATGTACAGTAATATCCAATTAACAAAACTTGAAATCCATACGCACTTCACTCTATTCTTCTTCAGTTTTACCTGAAAAGCATGTTAAGTATGAACAGTCAACTACAAATAGCTGGCGAATTACACTATGTTAGTTTGTTTCACAATTTAGTTTGAACAGATAGATTTTTGCACGTTTGACATGAAATTATACTAAGCCCACAAGTGAAACCTTGACTGTTCTCAAGTACCGTGTCCCACAACCGACACCTCAACACTTTACCACCCCAAGTAGCTATGTCTAACACCACATAGCGTGTTCACAGAATTGCATGGACATGTGCAATTACAGTAAAACCCATGACATTCGTGCCAGCTCAATTGGGTTTGTCAGACCAATAGTACTATTCAAACATCCACTGGCATATAGTGAATCACTCGTGTTTGTGGGGGCTTTTCGTGTGTTAATATAACTCAGATAATTCACATCACAACATGTAATTATGTGCAAGTATGAACATATGTACCATGCATTTCACCCCAAGTAAAACAGTAAAACAGTTTGAAAGCGGGGTAGTGAAATTCACTCAGTATATAGCACGACTAACAAAAGATGGGTAAGTATCAAGGCTCTATCCTGTGACATCCTGGTTTTTCGGGTATCTTAAACGCGCTACTTTATGGTTATTCACTCCTACACTGATTTAATTCGGAGAATTAAATTACACGCTCGCAATAACTACGCTAACTTTATGAATCTATAAGGTGAATTACGTGCTATGTGTTATTAGACGGGTTGTATCTGAATTACCTGCTAGGTGTTATTAGACGCTTGTAGATTATTGTATCAGCTTTGATTTCGCGATTTATTAGTTATAAGCCTTATGTTACCTAATTGCAAAAAAAAAATAATAAATAAATAGCCGAACCGAACCGAGCCGCAAAACGTGTCGACCTTGCGACCCACACACCTTGCGGCCCAAGGAATTAACCCAAACTTGAGGCCCAAGGCTCTAACCCAAACCGCCCCCCCCTATGGCGACCCCCCTCCCCTTGTTATATTTATATGTATGTATGCATGGGATGTTTCAAAAAAAGAAAAGAAAAAAACCCTAATACCCTAGAAGAAGGTCGACAGCAGCCCCCCCTCTCTCACGGTCGCGCAATTCTACTCTCGGATTGATTCCAAGCTTGTCCCGGTTCGCTAATCAACATCGTTTCAAGGTTAGGGTTTAATTTTTTTGCGATTCACACTAGGTTTTGTGTAATCTTGATCATGATTATGTTCTTGTATGATTATTCTATGAAAAAGTGTTGCGGGGTATGATTAGTTCGGATGAATATGCGAATCTTTGCGGTTGTGATGATATGTTGAATACAAAAATCGTAGGCTGCGTTTTAGCATATATTTAGGGTTTGCATGAATATTGATATATATGATGATATTTGACATGTTAACCTGTTGTTAATCAATACAACTAAGCGTCATGATCGTTTAAACATATTCTAATACGATAAAGTCGAAAACAGTAAGCTGATTGACATTTACAGCCAACTTCAGTTGGCTGTAACCTGATCATTATTTATCGAAAAGTGGATTTTCTGAAGCCTAAAACGTGTATTTTTGAAAAACGCTTCAAATGGCACTAGATTCATATTTTTCTGAGGTCGTTTGCTATTTTTAAATGGTCATTTAGTGCAGCAGCTGAAGCTGCGTAAATTCTGCAGAATTTGCATGTGGTTTATCGAGTCGGATCTCATAGTCTGTAGGGGGTTAGGTCACGAAATATGTACAGTAACTGGAGACGGGAATTTCCGAAAATCTCCTACTGGAATTTTGTTAATTGGATGAACGATGACTTTTAAATAATTTTTCTCGTGGACTGCAGTCAGAAAGCGATGAATCTGACTGCAGCCTAGTATATAAATGTTTATAAATAATTGGTAAAGATTTAGGATTTGAAAATTTTACAAAAAAATCTACAGCCCAATTGACACCTTCTGTAAAAAATTGGAATTTTTGGAACGTTGGAACTATTTTATAAAAATCCTTGAAAACAGCCCAGTTATGAGCGTACAAGCCGAAACATGATAACTTGCGTTTGTGTTAATGTTAATATACGTTATGGTCACTAAGAGCTTTATCACGGAAGTCCTCAACCAACTCTCGGATCATTAGTATTGGGTTAGATAGCGGGGAAATTATGGTAGTACTACTGGGCCCAACAAGCCCCACCCGAGCTAGTCGCGCTAGCCGACCGGGAATGGTCAACGGGTGATTAATTTGGCCTAACTTTCGCCATGGTCAGTGATAGACCTGGCAACACAGAGGCAACAACAGTCAGCTTCGATCGCGAACTCTTATGTGACGTAACTTTAGGCTCGCTACCTACATGTTAACATTGAACTTAATTACGAACCAACATTATTATTCCAGGTTAGGAATAATGGAAACTATGTCGTTATCCCGGGTTAGGGATAACGGGGAAAAACAATCTTTTAAACCGAACTTGTGAACTTATAAAAACCTGTGAACTCACTCTTCTTTAATGTTGACACTTGTTTCTTTACATGTTTCTCAGGACGCTAGGAGCGCTAGGTGCACTCACTTGCATTTGATCAAGACATTTTTATCGAGTCTTATTTACGAATAATGTTTGGGATTTTTAGTTTTGGCGTTTATGTTGGCGCCCGTTACTTAATTTTAATGCTTCCGCTAAACTTTGAAACTATGATATTTTGAAAATGACTATGAATGGTTACAACAAATGTTTCCGGAAAACGTTTAAATAAAGCATATAGAGTCGTTCGATATTGCTAGTGTCTGAGATTCTGGTTTGATCACACGCCTCGGGGTAATAGTCCGCAAGTGGAAATTGAGGGTGTGACAGATTGGTATTAGAGCCTCTAGCTATAGAAAACCAGGTTTGCATTAAAAGTAGACCTAAACTATAGCTGTTACACGACACTAGACTTAGTTGGCACCGAACTGTGATATCTCGTTATGTGTTATACTACAATTGTTCTATGTGAGATATATATGTATATTGTGTTATACGCAACTCGTAACTAACTACACCAACCCAGCAGGCTATGTCATCATCATCATCCGACAGATCTCGACAATCAAGGGCGCCGGGGAAGGCACCCATGGTCGAACCCTCACCACCTCGTGGCGTGGAGACACGCTCAGCTGCTAGGAAAAGACTCGCTCTAGGAGGGGAGTCGTCCTCCCGTCCGACCACCACTACACCGGTCGAACAGGTCAACTCTTTAGGAGTGGGGGACGATCTACTTAGGGATGTGTTAAGGAAACAACAGGAACAACTGGAGAGAATGCAGGAGACTATCGAAGCACAGGGATGGCTGATACGTCAGCTAACTGGTAAAACCGGAGAGCTCGAGGAAGAGCAATATGAGAATAAGAGAGTTCGAAACATTTTAACTAAGGACTTTCGTGCTGAGCGGCTGAGGGCTGACTGGCTCGAAGATAGAGTTCTTGAGTCAAGTTGGAGGATTCATGAACCGGAGCAGAGCCAAGCACCACCTATCTCAGTGCCCGCACCAGCAACGGCCCCTCCAGCGCTGGTAGAGGACGAAGAGGAGGATCCAGAGGAAGACCCGGAGGAGGATCCAGAGGAAGACCCGGAGGAGGATCCGGAGGAAGAAGAGCCGGAACAGGACCCGGCTGTTGAAGCTGAAAACGCCGAAGAGGATGACGGCAGTGATAGCGACTTAGGAGATGGAGACATAGATGACTAACTCGTCTCGCCTATCTCCGTTTTGTTTTCTTTAGTTTGTTTGTTTCCACTTATGTTTGAACTTGAAAATTTTATAATTAAACTGAGATGTTTGGTTGGTATTTTGTGAGACATTGCAATTT
The DNA here is from genome assembly GCA_947069175.1 of Scalesia atractyloides. NCBI lineage: Eukaryota > Viridiplantae > Streptophyta > Magnoliopsida > Asterales > Asteraceae > Scalesia > Scalesia atractyloides. Next base: position 36,938,769 of record CAMTDV010001634.1, read on the forward strand.
ATTTCATCGAATGTTCCTTTTGATTGTTTAATTTGTTGGGTTGACATAAATTGTGTGATTATTGAAGTGTGGAATATGATAACTATATTGGATATATATACTTATCGGTGTGTATTTGTGTTGTCTTGCGAAGATCTGAAATGGCAACCGGTCGTCACGGAAACCTCAACATGTCAACTGAAGAATTGGCCGCTTTAATCCAAGAACACGTGAATGCTACTCTGGCAGGTGTTCCTAACCCACCAGCAGGTAACCATTATTAAATTTTCATGGGAAAATCTAATAGTTTGGCTAGTGGACTTTCTCGCTGACTACCTATCCTCTATCTTTAGGAGGGGGTCTTAACCCCTACAAGATGTTCCTCGATGCGAAACCGAGCAAGTTCACGGGTGTTGAAGGACCCATAGGACTGGTCCGTTGGATTGAAAAGTCTGAATTGGTTTTCGAGATGTGCAATTGCCTTGAAGCTAATAAGGTCAAGTATGTTGCCTCGACGTTGGAAGATGGGGCATTGACCTGGTGGAACGCACAAGTCCAAACGCGTGGACTTGTTGCGGCGAACGCAATGGCCTGGACCGAATTCAAGGCCCTAATCAAGGAGGAATACTGTCCGCAAGACAGAGTTCAGCAGTTGGAATAAGCGTTATGGAACCACAAGATGGTCGGGTCAGAAATTGAAGCGTACACAGCAAGACATCATGATCTGGTGTTCCTTTGTCCCGATTTGGCTAACACCGTCGATAAACGGCTTGAGTTATCTTGGGGGTCTGGTCCCTGAGATCCAGGGCATGGTAATGTCTAGCAACCCTACGACGGAGCATCAAGCGATTAGACTGGCACATAAACTCACCGATAAGGCGGTGGAGCAAATGAATTTGCCACCTAGGGGTGCAACTGAAGTTGTCCCTGACAACAAAAGAAAATTTGAAGACTCACCTGCTCGACGGTCATCAGCCCAGCCACAACAAGGAAACCAGAAGTGGTCCAACAACTTCAACAACAATCGGGGTCACAACAATCAGTCTGCCAACAACACCCAGAACTCGAGCGGCTATGCGGGTCGAAAGCCGCAATGTAACCTCCATGATCACGGCACTTGCGCCGGAAATCGCTGCCAACGATGTAGCAAAGCAGGACAAGCGGAAAAGGATTGTCACGGGGAGATCATGACACGACAAATCAGAACTAGCACCAGGGTCAACAACAAGGTAATAACCGGGATGTTATCAGTGCGGTAGCACTGCCCATTTCAAGCGAGACTGCCCGTAGCTTCGCAACAACAACAATTGTGGGAATAACAACAATAACCACAACAACAACAACAACAACAACAATAACAACAATGGCAACAATGGAAATGGTGGCACAGGAGGTGCCAAAGGTTGTGCATTCACGCTGGGCCGCGGAGAGGCTAGAAACGACTCGAATGTGGTCACCGGTAAGTTTCCCCTTAACGATCATTTTGCTACTGTACTTTTTGATACGGGTGCGGATAAGAGTTTTATATCTGAGTCTTTTAGGAAGAACCTAAATCTCACACCTAAACCCCTAGAGACCCCTTACGTCATAGAACTAGCCGATGGTAAATCTGTAGATGTGACTCACCTAGTGACCGACTGTCAACTTAAACTCGCGGGTCACACCTTTACCATGATCTGATGACAACTACTCTGGGTAGTTTTGTTGTGGTAGCCAAAATGGACTGGCTATCCGACGTCCGAGCTGAAGTTCTCTGTTTCGAGAAAGCTATCCGTATTCCACTCTCTAACGATGAAGTCTTGATGGTGCAAGGCGAGAAGGCAGGCGGCGTCACGAACATCATCTCTTACATGCAAGCCCAGAAGTATCTTCGGAAGAAGAACTCTTTTGCTTTGCTCGCACTGGTCACCGAGCATTCTAAGGACGAGAAGCGGATTGAAGATATCCCCATCGTCCGTGACTTTCCCAATGTGTTTCCAGAGGAGTTACCCGGTCTTCCACCACATCGACAAGTGGAGTTTAAAATCGAATTGGCGAACCATGCGACTCCTATTGCCAAGGCCCCGTACCGCTTAGCTCCAGCAGAGCTGCAAGAGCTGTCTACCAAGCTTCAGGAATTGTTGGAAAAAGGATTTATCCGACCCAGTACTTCACCATGGGGAGCTCCGGTCCTTTTTGTCAAGAAGAAGGACGGGACCTTCCGCATGTGCATTGACTACAGGGAACTCAATAAGGTTACCATCAAGAACCGATACCAATTACCTCGCTTCGACGATCTTTTCGACCAGCTTCAAGGGTCAAGCTACTACTCCAAGATAGATCTACGGTCCGGTTATCACCAGCTACACGTTAGGGAGGAGGATATCTCCAAGACGGCATTTCGCACTCGGTATGGCCATTATGAGTTCTTGGTCATGCCCTTCGGTCTCACCAATGCACCCGCGGTGTTCATGGACCTCATGAACCGCGTGTGTAAGCCGTATCTCGACAAGTTTGTCATCGTGTTCATCGATGATATACTCATCTACTCTAAGGGTGAAGAAGAACATGCTGAGCATCTGCGATTATTGCTGGAACTACTTCAACAGGAGAAACTATATGCAAAGTTTTCGAAGTGTGATTTCTGGATTCGGGAAGTTCAGTTCCTCGGGCATATCGTGAATAAAAAGGGTACACGTTGATCCCGCCAAGATTGATGCTATCAAGAACTGGGAAGCACCCAGGACACCGACAGAGATCCGCCAATTTTTGGGTTTGGCTGGTTACTACAGACGTTTCATCGAGGGATTTTCCAAGATCGCACAAACGCTTACCACTCTCACTCAGAAGGGCACCAAGTATGCTTGGGGTGACAAACAGGAAGCATCATTTCAATTACTGAAGCAGAAGCTTTGCAGTGCGCCCACTTTGTCCTTGCGAGAGGGGACGGATGATTTTGTGGTATATTGTGACGCTTCCATTCAAGGATTGAGATGTGTACTCATGCAACGTGATAAGGTCATCGCGTATGCATCCCGACAGTTGAAGGTCCACAAGAAGAACTACACGACACATGACTTGGAATTGGGAGCAGTTGTGTTTGCACTTAAGATTTGGAGACACTACCTATATGGAACAAAGTGCACAATCTACACAGATCACAAAAGCCTTCAACATATTTTTGACCATAAGGAGTTGAACATGTGACAGCGTCGCTGGGTCGAACTCCTGAACGATTATGAATGTGCCATTCGGTATCACCCGGGTAAAGCTAACGTGGTAGCTGATGCCCTCAGTAGGAAGGAGCACTTGAAATCTCATCGGGTACAAGCACTACAGTTCACAATTCATTCTGGGTTACCCGAACAGATACGCGACGCGCAGCTAGAAGCAGTTAAGGAAGAGAACATCAAGGCCGAATCTGTGGGAAAGATGGAACGCGATTGGGAAGTGAAACCCAATGGTGCCCGGTATTTCATGAATCGTATATGGGTACCTCTCTACGGAGACCTCAGGAAGCTAGTTATGGACGAAGCTCACAAATCCCGATACTCTGTCCATCCCGGTTCGGATAAGATGTATCAAGACCTTAAAGCCGCGTACTGGTGGCCCAACATGAAAGCGGATATAGCCACCTACGTGAGCAAGTGTTTGACTTGTGCGAAAGTCAAGGTGGAATACCAGAAGCCATCAGGGTTACTTCAACAACCTGAGATCCCAATGTGGAAATGGGATCAGACCTCGATGGACTTTATCACTAAACTCCCGCGAACTCCGAGTGGTTGCGATACCATCTAGGTAATCGTGGATCGTCTAACTAAGTCTGCACACTTCCTAGCGAAAGAAACAGATAAGATGGATAAGTTGACTCGCATCTACATCAAGGAAGTAGTTTCTCGGCACGGGGTGCCAACGTCCATCATTTCAGACAGAGATACTCGTTTCACGTCTAACTTTTGGCAGTCACTTCAGAAAGGCGTTGGGTACACGCTTAGATATGAGCACAGCTTACCACCTCAGACGGATGGTCAAAGTGAAAGGACCATTCAGACCTTGGAGGACATGCTTAGGGCATGCGTGGTAGACTTCGGGAACAGTTGGGAAATCCATCTGCCTTTGGTGGAATTCTCGTATAACAACAGTTACCATACGAGTATTCAGGCAGCACCGTTTGAAGCATTATACGGTCGCAAATGTAGATCAGCGGTCTGTTGGGCAGAAGTTGGTGACAGTCAACTCATAGGTCCTGAGTTGATACTTGAGGCTACTGAAAAGATTGTGCAAATCAGAAACCGTATGGCAGCGGCACGAGATCGACAGAAAAGTTACGCTGATCAACGACGCAAACCGCTCAAATTTTAAGTAGGCGACCGCGTCCTACTGAAATTGTCACCCTGGAAGGGTGTAATTCGTTTTGGGAAACGAGGCAAACTAAATCCACGGTACGTAGGCCCATTTGTGATTTCGAAGCGTATCGGGCCCGTAGCTTATCATTTAGACCTTCCTGCCGAACTCTGTGGAGTTCACAACGTTTTTCACGTGTCCAATCTGAAGAAGTGCCTATCAGATGAGACCCTAGTCATTCCATTGGATGAGATTCAAGTGGATGAGCAACTGCAGTTTGTGGAACAACCTTTCGAGATCATGGACCGTGAGATTAAGACTCGAAGGCACAGCAAGATACCGATCATCAAGGTTCGTTGGAACTCTAAGCGTGGACCGGAGTTCACGTGGGAAAGAGAGGACCAAATCAAAAGCAAATATCCACACCTTTTCACAGCTGAGCAGCAATCTGACTGCCAACTGAATTTCGGGATGAAATTCTTTCAACATGGGGATGATATGACAGCCTGCGATTTACTTGTACCATTCTAACAAACTAAGCTTTTGTGCGTTGCATTCTAAACCGCGTTTACTCAATTTTCGGGACGAAAATTCTTTCAACATCGGGATAATGTGACATCCCGGTTTTTCAGGTATCTTAAACGCGCTACTTTAAGGTTATTCACTCCTACGCTGATTTAATTGGGAGGATTAAATTACACGCTCGCAATAACTATGCTAACTTAGTGAATCTATAGGGTGAACTACGTGCTATGTGTTATTAGACGGGTTGTATCTGAACTACGTGCTAGGTGTTATTAGACGCTTGTAGATTATTGTATCACGCTTTGATTTCGCGATTTATTAGTTATAAGCCTTATGTTACCGAATTGTAAAAAAAATAATAAATAGCCAAACCGAACCGAGCCGCGAAACGTGTCGACCTTGCAACCAACACCTCTTGGCGGCCCAAGGAATTAACCCAAACTTGAGGCCCAAGGCTCTAACCCAAACCCCCCCTCCCCTTGTTATATTTATATGTATGTATGCATGGGATGTTTCAAAAAAGAAAAAGAAAAAAACCCTAATACCCTAGAATAAGGTCGACGGCAGCCCCCCCCCCTCTCTCACGGTCGCGCAATTCTACTTTCGGATTGATTCCAAGCTTGTCCCGGTTTGCTAATCATCATCGTTTCAAGGTTAGGGTTTAATTGTTTTGTGATTCACACTAGGTTTTGTGTAATCTTGATCATGATTATGTGCTTGTATGATTATTCTACGAAAAAGTGTTGCGTGGTATGATTAGTTCGGATGAATATGCGAATCTTGCGGTTGTGATGATATGTTGAATACAAAAATCGTAGGCTGCGTTTTCGCAATAAAGATCATGATATATATTTAGGGTTTGCATGAATATTGATATATATGATGATATTTGACAAGTTAACCTGTTTTTAATCAATACAACTAAGCGTCATGATTGTTTAAACATATTCTAATACGATAAAGTCGAAAACAGTAAGCTGATTGACATTTACAGGCAACTTCAGTTGGCTGTAACCTGATCATTATTTATCGAAAATTGGATTTTCTGAAGCCTAAAACGTGTATTTTTGAAAAACGCTTCAAATGGCGCCGGATTTATATTTTTCTGAGGTCGTTTTCTATTTTTAAATGGTCATTTAGTGCAGCAACTGAAGCTGCGTAAATTCTGCAGAATTTGCAGGTTGTTTATCGAGTCGGATCTCATAGTCTGTAGGGGGTTAGGTCACAAAATTTGTACAGTAACTGGAGACGGGAATTTCCGAAAATCTCCTACTGGAATTTTGTTAAGTGGATGAATGATGATTTTTAAATAATTTTTCTCGTGGACTGCAGTCAGAAAGCGACGAATCTGACTGCAACCTAGTATATAAATGTTTATAAATAATTGGTAAAGATTTAGGATTTGAAAATTTACACAAAATTCTACAGTTTAATTGACACCTCCTGTAAAAGAATTGGAATTTTTGAAACGTTGGAACTATTTTATAAAACTCCTTGAAAACAGCCCAGTTATGAGCGTACAAGCCGAAACATGATAACTTGCGTTTGTGTGTACCTAAGTGTTGTACGAATTAATCTGTATTTATGACAAGTTGGTTTGATCATTATTTTGTATGGTGATACTTTGCATGCATGATTATGGTTTCGAATTGGTTATTACATGTGCCGTACTGTGTGTTAGTTATGCGTAGGGTTTTGTGTCAGTGTGTTCACACACTAACTTTAAATCGGTTGACATGTTAGGACGCGATTAGTGGTTCCATCATTTGCTTCTTTTGCGTTATTCTAACGAGCAATTTAAGGTGAGTTCACGGCCCCTATTTTATCCGGTTTTAAACAACAGGGGAGAAACATGTACACGCTCTACAACTCTATCGTTTTACGTTATGCGAAATTAACGCCGTTAACTATTCGGTAACTAAGTTAATGTTAATATACGATATGGTCACTAAGTAGCTTTATCACGGAAGTCCTCAACCAACTCTCGGATCGTTAGTATTGGGTTAGATTGCGGGGAAATTATGGTAGCACTACTGGGCCCGACAAGCCCCACCCGAGCTAGTCGCGCTAGCCGACCGGGAATGGTCAACGGGTGATTAATTTGGCCTAACTTTCGCCATGGTCAGTGATAGACCTGGCAACACAGAGGCCTAACGTTATGCGAAATTAACGCCGTTAACTATTCGGTAACTAAGTTAATGTTAATATACGTTATGGTCACTAAGTAGCTTTATCACGGAAGTCCTCAACCAACTCTCGGATCGTTAGTATTGGGTTAGATAGCGGGGAAATTATGGTAGTACTACTGGGCCCGACAAGCCCCACCCGAGCTAGTCGCGCTAGCCGACCGGGAATGGTCAACGGGTGATTAATTTGGCCTAACTTTCGCCATGGTCAGTGATAGACCTGGCAACACAGAGGCAACAACAGTCTGCTTCGATCGCGAACTCTTATGTGACGTAACTTTAGGCTCGCTACCTACATGTTAACATTGAACTTAATTACGAACCAACATTATTATTCCAGGTTAGGAATAATGGAAACTATGTCGTTATCCCAGGTTATGGATAACGGGGAAAAACAATCTTTTAAACCGAACTTGTGAACTTATAAAAACCTGTGAACTCACTCTTCTTTAATGTTGACACTTGTTTCTTTACATGTTTCTCAGGACGCTAGGAGCGCTAGGTGCACTCACTTGCATTTAATCAAGACATTTTTATCGAGTCTTATTTACGAATAATGTTTGGGATTTTTGGTTTTGGCGTTTATGTTGGCGCCCGTTACTTAATTTTAATTCTTCCGCTAAACTTTGAAACTATGATATTTTGAAAATGACTATGAATGGTTACAACAAATGTTTTCGGAAAACGTTTAGATAAATCATATAGAGTCGTTCGATATTGCTAGTGTCTGAGATTCTGGTTTGATCACACGCCTCGCGGTAATACTCCGCAAGTGGAAATTGAGGGTGTGACATATCCTTTCCGTCCTGATATTAGTTCGTGTTTGGTTAATTACCGAATACAGTTTTCAAATTGATAATTGCAATAACTCGGGTTCAGATGAGGCTGATCATCTGAGAATCGACCTATAGCATAATAGTAGAGCGTTGGGTATTATCTTAGTGTCCGATTTCAGTTTGGTTTTCGGGCACCGTTTTGCGTGCCGGTCAAAGTCGTTTGTTTTAGATGTTCGGAAAGTAGTATGATCATATGGACCGTACCAACGAGTTGTCTATAAAAATGATTAACTTTATATTAAGTGAGTTCGGTCGTTTAGGGATCCTAGGTTGCCCGATTTTAAGTTTCCGTTTTCGTCGTCGAGGAATTTCCCAAACTGGCGTGTAATGTACCCCAAGTACCCATTTTGCCCCGGATAAGTACAGAATGACTCTGGTATTCCACTTATTGCCAATTCAATTAGTAGTCAGTTCACGGTTCCGGCAGGTTCGTTATACGTTTACAACTGCCGGTTTTATATAAAAATAAGATTTTTAATTCCAAAAAATCATTACTCAATGGCTAAATTTTGTAAAATTATTTTTATATAAATTTTTAAAAGTATATGGAGTTCTGGAAAATTATTTCCAGAATTTATAAAATCAATTTATTAATTTTAATAAATTCGCAAAAAACTGCATTTTAACCGAACAATTTGCGCCCAAAATGATATGAATTCTGAAAATTCCCAAAAATTCAGAGAATTGTCTCAACATATCCAGGAACTTCCTGGAAAAAATTAAGATATTTCCGAGTTCGTTACACCACGTTTCCGGCTACCGAAACTTCGCGATAACGCGATTTTTGAAATCTATCTCAAAATTTGCCAATGATCCCTAAACTTTTACAGAATGTTTTTCATACTTAACTCAACATCCCTAAAATTTTTGGTGATTTATTAAGCTTTTTATTATTTCTTCCGAATTTATTTCTTTAAAAGAGTTAAATATTCACCAAAAATTGCCAAAAACTCAGAAAATTCTAAAATTTTAATCGAGTCTTATTTTCATTATTTTTAATCAGCCTGGAAAATTTCAAGCCAAACAATACCCACGGGAAAAGTTATGCTATACATAAATCTCTACGCCGTATTTTCGATTTTCGAAAGTTATACCTAGCGAAACTCGCGTTTTTACATAATCCTTGTGTGTCCAGAAGTGAGCTAAGCTTACGTTCAGTACCTATACACCATAAACAACACAAATATGCAAAAACCCATGTCAATTCGGCCTTAGATTCGTTCTTTTTCGATAAGTGTTTGTTATGTTCGATTCTTGTCGAATAATTTGTGTTTTTGTATCATAAACCGACTTTTCCCACCATGAATCAACATGTATCAGTAGGTTACATGTTATTTGGTATAAAATTAGATTAGAGTGTAAAGAACCATAAGAATTCATGGTGAATTAGGATTCTTTTTCTTGAAATCATAGTTTTCATGCCTTTTTTCCTCATAAAAACATGATAAAAAGGGTTTATACCTTTGAATTTCTTCTTGTCCTTAAGAGAATTCAGCAGATTTTGCTAAGTAGGTGTGTTTTAAGGTTTCCTTGAGGTGTGGTTTTGAGATAGAAAAGAAAAAAAGCACTTTTCAAGCTATAAAAGCCCGTACGGAATGAACTAGGGCCTTCTAGGCCCCTTTGACAGGTCAAAGGCGGTTCTTGGGGGCCCACCTAATAGGTTTTGGTATTTTTCACGTTTAGGCTCATTTTTTAGACTTAAACGCGTCCCGGGTTCGCCAAACGGGCTCTTTTTTCGTGCGGTTTTTAACGGTTTTAAAAACCGAACCCACCGACAATGAACCAATACACATATATTTTGACTTAGAACAACTTATATTTATGTTAAACAAGCATTTTTTGGCTTGACGGACGGCTCGTTGCATGTTTGGTCGTTTCTGGTTGCGTTAAAATTAAAGGCGTTCTGCCAACCGGGAGCTGCTTCGTTTAGCGTGTCAATAACCTAATAAGGCCTCAAATCTTAGGTTATGGTTTAAATATCATGTTCAAGTATTTCTGTGCCCTTAGAATCGTTTACGGCACTACTGTTTGTACCTAATTCCACATTATTCGGTTTGTGCACTGTTATATGATAAGCTTCCGTTTAACCTGTTTTTAACACACTGAGGCATCCTGATCGCACTGTTTGTCATTATTGATCATGTACTACTCATAACGTACCCTCAGATTCACCCAGTTATGTTTTTTCTTGTTTCATGATTCATATAAGTTGAACGTACAATTAGGGTTTACTTAATTTGGCCACGATTGTCACAGTTTATCAAGGGATTCCGCACCCTTGGAAGATTATCAGTTTTGTGACGATCCATACGGGATTAGGGGACCTACACCCTACTCGTATACATACTTACATCTATTGTACATTAGGTCGTGTGTAACGGACCTAACACTTACTTAATGCGTAAAGGCACATTAACACTTATCCGAGCAACTAAGGTGAGTGCACTACTCTTTCACCAGGATGCGTCCCGTGGGGGACAAACTAAACATTCCTGGGAGGAATACTTTTGTATGTTGTAGTTAAATTAGATGTTAGTTAATAAACTCAAATTCTATCACGAAATTCCCTACTTATTACCGAGCTAGTTGCATGGGAGTCAACAGGGTATTAGTGATAGTGATATTAGGTTGACAAACCTCACACCGTGCTGGGAGCCGGGCGTGAACTAAGGACCTTAAACACTTTATCAATGCTGATAGACATGATGTGGGCTCAACAAACATAACAGTCATTCAGTACCGAGTTATCATACGTAACATGTCTTTACACTGAACACATACTTTATTTACGTTAAACAAAACTGTGAACTCGTCGGCTTTATCGCCGATACACTTTTCTGCATGCTTGCAGGTCGTTAGATATGTGGTTGATTGGGAACTTGCAGTCTGAGGAGCGGGAGCTGTCATGGGTCGTATCGTTTGATGAAATGCTTAATGTTACGTTTACATTTTGAACTAAAATTGTTTTTATTGTTTGAACAATTGTTTATGTCTTCCGGTGAACACGTAGTTTGTATGAAACATTTAATTGGGAATACACTATTCGTGTTGGACTCGATGATTGTGTTTTATGTTATTTACTATTAGTTCGACATGATTAATGGTTGGATCTTGGTACGTCACACGCCTCGTGATAAAATCCCGAGGTGGCAAATTGGGGGTGTGCAACAGGTCTTGAGGCAGAGCTAATAGTGACAATGACATTTGAATCAATTCTCTCTCTCTTTTTGGCTGCCTGCAATCATGAGCAAAATGTCCTGGCTCATGGCAGTTGAAGCACCTCAGCTTTGATTTGTTCCATCCCAGATCCTTGTTTGATGCTTCCTAGTTGCTTCTGCTAGTTCTCTTGATGAAGTTTTTAGCACGAAACACTACCATAGCCATCTGCCAAATGATATCCATCTCTTCAATGTCATCTGGATGAACTTCATTTAGCTCATATGCCCCTATATTATTGGCAGTAAGCTTCCTGGCAACAAAGGCATTATAGCAGTTCATAACTCCCGCCATGAAAGCCATATTCTGCTCAAAGTCTTTAGAGACCACAAAAGAAGTTGATGTGCTTGAGTAGAACCAGATGCAACAGGGATTGGTGTGACTGAACACGATTCACCAATTGAATAGGGGTAGCAGGTGTGTAACCAGAGTAGGTGGGAGCATTAAAATAGGTGGGATCACTAGAAGGGAACATCTGAAATGACACAGCCCCGTGTTGTGAAACCAAAGTTGTGTTAGATGAAACAACAGCATTGTTATAACTCGAGGTATGATTGAAAAGTCTCTACTAGTCATCCACTTCATAAGATTTGAGCTAAGAAATTAGTTCAACAAGGCTCATGCGGGTCAAGTCTTTGGTCCATTGATGAGTGTGACATTTGCGTCCAGTTCCTTGGAAGAGCATTTAGCAGCTTCTTGTTGATCACAAAGTTCTCAAGCATCATATCGTGTGTTCTCATCTCACTGATCAGTGCAATGAACCTTTGAATCTAATTCTCGAAGAGTTTCTGCAGGAAAATGATTGAACATGTTAAACTTCTGAGTCAACATTTCCCTCTTGCTCTCCTTTATTTCTTCATTTCCTTCATACGTTGCCAACAAAGCATCCCACAGTTCCGTGGCAGATTTTGATTCACGAACCCCAATATCAATCTCTGGAACCAACGCAGTATGCAACATAGCCAAAGCCTTATCGTCAATCTCTGTTTTTTTGTAGTCTTCATCATCATAAGCTGATACAGGCTTGACATCAGTTGTTCCCTTTTCTTCATCCACCACATAAGTGATAACAACTGGTCATCTGCAAATTGATCTCCAAGCCTTATGATCTTTCATCTTCATGTATTGAACAAAACAAAGTTTCCATTCAGAGAACAAATCCCCCAAATGCAGCCTAGGAATCTTGTTGTTTGTTCCAATAACATTGTCCAAGTCTTGGTTCTTGGTAACTTTCTCACTTAACGACATTTGGTTAGTGGATTCCATTGCTGAAAAATCAAACTATTAGTAACAACTGAATAATAATAATAATGTTTAACATTTATAATATTTTAATTTTATTATGGGTCCCACAATCTCAAATAGTCAAACCAGTCCACTAATACCAAGTCGCACAGTCCAAATAAGTTCCAGTCCAAGTCCATAGTTCAAACAGTCGCACAGTCAAACGGTTCAACAATTTAGTTAAAAGACGTCGCACACTATCCCTCACACCGCACAAGAGTAAAGTAGACCGTACACCAATTAATAGTTGGGCCGCACACTCTTAAGTTGGGTCGAACACTTAGTTGGGCTTACACTGAGTGATACTGAAGTATTGATGAAACCGCACACTGATCTTAGGACCGTACACTCACTTAAAACCGTACACAAGCTTATTGGGCCCACACACTTGAGTCCAATCAACAAATCAATTACTAAACTGTACACTGTGATCCCGTACACAAAATTTTGAAGATTTCAATTTACCAAGACTTCGTCACATATGGAAACAATTTTTAACCAAATTTGAGAGATCTTTTCTACCAAATACTGCGAAAAAGCCTGCAAACACAGTGATAATTGTCCTAAAACAGATAAAAAACAAGAATTTTTAAGATGTTTATCAAATACTTAAACTGTTCTTCAAACAGTATTCTGATTTTGTTGGGATGAACCCAAACAAAGGAACAGATGATATCAAAGCCAAATACACTATCCGAGCTTTGGTCCAACTATCAGAGGTTACAACCTCTGATCGATATTTACACTACTTTCCCTAAACAACTGTTCCTATCATCTGATCGAACAAAGAAGCAGAGGTCTGATAAAAAATCAAGATAGTGCTTAGACTAGTTTTAGTTTATTCAATGTAACAGTGCTATGCACTGATAGTGTTAATTAGCAGTGTTTTAGTTAGTTATGATTTTTTAGTTGTCACTATCAACCATGACGTCACAAAAGATGCTCAGTAGTTAGATAGTTAGTATAAATAACTGATCAATCTAACAGTTAAACTTGTCTTCCTGAAAAAGATCAATTCGCACTTTATCTTCTTCATTTCTTACTATCAAACGATTGTAATTGGCTAAGGGGGAGTTTGTGAATCACATGCTAAGTTTACCAACTTGAAAGCATGATGGTGATGAAAACAAACGACCGATTGCTTGTAGTAAAAGTTTTCCATTAATTTCGCTGCATATCTTTATAATTCAATCCATTTTCCATCTTTAGAAACAAAAACTACAAGTGATTCAAACTTAGATCCTGACAATTGGTATCAGAGCTTGGTCAATCGATTTTGATTTAACAGTCAAATTGATTTGAACAGATCAGCTCGTGTGCTAATTCGTTTGATAGTTTTACTTAAATACAGAGTTTTATTACTACAAAAGTTTTTAAAACACAAATCTGTTGTAAACAAGATAAATGGCACAAAACACACCGGAATCCATTATTGGATCCATGTTCAAACCACCAATGTTGAAACGAAATGAATATTTTATTTGGCAACGTCGAATGGGTCATTTTCTCGCCCAACAGAACACCGAATGTTGGAGATCCGTTGTATTTGGACCTCATGTTCTCATGGTTCCAAGTACAGAGGATACCCACACACAGGTCCCTAAGAAACTCGAAAATTACTCTGAACAGGATATCCTCAAAATTGAATTGGATGCTAAGGCCTTTAGCATTGTTGCTTTGGCTTTGCCCAATGAGATTTATGCAGGGTTACTTCATTGTAATAGTGCTAAAGAGTTATGGGATGCTCTTAAAGAGCAATTCGGTGGTACTGAAGAGGTGATAGAGAATAACAGAGAGGTTTTGAATCGACAGTATGAAACATTTTGCCACGTTAAGGGTGAGTCATTAACCCAACAGTTCGAACGATATAGACTGTCTCATCAGTGAACTCAAATTGATAAATGTGGAATTTCTAAATTCGACTGTAAATAGTCGTTTCTTGAGATCTTTACCTGAGGAATGGGAGATTGTAGCTTATGTCACTAGAACAGCTATTGGTTACAAGGAAATGACCTTGACACAACTTCATGGACGATTTCCTCACATATGAGAGAGAGTTGAACTAGAAAAAGAAGTTGCAAGAGTCAGGGAAAATGACTGATGACTATACTTTGGGAAACACTGCTTTATATAGTCATGAGGAGGGGTCTAGCTGTTGAAAGGATTAGAGTTATGATCATTACATTGACATAACATCTGGAAACAATTCCAACTCTGATCCAGTACACCCAATTTTGCTTTTGCTGCAAATTGTGAAAGTCAGACCTCCTGACAATCTATCTGTTGAGATGAATGATTTACAACATTTTGAACCCACTGACCTTCAAGAGATGGACATTTTGCATCAGCTGGCACTTTTAAGTGTTAGAGCAAGTAAATTTTTATAAAAGAACTGGTAGAAGATTTCTAGGATTGCATGGGGGGTTGAAAGTTGGGTTGGATAAGTCTAAAATCAAATGTTACAAATGTAACAAGATGGGTCACTTTGCCAGGGAATGCAGATCACAATCTGCAGGACTAATTGTAACACATCCTGGCAACAACCTCAAAGCACTGTCCAATATCCCAATATACCCCTGCACCTCAAATGTAAAACACTGCACACTTTGCACATCCTGTACTACAGTTCTGTCCATTATGTTCAAGCACCTGCACCACAGATTCAATATGTCCAAGCACCACCTCAAGTACATGTGCAGCAAGTGCCACAAGTTACTCAACCTACTCAAACTACTGCTACACCAGCATTAGGTTAATCAACAAAGCTTTTTCACACAAGGTTTTGTTGATTGGAGTAGTTTGCCTGAGGAATTAACATATGAAAACTTTGCTCATCATTTGAAAATGAAAATATATGTTTAATGGCTTTGGAGACCATTGTTCAAGGTGACGAATCAGTGGAGCAGGAATTAAAGTCTGATGTGGTTGATTGTTGTGAAGTAGTGGTTATACTGAAGTTACATCAGTGTTTGAAGCAATGTGTTGATGTTGAAAAAGACACTCTATCTGACCCTTGGGATGAGAAGGTGTGTGAGAAGAAGAGTGTGATTGTGCTCTTATGGATGCTTCGAATGTATCACCTCAGATCCTTAAAGATCTATGTTCTGACAAATGCATTATTGCTTTTGCAAACATAAAACAGGTGAATGAAAACCTGAGAAACAAAATTTTAGAAGATGAACTTAATTTTGAAAAACTTGTCTAAGAGTTGAAAACAAAGTTAAGTGAAAAAGATTCTAAAATGAGTAGCCTAAGATATGAATCAAGCATAACCAAAGACCAGCTCCAAACCATGGTAGAAAAATACCAAGTTTGCAAACAGGAGCTTGAATCAACCTAGATCACTTGTGAAAAATGGGTAGAATCTTGTAAAGGATATGAGCTTATGCTTGATGCTCAAATCAAGAGCAACATAAAGTTTGGAATAAGCTTTAGAGACTATGACTAGACTTGTGAAAATGTTGCAAAATTGATTCTGAGTTGTTTGTAATAGTCCCAACAAACTTGGCTGGTGAAGAAATTAAAATCACAGATAAAAATGGAAACAAAATCATTCTTGAAAAACCAAAGGTTTCAGCAAAAGATAAAGAAATTGAAAAATATCAGTTTAAACCAACCTGGTCAGATGAATGTGATATTTTGGAAAACTTCAAGCCAATGGACTTTTCAACCACTGATGTTGTAAAAGCTACAACAGCACTGGTGACCCCTATCAAAGACTTGCCAGTAGAGGTTACACCCACTGCTCTCAAAAAGTCTAATAGGAAAAGGAAAGAAAAGGTTAAATACTTGTTTTGTGAATTTTGTGAAAAGAGTAATCATGTGGCTGCAGATTGTTTTCTTTTAAAAGCCTATGACATAAACAAAACTTATGTTATACCCAAATCTCCTAGATGCACCATTTGCAACAAAACAAATTACATGACCCAAGAGTGTGCCTATCTCAAAATCTATCATCAAAAGATAAAAGAGATTAGAGCGAAAGCTCTTGAAAGAGAAGTTCAAGCTTTTCTGAAAACAAATCTAAACAGAACTTTGAACCAATTGAAACATCTGTGACAAAAGCCTTAAATCAAACCTATGTTCACAGATAAATTCAAGTGACAGATGCACCTCCATCAAACCAGTTTCCAAGAGGTAAAAGCGAGCCTAGATATCAAAAGGTGCCTATGGTTTATGAGACTTACAAAAAGCCTTCTAAGCGAAGGGTAAATAGGCATCTTCATGGTTATCAACAGTTGATAGGAAGTGGCTCACCGCAGTGGTTACAAAAACCTGATCTAACCACTGCTCATTTACTGAACATGAGTCTGGATCATCTGATCCCCATCCGAAGCCATTCTGGCTTTGGAAACTCACCTGAACTAATTATTTCAAAAACATGTGCAGGGAGCTTCTACTTGCCTTGACAGTCTTTGGTATGTAGATAGTGGGGGCTCCAGGCACATGACATGATGTAAAGCCCTGCTCAGAGATTTTAAAGCTCAGGAGGGGGGTGATATATCCTTTGGAAATAATTCAAAAGGGAATGTTTTGGGGTCAGGATGTGTTTCAGCTGGAAAACTCAAGTTTGAGAATGTGAATCTCATTGATAATCTAAATTCAATCTTCTGAGTGTCTCACAAATGAGTGATAAGGGTTATGGATCCTTCTTCACAAAGGAAACTTGTCTGATAGTAGGCCCAGAGGTTGTTAAAAGATTAACCAAATAATTGCAGAGAGCAAAGCACAACTTACTGCTACTAGGGTAGGAAATGTATATGTGGTAGACATGGTAAAAGATAATCCTATGTCAAATGCATGTTTGTTCTCAGTTCTTCAAACAAAGAAACAGAAGTATGGCATAAAAGACTAGGTCACACAAATCTAAAAACCATCTCCACTCTCTCAAAACAAAGTCTTGTCAGAGGTTTGCCTCACAAACAATTTACTTGTGAAGAACATTGTGTTTCCTGTTTAAAAGCTAAACAACATAAAAGTTCTTACGAGTCAATTGAAGAGTCCAAAGTCAGTGCTTACACATATGGACTTGTTTGGACTTGTGAAAATCATGAGTTTAAAACACAAAAGGTATTGCCTGGTGATAGTTGACGATTTTTCCAGTTCACATGGACTTTCTTTTTACACTCTAAAGATGAAACAACTAACATTTTGCAAAACTTTGTTAAACAAGTTGAAAAGCAATTTGATCTTCCTGTAAAAATCTTTAGGAGTGATAATGGGACAGAGTTTAAGAACAAAGAGTTGGATGCCTTCTGTGAGTCAAAAGGGATTGTTAGGCAATATAGCATCCCTAGAACTCCAGAACAAAATGGGGTTGTTGAAAGGAAAAACAAACTTTGATTGAATCAGCAAGAACTATGCTAGCAGATTCTGGTTTACCCTTGTCTTTTTGGGCAGAGGCTTAAACACTGCTTGTATGTTCAACAGAATTTTGATAAACCCCAGGCATCAAAGACTGCTTATGAATTGCTTTAGAAAATCAAACGCTGATCTCTTATTTTAAAGTCTTTAGCTGTCCATGCTTCATTTTAAATTTAAAGGATTCATTATCCAGTTTGCAGCCAAAGTTGATTGTGGTTATTTTCTAGGATACTCAACCACTGCCAAAGCCTACAGAGTTTTTAACTCTAGGACCAAGTATGTTGAAGAAACTCTGAATGTGAAGTTCAATGAACTCTCATATTTGAAAATCCCAGCAAATCCTGCTGAATTATTTGACCTATCCAAATTTACATTTGAAGATGTGTCTGTCATGACTAACCATGCAGGTACCCCACAGTCATCAAATCGAGAGCAAGGATATGATTTGCATTCTTCCAAGTTTCAAAATCAATCCTTTGGCAGAGGAGCAGATGTTAGTAGCAATGGTGAAAGCTCTGCCAGGTCAACAGTGGTTAATACTCAAACCTCTGCCAGCTCTTAGAACCAAACATCTGTTGATAAAAGTGCACAACAAATGGACAAAATTCAACCCACTTTCACATCCATTCCACCAATTCCTCCACCACCATTCCAATCAGAGGCTGGACCATCAAATTCACCAACAGAGGATAGCTCAGATGATACACATTTGCAAGCCTCACCTCAAAATGCTATTGTCCCATATCAAGGTGAATTGATTTCCTCAAAAACCATCCTTTGGATCAAGTTATTGGCAACATCAATGAGGGAGTGCTCACCAGAAGCCAATCCCAAAAATTTGTCTTTTTGCTGTCTTTCTATCACTCACACAACCTGTCAAGTACCAAGAGGCACTAAAAGACAACAGTTGGGTAGAAGCCATGCAAGAGGAGCTCCTATAGTTCAAAAGACAACAAGTATGGGAACTTGTACCACTGCCAATATATGTATGTCCTATTGGCACAAAGTGGGTCTTCAAGAACAAAACAGATGAAAGGGGTATTGTTGTCAAGAACAAAGCAAGGCTCGTGGTTCAAGGCTATAGACAGGAAGAAGGCATAGACTATGATGAAACATTTGCTCCAGTTGCAAGGAGGCCATAAGACTGTTCTTAGCTTTTGCTGCTAACTACAACATCAAGGTGTATCAAATGGACATCAAAAGTGCATTCATGTATGGAAAGATCAAGGAAGAAGTGTATGTGTGTCAATCTCATGGTTTTAAAGATGCATTGCATCCAGATCATGTTTACAGGTTAAACGAAGCACTATATGGTCTAAAACAAGCACCCAGGCCTGGTATGAAACTCTATCCACTTTTCTCTTATCCATTGGTTTCACCAGAGGTAGGATTGATAAAACCCTATTTTTAAAATGGAAAGGAAATGATTTGATGCTTGTCCAAATTTATGTGGATGACATCATTTTTGGATCCACATGCACTGCCATGTGTGAAGAGTTCAGAAAACTCATGGCAGCAGAGTTTGAGATGAGTGCAATGGGTGAGTTGCAATGTTTTCTTGGTTTACAAGCAAACAAATGCAACATGGCACTTTCATCCATCAAAATAAGTATGTGAAAGAACTACTTAAGAAATTTGATATGGATGATTGTAAACCTTGCAGCACACCCATGGCAACATCCAAGCTAGTCACATTTGATGGCAAAGATGACCTTGTTGATCAAACATTGTATCGAAGCATGATTGGGTCTTTATTGTACCTAACTGCATCAAGGCCAGACATCATGTTTGCAACATGTGTTTGTGCCAGATCATAGTCATTGCCAAGAAAATCAGATCTTTGCTGTAAAAAGGATATTCAAATACATAAAAGGTGCTCCCACACTTGGTATCTGGTATCCAGCTAATGGTAACATTGAGCTTGCAGGATATTCTGATAGTGACTTTGTTGGATGTAAAACAACAAGGAAGTCCACATCTGGAGGAGCCCAATTCCTAGGTGATTGCTTAGTGTCTTGGCAAAGCAAAAAGCAAGTTGCAGTTTCCACATCCACTGCTGAGGCAGAGTATATAGTTGTTGCAAGTTGTACTGCTCAACTCCTGTGGCTTCAAAATCAATTGCTGGATTTTGGTATCACTACTTTAAAGACTCCAGTCAAAATTGATAGTTAAGCAGCAGAAAATATCATCAAAAATCTTATCTCATTCCACCACCAAGCACATTGACATCAGACATCACTTTGTGAGAGGTTACTATGAAAAAGGTTTGATTTCTTTACAACATGTCCATACCAAGGATCAACTGGCAGATGTGTTGACAAAAGCACTTGATGCTCACACTTTTGACAGTTTGATCTCTAGGCTTGGAATGCTAAACATGGATTGAAAACAAATTTCTTTGTGATCCATGTGTAAATAGCAATTAAATGTTTTTAGAAAATCAAAATCCATCCTTAAAAATAGTTTGAAATTGAATTTTTCAATAAATTCTCAAAGTCTGTTCAAAGCACTGATAGCACAAAAACACTGTTCTTTAGAAAAGTCTATCCACTGTCAAAAAGTGTATCCTCTGATAATTGCAAATACTGTTCTTATCCACTGCTCAAAAACTTTAAATAGTGTTTAGCCAAACAACTGTCTTCCATTTTCCATCAGAGGTTACACGTGGCCAGATGTATTCGACAGTTGTTGCATCAGATGCCACGTCCTCAACACTTTTTCAAAACCCTATAAAAACCCTGTTCTATCCAGAACAGAGGATTCACCAAACTGTGTTGATTTCAAAAAATCTCAAAACAGTCTTCACTAAAATCATGGCTCCTAAAACAAAATCAAAGAAATCAAAGCAAGATTTACACCATTCGTCCTGATTATCAAAACCCCACACAATTACACGGGAATCTTAGAAGAAACCAAAGTCAATACACGCTACCACACAATGATTCGGATTCTAAGAAAGTCAAAATTTAAGCATATGCTCGAAGTCAAAGCCAAAATTTACATCGATTCTCTTCGGGATTTCGGGAATAATGCTAAGGTCAAAACATCCGCTGATGGTGTTCCTTATGCAATAATCTCATAGGTTGGGGGTATACCTATATAAATCAGTCCACAATCGATCTCTCAAGTTTTTCAATTGAATGATATGGCACATCTTGTGTCATTTTCCTTAAGAGAGATGCAAGCAGAGTTTGTGGAAAGGGGTTACACTGGCCAATTGAAAGGTATGACAATCTTTAAACCCATTTTCCTGCGAGATGAAATTCTTTTTCCATACTCTTTTAACATGTCTCTCTGCAAAATCTACTGCTTTTAATGAGATTCCATTAAACATGCAATATCTGGGATATGCAATTTTGACTGATTCTAATTTTAACTATTCCCAGGTATTGTTCAATGATCTTGTTAATAATTTTAAAAATATCTCAAAAAGAAAAGCTTTCTTGAAACATCCTCGATTCTTGAGTGTTTACTTGCAAGACCAGATCAGATCTTAAGCAAGTAAACAAGGCGCAGTGACCACACCTGGCTGCCTAATTCATGAATTTTTACACGACTAACAAATCATGAAAAGGTTTCCAAAACAGTAGTAGAGGAGGTCGAGCCAGTTTTACATGAACAAAATGTTCAATCTCTTCCTCCTTCTACTGAGCCCACTGCTCTAGGTGATCAGAGCATTGCAACCACTTCTTTGAAACCACACCTAAAATCACCAAAAAGAAACCATAAAAAATATCCAGAAAACCCATCAAACCCAAAAAGGGTCCTCTGGAAGATGAGATCCCAAGATAAACCATGTGACAACACCAAGTGTCACAAACCACTGCTGCTACTTCTTCACAGCAGATGGTTGAGAGATCTCCACCTGGCTATGAAACTCCACCTGCATCCTCACAAAAGGATCAGGTTGTAAACACAGGGACACCAAATTATGAAGCTCTAGGACCACTTGGTCTATCTTCCAAAGTCCATCTCCCAGGGCAATGTCTCTTTCTGCACCTATCCCTTCTCCAATAAAATCACTACCACAAACCTTTAGACCCTTGCTGAATGCAATAGAACTAGAGCAGACATTATCCAGCACTTCTCACCAACCTATCATTGAGAAAATACTTCAATATCATGTTGGTCTGAATCTCTATTCTTTGCCGCCCATCAGCAAATAAAGAGGCTACATCTCTTGGGTTACATGTAACCCTTGGTGATAGTTCAACTAAAGCAGCCACTACAATTGCAAAACTACCTAGTTTTTCTTTGTACAGTGGTTACATTACTAAGTCTCTGTTGAAGGCAACCACTGCTGAGACTACCAAGGTAACCTCTGATGTTGTGGGAAATCCCCAGTACCAAGAAAAAGGGGCATCTAAGGTTGAAGCTAGTGTCAAAACACATGCTCATGACACCTTAGATATAACTACCACCTCAAGTAGGAGTTCAGATGATCCTAGTAAATTAGGTGATGATCTAAAATACAAAGATTTGATGGAGAGAATTTCAAAGATTGAACATCTGTTGATGAGATCAAAAATCTCTTGAAGCAGTTGTTAGCTACAAAGAGCCAACCCTCTGTCTTAACCACTGCTGAGCTAAAACAAGCCCTAAACCCTCTGTTTTAGCAAACAAAAGTACTTTTCCGATCTACAACACAAACATCAAATGTAGGAAGTATGAAACATGGTTGAAGCTAGATTCATGGATACACGGGCAGACATTAAAGCGATAAAAGCTCATCTTCTCCAAACCACTGGTACTGCTCCGCCTACAGTAATTTTTGTAAGTACTGAAGATGATGCCAAAAGGGGGAGAAACCTTTGGGAAAGAAGAAGCTTACAATAAATGATCAAATGGCAAAGCCAACAGTGGATATTCCCATGCAGATGGTTCAAAGAAAAGGGATATAACAGATGATATCTTGGCAAGAGAAAATGAGAAGCAGAAGAGAAAAGTGTATCTTGATGGCAAGGTATTGGTTAGGCAAAAGATTACACAACAAAAGGAAAAGGAAGAGGTTGGTACCTCAGCAAAGAGGAGACCTGCTAGAAAAGTAAGGCAACCAACATCCACACCTTCCAAAACTGAGCCGCTGTAAATCCAACCATTAAAACCTCAGCTTTCCAAAAATCAAGCACACCTACTTCAACTTCCATACCCATTTCCACCAAAGCAGATGTTACAGCAACTGTTGTGTCAACATCTGTTGACACAGCAGAGGTTGCAGCAGATGCAATCACATCCATTGCCATGGTCATTTTTAATACGTCCACCCAACCTTTACCAACACCAACAAGAATTCCAACTCATCCATTATCACCTGAAGTCAAATTTAAGAGGAGAAAGACTACAAAGATTGTGAATGAAGAATAGATCCTTCCTGCTCCTACTCCTTTATCATCACAACCACTGACCTCCACATCAATGCTTCCACCATCTTCAACTCAAACCATTGATCCCCTTAAAGTTATACCTGCAGCAAAGCAATATCCTCTTGATTTACCAGCAGTCAGGGAAGAAATTACAGGCTTCTATTCTGAGGAAGACCCTGACAAAAGAATCATATTATCTTTTGATGGCTACCCAAGACCTGCAAATATTGATGACTATCTAGAACTCAAATTGAAACAAGCAGAGGATATAGCAAAAAGAGAATCAGCTGGTAAAAGTGATAGAGATATACATACTAACATGTCTTTTCAGCTAAGCAAAGCCAGGGTATTGCAAGATTTTGTCAAAGATCTGAGTAATAAGCTCTCAGAAATGGAAGATCAATACCTTAAACATGAACTAATTGAACATATCATGAAGAACAAGCAATATAAGACAACTAAGGCACAGTTCAAGGATTGGAGTATGGATGAGCTAAGAGAAGAAATTGAAAGAATGCAAGAAATGGTAAAAGATCCTCACAAGAAGCCAACTCCTCCTAACTGGGATAAAAATAAGAAAAACATGCCAGACAGAGCTTTGAAGATTAAAAGGATGAAAGAAGAATTGATACAGAATCACTATGGTTCAAGGAACCAAGTGACAAGGTGGGGAGAAGTCAGAGTGATTGAAACTTATAAGATAAGAAAGATCCAAACATGCCTCCTAAACTAGTTTACCCTCCATCAGATGATGTTCATAAAGCTCAACACTCTAAAAAGTCTATCTCATCATCTGTCCCCTCCATCCTTGCTTTCAATCAATTAAAAAGGCAAGAAAAGATAGATGAAGAAGACAAGAGAGTGTATGACCACATCAAAGAGGGAATTAGAAACATGGTTGACTATCACACAGAAGAAGCTGGTGAAAAGCTTAGAGCAGATTTGACAAAGATAGTTCAACGAAGAGCTCTTCAAACCTCAACCAATAAAAGTTGTCCTAGAAAGCAAGAAGACCCAAAAATTCTAAAGTGGAAAGTCGATAAACACTCCCACGAATTGACATTGCTTAAGTCTAATGGTGATGCTGTCAAGATCAGGTCTGATAGAAGAATCAAGATCAGAGGATAGAGATCAGTGCTTATACTAGTTTTAGTTTATTCAATGTAACAATGCTATGCACGATAGTGTTAATTAGCAGTGTTTTAGTTAGTTATGATTTTGTTAGCTGTCACTATCAACCATGACGTCACAAAAGATGCTCAGTGGTTAGATAGTTAGTATAAATAACTGATCAATGTAACAGTTAAACTTGTCTTCCTGAGAAAGATAAATTTGCACTTTATCTTCTTCATTTCTTACTATCAAACGATTGTAATTGGCTAAGGGGGAGTTTGTGAATCACATGCAAAGTTTACCAACTTGAAAGCATGATGGTGATGAAAACAAACGACCGATTGCTTGTAGTAAAAGTTTTCCATTAATTCCGCTGCATATCTTTATAATTCAATCCAGTTTCCATCTTTAGAAACAAAAACTACAAGTGGTTCAAACTTAGATCCTGACAGATTTTCTTAAAACTTTGACCAAAAAACTGAAGCAAAACCTGTTCACAACTCAGACAAATGATATTAGTTGAACAATAAAGAGTAAAAAAAATAGAACATAATCGAATTCAACATTTTTGTAAACTGATGAATCTTCAAAACTCTTCAATCTTGTTCTTCGTGTGATATCCAACGAAACTGAGCCTTTCGAAAGACTTCTTAGGCTCTGATACCAATTGTAAGTCCAGGAACAACCAATTGGATATCACAAGCACAATTCTAAGTGCTGAATAACTAAGAATGGCGTAGAACAATGTCGATTGTATATTAAGTTTGCACACAATCTCAAGGATATTCTAGTACAAATCGTTCAATAGCAAAAACAACCAACAACCCTACCAAGACCTATGTGCACCCTGTTTATAGATGATAGGGTGCGACCTAGTTACAACCGGGACAATCCTAAACCGTACACCCTTAACATGTTAAACAAACCCAAACATTTAACTAACCAACCCACTTAACTAACGTATACAAGACAAACGTAAACCTACTAAACCATGCCCTTACAATATTGCATGGATTGATTGAAGCTAGTATGTCATTGATCCATATAAGTCATTTTCCGTGTGGATACATGTTCAGGGAAGCTACATTGGTTCATCTCCACCCTTGTTAACTAGGGATCAAATCAGCAACGAGGCATAAATGTTTTCTTATCTTACCTTTTTTTCAATACTCAAGTTTATGATAAACGAAAGCCAAATTTTTCGGATTAGGTTGGTCAGGTCAAGTTGAATCACATACTAAATGCCGATATTATAACAAAAGTACAATATCATTAAAAAAGCATATGATAAAAATACAAAGTTAGTTTAAATATACATAAAAAAAATCATTTATAGTTGCTCCCTACGTGTTTCCATATTTTTAAAACGATTCATAACATCTTCAATCGCACCTTTCGTAAAGAACTATTTTTCAATAAAACTAATAGATACTATATTGTATATAATAGGCGTAACATCCCAAATTTTCCTACACTATATTACTTTTGCGAGTAATCAACGAATCATGCGAGCATGAGAGGCAATTTAGTTTTAGACGTGTCGGTATGGATTTAATGGAACTTGTAGGGGGTAGGATGTAAATAATGAAAGTTGTTTTGTTGCTTTGGGTATAAAAAATATATCTAAAGAAATTCAAGTCGGTATTGTGTAACATGGGTTATTATAATTCGAATACCAATACCCTATAGATCACGTACTTTTCATATGATCATGGGTGTGGGGAGACGAGCAGGAAAGGGAGCGGTAAAACGAGAAGAGGAAAAATTCAAAGATGGTTTCAATTATGAGGGTTCCAAGTCGCAAATACAGGTGAGTTTCGGTTACGTTTTGTCACATTCTCAACATTATGTTTGCATGAAGGTCCTAGGGTTTAGAGTTGTTATTCGATGGGGGGTGGGGTGACGAAGGTGGTGAAGGTTAGGGTGTGTGATCAGCAGTGAATGCATTTTCATATTCTAGATGGGGTTTGGAGGCTTCCGCTTGAAGTGTTCTTGAGTCAGTCGGCCTCGGCGTTAGTTGCGGATCTACAAACCAAGAATAAGAAGGGTTTGTCCATGATTTCATGTAATCTTTACAATGAGGTCGCGGGGTGGTTGGATGAGAAAGATCTCATCGAGGTAAGATTTCTACTTTTGCTATTTTACAATAGTTAGGCTATGGTGATGTGAAGCATGTAAACATGGTTAATAAAAAGAAAAAAAAAGAAAATGAAAGCATTGGAGTAGGGTTCGAATGGGTTAGGGTGTTTGTTTGGGATTGATGTGCATGGCATTGATGATCTGTGTGTGGTGTGCGATGAAGGTATGCATGGTTTGTGCATGTATGGTGATGATGATGAGTATTTATTATGAGTTTAAGGCACTGAAACTATGGTGTTGTTGTAACATATTAAGGTTTTGGTTATGGTGTACATTTTCTACATGAACTTGTTAGGTTTTATTAAAGTTGGAGGATGAAGTAAGTTTGGAGTGGGGATGACGCAAGGCCACCAAAAACCCACCATTTGGTTTGATTTAATTTTAACTAATTGATTATTAATGCATACATGGTGGATGAAATCAGTTTGTCACACCCCAACCGATGACGGAAACATCGAGGCGGGACGAAAAAGATTGCTCATTACTCATAAATACTAATTGCGACAATATTTAATTAAACCGGATTTCATTTCATAAGTAAAATATTTGAGTACAATACATGGAAATTCAAATACAACAATAATCAAGGCAAAATTTGATACAACAATTATAAACCTAGGCCAAGTGTCGGTGTAGTTTCTTTGGATGGATTGTTGTTTTAGGTAGTGGAGATGGCATTTAGAGGTGTAGGAGCAGGCGGAGTGACGACCACATTGTTGTGAACAGAATCCTTCGCTTCTTGTTCCTGTTGTTGTTCTTTTTGGCTTAGGGGGAGCCGATTCGGTAGTGGTGGTAGTTTTGGCGGTGGCTTGGTGCGCATGCTTCATAGGAACCTTGTCGTAGGCCCCCTGAAGGATGCAATTATGGTTAAGCTGAATGGTTATGCTAAAGGCTTCATCGAGGGTTCTTGGGTTTGCGGCAGCTACGTGATTCATGATCACAGGAAAAAGCGAACGAATGAGCTTAGCTATCGCCTTAGGAACCATATCCACCTGTCCAAGACAGATAATACTTAATTGTTTGAAGTGTGCGATCAGTCCCTCAGCGTCACTCCCTTGTTGCGTGAGATTCCAGAATTCGTTCTCGAGCTTCTGGGTCTCGTGTGGAGGACAGAACTGATCCTTCATGAGCTGCTTAAGCTCGTCCCAAGGTAGAGCATGCATGGGCTGCTTCGTTGCCACGCTTGTTGCGTTCAGTAGTCCACCGCTCGAGGGCTCTCTGGCGAAAGACCCCGATAGTGTTAAGGGTGCGAAGCTCATTAGGGCACCCCTGAAGAAAGGTCAGTTCCATAGCGTCAAACCATTTGATCATGGCGGTGAAACCGTCCATGCCAGTGAACTCGACTGGTTTGCAAGCCATGAAATGCTTGAATTGGTAGGACTTTTGGGGTTTTGGTTTTCGAATTGATGGATGAATTCTGGTGTGGCTTCGGTGTGGATGGTTTGAAGTTGGCTAACAATATCGGGGATGACACGGACCATTTGATCGGCCATTTGTTCAACGACAAGACCAACGAGGTCTTGTTTGGAGATGGAGTGCTCATTGTTGTTGTTGTTGTTGTTGGACCCCTTGTTGGACCTCTTGGATGAGTTAGGAGAATTCATCTAGAAGTTTAACTAGAAGAAAGGGATGAGACTTGATCATGTTGGGATTGAACCTTTGGAAAGGAACAGATGATACAAAGTCAAAATATTCCATCCGAGTTTTGGTCCAAACCATCAGATGTTCTATCCTCTGATGAGTATCCACTGCTTTAAAGAAACACATTGATTCCTACCTCTCTGACAGAAGAAACTCACAACCGCTGATAGAAGATCACAAGATCAGAGGATAGCCAGCAGTGCTTAGTCTAGTTTTAATTTAATTAATGTAACAGTGCTATGCACTGATAGTTCTATTTTAAGCAGTGTTTGTAGTTAGTTACGTTTGTTAGCTGTCACTATCAACCATGATGTCACTGTTAGATGATCAGTGGTTAGATAGTTAGTATAAATAGGTGCTCATGTAACAGTTTTTACTTGTCTTCTTAAAAAGATCAATTTCACATATCTTCTTCATTTCTTACTATCAAACGATCGTTATTGGGCTAAGGGGAGTTTGTGAATCACATGCAATAGTTTAATTACTTGAAAGCATGATGGTGATGAAAACAAACGACCGATTGAATGTTGTAAAAGTTTTCCATTGACCCGCTGCACTTATTCACTGTTTTCCAATCATTCTACATTATTTGAAACAAAAATAACAATCAATTCAAACTTAGATACTGACAATTGGTATCAGAGCATGGTTAATCGATTTTGATTTAAACATCAAATAGGTTTGAACAGATCAGCTCTTTGTTGCTAATTTCGTTTGATAAGTTTTGCTTGAATACAGAGTTTTATTACTACAAAAGTTTTTAAAACACAAATCTGTTGTAAACAAGAGAAATGACACAAAACACACCGGACTACAATAGTGGATCCATGTTCAAACCACCTATGTTGAAACGAAATGAGTATTTTATTTGGCAACGTAGGATGGGTCGTATTCTCGCTCAACAGAACACCGGATGTTGGATATCCGTTGTGTTTGGACCCCATGTTCCTATGGTTCCAAGTACAGAGGATCCCCACACTCAAGTCCCTAAAAAACTCGAAAATTACTCTGAACAGGTTTCCTCAAAATTGAATTGGATGCTAAGGCTTTTAGCATCGTTGCTTCAGCTTTGCCCAATGAGATTTATGCGGGATTACATCATTGTAATAGTGCTAAAGAGTTGTGGGATGCTCTTAAAGAGCAATTCGGTGATACTGAAGAGGTGATTGAGAATAATAGAGAAGTCTTGAATCAGCAGTATGAAACATTTTGCCATGTAAAAGGTGAGTCACTAACCCAACAGTTCGAGAGATTTATTTGTCTCATAAGCGAATTGAAACTGGTAGATGTGAAATTTCCTAATTCGACTATCAATAGTCGTTTCTTAAGATCACTACCAGAAAAATGGGAGACAATAGCTTATGTTACTCGAACATCTGTTGGTTATAAAGAAATGACCCTCACACAGCTTCATGGTCGACTTCTCACTTATGAGAGAGAGTTGAACCAGAAAAAGAAGCTTCAAGAGTCTGGGAAAGTGACTGATGACTATACACTGGGAAACACTGCTCTCTATAGTCATGAAGAGGGGTCTGGTAATGGAAAGGATCAGAGAGTTGATGATTACATTGACATAACTCCTGGAAACAATTTCAACTCTGATCCCTGTACACCTAATTTTGCTTTTGCTGCAAATTGTGAAAGCCAAACCTCTGACAATCTGAGTTTTGAGAAGAATGACTTACAACACTTTGAACCCACAGATTTGGACGAAATGGACATCCTACACCAGTTGGCACTTTTGAGTGTCAGGGCTAGTAAGTTTTGCAAAAGAACTGGTAGGAGGTTTTCAGGATTGCATGGGGGGTTAAAAGTTGGGTTAGATAAATTAAAGATAAAATGTTACAAGTGGAATAGGATGGGACATTTTGCCAAGGAATGCAGAACTCAAACTCCAGGACCAATTGTTACTCATCCTGGCACCAATCCTCAAAGCACTGTCCAATATTCCCAGTTTACCCCTGCACATCAAATGCAAAACACTGCTCATTTTGCAACTCCTGTAACAATTGTTCCTATTCATTATGTCCAAACCCCTGCTCCACAGATTCAATATGTTCAGGCACCACCTCAAGTGCATGTGCAACAAACTCCACATGTCACTCAAACCACTCAAACCACTGCTACACCAGCAGAGGTTACACAACAAAGCTTCTTTACCCAAGGTTTTGTTGACTGGAGTAGTTTTCCTGAGGATTTAACTGATGAAAACTTTTATCTTATAGCCAAAAATGATTTGAAAATGAAAACTTATGTTTTATGGCTTTTGAGACCATAGTTGAAGGTGATGAGTCTATGGAACAGGAGTCAAAATCTGATGTGGTTGAATGTTGTGAAGCAGTGGTTACACCAGAAGTCACACCTGTGGTTGAAATGATTGCTGCTGAGGTTGAAAAAGACAATCTATCTGACCCATGGGACACAGAGGTGTGTGAAGAAGAATGTGATTGTGCTCTTATGGCTGCTTCGAAGGTATCACCTCAGATCCTAAAAGATGTATGTTCTGAAAAATGCATATTGCTTTTGCAAACATAAAACATGTGAATGAAAACCTGAGAAATAAAATTTTGGAAGATGAACTTAAATTTGAAAAACTTGTTAAAGAGTTGAAAACAAAATTAAGTGAAAAAGATTCTGAAATGAGTAGCCTAAGGCATGAATCAAGCATAACCAAAGATTAGCTCCAAACTATGGTAGAAAAATACCAAGTTTGCAAACAGGAGCTAGAATCTACCCAGATCACTTGTGAAAAATGGGTAGAGTCTTGCAAAGGTTTTGAGCTTATGCTTGATGCTCAAGTCAAGAGAAACATAAAGTTTGGTTTAAGCTTTAGGGAATATGACCATACTTGTGAAAATGTTGCAAAAATTGACTCTGAGCTGGTTGAAATAGTCCGAACAAACTTGGCTGGTGAAGAAATTAAAATCACTGATAAAAAGGGAAACAAAATTGTTCTTGAAAAACCAGAAGTTTCACCAAAAGAAAAAGTAGTTGAAAAATATCAATTTAAACCAACCTGGTCAGATGAGTGTGATATTTTGGAAAACTTCAAGCCAATGGACTTTTCAACTCTTGATGGTATAAAAGCACCAAAAGCATTAGTGATCCCTATCAAACACTTTCCAGTAGAGGTTACATCATCTGCTCTCAAAAAGTCTGATAGGAAAAGGAAGGAAAAGGTTAAACACTTGTTTTGTAAATTTTGTGAAAAGAGAAATCATGATACAGCAGATTGTTTCCTTTTGAAAGCTAATGATATAAACAAAACTTGTGTTATAACTAAATCTCCTAGATGCACCATTTACAACAAAACAAATCATCCAACTCAAGAGTCTGTCTATCTCAAAACCTATCACCAAAAGGTAAAAGAGATTAGAGAAAAGACTCTAGAAAGAGAAAATTCAAATATTGTAAAACAAAAATTTAAATCATGTGAAACATCTGTCACCAAAGCTTTAAATCAAACCTCTGTCCGCAAAGAAATTCAAGTAACAGATGCACCTCCATCAAACCAGTTTCCAAGAGGTAAAAGCCAGCCTAATTACCAAAAGGTGCCTATGACTTATGAGACTTACAAAAGCCTTCTAAGCCAAGGGTAAATAGGCTCATGGTTATCAACAGTTGATAGGAGGTAACTCACAGCAGTGGTTACAAAAGTCTGATCCAACCACTGCTCATCAGTCTGAACTTGAGTCTGGATCACCTGATACCCCATCCAAAGCCATTTTGGCTTTGGAGACTCACCTGAACTAATTATTTCAAAACATGTGCAGGGAGCTTCTACTTGCCTTGACAGTCTTTGGTATATAGATAGTGGAGGCTCCAGGCACATGACAGGATTTAAAGCCCTGCTCGGAGATTTTAAAGCTCATGGAGGGGATGATATATCCTTTGGGAATAATTCAAAAGGAAAGGTGTTAGGGTCAGGATGTGTCTCAGCAGGAAAACTCAAGTTTGAAAATCTCATTGACAATCTAAAATTCAATCTCTTAAGTGTTTCACATATGAGTGATAAAGGTTATGGTTCCTTTTTCACAAAGAAACTTGCCAGATAGTAGGGCCAGAGCTGTCAAAAAGATTGATCAAATCATTGCAGAGAGCAAAGCACAGTTGACTGCTCATAGAGTAGGAAATGTGTATGTGGTTAATATGTTAAAAGATAATCCTATGTCAAATGCATGCCTGTTTTCAGTTGCCTCAAGCAAAGAGACAGAGCTATGGCATAAAAGACTAGGACAAATCTAAAAACTATCTCCACTCTCTCAAAACAAAAACTGGTTAGAGGTTTACCTCAAAAACAATTTACTTGTGAAGAGCATTGTGTTTCATGATTAAAAGGTAAACAACATAAAAGTTCTTACAAGTCAATTGAGGAATCCAAAACAAGGCAGTGCTTACAGATATTTCATATGGACTTGTTTGGACCTGTTAAAATCATGAGCTTAAAACACAAAAGATATTGTCTGGTGGTAGTTGATGATTTTTCCAGGTTCACATGGACTTTCTTTTTACACTCTAAGGATGAAACAGCAAACATTTTGCAAAACTTTGTTAAACAAGTTGAAAAGGAATTTGATCTGCCTGTAAAATTTTGAGGAGTGATAATGGGACAGACGTTGGAATCGGTATGCCCAAGACACATATTAAATTGATGTGGCTAGTACGTTATGATCCAAGTCGGGTCATACCCAATAACAAACTAGACAAACACCTATAATACTTATTTATGATATGATCAAACAAATAAATATTAACACTTACAATATTTAGAAATTGGTTTTCTAAATAATTGCACTTGGGAAATTAATAAATTATATGGATAATTTATTTTGAGAGAATATTTTATATTGTTATTTAATGGGTTAAATAACATTATAAATAGTTATGAGATATTGCATAAAGTCTTGTAGTGTGTTATATTTTATAAAAGTTATAAATTATAAATACAAGATTTAAACAAAAAAAAAGTTTTTTTAAAAAGACCCCATAGGCCCGATTTTTGGGGGTCTTCCCAAGGTGGTCTTCCACCATTCATATTTCATGCAATATCTCACACAATCTCATCAAATCCAACACTTGATCTTGTAAGATTATATGGAGGATTTTGGTGTTTTTTAATTAATACGTTACACACACATATTCTCTAGACAAAAATTCAAGTTGCAAGAACTCAAAAGGGAGCTCTCAAATTTTTGGCCAAAAGGGGTTTTGTCCAAGAGAGTTCAAGTTTGAATTCTAAGTGTAAAAGTCCTAGCAATCTTGTGGTGTTTGTCGGAAGCTTGGGGTATGCAAGCTTGAGGTTTTCGTTTTGAAGACTACCATTCAAGAAACATCAACTTCTTCTTACCTACTTGTTCTTGGAAGGTAGTATTCTTGAAACACCCTATGGTTGCGTTTTCGATAGCATGCATGTTCATATATGGATCCGGGTTTTGTCTTTTAACATACAAAATGAGTTTTGTATCAACAAAATAACATGTTTAAATAAATATTCCGCTGCGTTTTTATTTTATATGGATAAAATAACTTTGATAAACATGTTCAAAAACCCAACAGTGGTATCAGAGCCGCTTATATGAATGCATGCTTCAAAGGATTTAAAGATTTCGGGATTTTGGGTTTATGGAAACCCTATGGCCGAAATTTTAAACATGGTTTTTCCTTGTTTTTCAAGACACCTTTACTAACATGCATAAAGGTATCTTGAAAAATTATGTCATATGGATGATATGTTTATTTGGACAAAACCCATATTTTCGGGTTTTAACTTGGCCGAAAATTGGGTTACAAAAGGAAACCATTTTTTTGCTCTTGAATTTAAATATATATGTGGATATAATTTTAGTGTTCATAACCTAGCCATGACCTTGTGTTTAAATATATTGAATGATTGTGTTATGATTTATTTGATTATTTCAATGGGGTTGTAATAATTAATGTCTTTGTTCTTCCATTTGAAAAATATGTAATTTATTTATTTTCATTTGGTATGTAAATAAATAGATTAGGTGCATTTTATTTTACTAGAAAAATGTATTAGGATACTTTATTGTAAAAGAAGATGCACACAAAAATGCGGTTTTGGTTTTGGCCAATTTTGGGCGTAAAGAACTTGATGGTTCTTAACGAGATTTTAGCCCAATAATCAAAACACATTTTTGAATCCCAAAAGAGTTTGGAGTTGAATTTAAAGTTCATTTGGAAGCCCAAAGAAAGTGGAGAAATCACAACACAAAAGGAAGACTTGAAGCATTTGGATGCGGGTTCAAGTGGGAGTTCAACGACACCTTTTTGGTGTCAATATTCACCCTTTAGGAAGGACTTTTGGCACACTTGTTTCGGCTAACAAGTGTTGTCAAAAATAGTTGGCTATGGTTATGCACCTATTGTTTTGTGTGTTATGCTTGTATGATTATTTATTTATGGTTGTTTAGATGATATTTGGATATGCATGCTTAACAACTTATAATCCATAACAACCTTAAAATTGGTTCTTTAAAATCATTGAACTGAAATGGTTTTATTATAAATTAATGATTTTATAACAAAATGAGTTTTATTAAAAGAACCTTGAAAATTGGTTGTTACTAAGGTACCATGAATTTGAATGCATGCAAATGTATGGTACATAAAGTTTTCTAAAACTAGAATTTTTTGAAAACTTAAATCCCTTTTATAAAACGAGTCGAACACCATCCTTTTACACAACACTCAAATCACTTGGGAATTCTTTGTGGGATAAAGGTCACCTAACCACATTTGAAGGAACTTGTGTGTTTGAGATAGGCTTACCATATTTGTGGATAAAGGTCACCTAACCACTTGTATGTGTAAACTTACATGTGTGTGTAAGTAGGATGACTTGATTTGGAAACCATGTGATTAGGGTCACCGAAGCATGGCGTACAAAGGTGTTGATGGGATTAAACATGCCAACTAAACATAAAGATGTTTAACCGATCCCATATGGCTAGAAATTGCAAAGGGTTGCAATTGTCAAACATTGACTACCTTGTTAATTTAAATAATGGGATAAAGGTCACCTAACCAATATTTAAATGTAACATTGGATTCTAAATTTTAATTATTAATTGTCTAGGAGACATAAAAGGGTATTAATGATTTAAAATTGAACTTTGTTAAAATTTTGTAGATGGCCGCTAACAATGCAAACACAATTACCCAAACCGTCCGTAACCTATCACTAAGAACCATCCTTGAAAAGGATCGTCGCAACCATAACAACTTCATGGATTGGTATTGAAACTTGAGAATCGTTCTCAAGCAAGAAAAGATATCTTATGTGTTGGACGATCCTGTTCTCGATGAACCTAACGTGGAAGACGAGGAGGCCTATAACGATTGGGTTAAGTATACCGAGGACTCCATGCAAGCCTCTTGCCTCATGTTGGGAACTATGATTCCCGAGATTCAAAAGGATTTTGAACATCATGGGCATGCGACATGATTACCCAATTGAAGGAAATCTTCCTTCAACAAGCAAGGGTAGAACGCTTCGAAACAGTTCGGGCACTTCATGCATGTCGAATGGAGGAACCCAATCGGTCTCATCTTATGTCCTTAAGATGAAAAGCCACATTGATCGCCTCGAAAGCTCAACTGTCCCATCTCTAAAGAGTTGGCTACAGATTTGATCCTCAACTCTTTAACAAAGAAGTTTGAGACTTTTGTCATGAATTATAACATGAACGGATGGGACAAGAGCATTGGTGAGCTTCATGCAATGCTCAAAACTGCCGAGGCGGGCATGGGTAAAAAGGCTTTACCCGTTCTAACGATCAATGAGGGAGGCAACAAGAAGAGGCCCCACCCCGACTCCAAGGCAAGTTTTGCCAAAAGGAAGGGCCACATCAAAGGGAAAGGAAAAGGAAAGGTTAAAGCGGAACCCATGAAACCAAAGGAAAAGAAGCAAAAGGTTGCTTTGACTGACCCATGCTTTGAGTGTGGAGAGATAGGACATTTGAAAAGAAATTGTCCAACCTATCTCAAGGAGTTGAAAACCAAGAGGAATGCGGGCCAAACCTCAGGTACAATCTTTATGATACATATTGACCTTAATGTTATTTCTTCAAACACATGGGTATTGGATATTGGATGTGGAACTCATATTTGCAATTTGTTGTAGGGGTTTAAAAGAAATAAACATTACAAGAAGGGAGACATTAGTCTCTTCATGGGCAATGGAGCAAAGGTTCAAGTTGAAGCCCGGGGAGACTATGTTTTGAAACTTCCAAGTGGTTTGGAAATCATCTTGAAAAATGTTTTGTATGCTCCTAGTTTGACTAGGAACATTATTTCAGTTTCCCTCTTGCTACAATATGGTTTTAATTTAAAGTTTGTAAACGATAACATTTATGTTTAGATGAATGACATGTTTTACTTTAAAGTTATGCCTTCAAATGGTATTTATGAATTGGTTCATGATAATACATCATTTGATAGTTCAATGTACAAAGCAACCACCAAGAAACTCAAATGAGATTTGAGTGATTCCTATCTTTGGCATTGTCGCCTTGGATATAAACAAAAATCGCATGCAAACACTTCGAAAGAATGGTCTTTTGGAAACAAATGGAGATGATTCATTTGATGTATGTGAATCTTGTTTACAAGGCAAAATGACTAAGGCACCCTTCAATGGCATCTTTGAAAGGGCAAAAGACTTATTAGGTATCATACATTCTGATGTATGTGGTCCTTTTAAGCGAATGACTAGGAATGGTGAAAGATACTTCATTAGTTTTACCGACGACTATAGTCGTTATGGTTATGTGTACTTGATAAGACACAAAGATGAAGCGTTTGAAATGTTCAAAGATTTCAAAAGTGAAGTAAGAAAATCAACTCAAGAAAACAATCAAAGTCCTTCGTACCGATAGAGGAGGTGAATACCTTAGTGATGCTTTTCAAGATCATCTTAGGAGTTGTGGGATTATCTCACAACTTACTCCACCTGGAACACCACAACATAATAGTGTGTCTGAAAGGAGGAATCAAACTCTATTGGATATAGTTCGATCTATGATGGCTAGAAGCACATTGCCTCTATCATTTTAGGGTTACGCTTTGCTCTCCGCGGCCCGTATACTGAATATGGCCCCAACCAAGAAAGTGGATAAGACACCTTTTGAAATATGGCATGGAAAGGCTCCATCATTATCATATTTGAAGGTATAGGGTTGTGAAGCTTATGTGAAGCAATACACCCCAAACAAATTGGAAGTACGATCCACTAAGTGTATCTTTGTAAGATATCCTAAAGATGATATAGGATATTACTTTTACGGTCCAACAGAGCAAAAGGTATTTGTTGCTTGAAAGGGTAAGTTCTTGGAGGCTAAGTTCCTTATGGAAGGAACTAGTAGTAGAACAGTGGAACTTGATGAGGATCAAGAACCACAAGCCGATACACATTTGGTTGATACTAGCACTCAACAAGGGTTGTTGAAGATGATCAAATGGTTGATCAATACACACAAAACGTTCGCAGATATGGTAGAGTTAGTAATCCACCTGAAAGATATGGATTTTTTATGGATGGATGCTACGTGGTAGATTCGGATGAACCAACCGCATACCATGATGCAATGTCACAATACGATTGTGACAAGTGGCTTGAAGCCATGAACGTAGAGATGCAATCCATGTATGACAACCAAGTATGGGAATGGTTGTACCACCTCTTAACTCCAAAGTAGTTGGAAGTAAGTGGGTTTTCAAGAAGAAAACAAATATGCATGGTAACTTGGATACTTATAAAGCGAGACTTGTAGCAAAAGGTTTCACTTAAACTCAAGGGGTTGATTATGATGAGACCTTCTCGCCTGTGGCGATGCTAAAGTCAATTAGGATATTATTTGCCATAGCTGCATATTACGATTATGAGATTTGGTAAATGGATGTCAAAACGGCTTTCCTCAATGGATATCTTAATGAAGATGTCTATATGGTTCAGCGTGAAGGTTTTGTCGATCCAAAACATCCTAACAAAGTATGCAAGTTAAAGAAATCAATATATGGATTAAAACAAGCAACTAGAAGTTGGAATCATCGTTTTGATGAAGAAATTAGGAATTTTGGATTCATCAAGAACGCCGATGAAGCTTGTGTGTATAAGAAGGCTAGTGGGAGCATCATCACTTTCCTGGTACTATATGTCGATGACATTCTACTATTTGGAAATGATATTCCAACCATGGAAGGTGTTAAAACCTGGCTTGGAAGTTGTTTTTCCATTAAGGATCTTGGTGAAGCCGCCTATATTTTTGGAATAAAGATCCATAGGGATAAATCAAGGCGCTTGATAGGTTTGAACCAAAGTGCATACAGTGACAAAGTCTTGAAAAGGTTCAAGATGGAGAACTCTAAGAAAGGTTTGGTACCTATTCAAAAGGGAACGATATTGAATGCGTCTCAATGTCCAAGCTCAAAGGATGAGCAAGAGAGAATGAAAGGAGTCCCATATGCGTCTGCTATAGGATCCATCATGTACGCAATGATATGCACTAGACCGGACGTGTCATGTGCCTTAAGCATGACAAGTAGATACCAGCAAAATCCAGGTAACAATAATTGGATGGATGTTAAAAGCATATTGAAATACCTTAGAAGGACTAAGGATATGTTTCTAATATACAGATCTGGTGAAGAGGAACTTGTTGTAAAGGGTTACACGGATGCGAGTTTCCAAACTTATCGAGATGATTCTCGATCACAATCTGGGTATGTCTTCATTTTGAATGGAGCTGCAGTCTCTTGGAAGAGCTCGAAGCAGGATGTTGTAGCATTGTCCATACAGAATCAGAATACATCGCCGCTTCATTGGCAGCACAAGAAGCTGCATGGTTGAAGAAATTCATCACCGACCTGGGGTTAGTCCCTACCATTCAGGATCCCCTAGAAATCTTTTGTGATAACGAGGGTGCAATTGCACAAATTAATGAACCTCGTGCACATCAAAAGACTAGGCACATTGAGAGGAGATTCAACTACATAAGGGATGAAGTTGAAAAAGGAAAGATATGTATTCGCAAAGTTCACACCGATCAAAACATTGCGGATCCACTCACGAAGCTCCTTGAACGGCCAAAGCATGAGAGTCATACTTGTGCCTTAGGACTTCGATATTCTAGTGATTGGAATTGATTTACTTTGTATTTGGATATTGGAACAATTGTTATTTTGACTCATTTTAATGATTATGGCATTTTGAGTTATGATCCATTTTAGCATGTTTAAATCCATGAATAAGTTAATTATTCTAAATGTCTATAGTCGATCATATTTGTGGGAACAAATATGAAGGTAAGACTATTATGAACTCGGATTGGTGGATATTCATTAGGTATGAATATAGAGCAAAGTGTTGCTGCCAAAGTTCATAGATATTTGTGGGATACAAATATTGGACGGGCTCGCTCTCAAATGTTACTGCATGGAATCTTTTGTGATTGATCATAAGTAAATTTGAGTAAAGGAGAATATCATAATATCCTCTGACCTGAGATACATATTGGGTCTTGATATTCACCAAATATTATACCTTGACCTAGTTCTTCGCTGTCCGTAACATGACAGTACATAAGGCTAAGCTCAGGTGTGGTACGAGGTGATTGTGAGAGACGTATGTAGTCAAGATGGGATTTGTTCCTCTTATTCGTTGAGAGTAAGATGTCTAAGGCCTGCTAAAGTTAAATCAACAGAGAATGATCACTCGATGTCTCTGGATTCAACATGACATCTTTAACAAAAGGATAAATGATTGATTCACCTAAATCATGTTCAAGTAAGGGACTTGAAGGGGATTATGTTATTGAATGGCACTTCGTCATACGTATTAGGGGTAGTAAACCGTTGTTAGGCGGTATTTACTGCTTGCATCAATCTTCTATGTATCTTGTGCAAGTGGGAGATTGTTGGAATCGGTATGCCCAAGACACATATTAAATTGATGTGGCTAGTACGTTATGATCCAAGTAGGGTCATACCCAATAACAAGCTAGACAAACACCTATAATACTTATTTATGATATGATCAAACAAATTAATATTAACACTTACAATATTTAGAAATTAGTTTTCTAAATAATTGCACTTGGGAAATTAATAAATTATATGGATAATTTATTTTGAGAGAATATTTTATATTGTTATTTAATGGGTTAAATAACATTATAAATAGTTATGAGATATTGCATAAAGTCTTGTATTCTGTTATATTTTATAAAAGTTATAAATTAAAAATACAAGATTTAAATAAAAAAAAGTTTTTTTTTAAAAGACCCCATAGGGCCGATTTTTGGGGGTCTTCCCAAGGTGGTCTTCCACCATTCATATTTCATGCAATATCTCACACAATCTCATCAAATCCAACACTTGATCTTGTAAGATTATATGGAGGATTTTGGTGTTTTTAATACATTACACACACATATTCTCTAGACAAAAATTCAAGTTGCAAGAACTCTAAAGGGAGCTCTCAAATTTTCGGCCAAAAGGGGTTTTGTCCAAGAGAGTTCAAGTTTGAATTCTAAGTGTAAAAGTCCTAGCAATCTTGTGGTGTTTGTCGGAAGCTTGGGGTATGTAAGCTAGAGGTTTTCGTTTTGAAGACTACCATTCAAGAAACATCAACTTCTTCTTACCTACTTGTTCTTGGAAGGTAGCATTCTTGAAACACCCTATGGTTGCATTTTCGATAGCATGCATGTTCATATATGGATCCGGGTTTTGTTTTTTAACATACAAAATCAGTTTTGTATCAACAAAGTAACATGTTTAAATAAATATTCAGCTGCGTTTTTATTTTATATGGATAAAATAACTTTGATAAACATGTTCAAAAACCCAACAACAGAGTTTAGCAACAAGGAGTTGGATGCATTCTGTGAGTCAAAAGGGATTGTTAGACAACACAGCATCCCTAGAACTCCAAAATAAAATGGGGTTGTTGAAAGGAAAAACAGAACTCTAATTGAATCAGCAAGGACCATGCCTGCAGACTCAGGTTTACCCTTGTCTTTTTGGGCAGAGGCTGTAAACACTACTTGCTATGTCCAGAACAGAGTTTTGATAAACCCTAGGCATCAAAAGACTGCCTATGAATTGCTTTACAAAATCAAACCTCTGATCTCTTATTCCAAAGTCTTTGGTTGCCCATGCTTCATTTTAAACATCAAGGATTCAATATCCAAGTTTGCAGCCAAAGTTGATTGTGGTTATTTTCTGGGATACTCAACCACTGCCAAAGCCTACAAAGTTTTTAACTCTAGGACAAAGTGTGTTGAGGAAACTCTAAATGTGAAGTTCAACGAACTTTAATCTTTGAAAATCCCAGCAAATGGTCCTGCTGAATTATTTGATCTATCTAAATTTACATTTGAAGATGTGTCTGTCAAGACTAACCCTGCAGGTACTCCATAATCATCATTTGAAGAGCAAGGATATGATTGCATTCTTCCAAGTTTCAAAATCAATCCTACAGGCAGAGGAACAGATGTTAGTAGCAATGGTGAAAGCCCTGCCAGGTCAACAGTGGTTAA
This sequence comes from Scalesia atractyloides, assembly GCA_947069175.1. Taxonomy (NCBI): domain Eukaryota; kingdom Viridiplantae; phylum Streptophyta; class Magnoliopsida; order Asterales; family Asteraceae; genus Scalesia; species Scalesia atractyloides. The sequence goes on from CAMTDV010001634.1 coordinate 36,980,297, forward strand.
TACTCAAACATCTGCCAGCTCTCAAAACCAAACATCTGTTGATAAAAGTCCACAACAAATGGATGAAAATCAACCCACTTTCACATCTATACCACCAATTCCTCCACCACCATTCCAATCAGAGGCTGGACCATCAAATTCACCCGCAGAGGTTAGCTCAAACGATACACATTTGCAAGCTTCACCTCAAAATGCCATTGTTGCTTATCAAGGTGATTTAATCTTCCTCAAAATCCATCCATTAGATCAAGTTATTGGCAACATCAATGAGGTTGTGCTCACAAGAAGCCAAGCCCAAAACATTTGTCTTTTTGCTGGTTTTCTATCACTCACACAGCCTGTCAAGTACCAAGAGGCAATGAAAGACAACAGTTGGGTAAAAGCCATTCAAGAAGAACTCATACGGTTCAAAAGACAACAAGTATGGGAACTTGTACCATTGCCAAAAGATGTGAGTCCCATCGGCACAAAGTGGGTCTTCAAGAACAAAACTGATGAAAGGGGTATTGTTGTTAAGAACAAAGCAAGGCTCATGGTTCAAGGCTACAGACAGGAAGAAGGGATTGATTATGATGAAACTTTTGCTCCAGTAGCAAGGTTAGAAGCCATTCGCCTGTTCTTAGCTTTTGCTGCTAACCACAACATCAAGGTGTATCAAATGGACATCAAAAGTGCATTCCTGTATGGAAAGATCAAGGAAGAAGAATACGTTTGTCAACCTCCTGGATTTGAGGATCATTTCCATCCTGTTCATGTCTACAGGTTAAACAAAGCACTGTATGGTCTAAAACAAGCACCAAGAGCCTGGTATGAAACTCTATCCACTTTTCTTATCCATTAGTTTTACCAGAGGTAGGATTGACAAAACCCTATTTTTAAAATGGAAAGGAAAAGATTTGATACTTGTACAAATTTATGTGGATGACATCATTTTTGGATCCACATGCCCTGCCATGTGTGAAGAGTTCAGAAAACTCATGGCAGTAGAGTTTGAGATGAGTGCAATGGGCGAGTTGCAATGTTTTCTTGGTTTACAAGTCAAACAAATGCAAAAAGGCACTTTCATTCATCAAAATAAGTATGTGAAAGAACTACTTAAGAAATTTGATATGAATGATTGTAAACCTTGCAGCACACCCATGGCAACATCCAAGCTAGTCAATGTAGATGGCAGAGATGACCTTGATTGATCAAACATTGTATAGAAGCATGATTGGGTCTTTATTGTACCTAACTGCATCACGGCCAGACATTATGTTTGACACATGTGTTAGTGCCAGATCACAGTCAATGCCAACAAAATCAGATCTAATTGCTGTAAAAAGGATATTCAGATACATAAAAGGTGCTCCCACACTTGGTATCTGGTATCCAGCTAATGGTAACATTTAGCTTGCAGGACATTCTGATAGTGATTTTGCTGGATGTAAAACAACAAGGAAGTCAACATCTGGAGGAGCCCAATTCCTAAAGGATTGCTTAGTGTCTTGGCAAAGTAAAAAGCAAGTTGCAGTATCCACATCCACTGCTGAAGCAGAGTATATAGCTGCTGCAAGTTGCACTACTCAAATTTTGTGGCTTCAAAATCAACTCTTCGATTTTGGTGTGACTGCCTTGAGGACTCCTCTCAAAATTGATAGTCAAGCAGCAGAAAACATCATCAAAAATCCAGTTTCACATTCCACCACCAAGCACATTGACATCAGACATCACTTTGTGAGGGATTGCTATGAAAAAGGTCTGATTTCTTTACAACATGTCCATACCAAGGATCAACTAGCAGATGTGTTGACAAAAGCACTTGATGCTTCCACATTTGACAGTTTGATGTCAAGGCTTGGAATGCTAAACATGGATTAAAAACAACTTGTCTTGTGATTCATGTGTAAATAGCAATAAAATGTTTTTTTTTTTTTTGAAAATCAGAAATTCATCCTTAAAAATAGTTAAAATTGAATTTTTCAATAAAATTCTTAAAGTCTGTTCAAAGCTCTTATAGCACAAAAACACTGTTGTTTTGAAAAATCTGTCCACTGCTGCAAACCTCTGCTAATATTAATTTGGTCCCAACCACTGGTAGTCTTGCTCTAACAGTGGTTAACCAAACAACTGTTTTCCATTGCCAAACAGAGGTTACACGTGGACAGATGTTATTCGACAGATGTTGCATCAGACGCCACGTCAAGTGCACTTTTTGAAAAACCTTATAAAACCCTGTTCTATCCCCAAACAGAGGTTTCACTTTTCTTGTGCGATTCCAAATTTTTCAAAGCCCTTCGTTCAGAAATCATCCAAAAATCATGGCTCCTAAACCCAAATCGATGAAAAAATCGACACAAGAACAACCCCCATTTGTCCTCATCATCAAAACACCACACAATTACACTGCTATTCTTGAAGAAACCGACACAAACATTCGTTATCATCCAATGATCCGGATTCTAAAAGAATCAAAATTCAAACACATGTTGGAAGTCAAATCCCCAGTTTACATCGATTCTTTAAGAGAATTTTGGGCAAAGGCTAAAGTAAACTCATCCGCTGATGGTGTGCCCTATTCTATCACTTCCAAAGTTGGTGGCACACAACTGCAAATAAGCCCACAATCTATCTCCCAAGTCTTCATGTTAAATGATATGCAACATCTGGTATCATTTCCTTTGAGGGAGATGCAGCATGAATTCGTTGAAAGAGGTTACACCGGACAGTTGAAAGGTATGACAATCTTCAACCTAATTTTCCAGCAGAGATGAAATTCTTTTTCCACACTTTACTTACATGTGTCTCTACAAAAACAACTGCGTTCAACGAGATTCCATTGAACATGCAGTATCTGGGATTTGCAATTTTAACTGGTTCTGCTTTTAACTTCTCCCAGGTGTTGTTCAATGATCTTGTAATTAATTTTAAAAATATTTCAAAAAGAAAAGCTTTCTTAATACATCCAAGATTCATGAGTGTTTACTTGCAAGATCAGATCAAATCAAACGCAAGTAAACAAGGCGCAGTTACAAACACTGGCAGCCTAAACCATGAAACGTTTACACGAATTAAAAATCAAGAGAAAGCTTCCAAAACAGAAGCAGAGGAGGTTGAGCCTATTTTACAAGAACAAAATGTTCAAGCTCAACCTCCGGCTGCTGAGCCTACTGCTCTAGGTGATCACGGCATCACAACCGCTGCTCTGAAACCCACACCTAAAATCTCCAAAAAGAAACCATCCAGAGCATCCCGAAAACCCACCAAACCCAAAAAGGGTCCTCTGGAAGATGAGATACCAGAGGTTAACCTAGTGACACCACCAAAGTCACCAACCACTGCTGCTACTTCTTCACAGCAGATGGTAAAAAGATCTCAAACGACTTTAAAACTCCTCCTGCATCTTCACAAAAGGATCAGGTTGTAGGCACGGGGACACCAAACTATGAAGCTCTAGGATCACTTGGTTCTAGCTTCCACAGCCCCTCTCCCAGGCAATGTCGCTTTCTACACAACCACTCTCACCAATGCCATCACTTCCACCTACCATGTTACCCTTGCTGAATGCAATAGATATTGAGCAGACATTATCCGCACTTCTCACCAACCCATCAATGAGAATATACTTCAGCCAGAAGCTGGGTCTGACTTATTTCTAAATGCTAGCCCATCAGCAACTGAAGAGGCTACATCTCTTGGGTTACATGTAACCCTTGGTGATAGTTCAACAATGGCAGCCACTACAATTGCTGAACTCCCTAGTTCTAAATTGGACAGTGGTTATATAGCTAAGACCTTGTTGAAGGCAACCACTGCTGAGGCTACTATGGTAACCTCTGCTCCAGTGGGTAGTCCCCAGAACCAAGACAAAGGGGCAGCTAAGATTGAAGCAAGTGGTAAACCACATGCTCATGATATCTGAGATACAACTACCACATCTGGTAGGAGTTCAGATGATCCTATTAAGTTAGGTGATGAGCTAAAATACCAAGAATTGACGGAGAGGGTTACAATGTTGAAACCACTGTTGATGAAATTAAAGATCTTTTGAAACAGTTGATCACTATTCAGAGCCAACCACCTGTTCCAACCATTGCTGAGCTCAAATCTGCAATAACTCTAATCATTCAACAAGAGAAACATTTCCTGGAGCAAAAACATAAGCATCAGATGATGGAACTCAGGAATATGGTTGATGCAAGATACAATGACACTGCTGCAGATATCAAGGCAATCAAAGCCCACTTGCTCACCACCACTGGTAAATCTCCTCCTACTGTCATTTTTGTAAGTCCAGATGAAGCCAAAAAGGGGAGAAACCTTAGGGAAACAAAAAGTTGAAGATGGATGATGATAAGGCAAGGCCTACAGTGAATATCCCTAAGCCAGATGGTTCAAAGAAACCAGACTTAACTGAATATATCTTGGCAAGGACAAAGAAGTCCCATAAGAAGGCTGTGTTTGATGAAGGTAAGGTGATGGTTGAGAAAAAGATTGATCAGCAGTTAGAATAGGGAGAGACTGGTACCTCATCAAAGAGGAGAACTTCTACAAAAGCAAGGCAACTAGAATCCATACCTCTCAAAACTAAAGATGCTACCAATCCAACCACAAAATCCTCTGCTTCTGCAAAATCAACCACATCTTCTCACACAAAACCCATATCTATCTCAGCAGATGTTACAGCAACTATTGTGCCAACATCTGTTGACACAGCAGAGGTTGTAGCAAATGTTATTACAACCACTGCCATCCTCAATTTTCCCACTTCCACACAACAACTACCAACACCACCAAGAATTCCAAGACATCCATCGTCACCATCAATCTGTTTTAAGATGAGGAAATTCACAAAGGTCATAAACGAAGAAACGATCCCTCCTCCTATGCCTCTTGCATCTGCACCAATGCTAAATCTAACCTCTGCTCCCCAACTGCAACATCTGCTCCTTCAAAAGAAGTGATTCCTGCAGCTATTAAATTTCCTCTTGATTTGCCTGCAGTTAAGAAAGAAATTATATCTTTCTATACTGAAGAAGATCCAGACAAAAGACACTTCCCTTCCCTTCAAGGTAATCCAAAGCCTGCAAATATTGATCAGTATCTGGAACTCAAAGAAAAACAGGCAGAGGGTATTGTTAAAAAGTTGTCCAAAGGCAAAAATGATAGAGAAGTGCAGAATCAACTTCAATTTCAATTAAGCAAAGTCCAATCACTAGTAAGATTTTCAAAGAATCTATCCAACAAGATCTCTAAAGCAGATGATAAGTTCCTAAAAGAAAAATACTTTCACACATAATGGAAACAAATAAATATGTTGCTACTAGAGCGCAGTTCAAAGATTGGTTTGTGAGTGAGCTTCAAGAAGAAAATGCAAGAATAGAAGCACAATTAAAAGATCCTCACAACAAACCTACATGCCCAGATTGGAACAAATATAAAAAGAATGTACCTGAAAAGACCTTGAAGCTCAGAAGAATGAAGGAAGAGCTAATTCAGAATCACTATGGGTCAAAGAACCAGATCATGAGATGGGGGGAGATAAGAGTGTTGGATACTTACAAGATGCTTGAAGCTAGAAGGAAAAAGGATTCATCAATGCCTCCCAAACCTGATTATACCAAAGAAGATGCTGCTCTCAAAGCCCAACTTTCTAAAAAGCCTAGCTCAACATATGTCCAATCCACACTTGCCTTGCTAAAGCGAAAAAGGCAAGAGGAGATGTCTGAGAAGGTTGACAGAGAGTTTGAGGAAGTATTTATCAAAGAAGGTATCAAAAATATGATGGACTATCCAACAGATGATAGAAGTGCCAAGCTGGCCGAAGATCTGAGAAGAGTAGCTCTTTTCCTAACCTCAGCAATAAAGGATCCTTTTAAGAAAGCCGTCAGACCCAAAAATTCTAAAGTGGAAGGTCGACAAAGACACCCACGAATTGACTTTGCTCAAGTCTTATGGTAAAGCCACTAAACTATCCATGGAAGCTGCTTATGGGCTTACAGTAGAAGAATTCCACGAACTATTAAGTTTAGAGCTTGAGAAGGATGCTGATGACTTAGAATCTCTTAACTTTGAACTACAATTCAAAGGTCAAATAAGAGAATTCTTTCTGAGGAATAAAGATCAAGAATAAGGTGTTTTTGGCATCATCTGTTCCAGGGGGAGATTGTTGGGATTGAACCTTTGGAAAGGAACATATGATACAAAGTCAAAATATTCCATCCAAGTTTGGTCCAAACCATCAGATGTTCTATCCTCTAATGAGTATCCACTGCTTTAAAGAAACACATTGAATCCTACCCTCTGACAGAAGATACTCCCAACCGCTGATAGAAGATCACAAGATCAGAGGATAGCCAGCAGTGCTTAGTCTGGTTTTAGTTTAATTAATGTAACAGTGCTATGCACTGATAATTTTAGTTGAAGCAGTGTTTGTAGTTAGTTACGGTTGTTAGCTGTCACTATCAACCATGACGTCACTGTTAGACGATCAGTGGTTAGATAGTTAGTATAAATAGGCGCTCAATGTAACAGTTTTTACTTGTCTTCTTAAAAAAGTCAATTTTGCATAACTTCTTCATTTCTTACTATCAAACGATCGTTATTGGGCTAAGGGGGAGTTTGTGAATCACATGCAATAGTTTAATTAGTTGAAAGCATGATGGTGATGAAAACAAACGACCGATTGATTGTTGTAAAAGTTTTCCATTAATCCGATGCACTTATTCTCTGTTTTCCAATCATTCTTCATTATTTCAAACAAAAATAGCAATCAATTCAAACTTAGATCCTAGTAGATCATAATATGGAAAAATAAGTTTTGCATGTATAAGCATGTATAAGGTTCAAGTATGGTTCACATAAGATAGCATGGGTTCATCAAGTATGGTTCACAAAGTTTGCATGAATGTATCAAGTATAGCATGTATAATCACGTATGAATGTGAATAAAGAGCATAAATTTAGTGTGTTCACGAGAATTAGTATTGTTTTTATTGCGATAAACGTGCGAGTTGTGTAACGGTTTGAAACGAATAAGGTAACAAGTATAAAATCACATAAAAATTGAGATAACATAAAAGATTGGCCCAATAAAACATGGGATTGTTTCGGGTAGAGAAACGGCGACTATTCCAAAGTGATTCGTAAGATCTTTCGAGTTAGGGAACATGCTTTGGCCTAATAGGTAAAACGCTCTCGTCGAGAAGCGATTAACGGCATTTTACCCTTCCAGATACTACATGTCCCTAGTCAATCGAGATTTCCAGACTTTGGCGAGATTGAAAATCGAGGAACGGGACTTAATCGACAAGGTGCGAGTTTCACCCCTAACTTGACGATTTCGTACCCTAAGTGTGGTTGTTTCTTACCAAACGAGGAGCATACTCCGACTCGTTTGTAAGATCCACTAGAGTATGAAATGGAAGTCTTCCATCAAGATGTGGATATCACTCCTAACTTGATGGTATAACTTCGTGAAAAATCGAATACACGGAGTGAGGGATTTCACTAAAAATTGTAAGTCATTGGATATATTTTGGTGCAAATCGTCCCGTTTGCATCATGAGTGTCTTCAAGTCTTCAAGTGTATTGTGTAAACGTCTTAGGAAAGACGTTATGTAAGTATTAAGACCAAAGGATAGAGAAGAAGCAATGAGGAAGAATAAAGTTTTAAGCTTAAGACAAGAATGGTCAAAAATGGACACTTAAACTATAGACTAGGTCGAACATGGAAATTCTACCTAATTCCCTATAGTTATGGCTCTGATACCAATCTGTCACACCCCAACCGATGGTGAAAACATCAAGGCGGGACGAAAGAGATTGCTCATTGCTCATAAATACTAATTGCAACAATATTTAATTAAACCGGATTTCATTTCATAAGTAAAATATTTGAGTACAATACATGTAAATTCAAATACAACAATAATCAAGGCAAAATTTGATACAACAATTATAAACATAACGTCTATGTGTGTATCTAGTCATCAACACTACTTCCAATTTCATGACATCATCTTCATCAACCTGTAACATGTTTAAAATACGAGTTCAATGCAAAAGCAAAGACGAGTACACAAGTTTGGTGAATACATAGCATAGGTATAAAAAGTATAACTCGAATCCACATGGTAATTGTAAGCAAAGTATATACTAATCATGCAATACTAGATCAAACCCCGAGTTTCCACAAAAAGTTTTACGAGATCGAGCTTCCCTTGTCACAAAAGCGACAAGACTAAAATGAGTATGATAATCTTAACATAACCCCGACGGGTGGTGTGCTACTCCTATAGCGCTATACATATCAAGTTTGGGCTAGCTAAGTTAATGATCAAGCATGTATAATCTAGCATGTATCTAAGCATAACAAGTATTCATGTATAAGGATTGAGCATGTAAAAGCATAAGTTTGTGATAGTGTATTTTGTTACGGAAACATGTTACAACCCAAAAGTGATAAAAGGTAAATGGGTCGAGTGTACTCACAGTTTTGCTAAAGTGTTCCACTTAGAGAAATCCCGCGAGCTTGTCGTGATTAGGGTTTGGCACCTTGTCCTTCTACGAGAAGAACATAGGTATTAGTTATGAGTGTAACGGAAGACTCGGATTATTCGAGCAAGATTTAAAGGAAATGAGAGTAAAGTATTATAGTATGAAAATATCACTAAGGCATAGCACTTGTTCTTGACACTATGAGAACCCAAATGGGTTTGATGTGATTTCATAGGTTCGAGACCTATTAGAATCGTGACAAGGAACTACACACTTTAGTGATAAAACTTATTAACTTGATAGGTGATTATTTAGTCATTATCAAGGGTTCGGTTTTGATATATTATATAGTCCATAGATTTATATATAGATATATAGTCATGTAGGAGGTGGGAGGATGAACCATCCACTTTGGAACCTCTTGGTGCCATGTAAGTCAAGTAGGAGGTGGGAGGATTAACCATCCACTTTGGAACCTCGTATGATGTTCACCACTACACAGGTTACCATAGGTAACAAGGAGGGTCTTTGAACAATAATATGACAAGAATGGAAATGACAAGAATGTAAAGTGTGTCACCACGATACCAAGTAGCCAAGTGAAATACAACCCAGTGAGCACGCTTTAACATAGGTCAAAGGCTAGACGGGGTTGTGACACTTTCAATCTAGCAAATTAACTTGGGATAATGATGAAAATCATCAAGTGATGTGTGGTCTCAAAGTTAAGATAGCCCAAGCTAACCAAGGTGGACACACATGAACAAGTTCATGAACATGCATCACTTGTGAGCTTAAAGCTCTATCAAAACAAAATATTTGTGAGGATAAATCCCCTAGTTTGAATGTCTCAACCTTGTTTTTAAGCCTAACCAACCACAAGTAGTGTGGTAAGCATTAGCACATAGGTTTGAGATGAGTTAAAGTCAAGTTTGATAAGATTAAATAAGTTTTGAAAGAGTTTAAAACACAACAGAATGTTTTTGGACACTTTAGGCGCATTTCCAAGTCTGGATTCTCCATGGAGAACCCTTGGATTCAAACCTAAAGATTATCCAAGTAATTAGAAAGAAGAATCAAGAGATTTCGTTGAGTTTTGAGCAAGTTATGCTCACTTTTGTAAAGGTGTATGAATCTGCCCGAAAATTCTGATGATGCAAGAACTTGAGATGATTTGAGAGTGATTTAGGAAGTATTAGAGAGTTATGAAAGTGTAAAATGGCTTGGAGGATGATTGGTATTTATTAGGAATGAATTAGGGTTGATAGGAGGTGATTAAAGGAGGTTTAGAGGTGATTGGGTGAAGAGGTTGTGTGTGGATTCGTGCAAATTCGCGAGCCAAAACCATCCTGACCTGCCTAGACACCCTTACGGACCGTAAGGGTATCCCCTTGCGGTCCGCAAGAACTAGGCCGGGACACAAGTTTCAATTTCGTTGTTTTTGTTATAGGGTGACGGGTTTTGGTGTTGATTCATGGTATTTTATGAACAAATGAAGTATTGTAAGCACATGTAACATGTTATAATGTATATGTATGTATAAAATGTTTGAAATCGAGTATAAGCATCACGTATAATGTATGTGTGAATTATAAATGTCATGTTTGCAAGTGTGTTACATTTCGAGTATGTGCATCATGTCTATGAGTGTATGAGTATGTATAACAAGTATAGGGACAGAATGTATATTTCCATTTTGATTCAAGTCTCGATTACAATGATTTCAATAAAATGAAGGTTACGAATACAGTGGTTTCCAAAAATAGAATTACAACACGAGCTTGCTATAAATAGAAAGTATGAAAAAGCGAGGCGTTACAAGTATGTTTCATAAACCTTTGGGTGATGCGTTTTCTAACGACTCGAGTAGGTCGTGGGTGACCTGAACTGGATAGTGCCCGGGTTATGTTTTTGTACGGGCATAGATACAGAGATGTGGACAGGTCGGGTGATGCTTTAAGTATATAACAGGATTGTAACCATGGCTTATTCAGCTACAAGTTTCGTATGAGGATGCAGTTCAAGAGGTTTAGCTTGTAAATCTGGAAGCTAGCTTCCCAACCAATGAGTTCTAGTCCCTTTTTCATAAATATTTTGTGTTAGCATCATTTTTTCATACATGTTACGAGTTTGTATTTATGCATATATAATTTTAAATTTTATTAACGTTGAGTGTCGCGTTTGTCAAAAACGGAGTTAAAACGACAAGTTTATAAAGGTCCATAGTTAACTTGATTGAACTTATATAACGGAGGAGTTAACGGAGTTAACTGCGTTAGTTAATTAAATATATAAGATAACGTTTTCGTTTGTAACATAAAGATTAATTAAATCATAACATATATTAAGCTAGTTAGTTTAATATATTGGATCATGCTGACTTAGTATGATAAATTAGTTTATTACTTGATTAAATGGTTAGGTTAGGTTAGTAACGTTGAAGAAACTTGAGGGACCTATGTGTAAATATGATAATATATATATGTATATATATATATTAAGACCATTAAGTGTAACTACTTTCGAAATCAATATCTACCGTCTGATCAAGCTGAAATGAAATCTCATCCGTTTAAACTCCCAAAATTAACCGCTATGATGGCGGTTTAGAGCAGTTTTTATCAATTTTTAGTTGGTGGTTAGTTCCACCTTTTCCTGCCCATAATCTCAACAACTGCTCCTACAAATCTGGGTATTGTCGATACACTATGGGTTTTTTTTAGTTTTTCGTTACCCTAAATAAATGGCCCATGTTCTCCAACTTCCTAATTTTTAGCAAATAAGCAGTTATATCTGTTGTCACACCCCTAATTTCCACGTGTAACCCGTTAGGCCCGGTTGGGGACTATCGTGACGCAAGTTGATATCATCATTACCAAACAATACAATAAAACACAGCGGAAGTCTGGATAAATACTATTACAAACGTTTGAATGTTCAAAGTTCAAAAATAAATACAACGCTTGTAATTAGATCCACAGGCAGATCGAAATGTGATTACAAAAGGAAATTTAATAGACTAAGGCCTTCTAAGAAAAGGGTTGCAATTCCTCTTAAGCTTCGCCGAGCACTTCCAGCCTAATTGCGTATACTTGTCACATGCGCTTAGTCTTTTGAAAATACGTTAGTTTTCACTGGTAAATACATTTAACCGACTCATTTTGAAAACATTTAGTGTACACAATGGTACTTTGTTTAATAAATAGCTTGGGATAAATTATTTTCATGTTATCAGTTTTACATGCCAATAATACATTTAAAGCCCGAAAACTATGTCGGGAACATGATTAATCGACACACCACTTTTAATACCTTTAATAGGTACACCCCAAATGAGTTATAATTTATTATAGCATCTGTCGGGTGTATGCCTACACCCCGTGCTTAGGTCGTGGCCATTTACAATTAAATGAGCCGTAGATATCCAGGACATGGTCGTTTTAACCCCCAAATTTTAATATTAAGCAATACGAATTAAAATGGATTATTAGAATTCGTGACTCATTGGTCTTTGATCCCATATCCAACCATGCAGGTATTATTATATCGTATCCCAAGCCCGTATAAGGGAAAATAAGTTAAAGTATTTACCTGGCTTGCAAATCTTTAATAAATAAGAAAATAAGCAAAACACAGTGTATTCAAAATAATTAGCTCGAGAACAATCTACTAGAAGCCTCTAGTCTGGAACGGAGGGTTTTAATAACCGATTAGTTAGCTAGCGGGTCTTTATTTAGTCATTGACTTAGACCGGCTAACTTAAAATAAATATAACGGTGCGAAAACGTAGATTAAGCGATGACCGGAAAAGAATGTATTTGGGACCCGACAAGTACTAGGACTTGTATAATATGGGTTATCATTTTACATTCTGGAATTTGAGAATAATTTGATATGGTTAAACCCGTTTCGGTTAGATTACGTAAACTAGTTACGTGGGCCGAACCGTACGCGTATAAGCGAAACCGGGTAACCGGGTGAGTCCTATGCAAGTTTCATATGCCATTACATTTAAAATATGTTGTAACATCAGTAAGTTATTAACATGTTTGCCCGTTATGGTTTTAAAATCAAACTAGCCTTAAAAGGGCAATTTCGTCATTTTATAATGTGAAAAATGAGCTTATATGTAAACTGATGTTATGGTCATAAATATTCTGTAAAAATATTATTTTATGGTTTTATATCAGTAGGATATCAATTATATGTGTGGTTTATAGTTTAAGACCAAACTATGTCCCGAAAGGCATTTTGGTCATTTCACATATAATCTGATAACTTATTTGGGAATCTGAGTTTGGGACTGTACCTACTGTTAATAGGTTGAAAATATGTTTTGAAACCAGTAGGTATCAAGCCTTAATGCTCTAATATAGTTTTAAACCATATTATGCGCCGAAACGGCGATTAAGTCGTTAAATGACGATTTAATTGGTATTTAAGTAAAATTGTTGTTGTGACCAGATTTGTATGACCAAAATATGTTAATATATATATATTACATCAGTAAGTATAAGGTTTTGGTTCATTAAAATGTTTAAAAACCCATTTAAGGTGCCGAAAGGGCAATATTGTCATTTTAGGACATAATATGCAAACTAGAGCTTAAAATCAGTTTGCAACTTGAAGGAACATCCCAAATAATCCTAATAATGATAGGTAATGATTTTGATGTCAAGTTATGTTTAAACCTTTTTATACGCCAAAAGGGCGATTTGTCACTTTAAACGTGTTAATTACGTTGAATAATCAAAACATAGTTCATGACCAGGTTACTAACATCAAAATAAGTTTATTAGTTTAACATTTCAGTTTACAACTCATTCATATGCTTGTTAGTGATCAAAACCTTAGTTTATATCAAAAGGGCATTTTAGGCATATTTACGAATACTTGCATAATGACTCAGATTACTACATGACCATGTTCTATAACTCCAGAGGATTATAGTATACTATAACATGTTCATAATGCAACTTAGGAACAGTAGCTAAGGTTGCTAAATCGGGTCAGAACTAAAGTCAAAGCAGAAGTCAACTTTTGCGACTTTCGGTTGTGAACCGACCTTAGACCTGGAATTGACGAGCCGAACATGTTCCCAAATGTTCTTATATTATTACCAAGTTATTAGAGTGTCAAAACAGATTTTATAACACCTACATTACTAGTTATGATTTTATTTTGAAACTGACTCGTTTGACTTTTTATTAACATAACTTTGACCGTCAATTGACCAAGCAAACGTGGTAATCAGGAGGTGCCCTCTTGAGGGGTTAACACCTACCTTATTATGATCACGTACCCATGTTTGTTACGAACATTGGCTGGACCATAGTGGTCTTAGCTCAAGGTCAAAGCGTTTTTACGTCAACGTTTTGACTTTGGCTTAAAACTTAATAAAAAAGAAAGAACTGAGTTGGAACACTTACTAGTGAACCAAAGAAGTACTAAGAACTCAGAGGGTGCTGCCAATGATCTCAGGAACTTCCAAATGAGCAAGAGAAGAAGGGATTGATGAATGAGCAAGGAAATGCCAAGGTTTAGCTTGGTATTTATAGCCAAGGGAGGAGATTGAGAGCAAGACAAGTGTCTAGGACAGGTGTGAGGGTCTCCAGGTGTTTATGGACATGGCACAAGCAAGAAATTGGTGGCAAGTTGCGAGCTAGATGGCAGGGTAGGAAGCTGCCAAGCAAACTACCACTGCAGTCCCTTACGAACCGTAAGGGTTTAGCCAATGGTTACAGACCGTAACCAGGATGGCTTGTGGTCCGTAACCGCCTTACTGAAAACAATGCCCTTGGTTGTCTTACGGTTCGTATCCAGTAATGGTTACGGTCCGTAATGACCTTTCAGAACATGAAATTTTGGCATTTTACAACTTTGGTCCTACGACTTTTTCTGATGCTCGTTCAGAGGTTATTAAAATAACATGACGGAATTTTTAGTCCCTCTCGGCTACACGTGGCAACCAAGGATTTACAGGGCACGTGTTGGGATTTTATTAGGCGAAATTTTTGAGGTGTTACATCTTCACCCCTTAATAAAAATCTCGACCTCGAGATTTATTCAAATAGATAAGGGTACTTTTGTCGCATATTGGACTCGACCTCCAAGTATATTCGGCACCTCGACGGGCATCCCATTTAACCTTTACAATAGGTACGTGCTTCCTACGAAGCTTCTTAACTTGCCGATCTTCGATCGCAATTAGTTTCTCCATGAAAGACAAGTTTTCATCTATTGAACGTCCTCGTGAGGCATTGCTAGCGACTCATCCGCTAGACGTTTCTTAAAGTTGCTGATGTGGAAAACATCATGGATTCCACTGAGCTTCTCGGGCAGCTTAAGTCTGTAAGCTACAGATACGACACATTCAATTATCTCAAATGATCCCATGTATCTCGGGCTTAACTTGACCTTTTTCCCAAAGCGCATTACACCTTTCCAAGGTGACACCTTTAACATAACCTTGTCCCAACTTGGAACTGTAAAGGTTTACGCCTTTTGTCGGAATAGCTCTTTTGTCTATCACGGGCTGCTTTAAGTCGGTCACGGATTTGCACAATCTTATCCATGGTTTCAAGAACAATCTCTGGTCCAGATAGTTGAGCTTCTCCAACTTCGCCCAACATACAGGCGTCCTACACTTTCTTCCGTATAAGGCTTCAAAAGGAGCGGCCTTAATACTTGTGTGGTAACTATTGTTATAAGAAAAATAGACTAGGGGTAAGTGATCATCCCAACTTCCGCCTAAGACGATTACACATGCTCGCAGCATGTCCTCCAAGGTTTGAATGGTACGCTCACTTTGTCCGTCCGTTTGAGGATGGTAAGCCGTACTGGAGTTTAATCTCGTGCAAAGAGATTGTTGAAAACTTTTCCAGAAGTGAGATGTGTATTTTGTATCTCTATCAGATACAATGGATATTGGCACGCCATGCAAAGATACAATCTCATCGACATAAAGCTTAGCCAACTTGTCCGAGCTATAGTTTCCTTAAATGGTAGAAATGGGCCGATTTGGTTAATCTATCCACAATAACCCAAATCGTGTCATTGCCACGCTTGGTCTTTGGTAACTTGATCATGAAATCCATCATTACTGTTATGGGTGAAATTCTGAGCCCATATCATGAACTATATCTTGACTTAATTATTGTTGTTAACGATCAGGATACCAGACCAGGATATTGGTAACATCCTGGGGCAGAATCCTGGTGACTACAATTATTCGTGTGCAGGTCATAGCTCTCATTCACCTGAAGACTCGGCCTAAATGGTTAGAAGAAAGACGTTGATGCCGCAATACTTGGTCAATAACATTCACTAGAGAATATTCCAAGGCATCCCACCATTGTAGGAGAGTTCGTTTTTCTTTGTAACTATAAATACCGGATAACTAGATCGATAGGTCACGACACTGATACTCACTACTCTCGTATTCTAACACTTTCTCACGCAATCACACACAAACACTCTTCACTAGCAATTTTTGTAACACTTAGCAACGATCTGGGGATTATCCTGCACTATATCCTGAGTTTTTAAGTAATAAGAAGAACAAGGCAGCTGCGATTGTCAGCTCCCGAGGTTTTATGCCGGAGATCTAGATTGATCAAGGGCTTTCCTCGTACATCTCCTCTTAACCTTTACATTTTCGCTCATTGTTTGATTGTTAATATAGCTCAATATCCTGAGCTATATCCTGAAAATTGTTTTTATAAACAAGCAAACTAACACGTCTTTTATAAACACTGTTAGCACACTACCTCACAAAACTCATTTGATCACTAAATTGCTTCGGTAATTTTTACCAAAACAATTTGGCGCCCACCGTCGGGCAAGTGGTGCTATTTCTATTAAAAGCTTTGTTAAATCACTACTTGGCTTTCTATTTTCGAAACTTTTCTCACAACTATTTTCGATGGCTTCAAAATCAAACATGAGCTCTTCCTCCACACCTGCTACAACCTCAGCTACAACTGGTTCAATGCTTCCACCACCTCCATCCCGAGACATTCTGCCTGCTCCCAGAATGTCTACAAATCCGGTGTCCCAGAGAGAACTCCTATTATGGCTTCTAATGACGAAATTTTATCTTTGTTTGGTAGCATACAGGATCAAATGAAGAAGTAGCATGAAACTAACCAGCTTCTAATGAGGGAAATACAACTCTTGAAGTCCAACTCCAAGAGACCTGCTGAGGATGTTGTCACTCCCTTGCAGCCCAGAAATCTGAACTTTAGTTCAGCGGTGTATACTAACGATAATCAGGGCAATGTCGTACCAAGCCGTTCCCAGAGCAATGTTCCTGAGATACCCCCATCAGCCAGGATTTGGACTATGAGGGGCCCAGGATACACTCAAGGATATGGCCAGAATCAACAGACTGGTAACCTATCTAACAATGTTAATACTCTTGCTACTAACAATGTTGGATCTTTGTAGGATACAAGTGTAACCTCAGCACTCTCCAGAGAGCTTCAGAAAATGAAGGATATGATATCAAGTGTACCTGGGGTAGCGCAGCCCATACCGGAAGTATCCCAGGATAGTCACAACATATCCCGCTTCGCTCGCCATATTTGTGATGCTGAAATGCTAAAGAGATTCCAAACTCCCAACATGAAGCTTTATGATGGGGAGGCGGATCCTGAAGAGCATATTGCTTAGCATAGGGAGAGGATGGAAGTAAATCATATCCCACCAGATCTTAAGGAGGCGTGCCTATGCAAAGGCTTTGGTTCCACCCTAACAGGATCAGCCTTGAAATGGCTTTTAAACATTCCACCTTACTCGGTTACATCATTTGCTCGTTTGGTTAATCTGTTTAACAGTAAGTTTTCTTGTAGTAGAAGTTTTGAAAAACTAACAAGTGACCTTTACAGGATAACACAAGGCCCTCAAGAATCCTTAAGGGATTACGTAAACAAGTTTAGCAGGGAATCCTTGGGTATCCCACACCTTGATGTTGCTACGGCTGTTCAGGCATTCAAGATAGGATTACAGAAGGATTCCCAATTTTATCAAGGTCTTGTTATGGACCCTGGCAGGAACCTGGACGAAGCTCGGAATAGGGCTCTAAGATATATCAGGCTTGAAGATGACAAGAAAATGCAAGAGATGATGAATGCATCCTTAACATACGAATCAACAAACACAAAGTTGGAATCTTCATACAAACCATACCGCTCTAAGCCGTACACTAAAAATGACACCAAGAGAGTGAATGCCATTGAGGATGAGGATGCTGAAGAATATCCTGAGTTATCATAATATTGTTTTTCTGTTAATGTTCCTGAACTGATATATACCATGCAGGGTTTAGGAGATAAGGCAAGATGGCCAAGGAAAAACCAGCAAAAGGCAGATTGAAAGGATAAATCCAAGTGGTGTGCCTTCCGTGAATATTTTGGACATGTAACATAAGATTGCATAGCTCTGAGGAAGGAGATAAGCTATTTGCTGAGCAAAGGTTACTTGAAAGACCTTCTCGGTAAAAAGAAGAATAAGGGTCAGGATACTGATAAAGATCCTGAACGAGCAGCATCACCTCCATCAGACGCCAAGATAATCAACTTTATATACGGAGGATCCGACATATGCGGGACTTCTTATTCCACAGCTAAAAGGCATGCCAAGGAAGCTAAGGCAGAAAGAGGAGACAAACTAACCAGGATGACAATGCTTACGAATGACAAAGTCATAACATTCGATAGTGACGGGTAGGATAGCATCCAGGATCCTCACCATGATGGTTTGGTAATTACTTTATCTATCGCTAACCATTTTGTACGCCGGATACTGTGGACAACCGGAGCTCGGTCAAATCATCCAGTTGGAGACCATGAAAGGATGAATATCCCAGAAATGGAGATTACCTCGAAGTCCACTGTGCTTGTAGGGTTCAGTGGAGAAGCAAAGAACACTGTTGGAGAAATAAAGTTGCCTGTATATATTGAAGGAGTGAATTCAATGAAACGTTTTTGTGTCATGGATTCATTATCCTGCTATAATATTATATTAGGCAGGCCATGGATTCATGATATGAAGGTTGTACCTTCCACCTATCATCAGTGTATCAAGATCCCTACTCCTTGGGTGGTAGTCAAAGTGGAAAGTGACCAACAGGAGGCGAAGGAATGCTACTCCTCTTCGATGAAGGCGTCAACAAAATCGATGGCAGGATAGCAATTAAAGATACAAGCCCAGGATATCGTGGAAACTTCTGAGTAGGATGTTAAAAAAGTTATCCTGGATCTGGATAACTCAGATATCTCGGTGCTTGTAGGGACCAATATCCCTCAGGATATTGAGAATCAGCTTACTAGCTTTTTGAAATGCAGGATGTCTACGTTTTCATGGAAACACGAAGACATGACAGGCATATCAAAAGATATTATAACTCACAAACTTGGAATTGATAAATCTTTCAGGCCCGTTCAACAAAACAGAAGGAATTTTGCTCCTGAAAGAAATGTAATTATACAAGAGGAGGTCGAAAGGTTGCTCAAGTCCAAGATGATTAGGGAAGTTAAGTTTCCCAGATGGCTAGCAATTGTGGTGGTGGTCCAAAAGAAGAATGGGAAGTGGAGAGTTTGTGTAGACTACAAAGTCCTCAATAAAGCCTGTCCAAAAGACCCATTCCCGTTACCTCACATAGATTCGATGGTAGATGCGACTGCCGGCCATGAAATGCTGACCTTTATGGATGCATCCTCAGGATTTCAACAAATCCAAATGGAACCATCCGACCAGGAGGATACAGCGTTCATGACACCCACAGGTATATACTGTTATACGGCTATGCCCTTTGGTTTAAAAAATGCAGGTGCAACGTACCAGAGGCTGGTTAACATGATGTTCAAAGACAAACTGGGGGACACCATGGAGGTATACATTGATGATATGGTGGTAAAATCCAAGAAATCGAAGGATCACCTCCAGGATTTGGAATGTGCCTTCAATATCCTGGACCGGTATAATATGAAGCTGAATCCTGCTAAGTGCCACTTCGGAGTGGGGCCAGGAAAAATTTTGGGATATATGGTGACCAAGATGGGAATAGAAGCAAGTCCAGAACAGATCAAAGCTATCCTGGATCTCAAATCACCATCCAACATGAAAGATGTGCAAAGGTTAACAGGACGAGTAGCAGCATTGAACAAGTTCATATCAAGATCCTCATAAAAATACAAGGAATTTTATGATATCCTGAAGAAGAACAAAAAGTTTGATTGGGGAGAAAGACATGAAGCTGCTCTACAAGAATTAAAGCAGTATCTCTCAAGTGCACCTCAGCTGATGAAGCCCGAGGATGGTGAACCTTTATCCCTATATCTTGTAGTGTCAGGGAATGCAGTAAGTGCTGTTCTGGTAAAGGATCATGAAGGTCAGCAGTATCCTGTTTATTACGTTAGTAAAAGTTTGTTAGATGCCGAAACTAGATATTCACATTTAGAAAAATTAATATTAGCTCTAGTCATGTCATTACTTTGAAATGCATAGGATACATGTTAAATCTATTATCATGTTAAAAATGTGCTTAGGAAACCCGAGATGTCTGGTAGAATGGCTAAATGGTCTGTTAAACTAAGTGCCTATGATCTAGTATATGAACCGAGAAATGCTATAAAGTCTCAGGCTTTAGCATACTTTGTGGCTGATTTTAGTAGTGATATTCAAAATGAAGCTGACTTAAAAGTACAACAACTAGGTGAGAATTCAGAATGTTGGATATTGTATACTGATGGTGCATCTAATGTAAGAGGTGTAGGATTAGGGATACTACTAAAATTGCCACATGGGGACATATTACCCCAGGCTATTAGATGTGAATTTCCTGCTACGAATAATGAAGCTGAGTATGAAGCTCTGATAGCAGGATTAGAATTGGCTAAGTTGATGAATGTTAATTGTTTACGAGTGTATGTCGATTCCCTGTTGATTCCTAACCATTTCAATGGATCTTATGCAGTCAAAGGTGAAAAGTTAGCTGAATATCTTGAAATTGTTAAAAAAAATAGCAGGATATTTCGAAAATTTTACACTTGAACAGGTACCAAGAGAAGAAAATGCTGAAGCAGACGCTTTAGCAAATTTAGGATCTACTGTCAGGATATCGGAAGGAACTCGGATACCTATACTACGTATCCTGTACCCGCCTATGGAACTTTTCAAGTCTCAGGATAAGGAGGTAGTAACAGTGTAGGATCCTGTTAACGAATATCCTGAGGAGAATCCTGAATCCTGGATGACTCCAATTGTGAAGTATCTTGACAAAGGAGATATCCCAAAGGATGAGAATCCCAAAGCTTTCAGAATGAAGGTATCCCGTTTTACTGTTATAAATAACGTTTTGTATAAGAAATCCCTGCAGGTCCATATCAAAGGTGCCTGTAAAATCCTAAAACAAGGAGGTACTTCAGGATATACATGAAGGAGATTGTGGAAACCATACGGGGGGCAGATCTTTATTCTCAAAGGTGTTAAGAACAGGATATTACTGGCCGACCAAGAGAAAGGATGCTGCGGAGTATGCTCGAAAATGTGATGCATGTCAAAGACACAGCAATATACTATATCAGCCTACTGAACCATTATATCCCATCATATCCCCTTGGCCATTTATGAAGTGGGGTATGGATATAGTAGGGAAACTACCTAAGGCTCCGGGAGGAAAAGTTTTCATGCTGGCAATGACGGATTATTTTTCCAAGTGGGTTGAAGCGGAAGCCTTTGTCCTAGTAAGGGATCAAGAAGTGGTGTCTCTCATCAAGAGGAATATCCTGACAAGATTCGGGATATCGGCCGAGATAATTTGTGACAATGGCTCTCAATTCATCAACAAAAGAACTACTGATTTTTGCAAAAGTTGGGGAATTAAGATGATCACGTCAACACCGGTACATCCTCAGGCTAATGGACAAGCGGAATCCTCCAACAAGATAATTGTCAAAAACTTGAAGAAGAGGCTAGGTGCCAAGAAAGGAAAATGGGCAGAGGAACTACCATTTGTCCTATGGGCTGATAGAACAACTGGGAAGCATGCTACTGGAGAAACCTCGTTTTCTTTGGTGTTCTGGGCAGAAGCAGTAATTCCAACAGAGATGGTGATACCTACAGCAAGATCGAGCCTACGGTAACCTGAAGCAAATCCTGAAGTCTTGTGTCAAGAGCGAGATACTAATGACAAAACAAGAGATGCAGCAAAGCTAGGGATGGCAGCATATCAACAGAGGATAGTCAGGTCATACAACAAGAATTTAAGGACTAGGAGATTCCACGTTGGAGATTGGGTCTTGAGGAAAGCGTTTTAGAATATAACCAACCCTGCCGATGGGAAGTTAGTCCTAAAATGGGAAGGACCATACGAGATTGAAGCAGAATCTGGAAAGGGAGCATACCGGCTCAAGACCATGGAGGGAAAAATGATACCGAGATCCTGGAATGCTATACATCTTAAAGCTTATTTCAAGTGAGTTTAGAATTTATTTTCTAACTCAGGACGGTATGAATCCTATCTCTTCCAAATATATTTAATTTAATTTGTTATTTTTTGAAACCCAATACCAACTTAAGCATCGGAAGGGTGTTAGCCAAGCTAACACCCACCTTAGTTTGAGGGTGTTTTGTATGATGTGCTTCAGAATAATGCTCCAGGATATTTGCTCAAAATAGATCGAAAGACTAGAGGATTGGCCCCCTCTCTAACGTTTAAGGGATTCAGATCCCTTCACAGGTTTAAAGGTATTCACATTTCTCCCGAATTGGCTTTAAACACCCCGCCTGGAGCGCAAGTATCCGGGTATAGTTCAAGATGGCGGGACCAGTCCATGTAACAGTGGCTGTCAATTTCGTTATTGTTGGCTATATCCCGGATCCTTAGGGTTATAGAGATTATCATCCTCTCTCGCGAAAGGTATTTTCATACTCTCTAAGGTTTAAAGGTTTTAGCCTTTCTAAGTCTTGGAGTTTATACACCCCCGCTTGTAGCGCACGAAAGTAAGGGTTTACCCTAGGATACTAAGGGTTTATCCCCAGGGTACTAAGGGTTTATCCCCAGTATACTAAGGATTTATCCTCACTGAAACTAAAGTTGTTAACAAATTCTAAAGTATAGCAAACTACGATTGTGGTTACACACATTCTCTGTGGATGAAAAAGCTGCGAAGTTCAATTACAAAATGAAGGAATCCTCAAGTATGTCATGCACTGATGCAAAATCCTCACAGACAGGGGACACCCATACTGGGGACATTGCAAAGGATTCAAAGGTTGAAGTTGGAACTTATTGCATAAGTGTTTCTGGTATGGCTTTTTATTTTTCATATCTTGAAAGCCCATCTGAATAACCTGAGTGTTCTACAAAGTAACGTATAACCAGCTTTTATCTAATATTTTTAAAGATAACAAAGGTATTAAACATTTTTTAGTATCCTGACTAGGATATTTTGATCAGAATATTTCAAACATATCTCTCAAAAAAAACATAACAACAACAGATAAGGCTAAAAGATTAGCCTCTTATTTGCAACTCAAAATGTCACACTCTTGGTTTCGTCTTAAACCAAGACCCATCCACCAAGAAGTGTGATAAGTTCTAAAAGCATATGAACATCGATGATCGAAGGCTTCAGTCCTGGAACCAAGGATCCCTCCACCTCCGGTCATCACAAAATACTAATATATAAAAGTGTAGAAAATATAAAGTGTTCAAGTGCAAGAAAGGTAAATTGTTTGGGGGTTACCTGACCATAAAATTTAAAAAGTGGGCTCCGAACTAAGAAATAATATTCGTCATTGCCCACTTCGATGCTCTCACACAGCAGCATCTTCACCAACCTTCTCCACCACACCTTCCCCACCAGCTCCATCACCAGCATCCGCTCCAGCATCAGCTCCAGATCCTTTTTCAGCCTCAACCGACACCTCAACCGCCACCTCAATCGCCTTCAATGGCTCTGCGATCGCTGGCTTGGCAGGACACTCCACAAGCTTGCCACCAAGGCCCCTCAGTTTCACTTCCCAGGCTTCAATGTTCCAGGTGGGGCATTCAAAGCCCGTCGGCTCTGGCTTCATAAGCCATCTTTAGCCTGGCTTGAAGGAGGGAGATGACAACGGAACCTTTAAGGCCTTCCCGATATGAGATCAGGTCCTGCTCGTGTTGAAGTTGAGCGGTGTCCAATTCGGCCTGAGCTTCATGAGCTGCCTTCTCTGCAGCAAGCTTAGAATCCCGGGTCACTACCTTGAATTTGTCTTCGTAATGCTATGACATAGCCTCAGTGATCTTCCTTTGGTCCTCATTAGCGATCCCTGCCTTCTTTAGTTTGGCTTCCAACACCTTTACAGAATCACAGGCCATGACCTGGAGATGTGTCAAGCGCTCAAGACCCTACAATATAAGGTATGAATATCAGTATACCTAACCAGATATCAATTCAATATATACTCGCAGGATACAGGATGACGGATATTTACCTGGTTGAGAAGGGAAGTCATGAGGCTACTGGATTCTACAAATCCAAGGTTCTCGTAGGAAGGAGCCTCAACAGAAGCGGCAGGGGAGTCGGTCTCCTTTCTCTTTCGAGAACTAGTGGCTCAAGGCTTGGAAGTTAAGAAGGCTTGGGGACAGCAGTAGGCTTAAAGCTGGAAGAGGGCTTCGATGCGGCTGAAGACTTGGAGCTTGGCTCTTTCTTCACTGGTGCAGGTCCGGAGTAGCTATCCAACTCATCAAGATCGAAAACCTCAGGGGTCTTGGCTGATGCTGCATACCAAGAGGTAATTTTAGACTTAATAATTCAATATCCTGACTAACTGAATATACGTAGGATATCAAACAGGATCCTTACCAGACATGTTCGAACTTGAGTGTTGGGTTGAGGATGTTGGAGGCGGAATGAAACTTCTTTCGGAGTCTGAAGCTGGTAGATACCTTAATCTTCTTCTCTGAATCAGTGAGGGGAGGTGCTAGTTTCCTGAAGTCAGCTACATAAAACATAAGGAAGATATTAGACAGGATAGTGAACATGATATATCTGAGGATAACCCTAAAACCCTAGTTCCTACCCTTGGTTAACCATTTCACTGGATAGTCTGCTCCATCAGGAATTGAATCTCTTTTTACAAAAAAAGAACTTGGATTTCATTCCTTTTCATTCCTAGTGGCCCAGAGTATCAAAGGGTCGCTGGAAGTAGAGTAAAAAAAGAATCGGTAAGCAAGGGGAAGATCATTGACTCGTAGTTCAGGGATGTGCTCGTTCTTGATGCGATCAAGAACTACCAAAACCCTCTAAAGCATGGGCATGGTTTGGCTTAAACTAAGACCGGTGGTATGAAAGAAATCGGTGATGAAGTTGGAAAAGGGAAATCGAAGGCCCAAAGTAAACGGAAAAGCGTTAAAACAGAGCCACTCATCGGACATCGTATCTGACCGGATTTCCCGATCATATGGCCGGAATACCGTCCTTTTCGGGAAGATATCCGAAGTACTAAGGGCCGACAGGTGTGCATTGTCGAATGAACAGACTTCTTTCTCGGGATATTGAAGAAGGTTTTGTGATGTGAACAAAGGTGCAGACTCACCGGAGCTGGATCTTGTCTGTCTTGCCATATTTTCACCGGAATTAGAACTATAAGAAGAAGAAAAGGAATAAGGAAAGGTAGAAACACTTTACCATTTGATCTCTTGGAGAAGACAAATGACAATGGAGATGAGACAATATGGGGATGATGAGTGTTTATAGCCTAGGCGGTTGCAAGTTGTCGCGTCAGAGTCCTATCACTTAATTACCTCGAAACTCATGAAAAATGTAACCGTTAGGGCTCAGTATCCTCAAACGGTAACATTTTTGGGGACAATTGTTATGGGTGAAATTCTGACCCCATATCCTGAACTATATCTTGACTTAGTTATTGTTGTTAACGTCAGGATACCAGACCAGGATATTGGTAACATCCTGGGGCAGAATCCTTGTGACTACTAAGTAGTCATGTGCAGGTCATAGCTGTAGGATCACAACGTTCACGAAGACTCGTTCACCTGAAGACTCGTCCTAAATGGTTAGAAGAGAGACGTTGAAGCCGCAATACTTGGTCAATAACGTTCACTAGCGAATATTCCAAGGCATCCCACCATTGTAGGAGAGTTTGTTTTTCTTTGTAACTATAAATACCGGATAACCAGATCGATAGGTCACGGCAATGACACTCACTACTCTTGTATTCTAACACTTTCTCTCGAAATCACACACAAACACTCTTCACTAGCAATTTTTGTAACACTTAGCAACGATCTGGGGATTATCCTGCACTGTATCCTGAGTTTTGAAGTAATTAGAAGAACAAGGCAGCTGCGATTGTCAGCTCCCAAGGTTTTATGCTAGAGATCTAGATTGATTAAGGGCTTTTATCGTACATCTCCTGTCAGCCTTTACACTTTCGCCCATTGTTTGATTGTTAATATAGCTCAATATCCTGAGCTATATCCTGAAAACTGTTTTTATAAACAAGCAAACTAACACGTCTTTTATAAACACTGTTAGCACACTACCTCACAAAACCTCATTTGATCACTAAATTGCTTCGGTAATTTTTGACCAAAACAATTTGGCGCCCACCGTCGGCAAGTGGTGCTATTTCTATTAAAAGCTTTATTAAATCACTACTTGGCTTTCTATTTCAAAACTTTCTCACAACTATTTTCGATGGCTTCAAAATCAAACATGAGCTCTTCCTCCACACCTGCTACAACCTCAGCTACAACTGGTTCAGTGCTTCCACCACCTCCATCCCGAGACATTCTGCCTGCTCCCAGAATGTCTACAAATCCGGTGTCCCAGAGAGAACTCCTATTATGGCTTCTAATGACGAAATTTTATCTTTGTTTGGTAGCATACAGGATCAAATGAAGAAGTAGCAGGAAACTAACCAGCTTCTAATGAGGGAAATACAACTCTTGAAGTCCAACTCCAAGAGACCTGCAGAGGATGTTGTCACTCCTTTGCAGCCCAGAAATCTGAACTTTAGTTCAACGGTGTATACTAACGATAATCAGGGCAATGTCGTACCAAGCCGTTCCTAGAGCAATGTTCCTGAGATACCCCCATCAGCCAGGATTTCGACTATGAGGGGCCCAGGATACGCTCCAGATATGGCCAGAATCAACAGACTGGTAACCTATCAAACAATGTTAATACTCTTGCTACTAACAATGTTGGATCTTCGCAGGATACAAGTGTAACCTCGGCACTCTCTAGAGAGCTTCAGAAAATGAAGGATATGTAATCAAGTGTACCTGGGTTAGCGCAGCCCATACCGGAAGTATCCCAGGATAGTCACAACATATCCCGCTTTGCTCGCCATATTTGTGATGTTAAAATGCCAAAGAGATTCCAAACTCCCAACATGAAGCTTTATGATGGGACAACGGATCCTGAAGAGCATATTGCTCAGCATCGGGAGAGGATGGAAGTAAATCATATCCCACCAAATCTTAAGGAGGCGTGCCTATGCAAAGGCTTTGGTTCCACCCTAACAGGATCAGCCTTGAAATGGCTTTTAAACGTTCCACCTTACTCGGTTACATCATTTGCTCGTTTGGTTAATATGTTTAACAGTCAGTTTTCTTGTAGTAGAAGTTTTGAAAAACTAACAACTGACCTTTACAGGATAACACAAGGCCCTCAAGAATCCTTAAGGGATTACGTAAACAAGTTTATTAGGGAATCCTTGGTATCCCACACCTTGATGTTGCTACGGCTGTTCAGGCATTCAAGATGGGATTACAGAAGGATTCCCAATTTTATCAAGGTCTTGTTATGAACCCTGGCAGGAACCTGGACGAAGCTCGGAATAGGGCTCTAAGATATATCAGGCTTGAAGATGACAAGAAAATGCAAGAGATGATAAATGCATCCTTAATATACGAATCAACAAACACAAAGTTGGAATCTTCATAAAAACCATACCGCTCTAATCCGTACACTAAAAATGACAGCAAGAGAGTGAATGCCATTGAGGATGAGGATGCTGAAGAATATCCTGAGTTATCAGAATATTGTTTTTCTGTTAATGTTCCTGAACTGATATATCCCATGCAGGGTTTAGGAGATAAGGCAAGATGGCCAAGGAAGAACCAGTAAAAGGCAAATTGAAAGGATAAATCCAAGTGGTGTGCCTTCCATGAAGATTTTGGACATGTAACATAAGATTGCATAGCTCTGAGGAAGGAGATAAGCTATTTGCTGAGCAAAGGTTACTTGAAAGACCTTCTCGGTAAAAAGAAGAATAAGGGTCAGGATACTGATAAGGATCCTGAACGAGCAGCATCACCTCCATCAGACGCCAAGATAATCAACTTTATATCCGGAGGATCTGACATATGCGGGACTTCTTATTCCGCGGCTAAAAGGCATGCCAAGGAAGCTAAGGCTGAAAGAGGAGACAAACCAACCAGGATGACAATGCTTACGAATGACAAAGTCATAACATTCGATAGTGACGACCAGGATAGCATCCAGGATCCTCACCATGATGGTTTGGTAATTACTTTATATATCGCTAACCATTTTGTACGCCGGAGACTGGTGGACAACCGGAGCTCGTTCAACATCATCCAGTTGGAGACCCTGAAAAGGATGAATATCCCAGAAATGGAGATTACCTCGAAGTCCACTGTGCTTGTAGGGTTCAGTGGAGAAGCAAAGAACACTGTTGGAGAAATAAAGTTGCATGTATATATTGAAGGAGTGAATTCAATGCAACGTTTTTGTGTCATGGATTCATTATCCTGCTTTAATATTATATTAGGTAGGCCATGGATTCATGATATGAAGGTTGTACCTTCCACCTATCATCAGTGTATCAAGATCCCTACTCCTTGGGTGGTAGTCAAAGTGGAAAGTGACCAACAGGAGGCGAAGGAATGCTACTCCTCTTCGATGAAGGTGTCAACAAAATCGAGGGCAGGATAGCAATTAAAGATACAAGCCCAGGATATCATGGAAACTTCTTAGTAGGATGTTAAAAAAGTTATCCTGGATCAGGATAACCCAGATATCTCGGTGCTTGTAGGGACCAATATCCCTCAGGATATTGAGAATCAGCTTACTAACTTTTTGAAATGCAGGATGTCTACGTTTGCATGGAAACACGAAGACATGACAGGCATATCACAAGATATTATAACTCACAAACTTGGAATTAATAAATCTTTCAGGCCCGTTCAACAAAACAGAATGAATTTTGCTCCTGAAAGAAATGTAATTATACAAGAGGAGGTCGAAAGGTTGCTCAAGTCCAAGATGATTAGGGAAGTTAAGTTTCCCAGATGGCTAGCAATTGTGGTGGTGGTCCAAAAGAAGAATGGGAAGTGGAGAGTTTGTGTAGACTACAAGTCCTCAATAAAGCCTGTCCAAAAGACCCATTCCCGTTACCTCACATAGATTCGATGGTAGATGCGACTGCCGGCCATGAAATGCTGACCTTTATGGATGCATCCTCAGGATTTCAACAAATCCAAATGGAACCATCCGACCAGGAGGATACAGCGTTCATGACACCCACAGGTATATACTGTTATACGGCTATGCCCTTTGGTTTAAAAAATGCAGGTGCAACGTACCAGAGGCTGGTTAACATGATGTTCAAAGACAAACTAGGGGACACCATGGAGGTATACATTGATGATATGGTGGTGAAATCCAAGAAATCGAAGGATCACCTCCAGGATTTGGAATGTGCCTTCAATATCCTGGACGGTATAATATGAAGCTGAATCCTGCTAAGTGCCACTTCGGAGTGGGGCCAGGAAAAATTTTGGGATATATGGTGACCAAGATGGGAATAGAAGCAAGTCCAGAACAGATCAAAGCTATCCTGGATCTCAAATCACCATCCAACATGAAAGATGTGCAAAGGTTAACAGACGAGTAGCAGCATTGAACAAGTTCATATCAAGATCCTCAGAAAAATACAAGGAATTTTATGATATCCTGAAGAAGAACAAAAAGTTTGATTGGGGAGAAAGACATGAAGCTGCTCTACAAGAATTAAAGCAGTATCTCTCAAGTGCACCTCAGCTGATGAAGCCCGAGGATGGTGAACCTTTATCCCTATATCTTGTAGTGTCAGGGAATGCAGTAAGTGCTGTTCTGGTAAAGGATCATGAAGGTCAGCAGTATCCTGTTTATTACGTTAGTAAAAGTTTGTTAGATGCCGAAACTAGATATTCACATTTAGAATAATTAATATTAGCTCTGGTCATGGCATCAACTAAGCTTAGACATTACTTTGAAATGCATAGGATACATGTTAAAACTAATTATCATATTAAAAATGTGCTTAGAAAACCCGAGATGTCTGGTAGAATGGCTAAATGGTCTGTTAAACTAAGTGCCTATGATCTAGTACATGAACCTAGAGATGTTATAAAGTCTTAGGCCTTAGCAGACTTTGTGGCTGATTTTAGTAGTGATACTCAAAATGAAGCTGACTTGGAAGTACAACAACTAGGTGAGAATTCAGAATGTTGGATATTGTATACTAATGGTGCATCTAATGTAAGAGATGTAGGATTGGGGATACTACTAAAATCGCCACAGGGGGACATATTACCCCAGGCTATTAGATGTGAATTTCCTGCTACTAATAATGAAGCTGAGTATGAAGCTCTGATAGCAGGATTAGAATTGGCTAAGAAAATGAATGTTAATTGTTTACGAGTGTATGTCGATTCCCTATTGATTTACCATTTCAATGGATCTTATGCAGTCAAAGGTGAAAAGTTAGCTGAATATCTTGAAATTATTAAAAAAATAGCAGGATATTTCGAAAATTTTACACTTGAACAGGTACCAAGAGAAGAAAATGCTGAAGCAGACGCTTTAGCAAATCTAGGATCTACTGTTAGGATACCGGAAGGAACTCGGATACCTATACTACGTATCCTGTACCCGCCTATGGAACTTTTCAAGTCTCAGGCTAAGGAGGTAGTAACAGTGTAGGATCCTGGTAACGAATATCCTGAGGAGAATCATGAATCCTGGATGACTCCAATTGTGAAGTATCTTGACAAAGGAGATATCCCAAAGGATGAGAATCCCAAAGCTTTCAGAATGAAGGTATCCCGTTTCACTATTATAAATAATGTTTAGTATAAGAAATCTCTTCCAGGTCCATATCTAAGGTGCCTGTAAAATCCTGAAACCAAGGAGGTACTTCAGGATATACATGAAGGAGATTGTGGCAACCATGCTGGGGGCAGATCTTTATTCTCGAAGGTGTTGAGAACGGGAAATTATTGGCCGACCATGAGAAAGGATGATGCGGAGTATGCTCGAAAATGTGATGCATGTCAAAGACACAGCAATATACTACATCAGCCTACTGAACCGTTATATCCCATCATATCCACTTGGACATTTATGAAGAGGGGTATGGATATAGTAGGTAAACTACCTAAGGCTCCGGGAGGAAAAGTATTCATGCTGGCAATGACGGATTATTTTTCCAAGTGGGTTTAAGCGGAAGCCTTTGTCCAAGTAAAGGATCAAGAAGTGGTGTCTTTCATCAAGAGGAATATCCTGACAAGATTCAGGATACCGGCCGAGAAAATTTGTGACAATGGCTCTCAATTCATCAGTAAAAGAACTACTGATTTTTGCAAAAGTTGGGGAATTAAGATGATCACGTCAACACCGGTACATCCTCAGGCTAATGGACAAGCGGAATCCTCCAACAAGATAATTGTCAATAACTTGAAGAAGAGGCTAGGTGCCATGAAAGGAAAATGGGCAGAGGAACAACCATTTGTCCTATGAGCTGATAGAACAACTGTGAAGAATGCTACTGGACAAACCCCGTTTTCTTTGGTGTTCGGGGTAGAAGCAGTATTTCCAACAGAGACGGTGATACCTACGGCAAGATAGAGCCTACGGGATCGTGAAGCAAATCCTGAAGTCTTGTGTCAAGAACTAGATACTATTGACGAGACAAGAGATGTAGCAAAGCTAAAGATGGTAGCATATCAACAGAGGATAGCCAGGTCATACAACAAGAATTTAAGGACTAGGAGATTCCAAGTTGGAGATTGGGTCTTGAGAAAGCGTCTTAGAATACAACCAACCTTGCCGATGGGAAGTTAGCCCCAAAATGGGAAGGACCATACGAGATTGAAGCAGAATCTGGAAAGGGAGCATACCGGCTCAAGACCATGGAGGGAAAAATGATACCGAGATCCTGGAATGCTATACATCTTAAAGCTTATTTCAAGTGAGTTTAGAATTTATTTTCGAAACTGAGCACGGTATGAATCCTATCTCTTCCAAATATATTTAATTTAATTTATTATTTTTTGAAACTCAATACTGACTTAAGCATCAGAAGGGTGTTAGCCAAGCTAACACCCACCTTAGTTTGAGGGTGTTATGTAGGATATGCTTCAGGATAATGCTCCAGGATATTTGCTCAAGATGGATCGAAAGACTA
Source organism: Scalesia atractyloides (assembly GCA_947069175.1). NCBI lineage: Eukaryota > Viridiplantae > Streptophyta > Magnoliopsida > Asterales > Asteraceae > Scalesia > Scalesia atractyloides. Next base: position 37,012,262 of record CAMTDV010001634.1, read on the forward strand.
GAGGATTGGCCCCCTCTCTAACGTTTAAGGGATTCAGATCCCTTCACAGGTTTAAAGGTATTCACCTTTCTCCCGAATTGGCTTTAAACACCCCACCTAGAGCGCAAGTATCGGGTATAGTTCAAGATGGGGGGACCAGTCCATGTAATAATGGCTGACAATTTCGTTATTGTTGGCTATATCCCGGATCCTTACGGTATATGAGGATTGATCACCCTCTCTCGCGAAAGGGTATTTTCACTCTCTAAGGTTTAATGGTTTTCACCTTTCTAAGTCTTGGAGTTTATACACCCATGCCTGTAGCGCACGAAAGTAAGGGTTTATCCCCATGATACTAAGGGTTTATCCCCAGGGTACTAAGGGTTTATCCCCAGTATACTAAGGATTTATCCTCACTGAAACAAAAGTTGTTAACAAATTCTAAGGATATAGCAAACTACGATTGTGGTTACACAAATTATCTGTGGATGAAAAAGCTACGAAGTTCAATTAAAAAATGAAGGAATCCTCAAGTATGTCATGCACTGATGCAAAATCCTGTACAGACAGGGGACACCCATGCTGGGGACATTGCAAAGGATTCAAAGGTTGAAGTTGAAACTTATTGTATAAGTGTTTTTGGTATGGCTTTTTATTTTTCATGTCTTGAAAGCCCATCTGAATAACCTGAGTTTTCTACAAAGTAACGTATAACCAGGCTTTTATCTAATATTTTTAAAGATAACAAAGGTATTAAACTTTTTATTAGTATCCTGACCAGGATATTTGATCAGAATATTTCAAACATATCTCTCAAAAAAACACATAACAACAACAGATAAGGCTAAAAGATTAGTCTATTATTTGCAACCCAAAATGTCACACTCTTGGTTTCGTATTAAACCAAGACCCATCCACCATGAAGTGTGATAAGTTCTAAAAGCATATGAACATCGATGACCGAAGGCTTCGTCCTGGAACCAAGGATCCCTCCACCTCCGGTCATCCCAAAATACTAATATTTAAAAGTACAGGAAATATAAAGTGTTCAAGTGCAGGAAAGGTAAATTGTTTGGGGGTTACATACCATCAAATTTAAAAAGTGGGCTCCGGCCTAAGCAATAATATTCATCATTGCCCACTTTGATGCTCTAACACAACAGCATCTTCACCAACCATCTCCACCACACCTTCGCCACCAGCTCCATCACCAGCATTCGCTCCAGCATTAGCTCCAGGATCCTTTTCAGCATCAACCGGCACCTCAACCGCCACGTCAGTCGCCTTCGAAGGCTCTACGATCGCTGGCTTCGCAGGACACTCCACAGGCATGACCACCAAGACCCATCAGTTTCAATTCCCAGGCTTCAATGTTCCAGGCAGGGCATTCAAAGCCCGCGGCTCTGGCTTCACAAGCCCTAAGGGAGATGACAACGGAACCTTTAAGGCCTTCCTGATAGGAGACCAGGTCCTGCTCGTGTTGAAGTTGAGCGTTGTCCAGTTCGGCCTGAGCTTCATGAGCTGCCTTCTCTGTAGCAAGCTTAGCATCCCGGGTCACTACCTGAATTTGTCTTCGTAATGCTGTGACATAGCCTAAATGATCTTCCTTTGGTCCTCGTTAGCGATCCCTGCCTTCTTTAGTTTGGCTTCCAACGCCTTTACAGAATCACAGGCCGTGACCTGGAGATGTGTCAAGCGCTCAAGACCCTACAGTACAAGGTATGAATATCAGTATACCTAACCAGGATATCAATTCAGTATATACTCGCAGGATACAGGATGAGGATATTTACCTGGTTGAGAAGGGAAGTCATGAGGCTACTGGATTCTGCAAATCCAAGGTTCTCGTAGGAAGGAGCCTCAACAGAAGTGGCAGGGGAGTCGGTCTCCTCTCTCTTTCGAGAACTAGTGGCTCGAGGCTTGAAGTTGAAGAAGGCTTGGGGACAACAGTAGGCTTAGAGCTGGAAGAGGGCTTCGATGCAGCTGAAGGCTTGGATTAGCTCTTTCTTCACTGGTGCAGGTCCGGAGTAGCTATCCAACTCATCAAGATCGAAAACCTCAGGGGTCTTGGCTGATGTACATACAGGGAGGTAATTTTAGACTTAATAATTCAATATCCTGACTAACAGAATATACGCAGGATAACAAACAGGATACTTACCAGACATGTTCGAACTTGAGTGTTGGGTTGAGGATGTTGGATGGGGAATGAAACTTCTTTCGGAGTCTGGAAGCTGGTAGATAGCTTTAATCCTCTTCTCTTAATCAGTGAGGGAGGTTCTAGTTTACTGAAGTCAACTGCACAAAAATAAGGAAGATATTAGACAGGATAGTGAACATGATATATCTGAGGATAACCCTAAAACCCTAGTTCCTACCCTTGGTTAACCATTTCACTGGATAGTCTGCTCCACCAGGAATTGAATCTCTTTTTACAAAAAAGAACTTGGATTTCCATTCCTCTTCATTCCTGGTGGCCCGGAGTATCAAAGGGTCGCTGGAAGTAGAGTAAAAAAAGAATCGGTAAGCAAGGGGAAGATCATTGACTCGTAGTTCAGGGATGTGCTCGTTCTTGATGCGATCAAGAACTACCAAAACCCTCCAAAGCATGGGCATGGTTTGGCTTAAACTAAGACCGGTGGTATGAAAGAAATCGGTGATGAAGTCGGAAAAGGGAAATCGAAGGCCCAAGTTAAACGGAAAAGCATTAAAACAGAGCCACTCATCGGACACCGTATCTGACCGGATTTCCCGATCATATGGCCGGAATACCGTCCTTTTCGGGAAGATACCCGAAGTACTAAGGGCCGACAGGTGTGCATTGTTGAACGAACAGACTTCTTTCTCGGGATATTGAAGAAGGTTTTGTGATGTGAACAAAGGTGCAGACTCACCGGAGCTGGATCTTGTCTGTCTTGCCATATTTTCGCCGGAATTAGAACGATAAGAAGAAGAAAAGGAATAAGGAAACGGAGAAACACTTTACCATTTGATCTCTTGGAGAAGACAAATGACAATGGGGATGAGACAATATAGGGGATGATGAGTGTTTATAGCCTGGGCGGTTGCAAGTTGTCGCGTCAGAGTCCTATCACTTATTTACCTCGAAACTCATGAAAAATGTAACCGTTATGGCTCAGTATCCTCAAACGGTAACATTTTTGGGACAATTGTTATGGGTGAAATTCTGAGCCCATTTCCTGAACTATATCTTGACTTAAGTTGCTTTTAACGATTTAGGATACCAGACCAGGATATTGGTAACATCCTGGGGTAGAATCCTGGTGACTACTAATTATTCGTGTGCAGGTCATAGCTGAGGCACAATTTACAAATCGTTCACCGAAGACTCGTTCACCTACTCGGCCTAAATGGTTAGAAGAAAGACGTAGAAGCCGCAATACTTGGTCAATTACGTTCACTAGCGAATATTCCAAGGCATCCCACCATTGTAGGAGAGTTCGTTTTTCTTTGTAACTATAAATATCAGATAACCTGATCGGTAGGTCACGGAACTGACACTCACTACTATCGTATTCTAACACTTTCTCTCGCAATCACACACAAACACTCTTCACTAGCAATTTTTGTAACACTTGGCAACGATCTGGGGATTATCGTGCACTGTATCCTGAGTTTCGAAGTAATAAGAAGAACAAGGCAGCTGCGATTGTCAACTTCCGAGGTTTTATGCCAGAGATCTAGATTGATCAAGGGCTTTCCTCGTACATCTCCTGTCAACCTTTACATTTTCGCTTATTGTTTTATTGTTAATATAGCTCCTTATCCTGAGTTATATCCTGAAAATGTTTTTATAAACAAGCAAACCAACACGTCTTTTATAAACATTGTTAGAACACTACCTCACAAAACTAATTTGATCACTAAATTGATTTGGTAATTTTTTACCAAAATAGTTACCATTTCCCATTTCCATACTGGGATTTCGAGCTGTTGTAGGAGTCCTGACGGTTTCTGGTGTTCCGCCTTAATTAGAGAACACGTCAAGCACTTTGCTACATGATTGGCTATATCTTTCTTCATAACCATCCACCAATAATTGGGCTTTAGGTCTTGATACATCTTGTCACTTCCCGGATGCACCGAATATTTAGAATTATGTGCTTCTTGGAGGATTACATCTCTAAGTCCTCCAAAGATCGAAACCCAAATTCGATTATTTAGTTTGAACATTCCATCCCTTCCTGGTACTAATTGATCAAAAGTTGCACCTAATCCTTCCTTAGCAATATTGTCCTCTGACATGGCTTGCTTTTGTGCATTTAGTAGCTTCTCATCCAAGCTATTTTTCAGTTCAATGCTCTTGGCATTGATCCTTAAAGGTTTGACTCTTTCCTTGCGACTAAGCGCATCAGCCACTACATTTGCTTTCGTGGATGATATCGAATCTCACAATCATAGTCGTTGAGTGTTTCCATCCAACGACGTTGTCTCATGTTCAAATCCTTTTGGTTGAACAAATGTTGAAGACTTTTATGGTCAGTGTAGATGATACACTTTGTTCCATATAAATAATGTCTCCAAAGTTTAAGTGCAAATACTACCTCACCCAGCTCCAAGTCATGGGTGGTGTAGTTTCTCTCGTGCACTTTTAGTTGTTGTGATGCGTAGGCAATCACTTTGCCTCTTTGCATAAGTACACATCCCATACCAGTGTGCGGCGCATCACAGTAAACCACAAACACTTCTATGCCTTCTGGTAAAGTTAGCACTGGGGCATTGCTTAACTTATTCTTTAAGGTTTTGAAGGTTTCTTGCTGCTTTGGACCCCAGTTAAACTTAACATCCTTTCGAGTTAAGGTTGTCAAAGGAGCGGCTATTCGTGAGAAGTTCTCAATGAACCTTTGATAATAACCAGCCAATCCTAAGAAACTACGTACCTCGGAAGGTTTCTTTGGTGCTTCCCAATTCATTATCGCTTCTATCTTTGCAGGATCCACTTGAATACCGCGTACAGTTACTACATGACCAAGAAACTGAACCTCACGGAGCCAGAATTCACATTTGGAAAACTTTGCATACAGCTTTTCCTGACCCAGTATATAGAGAATGCACCTTAAATGTTTCTCGTGATCAGATTGATTACGAGAATAGATAAGTATGTTGTCTATGAAGACAATGACAAACTTATCTAAGTATGGCTTGCAGACTCTATTCATGAGATCCATGAATGCTGCTGGTGCATTAGTGAGCCCAAAAGGCATCACTAGGAATTCGTAATGTCCATATCTCGTTCTAAAAGCAGTTTTCGGAACATCTTCATTTCTAACCTTAAGTTGGTGATATCCCGATCAAACAAATCATCGATCCTAGGCAAAGGGTAATGATTCTTGATCGTTATCTTATTGAGTTCACGGTAATCAATGCACATTCGCATTGATCCGTCCTTCTTTTTAACGAACAGGATTGGAGCCCCCCAAGGCGAAGAGCTAGGTCGAATAAAACCTTTCTCTAAGAGTTCATCCAATTGGGTTCTTATTTCTATCATTATAGTTGGTGCCAAACGGTATGGATCTTTAGCTATGGGAGCTGCTCCAGGTATGATGTCAATTTGAAACTCTATCTGCCTATCAGGAGGTAGGCCAGGTAGTTCTTCTGGGAACACGTTTGGTTTGGGTTCATCGATGGTAACTTGCCATGTAAATGACTCATCCTTTCTGCATACATCTGGATGCCTTAAGCAAAACTGCTTTATCAGGCAATCCAAAGTGTTTGTCTCCATGAATGGTAAGGATTTTACCCGACGGGGATTTGATTTCAATGAGTTTCTTATCGCAGGCACTGCGAGCTTGGTTACGCGATAACCAGTCAATGCCTAAGACTACATCGAATCCCGCTAGTTTCATAGGTAAAAGAGAGACAGCGATAGAATGATTCTTGATGGATATGAAGCATCCGTCAAGAATGGAAGAAGCGGTTTCTATAGTTCCATCAGCGAGCTCTACTTCATAAGTTATGTCTAGAGTTCTTACGGGCAAGTTTAATAGCTCACTAAAGTTATGATCTACAAACGACTTATCGGCACCCAAATCAAAAAGAACTCTAGCAAAAGCATCGTTGATAAGGAACGTACCCGTTATGACATTGTTATCATTCACTGCTTCCTTGGCTCCCATTTGGAAGGCTCTAGCAGTGCCTTTCTTTGCTTCAGTGGTTTTGGCCTTACCTTCAGGGTTTGCTGTTGGTGCAGAATGTCTATGTCTTAGTCTTATATTGAGTCTATATAGAATAGAGTTGATTAGGCTAGCAAAAAGTAGTATTTATGTGTTAGTTTGTCAAGTTCGCCCATGATGATCATGGGATGTCAAGTTCGGCCGAACTTGCTTAGGCAAGTTCGCCTGAACTCACCTACTCCATGAGCGAACTTGGACTTCTATAAATAGCTAGCATGTTGCTCTCATTTGTAACTTTGGCATTTCTGAGGCGAATCTCTGTCAATTTGGAGACTTGACGTTATATCAATAAAATTGACGTTTAATTGACTAATTCTTGTTATTTGGTAAACTTGTCATAATATTTCCGTTATTATGGACAATAGAGATCAAATCTAGGTTCCTATGCATTGAGGATCGGTCCTACAAGTGGTATCAGAGCTAGAATAGCCTGATTTGATTGATATCAAGACAAGAACACTTCTAAGTCTACTCCATTCTTCTATTTTTCTTAACTTTTTCACAAACATGAAGAATTCACGGTCAAGTATTCTTGTCAAATGATCGGAGGCATTATCAGGCGGTTATGAGAGGTTCCATGCATAGGCTGTTTGTGTGGTTAAGTTATTCATATTCAGTACATGCAATACGCTCGGCTCCGTTTGATTGAGCCTTGAGCACACAATTTCAATTTCAATACATTCAATACGTTCGGCTCCGTTTGATTGAGCCTTGAGCGCACATCCATTACATTTTCAGTACATGCAATACGATCGGCTCCGTTCGATTGAGCCTTGATCGCACAGATATATTTCATTTCAGTAATTTATGTTTGTTGTATTGGTTGTAGAGTTATAGGACTAATCATAATTCACTGATAAAACTAATGAAAATTTGGCAAGAATATGGTGGATACGCCGCTGGTACTTCCTATATATAAGTATTCTTGCCAAAGGATCAGAGGCATTATCGGATGATTATGGGAAGTTCTATGTAGGATTTATTAGTTTCTTGGTAACCAATCATAACTTGTGGATAAAACTAATGAAAATTTGGCAAGAGTATGGTGGATACGCCGCTGGTACTTCCTATATATAAGTATTCTTGCCAAAGGATCAGAGGCATTATCAGGCGGTTATGAGAAGTTCCATGTAGGATTTAGTATTTGCCTTGGTTGGAATTTGTGTTACAATTATATCATCATGTTATTTAAAGAGATTGAATTGTGTTCCATTTCTACATAAACTAACCTCTCCATCATAATAAACGAGAGGGGAACGTCCATCGTTCAAACATATATGCTATCAGAATGTGGATTCAAATATTTGCTGTTGTGTTTATTCATGTTCAAATATTCGCTGATGTGTCTATTCATGTTCAAATATTTGCTGTTGTGTTTATTCATGTTCAAAATATTCGCTGATGTGTCTATTCATGTTCGAATATTTGCTGTTGTGTTTATTCATGTTCAAATATTCGCTGATGTGTCTATTCATGTTCGAATATTTGCTGTTGTGTTTATTCATGTTCAAATATTTGCTGATGTGTTCAGTCATGTTTGAATATTAGCTGTTGTGCTTACTTATTGTTCAAACATCAGCTGTTGTGTTTTTATGTTCCATGTAGATTGTAGTGTTAGAAGTTTTGCCTTAGGATATAACCATATTTTCCCAAACGTATCTAAACTCTTATGCATGATATCATTTTTTTAGCAAATCATTCCTGTTTATCAATACTCATACAGTAGGCAACAAAAAGCGATTTCTGAATAGGGTACTTAACCCTTCCACGGAACGTTAACCGCCTCGAACAAAAAACTTAAGCCCTTATTTTGCTAAGCATTCAACTGTCAAAACATCACCATCCTTTTAGTCAAAATATATCATTATTTAAATTTCGGGACGAAATTTCTAAAAAGCAGGGGATACTGTAACATCCGTCGAAAACGGATTTACCAAACCCGCTCCGTTTATCAACCGAACAGTCAGTCAAAATTTTCGTTGCGAATTAAATGCCCAAAATATTTTTAAACGATCCGTAATCAATTATTATATGGGAATATATATTTAGTTTTTGAAAAACAGTCAAAAATCGCAAAATAAAAATGAATTGTCTCTGCCGGGTTTCGAACCCGGGTCTGTACCGAATCAGATGTGACTTATCTCTCAACACACAAACCACTGCGCCGCTTGTTCTGTTTGTTATATATTTCAATCATTTAATTGATATAATAACGTTACAAATTCAAAATCGGCGCCCAAACGATTCAGTCGTCGGAATCCCGGTAAACTCGCGAGTCTTAACTACAATTTACGTTATAACGTAAACCATTAACCACATATCGGTTATAACCGATGTTTGAAGTCCGCGACCAAAAATGATAACCGCCGGAAAACTTAAACCGATGAATACAGTCCGAAATCAGACCAAATACATCTCGTTTTTTCCCCTATAAATTGACCCACAACCGACGACAAACACTTTCGCTCAAAAATCACACCTTTTCTCGGCATATTTCCACTCGCTGGAACTTTCCTGTTTTTCGCCGGAAAACCGAGTTTTAATTTCTGAACCTCACTGAATCCCCTAAACCTTTACCGAAGTTACCCATACTCTTTCCAAGATTTCCGGAGACTTGCTGCTGCAAAGAACCTGACGCCGGAGGTGAATTCTGTCGCCGGAGTTCTGCCGGAAAACAGAGAGTCCTGTCGGTATGCTTTCTCCGCCCAGTTTTCTTTTCCGTTTCACTTTTATCTTACCTTAATCGACTGTAACACACTATCAAACCGATAAAAACTTTGAACCCGTCGTTTTCTGAATTCTGGTTCAACCTTGATGAAGAAGACGATGTATCTCGTTATATTATAAGTATAATTAAAATCATGAAATTAATCGGGTTAGACACACAGTCCAGCGGTGGACTGTGTGCACATAAAACGTTAGTAATGCAAAGGTCTCGAGTTCGATTCCCGTCTCACACACGCTGCCTTAATAAAAATCCATTTTTGTTTACTGAACCGGAGTCGCCTTAGATATATGTTAAGTATATTAATAACCGGAATAATAACCAAGTTAGACACACAGTCCAGCGGTGGACTGTGTGTTTGTTTATATCGCTGGTCACGAGTTCGAGTCCGGTCTTCAGCACCGACTCGGACCATTATCTCTTCTTTTTAATTAAGGCAGAAAAGGTAATAAATAATTAGTACTTAAGTATAATAAAAACCGAATGATATAACATGTTGAACACACAGTCCAGCGGTGGACTGTGTGTTAGATTAAACCACAGGTCCCGAGTTCGAGACCTGTGGAGTGCAAGCCCGGTTCGCTCAAAACTATTTTTAAAATAAAATGATTTTCAGTTTAACTAATTAGTATATATATATATAATTAAAATCAGATATATAACGGGTTAGACACGTAGCTCAGTTGGTAGAGCTGCGTGCACGCGTACGAGAGGTCTCGGGTTCGAGCCTCACTCAGCGCACAATAATCTGCCATCGAACCGGTCAACGGTCAGGTCAACGGTCAAAGGGTCAGTCAACGGTCAGAAAAAAAAATAAAATATTTTTATTATTTTTATTTAATTATTTTAATTAAAAATCAATTATAAATACTTAAAAATAACATTTTTAAGATTAGAAAATAGCCTCAAACTCACAAAAATGCACCCAACCATCCTACTAAAATAGTTTAATAAAATCCGTTTACTTACCAAACCATAATACAATTTATCTAGGTTAAATCTCACTCGTGGTTAAAAACCACTTCGCGTGCATTCAACGTCATCAACCGAACGCACCCACTGTGAGTGAATCTTACAATTCCCCTTTTAAATTACACGTTTTGGGGTGTGTCATGTGTTATGATAATAATTAATTTATTTATTTAAACTTGTGCCATACCACATCATGACTTAAACTTAGATTGTTTTTATTGTTGTGATTTACTTATTGCCATTAGTCAAGTCATATGAAACTCATACATTAAGCCCATCAGTTCCTCGTGGGAGACGAGTAGAACATCGCGTGCTTCATACCAATTTCATTATTGTTCATGTGTGTATCATTGAGTTTATATTGTTTGTAGTTGTGTTATTCATATTATCATGTTTATGCAATTCATTCATCAGGCCCCTCAGTTCCTCGTGAGAGACGAGTTGAGCATCGCGTGCCTTTAATTGTTCCATTATTGTTCATGAGTGTTTTCATTTAACATCTTATGATTATTGATCAAGTTACATCTAATTTTACTCATGTTTGGTTGTGCACATATTTCATAATCAATTTAAATAAATTGTTCAAATGTTTTCCATAGGATTCACTCGCCAACATTATGTTGATCCAAAAACCTTTTTACACATGATACAGGTGAACAGGTTGAAGCAAGGATAACATAGGATATGCCTTAGAAGAGAACAAAGAAGTTAGATTGTTAGTTAGATCATGTTGTAGCAATCATTGTAAATTTCCATTTAATTTGTATTAATGAATATGAAACGCTTAATAAATGTCATGAGCTTTGATGATAACCCAATCATGCCCCGATCACCTTATCCGCTGCGGGTCGGGGTGTGACAGCGTATATGTCTGGAGTGGGTACATCCAATGCTAATGTCATACAGCAAGTCAATCTAGACAACGAGATGGGCACGTCCGTTAAACCGCCAAAGTTAATGAGCATGGACGAGTATGAAGGATGGAAGGAGAAATTTACTTATTGGGTTCAGGCCATGCATTTCCAAGGCTGGGTGTCGATTGAGAGAGGTTACACTGTTCCGTTGGACGAACATCAGCAAGTACTAGAGAAGTACAAGTACACCACAATACAGAAAGATGAGTACATTGCTGAGAAAAAGATGATAAGCCTTATTCAAAAATCTGTTAAAGAAGATATTCTAGTCTTATTGCCCAAGTATACAACTGCGAGAGATCTCTGGCTATCACTACAAAAGAAATACCAAGGCAGCGCAGAGATGATCAAAAGTAAGAAAGCTCTCATCATGAAGGAGTTCGATATTTTCAACATATTGAAGGGCGAGAGAATGAAGCAGATGATTGAGCGCTTCTGTCATCTGAAAGTCCAAATGAGAAGACATGGTCTCGAGAAGACAGAACCATAGTACATTGATAAGCTTGCAGATGCGTTACCAGACGGAGAGTGGACTACTTATTTGATGGTTCTGAAAGAAAGTCCGAATTGGGAATTCTTTAAGTTGTCAACATTCATCGACAAACTTGAAGGTCATGAAATGGAACTGCTGAAGATTGCAAAGTCAAAGAATGCTAACATTGTTCAAGATGTTGGTCTGTATTACAAGAACGGAATGCAAGATAGTATTTCAAGCCCAAAGATACATACAGCGTTCAATGCAAACATTCTTCTCCACAGAATCAGAGCCAATCATATCCTCAATATGATCAAAGTCCACAAAGCTCTTCGTTCTCAAGCACAGGGTCAAATGCTTCTTATCAAAGTCAAGCAAATCGGAATCAACAAACGAATTCTGATCCAAATGTGTACAAGTGTAACAATGTTGTTTCTGAGCAAGTTGCAAAACAACATATGTCACTTCTTGCCACTGTTCTAGAATCATACGAAAGTCTTGTGGCTGGAAAGATTGGCAATCCCGAAATGACCGCTGAAGACTACGATCAGGTGGACGAAGAAGTGCTTGAACTGATGGATATCAAGTGGTTTCTAGCTTCTATCATTCGAAGGGTCACAAAGTTTGTTGCACTCACTGGCCGAGATATCGGAAATTCAAGCAACAAGCTAGGGTTCGACAAATCTAAGGTCACTTGTTTCAGATGCCGACAGAAAGGGCATTTTAAGAGAGAATGCAAAAATCCTGAAGCCACGGGCAAACAAAGTCCATTTGGTGGAGGCAACGAGTATTACAAGAAATCTCTTCAATACAAGCCTTTCCCAAAGAAGATACAAGTTGAGATTCAGGAAAAGCCAAACAGCAGTAACATTGATAAAGCAATGGTTGCTTCAAACGAGGATGATGGCTTCGATTGGCATTCTTATATCGGTAAGAAGACCGGAGTTGCACTAATGGCTGAGATTGTTGAAGATACATCTACCGAAGAAGCAGCAGCTCTAGAGAATATTCTACTGGAACAGTATCTGCAACAACAGGAGGAAGAAGAGTATCTTCACATGAAGAACCAAGGAATATTATCTCCTAACTCGTGTGATAGTTTTGCAGGACACTTTGATGGAAGTTCTCAGGAGCAAGTGATCGAGGAGAAGTCGAATGAAGAAAGTACTGATGTTGTTCAAGAAGTAACTGCCGAAAACATCAAGGACTTTGCAGATAAAGCTATGATGGCGAATCTAACCAAGCTAGGTCCAGAGGTAAAGGAAGTTGTTAAAGTGCAAGTTGTGGAGGTTGTAAAACCTTGCACAAAATGTACCGAGCCATGTGCTGATTGCGCCGAAAAATCACAAATCATCGCTGAACTCAATGTACATAACGAACATTTCAAATACAATTATCGTACAATGAAGGAAGCGTATGACAAAATGAAAGATGATTATGGCAGGCTCGATAGAAATAATATTGAACAACATGATACCATAAGAATGTTGAAAGGTACAGTAACGAATAAACAAAAAGCAATAAACATTTATATTAACACCATTGTTGAAACCAAACAACAACTCCAGGACATGAAAATTGAAACAGAACATGTTCAACAACTTTTAAGAAGTTATTCAACTAACGCATATGTCATTGATCACATTCTTCCTACAATTTTATCGGAAGAAAAACCTAAAAAGAAAATTAGTAAAGAATACAGCAATGTTCCTCCACCCCTATGCGAGAAGTATTGTCGCAAAACTATTGATGGGATGGATAAGGCACTCAACATTGAGTTGTTATCTGAAAAGAAAAATGAGTTGCAGGAGAACATGATGTAGTCTATACTAAATCAATGATGACAATACGGTAGTAAAAAAAGTGGTTGAAAATGTTCTGAACGATTCTGATGATGGCAGCTTCGATAGCGCCACCTCGGTTTGAACAGTTCTGACACAAATTCTTAAAATGACGAGACATCATCGAAGATGATCTATGTGATGATCCTAATGTTGTCATGTACAAGGTTAAGGAATCTGATAGATTATAATTTGATGACAGTTTTCCGATTCGGAACGTCAAAGAAGATCAATTAGATAAACTGTTTAAACTGGTTGAAGTCACATCAGATGACCTGGAGAAAAATGAAAAGAAATTCTATTCTAAACCAAAAGAAATTACAATAACTACCGGAGAAAGGGTGGTGATCATCCGGAAAACCGGAGAGCTGGGTTGGGTCTAGATGAGGAAGAAGAACCGGTTAAGAAAAAGTCACCATTTCACGAGTACAAAGATAAAAACATGAAATTTGTTTATGGGACAAGCACGGTTCACGAGGAGAGTTTATTGGGAAGCAATCAAACGACGAGTTTAAGAAATCAGAAAGAACTTCGAGGTAAGGGAAAGCCACAAGTGGTGTAAAATCCACTAGTGGACATTCACATGATAATCGGATTTTCTTCAAGTGCAACGAAGTTGGTCATATTGCACGGAAGAATCCGAAATCTAAACCGGCTTATCTTCGAAGGAAAGAAAGTTTAGATGTTGAAAAACTAAAGCAACCAGAGGTTGGACAAATAAGAATCTTAAAAAGAAATGTTGACAAAGAAGAAATGAAACAAATTTTTGAAAAGAAATTTGAAAATTCAACTTTCAAAAAAGGAGAATCTTCAAAAGCAAACGAAACAAAGTTTTATATCAAAAAGGTTAATATCAAATCAAAGCCTGGGTTGCTAAGAAAAGGTCAACAACATCTGAAATCACTAAGTCTGAGCCTGTTAAGACTAGTGATAGCATGAAAGAATAAAAATCTAAAATCAAGTCTGAAACTGTCAAAACTACAAGTGGTAATAGTTTGAAAGATAAAAAGAAAGTGAAGTTTTCAAACATAAACATCATAGAAAATCCAGATGATGAGTATGAATTTGACTATGATGACGAATGTGAATTTGATTACGATGATGGTTATCCAATTCAACCCAAGACCAAGAAGGCTTGGTCGCGCTGTTTAATCTAATTGTTGAAATGTGCAGGGGCTCCAGAGATCTATACTTTCCAAGTGGATTCTGGATAGTGGAGCTTCCAGACATATGACAGGAATGAAAGCGCTCTTGTTCGACATAAAAGCTGGCGGATATGTTGGATTTGCTGGAAACCAAGGTGGAAGGATTGTCGCTGAGTGAAAGCTCTCAAATGGAGTTGTTTCATTTGATCAAGTGAACTACATTGCGGAGCTTGAAAACAACTTTGAGTATTTCTCAAATTTGTTAAGAAGTTTACCGTCCACTTCAACGATAAAGAATGCATGATCATCAAATCGGGTTTCAAAATACCAGCCGAGTGGATACTCATGCGTGCACCGAGAGAGAATGATTTGTATGTTCTTGACATGGGAAATGCTACTACTTCATAAAAAACGGCACAGTGTTTCGTTTCGAAAGCTACTGAGAAGGAGTCAATATTATGGCACAGAAAGATGGGCCACATTCACCTAAGAAAGACAAATCATTTGGTGCATAATGAATTGGTTGAAGGTGTGAATCTGAAAAGTTTTCATATGTCAGATAATTGTCTCGAGTGTAAAAAGGGAAAGCAGATCAAGAAATCTCATCCAAGAAAGATTCTCAATTCGATAAAGTTACCGCTCGAAAGACTTCATATGGATCTCTTCGGTCCAGTGAATGTCAGAAGCATCTCTGAAGATCTCTACTGCTTGGTAGTCACAGACGATTATTCCCGATACTCGTGGGTATTCTTCCAAGAATCAAAAGATGAAACGTTTGAAAATTTGGTGATTCTTTCAAGAAACTTGAGAACTTATACCATCTTCCGGTGAGACGCATTAGAAGTGATAACGGTACTGAGTTCAAAAACACCAAAATGAGGGAATTCTGCAATGCTAAAGGGATTTTGCACGAGTTTAGTGCACCCTACACTCCACAGCAAAACGGTGTCGCTGAACGGAAGAATAGGACGCTGATAGAAACTGCAAGAACCATGCTTGCAGACTCAAAGCTTCCAGTCAGCTTCTGGAGTGAAGCAGTTGCAACGGCTTGTTACACACTTACAGAGTCTTAACAGTCAAACCAACGAAGAAGACTTGTTTTGAAATGATCAACCAACGGAAACCGAATTTGAAGTTCTTAGAACCTTTTGGAGCACCATGTACTGTAATTGATCAAGATGGCAAATTTGGAACTAAATCACTCGAAGGTTTCTTTGTCGGATATGCAAGTCCATTACAAGAGTTTATGTTCCCTCATTGAGAAGAGTCATTGAAGCGAGTATGTTGATTGTTTTAACTATACGGATCCTATTCAGAGAAAAGGTGATGCTGGTTATTCAACTATCAAGACTTGTGGAAATCATTTGATTTTCCTGAAGAACCATCCGATGAAGAAATTTCAGTGTTATATTATCTTCATCAATTATAGGCAAATCAAGAGCAAATCGTCAGACCAATTGTGGTTAATCAACCCACGTTGGGATCATCTTATTATAGGTGCTAGTTTAAGTAATAACGGTGGTCAAGAAACACAATCAGAAAAAATGTCACCACTACAGAACCAGTCAATACGATAGTGATTCCTAATATTTCTGAAGCACAGAGTTCAGACTCGGACAAGTCTCTAACATTCGATGCCGATGGAGAATCTTCTTCAGATGAAGAAGCAGAGCAGATTAAAGTTTAATGAATGAATCTGCAAGCCCGAGTAGTGCTCCTGAAGTTGAAGTAGTGGTAGATCAAAATATCACAAATCAAGAGAATACTGTGGTTGTTCTAGGCGAATGATACCAAGATCATATTCTTATCATTCGTCAAATTCTATAATAGGCAAATTACAAGCTGGTGTGAGAACACGGAGTCAAATAATCAAAGCTTTGAGCTGTTTCTATACTCGTGTTGCTCTAATTCAAGAGTATTGCTACTATTCATGTTTCATATCCCAGAGGGAGCCAAAAAAAGTTTCTGAAGCTTTAGGCGATGAAAACTGGGTACAAGCAATGCAAGAGGAACTGTTACAGTTCGAGAAGTTAGGAGTGTGGAAGCTTGTAGACCTACCTAAAATCAAAAAGCAATTGATACTAAATGGGTCTTTAAATTCAAGCGAGACGATCGAGGGGTTATAGTTCGAAACAAAGCTCGGCTTGTTGTCAAGGGATTTCACCAGCAGGAAGGATAGACTACACGGAAGTCTATGCACCAGTAGCTAGTTTAGAATCTATTCGGATATTCCTTACTTTCGCAGCATGGAAAGGATTTAAAGTCTATCAGTTGATGTCAAATCAGCTTTTCTGTACGGAAAATTATGCGAGAAGGTGTACGTGGACAACCACCGGGGTTTGTCGATCCACTCAACAAAAAGAAAGAATATCTTCTTGATAAAGCTCTTTACGGTTTACACCTAGCCCCGAGAGCTTGGTACGAGATGATATCGCAATATCTCGTGGGAAACGGCTTTGTCAGAGGAACTGTGGATAGTACTCTCTTCACAGAGAAGTTGGTAATCATCTAATTATCGTTCAAATCTATGTGGACGACATCATCTTTGGATCAACGAATGATAGTCTTTGCAAGGAGTGGGCATCATGAAGAAGAAATTCGAAATGTCTTCGATGGGCGAAATGAAGTTCTTCCTTTGATTGCAAGTAGATCAACTTCCTGACGGTATTTTCATTCATCAGACCAAGTATGTGCATGACATCTTGAAGAAGTTTGATATGGAAAGCTCTAAGCCATTATCTACTCCTCTTGCTCTTAATCACGGGATTTGCATTGACGAAACTGGAAACAAAGTTGATGAGACGCTCTACATATCAATGATAGGATCGCTGATGTATCTGACGACATCGCGCCCAGATATCATGTATCCTACCTGCCTATGCGCCAGATATCAGTCAAGCCCGATAATTTCACACATGCAGATCATGAAGCGAATCTTCAGATACTTGAAGGGATGCCCAAGCACCGGCTTGTGGTACCCGAAGAATGATAATTTTGATCTTGCAGGATATGCTGATTCTGATTTTGGTGTAGATAAGTTGAATTCAAAATCGACTACAGCGGGATGCCAGTTCTTCGGAAAAAGAATGGTAACCTAGCAGTGTAAGAAACAGACTACGGTCGCCTCTCTACCTGTGAAGCTGAGTATATTGTTAGGATCTGAGTTTGAATTACTTGTAGTTTTTGTTTCAAAAATGAAAAATGATTGAATTAAAAGAGATTTGCAGCGGAATAAGATGGAAAACTTTTATACAAGCAATGGTCGTTTGTTTTCATCATCATCATGCTTTCAAGTTAATTAACTTGCATGTGATTCACAAACTCCCCCTCAGCCTTTGCAATTACAGTTTGGTAATGAGAAAATGCAGAGAAGATGATATGCGAAAGTTGATCTTTTAAGAGACGAGTTTAAAGGTTACAAGAGTTGCCTATTTATACTAACTATCTAACCTCTGAGCATCTTTGATGACGTCAGGGTTGATAGTGACAGGAAACAATATGTAACTAACTCTAAACACTGCTTATACTAACTATCAGTGCTTGGCCCCGTTACATTGATTAACTAAGCTAGTGACTAAACTCTGATTCCTATGCTCTGTCCTTGTTAACTCTGGCAGACCTTGAAGCTTTGTGAAGGCAGATGATAGGATGAGCAGTCTTTATGGAAAGCAGTGTAAGTACATCAGAGGAGGTAACCTCTGATAGTTGAACCAAAGCTCGGATAGTGTTGTTTGACTTTATATCATATGTTCCTTTCATAGGGTTCAATCCCAACAATCACCCCCTGGAACAGATGATGCCAAAAACATTTTATTCTTGGTTTTTATTCCTCAGAAGGAATTCTCTTATTTGACCTTTGAATTGAAGTTCAAAGTTAAGAGATTCCATGTCATCAGCATCCTTCACCAGCTCTAAACATAGTAGTTCTTGGAAGTCTTCTACTGTAAGCTCATAAGCATCTTCCATGGATAGTTTAGTGGCTGCACCATCAGATTGAGCAATGTCAATTCATGGGTGTCTTTGTCGACTTCCATTTTAGAATTTTTGGGTCTGATGGTTTTCTTGAAGGAGCCTTTATTGCAGAGGTTTGTAAATGAGCCATCTTTGACAAATCTTTGGCCAGCTTGGCACTTGTATCATCTGTGTGATAATCAATCATATTCTGAATCCCTTCTTTGATAAATGTATCCTCAAAATCTTTGTCAGTCTTTTCATTCATCTCCCCTTGCTTTTTCCTGTGTTGCAGGGAAAGTGTGGAGTGGGCAGATGTTGAGTTGGACCTTTTAGAGAGTTGAGCTCTGAGGTAGCATCTTCCTTTGAGTAGTCAGGCTTGGGAGGCATGGATGGATCCTTTTTCCTTCTTTCTTCCAAACTTTTGTAAGTGTCTAACACCCTCACCTCACCCCATCTCATTACTTAGTTTTTGGAACCATAATGATTTTGAATCAGTTCTTGCTTCATTCTCTTCAACTTCAAAGCATTTTCAGTGATATCTTTCTTGTATAAATCCCAGTTGGGAGGAGTTGGCTTTTTAAGAGGGTCTTTCAACATTTCTTGCATTCTTTTGATTTCCTCCCTCAGTTCATCTATGCTCCAATCCCCGAACTGTGGCCTTGTTGCCTTATACATCTTCTTTTCCATGATATACTCAATGAGTTCACTCTTGAGCAACTTATCTTCCCTTACTGACAACTGGTGGCTCAGATCCTTGACAAAATTTTGTAGAATGGTGACTTTACTCAGTTGAAAGGACATGATAATCTGTATCTCTCTATCATTTTTACCAGCTGATTCTCTTTGGCAATATCCTCTGCTTGCTTCTTTTTCAGTTCTAGATAGGCATCAACATTTGCTGGTCTTGGATAGCCATCAAGGGATAGAATTGTTCTTTTGTCAGGGTCATCTTCTGAAAAGAAACTTAGGATCTCTTCCCTGACTGCTGGTAAATCAAAGGATACAACTTTGATGCAGGAATGACTTTAAGAGTTGAAGAAGTTGTAAGCACTGATGTGGGGATCACTGGGATGATGATAGTGGAAGAGGTGCAGAAATCTCATCATCATTTATCACTTTTGTGATTTTCCTCCTTTTAAACCTTAAAGTAGGTGATGGTGGTTGTGGGATTTTTGTGGTGTGGATAATGGTTGAGGTTGATGTGGGAAATGTGATCATGGCAGTGATGAAGTTGCATCTGTTGCAACCTCTGCTGTATCAACAGATGTTGACACAACAGTTGCTGTGACATCTGCTTGTGTGGATGTGGTTGTGGTTTTGAAGATGTGATAGGTTTTTGAGAGGCAGAGGTTTTCATGGTTGGATTGGTTTCAGGCTTAGTTTTAGGAGGTGTGGATGTTGGTTGCCTAGTTTTTCTAGCAGGAGCTCTTTTTGATGAAGTACCACTCTCCTTTTTCTTTTTGTTGATCAATCTTTTTCTCAACCAACACTCTGCTCTCCTCAATCACATTCTTCTTGTGACTAGCCCTTGCCTTGGCCACTAGTTCTTCAGTTAAATCTATCTTCTTTAAACCATCAGGCCTTGGAATGTTCAATGTAGGTCTGGCCTTATCATCATCTATTGTTAGCTTCTTTGGACCCAAAGGTTTCTCCCCCTTTTTGGCTTCATCTGTTGTAACAAATATAACCGTTGGAGGTGCATGGCCAGTGGTTGTGAGTAGATGTGCTTTGATGGCTTTAATGTCTGCCGCAGTGTCTTGATACCTTGATTCAAACATGTTTGAACATTATTCACATGATGCTTGTGTTATAAATCCAAATAACATTGTTGATGTTGAAACAGAGGGTTAAGAGCTTCTTTGAGATCATCAGTGGATAGAACAGAGGGTTGACTTTTTGTAGCTATCATCTGCTTTAGTAAATCTTTGATTTCACCAACAGAGTTTTCTATTCTGGTCACTCTCTCCGTCAAATCCTGGTATTTTAGATCATCACCTAATTTAATAGGATCATCTGAACTCCTACCGGTGGTGGTAGTTATATCTATGTTATCATGAGAGTGGTTTTAGGACCAGCTTCAAACATAGATGCCCCTTTGTCTTGGTACTGGGGACTTCCCACAATAGAGGTAACAGTTGTTGCCTCATCAGTGGTTACCTTCAACCAAGTCTTATTAATGAAACCACTGTCCAACTGAGAACTAGGGAGTTCAGCAATTGTAGTGGCTGCTTGTGTTGAAATATCACCAAAGGTTACATGTAACCCAAGGGATGTAGCCTCTTCATTTGCTGATGGCTAGCAATGAATAAAGAATCAGACCCAGCCATTTGATGAAGTATATTCTCAGTAATAGGTTGTTGAGAAGTGCTGGTTTGTGTCTGAACTAATTCAATTGCATTCAGCAATGGTACAATTGGGGTGGAAGTGAAGGTATCGGTGAAGGTGGTTGAGTAGAAAGCGACATTGCCCTGGGAGAGGGGTGTGGAAGATAGACCCAAGTGGATCTAGAGCTTCATAAAGTGGTGTCCCTGTGTCTACAACCTTTTCCTTTTGTGAGGAAGAAGGAGGAGTTTCAAAGCCTGTGGGAGATCTTTGAACCATCTGCTGTGAAGAAGTAGCAGCAGTGGTTTGTGACTTTGGTGCTGTCACAGGGTTAACCTCTGGGATCTCATCTTCCAGAGGATCCTTTTTGGGTTTGTGGGTTTTTTGGAGATTATTTTGGTTTTCTTTTTGGAAATTTTTGGTGTGGGTTTCATGACAGCGGTTGTGTTGCCCTGATCACCAAGAGAAGTGGGCTTAGTAGCAAGATGTTGAGATTGAACATTTTGTTATGGTAAAACTTGCTCATCCTCCTCTATTTGTGTTTTCTCAACTTTATCTTGGTTTGTTATTCTGGTGAAAGTTTCATGATTAAGGCTGCCTGGATTAACCACAGCGCCAATTTTACTTGCAGGACCTTTTAATTTGATCCTGTAAGTAAACACTCAAGAACCATGGATGCATCAAAAAAGCTTTTCTTTTTTTTATATTTTTAAATTTATTCACAAGATCATTGAACAGTATCTGGGAGTAGTTCAAATCGGTGTCAGTTAAAATTGCATACCCCAGATATTGCATGTTCAATGGGATTTCATTGAAAGCAGTGGATTTTGCTGAGAGACAAGTAAGAATGGTGTGAAAGAAAAATCTCATCTCAGCAGGAAAGTTAGGTTTAAAAATGGTTATACCTTTTATCTAGCCGATTCCAGAAACTCTGCTTGGATCTCATTAAATGGAAATGACACAAGGTGTTGTATGTCATTAACTTGAAAACTTGAGAGATCGATTCGGGGGCTAATTTGCATCAACACTCCCCCTACTCTTGAAATTATTGTATAAGGAACACCATCAGTAGATGATGAACCTTTGCATTTTTTCAAAAATCACGAAGAGCATCAATGTAAATGGGGGCTTTGAGGTTAACATGTGCAAGAATTTAGACTTTTGCAAAATTCGAATCATTGGATGATAGCGAGTATTTGCGTCGTTTTCTTCAAGTATGGCAGTATAGTTGTGTGGGGTTTGATTATGAGAGTGAAAGGTGGAGGTTGTTCTTGCGATTGAGCTTTGGATTTTGAAGATTTTGATTTGGGAGCCATGGTGTTTGAGAGAAAATTTGTTTTGAGATTTTGAAATCGACACAGTTTAGGATAACCACTGGTGAGATAAAACAGGGGTTTTATAAGGGTTTTGAAAAGTGAACATGACGTGGCATCTGTTGCAAGATCGGATGGCTAACATCTGGCCACGTGTAACCTCTATGAGAAAAGTAACCGTTGATGTGGCAAAACACTGTTTTAGGACAGTGGTTTGGACAATACTGATTTTGGTAACACTATCAGAGGATAGCCAATCAGTGGTTTTGAAGAGGTGAAAATTAGAAGTCAGATGATACATTGTATCAGTGGATAAGATTTTAAAGCCTATCAGAGGTTTTGAGCAAACAGATGTGTGATCAGACTTTTAAAGATTTATTGAAAAATTTCAATTTTAAACGATTTTTAAGGAATTTGTGAATTTCTGAAAACATTTTGATGCTATGTACACATGGATTTACAAGAAAACTTGTTTTTAATCCATGTTTAGCATACCAAGCCTTGAGATCAATTTTTCAAAGGTAGATATATCCAATTCCTTGGTTAAAACATTTGCCCATTGATCTGAAGTATGGACATGATGCAAAGAAATCAAACCTTTTTCATAGCAATCTCTCACAAAGTGATGTCTGATGTCAATGTGCTTTGTAGTTGAATGAGTAAACTGGATTTTTGATGATATTTTCAGCAGCTTGACTGTCCAATTTGAGTGGAGTCTTTAGTGCAATGATACCAAAATCCAACAACTGGTTTTGAAGCCACAAGAGTTGAGCAGTAAAGCTAGCAGCAGCAATATACTCTGCCTCAGCAGTGGATATTGAAACTGCAACCTGCTTTTTGCTTTGCCAAGACACTAGACAATCACCTAGGAATTGACATCCTCCTGATGTGGACTTCCTTGTAGTTTTACACCCAGCAAAATCACTATCTGAAAAAACCTGAAAGCTCAATATTCCCATTAGCTGGATACCAGATACCAAGGTAGGAGCACCTTTTATGTATCTGAATATCCTTTTTTACAGCAATCAGGTCAGACTTTCTAGGTAATGCATGTGATCTGGCACAAACACATGTTGCAAACATGATGTCTGGCCTTGATGCAGTTAGGTACAATAAAGACCCAATCATGCTTCTATAAAGAGTTTGATCAACAAGTCATCTTTACATCAATGGTGACTAGCTTGGAGGTTGCCATGGGTGTGCTACATGGTTTACAATCATCCATATCAAACTTTTTAAGCAGTTCTTTTACATACTTGTTTTGATGGATAAATGTACCATTGTGCAATTGTTTAACTTGAAGACCAAGAAAACATTTGGAGCTCACCCATTGCACTGGGCCAAACAAGTCCATGTGCAACAGTTGTAAACACTGGCTTGTTTTGGACTCTTCAATTGATTTGAAAGAACTTTTATGTTGTTTGCCTTTTAAACAGGAAACACAATGTTCATCACAGGAAAATTGCTTGTGAGCAAGCCTCTTACAAGACTTTGTTTTGAGAGTGTGGTGATAGTTTTAAGATTTGTGTGTCCAAGTCTTCTATGCCATAACTCAGTGTCTTTTCTAGAAGCAACTGAGAATAGACATGTCCCAGACATAGGATTATCTTTTAGCGTATCTACCACATACGCATTCCCACTTCTGTGTGCAGTGAGTTATGCTTTGCTCTCAGCAATGATTTGATTAATCCTTTTAACAACCTCTGGTCCCACAATTTGACAAGTTTTCTTAGTGAAGAAGGATCCATATCCTTTGTCACTCATTTGTGAGACACTCAGCAGGTTAAATTTCAGATTGTCAATCAAATTCACATTTACAAACTTGAGTTTACCAGCCAGAACTGATCCAGACCCTAAAACCTTTCCCTTTGAGTTATTACCAAAAGATATATCACCCCCCCTCCATGAGCCATGAAGTCCATGAGAAGGGCTCTACATCCTGTCATGCGCCTAGAACCTCCACTATCTACATACCATAAGCTATCAAGGCAAGTAGAGGGTCCCTACACATTAAGTAAATAGATCAGTTAAGATTGGTCTCCAAAGCCAAAATGGCTTTGGATGGGGTCACAGATGGTCCAACCTCAAGTCTAGGACAATGGTCAGTGGTTTTGAAATTTTCTTGTAACAGCTGCTCTTGACCATTACCTATCAGATGATTGTATCCATAAGGGTGCCTGTTTACCTTTGCTTTGAAGGCTTTTTGTAGCCTTCATAAGCATGAGGAACCTTTTTATAAGTAGGTTGGCCATACCCTCTTGGAAATGAGTTTGAAGGTGGGGCATCTGTCACTTGCACCTCTCTTTGAACAGAGGTTTTGGTTAGGCTTTTGTAACAGATGTTTCAATTGTTCAAAACTCTGCTTGGATTTATTTCCAACAGAACTTGAACTTTCTCTTTCAAGTGCTTTTGCCTTGATCTCTTTTACCTTTTGTTCATAGTTTTTGAGATAGGCACACTATTGAGTTGAGTGATTTGTTTTGCTGCAGATGGTGCATTTTGAAAAGTTTTTGATAACACAAGTTTTGTTAATGTCATAGGCTTTTAAAAGAAAACAATCTGCGCCACATGATTTCTTTTTTCACAAAATTCACAAAACAAGTTTTTAATCTTTACTCTTCTTTTCCTATCAGACTTTTTCTCAGCAAGTGGTTGTAACCTCTGCTGGTACATCTTTGATAGGGATCACCAGTGCTTTTGGGGCTTTAATACCATCAGTGGTTGTGAAGTCCATTGGCTTAAAGTTCTCTAAGATATCACATTCATCTGACCAGGTTGGTTTAAACTGATATTTTTCAATTTCTTTGTCTTTTGTTGAAACCTCTGGTTTTTCCAAAACAATTTTGTTTCCAGCTTTATCTGTGATTTTTATCTCTTCACCAGCCAAATTTGTAGGGACAACTTCAACCAACTCAGAATCAATTTGAGCAACATTTTTCTCATTTTGGTCATAGGCTCTAAAACCTACACCAAACTTGATGTTGCTCTTGATCTGAGCATCAAGCATAATTTCATAACCTTTGCAGGACTCAACCCATTTTTCACAAGTGATTTGGGTTTCTTCTAACTCCTTTTTACAAACTTGGTATTTTCTACCATAGTTTGGAGTTGGTCCTTGGTTATGCTTGATTCATGTCTTAGGCTACTCATTTCATAATCTTTTTCACTTAACTTTGATTTTAACTCTTTAATCAGTTTTTCAAAATTAAGTTCATCTTCTAAAATTTTATTTCTCAGGTTTTCATTCACCTTTTTGATGTTTGCAAAAGCAATGATGCATTTGTCAGAACATAGATCTTTAAGGATCTGAGGTGATTCCTTTGTAGCAGCCATAAGAGCATAATCACACTCATCTTCACACACATCAATGTTCCATGGGTCAGTAGGAGAGTTCTTTTACTTATCAGCAGCATTTTCTCTTTCTTCACTTGAAACCACTGTTTCATCACAAACTTGAACTTCATCAGATTTTGACACTATCTCCACATATTCAACACCTTCAGCAATTGTCTCTAACGCAATTAAACAAAATTCTTGTTCAACATCATTTTTGGCCATTAAAGCAAAGTTTTCATCAGTCAAATCCTCAGGCAAACTGCTCCAGTCAACATAACTTTGTGTGAAAAAGCTTTGTTGACCAACCTCTGCTTGACTAGCAGTGGTTTGAGCAGGTTGTGTAACAATGGGTGCTTGTTGAACAAGCACTTGAGGATGAGATGGTGCCTGAACATATTGAATTTGTGGAGCAGTGGATTGAACATAATGCACTGGAACAGTGGTAGCAGGATGTGCAAAGTGGGCAGTGTTTTGAACATGTTGAGCTAGGGGCATATTGTGAATAATGAGCAGTGTTTATGTGTGCTGAGGTCTAGGGCTAGGATGAGTCACTATTGGTCCAGAACTTTGAGACCTGCATTCTCTGGCAAAGTGTCCTAGCCTATTACACTTATAACACTTGACTTTTGATTTATCCAGCCCAACCTTCAACCCCCCGTGCAAACCTGGGAATTTTCTACCAGTTCTCTTATAAAATTTACTAGCCCTAACACTCAATAGGGCCAGTTGGTGCAAAATATCCATTTCCTCAAGATCAGAAGGTTCAGTGTGTTGTAAATCATTCAGCTCAAAGGATAGCTTGTCAGAGGTTTGGCTTTCCCCACTAGTAGTAAAAGCATAGTTGGGTGTATATGTTTCAGATCCAAAGTTCCCACCAGATGTAATATCTATATAGTGATCATAACTTTGGTCCTTACTGCTGCCAGAACCCTCTTCTTGGCCAAAAAGAGTGTATTACCCAATGAGTAATCATCAGTCATTTTGCCAGAATCTTGCAACTTCTTTTTCTGGTTTAACTCTCTCTTCATAAGTGAGGAGTATCCCATGAAGTTGTGTTAATAACATTTCTTTAAACCCAACAGATTTTCGCGTTACATAAGCAACCGTCTCCCACTTATCTGGTAACATCTAAGGAAACGACTATTGACAGTCGAATTAGGAAAAACCACGTTAACCAGTCTAAGTTCACTGATGAGACAGCTGTAACATTCAAATTGTTGTGTTACAGACTCTCCTTTCAAGTGACAAAACGTTTCATACTTCTGATTTAGAACTTCTCTATTACTTTCCATCACTTCCTCAGTCCCACCAAATTGCTCCTTAAGTGCATCCCATAACTCCTTTGCACTATTGCAATGGAGTAGACCAGCATAAATTTCATTGGGTAAGGCCGAAGCAACTATGCTAAATGCCTTAGCATCCAATTCAATTTTCTGGAAATCCTGCTCCGAAAAGTTTTCAGGATTTGTTGGCACTTGCTTGGTTGGATCCTCTGTGCTTGGAACCATTGGAACGTGAGGTCCATAAGCAACAGATCTCAAGCAACCGGTGTTTTGCTAAGCAAGGATGTGACCCATCCGTCGTTGCCAAATGAAATATTCATTTCTTTTGAGCATCGGCGGTTTGAACAAGGAACCAGAATTGGCATCCTGTGTGTTTTGAGACATTTTCAGTTGATTTTTCACAGATTTTGTTTTAAAAACTTTGAACGTAATAAAACTCTGAATATCAAGCTAAAAACAACCAAACTGGTTAGCAAGAAAGCTGATATGTTCGAACCAAAGCGATTGTTAGATCGAATTTGATGAATCAAGCTCTGGTACCAATTGTTAGGATATGAGTTTGAATTACTTGTAGTTTTTGTTTCAAAAATGGAAAATGAATGAATTAAAAGAGATTTGCAGTGGAATAAGATGGAAAACTTTTACTACAAGCAATGGTCGTTTGTTTCATCATCATCATGCTTTCAAGTTAATTAACTTGCATGTGATTCACAAACTCCCCCTCAGCCTTTGCAATTACAGTTTGGTAATGAGAAAATGCAGAGAAGATGATATGAGAAAGTTGATCTTTTAAGAGACGAGTTTAAAGATTACAAGAGTTGCCTATTTATACTAACTATCTAACCTCTGAGCATCTTTGATGACGTCAGGATTGATAGTGACAGGAAACAATATGTAACTAACTCTAAACACTACTTATACTAACTATCAGTGCTTGGCACTGTTACATTGATTAACTAAGCTAATGACCAAACTCTGATTCCTATCCTTTGTCCTTGTTAACTCTGGCAGACCTTGAAGCTTTGTGAAGGCAGATGATAGGATGAGCAGTCTTTATGGAAAGCAGTGTAAGTACATCAGAGGATGTAACCTCTGATAGTTGAACCAAAGCTCGGATAGTGCTATTTGGCTTTATATCATCTGTTCCTTTCATAGGGTTCAATCCCGACAATATCTCGGCCTCCAGCTGTTGTTCACAGATTCTGTGGATACAACAGCAGATGAGAGACTATGGTCTGCAATTTCTCGACACTCCGCTGTATGTTGATAATAAGGCAGCCATTGTTATAACCAAAAATCCGGTTCATCACTCAAGCACAAAACACATTGAAATTCGTTGTCACTTCATTCGTGACTTCTACGAAAAAAAGTTGGTGCGAATAGAAAAAATCCACACCGATGAACAAAAGGCTGATTTTTATACCAAACCATTTTCTTTATCACGGTTTAAATACTTGTTAAGAATTAATGGTATGAAAAATTTGCTAACAGGTGCGGACGCTGACGTTGAATACGGATCGGACGACGAGTTCGCTGGTCCACATTGGTTTGTCTATATCTTTCTAGTTTAGAATTTTATTAAAAATTAAAATACAAAAGATGTTTTTGATTTTAGAGGGAGAAATGTTAGAGAAAATACAAAAAACATTTGAAAATTTTAAAATTAAAAAACATATGAAAAATGCAAAAAGTACAAAAACATTGAAAAAGACAAAACAATTCGGTGTCACAAAAAGGAAATGAGTGTACATCAGTGGACTATCACAGTATGCTAAAGAAATGTAAAGTTTAAAAGTGATAAACAAGTCTTACTGTGGATGTGTCGATAGGCTTAACACGTTCAGTAAACTGTTTTCGAGATATAAACTAAATTTTACAACTGCTTAATCTTGTGGATTAACATATCTTGGATATATGGACTTAGTACTCCGATATTTCGTTTGAGAGATTGCTTGATTCTGAGATACGAGGTCTTTATAGATAGTTGATATCTGGGGTATTATACAAGTTCTTCTGGTTTTGCGGAAGCAATAGCCTAGAACTTCTATAATACTTTCGCGATTAACCCCTAAACTGCATGCAATCTTGAAAAGTATCGAAAGATCTAATCATTTGCAATACTGAAAAGATTCCTTAATTGGAACACACCTTAAAGTCGAGCCTTCATCTCTTTGTCTGTACGGTGTACTAACCTGAGCTCTCAAGGTCTCGCACTAACCCAGACATAGATATCAATTACGCTATATTCACCTGTAAGATGAAATCTAGGAAATCTTGATGCGGGAGTATATTCAAGAAGTGGGAACCACAGATAAGTCAAGTTTCATAAATAATACCTTAAATATCTTGAAACAGTTGAGAAATGTGGTAAAGTTTAAGTGGACAAACATATCGACAATCTAAGTAAACAAGTTTAAAACTTAAAGTCATCTAAAGGTCAACGGTACTGGTGATATGTCTCATTTAACTGATATGATCCTTAGACACGAATTCACAAAAATATGTCTGTAAATATGTTTGTACATAGTTTACTTTGTTCTGTACATAGTTTATCAGCTTTACAGATTAAAACCAAAAAGATTTTCAATGTGTTTTAGCATAAACTTACAAAAATACAAAAAGATTTTGTTTCTACATTGTTTTCAGCAAACCAGTGTTGGAGAACGGATCTTCGAAGTCTGGTAAGGTGCTATAAACTGGTGGGAATCTCTTGACAACGGGCTGGGAGCTAAATCTATAAAATCTGAAATGCCAAAATGATGAAAAGTTCATTAATTTGAAACTTTAATTTTGAAAACATCAACAGTTTGTTCGTAACGGGTCAAACCGGGGTCATTAACTTGGACTAGGCAGACAAATCGGTTAACCAAGGTCATTAACTTGGACTTGGTCAACTGAGTGGATTTTCATAATTGGTAAAAGTTGGAAAGTTCAAGGACTAAATTGCAAAATCTTGAAATTTTGAAAAATTTGAATTTGGGTTTGGCAAGTTCGGCCGAACTTGCTAAACTAAATAAAGTTTAACATTGCAGCAAGTTCGACCGAACTTGCGTATGATGGCTGGTGGTTTAAAAAGGTAAGTTCGCCCGGACTTGAATGGGTTTTGTATTTGGTCTTACAAGTTCGCCCGAACTTGCTTGGGTATTTATATCCAGCAAGTTCGGCCGAACTTCATTATCACAACCTAATTCTCTCTGAAGCGAACTTAAGAGCGTTTGAGCGATTTGATTAAATTGGCAAGATTATGTCGTTATACTTCCCAAATTTGAATTGATCTTGGTGATTTGCACACCACTATCAATGGAAGAGGTGTGTATTCGATTCTTGAACTGATAATTGAACTAAATCGGCAATCTAGATCTGATGTTAAAAAACTAACAGATCTAGGGGTGTAAAGAACAAATTGGACTTAAAAATGTAAAGTTTATCATAAATCAACCATGGAATTGCTTTGGATTTGATCAAAATGATAAGGGTTGTAAGTTGCAGAGATTATGTTGAAGATGACAACAAGTTCGGCCGAACTTGTTGACATGTTCAACTTGTTAATAAATCTTAAATAAAAACTGATCAAAACATGTTCGACCGAACTTAGTGTTTATCTCAGAATTTTTGAATGAATTGGAAGTTCGCTCGAACTTGACTTTTTAAAAATTGAAAATTAGTTGGATCATAAGTTCGCCCGAACTTATGTTTGTGTGTTGAACATGTATTGTGCATGTTCGGGTGAACTTGATTAAACCAGAATGTTACACACACATCAAGTTCGCCCGAATTTGATGAAAAGTGTTGAAAAGTTTTGTAACTTTTTTCATAATGCGTGCTAATTGTTTTGCGTCGTTTTTCAGGCTCAAGTACCAGCAAAGGTGATTTCTATGGATTTTTCTAAATTCCATAATACGTGTATCACGCTTGATAAAGAGATATGTCCGTCGCTGAAGAAGTACGAGAGTATTTTGAAGTTTCTGAAGGAATGTCCGATACACAGAGCTATTACGGAGCGCACTGTGTCGTACAGATATCATACATACCATTTCTGGATGAACGCGAAGCTCGGCGATGATAAGAAGACTATTATTTCATTTGTTCAAGTCGGGAATGAAGTAAAGGAAATTACTATTACAGAGGATGATATTCGCAGGATTCTTCAATTCAACGATGATAAAGACGATCCGATTTTCTTGGACGAGAAGATGGTTAGAGGTTGTTTTTACAGAATGGGTTACCAAGGCAGCGTTAACAAACCGACATTGAAGAAAGAGGAAGTGCCTAACCCCTACAAGCTCTTAATGCATGCGATTATTCATACGTTCAGTCACCGCAAAGCAGGCCTTGATGATGTTCAAGATTATATGGCCTCTATGGCAACGACGTTAATTCTGAAAAAGTCGTTCAATTATTCAAAGCTTGTGTTTACGTATATGTCAAAGAATATGGATGATTCAAGATTGTGTTTATATCCAAGGTTCGTGCAGATGTTAATCGACGAAAAGTTCACAAACATTGCACTGATCCGAATGATATCTTATATCTGAGTCACCTTGATGATACAACAGTGAAGAAGTTGTTAAAATTCCAGAAGCAAGACTCAGCACCAGTGGCTAAACCAGTATTTGGGGCTAACAAAGATGAAAAATTATATAGCACCGTCTGACAACAAGTGGAGAAAAGACGAAAGTGGTGACGAGAAAGAGTTGAACGCTGAGAAAGAGTGGTTTAAAGCTTTTAAGCCAAAAGCTCGAAGTGATTGGTTCTTAAAGGCTGAAGTCGAAAAGCCTAAAAAGAAGCGAGCTGCTAAAAAGAATGATACGATGCTTATTGATGAAGAAGAACCAGAAAATGTTCAAGCTGAAGCTGGTTCTAGTGCAGCAGTGGTTGTTGAGAGTCAGGAAACAGTTAAAACGACTCAGGAAGATGATGTGATATCAGCTACTTCAGAGAATGATGATTCTGACGATTCTCTTGAAAGAATTACAAAGAAAACAATAGCAGAGACTGAGGCAGAGAAAGCCAAAGAAACTGATGTTGATTTTGATCCAATCAAGAGAAAGAATCTGATGAAGAAAGGCCGAAGAAAAAGGCGAAACATTCAAAGTCGGCAGTGGTTTCTACAGCAAAAACCACAGCTTCTCCACAGACAAAAGGCAAGAAAACTAAGAAAGCCAAGAAGCCACCAAGCAGGAGATATATTGGAACGCTAAAAAGCGCAGAAGTTACACAAGAACCTTCTGGCGCACAGGAGAGAGGAGTTACACAAGAACCTCCTGTTATCATTTCTGCTGAAGCTGAACATCCAGGAGCTACACAAGAACCTCCTGAGACTGAATTACTTGAAGTACCGATCATTACATCTCCAGTTGCTCCAACGACTTCTCATTTGAAAGTTCTACTCCGATGAAGTCTACTCCAGAAGATGCTACTCCAAAATCAACACCAAAAACTCCAAGAGGAAATTTGTTTGGGATATGCCGCATGATCTGATTAGTCTTCAAGATCTGAATGATTTATTTCCTAACACTAATGTTGATATCCTCGAAAAACGTGTCAAGATCTTGGAAGATAAAGTAGCAAAAGATGAAGAAGAAAAGGCTGAGCTGATCAATAAGATGAAACAAAGCGCGGTAGAGAAAGAAATGCTGGATGATAAAGTTAAAGTATTGGAAAATGAAAGAGAATATTTCAAAGTGTTGATCGAAAGTTTACAAGATGCTAATGGGAAGCTTCAAACAGAGATTGCTAATCTAAAGTCAATCCAAGCCCTAAATGATCGTAGATTCACAAGAATGCAGAAAGTGTTATCTAATACACTGGGGATGATTTCATCACTAAATATGATTGTCTAGATCGACAGGAAGCTAAGGAAAGATCTGAAAAAGAATTAGCAGCAAGTGGCAAAGGTAAAGGTGTTGAGGGTGAAGCCCCTAAATCATCTGAAGCTGCAGAGAAGTTTGTTGATGATATTGTTATAGCTTCCGAGTCCGATATTCCAAAGGTTGACGAATCTGTCAAGCCTTCTGATCCTATCGTTGCTTCTGAAGATAAGGACGATGAAGAAGCAGAGAAAGAGGATAAAGATGATGACGATAAGAAAGATGATTCTGATTATGAAGATTGGAATGTTACTGATGATGATGATTATGATGATCAGGGAGGAGTTGGTATGAGAATTAATGAAGGAAAAGTATCTGATGATGTTGATTTTTCTTCTCTGATGGATGATGATTCGAACAAGATGGATGATCAGATTCAGGGGGACTCAGGGCAAACAGGGCCAACTGATGATGTTGATATGATTGATGTTGATAGGTTTGCAAAACCTATTGCTGCTGTACCGACAATGCCTTTAATGCTTATGTTGGAACATAATGTTGAGGAAGGCGAGTACGTGCACAATTATACAAAGGAAGATTTGGTTAAATTGATCGAAGTTGATGCTGAAACTCTTGAATTTGACTTTGAAGAGATATGTTGAATGTTAACACGTTTGAGCCAAATGATTATCAGTATATACGAAGATTTGAAGCTGACGAGTACAACAGGGTTATCGTAGAAGATTGGTCTTCTGATGCTGAAACAGATCAAACTGCGAAGTACGTCGGTCCTAATACTGATAGTTTTCCTACTTATGAGGAGATGTACAAGCAACTTGATGACGACATGTTGAAGGAAAAGATTGAAGAATCTTTACGAGAAGTGAAAGTTCCGAAACCAATGACGAAAGAGGAAATAGCTAAAGCTAAGAAGTCCTGGTTTAAAGATATGCCACGCGAACGTAAGTTTCGATGTCCTCTAGCATTCTTTACCAGAGATAAAGACATTTCGTTGGGAGATATTCTCAGTTGGGGTTGGTTTAAGGAGTTGAACGAATATGCAATCAAAAGGGAATTTGGAGTACAATACTTCAAAAATCTGGCTGATTTCAAAACTCTACCGTACTGGGATGTTAAGGAGCTGGTTCAAACTATGAATGTTACTTATCATATGAAGTATATTGATCAATTACTATGGAAAATGATCAAGTTTGAAGCGACAAAGGGATTCAAGTATTGGAAGCCGTTTATTCCAGGTCATCGCATCAAAACAAATAAGAAAACAGGGGAAAAAGATATAACGTTGATTATGAAACGACCGAGAGCAATGAGAAACATGCCAATGATGCCTATTGAACAGAATTTCTATCCAGTGTTCAAGTGGTGGCAGATAGATCCCACTACATGTGAAGCCGTTATTGTTTTACGATTTGAAGAACATTTGGATATCACGAAAGAATAGGTTGAGATATTGGGGTTTCAGGGTATGAGAGGATTGTGGAGAATAATCAGGATACTAGACCCGATGTGGCTAGTGAATTGTTCAAGAGAAGACATCAAGTGCTTGTTCTACAGTAAAATAGTGTTTGAAGAACGAGAGAAAGAACAAGCCATGCAATATCAAAGGGTCGTTAATGTATGTTATGCTCGTGAAGTGAACTCTGGGAAGATGTGGAATACAAGATGGAGGGATCTTGAGCGAGTTGAATTTCTAAAGGAAGAAAAGCGTCTAGAAGCTATACATGAGAAAGGTAAGGCGACAAGGCTTAGAAGATTTCAGTATATGAACAAAGTGTCTCCTACAGATCAGACGTTGATCCTAAGCAAGAACGACGAAGGAAGCCTTACAAGAACTTCTTCGGTCGTGTTCGTTAAAGTTTATTTGAAGATAGAGTTTTGAAGACTGATACAAGACTGAAGACGATATCCAAGGGGGAGTCTGTTGGTGCAGAATGTCTATGTTAGTCTTATATCGAGTCTGTATAGAATATAGTTGATTAGGCTAGCAAAAAGTAGTATTTATGTGTTAGTTGGTCAAGTTCGCCCATGATGATCATGGGATGTCAAGTTCGGCCGAACTTGCTTAGGCAAGTTCGCCGAACTCACCTACTCCATGAGCGAGCTTGGACTTCTATAAATAGCTAGCATGTTGCTCTCATTTGTAACTTTGGCATTTCTGAGGCGAAGCTCTGTCAATTTGGAGACTTGACGTTATATCAATAAAATTGACGTTTAATTGACTAATTCTTGTTATTTGGTAAACTTGTCATAATATTTCCGCTATTATGGACAATAGAGATCAAATCTAGGTTCCTATGCGTTGAGGATCGGTCCTACATTTGCCTTAGGGAAATTCGTCTTGATGTGTCCTTTCTCACCACATACAAAAAAGGTGGCATCTTTTATATTTCGGCACTCATGTGACCGATTGTCTGTTTTCTTGCAGATGTTGCACTGCTTTGGTTTTTGTTCTAAGCGACATTGCCCATGATGTCGCTTCCCACACGTCTTGCAAGTGGGTTTGTCGCTCGACTTCTGATTATCCTTGCTAAACCCATGTTTAGCCTTTTTATTAAACTTCTGGGAGTTGTTGTCCTCCTGCTTTCGCTTCCGTCATTGTCAGTCTTAATTGTCATTTGCCTCACGTAATCCTGTGTGAGGGAGATGGACAGCTCTACAGCAGACTTGTAGGTGCCAGACTGTACCGCTTTAACCATACTCCTGATCTCAGGAGCTAACCCATTAATGAAACGTGCAATGCGTGTAGGTTCAGGAGTGACTAGATAAGGTACCAGCCTTGATAGAGAATTGTAGTCGGTGACAAACGTCCGACAATCCATGTTCTTCATAGTCAGATTTATGAAATCTGACTCGATTTTCTCCACCTCGTGAGGTAGGCAGTAGGTATCCTTCACCAGTTCTACAAATTTCGACCAACTAAGATTGTAGAGATGAACTTTGCCCGTAGACTGGACTAAAGCTTTCCACCAGATGAGGGCATCACCCTTGAACGATTGAGATACATACTTAACAATGTTCTTATCAGCGCAATCGCTGATATCCACTGCTATCTCCATTTCGTCTAACCATCTTAGACATTCTACGGCTCCTTTCTCCCCATTAAAACGCGGGGTCTACAAGACATTAAGTACTTGTAGGAGCAACCATCTTTGTTGGAGTGGGTCTTTTTATCATGCTCATGGGTTTTAATGAGTGTGCCTCACTCTTCTTTGGTTTTGGCTGACTAGGATGAGATAGCGGTTTAGAGACTTGCTTGGAGCGAGAAGCACTCGACTCACGTTGCCGTTCAGACTTATTCTTCAATGCTTTGCCAAATTCTGCGGCAACAAGGTCTCTCAAGTCATTTTTACTAATAATGATATTCTCATTGGCGTCATTGTCGTTGCGTCCGCTATTGACTTCATTAGAATCCGCCATTGTTGCAACTTACTTCTAAATATCGAGATAAATTTGGTTAGTTGCTATGGTGTACCCTTTTTACGACATAGTTCTATGACCATACAGAATTTAGATAAAAGATGTAGTATATATATATATATATCCTAGGTCTCAAAGGACCATCATAGGCATTTTTGGATTGGACATAGTTCACAATTTATCAAACAGTGGATCAGATGTCACTACTGTCATTGTCACTAGGGACAATATATCACTGCACATTGGCTTTACACTACTATTGAGTGTTTGAATGTTTTAGCCAGGATCTAATTTGATCACTAAACGATAGAGCGTGGACATTGCCATTATCCAGGTGACAATATCTATCATAGGGATTTAAGGGTTAACTCCACATTGTGAGTTTGACACAGAGAAATGATAAGTTTGGAAGTTGAACATTGTTCACCTTTGCTAGACAGAAGGTTACCTCCAAAATTTTCACTTGCCAATTTAATTGATCATGGTTATTGGCTAGAAGATCTTTGGATAATATAGCGGATCTATAAAATTTAAATAAAATCATGATGATGATTGAATGTAATATATAACAAAGAAAAATTTTACTAGGAAGAATATTACATAATTGCCTAATATATAGGACTTGAAATAAAAAGTAGTTCACGCGGGAACTTAACAGAAATAACGATGTCCTAGTAGGGACTTTAAAAGGAAATAACAATCTCCTTGCAGGGACCTTTTTTGGAATTTAAATTACATAAATGAAAATACATAAACTACTCATCTTTCCTCCCTTTCACAGCTTTATAGAGTCTCTTGATAAATTTAGTTGTTTTCTTTTCTGACTTCTTAACTTGTTGCTGCATTTCCCTGACCTGATCTAAGGCCTCATTGAGAGCCTCAAGTGGTACTTGTGCTTGGGGTTGAGGCTGAGGTGGTTGCGGTTGAGACATACCCGGGTGCGTATGTACATACGGTGGATATCCGGTAGCCGCATAGGAAAGGTAAGAAGGTGGGTAATTAGGAAAAGGAGAATGATAAAGGGCATTGTTCATGGCTTCTTCAAGGTATGGATCGTATGAAGGAGCAGTAAAATCAGCACCATATCCAGATAAATCTAGATAGGTGGGAATCGGGTTACCCAAACCTGATAAAGATGGTTGAACTGCCGGTTGGGGCATCGGATCAGCAGCGGGTAGTGGGGTTGGAACCGCCACAGGCGAAGTGTTTGAGGGCCCACCCATTTGTGGGTCCTCGGGGATGATAGGGTAAGATGGTGGCAAAGGTGGTAGCGAGCCCGAACTTTGACCAGCACGCACCGACATGCGTGCTCCACGCCTTCGGCGTGATTGTGATGATGACTCAGGCGGTGGCTGAGGTTGTTCCACTGGTTGCATTTGTACATCCTCGATTTGAGGATGTGGTGATGGAGCAGGATGTTGGGGAGTGTTGTGGTAGGAGGGTGTGTTGACGAACACATATTGCTCCCATCTTTGTTCGTACTCATCAGGACCTTGAAACGGAGATCCTGCCAAGGAGTTCGAGCAACTAGACAGCTCGATGGGATGACCATATGATCCGGTTTGTGGAAATTCCTCCGGATCGGAATCGTCCTCCATATGTGTTGGCGAGTCGACTGGAGGGGTTTCAGGTGAGGGTTTGTTAACGGGGTTGTCAAAATTAAAGTTAAAGAATTCTTGGTGAGAATGGGAATGAGAATCTTGTGATTGGTGGGAATGGTGAGAATGGTAAGATGTTGGGAGTGTGATTGAGGCGGGGAGTATTCGTGTGAAATGGAATGTCTATATGGTTCAAATGAAGACAAGAGTCTCCGGATCCTTTGTATGGATTGTGATCAGGCAAATCAGCTGCTCCGGCTAGAGAGGGTCTGAAAGATGGTCCGGTCATAGAAGGTCTACCCCTCATGGGACCCTTGCCCTTGCCTCCTCTTCTAAACTTTGGGGGCATTTTCCTGCTTCAAAAAAACAAGTTAAACAAGAAAATACAAAGCTAGAATAATAAGATGGAAATGATTACACCTAGGTCAAAGTCTAGACTCGAAAGTCTAAAAGATATGTGTTAATATTTATTCCCGAGATTAAACACAAAAGGCTAGTGTTTAATTCACTCGAGAGTTGGCTCTGATACCAACCTGTCACACCCCTAATTTCCATGTGTAATCCGGTGGGCCCGGTTGGGGAATATCGTGATGCAAGTTGATATCATCATTACCAAACAATACAATAAAACACAGCGGAAGTCTGGATAATTACTATTACAAACGTTTGAATGTTCAAAGTTCAAAAATAAATACAACGCTTGTAATTAGATCCACAGGCGGATCGAAATGTGATTACAAAAGGAAATTTAACAGACTAAGGCCTTCTAAGCAAAGGGTTGCAATTCCTCTTAAGCTTCGCCAAGCACTTCCAGCCTAATTACGTATACTTGTCACCTGCGCTTAGTCTTTTGAAAATACATCAGTTTTCACTGGTATATACATTTAACCGACTCATTTTGAAAACATTTCGAAAACATTTAGTGTACACAATGGTACTTTGTTTAATAAATAACTTGGGATAAATTATTTTCATGTTATCAGTTTTACCTGCCAATAATACATTTAGATCCCGAAAACTATGTCGGGAACATGATTAATCGACACACCACTTTAATACCTTTAATAGGTACACCCCTAATGGGTTATAATTTATTATAGCATCTGTCAGGTGTATGCCTACACCCCGTGCTTAGGTCGTGGCCATTTACAATTAAATGAGCCGTGGATATCTAGGACATGGTCGTTTTAACCCCCAAATGTTTAATATTAAGCAATACGAATTAAAATGGATTATTTGAATTCCCGACTCATTGGTCTTTGATCCCATATCCAACCATGCGGTATTATTATATCGTATCCCAAGCCAGTATAAGGGAAAATAAGTTAAAGTATTTACCTGGCTTGCAAAATCTTTAATAAATAAGAAAATAAGCAAAGCACAGCCGTATTCAAAATAATTAGCTCGGGAACAATCTACTGGAAGCCTCTAGTCTGGAACGGAGGGTTTTAATAACCGATTAGTTAGCTGGCGGGTCTTTATTTAGTCATTGACCTAGACTGGCTAACTTAAAATAAATATAACGGTGCGAAAATGCTAGATTAAGCGATGACCGGAAAAGAATGTATTTTGGACCCGACAAATACTAGGACTTGTATAATATGGGTTATCATTTTACATTCTAGAATTTGAGAATGATTTGATATGGTTAAACCCGTTTCGGTTAGATTACGTAAACTAGTTATGTGGACCGAACCATACGCATATAAGCGAAACCGGGTAACCGGGTGAGTCCTATACAAGTTTCATATGCCATTACATTTAAAATATGTTGTAACATCAGTAAGTTATTAACATGTTGGCCCGTTATGGTTTTAAAATCAAACTATGCCTTAAAAATGGCAATTTCGTCATTTTATAATATGATAAATGAGCTTATATGTAAACTGATGTTATTGTCATAAATATTCTGTAAAAATACTTATTTTATAATGTTATATCAGTAGGATATCAATTATATGTGTGGTTTATAGTTTAAGACCAAACTATGTCCCGAAAGGGTATTTTGGCCATTTCACATATAATTTGATAACTTATTTGGGAATCTGAGTTTGGGACATGTACCTGCTATTAATATGTTGAAAATATGTTTTGAAGCCAGTAGGTATCAAGCCTTAATGCTCTAATATGGTTTTAAACCATATTATGCGCCGAAACGGCGATTAAGTCGCTAAATGATGATTTAATTGGTATTAAGTGAAACTGTTGTTGTGACCAGGTTTGTATGACCAAAATATGTTAATATATATTACATCAGTAAGTATAAGGTTTTGGTTCATTAAAATGTTTAAAAACCCATTTAAAGTGCCGAAAGGGCAATATCGTCATTTAAGGACATAATATGCAAACTAGAGCTTAAACTCAGTTTACAACCTGAATGAACATCCCAAATAATCCTAATAATGATATTACATCAGTAGGTAATGAGTTTTGATGTCAAGTTTATGTTTAAACCTTTCTATACCCCAAAAGGGCGATTTGGTCACTTTAAACGTGTTAATTACGCTGAATAATCAAAACATAGTTCATGACCAGGTTACTAACATCAAAATAAGTTTATTAGTTTAACATTTCAGTTTACAACTCATTCATATGCTTGTTAGTGATCAAAACCTTAGTTTATATCAAAAGGGCATTTTAGGCATTTTTTTACGAATACTTGCATAATGACTCGGATTACTACATGACCATGATCTATAACTCCAAAGGATTATAGTATACTATAACATGGTCATAATGCAACTTAGGAACAGTGGCTAAGGTTGCTAAATCAGGTCAGAACTGAAAGTCAAAGCAGAAGTCCACTTTTGCGACTTTCGGTTGCGAACCGACCTTAGACCTGGAATTGACGAGCCGAACATGTTTCCACATGTTCTTATAATTATTACCAAGTTATTAGAGTGTCAAAACAGATTTTATAACACCTACATTACTAGTTATGATTTTATTTTATAACTGACCCGTTTGACTTTTTATTAACATAACTTTGACCCGTCAATTGACCAAGCAAACATGGTAATCAGGATGTGGCCTATTGAGGGATTAACACCTACCTTATTACGATCACGTAGCCATGTTCGTTACGAACATTGGCTGGACCATAATGGTCATAGCTCAAGGTCAAAGCGTTTTTACGTCAACGCTATGACTTTGGCTTAAAACTTAATAAAAAAGAAAGAACTGAGTGGAACACTTACTAGTGAACCAAAGAAGACTAAGAACTCAGAGGGGGCTCCCAATGATCTCAGGAACTCCCAAATGAGCAAGAGAAGAAGGGATTGATGAATGAGCAAGGAAATGGCAAGGTTTAGCTTGGTATCTATAGCCAAGGGAGGAGATTGAGAGCAAGACAAGTGTCGAGGACATGTGTGAGAGGTCTCCAAGTGTTTATGGACGTGGCACAAGCAAGAAAATGGTGGCAAGTCGTGAGCTAGATGGCAGGGAAGGAAGCTGCCAAGCAAACTGCCACTGGTTGTCCCTTACTGTTGATGCATATGTCTGTTGCCTACGTCATCGTATAATATCGAGCCAGTATTTAGGAGCAAAATGTCGAAGTTTATGTATATTAGGGTCAAGTTCGCTCGAAAAGGAAGTTTTGTAATCAAGTTCGGTCGAACTTGACTAAGCAAGTTCACCCGAACTTGCATTCCCTCCAGCGAACTTGCACTCCTATAAATAGGAGTCTTGACACTTCATTTGTAACTTTCAGAGATTTTGTCATGATAGAGGCGAAGCTCTGTCAAAGTGTTTCCAGGATCCGTAACGTCTCCACATTAATCAAACAGGATTGGCCTAATTTGAAGACATTGGACATAGATCATCTCATCTTCTACTCATTTCTTCTATTTTTAACTTTTCTTGGACAATTCACGGACAAAATGGACTGATTTTCAAGTATAATACGTAAACTCCATAATAGTAAAACCCTTGAAAAGATCAGAGCTTAAAACAAACGAATTCATGTCGAAAAATTGAAAAAATCATGTTTTGTAACTCAAGTTCGCTCGAACATAGCATCAAGTTCGCTCGAACTTGATTGGTTTTTCAGTGAAAATTGTATTAAGTTCGCTCGAACTTGCATTATTTCTTTTGATTTTTATCAAGTTCGCTCGAACTTGATCAATTTCATTGAAATCTATATCAAGTTCGCCCGAACTTGCAAATTTTTCTTGAAATCCAACATAAGTTCGCTCGAACTTGTGATTTTTTCATAAAATCTCAACAAGTTCGCTCGAACTTGTTTAAGTAGCTGTTTTTGACAAGCTGTGACAAGTTCGACAGAACTTGTCAAGGTTTAAAAAATAAAAAAAAAATCCCGAAAAACGTCTCGGACATTATATATCATTAGATTCGTATTGGCGAGACAAGTTTAAAGCTCTAATCTGGTGAAAAAAGTTTTTCGAA
This sequence comes from Scalesia atractyloides, assembly GCA_947069175.1. Lineage (NCBI taxonomy): Eukaryota > Viridiplantae > Streptophyta > Magnoliopsida > Asterales > Asteraceae > Scalesia > Scalesia atractyloides. The sequence goes on from CAMTDV010001634.1 coordinate 37,053,965, forward strand.
AAATTTTAAACGTTTTTAGCAAACCGATACGTTGATATTGTCGGTTGAAAGATCAAACTTTATTAAAATTGTCTGTTTGCTAATCATTTTTCAAGTGTTTTGAATGACAGATAAATTTGAAAAACAAAATGGGGTCCGAGAAGCCGCCAAAGTTGATGAGTATGGACGAGTATGAAGTTTGGAAGGAAAATTTGAGAGTTGGGTCCAAGCTACGCATTTTAGCAGTTGGGTGGCGATCGAAACAGGATATGTAGTTCCAAGAGATGAGAATCAAAATATTCTAGAGAAGTGCAAGTATTCTACGCAACAGAAAGAGGCGTATTTTGCTGATAAGAAAATGATTAATCTGATTCAACAATCTGTTAACGAAAGTATCTTGATACTACTGCCTGAGTACAAGACTGCAAAAGAACTCTGGATATCTCTGAAAAATAAATATCAGGTGAAGAGAGAAGAGAGTGTAGTAGTTAAGAACTGTGAAGCTCTAGTTTCAAGAATATCCACAAATGAGTCTTCAAGTTCTAAACCAGTCTGCCCGGTCTATGATGTAGACAATTATCAGGCAGATAATGCCAAACTCTTGAATGAGATTGAGAGTTTGACATTATAAAAAAATTAAAAGAAAATGAAAAGAATTTTGAAAATAAAATAAAAATTTTAGAAAATGAAAAATTACAAATGGTAGTAGATTTTCAAAATGAAATAAAAATGTTTAAAAATGATAAAATTGTTTTTGAAAAATTAAATATAGAAAATCAAAAAGCAATAAATTCTCATATTGAGAAAATAGCTCAACTTGAAAAAGAAGTTGAGACTGTTATAAATAAAGCTGCTACTTCAGCAAAAGTATTGAAAGGTTTTGTGACCTCCTCATTAAAGTTAGATCATATATGTCCAAAACCGATCAATGAAAATAAAAAGAAAATTCCTATAAGTAACATTGTTACAAATTATGACGATGTCATAATTGAAGATTGTGATGATACTATCGATGATGAAAGAGCTAAAAATGATAAACATGAAATAGTTTTAAAACTAAAAGAAAAATTTCAAGAAATTGTTCTACAATCTACTGAAAAAGGTGAATGCTCAACGTAAAAACCTTCTAAGCAGAATGGAGAACAAAAACAACATGAAAAACAAAGTTGTAAAAATTTTCAAAACAAAAATAAAAGCTCATCGGTACAGTCATCCAATTATTATAAAAACTCACAAAAATTTGAGAATTAGTGGTGCAGGTCGGACCACAGTGCTTCAAAGTCAAATCAATTTTACAGAAGAAGCAGGAAAGATGACTACTACATGTCAAATCAATGTGTTGATTTGGGTGTTTGGTCTGAATGGAGAGATTGGTACGATAACAGAGTGTGTTACAACTGTGGATTTGGTGGACACATTGCTGTTAACTGCCTGAAAAAGAGATTTGATACGAGAAGATGCTATAAATGTCAAATCAAAGGTCATATTTCCAGGGATTGTCCGACTAATTTGAAAAGAATATCGGTTAAATCTCAGGGGGAAAAAGACTAAAGGAGAAGAAAACAGAGAAGAAAAATGAGAAAACTGTAGAGAAGCCCAAAGAACAAAAAGTCAAGTTATCATAAGGGCAAAAAGACAGATTAAGAAAAAAGAGGAAAAAAGTTAGAGAGTATTTGGAAAAGATTTTGTCCTCGGATACGTCTAAAAATCAGATAAAAGTTCTAGTGAATCATTTTACTCACAATCAAGTAAAACGAATTTATCAGATACAAATCTGAGGACAAAAGAGAGAGCAGTGGTGAAAATTTTGATAACTCAAACAGTTAAAAATTAAAGAAAGTAAAATTTTCAAATAAAGTTTCTATCAAACTCTTTGAATATCAAAAAGAGTGTGAATGTTTGTTTACTTCAAATGTTAATGATTTTGGTAAACCTAAATCCAGAATGGATTGGGTTCCAGTTCAAAACTGATTAAAGTTTGTTTGAATGTGCAGGATAACCAAGCTTCAAGCCAAAGGGCATTTTAGAAGCAGTGGTTGTTCATACAGAGAGACAAGAGACATGAGTGATATTCCATGCAAACAAAATGGTAGTCTCGCGTTCACATTCGTAAAAAGTCGTTAAATGGTTAAAATGGAAGATTTTTATTTTCGATTTTAATAAGATGTTTTCAATTTTATGGGGAGAAAAATTTTAAAAAATTGTAAAAAATTCTTGTAAAATTGAAAAACATCGTTTCGAAATTAATTTAGATAGATAAAATGATTGAAAAAGCCAAAAACAATAGAAAATCTTAAAATATCAAAAAAACATTGAAAATGAAAAATGAGATTACTTGTGCGAAAAGAGGAAATGATAGTAAATCAGTGGACTATCAGTGCATGCTAAAGATATGTATTATTTAAATGGTTAAACAATCTCACTAAAGATGTGTCGGTAGGCTCAGCTAGACTAGTAGTTTTGCGAAAATGATATAAACCTAAATAGAAAAGTCTAGTTTTAGTGGGAAACACGGTTGAAAGCATAGTAGTTAGTTTTGTCCTTCGTGACTGTGTACCTACTAGGTAATAGCTGAATGCTGAAAAGCATAAAAACCGGTTAGTTTGTGAAGTTTCACATCTTATTGAAAAAGTCACTATGGTTGTGTATTTCATTTTGCAAAGATTTAAACTTGTTTTATTTCTTTATTTTGTTTAAGCATTGGACATCCTCTGCATATACGAAAGTATCGAACTGGATGTTAGTGCCTAAATGTTTCTGCTTTATTTTCCTTGGTGTTTTGTTTAAATCTTGGATCACCTCTGCGTATATGAGAATATCGAACTGGTGGTTAAGATCTAAACAATTTCAACTTGTTTTTATTATTATTTTGTTTAAACATTGGACTTTCTCTACGTATCGAAAGATCGACCTGATTGTTAATGTTTAAATATTCTGCGTTATTTTCACATATATCACAGTTGATGAAAGTTTAAAGGCATTACTTGAGTCAGTGTATTACATGATGAGGGGATATGCTGAGATCGTGGGGTCCATAAGAACTTAGTGCAAATTAGTGTACCTTAATGTATCAGTAAGTATTACGAAAGTTTCTAGATTGAGTTTAAGTGGACAACAATATCGACAATCCATGTGAATTGTTTAAACTGAGTGTTTCATCTAGATCAACGGTGCAACTGATATGTCTCAGTAAACTGATATGATCCTCTAGCACGTATTCTCACAAAAATACAAATTGTAAATATTACATTTTAGTATGTTTACATTTCTGCATTCAATATTAAAATCCAAAAAGATTTTCTCTCATATCTTCCATGGAAACCTAATAATGATGAATGTGACCCGGACCAACGAGACTGTTAAGAAACTGTTTGTGTGTGGATACGTGTGATTGTTCTTAATTGTCAAATATTAGAGATTTGGAGCATCATTTGAGGGGGAGTTAGATATACATGTTGATTGAAGATAACCAAAAACTTAAAGCAAGGGGGAGCATGGATGTTAAAGTTATTCAAGATATAAAGATCAAGAGAGTATTAAAGACTCAGGAACTTAATTGAAGAATGATGACTACGACAACATCCAAGGGGGAGTCTGTTGATGCATGTCTGTTGCCTACGTCATCGTATAATATCGAGTCAGTGTTTAGGAGCGAAATGTCGAAGTTTATGCATATTTAGGGTCAAGTTCGCTCCAAAAGGAAGTTTTGTAGTCAAGTTCGGCCGAACTTAACTAAGCAAGTCGCCCGACTTGCATTCCCTCCAGCGAACTTGCACTCCTATAAATAGGAGTCTTGACATTTCATTTGTAACTTTCAGAGATTTTGTCACGCTAGAGGCGAAGCTCTGTCAAAGTGTTTCCAGGATCTGTAACGTCTACACATTAATGAAACAGTGATTAATTAGTGAATAACTTGTCTACAATGTCGCTTATGCAAACGGATTCCGCACGATTACCTTGGGTTTGTCAGATTAGTGCCAGAAAGATCCGTAGAACGGACCCTCACTTACGGACCGTAAGGGTTTAGCCTTGCGGTCCGTAAGGACCTCTGGCGCCCACATATTTTGAATAGTTACGGACCGTAACTAGGGTGGCTTGCGGTCCGTAACCGCCTTACTGAAACAATGCCCTTACGGTCCGTATCCAGTAATGGTTACGGTCCGTAAGGACCTTCCAGAACATGAAATTTTGGCATTTTACAACTTTGGTCCTCTAACTTTTTCCGATGCTCGTTCAGAGGTTATTAAAATAACATGAAGGCATTTTTAGTCCCTCTCGGCTACACGTGGCAACCAAGGATTTACGGGGCACGTGTCGGGATTTTATTAAGCGAAATTTTCGAGGTGTTACATCTGTGTTTATATATATTCAATCCTGACCATAAAAACTACAACTAATTAGACCTAATTGGGGATATTATACTCAGTGGACATGGAGCAGCACATTCAAGATGCAGAAAAGATAAGGATGTTAAAGTAAGCTTCATACCTACCTGAATTGCGGCTGTTTCTCAAGTCCGCCTTTCTTATTTCTCTTTTTTTTCCTTTCAGGTTGCATCCATGGGGTCCTTCCATCTTTGCTCTCCTCTTCCTCCTTCCATCGTTTACCCGATAATGTGTAAACCTACATATGAATCGGCTGAGGTAAGTAAAATTTTTATAGTCAATTTTAGATTACATTTTTTTATTCCTATGATAGTATTGTTAATATTTGTCCTGTTCTCGGATAATATTTTGTAAAAAACAGGAAATTGATAACATGGAGTTTGAGGTATTAGAAGGTTCTCACATTGACACAAGTATTCCATCAAGTATTGTGGATACCAAGCAAACAATCATGTGTAAACCTTTCTATGAATCGGCAAAAGTAAACACATGTTACTACATTGAATTTTTTACACCTATTATTATACTATTGTTCTCATTACTTACATGTTTTTTAGGTTTGCAACTTTAAAAGAATCAACAAAAGGACAAACGCATTGAAGAACTACGCATTGAAGATGGAAGTGGGATGAGGTGATACACATTGATAGTGAAACCGAAGATCTGGAAGAGGATGGTACGCCTGTGATAAAAAGAGCTAAGCATGCTTGTGTCGTTGAATCAAATGCTGGATTTATGCAAGTCGGCAGAATGTCTGAAGAACAAAAAGGAAGCCATGTATACAGTCTTCTAAATGAGAATTTGGAGGATATGGTTGGGTAGAAACGGAAAGGTTTTTAAGGGGGTCCTATAGTGGTGTTACTAATTAGGTTTTTTATTTATCGTATGGTTTTAGTGCCTTAGTACTCTGTTTTTTTCTCGATAGACTTTAGTTACATTAGGGTATTGAGTTCCGTATCGTGTGTTTTCGTTTATTATGAAAATTATGGTATTGTGTTTCCTTTTTCTTTATATTACTATGCGTTGTGATATTTGTGTTTTTTTTAGTATACAAAAATCATTGCTATGGATGATATTATATCGTATTGTTATTTCGTGTTGTGAAGAAATACAATGTGAATACCTAACCGTAATAATATTGTATAATAAACTCTAAGATAATCAGTGTTTTTTATTTAGATTATGATACCCCTACTCGTGAATTTACTTCAAATAAGATAATCATCGTTTATGTGTTTTTCAAAATACTCTTGTGCGTCTCCCCTCCTTCTATTCCATTGTGTCCACTGAATGAATTTCTCAAGAATCATAAAACCTTTAAAATTGAATTTTAAAATATTTAGAAATCTTCTGATAGTTCATACGTTAAATGGAGACACATACATAGAAACATAATTGTTTTCAAACCTTGAAAACATTCCTGCTACATTAAATTATCCACTTTTGATGGTTTTTAATTTTTATTGCTTACCTGTTTCATTAGATTATCCGCTTTTGATGTTTTTTTACTTTAACTTGCTGATGTGCCTTAACATTTATCGGAGATTTCTCATTACTTAATTTCATAATATCGAATCTGTGTATAATACCCACAATACATAATCGATATCCATCAGTTTTGTGTTCGTTCTTGTCCTTCATGAAATGGTTTGTTTGAAGTTAAATATGAGAGTAAAATAGTAACTTAATAAGTGGTTTTTAATGAATTTAGTATATTTGATATTTAACTAGTTTGTAAGGGCATATATGATATATTTAGTTTTGCATGGATATATATGATATTTTTAAGGTTTGTAGGGGTATATATGAAATTGCCCCTATTTTATATAAAAAATTTGGTTATTGAAACATTTAAATAACTTCTATATTTAGGGTTCCAACCCCCATTATTACCATCATTCATTTAGGTGAAGGTTTCATTAAACATAGACGGTCGTTTCATGGTTGACTCTTTTTCCGGACTCACATAGTATGGGGTTTGGTATATTGTGCCATTTGTTTGGTAGAGTTCATATACTCTATGGTCCGTGAACAGAAATTGTTGGTTATCTTCCTTGATCAAGCTGTAAGTGGTTTTTCACTATAGTTTAGAATAAATACCTTATTTATATGTTCAAAGTAACTATTTTATCTGTCTCTTGTAGAGACAAAAAATTGCCGCTTTTGTCCCAGAAAACTTAATGCACGTTTACAATGATACCACTTTGCTTGGCAATGTGTTTGTGTTGCATCACTTTCAAATACAACATTTCAAATACCAAGCTTACCCAAAACATGAAGGTTACATCTTGCTTTCTGGTGGCTATAAGATTGATGTCAGTGAAGACACTAACCTTGTACCGTTTATGAGTAAGGTTCCACAAAGTTTATGCTTCTATCCAACTGTCCCTTCTATACAAACTCTTACGCATGAAAGGAGACGCCTAAAATTTATTGTTGGTAAGTGTAGCTAACCAATCAATATATATACACACACACATGTATATATAGATATATATAGAGAGAGAGTAAAGCATATTTATTAAATACAAATTATAATATATATGTTTACATTTTGTTGTAGATGTTGTTGGGAGGATTATCTCGGTAACCGAATAAAGGATGCGTATCTTTTGTTATATTACTTCAAGATGCAACGTAAGTAAATATTGTATGTACTTTATACAATACATTCTTACTGTCATGTGCTTTCGAACTAAACCAATTTCTTTATTGGGTTTTCTAACATAATCTTTCACCACAGTGGTCATGTGATACAATGAAATCTATACGGAACGAGGCAGTTTGATATTGTGAAAACCTATCAAGCAATCTCAAAAAAAAGTCATTTACGTATCACGGCTCAAGTTACTTCAGCAAAAAGACAGTATGTTATATCCATCCACATGTTTTTTTGGAAAATATTATTTACATTATGTGGATCATGTAATTTAACTAAACATATACATTTTATAAGCATTCTCAGTGAATATTTGACCTCGGTGGATTTCACAAGGATCGTTTATGAACCAAACATGCCTGAGGCTCATGGAATTAAAATTATGGCACGTTGCAATCCGTGTTTGTCTTGATGTTTTCAGTTGTGTTGTACTTTATCACTTTGCATACTTATACGTTGTCTAAAATTTTATGTCGCTTTTTTTTTTGTTCTGTTGTGTAATACGTTGTCTAAAATTTTATGGCGGCTGATTTCTACTTTTTGCTCCATCCGGTTATTGCTCTAACTAGCTCGGATAATCACTTTAAGCGGTTATTTCAGTAATTAGACGGTTGACCAAACCAGTTAATTAAATCCACCAGTTTGTGCACCACTAATTAAAAGTCACTATACCGCGTTTTCTGATAAGCCAATTTATGCCGACTAACAATAATTGAGATTAATATATACATTAAAATTTAAACATATACATTTGAAAATTAACAAACTTTTAATTTACTTTTCCATAACGCTCAATTTAGTATTTCGTATTGGAACTACAACTTTTCAAGACCTTGGGTCACCAAACTACTACTACGGACTACTTTCTAGATTGGTTCATTGCAGACAACATACGGGTCAAATGGTGTAGTAGATTACTAGCAGCCACAAAAGAAATGTTTAGTGGTAAAATAAAATTAGTAAAATAAAGTAATTTAATAACCCTACGATGTTAAATGATTATTGATATAGAAAAAAAAGGTTTACGATGAATGTAATATTGTGATTTTTGGTTAGTCATTTAATATCATAAATTTAAAATCACAAGGTCTGTGACTACTATAACATAGTTTTTAAGTTTAATATTAGGTAAGTAGTTTACTAGTTTCGACTTTTCACTTAGAATATAATTCCCCTATCCCAATATTCAAGCCAGTGTTAGATTATCGTTTAAATTTGTGTATACTTAATATGGATTATCGGTTTTTGTTATGTAGTTTTCATGGGATGGAAAGTATATCATACTTAGAATGCCTAATAACGAATGATATGGAATTTCTACATAACCGTTTAATCCTATCCAAATGTTATTTTATTAAAGATAACCGATTAACCAACCCATCACTCCACTAACCCCATGACTCTACTAACTCCAAGGTAGTTTACAACCCATGCCATGTTTTAATTGCAGTTTCCTACAAGTAGTTTGTCTTTCAGCCTATATAATAGGGACCCCTTCATAACCAAAAAAATAATAATACCTACTATTGAAATTATGGAGGAAATCACAAATAAAACAACTGTTAAATCTGTACATGTAGGATGCAATTAATACTTATCTTGCTTTCTCTTTAATGTTTGTGTCGTCTATTTACATGAAAAATTTGGGTCTCTTTTTATTAATTCTCTCTTTTAGGTTGTGACAGTCGAGGACCAGCAGCAGATGTTGATTAACCGGCCAAATGAACAAGCAAAGATTTATTTTAATCATCTTATCACTTTTTACTTATTAATTTATTTTTCGTTTCTACTTAATTTCAGACATGTAGTGACGGTGTAGAGATTATTTCATTTGGCTCATTTAGTCCTTACAAATCAAATCTAGCTCGTGAGTTCAGTGCTGAGGTAATACGTAATGAAGTTGTAATTATTTTTAGTTTAATTTCTCCTGTTAGAGTATTAGTACACCTTCATTCAACCTATTTGGATTATTCATGATCGAGAGTTTGAGAAGCAGCGAAAACGAAGTAGAGCCTTGCTAAATTGGAAATGGGATGACGTTTAGAAATCAGCAGCTCTAAAGAAGAAATTGAGTTTTTTGATATGACTACCAATGTTGATGGAATGAGGTTACCACATCATATCATGATGAGTATGCTCAACCCGAAGGTGAATTTGATGATACTGCTGATTCGCTAGAAACTTTCAATAAGAATCTGAAGATTCCAAAAGTTATTATTCATAGTCGCTCTCGGGTTGTTAGGCTTTGAATTTACTGTTTTTTTTTTTTTGTGTCGTATTTTGTTTACTATTTCTTTTTGTGCATCTTTAGTGTGTTTTGCTTCATTGGATTATGTCTATTTAGCTAATTAATATATGTTCTCTTCAATCTATGCATGGCTCATATTTGGCATATAGTTTATATTCTTAAATTATTTAAAATGAAAGACAATATGATGTGAATTTCTTCAAGGTAACTAAATCAATAAATTAATTAGGGTTTGTTTTTTTTATTTAATGATTTTATCTCTTATTTATTACGCTTTAACAACTGGTCGCATTTGCAATACTATATAGTAATTAGAAGTCTTTTTTAGTTTTATTATAGACTCTTCATTATCTCCTGCAATCATTAATATTAACTACACGTTTTATTTTAATATTTGATTATAAACCTAATTAATCTTTCAGAATAATTTGTTTTGGAAATCAAATGTAATAGTTTTTTTATGTTTTCTATATTTTTTTGTGGCACGAACCGGTGTGGCAGATCTTGAATGTTCTTAGCTAGCCATAGGAGTCATTTCAGTCCCCATGTCTCTTACATAAATAGAATCACCAAAATCAACCTTTTTAGTTTCTATAACTACTTCATCTTCACTGCTTGGGACAGGAAGCGGTGCGATAAGTCTCCTGTCGTCCGCATTGGAATCACGTGGCTCGATGTTGGACTGGCTCTTATCTATGCCTCTAGAAAAGTTAACCAACCATTTTCGGGCATCGTCCCATTTTGATGGTGTCGGTTTGCCTAGAGCGGTCCGGTGGTCGTGCGAACCACAGTTTCCTTTCTGATACTCAAAGTTTGGAGCTGGTGATCCAAGATTCAAGCACCCCTTATCCTATATGGACCTCATAATCACTTCCCTTGATTCAAGATCAACTATTTAACTCAATAACAATACACCTTTGTCTTGCTATGAACCACCCACATGCCAGATTGACCAAATTAATCACACAGATCTAAGACACTCCTATACATCATCAAATAAATCAATGTGAATGAAGTTGACTGTCACATGTATCGGATTTAAAGAAGTCAAAGTCAAAACAAGTCAGCGAAGTGGAATTTGTGAAAACTCTAAAGCAGCAAATTACAAAGCGTAAATATATGTAATTCATTGTTAACAGTAGAGAGAATACATCTTTATCTTCTGAAGTTATTGAACTTAAAATATAAAATTGTACGACTTAAAATAATAAGATTAACACTTAGATTAACTTTTTGATTGTACGAAAAGCATTTTAAATATAAGTTAATTTTTTTTCAGTTTTAATTCTTGACCTAATTTTATAAAGTCAGCTTCCTTTTAAACTTTTTCTACCTTAATTTTTTATTTGTTTGACTACCCTATTCCCACTCCTTCTGACCAGAGTAACTACCTTATCACAATTTATTTTCAATATTTTTAGATTTCAAAATTCAAAATAGTAACTACCCTTTTCCAGTTTTTTTTTATCTATTTTCAAAATTTTTAGTAACTACCTTATCACAATTTATTTTTGATATTTTTAAATTTCAAAATAGTAACTACCTTATCACAATTTATTTTCGATATTTTTAGATTTCAAAATTCAAAATAGTGAATGATACAGTTATATTCCCGAGTGTGTCAAACATTGGTCATATTGAATAAAAATGCAATTACATCAAAATATGGAGGTTTGGGAAGTCCAGGGTGCTAAATTGAAACTTTTGAGAAACTGGCACCCTCGCGTGTTGCGCCAGGACTAGTTTCACCTGGCGCATGGCGCGACAGAAGCCTGTTTTCAGCAATTGTGTGCTGGCCAAGGCAGACTGCCCTCCTTTCACTTCTCTCGCATTTCTGCCACCATTGCTCAGACTTTGCCACCTCAAAACCACTTGGAATGATCCTAGATCATATTTTAACACCTGGATTGATCTTGTTCATCCTCTTCAAGTATAAATAGAGGTGTTATTGCAACGCATGTCCTTGCACCTCTTCTTGAATTCACTCTCTCTTTCTCTTTCCGGAAGTTCGTGAGCTATAGGAGCATCCTACTGAGTTTTAAATATTCCTAGGATCACTTTTAAGTGTCCCTACCTTATGCATTTTCGTTTTATAGGGTTTTAAGCCAAAAGTCAAGCGTTATCGTAATAACGCTTTGACTTTCGGTTAAGACCTTTATGGTCCAACCATTGTAGGTAACGAACATGGCTACATGATCGTAATAAGGTAGGTGTTAATCCCTCAAGAGGGCACCTCCTAAGAATCACGTTTGCTTGGTCAATTGACGGGTCACCATATTATTATTTAAAAAGTCAAATGGGTCAGTTTTGAAAATAATAATAATTTGATAATGTATGTGTTATAAAATATGTTTAAACACTTTAACAACTTAATAATAATTATTAAAACATGTGTAAACAAGTTTGGCTCGTCAATTCCAGTTCTAGGGTCGGTTCACAATCGAAAGTCGTAAAGTTTGACTTATGCTTTACTTTTGATTCTGTCTGATTTAGATTAGTTAGCTACTGATCTAAGGTTGCATTATCATCGTAATTTAATGTAGTATAGCCTTTTGAGGTTATGTTACATGATCATAATCATATTCTGAGTTTATGCGCAAGTTCCGTTATTATGCCTAACTTTAACTAGTATGCCCTTTTCATCAAAAAGGTTTTAAACACAAATGAACTTGCAATTAATTTATATACTGATATGTTAACATGATTGACATATTTCGATGATAATAATCTGATCATAAACCGAGTTTTGCCTAAATATAAAAAAATTATGCTTTTAAAGGACCAAAATGCCCTTTCGGCATCTAAAATGACTTTATGTATAATTTCTTCAACAAAGCTCGATACCTACTGATATAATATCATAAGTGGGATAATTTGGGTTGCCAAGTCAGTTTATATTCTGAGTTTACATACGAGTTTTTGTGTATTGTAGATAAATGACGATATTGCCCTTACGACACTTAAAATGGGTTTTAACCATGCTTTATGTACAAAACCTTTTTCTCACTGATGTGTTATAATAAATAACATATTTTGGTTGGATAAACCTAATCATAACATCAGTTTTCGTTAAACATCGCTTAAATCGCCATTTAGCGACTTAAGCGCCTCTTCGGCGCATAGTATGGTTTAAAACCATATCTGACCACCAAGACATATTACCTACTGATTATAAAACTTATTTTAAATATTTTACAGTAGGTACATGTTCTAAACTCAAAATCCCAAATAAGCTATCAAAACTATGTGTGAAATGACCAAAATGACCCTACGATGCATAGTTTGGTCCTAAACTATAAACCACACATATATTTGATATCCTACTGCTATGACATCATAAATTAACTATTTTTCCAGAATATTTATGACCATGACATCAGTTTACTTGCAAGCTCATTTTATAAGTTGTAAAATGACCAAACGCCCTTATGAGGCTTAACTTGATTTTAAAACCTTAACAACAGATATCCTACTAATATTATAACATGTTTAAAGTATAATGGCAAATGGAACTTGTATATGACTCATCCGGTTACCCGGTATCTCTTATATGCATAGGTCAAGCCTACGTGACTAGTTTACATTTTAACCGAAACAGGTTTAACCTCATCTTTTTATCTCAAATTCCAGAATGTAAATAGTTTACCCATATTATACAAGTATTAGTACTGTTGGGTTTAACTACATTCTATTCTAGTCATCGCTTAATCTAGCGTATCGTATCGTTTTCATTATTTAAGACTAGCCGGTCAGAGTCTATGACTTAAATAGGACCCGTTAGTATTCTAATTGGTTATTTATACCATCATTACAGACTAGAGCCCTCCAGTAGATTGCTACCCCTACTTATCTTTTGTTTCGGCTGAGTTAATAAAACTTTGAAGTGCTAGCTCAGGTAAATACTCTTAACCTATTTTCCCTATACGGGTTTAGGATACGGTAAATTATTACCGCTTGGTCGGATATGGGATCATGTTGTCGGATTGTGATTTAACTAAATCTCATAACCCGTTTTAATCTGTATTGTTTGATAACTTAAACATGGGGGTTAACTCGACCGTATCCTGGATATCCTCGGCTCATTTAAGTTACTAATGGCCACGACTTAAGCACGAGGTGTAGGCATACACCAGTCAGATGCTAATGCTAAATTATTTTTATATACTCCTTGTGAGTTTTTAAGTGGCGTGTCGGTTTATCATGTTATTCGGTTTTTGCATCGACCCCATATGTATTGACAGACCTGTAAAACTGTATACAAGATCATTTTGAATTGTCTCAAGTTATTTATAAGATGTGCCTTGTGCACTTAAAACAATTTTGAACAGATTTTCAAAATGTGTCGGTTATTTGTATTTACCATTGTAAGCTGACGTATTTTCAAAAGACTAAGCTACAGGTACAACACGTAAATAGGCTTGGAGTTGCTTGGTATCGACATAGGGGATCTTGCAAGTCCTTAGTTGTGCCTAAAGTCTGTTGAACATCTTTTGTACATTTTTACGATCCGCCTGTGGATCTTATTACGAGGTTTCTGTATATTTATTTTGAATTTTGATCATTAACGGTTTGTAATAGTAATTTAACTCCAAGACTTCCGCTGTGTTATTCTGTGTATATTGACTATGATGATATCAATCTTACGTCACGATATTCCCCACCGAGGCGTACCAGGATCTACGTGGAAATCAGGGTGTGACAGGTTTGTATCAAACCAACGTTTAGGGAATTCAACACTAGTCTTTTGTGTTTGATCTTAAATGACACAGTAGCACATTCCTTAGACTTCCGAGTCTAGGCTTTGACCTAGGATTACCATTCATATTTTATTATTATTATTATTATTTATTATTATTATTATTATTATTATTATTATTATTATTATTATCATTATTTTATTTTTAACATTGTTTTTTTTGGAGCAGGAAAATGCCGCCCGAATTCACGGAAGAGGTGATAAAGGCAAAGGTCCCATGAGGGGTGGACCGTCAATGCAAGGGCCATCTTATTTACCTAGTCCAAATCCTTATGAGGGGTCAAGAGATTCCTCTTCACCGTGGGAACCCCTGAGACACTCCATCTCCCACGAATATTCGCCACCAAATTCTCAAAACTCCCATCACTCTTACCACTCCCATCATTCTCACCACTCTCACCACTCAAATTCTCATTCTTAACATGAAGAATTTAACCCAAAACATTACATGAATACACCCCAATTGATCAGAATCAATTGGACAACATGGACGAAGACTCCGATCCGGAGATGCTGCCAACAGGGTCGCTCGGCCATCCCATTGAATTATCCAGCGGTTCTAACTCTTATGTTGGATCACGATATCAGGGTCCCGATGAATTTAAACAATGATGGGACCAAGACGAATTTTATAATGCCCTTTCCCACCACACTCCTCACCCACCTCCTCCGGAGGATATTCATATGGAACCGGTGGATCAACCACAACCACCACCTGAACCACAACCACAATGAAAGCGTGGTGTACGCATTTCGATGCGTATAGGACAAAGGCCGGGATCGCTACCACATTTGCCCAAACCTTATCCTACTATTCCTGAGGATCCACAAATGGGTGGACCCTCCAACATTTCACTGTGGTTGAACCCACACCACAACCTACAGTTGAACCTATACCCCAACCGTAGTTCAACCACCAACATCGGGTTTTGGTAATCCAATCCCTACGTATCCAGACATATCTGGATATAACCCTTTAAACCCAACAGGGCGCCTTTTGATTTTATTTTTTTTGCCCGTCATACGACCCTTATGTTCAAGCATCTCTGTTTCATGCACTTTACCCTTCCCCTTTCCCTCCTTATTCAGCTACGCCCTATCCACTACTGGATATCCCAATTATGGGTACCAGTATCCGGTTGCGCCACAACCGCAACCTCATCCACCGCCATAACTCGAGGCCATGAATGAGGCCATAGAGTGGATGAATGAAATTAGTGCCAGGCTGAGGAAACGGAGAAGAAAACCAGCAAATTCTTCAAGAAATTCTCTAGGATGGTCAGAGGGAAGAAGGATGATTAAAAGTCCTTTTATTTTATTTAATTTTCAAAAGTCCTGCGTGGACATGTTTACTTTCTTTTAGTCCCTGCGTGGACATGTATTTCTTTGAGTCCCTGCATCGACAGACAGTTAAATTAGTTTCAAAAGTCTTGTTTAAGGCACTATTGTAATTTTCTATCAATTAATGGAAAATTTTGGAGTATTATTATCTAAGTATTCACTTCATCCTTTGTTCAAAGCGATCGTCTCGATATTAATTCAATCTTTATCGATCCGCTATAAAATTACAAAAGATCTTCTTAATGGTTTACACCAGCCAAGTGACAAGTTCACATTGGCAAACATAAATGGTAGTTAAGATGAATAACCTCTACCATGATAGTTAAGGAAGATTATCCCTTCTATCAGAGGTGGTGGACTATGTTCAAGCATCCAAGCCTTTTTGGTCAATGCGACCATGGCTATATCGTTTAACAATAAGACAATTATTCTATGTTAACATTCAGGTAATGTTAACAGTCCTGGCTGTGTGACTTGAGGAATCACACTAGCCGCCAAGGTATTTGGACTACGTCCAAGCCTTATAAGTCTTTAAGATCAAGATTAGATCATGACTAGTATCATCAATATGATGACCGTAACATCCATTAGTGATGTATTTGGCTTATATAACTAAGGACTAGGGCTATTATTATTAAAACATCCATTAGTGATGATTCGCCTACAGGCTATGTCATATTGTCCATTTGAGACATAGCTGTAGTCTTATGACTCCCTGTCCAAAGGTAACCAACTATTGCGAGCTTTTAAAGCCTTTTGATCATTTGATGATAATTAAAAAGTCCTTTAATGATAAGGCCTTTGTGTCATATCTACAAGTCCTTGGTGAAGGCCTTTGGGTCACATTTTGATATCCCTCGGATAGGCCTTTGTGCCATGCTTTTATCGTCTTTTGTGACGAGCATTTGGGCATCATATATTGTCTTTATAACAAAGACAGCTGTGACATTATGATCCACTGTCTTATAATTACTTGACTACGTCCTGTGACACCCGGCTATTTAGGCTGTACCGTACAAATGTAACACGTGTCATGAATAAATAAAAGGTTGTATTTGATTATTTATGATGTTTATATATCGTATTTGATGTGTTGGTAAATCAAAGTTTGATAAAAATTATGTTGGCAACTTTAAGATAAACGCTTATCGCGTAACGGTTAAAATGCGAAACGAACGTCGGTGACCGCCCGATTAATGTTAAAATCTTAAAATAGTCCTTATGATTAAATAATATATTTAATCATATTCTGAAGGAAAAATAATTTAAAACGCTAAGAAACTCCATTTTTCGAGTTTAAGCGCGTATTGCGCGATACTCCGTATCGACAAAATACTGTCAACACAGCCAGTTACGGCAACTGATAATTGTTATGATAATAATTTGACAAGTTTATTTTTATAGAATGAAAAAAATAAATTAAAACGCTTAAAATCCTATTTTGCGAATTTAAACGCGTATTTCGCAACACATCACGCTATACTGCCAAATACGGGCAATGTAGCCGGTCCAGGCAAATAAAATATTGTTTGGTAATATTTTGGTGAGTTTATTTTTATAGAGCATTAAAATAATTTAAAACTGTTAAAACGTGATTAAAATGCTAGATAAAACACCGGTATCCAGTTAAATACCAGTTTATGGCCTTATATCTATATCTGTACTATATATAATAAGCATATAGGAAGACAACTTAAGGTATTTTGCCACTTTACTTAAAACATCTTTAAAGCATGATGTACAATTATTTAAAGCACATAAAATAAAAAATGAATTTCTTTTCCCATTATACCCTCACTCAAACACGCTGCCAACAAACCCTAAAATTTCATTTCAAATTTCAAAGTGAGAGCCATTTTTCATTTTCGTTCTCTCTCTCTCTCTCCCTCAAAGTTCTGGAAACCCAAATCTTTGAAACCCTAAAGCCATTTCAAAATTCAAACCTGCCTTTTTTCTACTTTACCTCTTCGAATCTGGAATTACAAGACAAATTACAGGAGAACAACGATCGGATGTAAGTCTCTTTCTATAATCTGACACTATTTCGTGGATTTCAAATTCCAACACAAAGAAATCTGGTTTCCTTTACCATCCCTCTCTCTTGAAAAACCCTAGATCTGCCTCTGAATCCTTCATCTAACAACAAATGTCACATATTTTCGAGCTTTTTTTTTTTCTCAAACACAGTCGTGGTGATAACCCCCACGATGGAAGATGTCGGAGACATGATTTCTTTTATCTTGAAGTCTATGATGATCCAGATCTCCGTTTTAGCAGGTCTGTTAACTTCAAATGCCCATCTTTACTTACCGGTGAAAACGAACTGTCACAGATAATCAGTTTTTGTTATTTTGTTTGCATATTAAGCATATGTTTATGAAGATTAACTGCTCACAAATATCGGGGAATGTTCGTCCTGACTTTGATTGAAGTCTGAAGCAGTTTTGGAGTTCATCTTACACTTAGGTACTGTTCTTGAAGATTTTTCTGGATTTTGCTTAAAAGGTAATGTTTTGTTCATCATTCTGGTAATTTTGTAAACATATGTGTGAATATATGTTTGAAAATTTTGTTATTTGTTATTCTGATTGGTTTAGTTTAATTGTTCAGAATGTTTAATATTGAGTCAAAGAACATGGATGAAAATAGGAAGGAAGCAAATTGGGGATGGTGGGTTAGAAAGTTGAATTGGAAAAAAAATAGAACAAAATATAATAAGAGGACACCCTTTTAAAGTATAATTATTATTCTAATTATTTGGGTTATTAAGATGTATCGTAGAGGTTAAACTAATTCTTACCCTGCTTTGACAATTAAGACACAGCAAGTTGTATGTAACTTTGCCACATCGTTTCATATTATCAAAGGGGCCATGATATGATTGGCTTTTAGTTTTTGATTTTGATTTTGATTATTATTATTATTATTATTATCTATGTTTTTGTTTTTTTTCTTTATTTTTAGATAATATGTTGTTATTCATGTTTGTAATTCATAAACATGAACTTCTGGTTCAGGTATTGGCAAACAAAACCAAGATTTATATACATCAATGGAGGTGAATTCAATACAATTGTAAGCAAGACGATATCTATTTTTATATTACTAATTATCCAGATTTGAAGGGAAGTTAAGTTTGTTAGTGTTGATTTTTTTCTCATAGGTATTGAAAGAAAGGTAAGCTATCCAAATCCGATGGCATAAAGTTTTTTCAACAACTGATTGACCGCCCCCTAAAATTCATGATCAAGGCGTCTATCATTGCGATCTTAAAATTCAATAGTTCTATTACTCCCTATCATAATATCAAGATCCTACAATGGTCTTTAAATGTGACAATCGTGACCCATTTGATAATGTGAGTGAATCACAATTCAGTCAAGTTCTGAACATTGAGATTGACCAGATCTTTGAGGATTGATTAATTTTTTAACACATTGATTTGTTTTAAGTAAGATTTGCACTTGGTATGCATTTTTCTTTCTCAAATTGGTGCAGGCCTGCAAGGTTCTAGATGACAAATGGTGCTCTAGGCCCCCAAGTTCATTGTGATTATTGTTTAAAGAAACCATCACACCAAGTTCTTCCCAGCCCGGTCCCCGGATAATGTTCAACTGGTAATTTATTCTCATCAAAAAGTCATATCATACAATAGCATATCCTAAATCCGTCAACGGTTGGTTGCTTGTTGTTATTTGACCTCAGATGAGTTTAGGCCATCTAGGGTTACGGCTGCAAACGCGACTTTAAAACGCTGCGCTTTTGAAGCTGTTTGCGGCTGCGTTTGCAGCCATAAATGGGCCGTTTAACGACCGGTTTACGGCTGCAAACGCAGCCGCAAACGGCCAAAATTTTGCAGCCGTTTGCTGTCGTAAACGGGCCTTTAAATGGCTGCAAATGCAGCCGCAAATGGCTACGAAATGGCGGCCATTTAACGGCGTGTTTGCAGCCGTGTAACGGCGCGTTTACAGCTATGAAATGGCAGCCGTTTGCGGCTGCGTTTGCAGCTGTTTAACGACCCGTTTACGGCTGCAAATGCGTCGTTAAACGGTTGCGGAATCTAGTGCTGTGTTGACCCATAAAAACATTAAGAGTAACAAAGAAGAGATCCTAGAGGAGAAGGGACCAAAAAAGATGCAAAAACAAATGGCGGTGACGAAGAAAGCAACAGCAAGTTGTTATCATTATGTTTAATTTCATCAGGTTCCTTTAGAGTAATAATTTGTACAGTTCAGGTCTAAAATTGGCTTTTATTTATGCAGATGGAGTCATTCTTGTTGTTACTGATCGTTCAGGCAACTGTAGCCTAAGTAGGTTTTTATTTCCGGGTCAGGTATAAACGGGTCAGGTGGGGTTCATTTTTAACAAATTTGACCATTTTGACTAGCGGATGAAAATCAACACTACTGAATGACAGTGGTTCCCACACTTGAGCTCCGGTAGAGGAGACTAGGGTCCGGTAGAAATCTCACTTTAAACTTATAAAGTTATTGTGTTCTTGACAAAAGCATGGTAAAGTATAGAGGTGACTTATTTCGACCAAGTTAATTATTAATGGGTTGACTTAGGTTGTGATTACGGGTCAAAACAAATAGAAAAAAAGGTTAAATGGTTGAACGAGTTAAACGGATTGACAATTACCCAATTTTTTATTTAGCAAAAACAGAGGTTTATTTATAGTTCAACACTTCAACTATTACTGGTCAAACACTCCTCATTTTTATATATAAAGATATTCTTTTTGTAATTCTTATTTTGATTATTATTTTTATTGATTTAATTATGGTTGTGATTACAGGAAACTTAGCCATAGAACTCATCGTCAGAACCATAAGCATGTTAAGGAAGATGAATCTTTGCATCCAGTGAGTTTATATGCACTTTTAGCCTCATAATTATGCTTTAAAATATCAAAATTATTTTTAAGAGCCTAACAGGAAAAGAACAAGATGTTACAGTCGATCAATCGAGATGAAGTTGTTTCCTTTGGAGTGGCAACAAGGTGATAGGATAAAGTTTTCATGTCTGATCTTAAGTTTGAAAAATTTTGTTTGAAAAAAGAAAGAAATAGCAGTCTTAATGACCCTTGATTTTGGGTTATGTGTTCTCAATAAGATGATTTACTTTTAAAGGATATTACCAAAATTACCCTCATAGATACATTATGATAGTTGAATTACACTAGGGATGAGCTCGGTACCCATTCAGTACCGAGCCGATACCGGTCCCGAAAAATGAAGAAAAGTGGTACCGGTACTTACTGGTGTTTTACCCGTAAATACCGGTATCGAACCGGTAACGGTACCGAAAAATGGTGAAAATGGGAACCGGTACCGATACCGAATATACCTGGTACGGTTCGGTACCGGTACGGTACCAGTTCGTACAGATACCCAATACCGAATGCTCATCCCTAAATTTCACTAGATCAATAGCTTGGCTGCTTGGGAACCTAAGTATTACTTAGCCACCTTTTTGCAAAAGAACCTATGAAAATGTGATGAAACTAGAGGGGTACAAATTGATTTTTTTTAACCGAACCGGTTTTTTCATCAAGATCAAAAACCGGTTAAAACTAAAACAGTAACTGGTCCAACCGGTTCGGGTCGGTTTAAAACCGGTTTTTGCCAAAATAACCGGGTTCTGTCCTAAAACGATTTTTTGTACACCTATTTCTTGTCTGATTAATCTGCCCTCGACTTGGTTCAGATTTCTTAAAGTCAATGATTTTGTTTCTGTAACAAAACATGGGAAATGTTATGGGTCAACCCAACTTGTTTTGGTTCTTACATTGTCTATCTTTGTAAGGCTAAGAAAAGTTAACTGGACTGCACTATATGTCTATATGTGACAGTTGGTTGATTTTTATTTTATTTTGACTTTTTTTTTCAGTTCAAGGTTGGTTTTATGTCACAATTACTTAAGAACTGTGACATTTTCCCATCACAAATGGTGTTAACTCTGGTGCAACTCCTGGTTTCTAAAAGCACCACACCAACTTTGTTTGTTGGTTAAAAGCTTTTTCTTATGACCATTAACTTGTATATTTTAAAAAAGTAATTTCATACTTTAAAATTCCCAATCAACGAACGGGCATACAACTTTATATAATTTTATTTGAGTTGCAAAGTATCCAAGTAAGAGTTTGTCTAAATTCATATATAAACTTTGGGATGGGCCACCTATCAAAATTACACAAATAAAAAAGCAGGGGTGTGCAAAGTCGGTTTGGTTAATAATCCAATAAATTCTTTTAGGGCTTGTTCGGTTGAAAATTTTAACAAGGCTTTTAAGGAAGGGATTTATGTTTGAGGGTGTGCATGAGTTTTAAAAAAGAAAAAAAGGAAAAAAAATTAACTAAAGATGGCGACTTAGATAAATTAGTTAATAATCTGGTTTTGTTTTACAGCATGAGAAGTCTTTGCATACTTTGGCAAACGCACTGTTGGAATACGCGACACTAAATGCAGAAGAAATAAAGCGGATTCTTGAACAAGGACAAGGAGGATATCTGATGAAGTAGTGCAACAAGATGAAGGGAGAACTTGTATTGGCAATAATAGAAACTTGTGATTTTTAATCAATGGAGATTATGTACGGTGTTTATATGCGAAAGCCAATTGTTTGTGTTGTGTTTTCCGTTTCATTGCGAATTTGGTTTTGGTTATGGCTCAAAATCGAACCGCTCTGTATATAGCCCTAAATTCACCAACCTAAGTGATATGTTTCCTGCCGCATCGGGTGGGTAAATGGCTTGTATTATATATATATATATATATATATATATATATATATATATATATATATATATATATATATATATGTTTCCTGCTGCATCGGGTGGGTAAATGGCTTGTATTATATATATATATATATATATATATATATATATATATATGCATGGGATTGTGAGGGAAGAGTGTAGGTGGCGGCTAGGGGAAGTTTCATTTCTTGATTTTGTGTCTAATCTTGCCAACTGTAGCCTCCAAGATCATTCCCATTATTAAAACCCTCCAACACTCAACAATTTCATTTTCCCAAAGGTCACAAATCACTCTCACTCTCCCTCTACAAACTCACGGCCGAACACCCTCTTCACACTTCTATTTTTGAAATTTCAAACTTTTCAAGAAGATCCAATCTCATTTGAAGGTGTTTTCAAGTGTTTTTGAAGATTTAAGAGTGTTTTCAAAAAGATTCAAGCTAGAACAAGTTCCATATCATCATTTTTATCAAAACTCACTATGAATCTTGAAGGAATCAAACTTCATCTTGTTCTTGATTCATAGTGATATTGATGGTCATGGAAGTTTATCTTGTTCTTGGATTTAAACATAAACTTTGAACTAAAAACAAATGGGTTTTGAAAGAAAATAAAAATGGATGAGTGTACGTGTGTATACATAACCGTATGTATGTATATATGTTTGAGATGAGTATTGATTTTTGATAGATTCATGTTGATATGATTCATGGAAGTTGAATGCATGCATGTTTAAAGGTTGTCATATAAGAAGGTTCTTATGATTTGAAAAGATGAATATGAGAAGTGAAATTTTGGAATCATATATGTATATATATGTGGCCGTGTATATATATATATATATATATGTACATACGCATGCATGTAAATATTTGATGTTAATAAATTTAGATGTGTAAGAATATGTGTACATGTCTTGCATTTATAAGAAATGATTGATGATGATAATATGAAGATAATTATGTTCTTGGATGAGTGAACGTGAAATACATCATAGATATATAGTACGTATAAAAGAGGGTATTAACAGACATAACATACTAAGGGTCACCAATAAAATCGTTCAAGTCGCAAGATCTTAATATATATATATATATATATATATATATATATGAACTCGTATATATATTAAAATGCCAACATAATAAAAAATAATGACTTTTTGAGAAAATATCAAAGTTATGCGAAAATTCCAAGATTTGCATAAACTTAGGAATTTTGTGATATATTGTTTGATGAATCGTTCCTACGTATATTAGGACGTGTATAAACAATTGTGGGATTGCGCTATTTATAATACGCACCCAAAGGTGAGTGTCACCAAACCCCTCTTTTTACTGTTTTTATAACTGTTTTGGGGGAAGAACACACCTTAAAAAGGATAAGTATACATTTTTGTATAAAATATACCTTTGATTAAACTATGGATATATTTTCATGGAAAATATATGGTTTTGATATAAATATGTTTCGGGAAGAAACGGATTTTGGATAAATGTGAATATATGTTTCAGGGAGAAACGGATGTTATTACGGTGTTATGGGATAGAACAATCGTGTAGTTTTAAAATGTTTAAATCTAAAGTTGTAACGAATTCGCTCGGTCTCAAGGGAGTAAGTATCATTTTAGGCTTACGTTTCGGTGGAGACGTCGGGGATTCGTACAACATGTTATATTAAGTTTATCATTTTAGTAAGATATATGTATTGTTCATAAGGTTAGCACATTGTGTGACCCATGGGCACTTAGCGCGAACTTAGCCGTTTAATCATTAATATGGGTATGCGTGGAATTGTTGATAGATCTATCGGGTTGACCACCCAGTCGTGACCGGTAGCTCCGTGTCAAGTCAAGCAACGAATTTTAAATTCTGTAATTGTCTAGCGTTGATTATGTCCTTATTGTTAATATGTAGTTCGTATTATCTTGCAAACACACGAGTATGAACACTTGATGCTAATAATTTAATATGTGTAAATCTTGGGAATAAGTCGGGGATATCGCTATGGTTTAGGAAACGCTGGTGATGACTGACCCTTGGATTCTTATAAAGGAAATTAAATACACTTTCTAAAATTTATATGGATGTTTTATTTACAAATACATATTATGAAAGTTTTCCTTGGGTCAATTTTTGTTTAAATTTGAATACGTGAACTCACCCTCCTTTGTGTTGACACTTGATTTTAATATGTTCTTCAGGTATGTGAGCATGGCTTCGGGAATTTTGGCGTATCTTGTGGTTGTTGAAGCGTGGTTGTTTTGAAAATGTTTGGACAAACTTTTAAAACTTTGGGACCTATGTAATAAGATCCATAAGGATCAAAACAACTTAATAGTGATGTGGTTGTGACGTTTATGTTTTAAAAACTATGTTTTAAATAAGTTAAATGTCCAACATTAACAATGCATCGTTCGACAAGATATTTATGGGCACCAACTTCCGTCAGCATTACGTTTGTATTTCCGCTGCGACGTTTTTGGGGTGTTACAGAAGTTGGTATTAGAGCCAATGGTTGTAGCGAACTAGATGTTTTCAGGGGAAAACTCTAGATTTCAACCAAAGAATTTTGAGATTAAAGTTCAAAATTCGCGAAGCCAAAAATTTTAAAGTAAACATGGATTTTGATCATGTATGAAAACTATTTTGAGTTTATATGCATACATGTTAATCTGTTTATTTGGGTCTTACGTGTTATTTTTTCATTTGAACACACATTTACTTAGTACGATTACCTTGTGTCAAAGATGTCGCACGCATATGAGATCATAGAGATTCATGACTCAGATAGCGAGCATGAGTACGAGATCTCACCGATCTCAGTCCTGCCAGAGATACCCCCCACGACCGCTCAGATCGTTAACATGGCCGAATTTGCCTCGTCATTTTATGTTGGTCCTGATGCGTTCGCCAGCCAGGTCGACCCCCGTTATGCACATACTAGTAACAGCTGGATTGACTCTGATGACTCTGATCCACCCTCGATTTTCGAGATCAGACAGTCATCTGGCACAGTGCTTATTGTTGATGAGAAGGGTGGAGGTACGCCGTTGATTGGAGGATCCTATGTGATAGCTCCAGTGGTGCACTACTGTTATGGTTCGTCCATAAGAGCCACCGGTAGTCCCGCCCATTCCCACTGCTGAGCCTACACCCGAGATCCCTCTGCATGTTACGTCAGAGTCGTCCGTACAGCCACCCGAGTCAAGAGTCTCCACTGCACCTATGCTAGTCTATTACCGCCGTAGGAAGAGGACTCGACCTGCCGGAGACATTGCCTCAACCTCTAGAGCTGCCAGGGAGTCTGCTTTGAAGAAGCATGAAAGAGTATGGGTTGACCGGTGTTCTCACTGCGATCGTCAGATGGGTGCTATTCGCGGAGATCTGGAGATGACCAAGGGGAAGGTGAAGGATCTTGAGGGTCAGATGGATTGGTATGACGAGCTTAAGGATTTGGATGACAGTGCTATGGATCATATGCACTGGAGGATTGTAGAGCTGGAAGAGCTAGTTAGGAAGCTCCTGGAGTTCGCGGGTTTGAAGTGATTCGTTGTTGTTGTGTTTGTCATATTTCTCTTTTCGTAACCCTATTATGGCTTGCACGCCAAACTATTTTTGGATATTTAGGAGGAAATTTCATGTAGACTTGTTATTGGTGATGATGTTGACACACCAAAATTTTGATTAGTCTTTGTACTAAGAACAATCGGTGTAGTTTCTATGATATATATCAATGATAAGGGTTTTTGGTTAAATTATTCTCATTATTATGTGGATGCATGTATATTGTTTAGTCCACTATTATTTAATTATTGTCTTACGTTGTTATTATTATTGCAATAATAGAAACGACAATATGCCACCAAAATCAAGACAAGGTCCCTCTACTGACGGTACTGGATTGCCTACCACACCTGAGGAGTTGGCGCGGCTCATCGCACAACACGTCAATACCGCCATGGAACAGCACGACGCTAACCAGACTACAGGGCGAGGACGCAGATGTGGTGATAATGCCCATGGTCACGGTGGAGCGCAGATTGGAAACCTCCAGGTAGAACAATGATCGGAAACGTTTTAGTAGTTCCTGTGTTATGATATAATCCAAAGAGTAATCTTGATTTTTCATTAACTTGTGAACAGTGCACGGATGTACGCACAAAACATTCCAGGGTTGTAACCCAACATCATTTACCGGTACCCTTCGTGATGAAGGGATAACATTATATGTGGTGCTGGGCCATCATACTAGTTCAACCATTCGGGTAGAGCAGTGCTCTGAGAATATGTAATGCCCTATACTTTCCATATAACCATGTTTGTAGAAATACGTGACGCTTCGCTATCGCAGTCGAAATCAGACGGAAAAACTGATTACAAACAGGAAACGACGTTTTTACGTGTTTTAACGTAACGACGAACGTACACGACAAAAATCGAATGTCGACATCGTTTTACATGTTTTTGAACCTTAAAGTATATTTTATAACCTCTCGCGGAGTTCGGGTTTCATAATTATGTTTGGGCCGTACCAGAGATGAGAAATGAGTTAACGGGCCTTAGGCCCAAGTTACCAAACCCTAGACCTACATAAGCATCTTTAACCCTTCTCCCTCATTCAAAAAAAAAACCCTAGCCCCCAACAAGATCAAACCTCTGCCTCCTCTCTCTCAACTCCGGTCACCGGAGGTAAACTCTGGCCGGCTCTCCGGCGCTACATCCCCGGCCACACACACCTGCAACCCCCTCTCATTGCACCCCTCACACCCACACCTATCTGAACCGTAGAGAGAGAGAGAGAGAGAGAGAGACGATGAAGAGATAGAGAGAGAGAGACGGAGAAGAAGAAAGATAGAGAGAGAGAAACGGAGGAGAGAAACAGCGCCGGCCACCTTCCACGATGGCGCGACAGCGTCGAACGACGGCAGAGATGACCTCCGGCCGTCAAGCAACGGTGATGAGTTTGCCGTTTCGAGCTACGACGGCAGCCGTAACGACTCCGACAGCCGCGAAACAAGCATCTCCACCTCGGTAAGTTCTTGATTTTGTTATTTCCTTCCTTCTCAGATCCCTCCGGCCATTTAGATCGTCGTTTCAAGTCGTAGTGGCGATGGTGGGGCGGAGCGATGGTAGGTGATGGTACGGCAGAAGTGATAGTCACGACAGTGGTGGTGGTCGTGCTTGGTTCAAATCTGGATACACGTCGATGCAGTCGCGAGTTTCAGTCCGGTTTGTTGCGGGTGACACGACTCAGTTTTGGTGCTCGGTTCAACTCAACTTGGTCAGCCGGTCAACTCAGTCAACTACTGGTCACTCGGGTCACACCCAGTGGCGAGTGGCTAGGTAAAGAAATCTTATTTATATTGATTTGTATATATGTTACTATTCGTTATAGTGAACGCGAACCGGCACGTTGTCTAATATTCGTTAGCTTTACCACATAAATATATTTATTAGTTTATCGACACTTTGGCGAATTGGATTGAATTGGTTGATGAATTTTGGAAATTATATCAATAACTTATGTTGTCGGGATTGCCTAAAAACAGAGGAAACTCTGCCCATTTTTTTTGTAACAATCCGTGAAACAATACGTGTTTAGTCATAAATCGAAACCCATCGGATTCATTCAGTTTTATAAGCGTAAATGTAATGCATATTATTATAATAACACTTTCCTAACTCGTTTGACCATGTGAGGTGACCTCGGAAATTCCATCTCTCGACTGTCGACTCTTCACGGGATTCCAAAGGAAGCTTCACAAATGATTGCGACCGACGAATCTAGTAGGATTGCCTAGAAACGCACTTAAATTTTAATATTCGTTGTATTGTAATTATTTTCTATCATGTTGTATCTCAACTTCAATATTTTACAAAAATCATTCTAATGAAATGAAATTCACTTATTTGAATATGTTTTGTACAATGTTCATTATAAACTTATGGAGTTCTAGTCCAAGCATCTTAAAAATAAATTATTAAACAACTATCACTATTAACGTTATGAAGTCTTTTGAAATCTTGTTTTTGTCTCACTCCGATGTTTCCTTCATCGGTTGGGGAGTGACAGATTGGTATCAGAGCCATAACTATAGGGAATTAGGTAGAATTGCCGTGTTCGGCCTAGTCTATAGTTTAAGTACCAAACTTTGACCATTCTTGATTCTTGCTAAAACGTTAAATTCTTTTTACCTTGCTTCTATCTCTTCTTTTGATTTAATTACACAAAGTGTTATTCCTAAGACGTTATACGCAATACATAGTTAAAGACACTCTTATCTCACAAACGAAGTGACTCATCAAAATAGGGGTGATTCCCGCCTTTGGTGACGAATTTCAATTCACTTTACATGATATTTTGCGTGAAATTCACAATCAAGTCTGGAGTGATATCCATATCTTGATGAGAGTTTCCATTTCATAATCCATTGGATCCTTATCGACGATTCAAAATTATATCTTGTTTCGTTCAATAAACCACAATTTAGGAGACGAAATTGTCAAGCTAGGATTGATATCCACAACTTATCGGCGTAGCCCATGTTTTAGTGTCTTTTAGGCCTAACCCAAATTCATGGATGGGTTGTTAAAAATAAAGTAATTTTTAACATACTTGTATTTATATACTTAATACCTTTCCAAGTATTTTGGTGTTATACATCCTTGACTAAGTCAAAGTATGTGTTTAGTTATACTTATTTCTTAAGAATAGATATGTATACTTTGTAAAATAATATTTTCAATATTATTTTTAGTTTAAGTGTATTTGTTATTTACCAAATGTACACTTAGGAAAGTATACTTGTATTCTTGGGCTAAAGTTCATGTATTTCTTATTTCTTGACAAGGTTCATTACTTGTAATTTTCATATTTTTCCGGAAATTATATTTCTTAAAAATAATATACTTTTAAGGCTCAATATATTAGTATTTTTACCAACTATGTTAAATATATATATATATCTTGCGTATAAGTCCATCCGATTTGTCTAAAGTTCAAGTGATCAAGGAATATATAAGTATACATAATTTGTGATGGTTGTCCATGTACCCAAGCATGGGTATTTTGTGTGTATTTTTCTTGGTATTTTGAGGGTATTGGTGTGTATACTCCATTGGGAGTATTTAGTGTTTTAATTTCCCTAACTTGTCTACTACATATATTACACATAATATACACATGTCACGCAAAAATCCTCGGTGACCACTAAATATATATTTTCCTAAATATATATTTTATACTTTGTTTTAATTTTATGAAACCCTTATTTTTTCTTAACTTGTATTTTTATATAAAATAGGGTGCGGCCATGTTTATTTATTTTATACATTTTGTAAACACAAGTTTAGTAACAAAAATCAGATTTTTCTAAGTGTTGGATTTTTATAAAATTTGGCCATAGTTTCCCCTAGATTTAGGAGTTTTCCCATGTTTCAAAACATGTGTTTAAGCTTTTAAAATTCATCAACTCAATCACAACAATTTTACAAGCATAATCATCTTCATACAAGAACTTTTTACATGATGATGAACCCATAACTTTGTAAAAACATGTAGTCTTCTAATCTAGTGTTTAGCATGCTTAGTAATCTTCAAAAATGTTAATTATCCAGTAATTACACAACTTTGTGAATAACTCATGTTTAACATATTGTTCTTTCATGTTCAAGAATGGTTCAAAATCCATGTCGAGGTTATGAAATTCACTTTAATAGGATCATTCTTCAAGAAAATAAGTTCATCATCCTTGTTCATCATGGATCTTTCAAGATCCATTTATACACTTGTTAAATCTCTACATTTAACAAGTCTACACATAATGAGCATCAAGCTAAGCACATATTAATCACATACAACTTCATTACACTTCAAGATTATGTTTGTTTTCTTTATATTTCAAGTGTTCTCCGTGTGTTCATCATTTTAAAGCTTATGTTTTAGATGGACTCACTTGTACATGAGGAATATACTAACAACAAGGATCAAAACAAAGATCAAGAGGCTTACTACTAGCTATTATGGCTAGGGAAGTGGCAAACAAGAACAAGATGAAGGTGATGATGCAAATGGAGTGGATAAAAGCTCCTCAAGGTGGTCCTTCAACTTCTAGCATTGCAACCTTCCTATCTTGCCTTAGGACACCCTTGGATGTGCTTGAATATACTAGGAAGTGGCTAGAAAATGGAGGTGAAGTGGATGGTGGTGGAGCCGTGGGTATGGAGGGTGGTGGAGGTGGTTGTGTAGTTTGAAAATGATGAAGATAAGGTTTGGTGAAGATAATAGATGTTGTCTCCTTTTAATCTTGCACCTAAACTAGTTCCTGCATGTAATTTCTTTACATATTAGGCCATAATCAAAATTAGGAGACAACATGTGGGCTTGAGGGACCCACATGTTGACCGTCCACTTGGGGGGGGGGGTCTGGGTTTGGTTTCAATTGTAGTTAGTGATTTAGTATGGTACTACTGTTTGGCTTTTCTTGGATCTCTATCTGAGTTTTCTTCGGGAATGGTTTATATTGAAGCGCCTTCTTGTAATATTCATTCACTCCTTCGAAAGGACTTTGATTTCCGGTTGCCTCGGTGTTCTTACACTCTCTTTTAAAATGTCGCTTCTGTCGACATCTAAAACACGTGACTTTGGATTTGTCAAAACCCAATTTGTTGCTGGAGTTTCCTATGTCACGGCCCGTGAGTGCAACGAACTTTGTCACTCTCCTGATAATCAAAGCTAAGGACCATTTGATGTCCATTAGTTCGAGCTCTTCCTCGTCTACCTGGTCATAATCTTCTGCGATCATCTCGGGGTTTCCAATCTTACCGGCAATAAGACATTCATACGATTCTAAGACGGTAGCGAGTAGTGACATATGTTGTTTTGCAACTTCTTCTGAAACAACATTGTTCAAATTCACAGCGATATTGCACTTGTAAACATTCGGATCAGAACTTTGCTGTTGATTCTGATTTGCTTGACTTTGGAATGTTGAATTTGAACCAGTGCTCGAGTAAGAATTTTGTGGACTTTGTTTATACTGAGGCTGTGAATGATTCTGGTTCTGTGGAGAAGCATTCATGTTTGCACTAAAAGCAGTTCCAATTTTTGGACTCAAATGTTATCTTGCATTCCGGTTTATAGTACAAACCGATGTCTTGAACTACATTAGCATTCTTTGACTTTGCTATCTTCAGAAGCTCCATTTCGTGACCTTCGAGTTTATCGATAAATGTTGACAACTTGAAGAAATCCCACTTATCACTATTCTTCAGAACCATCAAATACGTAGTCCATTCACCCTCTGGTAGTGCGTCAGCAAGTTTGTCAATGTATTATTGTTCTGTCTTCTCAAGACCGTGTCTTCGCATTTGCACTTTGAGGTGACAGAAACGCTCAATCATTTGCTTAATGGTCTCATTCTTTAGCATGTTGAAAATATCGAACTCTTTCAGAATGAGAGCCTTCTTGCTTTTGATCATTTCGGCACTATCTTGGTATTTCTTCTGTAATGACAACCAAATCTCTCTTGTTGTAGTATACTCTGGTAGCAAGATCAGAATATCTTCTTTGACTGACTGTTGGATGAGACTGATCATTTTTTTCTCTGCAATGTATTCGTCTCTCTGAGCTGTCGAGTAGTTGTACTTCTCAAGAACTTGTTGATGCTCATCTACCGGAATAGTGTAGCCTCTTTCAATTGACACCCAGCCAGCGAAGTGCATGGCTTGAACCCAGTAGGTAAATTTCTCTTTCCATGCTTCGTATTCGTCCATGCTCATCAGCTTGGGCGGTTTGACGGTCGTTCCCATTTCGTTATCAAGATTGACTTGATTAATCACATTGGCATTTGACGAACTAGCTCCGGACATATAAGCTCTTAGTTGATCTTCCATTGTGAATCACGAAACATATACGCTGAAAATTTTTCAAAAATTTTGAAAACAGTTAGTCCTACTACAAGTTCGGTCAAACTTGTAGTGACAAATGAAGAATTCTTGAATTTTCTGAACTTGTTAGATTTACTTCGAAAAATTTCAATTATCTTCGGTCGAACTTTTAACCCAATTAAACAGATCTTCGAGCGAACTTGTTCAAACAAACTTTGATGAAATACAAGCAAGTTCGGGTGAACTTACTTAAAATCTTCTTGATTTTACACAAGTTCGGTCGAACTTGATGTAAAATTAATGAAAATTTTAGTATCTTCGGGCGAACTTGACTCAAATTTCCTCAAAAATCACCTAAGTTCGGGCGAACTTACTAAAAAATCACTTGAAAAGTGATGTTTTAATGCAAGTTCGGCCGAACATGGCCAACAAGTTCGTTCCAGAAAGTTTTCAAAAACATGGTTTTTTCAAAATTTCGATATGAATTCGGTTGAATTTGGTCTCCAATCCTTCAAGGGTTTATCTTTGTTGTATTTTACATGATATATTCAAAATTCAAAAGATTTTGACCATGAATTCTTCATTTTGTGATCAAAAGTTAAAGAAAAAGTAGAATGGAGTAGAAATAGAAGTGATCTTGTCTTGATACTATCAAATCAGGCTGTTCTAGCTCTGATACCACTTGTAGGACCGATCCTTGATGCTTAGGAACCTAAATTTGATATCTAACGTCCATAATAGCGGAAATATTACGTCGTGTTACCAATAGACAAGAATAATCAGTTAATCGTCAGTTTCATTGATTAAACGTTCAGATTACAGACTGACAGAGCTTCGCCTCTACAATGCCAAAGCTACAAATGAGACACACAAGCTAGGTATTATAGGATTACAAGTTCGCTCATCATGTGTAAGTTCGCCCGAACTTGCCTATGCAAGTTCGGCCGAACATGTCTAAACACGTCAACCTGGAGCGAACTTGGCTAAAACATATTATAAATACTTCACTACCTAGCCTATCCAGCTCTATACAATACAGACTCGATATAAGACTAAGACATAGACATTCTGCACCAACAAGTATTGCAAGATAGGTAGGCGTAACCTTTGAACCCTCTTTTGTGAAGCATACTTAGCCTCCTAGGGTCTTGTAGACGCGGTGTCTTTGAACAATCCCCCATTTATGTAGGCGACAATATACATTCACACAATACTCTCCCTAGTTTTGTCATCTCCTCATGGTTGTGTCCGTTCATGGTCATGGAACACTTTCCTGGTTCTGCGAGAGCTCTAGGATTTGCACCTCCCCACAAATCCATTCGAAGCGACCCCACTTCTCTCTAACATAGGTGATTCCTCGAATCATTAAAAGCATCATGGTTAATTTGGATTTCCCCAAATCCTTAACCTCAACATGCTTAACCTT
Source organism: Scalesia atractyloides (assembly GCA_947069175.1). Taxonomy (NCBI): domain Eukaryota; kingdom Viridiplantae; phylum Streptophyta; class Magnoliopsida; order Asterales; family Asteraceae; genus Scalesia; species Scalesia atractyloides. The sequence goes on from CAMTDV010001634.1 coordinate 37,087,412, forward strand.
ACTTCATGTCACTGATTGGAATGGACTAGGAAGTATATAACTCCCTTTATGAATCTTTTGGGACACCCCCCACAGTGACTCCCTTTTTGGTTTATGATTAAGTTTGCCTATTGAAACTAGATCTTGGGATCTCCAGTCAACTAGGTTAGGTTTCCCTCATATTCCCTTCATCCATGGGCTTTAGTCCCATTCCTCTTGACGTCTTATAAACTAAATCTTTACTTAAGCCTTTCGTCAACGGGTCTGCAATATTCTCTTTTGACTTCACATAATCAACCGAGATAATATCCATTGAGATTAGTTTACGTACTGTGTTGTGCCTACGTCAATGTGCCTTGATCTGCCATTGTGCATAGAGCTTTGTGCTCTCACAAGCGCTGATGTATTTTTACAATGTATGCAAATCGTCGTCAACGGCTTTGGCCATCTTGGAATATCTTCCACAAATTGACGTAGCCACTCCGCCTCTTCACCGCTTTTATCTAAAGCAACGAATTCGGATTCCATCGTGGATCTAGCTATAACAGTTTGCTTGGATGACTTCAAAGCTATAGTTGCTCCCGCAAGTGTAAACACATATCCACTTGTCGATCTATGATCTTTTATATCCAAATCCAGTTCGCATCAGTGTATCCTTCGATCACTGTGGATGACGGGTATAATGTAATCCGTAATCTCTCGTGTATCTTATGTATCTCAGCACCCGTGTGATAGCTTTCCAATGATCATCATTTGGATTTACTAGTGTATCTACTTAGCCTGCTTACTGCATATGCTAAGTCGGGTCTAGTACATGTCATTAGATACATGAGACTACCAATGATCCTTAAGTACTCTAACTGAGCAACTCCTTCGCCTTCATTTTTCCTTAGACGTTGAGTATTATCAATTGGATTTCGAGCTATACTCGTATCTTCCGAATTGAATTTCCCAAAGATCTTGTCCACATAGTGAGTTTGACTTAAGATAAGACCATCTTGCGTTCTAGTGATTTTTACACCAAGAATCACATCCGCTAAGCCCATGTCTTTCATGTCAAACCTTGCTTTCAACATGTCTTTAGTTGAGTTGATCATATGATCGTTACCCCCAATGATAAGCATATCATCCACATAAAGACATAAAATCACATAACCTCTTGGTGTGTCTTTATAGTAAACACATTTGTCGCACTCATTTATTTTGAAACCATTGTCAATCATGACATGATCAAACTTTTGGTGCCATTGTTTTGGAGCTTGCTTCAAGCGTACAAAGACTTGACCAATTTACATACTTAGCCCTCTTTTCCTGGGGCGGAAAAACCCTCGGGTTGTTCCATGTAAATCTCTTCTTCTAAATCGCCATTTAGAAATGCGGTTTTTACATCCATTTGGTGAACTTCCAAATTTCTTAAAGCCGCAATTGCAAGAACCAATCTTATAGAGGTTATTCGTGTCACAGGTGAGTAAGTATCAAAGTAATCTAGACCTTGTTTTTGTCTAAACCCTTTTATTACTAGCCTCGCCTTGTATTTATCAATACTTCCATCAGCTTTCATCTTCCTTTTGAATATCCAACGACATCCAAGTGGTTTACAACCAGGTGGAAGATCTACCAACTCCCAAGTATGATTTTGCAATATTGAATCAATTTCATTCTTAATTGCTCCTTTCCATTAAGGTCCTTCCGCGGAAGAAACCGCTTCACGATAGGTATTGGGCTCACCCTCAACCATATAGCTCATGAAGTCTGGCCCAAAGGATTTGGCAACCCTTGGCCGTTTACTTCGTCTAAGTTCACCCTCGTTGACCTCTGGTCGTTCATGTCTTTCATCTAGCCATGTAGATGAACTTGGACCTGCTTCATCAACCGTTGTTGGTGAAGTTTCATGTGGTTCTCCTAGCATAGGAAACACATTTTCAAAATATGAGACAATGTTAGGATTTGCCTCCATGATAGTGTTTACGTGGACATCGGGATTCTTGGACTCATGTACAAGAAAACGATGTGCACTACTTTGATGTGCATATCCTATGAATACACAATCAACAGTTTTGGGTCATATCCTAATAGTCTTGGGAGGTGGTACAATCACCTTTGCTAGGCACCCCACACTTTCAAGTATTTGTACGAAGGCTTCCATTTTCTTCATAACTCATATGGAGTTTCGTCCCTATTTTTTAGTGGTAACTTGTTTAAGCGATAATTTGCTGATAGAATCGCGTCACCCACATTTCTCGGTTCACACCCGAACTAATTAACATGGCATTCATCATTTCTTTTAATGTGCAGTTCTTTCGTTCCGTTACGCCATTTGATTGTGGAGAATAAGGAGGTGTACACTCATGTACAATGCCACTTTTTGCGCATAAATCGCAAATGGTGCAACATATTCACCTCCTCGGTCGCTTCAAACCGCTTTTATCTTCTTTTTAAGTTGATTCTCAACTTCGTTTTTGTACAAGATAAACTTTTCTATTGCTTCATCTTTACTTTTAAGTAAATATACATAGCAATATTTAGTACAATCATCAATAAACGTGATAAAGTACTTATTTCCTCCACGTGTGGGAACGCTTTTAAATCACACACATCCGTATGAATTAAATCAAGAGGTTCGGTTATTCTTTCAACCCATTTATACGATGATCTTGTAAGTTTGGATTCTACACATGACTCGCATTTGTAGTCGGACTCGATATGGAATATTGGTATCATATTTGATTTTATTAAACGTCGTAATGAATTAAAATTTACATGTCCTAGTCTACCATGCCAAACATTAGAAGACTCAATCATGTAAGTAGAAGTAGAAATTTCATTCATGTTTTTCTTGGTGTTAACTACCGTTACATTCATTTTGAACATTCCATTAAGGCATAGCCCTTTCCAACATACATTCCACGTCTAGATAAAACAAATTTGTCCGATTCAAACACTAGACGAAAACCAAACTTGTTGAGCATCCAACCCGATACGAGATTCTTCCGTATATCCGGGACATAGAGGACTTTGCTCAACGTGAGCTCCTTGCTAGAAGTCATCTTCAAGATCACTGTGCCTTCACCCTTGATATCGGTGGTAGCTTTATTTCCCATATAAAGCTTTTCTTCACCTGTTGCTTCCTTGAATGTTGAGAAAAGAGCCTTATCTCCACAAACATGGTGGGTTGCACCTGTGTCAACGAACCATCCTGGTGGGTTGGCGCCCACCACATTGACTTCTTCAATCATAGCCGCTTCCTCGGTTATCATTGCAATTAGAGGCATACCATCCTCATCAACCATATGTGCACGCTCACGCTTAGGTTTCTTGCATCCGTTAGCACAATGCCCCGTCTCGTTACAATTGTAACAAGTACCTTGGAAAGGCGTAGACTTCTTTTTCACAGCCCCTTTTCTTGGTCCAAGGTTGTTAACTTTTGCTTTCCCTTTGTCCTTTTTCATTGGTTTGCCCCTTTTGCCTTTGGAAGATTCCCCAACTTCCACCATGTTTGCTTTAGCCGTAGCTTGCGTAATGGTGCCTTTTAGGGCGACCTTGTTGTCCTCTTCGATTCGAAGACGGACCACAAGTTCCTCCACCGTGATTTCCTTTCGCTTATGTTGTAGGTAGTTTTTGAATTCTACCCACGAAGGAGGCAATTTTTCAATTATTGCTGCCACTTGAAATGTCTCGGTAAGAACCTGCCCTCAGCGTGGATGTCATGAAGTATAATCTGCAACTCTTGGACTTGGTTCATAACAGTCTTGTTATCGACCATTTTATAGTCCAAGAAACGGGCGACAACAAATTTCTTTGTTCCACATCCTCCGTTTCGTACTTTTTGTCCAAGAGATCCTATAATTCTTTGGAAGTCTTGACATTGTAGTACACATTATACAATGCATCCGAAAGGCCATTTAGCACATAGCCTCGACATATGAAATCCGTATGCTTCCAAGCATCAACCGCGCACTGTGCTTGAGCATCGGTCTCCCCTTCCGCAGGTTGGGGAGCGGTTTCAGTCAAGAACCTCGCAAGGTTCATGGTGGTCAAGTAGAAGAACATCTTATGTTGCCACCTTTTGAAGTGGAGACCTGAGAACTTCTCAGGTCGTTCAGCATGGTTTGCCACTGTGGACGCTCCCACAGTGTTGGCAGGGGTTCCAACGACAAGGTTGTTAACATTCGTGTTCACGTTCGTATTGTTTTCAGTCGACATTCTGAAATAAAAATTAAAGTTTTAGTCCAAATTCTGTTTTAACTTAATAAAAACAGAAGTAAATCCAATTTTTAAATTACCACGAATTTAATGTTTGGCTTCTAAGTCCAACTTTGAAGACCAAAAACATAAAATTCTTATAATTTTTAGCGCACACTTACTGTTTGGCTTCTAAGTCCAACTTTGAAGACCAAAACAGAAAGTTTTTAAAAGTAATTTTAAGAACGAAACGAAGTAATCCGAAATCGTTTTCAACCAAAGTCGTTCCTTTGAAGATGAAAATGAAAAGAAAAAAAATGTTTTTAAAACATAAAACGGGTGAAACAAAACTTGTTTGAATCACAAACTGAGTGGTTTTGATTCTACACGAACAGTGTTTTAAAAATTTGTTTTAAGATTGTAGAATCCGTTCGCATAAAATAAATAAAAACTTTTATAAATTCGAATTACAATACATAAATAAATAAAGATGTAAATTACAATACTTTTACAACTGAAATAAACGAAAATACAAGAACAAAATTCAACAAAAGATGAAGTTCTTGGCTGAGGATCGTGTTAGACACGGGTCCCTTAAAACAAATTTCGAGTCTCCCAGGAGAACTCGTTTGTTTCCAGGATACAACAGCCCAAGCAGTTGCACTGCCGGAGATGACGACACCGAAGGTGTAATTGCTGCAAGAAGAGAAGAAGATGAATTATAGTAGACAATTCGTTGGTATGTTCAGTGTGTTTGCTACAATGATCTACCCCCTATTTATAGTGGAGTGTAGATGAAACCGAAAAAAGCTGAATTGAATGGCAGAATTATTCTGCATTAAACGTCTTTAATGCAGTTTAATTCGTTATTCAAAGTCTCAGTTAACGGCAGTTTCAAATGCTGAAGTGTAACTGCCCTATCATTGAATTCAGGAAGCTGCAGTTAGCTCGCGCGCGCCATACTAGGCTCGTTCCATACGCTAGTCAGCTGTGCTCCTCCATGCGCGCCACTCTGGCCGCGTACGCCACGTCACCAGGGAACCTATCTGGTCACGCCACATAGTCGTGCCATACTGGTTCACCTTGATGCGCCACGCGCGCGCATGTCAGGAGTCCCCGCGCCTATCAGCGGACTGCTTGCACCATGCGCCACTACCGGTGTACTTGCACGCCACCCTCCAGGGTCAACCCGCCTGGTCCTTGCAGCCTCTGTTGATCCACGCGCGCGCGATCAAAATCAAGACGGCTCTCAAGCGGCTCACGGCGATGCGAGTGTGCGAAGTACGCCATCAAAACGCTACATTGTGCCTCAACGCCCACGCCGCGCGCGCGCGTGGGCGAGTGCGAGTTAGGGTGCACCCTTCACGAGTACACTTAGTGTGTGCTTCCATGAAATAATAAGGAATGAGTGTTCCCAATTAAATACCCATTTAAGTTTCATCACTCTCCTATGTGGGACAAGATGCTACTTTCCATTTATTTCAGCATTTAATGTTTCAAACACCAAACTTTGAGCATCGATATCTCATTCATCTTAGCTTCGTTTTGGACGTGGTTTAGTTCGTTGCGAAGCTCTTCCAACATAGAACACAAACCCACAAAGAAATATATCAATAAACCTCAGTTTATAATATTTATTTGTCATCCAAAATTAGGAAATACCCATTTCCTATATTTGTGAAAAATGCTATTTTCACAAAATTCCAACATTCATGTTGTTACCTTTTCCTTTCTTCTCTCATTATTTTTCCTTCGTTGGTGACACCATGACTGGCTTTCACCATCTTTACGCTTGATCTCTTTAGATCGTGTTATGAATTATACTCTTACTAGGCTATTGCACACGTTAAACGCGGTTTCAAAAATGAAAGCAAACCCAACAAACAACATGAAAATAGTGTGTAAAGCCAAAACCAAGAATGACACACAAAGAATCACCTTATTTTCCAAAGTGAAAATACAAACTATAATGATGAATAATACTGTTAATCATAGTGGGATGTTTATACAACCAGTTTGCCAAACAATAGGTATTAAGCATTTAAATTCCAAAATAGTACATGTTAAGGTACTACGCATGTGAATATGAAGGTTATAAAAGATTTTCAGATTACATTTTTCTAATAGAACAGGAGGCCAATTTCATTACTCAAAAAGTCTTTAGCCAGTAGCTAAAAGACCGGTACACACATCACAGAACTTGTTAAAATCGCCTATTACATTCACACCCAAATTACACCAGTATTTTATACTAATGCTTTCCATTTTTGCTCTATGCTTTAAGCATATGAAAGTACTCTCCTTGATGCCTTCGACCACTTTTCGCATAAGAGAGTTGAGCCCGCTTGAAGATCTTCCCGTTTCTATTTAACCAAATTTATATAGTGCAGCCATGACGATACTCATCAGCGCTTTCCTTCTGTTTTTTTTATAACTGCATATTCCTGACTTGTAGTAGAATTTCTTTAACGGATGATCAGTTGTGTAGGTTATTCATGTTCAGCCACAACCCGATTATCCACCAAATAGCTTTTGTTGTAAGACATGACACCAAGATGAGGTCCAGCGTTTCCTCCATATACCCACAACATGTTCTTGCTTATCTAAATAATTAAAAAAATGTGAAAAGGGTTAGAAACAACATATACATATAAGAGGTGGCAAAATGGTCTAAATGCCACAACCTCATTATTACACTAACTATCATAATTCACAGTAAATCCATAACTAACACATCAAAACTAAACTAAAAACTCATGATCAACTAAAAACCTTAACTTAGGTAGTGACGGATCCAAGAATTTTTTTCAATGGGTTCATTATTTTTAAATACCCTAATATCATACGAGCAGATGTAAAATATTTGGGTCGGTTCGACGGTTTGGGTCGGTTCATGAAAACTATATTTGATTAAACATATTAAATTTCAAAAGCTTGAATATATTTATCAAAACTACCTTTAATAAAATATACATAATGAGCCCAACCCGAATCCATACAATCACACATAATAACAAATATATAAAGCTATAAGTTATTATGCAATTAGAAGTCGATTACTTACATGTTTACAACTCATATTTGTACTCAAATTTGATTAGATATTTAGGAATAAATCTTGATTAATTCGATTATATTTTTAAGAATAAATCTTGATATGTTTGCAGCCCTATTCTTAATAAACATAACCTTAGCAAAAGAAGGTGTTTCGAATCCATACCTAAGTCATATTAGTGGTAGGATTAAGACCCAAATCAGCTAATCCACAAATCTAGAAAATGAAGAAGATCCTTCATGAGAATAGCACCTACAATTGTTATAAATCATGTAACTAACTATTGTGCAAGTAAAAAACCTAATAATATATCATAAAACCCCAAGCTTCTTCATGAACGTAACACCACTGAATCAAGAAAACAACAAATTAGGCACAAATTAATGGCAAACCTGTCATAAATACGGGTCAAAGAACAAACATCAAGCGCCAAAACTTCAAATCTTTCTTCTCTAGCCCAACAAAATTAGATAACCCACTTGGTCTCTGTCAACAAATTCAAAAATAAAATTAGCAAATTATCAAACAGAATGGAAACTGAACTCATTTTTCATAACAAAACTAATGGAAGCTTTGGAAGCGATTGTTCATAACAAAACTAATCGATATGAAGAAGAGGTTACAGTCATCCTCCTATTATGAAGAACATGCCATATTCTGCAACAAAATTTTATAGAACAACCCAACCAATCAGGTATGGACCCATTAACAACAAACCCAGATGAATTAAACGAAATTTATCGAGTAGACTTTACCACAAACATAAGAATATTATTTAAAACCAATGAATATCGTTAAAGATTATAGCATATATATAAAAAAATAGTTCTTCATCAAATCTTAATAACTAAGAGCTTGTCCAAGTTGAGACTTTAAAAAATATATGACTGAAGCCTTCAATTTAAGACAAAAGACCATTCAAACATTAATGCATTATATGTAAATGACACACGAAAAACCACCATCTGAATCGTTTTTAATAATTTTGTATTATATTTATCTATTGGCATGTCTTGAAATAAAAGAGTATTTTATTTACATAAAAGCAATGGCGAGTATGATGAAAATATAACTACGGAACCTAACCATTTAATTGCATAAAACGGAAACACCATTATCAACATTAAAGATCAGATTAAAGCTTCAATTCGTAGCCCTAAGGTAGATTTCAACTTTAGAAAATCATTAAGAAAAACAACAAACATATAACTAACCTGGGATTCTTCAAGGAGCAAAAACGTTTCAAAACTGTCAACCTGCTTCTTCAAGCCAAAAACGAATGAAAATCAATTTTGCAAATCATTATTTACGGAAAAAAAAAGATGCATCAAAAACATGATTGTTCTTATACAAATCACACAAAAACAATGAACTGATGAAATTCAAAGTAATAACTTACAAAATTAAAATTATCAAACTACAAACATACCCTTGATTTATGAGTTTCTGTACAATGTTCTTCGAAAATCGACGATTACCCTATCAATCAAAACACAAGATAAACAAAATAAAAAGATTCAAACATCAAGTAAACAATAGATTGCGAAATCGAAGTGATTACCTTCGATGAAGAAGATTGATGATCAAGATTTTGATTGTTATGATGAGAGGATCAATCGTCTGCAAGTTAATACTATCTCCGTCGATTAAAAACCTAACTAACATTCAACCATTGACAAAATTAGACGAATCAAACAACAAATTAGAATATCGAACCACGAAATAGAGATTACCGTCGAGTTTAGAGCTATAAAATCCGATGAATGTATATTAAAACCTTCGTTGGAGTTCGCCGCCGTGATCGCCAGAGAGAGGGGGAATTAGGGTTAGAATGGGGATTACAGTGTAATTTCTGTATTTTAGGTAAGTTATTAAACTCCATTCGGATCTATCCATTTAGCAATCAGACTATCCGTATTTGTGTTTGGTTTAGTGAAACCTGGTGAATTCCCTAATAGATTCTTTTTCACTATATCTTTGTCTCTATACTAATAAATAAAAATGAAGTACACGTGGATGATTTTCAAGCTCTCTTTCTTGTTATGAGGATCTCCACATTTTAATAACCATTTTACTTAATTCTTGATTGATTGATTTAATTTAATTGGTTTTAAATTTATGCTAAAATATATTTTTTTCTTCCCATAAATTTAGAAATTTTTTTTCAAAAGCGGTCAAGATTTAGACTTAATTAATACATTTAATAAAATAAACTATAAATCAGTTGTAATTAATTTGTGTATTAATTTTTATTTAATTTTTGTTTTTTTAGTATCACAAACAAATTAATATGTAATTATTTGAAATTCCATTATGCATGACTTTACGCAACATTTAAAGTTTAAAAATAGTTCAGATACTTTTTTATATTTATACATATTACTTTAAAAAACGAAGGTCAACAACTGACATTACAATATTTTTTGTTGCATATAATATCTGGAAAAAAAAAAGTAATTGCTAAATTTAAAAAGATCATTTCATTTCCTGAAGTCCAAATTTCTAAATCTAAAGATAAATTGCTAAAATTAATCATAATCTGAAACTAAACTTAATTTTTGCTTTATTGGTTACTTTGTTTTGATTGATTTAATATGTTTTATTTAAAAGAATATATGTATATCAATTGCTATGAATTAATTATAAACGTAAAATAAATTTTCTGGATTTACAATAATTAATCTCAAAAATTTTATTAAGTCAAATAGTCATATTCGTATTTGATGGTAACTAGGAGTTACCCACCCGCGTGTTGTGGCTGGAAACCCCATCTAATCCGCTTAGCGTTGAAATTGTCTCATTTCTCGCTTTGATCGGCCGGTACGGCCCTCGCTTTAAAAACCCAAAAAATGAACACGGTCATAGATAACTTGTTTACTTTAAACCATCTTACCATACTACTTAGATTTTAATAACGCGTTCAAGCAGGATTGATAACTCAACAATTCCTTCAATTTCTCAAAGTGTTTGTTGTCCTCAAAGGATTCTTCTAGTTCCTCATTTAGATGGCCAGATTCCAAGGCTTGTTTTGAAAGTTTTTAGTGTAGCTCTTCTTTGGATTGGACAGTACGGTAACTTCATTCAGCAATTTATTATAATATAAAAGTGTTTTTAATATGATATATTATACAATTCTTTTCAGCAAGTGCACTAAACACTTGGGTTGGTTCCAAAAATGAGAAATGGACACCTTGTGTGCTGAAACTTAAAGTCGAAGCCACAACCGGTGATCCTAGAAGAATCTCCTAAGAAAATGGAAGATCTTCGACATCAGTAAAAAATTTTTTTTTCTTTTTTAATCTTGATGACAGTGAAAAGATGAATATTATAAACTTTACCACACATGGTAATTAAATAGTGACTTATGGAGGTGGGGATTTAAACTAATTATATTGATACCTGAGCCTCCAACTCGGTTATTCTTTGTAAAGATCTTTCTTCTATACACGCACGTTTTTTGTATTCTTCTTCAAGCAATCCAGTTAACCGAAACTCAACTTAGCCATTTCCTGAGCTAACTCTTCAGCTTCTTCTTAAATTTTTTGTCCTTTAGTCGTTCCTGCCAACAATAAATTAACCAACAATTGTGACCCGTTTATTATATCGTATCACTTAAATGTTAACATACCTTGAGCTGGTTCACAAGAAGTTCATATCCATGTAGTTGAGCTTCATATCCGTTTGATTTCCTCATCTTGATTCCTAAAACTTCATTGCTTTCAAATGCATTAAGCTTCTCCCTCAATTATTTATATTCTTCAACTAATAGCGTAACATTTTGAGCATTTTGTATTTGAATCTTGTAGTTCTAAGTAAGTTCCTGCATCCTACAATGTTCTTGAGCAGCTTCTTCGTGGAGTTTTTTAGCTTCAAGAAAACTATGATCCATGGCCATTAAATCAAGTTGCATGCTTTCTGTATCACATGGGAAATCTAGCGCGATACCTGAAATCGACTCCTCTAAGTTTTTCTTATATATAATGTTGAATTACGCAACTCTTGTTCTTTGTCCTCTAGTTTCTTCGTCAAAGCCTCCCACTTATCTTATCCAACAGGGTTTTTTACTTCGGAAGATGGCATAATATCATTTTCAACCTGTTTAAAAATAATAAAATAGATGATAATAAGTATGTTAAAGAAGATTGCAATCATATGACAGTCGATGCTAGCAAATGCAGAAGTTGGTATCTTGACCCGTTTACTTATAAACGGGTGAATTTGGATTGTGTTTTTAATCTCAACCGGGTTACTCAAACTCTTTAACTAAAAGGGATAGAAAGATGTCCAACGTCTATTTTTAATGTAATACAACCCCCTCAGCTAAAGGTGTTTGTGGATCAACCAGACCCGTACTGATCTGTTATGCAACTTGCCCACACTTCCCATTCTGCAACCACCGGTGAAACATAATCAAATTTTGAAATATTTATTAAATATACAAATAATAGTTAACCATAAGGTAACCAGTAGGAGCACATACCGGCACGAACCGGTATTTGAAGGTAAAAACTGGTACCGAAAACGCAAACAGTTGGTACCGAAAACACAAAATGTCGGTTCGAGAAATTCGGTACCGGTACCCGGTACTATTTGCTCATCCGTAGTTGTTAATCATTCATAAGCATATTACATTCTAATAATCATCCATAAGCATATTAAAGTTAAAATATTGTGGAAATTTGTTGAATACCAACCGCTCCTTCCTATATAAACAATCTACCGTCCAACAACATGAGTTGAGTGTGAATTCCTAAAAAAGTGGTGCATATTTAATGTGGGTGGAATGAATGAGATATTAAATTGAACTAAAGTAACAACAATTCAGATTGTACCTTCTTTGTCTTTGCATGTTGCCTGCATATTTAAAAAACACAATGAGTATAAAAGTAAATATACTACAATTACAGGCCATAGCATTACTTTACCCAACTAAAACAACAAGCTTGAAATCTTAAACGAAAAGAACAACATAAAAACATATCATACCGTCATCACATCTACAACAAAAAGCCATCATCCCTCCCCTGACATTATAGCAAAACAGCACGACAATTACAATCGTCATGGCTGCAACAGAGTGCAAGTGGAGCACCAATTTGGCCATCCTCCCGATTTTGGCACGCCAAATTGCATAGAATCTCAAACTGGTTTCAACTCGGATCACGTTATTCTTCTTTCCTGGAAATAATTATATAGTCCATTAAAGGAAACCGTGTTAAGCATGCTATAAGCAGCGTATGAAACCGTGTTAAGCATGCTATAAGCGACGTATGGCTTGTCCCTAACACACAAAGCAACAAAGCCAACTCATTTTCTGTTAGAATCAACTTCCATGATTAATAAAGATTATGGATTATGGAGGATACCCATGTGTTCACAAAATAATGCATCAAGAACATAATTTTTTATGGCATTGATAAAAATTTTAAAAATGAATAAAATCACTTAAAAATATACAAATATAAACCCTAATGACTAAACCACAACTTCAATATCAGTCAAATCAATACAAATAAATATTTATTGGTGTGCAAACTATCCAACAATAACTCAAAAACATAGACACAGACAATGAAAACAAACATACATAATGATAAAAACTGAGTTACCAGAACCTCATCGGAAAAGGTAGCCAACATATTTCCGATCATTACTATATGAGCCACCTACAGAAAAAATGATGACAAGCAGACGAAAAGGGCTTACCGGAATTCTCGTCGGAAACCTAGTCAGCTTCATCGGAACACAAAATTCAAGTCTCTAAGATTGCGTATGTTCAAAATCATCTTCAAGTCTCCCATTCTTTCTCTAAATCGTCCAATGAGAGTCACTGGTACCATCGTCGGAACCCTAGAACCCCCAGCCGTCATTGTCGGCATCAGCTACCACCGATAACATTATTGTCGTCATACTATCACACGGGAACCCTCTCGTCCACCAGGGCCGGCCCAATGAAGGGCCACCAATTTTTAACTATGTTTTGTTTATGCTAGGCCCATTAATAAGATGACTAGGCCCAAAGCCAGTTTATGATATCATATAATGCCCTGCGTGAATATCAAATGTGTGGAATGAAAGATTGAAAGCGCGTGTTCGATGATTGATGACTTCCCTCGATATCAGCGGCGTGAAACACCAAAATCGGCGATTATCATTGATGTGTGAACTAATCGATAACGCCGTTTGAGTTTCCAATATGGAATCAGGCAACTGGGCATCGTTTGATGTGCGATAATCATGATTCATGGTGACGCAAACTCAATTAAAGAACACTGGTTCACTGGTAACAAATAAGAACGGTTATTTTAAGGCTTTTATATACTAATAATCAGTCTGAACAAACCCTCAAACGTAAAACTAAAATCAGTTTTGCCAACAGCGAATTGTTGATTTGATTAATCATTTATTTGGAACTTGCAACTTGGAAGACAGTGGTAACTCAGTTTTATGATCCAATCTTATGGGTTGTGGCTGGCTTGGAACTTGGAATACATTGGAACTCTTGACTCATTTTTGCGATTTAATCTTGCGGCTGGCGATTTAATCTTGTGGCGCTCACTCAGGTTAGATATCTTGTTGTTTATGGAATTAGGGTGTATTTGTAGATTTCAGCTTGTTGTTTAGGGCCTTAGGAAATTAGTTGCTGAATTCAGTTTGTTGTTTTGGCCTTTACGGCTTATTCGCTTCTTTCTTTTTAATTTGCTGTTTAGGTTTCGTTGTTAAACTATTAAATATATTTATATTTTAGCAATGTTAATCGAATCTGAACTTTTGAATCCGGATAACAAAAAACTTTAATTGTCGGTCCCAAGCCCGGTAAAGGATGGTTTTGTTACTAAATATGTTTGAAGATGATTATTTTGCAAGAGGGCCTCCACTTTGTAGTTCGTTTAGGGTCTCTAAAAACCTAGGAACGGCTCTGCGTCCACCACCGCCTTCTACCATCGTTTGACGCGTCTAAACCACCACAACCCACCATGGGTCTGACCGCAGGCCAAGAGGGTGGCCGGCGGGAGACGACAGCCGGTTCCTCCATCACCGTCGCTCCTCTCTCTCCATCTCTCTCTATCACTCCCGTTCTATCGATTGTGCTCTCTCTTTCTCTCTATCCATCTTTATAAAACCGGGAGCGGTGGAGATTGAAATATGCATACACGTGAAATATGCATACACGTATCCGATGTTAAAAGTTGAAATCCCCAATATGTAGGAACTAGGTTCATTTTTTATTAAATATATTATGAAATATATAATAACGAGACCCTCGTTATTCATAGGAAATATGATAGTACAATCCGGTTACAAAACTATATAAAAATAAATGAAACACAATTACATTGTACCAATCTTGATTCAAGTCGACGTCTTTGGAAAACTTCAACTGCACCTTGTTGTTTGAAACTCCGCTACAAGACAAACAAAAAATTGTTGACATTTTTGGTTGAGGCACGTGTTTAACACGCTTCCCTTAAACGATTTCGAGCCTCTACTAAAGACGACGCAACTGTTTCCCAGGGTACAACAGCCGAATCAGTATGTACTGCCGGAGATGGCCACACGCCCAAGGTTACACCGGATAGAATTATAGTGTTAGAACTTGTGGAAAATATGATATGAAGGCGATGAAATCGTATAGAGAAAAAATATCTCTCTAAGTACCAAACACATGGTCTTCAAGTATTTCATCTTTCCAAGAACACTCCATGTATTCATGTATTTTTCTTGTAACCCTTCTCTAGTATTTTTCTCATACTTCCAATGAGGCACATAGCCTACCATTTATACAGGAGTTGTGGGTTACAAGAGTTTCTCTTAATTGATGATTTTGTTAGAGACATAAACTCTAATAAAAGTTTCACTTAATAGTGATTTAGTTAGAGACATAAAAAAGTCTAATAAAAACTAATCAAGTGACATAAAAACTCTACTCTAAGAGTTTTTCACCATGAAGATTCTAATTAATTTTTATAATCTCATTTAATTATAAATATATTAAATATCCATTCACCAAATTCCAACAATCCCCCACATGAATGGAGATCTTCAAATCACATATAATTTCCAATGGAACCTCGACAGTTGAGTTTTGCATACGATAGGTAGGTATTACCCTTTGAACCTTCACTTATGAAATGCACTTAGCCCACTAGCTCTGAGTAGATATCGATGTCTTTGAACTCGTCTGCCGTTTGTGTAGACGACAATACACTTCATACAAGACTCTCCCTAGCCGGGTCATCTCCTCATAGTCGTGTCCAATAATGGTCGTGGAACACTTTCCTGGTTTCACGAGAGCTCTAGGAATTGTGCCCTCAATTCCATTCAAAGCGACCACACTTCTCTCTAACATAGGTGATTCTCTTTAGATCATTGTGGTTATCGTGATTTATCCAAATCATTTACCACATATTATGCTTAGCCTTACCCTTTGTCATTGAATATCATAGGAATAGATTAGGACGTATTTAAACACCCTTTTATACTTTAGGGTTATGTATAACCATATATACTAGCTTATGCATATCATTTATGCCCACAGTGACTACCCGTATGCATATGAGTTAGTTGTCCTATTGAACTTAGATCTTGGAGTCTCCAGTCAACTAAGTTAGGTGTCCTTCACATACCTTTTTTCCATGGGCTTCAGTCTCATTCCACAACTTGATCTCTAATAAACCTTCTGGTTGTTGGATCCATAACATTAACAAATAACTTTGGATATTTGAGATCAGTTGTCATGATGTGTTCTTAACTCGTAAGTTAACTTTGCCTATTGTCAACTTCTAAGACTATAACCTCAGTGGCCATCTGAATCTGGTTATATCATATGTCTTTGTAAGATACGCGTATCATTTAAGGCAAACACATCTCCATTATGCACTACGACCTTTGTGTCCTCCACTTCGTCTATTTGCAATGTTAGTTTGGATTACAAAATCCTTATTGCCAAACTTTTATGATACAAATACAAGACACCCCCACATTTAAGTGTTATAGGATCTCATCCAGATGGGGTAATGAAAACCTACACACCCTTATAGGGTTGTTTCTAAATGGATCCTCCCCTACATTTCTTGCCATTTGATCAACATTTTCGTAACTTCACTTATGACGACATTTCTACACATATGATTGAACAAGATCAACCTCATTGTATCAGTGAATTCAATTCATATTGCATTAGCTTACATAAGCTTCCGAGTTAACCAAAGAAACACATGCCATTGTCATAAGTTTGTCACAAACTTAGAATAATTCTAATTCAACATCTTGAATAAGCCTAGACAATGAGTTCTCCTCATTAGCTTTTCGAACAAACTCTTCAAAAGTTACATGTTTTTTCCTTATAATGAATGAAAATTCTTCCTCAACTTTGTCTATCACACAAATTCTTATTGTGTTCATACATATTTGAATGTTTAGAGTTAATTAGTCTCAGTCAAGACCCATAATTAACCAAGTACTAGTCTAGCATGCTTTAGACTACAATACTTTAGCATGTGAACAGAAGATGCATCATTCTGATTCATCACAGCCCCAAGGATATCATAATACCACTTTGCAACATTCATCCCTTGTTAAGACAAAATAATGAGACTCATTCATTATCCTAAAACATCAATATTTAGGAAAGTCTCACAAATTATTGTATATAGCACATAGCTAAAATTTATCATTCAATTAAGGAACATAACTTGTTTACCTTTGATCTCCAACGTTTTACCATTGACTCGTAAGGACTTAAACATAAGTCTTAATCCAAGTCACTTGGCAAACACATTCATCACCGACAAGATGAATGTTCCTCGTCTACAATCACTATTATGTGTGAGATAGAGTCAACTAGATCAACACTCAACAACATGACATTCATAATTTTGGCCATAAGTGATTTGTACATATATATTGCTATTCATTAGGAGATATGCATATTTAGGATTCTCTCCCACACGAATATAAAAGCTCCATATAGTTCTAACAATAATCAAGTGGTAAACGCATCTACGAATAGATCACTTGGAACAAATCTCGCAAGATTTATCAAAGGTATACTATAACATATAGTACCTTTTCTTTCATATGTTAGAATTCACACTTGTGAATTTTCCAATGACTTCTAACGAAGTACTTTAACATGAATCCGTTTATGTATTTCATCTCAATACACTCACTACACTCTCGTGATGTGGTTACACATTTGATGTCTCGTCTTTGACTTTTAGTCAATGCAACAACTCTCAAGTTGTTTATGTCCAAATATTTTCATGTACTATCCGTTTAAAACCATATTCTTTTAGGCAATGTGTAGTTGATGTTATAATTACTTTCCATAAAAATAATTTATACGTCACAACATTAGTGATTTATTTCTTTGTAAAAAATATTGCATGTGTTATCTGAAGATATTGAACACAACAATAGAAACTAAATCATAAGTGACAAACACTTTTGAAATTAAACGGAAGCATAGACGATATGTAGACATCAAATATCAAAGTGGTTTTATCTTCCACATTTTATATTCTGACCAAAATCATCTCAACAATATCGTCCCATGGCATGTCTTGAGATACTCGCTCAATAATACTCATACACTTGTAAGTAAAAGTTCCTCATTTCATTGTGAAAATTTAAACTTGAACAATTATGCTCAAAACAACACCAAGTTGTTATAAAGGCTACATTTAAGTAGTAAACTTGAACAATTAAATTTTTCACAATAACATTAAGTTGTTTTCCATCAAATAATATCCACGTGATTATCACAAATGCTACTTCTAGCAAGAGTAGCAAACCATTAATGTCACTTACAGTTTATGATAACATAAATCAAAACCCATAATATCAAATGGTTTTATATTGTTAAGTCTTACTACGCATGTACTAAACGTTTCTAACACGCAAGTTTGAAAAATAGATGTTATAACGGGCATGTTATAAAATCCAACGTTTACATAAAACGTTTTCCAATGATAAAGTTTATAAAATAAACAATTTCTCATCGTTTTTAATGCACACATACATAGGCAATTAAATGTTTAGATAAAACATTTCCATTCATTATGGCTTATACAATATATAATCTCTGACATTGTATTTGTGACACACATTTTCTAACACACGTGTAAGAAAAATTTAAGTCATTATATATATATATATATAACATGACCCTTTGGATTTAGAAATCACAAATTAAAGTTCGTAAAAAATCCCACACAATTACACCATCACTTTATGGTGATTTAATTCTTACTCTTGTATTTTCTAATCTCATCAAGTTAGGCAAAAGCCTACTTTTAATACAAGAGACATGGAGTGGAGAAAAGTCTCACTTAATTAGATACTTTATTAGAGACATAAACTCTAATAAAAACTAATAAATTGACATAAAACTCTACTTAAGAGTTTAACTTCCAGATGAAGAGTCTAATAAATGATTTTAATTTCATTAAAGTCATATAACAACACCATCACGTTATGGTGATTTAATTCTTGAAGCCAATCAACTTCAATGTATGACATTCTATTTCTAAACCATACAAAACATAACATAAGTGTTTATAGTCATTTAAATCAATGCTACAACAAATTACTTATATAAAATGTTTACACAAAACATTTCAAAGCATTTGTATTTTAACCATTTTAACAATCATGTTAAAATGAACGAAGTTCTAACGCGCACGTTAGAAATATTAACATTTACACAAAATGTTAATTCGACTTGCTATAAACACATATATAATTCAAATAAATTAGTCTTTTCCAATATACATGTTAGAAAATGAATAGTTAAAAAATGCTTCCAAATTAACGCTTTCCATGAATATTTCTAACACACATGTTAGAAGACAAATGATTATAAAAAATCATTATAAGACTTATTTGTTCATATCAATCCATAGGTTGATGAAGAGTCTACTTTAAATAGAGACTTAAATGGAGACATAAAACTCCAATCAAGTAACATAAAACTCTTATTTAAAGACATGGAAATTCTACTCAAGAGAATTTAATGTTTACAAAAAACGTATGGTTTACACCCATAATTACGGTCTAACACACAAGTTAAAGAAATTTAAGGTTTACAAAAAACGTATAGTTTACACAATAAACCCATTCTAACACAAAGGTTAGAAAAATTAACGATTACAAAATCGTTTCAAAACCAAACGATTGAACCAAAACTATTCGTTTTGTACCACGATATAGGATTTAAGATTGTACCACAATCTCAATAAATCCAAACACACCAAGTTGTATTACATACATATTTCCCAAAGAAAAATATTTATAAGATCATAATCGCTAAAATATTTTTTTTAATAAATCCTTTGTGAACCTAAAATACTTATAAAGTTTAAGATTGTAGCAACAATCTCACGAAATCCGTTTTAAGTTTGTATGAACTAGGTTCATTTTTTATTAAAATATATTATGAAATATATAATAACGAGACTCTCGTATTCATAGAAAATATGATAGTACAATCCGGTTACAAAACTATATAAAAATAAATGAAATACAAATACATTGTATCAATCTTGATTCAAGTCGACGTCTTTGGAAAACTTCAACCGCACCTTGTTGTTTGAAACTCCGCTACAAGACAAACAAAAAATTGTTGACAGTTTTGGTTGAGGCACGTGTTCAACACGTTTCCCTTAAAACGGATTTCGCACCTCTACTAAAGACGACATGACTATTTCCTAGGGTACAACAGCCGAAGCAGTATGTACTGCCGGAGATGGCCACACGCCCAAGGTTACACCGAATAGAATTATAGTGTTAGAACTTTTGGGAAATTATGATACGAAGGCGATGAAATCGTATAGAGAAAACATATCTCTCTAAGTACCCAACACATGGGTCTTCAAGTATTTCATCTTTCCAAAAACACTCCATGTATTCATGTATTTTTCTTGTAACCATTCTCTAGTATTTTTCTCATACTTCCAATGAGGCACATAGCCTACCATTTATACAAGAGTTGTGGGTTACAAGAGTTTCTCTTAATTGATGATTTATTAGAGACATTAACTCTAATAAAAGTTTCACTTAATTAGTGATTTTATTAGAGACATAAAAAGTCTAATAAAAACTAATCAAGTGACATAAAAACTCTACTCTAAGGGTTTTTCACCATGAAGATTCTAATTAATATTTATTATCTCATTTAATTATAAATATATTAAATATTCATTCACCAAATTTACAACACAGTATACCCTAGATCACTGTTCATTCACTTCTTTATTATCAATTCATTTAATTATAAATATATTAAATATCTATTCACAAAATTTACAACACAATATACCCTAGATCACTGTTCATTCACTTATTCTATTATCATATAGAGATTAGTAAAATATTAAATTAAACTTATGTGAATACACTATAGCAAACCTTTCATCAATTATGACGATATTGATTAAAGAAATGTATGCTTCTCTTTTTTATAACTTTAATGCCCTAATTTAATCAAAACCAAACATGTATACGTATTATATAGGTTAAGCAGGTGATACTGCTTCGAACTATTAAATTTGTATCTTAAGATATCTCATAGTATTATGATGCATGCAAAAATTGTAGTAAGAATGTTAGTAGAAAAAAACATTATAATCTTAAAAGATGATGCCATTGGTAAATTGTTTTTGAGTTATACTAGTTTTAATGTACAACCTCGTGTAATAACGGGTTTCTAACCTAGTTTATATTATATATATATATAAGATATAGATTCTCACTCCTGTGTCAATCAATGCACTGTAAATGATTTTGTTTGTCACATGTTTTTTCTTCATTTCGTTGCCCTGTTGGTATGTTTCTTGACACCAAAGTCATATATGCCAATAAATATTGTATAAATGAGTGTGACATTGTTCTTATATAGTTCTTAGGTAACCTTTATACTATATTTATAATGTGTAACATTTATCTTTAGTCCTTTTCATAATTCTCTAGATGTACGTTTACTTATCAAAATCGACTACTTGATCTGAGCAAGGACTCAAATACGTAAAAGAAGGTCGAATTCAATCTTGATGCATTCCTCAAAACTAAAAAACCACCGTCATCGACAGGGGCAGACCTACCTTGCTGGATGCGTGGACGGGTGCACCCCTTGAAAAAAATGTGTATTTTTTAGGCAAAAAACTCGATCGTACCTTTTGAAAATATGATTGAACCCCTCATCCACACCTCCAAAAAATTTATTTTGGGTCCGCCACTAGTCATTGATTATAAGCGGACCATCTTGTACCAAAAATTCAAATGCAGTATGGCAATGTCAAAACTCATACATTACTCATATATGTTTATAGATCGATCTCTTAGATTGACATTTCTAGCTAATAAATTCAACCAATTCTAAGCCATGATTCATAAGGTCATTCTACATTGTCCTTCGAATTGCAAAAACACCCCACTTTTATGCCTCATTTACACTTTTTACCCCTCCACGTTCACAACGTGCTTGTCATGAATGGTAACGTGTAGACATTTTCGAATTTGCGAAACACTCTGTTTCTGAGTTACTTGTACCTTAGCATAACAAATAAAATGATGACCAACTGTTATTTTTTTAAATTATCCAATTGTAATGTAATGTAATTTAATTATTTAAAATATTAAGCTTATTAATGTGAAATATGTTAATTATTTATGCTATTTTAATTAGTTGAAAGATATAACGTATCATGTTTAAAGGTGTACTACGAGATACAACTAAACTTATTGTAGATGACAGTCCACATTCATTATTTTCTTTTTATATAGTTTTGCACGTAGGTGTCCACATTATTGCTTGAAGAATAAAAATAATAACATCAATATAAGGTTTTCATACATGACCAAAACTGAACCGAATTGATTATGTGTATTTTAATATTATTGATTATGTTATGTGTATTGTTTTTATACTATGTAATATACGAGTATATAAAAATGTATAATAACAATATATTCCATAATAAAAAAATTTCTAAGTCCAGGTAATGGCCAATTATAAAGCTATTTTTAACTAGAGTCAAATTCACAGTTAACGGACACATAACCTACCCACTATAATAACAATATATTCCATAGTAAAAAAATTCACAGTTAACCGACACATAACCTACCCACTATAACCTTCAAACACAATTACCCGAAATTGCTATAACCATTTGATTATGGTTATGGTTATGGTTTTGAGCCAAAACAATCCAAACCAACCCATACACACCCCTACGATGTATGAGAATAAGTATGATTCCATCTCATTTGAGTAATTAAATTTAAATCTAATATCCTCTTTGAATCCATAAATAAAACCACCATTTGTTCTTCTTTGAATGTGTATATCAATAGAACCACTATTTGTTCTTCTTTGAATGTGTATATCTTATTAGGTCCGAGTTCAATACCGTTACAAAAGCGTTTGTGAAGAGTGAAGATTGACCACGCAAGGTAGGCAATGGTTATCATGGATCAATGATGATAATTGGTAGCTTAAACACCAAATAGAAATTTAAGAGAAGACTCTCATCTTCGAGAAGATTGCAGAAAAAAAAGATGAAAGGAAGAAATAGAGAGAATAGAAAGATAACGAGATCCTGATAATATTTTAAAAATCGAGCCAATTATTGAATAAGTTGTTCTACTTGTTCAACTGATCAAAACTATAAAAAAGATATAGCTTGTTGTTATTGTTATGGAGTCAATTAAATCCATAAGTAAAACCGTAAAGTCGTAAACATTATAACCTATCCTACAATTTGATATAAACTTGCATATCTACATCAATAAATATCTATAAAGCAATTTTGTGTTTATGTGACTTGTTAGATTAGTTTAAGCGACTCATAGAAACCTTAAAACCCAGTATGACGATTTGAGAAAAGCAACTCGGACAAATATATATATTTTAAAAAAGAAATTCGACTAAATTGCTACGATTCAGCCGGTTTATTCCTTTTCGACAAATGTTTGACATTCCTAATCAAAGATCAATAGGTCTAGAAATGAGACGTATGATAGTAGTAATTTTGATACGTGTCAAAATAAGTAGAGGGACCAAAATGTAATGTTGAGTTGGCTTATATAGTTGGGTGAGTTGTACTACTTAGGTATTGATTTGGATATTACATTATTCTCTCTGTGTTTCTTCTTCCTTTCTCTTTATCGATCTTGAATGCTTGATTACCAAATTATTTCGTAACGATGGTATCAGAGCATTCTTTCCTCTGACCGTGGGTTAGGGCAACAGGAATTCAATCAACCAATAGTCACTGTGTGGGCTGGAATTAAAAAAAAAAACACATCAACATCAGCAATTGAAGGTGGAAATCGATCAACAACTGATTTCCTACAACGACAAACGAAGTGAGAGTGTAAAAGGTTCCATTACAACAACAACTTCAAGCAGTCATCAGATTTATTCAAAGCGACGACATCAAGATTCAAGAATTAGGGCGACTACAAAATCAAATTACTATTTGGAGATTACCATGGAAATTGTTATGGAGAAGATCATGTCATTAAGGCAAGAAGGTACGATTAGAAAATATTGTGATGAATTTCAAGTTCTGTTCGAGTTGGTAAAAAATTCTGAAGAAATGAGTGAATACTACGCCATATACCTCTTTATGGATGGTCTTGAACCAAGAATTAGAGATATTTTTCAAACATGGCATCAATATAGCTTTCACACATTGAAAGGCAATATTTCGTTAGCTCTGAAATTAGATGCAAATAAACTGAGTGATACACTATCTCCTTATGATCCTAAGTCTTCATTATACATAAAGGACTTGGTGTTTAATTTTAGGAAAAGTATGATGAAATAATGGAAAGGAATGAAGTTAGTAATGAAGATAAGGTGTTTGATGGAATTGTCCACAAGGTGTTTGATGAAATGCCTGAAATTTTTAGTGGTTTTAGTGGTGAAACTGAGGCTCAAATTATGGACAAATCTAAAAATGAGAATGATATTCAAGGAAACCTCAATGAAGCACCTAAACTTTTTCATGAAAAGATTCCAGAAAATATGGATGATTCGTTTAACACTTTTGAAGTTAATATCCATGTTCAAGAGTCATATAATCTGGAAAAAAAGGGTAAATGCACGGTACCCCTGACCGCGGGAGGGTTCTCCCTCCCTAAGCTAGCTTAGCCCCATAGCTGCCTGGCGGTTACTACCCAGCAGGATTATTCGGGCCGAGCTGGACTCGAACCCGCGTCCTCCCGTTTGGAATGGGTGAGGCTGGCCACTGGGCTGACACCCCGTGGTTAAGTCACATAATCTGTGTAAAACGGATTCTTCACTTCAAGTTAGGGGTATGGAAGGGGTTTTTGACATACTTGAGAAACTTAGTAGTAAAATAAAAAGGGAACCAGACAAGGATTCAAATGGTTTTACATATACTAAAGATACATATGGAAATCAGTTACTGTTGGATTTGAATGAGTTGGAATTGTTAGATGCTACAAGTTATGCAAGGATGTCTGTTCATAAGGTGGTACAATGGAGTCCTTGGTTAGTCTATTTGCATAGGGTTGAACATACTAGTCAGTTTAGAATTAGAGTTGAACAAATTGAAAAAATAAGGTATGGGATGTGGGTGATAACGGTGTGCTGAAGAAACGATTATATTGGATGGATACCGGTTGGGAATGGATTGGAAGTTCGGGTATGTTGGGTAAAAATAATAGAGGGGTTGAGAAAGTTTCTTATAATCATTTTGGTATTTCTGGTCCAAATGATTATGGTCAACGTTTGGGTATACCTAGAAATGTTCTCGTTTGGTGTACCTTTGGTTCATGCTTAAAAGCACAAGTACTTCAGTTTATCACAACAT
Source organism: Scalesia atractyloides (assembly GCA_947069175.1). Taxonomy (NCBI): domain Eukaryota; kingdom Viridiplantae; phylum Streptophyta; class Magnoliopsida; order Asterales; family Asteraceae; genus Scalesia; species Scalesia atractyloides. The sequence goes on from CAMTDV010001634.1 coordinate 37,112,474, forward strand.
ATGATCAGGTTGCCATGTGGATAGCAAAACCATTGGTAGAGCAAGTATTTGGAAGACACGAATCTGGAAAACAGTGGCAACAATGGAGGGATGTTATAAATAACAAGGCGGAAGTATATTACATGGAGAAAGGATTGAACAACTTTATGCTTAACTGTGAAAAAGAACAGTTCATGGGGTCTTATTTCATTGTGGACTTTTGAGGACAAAAGTCTTTGAAGGGGAAAAGCTAAGCATAAGCATAAGAGGTGGAAATGTAGTTTGGCATGTTATGGTGACAATTGATGTCTGCTATGGAACATGGGTTAGTCAATATGGTGACAATTCAACGAAAGATTTTCATCTTTTTATAATAAAACATGAAGTTGAGCAGGGGTTTGGTAGTCAAGCTTTCTCTTTTGTTTTTGACACTTTTGATTAATGGGTTTGGGTTGGTATTTTGAACTTTTGAGGTCAAAAGTTTTATAGGAGGGAAGTATTGATACGTGTCAAAATAAGTAGAGGGACCAAAATGTAATTGTTGTATAGTGTAGGGGTTAATGGTTAGTTAGTTGGCTATATAGTTGGGTGAGTTGTACTACTTAGGTATCGATGAATTGATTGGGATATTCCCTTCTTCTCTCTGTGTTTCTTCTTCCTTTCTCTTTATCGATCTTGAATGCTTGATTACCAAATTGTTTCGTAACGAATTTATATGTAACATACATATTAAATAAACAATACTATAATAACATTCCTTCACCGTATATCTACTCATTGCTACGACGTTAGTTGCATAAAAGTTAATTACTTAATATAGAAGTAAATTATTGTAAAATACACTTAACATTTCATGTATTGTATCGTGTTCATAAATATTGATATAACAAACTTGAAACATTACCATTTTATGTGACTAAGATCTAAACATGGACATTTATTTTCTTGACACCAGAAAAGTAGAAAACTTTAATTGAATTACAATTTTTGTATGATTAATTACAATTAAGATGAAATTATATGACATTGACAACCAACAACCTCATATCTTCCCCTCTTCCCCTCACTCCACATACACCATCGTCACCAACATCTCTATAAGGCTCATAATCACCCCCTTTTTGTGTTGCATTTGGTATTCACTCCGACGTGGTTGTCTCCACTATTCGCCATATTGTTGCATGGTTTGATTTCCAAGTGTGTGTGTCTATAATAGGATTTTTGTGTTTAAAGTATGAAAATCAAAGGAAATAGAACTGTTGATAGAGAAACGTGAACATGGTGACAAGGTTGTTATATTTTTTTTGTAGGAAATCACTCATGGAAAAGAGATATCACTGATCATCAGAAATGGTGTTAATATGCAAGATGACCATGGTGTCCGTTGAGATGGACGAGAATTTGAGATGGCAACAACACAAGGATGGTCGAAGTTTGGTAGCAACAATTAAAATGTATCACTAATAATGATTATTATTATATTTATTAAAAATGTGTAAAAATATGTCGTGGGCTGAAGTTGTAACACGACAAGATACGAGTCAACAAATACTTTACAAATGGATATTCAATCATCACATAATGTCGTTCGTAATAACCACTTAGATAAAGGTATCATATTATGTATATAACAAACGAATGAAGGAGCACAACTTTAAGAGAATGAATTTTCTTGTTCTTTTGATCCTGAAGAAAGTGACTCTGTTCATTCGTTACTATCCTATTCAAACAATTCATGAACGTAAAAGAAATAAACGAACATAAATGAATGAATTAAATGAACATCAGTTATAATATCCCCTAAAATACCACCATAATTGCATAAAAATAAAAATGAACATCAGTTATGAATATCCCCTAAAATACCACCACAATTACATAAAAATAAATACAATTTTAACAATGGAAAAACCACATTAACTTTAAATCAATGTTAGTTGTATATAAATTTTATGGACATTCAAACGAATGAACGGATATACAAAGTATATGTAAACAAACATAAATTAATGACTGAGGCATATATTCATATTCGTTCTTTTTATGTGTCCATGTTTGTTCCTTTACTAATGGACAAGTATATATGAACCTCCTTTAAGCATTCACTAAATATTGAGTTCGTTTGCATGTGGTAAACAAACATAAATGAATATCTACGAGTATAAGTAAATGATTCAGACATGCGTTCATATTCATTCTGTTGATTATAAGAACAAAATTGTGTGTCCATATTCATTGAACCTCCGTTCGAAGGATTCACTAAATGTTGAGTTAGTTTGCATGTCTACACATGGGTGTTCAGGATGGAGGATATCAATGATGGTGACAGGGTGTTAAGATGATGGTGAGTACTGAGTTGAGATGATCACGGCGGTTTAAGATGGGAACAATACTTTCAAAAAATTGTTTCAAGTTTAACATTTAACATAATATATATATATATATATATAGTAACTATTTAAACAATATAAAAAAGTTTAACATTTAACATAATATATATATATATATATATATATATATTTATATAGTAAACTATTTAAACAATATAAAAAATAATAATACATCCACCACAAAATATTATTTTTACAACAAGATCGCAATAATAAACATAGTCAATATTTAATTTAAACAATATAAAAGTAATAGATAATCATACATCCACCATAAAATATTATTTTTACAACATATTAACATGCAAAGCTGTAATTTCCCCTCACAGCACACGTGAAACACCATCACTTCACGCGCAATATTAAACCAAAATCAACGGCCACGATTTCGTCTCTATGAGTTGTCACTTAATGATTAACTTAAACCGACTAAAAGGTTAAAAACCCTGTATATATACACACCACGCACATAAACCCTCATATTCCACACCGTCTCACAATTTCTTCTCTCTATAACCGCTTTCTCTAAAAACTTCACAAATCAAGCTTTCTAGAGAGAGAAACAACACAACAATGGCGTCTTCAACACTCGTGATGGTTCTCCTCCTCGCTTTAGCTGCCGGATCTGCACTATCACAGTCTCCGACCGCCGCACCAACCGTTTCTCCGACGGCGACTCCTACCGCCACGCCGCCGTCTCCCGTGGTTACTCCGCCATCAACCGCGCCTACATCTACTCCAACCGAATCTCCGATTGCGTCTCCACCGGCTCCTTCTACCGCTGATACTCCTGCTGGAGGTCCGTCGGCATCTCCTCCGTCGATTGCGTCGACTCCTACCGGATCTCCAACTGCTTCTCCTAACGGTGCTAGTTTGAAGAGTGTTGGATCTGGTTTAGTTGCGGTTATTATTGGTGGTTTGTTGCTGTAGATATCTGGTGGTGTGAGATTTGGTGAAAGTGAAAGTTGCTGTTTTATTTATTTTGTTTGTTTGGATTTTATTCAATTTTTATAGTTGTTGATGCTAGGGTTTATTATGATGTGATTGTTATATTTGACGATGATTATGATGATGATGGATACTTTATTTTGATGTAATATATCTTCATTGTTCTATATATGCATTGCTTTTTGTTTTATTTATTTTATTTTATTTTATATTTAAATGCTAGCTCAGTAGTTTGTGCTAGCAGTGGTTTACTTTAGTCATTGCTTCAATTCAAGATCGGTTAGGGTTAAAAACCGGTTTGGGTTGGTCAACAAAAAGGTCAAACCTGTTTTGGTTTAGATCGGATAGGGTTATGTTGGTTTGTTGACTAGATCTGAGCGGAATTTTACCGTTTGACTAGATTTAGTTTGCTATTCAAAAAAGCAGCGGCGCAGCTTCTTGTTGTCTATTTACCATTCATAACACGAAAAGATTATATCTATAAATGGGTAAGATAATTAACATTCGGGTTTAACCGGTTTCAAAGGAGTTTCTATGGTAGTAAAAGAGTATATGAATTGTTTGTGTGTAATGTATAAGCGGACTATGCATGAGTGATATGTAAGGTACAAGTGAACAATGTGTGTAGCTTATGTGTTAAGGAAGTAATTTGTATGGGACAAGAGGAAGGAGGTAGGGATTGTCGTTTTGTTGAAGTTAGAATGTCGTTTTGGTTGGAATTTGTTAAAGTAGGGATGAACAAGAGCCATGTGCAGATACATCTTTAAGAGTTGGGGGCATGTTACTTTTCATGATGTGTTTGGTTTCTTTATTCGAGGTTGTTTGTGTTGAAGCTGGGCCCACTGACAGAAGGGTGTGCACGACAGAAGAAGTGCATATGATTCCTTGTGTTTTTTTGTTTTGTTTAGAGTTAAATGCTTGGTGGGACTCTTTGGTTTGTAAATAATATTGTAGATTTGGTTTTAGTGGTTTACTAATTACACACTTGGTGTGATTTTTTGCACTCGAGTGATCTTTATCACTAACCTATGTTAGAATTTTTAGTTAAATATGTGTAAAATTACTAGATTGTCCCTAAACAGTTAAAAAAATATAAAAAAAAAAAACAAAAAGAAATGGCTCACCTACCTTCATCTTTATCCTCTCAAATATATATATTCTCTCTAAAACCCACCACCACCTCCACAGCCACCGCCACCTTCAACCCATCACCACCACCTCTACCGTCAACCCACCACCTCTACCGTCAACCGACCACCACTACCTCAACCGTCACAATCACAATCATATTCAACCGACCACCACCTTCAACCCACCATCAGCGCCTCCACCACAACACCACCCCAAACTCCGTTGTCAACACCAACCCTTGAACAATTTAAAAATAAAAAAAAGATGCCACACTCATCTTCCCATAACAACCGCCGTCCATCTCCACCACCGCCACCACCATCTCACCTCCGCCACCATCAAAATATCCACCTCCGCCACCATCCATATCCATTTTCCCCGCTGCTCACCGTCACACCCCACCATCACCATTCACCACCGTGTCACCTGCAACGCTGACCATCGTCCGTCTTCCTCCTTCATCGCAACCTTCGCCTCCACCGTCACCTTCACTCCACCATATTTGCTTCCACCGTAAACCCACCACCACCAACACCACTGTCACCCTCCACCACATTTGCCTCCACCGTAAACCCACCACCACCAACACCACCGTCACCCTCAACCCACCACCTTTGCCTCCACCAGCACCCTGCCGCCATCTTCAGCCCACCCCCCCATCATCTTCAGCCCGCCGACCTCCACGTTTTTTCGGCGATATAGTTTTGGTGCTTTGAGAGAGAGAGAGAAGTGAGAGAGCCGAGGAGAGAGAGTGAGAGAGCTGAGAGAGTTAAGGAGAGAGAGAGTTGCAGGTTTGGTCTTTTAAGTTCTTTACTTTTCTTTTTTTAATTGTTAAGGTAACTGGGTCATTTAACATCAACTTAACTAAGAAATCTAACATAGATTAGTGATAAAGACCACCCGAGTGCAAAAATCACCACTACTGGGACCAAGTGTGTAATTAGTGAACCACTAGGACCAAATCTGCAATATTTGCAAACCACAGGGACCAACCAAGTATTTAACTCTTTTGTTTACGATTTTTTTATGTGAATTTGAGCTGTGAATAAATAAATAAGTATATTTTTTGTTGTGTTTGTATTTTTTTGTTTTGTTTACGATTTTTTTTATGTGAATTTGAGATGTGAATAAATAAATATGTATATTTTTTGTTGTGTTTGTATGTGACTAATTATTGAAAGAGACGTTAAAGTGCACATGTCAAGGTAAAAGTTAAAACTTTTATCATAATTAACTGGAATAATAAATGTGGTATAGTTAAAAGTAGCTGTTTTCTAATACATTGTTACATTGTTGGTTATGTGTCCAAAAATAATACTTATTTTGTTGATTACAATGACGTGTCTATAAATATTAAGTTTTTCTCCCATTTTGTTTTAACTACTCCCCCGAACCCACACGGCCACACCCATAATCTAAGCCATTGATTTGCATTGATCAATGATACAGATTCATTAAGTACACTTCTAATGCAAAATGCACTTCTTATTTGAGGCTCATAAGGGGGAAGGGAGTGGTCGGTAAATTTGAGCGGCAAAGCGGTTTACCGATCGGTAACACCGCCGCCGTCTCAGTTTACCGATCGGTATCACAACACAAGCGGCAAAGGTTTACCGATGCGGGGAAGCATGCTTTCTTTTGACCGTTGTGTTTTATACACATATTTTTTATAAAAAAAAATGAAAACAAAAAGAAAGTTTACTAATCAAGTGTTTAACCATTGCCAATACTTTTAGCATAGTTTAAACTTTTTAGATGGAATGATATGACACCCTCTGATTGGTTGATTTTAAGTTTGCCACTTTCAAGTGTTTAACCAGTCCCTTCATCCTAATACACACCCATTGAATACAAATAAAAAACCGCAATAACCGCATAAGCACTTATACATTATGCTATATGACTTTATGTTCCACAATTAAAACATTAAGTACACGCGTTTATCTGATTTCTCACAGTTTTCTTGTTAAAAATGATTAATTTTTCTTTTCAATACAGATAAAGCTACTATGTTGGGTTGTATAATTCATAAGGTGAGAAAGAGGCGTAGCTTGTAAAAGGTCGTCGTCACCTTCCACAATGGAGGTGCTTGGACCCGTAGCTGAGCTAGCACTTATGTGGTGTGGTAGGCCCAAGAACGACACAATTTCCGTCGAGAAAGTCCGTCCCGTGGAGGGAGGGAGGACATCCGAGGGAGTGGAGAGATGAGCGTTTGGTGAGACGAATGTAAAACATGGAGCATTATGATATTGCACCCAAGATCTCAAGATTATAAGCTGTAACATCTGCTATTTTTATACTTTTGTCAAAGTTCTAAAGGATATTTTTGAAAAACAATGTTTCTATAATCCAATGTTGGTTCTAACTAAGTTTTATATAAGGTTGCAGGGTTATGTAGCAACGAGACAGTAGTTTCCTAGGTGAATCCACAGCATCACTTAAGTCGATCTTCTTCTCAACTGCGCTGTTGCTAGATTTCCGTTCATAATTCTGCAAAATACAAGAAACATATCATATGAAAAATGTATAATCTTTATTTCATAACCTATATAAAGTCTGTCAAATAGGTACTCTTTTAAACAGCCCGTTTTGACCTGAACCCAGTTGACCCGTTACCCACTCCGGCCGTTTTGACAGGATAAATGCCTGCAGATTATTAAATACCTTGATGGATCCACTGCTATGGCTTCCCTCTGAATCAAGAAGGTTTGTCAATCTTGTGTATTCCTTATCTAGTGTGTTGTTTTCTTTAAACAAGGCTTCAACCTTACAACATCAAATAATGCTAATTTAATAAACTATGTATTAACAAAAATAACAAATAATAAAAAACAGGCTTTGATTAACAAACCTCCTCTTCAGCTTTGATGAGATTCATCCTTAACATATCTTTATCTTTCTGCAGATTCTTGACCTCAGAAGCCAGAGCCAAAACAGTGTGTGTTGCTGGCTTTAAACTGCATTCATTTACGTCTAAAATTAGCACAAAAAAATACATTTCGTTACCAAACACGACCCGTTAAAACCGTATATCTAAACAAGTCAAACGAGTTGGCTACTCGACCCGTTTAATTAAATAAATGTATTAAACGTCACCCAAACACATCTTGTTTATTAGACATGTTAGATATGACAACAAAGATCCTGATTATTTTCATGCCTTTCATTTTACGCGTACTGTCAGCTATTGCCATTTTATACACAGTTTTTGATAATGTATTGGAAAATTGTGTTGTTATGATCCACAGGATGACAAAAACTAAAAAGAGAACTAACCCATCCCAAATCTTTAGCATCTTTTGGCACACATTGACTCGACTATCAGCCTCTAAAAACGAGAGTGATGCTGATGCAACTTCATCCTCATTGATAAAACTTGAGATAAACGTATCAATAAGAAAGTTTTCTGTAAATTCTCGCTCCGATAGTTTCTTAAGAGACTGCAATTCTTCCCACAATTTGCTTGTTTCCTCCTCCAAACAAAGAACACGAGACTCCGCCTCTTTCGCCCGTTCATCAGCCTGATTCCCGAACTCCATCAACGCTTCTCTATCACGTTCATACAATGTACACTCAACGTCCCATTTTGCGCATCGAGCCAGCAAGTCGGTGTGCTCAGTGATCAATTTCTGATTCTCTTCTGAAAACTTCTTTAAAGCGTGTGCATTCATGCTTTTATTCAGCCTAATGCAGGTAAACATCATACCAAATTGCCCAAATTGCAAAATTAGAGCCAGTAAAGTTCATTTGTCATTCCATTACATTCCCAAATTGCAAAATCAAAACTACGGTTTATTGGTTGTTTAATCTCGTGTGATGCGTTTTTTTCGGTAACCAATATTACGCTGAGAACCGCATAATGCATAAAAGATAATTACATATATGTCAATAGAAGACTGTCATTAGAGTCAAGATTATGTCGAGAACTTTGAGAACAACATAATAATACACATGTACCTTTTACTTTAAGTGTAACACATAAGAAGGTTACTTAACAGCCTACCCCTCTATATTTCTCTCTCCTATTAAAATATCATTGGCATTACGTACTGTGTTTTATATGAATCTTACAGTTCTCAAGATAATAAAAAGTACACGTGTTTTATACGAATCTTGCAGTTCTCAACGTAACAATACTGGTTCTCAAAACAACACGTAAATTATATAATATCATATAGCAATAATCAGTATGAACCCTAATCCAGACAACAAACAAACCCTAATATGTTATTCAACGGGAAAAAAAGTGTCAAATGTAAAGGGTGAATAAACGCTAACCCTAATACACTCGATAATTCTATCTTTCTCCGACAATTTCGACTTCAAAATGAAGCATTGATCGCGAATATGCCTTTGTGTTTCTTCTGAAGATCGAATGTTTAGCTCCAGAGTACGTGCAGATACCGGATGCCTGAGCGAATACTCTAAAGATTCGCGTAAGTAATCGTCAATTTCTTGCGGAAGATCCATTGTTGACAGTCTGTCAATCGGTGATGGTGTTCATGATCTTGAAATCAATCGATTCAGAAGAACCGTTAATTCCCGCACCAAGACGAGGGTTTTGGGGGGTCTTGGAAGATGTTTGAATTTGGGGAGAGCGTTATGACTTATTTGCCCCTCAACTCGGAAGTCGGTTTTATTCTTATCAAGAGTTGGACCTATTTCGCAACCTTGCATGGGTTTATTTAGAGAACCAGCTTTTTATGTATAAATCGATCCGATATATTTATCGGGCCGGCTCTAAGAATTCATGTACCCTGTTGAGCTTAAAAAAACATGCCCTTAGGCCTTAACGAAAATGTGTATTGAGCTCACTAAATGTCTAAACCTAATTCCAATAGGCTAATAACTAATCTAAACCATAAAAATAGTTTTGTAAGTGACCTATGTTGGTGTTTGTATGGGTATACCTATTAATTTATTTATTTTTACATATACATATTGGAGTTTTTTAAAAAATAACGTGCCTTTCGAAATTCGGACCCTGGCCGGTGGTCCTCCCCCCCACCTTCAGGGCCGGCCATGATATTTATGTAGTGGAAGGGAGCACGTGTAATGCGACAAGAAATATATACACTGTATGGGTGTGTATGGTTAGATTGGTTGGGTTATTGTCCTCAATTGAAGGCGAAACCAAAGTCATCAATTAGTATATATTATTAACCAATTAGTTTTCGGTTAATCAATTTAGTTTATTCGGTTAGATGATGATATTTTGTTTCGTTCGTTTAATTTGATTAATAGCTAAAACCAAACTTGGATAAAATTTTGCATAAAAATACATGAAATAGAGGTATAAAATACGGAATACATGAACTTGAGGTATAAAAGCTAGAAATATATCAAAATATGAATGGTTCGGTTCCATTCAGTTCGGTTAATTTTGGTTAAACGAGGTAACGATAACCGATTTTTGGTTAATTGGGTTTTCAGTTAATTGTTTTTCAATTAATTCATTTTTTGGTTGATTACGGTTCAGTTTCATATGTTTTCGTTCTATTTCAGTTATTGCTCATCCCCAGACGTTATTAATCACGTAACATACCAATTTTTTAAACAAAAACGCTATGGCAATACTATACTCAAATTGAAATGAATAAGTACTCATTTTATGGTGTAATTTAAATATATGTATATGTGTGTGTATATATTAACGCACAGAAAAAGTTATGGTCTTTTAGAAATCGTGGAGGATAGTTAATTTTATATTAGGGTGATAAGGTATAACTACTAATTAATTGGTCAGACTTTGGGTAAAAATGAGGATTAAAATATAATTAATATAAGGGATTAAAGTGTAACTAGTGGTTGATATTCAAGCTTACCCTCATTTTATGGTTGTATGTACTAAATTCTAGAAAAAAAAAGTTTTAATTTTTTGAAATCTTAAAGTGCTCCTCTTAAATATATCATAATATTGTATAGATTGTAAAACTAGGTTATAATGTCGTTTATTATAGGTTGAATATAGATAAATTTTAAAAAGAAAAAAAAGGTTTATAATTATGCACGTTATCCTAATAATTACTCAACATATATTGATAATTACGCTAGCAATGTTTAATTACGCACATACATATTTACACAACTAATAATAAATTAATAATTACATAACCTAATTATAATTATAATTATAATTAAGCATGATATACGGATACAAATAACACAAATTGACTTTAATCGGTTTTTTTTAAATTACATGACTATACCAAATTAAATAATGTCAAACATGTTATATTATTAATGAATATCTCTTTAAAAAATTATGTCAAATATATATTATTAATAACTAAAAAAATTAGCACATACCATAAATATTAAAGGAAGAGAAAAAAACAAGGTGGTGACACGTGCATTCTTTAAATCACATAATAATACAACAATAGCAACAACACCACCGCTCCTATCATCAACAACAAACACCGCTCCTATCATCAACAAAAAAAAATCTATTTGTACTTTGAAGGGTAAGAAAAATGAATGAACCCTCTTATTTTATTACTAGATGTTTCGTTAATACATTCCTTTGTAATGTTAAAACGCGTTCTTCATTATTACAATGTCTGCTTGCAACATTGTAGCCTTTTGGTAGAATCGATGATTGCATCTTTAATACACTTTTAGTACTAGTAGTTCTTAATTAGATAGTTGTAAATAGCAGGTTGAGTTTTTGTTACGACAAATTGATGAAACTATGGCAAGTCCAATAGCGAACCTGACCTTGAGTCTCATAATTTTTGAATTCACTTTTATTCTTTCTCTTTCATCGTTTATTCTAAAAAAATGGAAAATAAAAAAGGGGGCACTGCAATTTATTTAATTTTTAATCTTCATTAATCCGTCTTAGCATAATAACAACTTTTTTTTAAAGATTCCATAAATAATTGAAAATGATGAGGATAATATGGTGGTGACATGTGACATTCTTTGGAATCGTATGTTTGAATAATAAGGATATGTTTGTTGCTCAAAATCATTATTAGTATCTATTAATAAACCATTATTAGTATCTATTAATAAACCAACTCAAATACATAGTGCCTGATAGGTGGTGCCACTTTTCTATTAAGCTAACTTTTAAAAAAAATTATTTATTTAGTATCTATTAATAAACCAACTCAAATGAATAGTGCCTGATAGGTGGTGTCACTTTTCTATTGAGCTAACTTTTTTTAAAAAAAATTAGTATCTATTAATAAACCAACTCAAATGAATAGTGCCTGATAGGTGATGTCACTTTTTTATTGAGCTAACTTTTTTTAAAAAAAAGTATCTATTAATAAAAAAAATTAGTATCTATTAATAAACCAACTCAAATGAATAATGCCTGAAAGATGGTGCCACTTTTCTATTGAGCTAACTTAAAAATAATTAATTAATATCTATTAATAACAACTCAATGAATAGCTTCCAAATAATGAATAGTGCTTTATAAACCAAGTCAAATGAATAGTGCTTGATCGGTGGTGTCATTTTTCTATTGAGCTAACTTTTTAAAAAAAGTATCTATTAGTATCTATTAATAAACCAACTTATCTATTATTAAACCAACTTAAATGAATAGTGCCTGATAGGTGGTGTCACTTTTCTATTAAGCTAACTTTTTTTAAAAAAAAGTATCTATTAATAAAAAAACTCAAAGTAATAGTCCCTCATAGGTGGTGCCACTTTTCCCTTGGGCTAACTTTAAAAAACCACGTGTATGGCTTTTGTTAACAACATTTGCCACACACTCAAACCCGGAGCCCTTTTCCATTGTTCAAAAACACATAACCTTGCACATGAAAACTGAGCGGAAGAAGAGAGAGAGAGAGAGAGAGAGAGAGAGGAAAATCAGTCGACGGCCAAGCCCTCCCGACGTCCATCTCACTCCGACGATAACATTGGTTGGTCTAGGGTTTTGAGACACAGCGGCGGCTTTGAAGGTTGGCCGCTGATGACAATGATGATGGTGGATTCGTGGTAATAGTCAAGGTTTACAACTGATTCGAGGTAATTATATGACGAGCAATTGATATTCAGAACGATTAAGGAGGAATTCAGAACAATTAAGTAGGAATGTTGTTGGGAGAGTTTCCGAAAATGACTCCAAGCGAGTTTGAATACCAAGGATGAATGGCATATAAGGTGCATGTAGTTAATCAGTTGTTCTTCTGTTGTATGTTTTGTTTGTCTGATTTAATTAGTTTGAGATTGGAAAACAGATGCTTTAATTATATGAAAAAATGTGTTAATTGTGATTGTGATTTTGTTTAAGTTTGATTGAATTTACTTCGGATTGAAATTTGGAATCTTCATCAACAGTCATCATAATCTTTGAATCTATACATATAATAAAAGAAACTAATGAGTGACACGTGTCATTCATTGGAGGTATCTGTTTTTTATGTTTTCCCGCCTTTTCCTCCTACCTAATTATATATCATTATTTTTTTAATTAAATAATCTAAAATTTCTAAGTATATTAAACTATATAATTATCAAGTTCATTACGGATATACTAAAATTCAATATTTTAAATTTAAGTGCTAATACCTTTTATCTTTTTAAATGTTTAGGCTTTTTCCTTTGAATTTGGCGACAAAAAGAAAACAACAATTGATCAAACTAAAATATTTATCTATCTTTAATTATATTAGTTAGTTGTTTATCTATATCTATTTGTCTGTATTTATATCTATATTTATACTATATGTAGGACCGATCCTCGATGCTTAGGAACCTAAATTTGATATCTAACGTCCATAATAGCGGAAAATTACGTCGTGTTTACCAATAGACAAGAATCAGTTAAACGTTAGTTTTATAGATCAAACGTTCTGGTTACAGACTGATAGAGCTTCGCCTCTGAAATGTCAAAGTTACAAATGAGACTTTCAAGCTAGGTATTTCTAGGATCACAAGTTCGGCCCAGGCCAAACATGCCTGAACATGTACATTATGGGTGAACTTGGCTACAACATACATAAATACTTCGTATACCTAGCCTATTCAGCTCTATACAATACAGACTGATATAAGACTAAGACATAGACATTATGCACCAACAGACCCCCCCTTGGATATCGTCTTCGTCTTTTATCAGTCTTCAAAACTCTGTCTTCATATAAACATTAACGCACACGACCGAAGAAGTTCTTGTACGGATCCTTCGTCGTTCTTGTTTCGGATCCGGCGTCTGATCAGTTGGCGGTGGTCTTTTAAAGCTAGCCATTCTGAGAGAACTTTGCCTTTCCGCTTTTTCCATTCTTTCTTTGACCGCCTCACTACTGGTTTCTTCTTTAAGAAATTCAACTCTTTCCAGATCCCTCCACTTCGTTTGCCATATTTTACCAAAATTTACTTCGCGTGCATAGCAAACGTTAACAACTTTCTGATACTGCAATCGCCTGTACCTTTTCTCTTTCTTCAAAAACATTCTTGCTGTAGAAAAGGCATTTTATATCTTCTCTCGAGCAGTTAACCAACCACATAGGATTTAGAATCCTTATCGTCCTCCACAAACCTCTCATACCCTGATGACCCATCACTTCAACTCGTTCTTTAGCAATATCCAGGTGATCTTCAAATTTTAACACAATCACTGCTTCACAAGTAGCTGGATCAATTTGCCACCATTTGAATAAAGAATAGAAGTTCTGTTCGATCGGCATAAGCGGCATATTCCTCATGGCTCTAGGACGTTTCATAATTAACGTTATGTCCTTTTCCCCTGTAACCTTATTGATCTTTACCCTTCGTCTTGGAATAAACGGCTTCCAGTGATTCCAACCTTTAACCGCTTCGTACTTAATCATCTTCCACAACAACTGATCAACTGTCTTCATATGATAAGTAACATTCACTGTTTGTACTAGCGCTTCCATATCCCAATACGGCAATGTCTTTAAATCAACAAGATATTTGAAGTATTGCACTCCAAACTCTCTTTTGATTGCATATACGTTGAGCTCTTTAAACCATCCCCAACTAAGTATATCCCCCAAAGAAACATCTTTATCTCTGGTGAAGAATGCTAGTGGACGTCGAAACTTACGTTCACGAGGCATCTCCTTGAACCAGGACTTTTTCGCCTCAGCTATCTCTTCTTTGGTCATTGGTTTAGGAATTTTTCCTTCTCGTAACTCTTCAGCAATCCTCTCTTTCAACATATCTTCATTAAGCTGTTTATACATCTCTTCAAATGTAGGAAAACTTTCTGAATCCTGACCAACATACTTAGCTTTCTGATCTGATTCATCATCTGAGGACCAATCTTCCACAATCACTCGATTATACTCATCGGCTTCAAACCTTCTTTCGTACTGATACTCTTTTGGACCTGTCCAACACCCCAACCGATGGCGGAAACATCAGGATGAGACGAACAAATTGCTCAAAACATCATAACACTATGTGACAATATGAATTAAATTGAATTTCATAAATTGCTAAGTATAATACAAGAGGTCAACATAAACGACATTATTTCGAATATACAACAAAATAGTTTAATCTAAGTGTGTTTCTAAGTCCACTTAAATCTTGTTTCTTCGCTTAGCATCATCTTGTCTAACGAACCTGCAACATGTATTAAAATAGAGTTCAATGCAAAAGCAAAGGCGAGTATACAAGTTTTGATACATAGCATAAATAGTTTAAATTTGTCTAACGGCTCGTATCCAACATGAATCTCAATATGCAAGTTACTAGTACATTGAAACGGTGTCAAATATATGTTCAAACCCAAGAATACAATGCGTTAAAATAGCCTATCCCAAAGAATAACGGGAGGTAAATAGTTTAATTTAACAATGCCCCGAGACTAGTAGGCGGTGCATTACTCCTATAGCGCTATAATTGTTAAGGTAGGCTTGTACGAAGTTAATGAGCATATAGACACAAAAGTTTAACATAACATACGAGATTAACAAGCATCATATAGTTTCATGTTCAAATATGGATAGAGAGTGATTCAAATAGTTCCAGGTGTTTCGTGTTTTGATATAGAATACATAATGCTTTCCGATTATCCAAGTGTTGACAAGCGAGTGAGTTTAGGAGGATGGAACATCGAGGTTACCTTAACGAGCAAACGAGGGTGTATGAGTATTTAGTGATTATGACGGAGGATTGGATTTGGAATTTGGAGTATATCTAGTTGATATATATGTATATACATATATATTTTTTTATTTAGTTTATGTAAAAATTCTAAATGAAGTCAATTAAGTGTATTATAGGAGTGTTGTCGAAAATAAATATACATTTATAGTTATTTTATAAAAATTATTTGAATCCGATACGTTTTCATTAGTGGTTCAACCATAAAGTATATATACATATTTTAACGAAAATCGGCAGAGTGTCCTCTTGTTTTTGGACGATCCCGACAACATAAGTTGTCGTTATATTTGTCAAAACTCAACAATCAATGAAATAGTATATACCTATACAAGTTATGTAACGAAAATACATATATTTATGTAAGTTATAAAGACACGATTAGTGTACAAGTTCAAGTAACTAATGTTTTATGATTAAAACGGTAACTATACATAAACAATAATAAAAATTTGCGTCGCTTAAGATTTTACCAAGTCTCGAATCGACATATGACCAGCAGTTGACCGGTTGACTTTCGTTGACCGAGTTGACTGCTGTTGACTTGCGTTGACTGAACCCGAAACCAAATAAAACCCGAATCTTGAACCGAACAAATCTGAATTGAAACTCGAATCAAGTTGAACCGTGACCCGAACCTGTTGAATGACAAAAGGATCAACGGGACTCGAATAGAAGCGAAAACCAAGACCCGAACCGAGACTAACCTGAACCGAAGTTGACTGCGAACCCGAACACCGAATCTGAACTGAACACAACTGGTCCTAACCTGACCCGAGAACATCCAAAACAAAACTGAACAAAACTGAACCTGCATGAACCGAACTGAACCGACAACTGAACCGAGTCTGAGTTACTGAATGTGAACCTGAAACCCAACTCAAACCGAGCCGGAGCCACCGTCTGCCGCCGTTTGCGACCACGCCGACCACCGCAACCACCGCCGTCGCCAGCACGGTTGTTGTTGTTGGTCTCTGCCGTCGCTGCGGCTGTCGGTTCTGGTGCGCCGCGACCATGAAGGTGGCCGGCGGTTCGGTTGTAGGGAGGGAGAAGAGACAAGAGGTGTGGGGGTCTGGTTTGCCGGTGGTGAGCAGCCGAAAAGACGAAGGCAAGAGGAAGGGGCAGGGGTGATTGGTGTGGTGGTTCGAGGAGGAGAAAGAGGGTGGTTGATGTGTGTTATGGTGTGCGGTCGGAGGTACGGCGGTGCCGGAGTTCGCCGGAAAAATGGCTGCGGTCACCGGTTTTTGGGAGTGGCAGGAGATGGTGAGGTGAGGGATTAGGGTTTGTTTATGAAGATGATGGGTGCTTTTATAGTGTTAGGGTTTTAAGAGAGTGTTAGGCCTAAAGCCTGTTAACGGCCCGATCGCGTCTATGAGATCCGTTTACGCACCCGAGTGTTGTAAATGGTGCATAATATTAGTTTTAAGATTTATTTATGTGAAATAATGCCGGTGTTCATTACTGGTTGTCTTTGTTTGTCGGTCGTGTTAAAAGTGCGTAGTTTTCCGTTTTAACCCGTTTTCCAACAGATTTCAACTGCGTTTCTAAAATAGGAAATGAACTCGAATTTTATTAAAAAAAATATTAATAAGGAATTACAGAAAATACGAGGCGTTACAGTCTCCCCTCCTTTAGGAAATTTCGTCCTGAAATTTAGTCAAGGGGAAGACTTAAAAGATTTGGTTAAAGAATGATTTGAGGCATCAAGCATAATTGAAACGTATATGTGTGTGCATAGGCTAGTGGTTTAAACAAGTTTGAATAACTCAAAGGTTAAGTAATTTAAATAAACAGATTCCGTAGCGGTCGACCAAGTGTGCCTGCACCTAAACAAGAATGGAAGCTAGCTTTAAAGAAAGAAAGCATTTTAGGGCTCTAACAGTTAAACGATTAATCGTGAACGAGATGGTATAAAGATAAGACTAACGTGGGATACTGGAGACATGAGAGTGAACGTCTGATCAAATAATCTAATACGAGCATAAGAATGGCATATGTATATGAACAAACGAAGACGTTGCGTTAGGGATGAAGACTCGTCGTGGATAATCGGGTATCGTGCGCTTAGCAATGCATTTCTGAGTTGTTTAAAGTTTGCATATCAGTTCTTACTAGGGTCTGTAAAACACCGAATTTCTCATGGCACGTATTACGAAAGTTTAGCAACATGGTGAAAACACTTATATATAGGAAGTACCAGCGGCGTATCCACCATGTTTTGACCACGTTGCGACCGTCTCGTTACTCGATGCAATGTTACATCCCGTGTATTACCATACGCGGTAGTGCACCCTATGGTTCTCATGCGCTTATCACTATAATCCCGTGTGCACCCATGATTATACTGATCGTTGCATGATCCGCATAGCTTGTACTAGTTGCGCATGTGTTAGGGTATACATAAATTTTGAAAACAATATTGTGTGCATGCAAGAATGTAGTATAAGCATGTTTTCTTTCAAATAAGCATGAGACCCACGCAAACGAATCCCTCAGGTTTCGCTCGCGTACAGGTGCGAATATATGTATGTTGAGTATAAATATAAGTTTAAGTATGAATACGCATGTGAGTATAAACATAAAATGCATGAATAAGGGTACGAGTATAAGTATAAAGATGAGCATAAATCACATTAGCATGAATACGAGAATAGTTATAAAATTTACGAACGTGAGTATAAATATGAATACAAGAGTAAGCATAAAGCGTATCGTGGTGAGTACGAGTGTAAATACGAGTATAAGTATAAACATAGAATGTGTGAGCATGAGCACGAGTGTGAATAAGAATATAAGCACAAACATAACGATATGAGCGTAAATATAAGTGTAAACGTAAATTGCATGAATACAATTGCAAATATGAATATAAATGTAAGCATAAGTGGATGAGTTTAAATGCGAGTATAAACATAAACTGTAGGAGTATAAATATGAACATGAATGTAAGGGTAAACATAAGCGTGTAATATGAACAAAAGGTGTGAGTATGAATAATAGTGTAATCATAATTTTATAAGTATCGATAAAAGGTATGAGCATGAATATAAGTGGAAGCATAATCTTCATAAATATGAATACAAGTAAAATGCATGAGCGTCAACATGAGTATGAATATAGTGTAAACATACATGTGATAGGGTAAATGTAAGTTTAAGCGTGTAATGTATGAATATGAATATGACTATAAGTATAAACGTAAAGGTATAAAGGTGAATATAAGCGTAACGTAAATGTATAATTGTGAATATGAGTATAATGTAAAATGTATGATATTGAATATAAGCATAAAAGTGAAAGTATGAATATGAGCGTGCACATAAAATTTTATAAATACGAATATGATCATGAGTGTAAGAAATAATGATTTTGTATATGGTATTAATATATACGAATTTAAGCACGTGAAAGATCAAGAAGTTTTGAGTGTGAAAGAAAAGAAATTGAGTGACATGCGCGAGATTGTCGCGTTATATCGACTATAACGTGTAAGATGATATGCATATATAGTTGTTTGAGCAAAACATGGAGTTTATTGAATCCAAAATAGATTGGGTTGTCATGGAAGGTAGAGTCTAATTAGTGAATGTAAAGAGAGTACAAGCATCTATTGGTTATGTTGTTGTACTTTGTGAAAGAATGGAAATGCTACTCTTGTTTTAAAAAAAATTACATAAGTTGAAAATTGCCGGTTCCTATGAAGTTTTCTTGCCCACGTGTTTTCAGTTTGATTAATGTATTGAGTGATGTTTGAGAAGGTTCCAGAAGTTATTAAGTTTGCATCGATTTAAATGACCTTGCATTAAAGAAGAATTTCGAGGTTTAGAGGTTCTTGTGAAAATGTTGACCCTCAGAAAAGAAATTTGTCGTAAGAACTTAGTGATCATTGAAAAGTGTTCTTAATGAAATGTTTTTTTTGTTGGTTCTGAAAGGAGCTTTAGTATACGATCGAACGATATTTGTAATATTTTGTAGGTGTGTACGAAAAGTTGGTTTGATTCCTAATTGAAAGTAAAATCTTTAGTATAATGATATGAGATGAGCGTGCTTTAATAATTATGTTGAATACGAAATTTTTGTGGGCAATGGATTTATTAGACCGACTAAGTTGATGAGTAGCATTTCGCATAATTTTGAAAATCAAGGAGCAAGTGTTTTGGTATGATCAAAATTTCATGTTTGTGAGTTATGTGGAAATAGATTGTAAGATAAGAAATATGTTTAAATAAACCATGCACTTTGAAATAAATAGGGATTTTGTCTAATGATAAACGATTTAGGTATTAACATGATCGTGTTTACATAATAGAGTCTATTGAAAGAAGGTCTTGGTAACGATCACCTAGGTAAGGGAATCACCCCTAACCCGCTGGTGAGGTCGTTGTAAGAGGAGAAAAGAAGCGGAGTTAATCGTCAAGGTAAGGAAACCACTCCTATCTTGATGATGGGTCTCTATTTTGGTGTGACAAAGAGTGTAAACAAAATTGAGTGACATTTTGAAATCATGCATATGTATAAATGTACGAAAATATCTAGTATGATGTGTATATAAGAAAATAATCTCGAAAGAAACTTGAGTTTGAAACGAGAGAATTGCATCACATAAAAGCGATGATAGTAAAACATAGGTTTGATTAAAACTTGGATTGTTCCAAAGCGGAACTTTGACTAAACCAAAGTGGTCGAAAATTCTTTTGAATTTGAGGAACATGTTTTGGCCTAATAGGTGGAATACTCTCGTCAATATTTCGTTAACGGTATTCACCCTTCTAGTTACTACATATTCCAAATCAAACGAAAGTTCGAGACTTGGAGGGATTTTTTTTAAACGTCGAGGAGTGGGTCTAGTCGACGAGATGCGGGTTTCACCCCTAACTTGACGGCTTCGTACCCTAAGTGTGGTTGGTACTCGTCGGGTCGAATTTAATTTCAACACGTTGATGAGGGTCCACTAGAATTCATAATTTGAAGTTCTCCATCAAGGTGAGGTTTTCATTCCTAGCTTGACGGTGAATTTCGTGTAAAAGAATAGGTGGATTGAGAGTCGTTCACCAAATTGTGGGTTTCACGCCTATTTTGGTGAAGTCGTCTCGTTTGTATAATGCGAGTGTCTTCGAGTTTAGTGAAATTGTATAAATGTGTGTGGAAAGATGTATGTTGGGGAATAATAAAACAAGCATTAACACATAAGGAAATATGTCAAGAATAACACATAAAGAATAGAATCATGAAACAAGTATTAACACATAATAAATCAAGTATCAACACATAAGAGTGGCATGTCAAGTATTAACACATAAGTGGCATACACGTTTAAAGGATCAAAAGAGGATAAATGAGAAGCAATTAAAGTAGCATGCAAGTAGTTCCGAGCAAAACATAAAAATAAAGCTCTAAAACTATAGACTAGGTAAAAGCATTCCTACTTTTCCTAATTCCTATAGTTATGGCTTTGATACCAATCTGTCACATCCCCAACGAATGGCGGAAACATCGGGATGAGACGAACAAATTGCTCAAAACATCATAACACTATGTGACAATATGAATTAAATTGAATTTCATAAATTGCTAAGTATAATACAAGAGGTCAACATAAACGACATTATTTCGAATATACAACAAAATAGTTTAATCTAAGTGTGTTTCTAAGTCCATTTAAATCTTGTTTCTTCGCTTAGCATCATCTTGTCTAACGAACCTGCAACATGTATTAAAATAGAGTTCAATGCAAAAGCAAAGGCAGTATACAAGTTTTGATACATAGCATAAATAGTTTAAATTTGTCTAACGGCTCGTATCCAACATGAATCTCAATATGCAAGTTACTAGTACGTTGAAACGGTGTCAAATATATGTTCAAACCCAAGAATACAATGCGTTAAAATAGCCTATCCCAAAGAATAACGGGAGGTAAATAGTTTAACTTAGCAATACCCCGAGACTAGTAGGCGGTGCATTACTCCTATAGCGCTATAATTGTTAAGGTAGGCTTGTACGAAGTTAATGAGCATATAGACACAAAAGTTTAACATAACAAAACGAGATTAACAAGCATCATATAGTTTCATGTTCAAATATGGATAAAGAGTGATTCAAATAGTTTCAAGTGTTTCGTGTTTTGATATAGAATACATGTTGCACCCAAAAGTGTTTAAAAGTAAAATGGGTTCGAGTATACTCACTAAATTGCATATGCTTTCCGATTATCCAAGTGTTGACAAGCGAGTGAGGTTAGGAGGATGGAACATCGAGGTCACCTTAACGAGTAAACGAGGGTGTATGAGTATTTAGGGATTATGACGGAGGATTGGATTTGGAATTTGGAGTATATCTAGTTGATATATATGTATATACATACATACATACATACATACATACATACATACATACATACATATATATATATATATTTTATTTAGTTTATGTAAAAATTCTAAATTAAGTCAATTAAGTGTATTATAGGAGTGTTGTCGAAAATAAATATACATTTATAGTTATTTTTATAAAAATTATTTGAATCCGATACGTTTTCATTAGTGGTTCAACCATAAAGTGTATATACATATTTTAACGAAAATCGGACAAAGTTTCCTCTTGTTTTTGGACGATCCCGACAACACAAGTTGTCGTTATATTTGTCAAAACTCAACAATCAATGAAATAGTATATACCTATACAAGTTATGTAACGAAAATACATATATTTATGTAAGTTATAAAGTAAGTTATAAAGACACGATTAGTGTACAAGTTCAAGTAACTAATGTTTTGTGATTAAAACGGTAACTATATATAAACAATAATAAAAATTTGCGTCGCTTAAGATTTTACCAAGTCTCGAATCGACATATGACCAGCAGTTGACCGGTTGACTTCCGTTGACCGAGTTGACTGCTGTTGACTTGCGTTGACTGAACCGAAACCAAATAAAACCCGAATCTTGAACCGAACAAATCTGAATTAATCTGGAATCAAGTTGAACCGTGACCCGAACCTGTTGAATGACAAAAGGATCAACGGGACTCGAATAGAAGCGAAAACCAAGACCCGAACCGAGACTAACCTGAACCAAAGTTGACCGCGAACCCGAACACCGAATCTGAACTGACACAACTGGTCCTAACCTGACCCGAGAACATCTAAAACAAAACTAAACAAAACTGAACCTGCATGAACCGGACTGAACCGACAACTGAACGGAGTCTGAGTTACTGAATGTGAACCTGAAACCCAACTCAAACCGAGCCGGAGCCACCGCCTGCCGCCGTTTGCGACCACGCCGACCACCGCAACCACCGCCGTCGCCAGCGCGGTTGTTGTTGTTGGTCCCTGCCGCGCTGCGGCTGTCGTTTTTGGTGCGCCGCCACCATGAAGGTGGCCGGCGGTTCGGTTGTAGGGAGAGAGAAGAGACAAGAGGTGTGGGGGTGTGGTTTGCCGGTGGTGAGCAGCCGAAAAGACGAAGGCAAGAGGAAGGGGTAGGGGTGATTGGTGTGGTGGTTCGAGGAGGAGAAAGAGGGTGGTTGATGTGTGTTATGGTGTTCGGTCGGAGGTACGGCGGTGCCGGAGTTCGCCGGAAAAATGGCTGCGGTCACCGGTTTTTGGGAGTGGCAGGAGATGGTGAGGTGAGGGAATAGGGTTTGTTTATGAAGATGATGGGTGCTTTTATAGTGTTAGGGTTTTAAGAGCTTGTTAGGCCTAAAGCCCGTTAACGACCCGATCGCGTCTACGAGATCTGTTTACGCACCCGAGTGTTGGAAATGGCGCATAATATTATTTTTAAGATTTATTTATGTGAAATAATGCCGGTGTTCATTACTGGTTGCGTTTGTTTGTCGGTCGCGTTAAAAGTGCGTAGTTTTCTGTTTTAACCCGTTTTTCGATCAGATTTCAATGCGTTTCTAAAATAGGAATCGAACTCGAATTTTATTAAAAAATATTAATAAGGAATTACAGAAAATACGAGGCGTTACTGTTCAAATGTGTTGACATTTAAGACTTCTTCAAAATCAAACTCTAAGTTCTCAACTTCAACTAGTTTTGCCAGATCTTCTTTCGAGTAATTATGTACAAACTCACCTTCTTCAACATTGTGTTCCAACATTAGTATCAAAGGCTTCGTAGGTACTGCAGTCACAGGCTCGCAGATCGATTAACATCTAACAAATCCATATCATCTGACGGACCTTTCTCCCCTGACTCCCCTGGCTTTTATCTTCCATTCGATTCGATTCATCGTCCATGAGGTCAGAAAAATCAAACTCATCAGATACTTTTGCTTCATTGATCTTTAAACATGTACCTCCCTGATCAATATCATCATCACCTTGATCAAAATCATCATCATCATCCCCAACATTCCAATCTTCATAACCTTCTTCCTCTTCGTCTTCATTCTTATCCTCTTTCTCGGCTTCATCATTGTTTTTTTCTTCAGTAACAATGATAGGATCAGAAGGCTTGACATGATTCGTCAACCTTTTGGATATCAGACTCAGAAGCTTTCGAAATATCCTCAATTAGCTTCTCAGGAGCATCAGAAGATTTTTCAGCAGAAGATTTTGGGACTTCACCCTCAACCTGCTTTCCTTTACCGCTCTCGGCCAATTCTTTCTCAGCACGTTCCTTGGTTTCTTGACGATCCAGACGATCGTAGGCTTCTTGACGATCCAGACGATCGTATTCAGCAATAAAATCAATATTCAGATTGTTAGATAACACCTTCTGTAATCTGATGAATCTTCGATCGTTCAAAGCTTGAATTTTCTTTAATTCTGCAATCTCTTCTGTAGTTTTTCATTGGCGTTCTGCAGACTTTCTACCAACGCCTTGAAATATTCACGTTCATTCTCAAGCACCTTCATTTTATCATCAAGTATTTCTTTTTTGACTTCGCTCTGATTCACCTTTTTTACAAGCTCAGCCTTTTCTATCTCAATCTGTGCAACTTTCTCTTCCAATACCTTCACACGTTTTTCTAACATCTCAGCATTAGTTTCTGGGAAAAACTCATCCAAGTCTTCAAGACTGATTGGACCATGTGGCATATCACCAAACATACTTCCCCTTTGTGTCTTTGGTGTTGAATCTTTCGATGTTGTAGTTTTTGATGTTGACTTCTTAGGCGTAGAACTTTCAGGAACAGAAGTCTTTGGAGCACTAGGAGATTCAGCGATCAGAACTTCAACAAATTCAGACACAGGAGGTTCTTGTGTAACTCCTGGCCTTTCAGTTTCAACATGAACGATAACAGGAGGTTCTTGAGGAGGTTCTGTGTGGCTCCTTTCTCCTGAGTACCAGAAGGTTCTTGTGTGGCTTCTGTGCTTTTCACCTTGCTCTTGTATCTCTTGCTCACAGCTTTTTGAGCTTTCTTTGCTTTTCTTTTCCCTTTGGTATGAAGTGACCCTGTAGTCTTCTTTGATATTTCAGTTGCTGGAAACTTTGTACGCTTTGACTTTATCTTCGGTCTCTCCTCGTCAGATTCTTTTTCAGCGTTAGGATCAAAATCTGCATCCAATTTCCTTTCTTTTTCTGCTCTAATTTCTGCTTCTGTCTTTTCAGGCTCTTTATCAGATTCTTCATTCTCAGAAGTAGCAGAAATCACATCTTCTTGAGTCGACTTTACAGCTTCTTGACTTTCAATTACAACTGCAGCGCTCGATCCAGCAACTGCTTCAACATTTTCAGGTTCCTCCTCATCAACAAGCAAAGCTTCAACTTTCTTTGCATCACGTTTCTTTTTAGGCTTATCAGCTTCTGCCTTTAAGAACCATTCGCTCCTTGCCTTTGGTTTGAATACTTTAAACCACTCCTGCTCAGCTTTAAGTTCTTTCTCGTCGCCACTACCATCTTTTCTCCATTTGTTGTCTGGCGGCGAAATATAGTTAGAATCTTTAATGGCTCCGAATACCGGCTTCGCAATAGGAGCTGAAGCTTGTTTCTGGAACTTGATAAGCTTCTTCACTGTAGTTTCATCGAGATGAACTAGATAAAGAACGTCATTCGGATCTCGAGCAATGTTGGGATATCTCTCGTTAATTAACATCTGTATAAACCTCGGATAGAGACACAATCTTGAATCCTCCATGTTTTTCGACATGTGAGTGAACACTAACTTCGAAACATTGAACGGCCTTTTCAAAATAAGCGACGTTGCCATGCTAGCCAAATAATCATGTACATCATCCAAACCGGCTTTGCGATGGCTAAATTATGAATTAACGCATGAATCAGAAGCTTGTAGGGGTTAGGCACTTCCCCTTTCTTCAGCGTTGGCTTATTTACACTTCCTTTATAGCCCATACGGAAAAAGCATCCGCGAACCATCTTCTCATCTAGATGAATCGGATCATCTTTGTTGTCTTTGAATTCCAGAATCCTTCGGATATCATCTTCAGTTACTGTGATCGGCTTGAGTTCATCACCAACTTGCAATGCAGAAGAGATCTTCATCTCATCCGCACTTAAACTCGCATTCATCCAGAAGTGAACAATATGAGATCGATAAGATACTGTGCGCTCCGTAATCGCTCGTCGAATATGACTATCCTCTAGAAACTTCAAAATATTGTCATACTCCTTCAATGACGGACAAATAGACTTGTCAAGCGTGATGCACGTATTGTGAGTTTTGAGAAACTCAACAGAGATAACACACGCTGGAACCTGTGCCTAAAAAACAACGTAAAACAATTAGCACGCTTATCGAGAAAAATTACCAAAAAATTTCTAACACTTTTAATCAAGTTCAGTTGACTTGATTAGTGTTAAACATTCTGAATTTAACAAGTTCGCCCGAACATGTGACAAACATGTTCAACATTTTCAAATGTAAGTTCGGGCGAACTTACAATTTTTTTATCATTCAATTTTATCTAAGTTCGGCCGAAATGTATGAAACACATGTTCCACATTAAAGGACAAGTTCGGACGAACTTACAATTTAAACAAATCACTTTTCATTAACATAAGTTCGGTCGAACATGATTGGATCAAAACACTTCAATAATCAAGTTCGGTCGAACATGCTTCTGAATCATTTAATCATGTTTTGGACAAGTCCGGTCGAACTTGACAACAAGTTCGGCCAAACTTGTCTTCTTCTCCAAAAGACCAAACTTGTTCAAGCATCCTAACAATCGTTTCAGACCAATCAAAAACAACTATGCGGTCGATTTTAAGTGTAGATTAAGAATCTATGTTCAATTCTGATTATCATCACTTAAATCTTATCAAATTTTAATTTTTGATCTGTTTGGTTCGTTTAAGGGTCAATACACAATTTATTCACAAATTTATACCTCTGCCATTGTGATTGGTGTGCAAATCACCAAAAACAATTTAGATTTGGACAGCGTAACGGTATACAAATGCCAATTTTGCTCTAGTTCTCTCTAAACTCAAGTTCGCTCAAAAGGTTCTGAAAGCAAGTAAATAGTTCGATCGAACTTGATTGGTATTTATACCAAGTCAAGTTCGGGCGAACTTGCTAAGCCCAACATGAAGGCCCAGAGTAAGTTCGAGCAAACTTATTATTAAAACAACTATCAGCCATCTGCAAGTTCGGTCAAACTTCCTGTTTGTGAAACTTGATAATGTTTAGCAAGTTCGGCCGAACTTGCCAAACCACAAATTCAAACTTTTCAAATTTTCATTTTAATCCCTGAACTTTCCAACTTTTTACCAGTTATGAAAATCCACTCAGTTGACCAAGTCCAAGCTAATGACCTTGGTTAACCGATTTGTCTGCCGAGTCCAAGTTAATGACCCCGGTTTGACACGTTACGAACAAAGTGTTGATATTTTCAAAATCAAAGTTTCAAGTTAATGAACTTTTTATCGTTTTATCTTTTCAGATTAACAGATTAGCCTCCCAGCCTGTTGTCAAAGAGATTCCCACAAGTTCTAGCACCTTACCAGACTTCGAAGATCCGTTCTCCAACATTGGTTTGCTGAAAACAATGTAGAAATAAAATCTTTTTGTATTTTTGTAAGTTTATGCTAAAACACACCGAAAATCTTTTTGATTTTAATTTGTAAAGCTGAAATACAATGAAATAAGCAATGTAAACTATGTATAAACATATTTACAGACATTTTTTTTGTGAATTCGTGTCTAAGGATCATATCAGTTGATTGAGACATATCACCAGTACCGTTGACCTTTAACAGACTTTAAGTTTTAAACTCGTTTACCTAGATTATCGATATGTTTGTCCACTTAAGCTTTACCATATTTTTCAACTGTTTCAAGATATGTTAAGATAGAATTCATGAAACTTGACTTATTTGTGGTTCCCACTTCTTGAATATACTCCCATATCCAGATTCTCTAGATTTCATCTTACAGGTGAATATAGCGTAATTGATATATGTATCTGGGTTGTGCGAGACCTTGAGAGCTCAGGTTAGTACTACCTTACAAACATAGAGATGAAGGCTCGACTTTAAGGTGTGTTCCACTTAAGGAATCTTTTCAGCATTGCACATGATTATATCTTTCGATACTTTTCAATATTGCATGTAATTTGGGGGTTTATAGCGAAAGTATTATCGAAGTTCTAGGCCATTGCTTCCGCAAAATCAGAAGAACTTGTATAATACCCCAGATATCAACTATCTGTAAAGACCTCGTATCTCAGAATCAGACAATCTTTCAAACGAAATTTCGGAGTACTAAGTCCATATATCCAAGATGTGTTAATCCACAAGATTAGGCAGTTGTAAAATTTAGTTTATATCTCGAAAACAGTTTACTGAACGTGTTAAGCCTATCGACACATCCACAGTAAGACTCGTTTATTACTTTTAAAACTTTACATTTCTTTAGCATACTATGATAGTCCACTGATGTGCTATCATTTCCTTTTATGACACTAAATTCTTTTTGACTTTTTCAATGTTTTTGTACATTTTGAATTTTTATATGTTTTTAGATTTTAAAATTTTTCGAATGTTTTTGTATTTTCTCTAACATTTCTCCCCCTAAAATCAAAAACATCTTTTTGATTTTAGTTTTTAACAAAATTCTAAAGTAGAAAACTATTTACAAATCAATGAGGATTACGCGAACTCGTCGTCTGATCCGTATTCAACCTCATCGTCCGCACCTGTCAGCAAATTTTTCATACCGTTAATTCTTAGCAAGTATTTAAATCGTGACAAAGAAAATGGTTTGGTATAAAAATCAGCCTTTTGTTCGTCGGTGTGGATTTTTTCTATTCGCACCAATCTCTTTTCGTAGCAATCACGAATTAAATGATAACGAATTTCAAAGTGTTTTGTGCGTGAGTGATGAACCAGATTTTTAGTTATATCGACGGCTGCCTTGTTATCAACACAACGGAGTGTCTAGAAATTCCAGACCATAGTCTCTGAACTGCTGTTGAATCCACAGAATCTGTGAACAACAGGTTGAGGCCGAGATATACTCAACTTCACAGGTAGAGAAAGCGACCGTAGTCTGTTTCTTACACTGCCAGGTTACCATTCTTGTTCCGAAGAACTGGCATCCCGCTGTAGTTGATTTTGAGTTCAACTTATCTACACCAAAATCGGAGTCAGCATAGTCTGTGAGATCAAAATTTTCGTTCTTCGGGTACCACAAGCCGGTGCTTGGGCATCCTTTCAGATATCTGAAGATACACTTCACGATCTGCATGTGTAAGATCCTCGGACTCGATTGATATCTGGCGCATAGGCAGGTTGGATACATAATATCTGGGCGCAATGCCGTCAGATACATCATGATACAATCATTGATCTGTATAACATCTCATCAACTATGGCTCCAGTCTCGTCAACGCAAATGCCGTGATTGAGAGCTAGAGGCGTAGATAGAGGCTTCAAGTTTTCCATTCCAAACTTCTTCAAGATGTCGTGAACATACTTAGTCTGGTGAATGAAAATACCATCCGAAAGCTGATCTACTTGCAAACCAAGAAAGAACTTAATTTCATCGAGGACATTTCGAATTTCTTTTTCATGATTCCCTCAAACTCCTTGCAGAGACTATCGTTTGTAGATCCCAAGATGATGTCGTTAACGTAGATTTGGACTATAATTAGATGGCCATCAACTTCTCTGGTGAAAAGAGTACTATCCACAGTTCCTCTGATAAAGCCGTTTCCGACGAGATGTTGTGATAACGTCTCGTACCAAGCTCTCGGGCTTGATGTAGTCCATAAAGAGCTTTATCTAGTAGGTACGCTTTCTTTTTGTTAAGTGGATCGACAAACCCCGGTGGTTGTCCAACATACACCTTTTCGCATAATTTGATACAGAAAAGACGATTTGACATCCAATTGATAGACCTTAAATCCTTTCCATGATGCAAAAGCTAGAAAAATTCGAATAGATTCCAATCGAGCCACTGGTGCATAGACTTCTGTGTAGTCTATCCCTTCCTGCTGGTGAAATCCCTTGACAACAAGCCTAGCTTTGTTACAAACAATAACTCCTCTATCATCATGTTTACACTTAAAGACCCATTTTGTATCAATCGCTTTCTGATTCTCTGGTAGGTCTTCAAGCTTCCACACACCCAACTTCTCAAACTGCAATAATTCTTCTTGCATTGCTTGTACCCAGTTTTCATCTGCTAAAGCTTCATTAACTGTCTTTGGCTCAATCTGAGAGTTGAAACATGAATAGAAGCAATAGTACTGGGTTGTAGCAACGCGTGTGTAGAAACAACTGAGTGCTTTATTAATTTGCCCTCGAGTTCTAATACCAGTTTGAAGTTCTCCGATAATATTTGTTGACGGATGATAGGAATATGATTGCGGCAATTCTTCACTTGGAACATCTACTGAGTTTTGTTGATTCGTGATGTTGAGATCAACAAACAATTCATTGTTTGGAGAGCTTGATGAAGCTTCATTTCTGTTGTTCGGGACTGCAGATTGATTAAGAAGTCTTGTTATCTGCTCCACTTCTTCATCTGAAGAAGATGATTCCTTATCAGCATCAAATGTTGGTGTTTCATCTGAATCAGAATCTTGATTCTGAGGCATATTGTGCTCCGGTGTTGTATTCACTGGTTCAGTAGAGGCATTTGTTGGAAGAGTAGCAGGTGTTGATAATGTTTCAGAAACATTTTCAGCCGGAACACCACTATTGTTTGAACTTGCGCCAGAAGAAGATGGATCCAACGTGGGTTGATTAACCACAATTGGTCGAACAATTTGCTCTTGATTCGCTGACTGGTGAAGACAATATGACGCTGCAACTTCTTTGTCAGTTGGTTCTTTGGGCAAGTCAAATGACTTCCAAAGGTCTTGATAGTTAAACAACCACGCGTCACCTTTCCTTTGAATAGGATCCGTGTAATTGAAACAATCCACGTGCTGTGCTTCAATAACCTTTCTCAATGAAGGAACATATACTCTTCTCAACGGACTCGCATATCCGACAAAGAAACCTTCAAGAGATTTAGCTCCGAATTTGCCATCTTGGTCTATTACGGTACAAGGTGCACTGAATGGTTCTAAGAACTTCAAATTTGGCTTCCGTCGGTTTATCATCTCAAAACATGTTTTCTTTGTTGGTTTGACAGTGAGAACCCTGTTTAGCGTGTAGCAATCCGCAGCAACCGCTTCACTCCAGAAGCTGATAGGAAGTTTAGAATCTGCAAGCATGGTTCTCGCAGTTTCAATCAAAGTTCTGTTTTTCTGTTCAGCAACTCCGTTTTGCTGTGGAGTATAGGGAGCACTAAACTCATGCAGAATCCCTTTTGCGTTGCAGAATTCCTTCATTTTGTTATTCTTAAACTCTGTGCCGTTATCACTTCTAATGCGTCTGACCGGCAGATGATAAATGTTCTCGAGTTTCTTGAATAGAATAACCAAGTTCTCGAACGTTTCGTCTTTTGATTCTTGAAAGAATACCCACGAATATCTCGAATAGTCATCTGTCACGACCAAGCAATATAAGTCTCCTGAGATGCTTCTAACATTTACAGGACCAAATAAATCATTGTGGAGACGTTCTAAAGGCAACTTGATTGAGTTTAGAATTTTTTTCGGATGAGATTTCTTGATCTGCTTTCCCTTCTTGCATTCCAAGCAATGATCAGACATCTGAAAACTTCGAAGATTTACGCCTTCTACAAGATCATTATGAACCAGGAAATTCATTTTTCGCAAATGAATATGCCCCATCTTACGATGCCAAAGAATATAATCTTTTTCAGTAGCCTTTGTTACAAAACATTATGCTGAAGATGATGATGTGGTAGCGACACCCATATCAAGAACATATAAATCATTCTCTCGAGTTGCTCGCATCAGAATCCACTCATCTGGTATTTTGAATCCCGGCTTCAAGATAATACACTCCTTGTCGTTGAAATGGACTCTAAATTTCTTGTCACAAATCTGCGATATACTCAGAAGATTGTTCTCAAGTTCTGCAATATAGTTCACGCGATCAAATGAAACTACGCCATTGGAGAGTTTTCCCTCGGCGACTATCCTTCCACCTTGATTTCCTGCAAATCCAACATATCCACCATTGATAGCTTTAATGTCGAATAGCAATGCCTTCATTCCCGTCATATGCCTGGACGCTCCACTATCAAAAATCCACTTTGAAAATACGGATCTTTGGAGCCCCTGCAAAATTCAGAAATTAGGTGAAAATCTCTACCCAAGCCTTCTTGGTCTTGGGTTTTACAGGATAACCATCATCAAAAGCATATTCAAACTCATCAACGTCATCAAAATCAAATTCATCATCTGTTTCAACAATGTTAATGTTTGAAAATTTCACTTTTTTCTTATCTTTTACAGATTTGACATTATCGTTCTTGATTACTGTTTTAACTTTTTTCACAGTCTCACTAGTCTTCACCTGCTCAGACTTAGTGATTTCAGACTTTGATTCTTTTGTATTGTTAGTCTTTACTAGCTCAGACTTAACAACACCAGATGTTGTTGACCTTTTCTTGGCAATCCAGGTTTGAGATTTGATATTAGCCTTTTTGATGTAAAACTTGTTTTCATTTGACCTAGAAGTTTCACCTTTTTCGAAAACGGAATTTTCAAAAGTCTTTTCAGACTTTGGTTTAACTTCTGGTTTTGATTCATTTCGTTTCAAAATCTTTACAGGTTTTGCAAACATGGTTGCTTTGGTTTAACAACATTTGAATCTTCTTTTCTTCGAAGATAAGCCGGTTTTGATTTCAGACATTGTCGTGCCATATGACCAATTTCATTGCACTTGAAACATGTCCGATTATCAAGTGGATGTCCTTTAAAAGATGGTTTTACCCTTCTTGAAGTTTTGACACCACTTGTAACCTTGACTTTATCTCGAATTTCTTTCTCTTTCTTGAACTCATCATTTGATTACTTACCAATCAATCTCCTCATGAACTGTATTCGTCCCATATACAAAATTCATGTTTTTATTTTTATATTCATGAAATGGTGACGGTTTCTTTAAAGATTCATCAGTTTCTTCTTCTAAACCCAACCCCGCTCTCCGTTTTCCGGATAATCACCACCGTTTCTTTGGTAATTGTTTCTTTTAGGTTTGGAATAGAATTTTCGTTCATTGATTACCAATTCTTCTGATGTGACTTCCACGAGTTTAAAGAATTTATCAAGCAATTCTTCCTTCACATTCTGAATCGGGAAGCTATCATCAAAGTATAGTCTATCCAAATCCTTAATTTTGTACATTACAATATTAGGATCATCACTTAGACCATCCTCTGACGACTTATCGTCATTTTCAGATTGTAAATCGGAATTCTTTGAACTCGCGTTGGCGCTTTTGAAGCTGCCGTCATCAGAATCACTTAAAACATTTTCAACCACTTTGTTAACCACAGCGTTGTTATCATTATCAGATTTAGCATAGTCTATATCAATGTTCTCTGGCAACTCGTCTTTCTTTTCAGAAAGTAATTCAACATTGAGTGCCTTGTCTATCCCGTCTGCAGATTTAACACAGTATTTCTCGCAAAGGGGTGGAGGAACATTGCTATATTCTTTGCCCGCTTTCTTTTTAGGTTTTTCTTCCGTTGAGATTGTCGGAAGAATGTGATCGATAACATACGCGTTGGTGGTATAACTTCTTAACAATTGTCGGTTTCGATTGTCATGTCTTGAAGTTGTTGTTTGATTTCAGCAATAGTGTTAATATAGGTGTTAATTGCTCTTTGTTTATCCATTACTGTACCACTCAACATTCTTATATTGTCATGTTGTTCGATGTTATTTCTGTCGAGTCTGCCATAATCATTTTTCGTTTTGTCATACGCTTCTTTCATTGTGCGATAATTATATTTTAACAAATCATTATGCACATTGTTTTCAGCGATGATCTTTGATTTTTCGGCACCTTCGACACAAGGTTCAGTACATTTTGTACAAGGTTTCTCAACCTCAACAACTTGTCCTTTGACAACTTCTTTCTCGACAACCTTACCTCTGGACCTACCTTGATTAAATTTGCCATCAAAGCTTTATCTGCCATGTCCTTGAGGTCTTCGACTTTCATTTCCTGAGTGACATCAATGATCACTTCATCAATCTTTTTCTCCTCAACCACTTGTTCTTTCGAGCTTCCATCAAAATGACCTGCAAAACTGTCACAAGAATTAGAGGATAAAATTCCTTGTCTCTGCATATGGATATATTCATCTTCTTCCTGCTATTGATGCAAGTATTATTCCAGAATGGCTTGTTCGAAAGCTGCTGCTTCTGCTGCTGCCGTTGCTTCAGCTGCAGAATTATCTTCAACTATCTTCGCCATCAAAGCAACTCCGGTCTTTTTCCCAATGTAAGAATTCCAATCAAAACCGTCATCTTCTGTGGATGCAACCATGGCTTTCTCCGTGGTACTACTGTTTGGCTTTTTTGGATCTCAACTTGAGTTTTCTTTATATTGAAGTGCCCTCTTGTAATATTCATTCCCTCATCCGAAAGGACTTTGATTTCCGGTTGCCTCGGTGTTCTTACACTCTCTTTTAAAGTGTCCCTTCTGTCGGCATTTAAAGCATGTGACTTTAGATTTGTCAAAACCCAATTTGTTGCTGGAGTTTCCTATGTCACGGCCTGTGAGTGCAACGAGCTTTGTCACTTTCCTGATGATCGAAGCTAAGGACCATTTGATGTCCATTAGTTTGAGTTCTTCCTCGTCTACCTGGTCATATTCTTCTGCGGTCATTTCAGAGTTTTCGATCTTACCGGCAACAAGACATTCATAAGACTCTAAGACGATAGCAAGTAGTGATATATGTTGTTTTGCAACTTTTCTGAAACAACATTGTTCAAATTCACTGCGATGTTGCATTTGTAAACATTCGGATCAGAACTTTGCTGTTGGTTCTGATTTGCTTGACTTTGAAATGTTGAATTTGAACCAGTGCTCGAGTAAGAACTTTGTGGACTTTGGACATACTGAGGCTGTGAATGGTTCTGATTCTGTGGAGAAGCATTCATGTTTGCACTAAAAGCAGTTCCAATTTTTGGACTCGAAATGTTATCTTGCATTCCGGTTTTGTAGTACAAACCGATGTCTTGAACAACATTAGCGTTCTTTGACTTCGCTATCTTCAGAAGCTCCATTTCGTGGCCTTTGAGTTTATCGATAAAGGTTGACAACTTGAAGAATTCCCACTTACCACTATTCTTCAGAACCATCAAATAAGTTGACCATTCACCCTCTGGTAGTGCGTCAGCAAGTTTGTCGATGTATTCTTGTTCCGTCTTCTCAAGACCGTCTCTTCGCATTTGCACTTTGAGATGACAGAAACGCTCAATCATTTGCTTAATGGTCTCATTCTTTAGCATGCTGAAGATATCGAACTTTTTTAGAATGAGGGCTTTCTTGCTTTTTATCATTTCAGCACCGCCTTGGTATTTCTTCTGTAACGACAACCAAAGTTCTCTTGCTGTAGTATACTCTGGTAACAGAATCAGAATATCTTCTTTGACAGACTATTGGATGAGACTGATCATCTTTTTCTCTGCAATGTATTCGTCTCTCTGTACTGTCGAATAGTTGTACTTTTCAAGGACTTGTTGATGTTCATCTACCGGAACAGTATAGCCTCTTTCAATTGACACCCAGCCAGCGAAGTGCATGGCTTGAACCCAGTAGGTAAATTTCTCTTTCCATGCTTCGTATTCGTCCATGCTCATCAGCTTGGGCGGTTTGACGGTCGTTCCCATTTTGTTATCAAGATTGACTTGATTAATCACGTTGGCGTTTGACGAACTAGCTCCGGACATATAAGCTCTTAATTGATCTTCCATTGTGAATCACGAAACGTGTACGCTGAAAGTTTTTCAAAAACTTTGAAAACAATTAGTCCTACTACAAGTTCGGTCGAACTTGTAGCAACTAATGAAGAATTCTTGGATTTTCTAACAAGTTCGGTTGAACTTGTTACATTTGCTTTGAAAAATATTGTTTATCTTCGGTCGAACTTACACAATCTTTGACAAAACAAACAAAACTTCGAGCGAACTTATCAACAGAATTTTGATGAAATGCTAGGTAAGTTCGGGCGAACTTACTTAAAACCTCTTGGATATTACACAAGTTCGGTCGAACTTGATGTAAAATCAGTGAAACTTTAGTAGCTTCGAGCGAACTTGACTCAAATTTCCTCAAAAACCACCTAAGTTCGGGCGAACTTACTAAAAACTCACTTGAAAAGTGATGTTTTAGGGCAAGTTCGGCCGAACATGGCCAATAAGTTCGTTCCTGAGGGTTTTCAAAAACATGGTTTTTTTTCAAAATTTCAACATGAATTCAGTTGAATTTGGTCTCCAATCTTTCAAGGGTTTATATTTGTTGTATTTTGCATGATATATTCAAAATTCAAAAGATTTTCACCATGAATTCTTCATTTTATGTTCAAAAGTTAAGAAAAAAGAAGAATGGAGTAGAAATAGAAGTGTTCTTGTCTTGATACTATCAAATCAGGCTGTTCTAGCTCTGATACCACTTGTAGGACCGATCCTCGATGCTTAGGAACCTAAATTTGATATCTAACGTCCATAATAGCGGAAATATTACGTCGTGTTTACCAATAGAAAAGAATTAATCAGTTAAACGTCAGTTTTATAGATCAAACGTTCTGGTTACAGACTGACAGAGCTTCGCCTCTGAAATGCCAAAGTTACAAATGAGGCTTTCAAGCTAGGTATTTGTAGGATCACAAGTTCGGCCCAGGAGGTGCAAGTTCGCCGAACATGCCTATGCAAGTTCGGCCGAACATGCCTGAACATGTACATTATGGGCGAACTTGGCTACAACATACATAAATACTTCGTATACCTAGCATATTCAGCTCTATACAATACAGACTCGATATAAGACTAAGACATAGACATTATGCACCAACACTATATAATAAAATAGACCAATGAGGGACACATATTATTTATTGGTTTTGGATATAGTATGTTTTTTTTGGTTAAGTTTTATCAGGTAATTCGGTTACGAATTGGTTAATTCAGTTTTTTTTGCACACCTCTATTTTCATATTCTATTTTTTAATTTAAAAATGTTTTTGTATTGTATGTGTGTTATTATAATCAGGGTGTTACACAACTGAAACTACATAAACGATAAACGTCTTATAGCCTAGAGCTATTATGGTATTTGATATTTTATGTATACTTTCGTTTTTTCAGTAAAATAATTAACCGGCCCAATGTTTTTGACATGGTTTGGTTACGTTTTTTCGGTTAAGTTTTTTCATTAATTCAGTCATGAGTTAATTAATTCTTTTTTTTTCCACACCGCTACTTTCAAATTGTATTTATTGATTTAAAATTGTTTTTGTAGTACATATGTGTTATTATAATCAGGGTGTTAAACAAATGAAACTACATAAACGATAAACGACTTATAGTCTAGGCTATCATGGCGTGTGATATTTTATGTATACTTTCATTTTGCGGAAAAATAAATAACCGACCCAACAGTTTTTGATATGGTTCAGTTTCGGTTCAACCCTATTAGTTCATTCGCTTATGAAGTGGTTAATTCGGTTTGTTGCACACGCATGCTTTCAGATTCTATTTTTTTATTTAAAAGATCAATAATATCTTATCTCAAAAACCGTTTTATAATATTTTAATCTTAATTACTAATTATATTTCTTTTATTCAGCCCGTGTATCACACGAGGTTCTAACCTAGTTGATAATTACATTGTTTCTTTGTTATTTAGTTGCTTTTTTTAGACCACCTGTTTTGGTTGTAAATCACAATGATACTATAGAAATACAATTCTAGTTTTGAACACTTTTAATTCTTATATCAGTCAAATTGTTTATTATTTTCTAATCCCTTTTAGTATTACTTTTTATTCAACACCTTTTTAATGTTTAACTCATTTTGTCACAAATGAAAACTATAGTGGCTAAACAGCCAGCACACTATACATACTCTTGATGAAGGACGATTAATAGTAACTTTATTTTTATATTAATATATAGTTTTTTATTATTTTTTATTTAATATATTATAATAATTTATTATTACATTTACTTCTAATAATATATTTTTATTTTTATTTTCTTTTTCTAAACCACATATTTCCTTTTTTCATCTTTTAATAATTCTTTTTTCTTTTGTAGAACATATATTAATTTATCGATTAATTTGATACTTCTTCATTAATTTACGTAAATAACTTTTTTCTAAACACTTAATTACCTAGTTGTGCTTGATTTTTTCCTTGACATTCAGTTATAAGTTTTGTTACAAATGAAGTTGTACTTAAAATAAAGTATTTATTTGGTCTCATAAAACGGTACGATGATAAACTAAACCGTTCTACTAGTTTGACTTTCTAAACAACATGCTTTATTTTCAAATCACGTATGCTTTACATTACCATTTGCTTGGTTTCGCCACAATGCGCGACATCAAGAAAAACTAGTTTTATTTATGGAGCACAAGTGTGACATAGACTTGTGCATATGAACAACTTAAAGACAACAATATATGTTTTCAAGCTAATCATTGTGTTTTTTTTTTGTCAATTTAGAAAAAAACAATTAGACACGGTGAAACATTCAATTAGAATTTAGATAAATCTAATAAAAACACACTTCAAATAAAATCATTAAAAAATGAGAAAGTGAATATGGGGTTGCTAGACATATAAAGTAAGATACGAAACCATCCAAAACTAGGTTATTTTGTTAGGAACCTGAAATATAAGGTAAGACTAAATTTGCTGAAAAATATTACTTAAAAGTTGTTCGTTCTTCTCCCAAATTCAATCGAATTAACATCAATCGCCAACAAATATCAACTTATTTCAATTCATCTATCGCCAAAACCTGTTTGTTTTTAATTTGGAAAACTAATATCAATTGACTTCGCATCCTTGTTGATTTAGTTGAATACAATTGTTATGTGTTGAAGAATTTGGGGATAGACTTTTCTTAAACAAAGGTGGCGTTAAATCAATGATTAAACTTCTTCCTTTTGATCTCTGAGTTTTTAGGGGCAATTGTATATACTTGAAATCACATATCGCGCATCAACAAATAATAAATTGTTCTCTGTTCAATGGCCTTCTCGCTTTCCTATCTATTTTTATCTACCTTCATCCCTCTTTTTATCTATAGCTAGTGCGTGCCCTCGTCACCAGTAACTTGTCTTTTAATCTCGCGACTGCTGGTATCTCAATTGGTTGACTTTGTTTGTCTATGAATTTCACTAATGGTTTCATCCTTAGCTTATATATTAAAAACAAAATGAAATGAACAGTGAAACCATTACCTACGTGGCAGGTTTAGCAATTCTGGTAACCTAGGTAATGGTTTCACTCACATACCCAATTTGTCGCCACGTATCATTTATCTTTACAACTCACTTGCTACATGCTTTCATCTTCATTACATCACTTCTGAAAACCCTTACATATCCACCGCCTTACTATCCACTTTCACCGATTGTGTGCGTTAAACGTCTTCCTCATTTAGAACCCTAACGTTGCCTGTCTGATTGGAAAATGATGGTGATGGTTTTCGTACATCTTGTTGAATCGAAGAAGAAAAGGGGATGATGGTGACACCAGCTCCTTTCCATGGCCAGAATCTTTGGGTTTTTTTACTTCCTATTTCTCTTGGTTCTTCACTTTCCTTTGATAATGGCAGATGCATTCATGGAATCCCCATCTCCAGATCCCTATTTTAAGGTTTGCTTCAATCAAATTTGCACAAGTTTCTTAAAAAAAACGACTCTCTAATGTCAGCTTTTAAATTGAAGGATTCTGGCAATACCGCAACTTCATCTCCAATGATTAGTCGATTTTTGATAAGAAATTTGTAGCAAGCTTTAGTAAGAGATTTTCAAACTAATTTGATTGATTTGGTATCCTAGGGTTTATGTTTAATTTGATTGATTTGGTGTTTCTTTTGAAGTTTTGAGATTATGAGTTAAAGTATATTTAATTAAACCATTTGTTGCTTAATTTTAATTTGTAGGCATGTACAAAGAAAATAAATAGATTAGATACAAACAAATTGAATAATTTTGTTTCTGTATGATTTAATGCAATAATCTGGCGAAAAGAAAGTATGAAAGTATTATTAGCCGATGATGCAAGTGAGGCTCAAGTTTGGATTGTCAAAGGTGATGTAGAAGAAGCTGAGTCTGAAGTACCCTCGGTGACGGCTAGTGAAGCCATGGTGACGATTAATCTTCAAAAAACTAAAGGAGTTCTAGATTGAGAGAACTTGACAGGGAAGATATTGTGTCCGAGAATGATGTTGACTATGAATCAGATGAGGTTACCATCAATGAACAATATGGAGATACGTTGGAAGAAGACGAGTAGTAAAAGTTTGTATGTCAAAAATCTTTTAGGATGGATTATGCTTATTTTGAAATACTTTAGTATTTGAAATACGAACTTTAAACATGTTTCATTTGGATTATGCTTATCTTGACATGAATTATGCTTATTTTTACACATATATAGTATCCAATAATTATTTTTCTTTATATTTACCATGTCTAAGTACTCCTTAACTACCCTGAGTACTACCAACTCCCTAGTTGGTCGACTAGGGTTCGCCTAGCGACTTCTGCAACACTGCTCTCTTTTCTTGATTTTTGTTTTTGGATTTTTCATTTTGTGTCGCTTATTCAAACTCAACTCATGAAAGAATTTAAGGAAGTCATTTTTTCCTATTTCTATTCCAGCCTCCAAGGCTCTTTTTCCGATCTTACTTTGTCACAACTTATTATTTGCTTCTGCTTATTTCAAGAAGCATAGGCAGCTTCAATAAGTGATATGTGGAAATAGTAACAAATAAATATCAACAATTGCACATATTAGTTTTAAGGTAAAGAACCTAATAATACTAACTACAAACGTAACAGGTAATTTATTATCATAATATAGTTCAGGTAATTTATCGAGTATCAATCGTAAGACACAATAGCTTTTAGTATTGGGTTTATCGCTTAATATACAACCTATGAAAGATCAAACTTAACTATAACTAAAAAAACTAATACTTCAATTAACTATGGAAGATAATCAAGGGTTAAAAAATGTAACTATCCAGGTTTGAATCAATGAATAATGATTAGAATGATGAAAGATATTGCTACTAAACTACTTCAAAATATAACATTGATACTAGTGTATGAAGTGCTAAAGTGGATTAATACCGAATAAGGTTAATCTTACCAAGCCATGGTTAGGGCTACAGACATACCTTTAGACCTAATTGAGTAAAACTACTATTGATATGGATTCTTATGACTATGGTTTGCAGATTGGTGCTAAGATTGAACTACGAACATAGCGACTTACGAACTAATCAAGACCAATTATATAGGAAACTCTAACTCATTTTCAGACCCTTTTATCCAGACCCGTCCTGTAGGTAGCCATATGTTTTACCAATTACAATGACAAGTTATCTTTGACTGGTTAAGGTTTCAAGCTCTAAGTTCATGGACGTCAATATAACCTAGAGACAGAAGATATCGAATCTAACATGTATAACTTCATAGATAGACCGATACAACCACACAATCAACATCACAATCAATACTCAATATATGCTCATACACATCATGAGTTTAATCCATAGCAAACTACTAAAATCATACTAATAGCAATTCAATCATCAAAATGTAAATCATTCAATTGTAACATCCGTCAAAAACTGGATTTACCAAACCCGCTTCGTTTATTAACCGAACAACTAGTTAAAAATTTCGTTGCGTATTTAATGCTCAAATTAATTTTAAACGATACATAATTAATAAGTATATTAGAATATAAAATTTATATTTGAAAATGTATTAAAAATAGTGAAATAAAAATAAAACAAGGCTGCCGGGATTCGAACCCGGGTCAGCCAAGCCTTAACACACACACATCCAACCACTCCGCCACTTGTGTTCTTTAGTAATGTATCAAAACAATTAATTCAAATATCACAATCTCGATTTCAAATCGGCGCGCCCAAATCGTAGTCGTCGGAAATCCCGACGATTTCGCCTTTCACTGACGGTTTCTTGTGTCTTAACGCGTATAATAACTATTACATCGGTTATAACCGACGTCCAGCCCGCGACATCAGTCATAACCGCCGGAGAAATTATTGACCGACGAATCAAGACGGTAATCGGACCCAATTCATCGATGTTTTTCCCTATAAATACACCCACAAGCCTCTGTTAACCTTTTCGCTCACAATCACACAAATTCTCGACGTAATTTCACTCGCCGGAAAATCTCTGCAAGTCGCCGGA
This sequence comes from Scalesia atractyloides, assembly GCA_947069175.1. Classification (NCBI taxonomy): domain Eukaryota; kingdom Viridiplantae; phylum Streptophyta; class Magnoliopsida; order Asterales; family Asteraceae; genus Scalesia; species Scalesia atractyloides. The sequence goes on from CAMTDV010001634.1 coordinate 37,154,783, forward strand.
AAACCGAGATTTCATCTACACGGTAAATACCTCGACTCTTTCCGTTTCAATCCGATGTTAGGCTGTTACTAACTTCAATCCAACCATCAGAATCTACCCCAGACGACGAAGCCGGAATATTCAGCTCTCGCCGGAAAACCTCTGAAACTTCTGATCTTACGCTGGGAATCGGTATAATCATCCAAACTTCTGTTAATCCTTGTTTAAGTACCTCAATTTCATAACTAATCGAACAGAAACGTTAATTGATTCTAACAGCCGAAGTTCACAAACAGAGCCGACGAATCTTTGCCGGAGTCCTGTGAAAGACGCTGATCGGTATATCCTTTCCCCCAAACTCTCTCCATTCATTACCTTTCAATTACTTATAAAGCTTGTTAATCGAATTAGACATAAATCAGTTGAATAATCATTATCAGAAATCTTAAGCGAAGAAGACGAAGTTCAGATATATTATAAGATTAATTAAAATTAGTATAATGAACGGGTTAGACACGCAGTCCAGCGGTGGACTGTGTGCAAACAATATGCAAACGTCCCGAGTTCGATCCTTGACACACACACATTCGCTGTAATAAAATGCCTCTTTTTTTTAAACCGAACCGGGTTAACTCAGTAAGATGTTAAGTATAATAAAAATCAGAATATTTACCAAGTTAGACACACAGTCCAGCGGTGGACTGTGTGCCAAACTAAACCACAGGTCCCGGGTTCGAGACCTGTGGAGAGCACCGAGTCGATACATTAAATCTTTATTTTAAAATAAGTGATTTTCGGATTAACTTAATTAGTATATAAATATAATTAAAAACAGAAATATTTCGGGTTAGACACGTAGCTCAGTTGGTAGAGCTGCGTGCACGCGTACGGGAGGTCTCGGGTTCGAGTCCTGCCCGGCGCATACATACACACAATAAAACCGGTCAAACAGTCAACGCTTATGGTCAAACAGTCAACGCTTATGGTCAACGGTCAACAAGTCAATGGTCAACAGTCAAAAATCAACATTTTTTTTATTACTTTTATTTATTTATTTAAATTAAAAATACTTAAAAATAACATTTTTTAAGTTAGAAAATAGCCTTAAACTCACAAAAATATATCCAATAATCCTACTAAAAATTGATTAATAAAATCCGCTTATTTACCGAACCATTATGTTATTATCTAGGTTAGTTTCACTCGTGGTTAAATCCAACTTCGTGCGCATTCAACATCATCAACCGAACGCACCCAATGTGAGTGAATCTTACAACTCCCCTTTTTAATTACACGTTTTGGGGTGTATCATGTGTCACTTAAACTAATTCGTTTATTCAAACTCGTGCCATACCATATTATGATTTAAACTTAGAATGTAAATATTGTTTGTAGTTATGTATTTCATATTGTCAAGTTGTATGCAAATTATTTGTTAGGCCCATCAGTTCCTCTTGGGAGACGAGTTGAACAACGCGTGCCTTAAAACTCAATCATTAGGCCCATCAGTTCGTAGAACGCGTGCCTCAAAACAATCTATTATTGTATGTGTGTGCATTATTTAATATTAAGTGTTTTGTGAATAAGTTTACATCTATATTTACTCATATGTGGTTATGCACTTTATTTTATAATCAATTTAATAAACTTGTTCAAATGTTTTTCATAGGATTCACTCGCCAACTTTTTGTTGATCCAAAAACCATTTTTACACATGATACAGGTGAACAGGATGAAGTAAGGAAAACATAGGAAATGCCTTAGAAGAAAATAATGAAGTCTAGAAAGATGTGTAGAACATGTTGTAATTATGATTGTATGATTTCCCTTTAAATTGTAATAATAAATATGAAACGTTATAATAAATGTCATGAGCTTTGATGAAAACCCAATCATGCCCCGATCACTTTTTCCGCTGCGGGTCGGGGTATGACATCAATGAATCATCTCCCCCAGACAATTATAAAGATGTTTAGCTGGTCATGATGAATAAAATCAACACACAAACTGAAATAATCCTCAATTACAAGTTCCAAGACTAGAAAATAGTATATATATAACCCGGAGAATCAATTCCCACAACGCTAGATCTTTAGTTCCCTCGCCTTTTCACTTCTGTATCCTTTAAACACAAATTTTGCAGTCTTTTTGTTGTTCCAATCCTCAAAAGTTATGTTTAGGGTTTCACATCACAATATATACATACATACACACACATATATATAAAAGCGATGATTATTCAACATCGGTACGTACCATGCTGGGCCTAAAAGGGTACGGGTCGTACTTAGCTTAATCTAGGGCCATAAGGTACAATTTCCAATGTTGTTTTGTCTTATTCTGCCGGCGGCCGGTACATGTTGTACTTCTCTAGACCCGGTACGGGTCATACTCTTCTTCTTTCACCCATACTTCTCGTCTTCTGTTCCGAAAGTAGACACACGTCCACTTCATCTCCTTTTCATCATTTACCTGCAAATCACCAACAATGTATTATTAACTATCTATTCCTATCAGATTTGAGATAATTTATCCTATATGTGGGTCTTTTAATACAGAAATACTAAGTATCCTCTGGCTATATCAATAAACTAGAATGGTTTTTAGGGGGTAAGCAATGTAATTGGAGAACACGAGTTTAAACTTTCTATTACAATCTTTAACAACAAAGAAAATCATAAAAGTATTGTAACACTCCAAAACACGTATATGTGATTATTTGGAATTTTATTTATTTATGTGATTAAGTACCTTAACATGAAAAATGGTAACTAATGTTGCGAACCCATAATCGATAACTAGTACGTTATTAAAATTCTAACATGTAGTATGTAACATGATAGTTAAGGGAAATTAACTTGGTTATATTAAGAGAAAGAAATAGAAATAGAAAGCATCGGCTAGAAAGAAGAAAGTATGAGCGTCGATTTAAGAGAAAGAATGAAACCGACAGCCCGAAGAAAGAAAAGAAAATCAAGGAGTTGTCTGACAAACTGGTCACTAGTGTGGTGCCGGAAACGAATTGGCGGTGAAAAGGTGATTATGTGTGAAAGAAGTATGTGAAGATAAGTCTAATGTCGAGAAAAGAAATAAATCAGGAAGCTAGTAGGTAAAGTAGCCACACAGGTGAAGAACATTGGGGGCTGATATTATAGAAGAAAAAAGGGAAGCAGGCTAACATGGAGGTGAAACACACTAACAAGCAGGTGGATTTTTTATTTTGAAAAGTGGATTTTATAAGCAGAATACCAACAACAAGGCAACAACCCAAAACAGAAACTAGTACAACATATCAAAGTTACACTTAGATCTATTTTTGAACTAAAGAAACTCAGTAGAGTAGATATCTCCAAACAATGTCTTCTATTTTAACCTCTTTCCCCGAAAAAGCCTCTCATTCCTTGCTCTTCGTAATCCGCCACAACGAAAGAAGAAGAAGAAGAAAGAATGAAGAGGCGCCACAAGAAAGAAGAAAGTAGGAAAGAGGCTGGCGTCGCTTAGCAAGAATGAAAGGCCTCGCAAGAAAGAATGAAAGAGACTGGTGCAGTAAGAAAGAATAGAAAACATCGGCTAAAAAGAGAAAGTATGAGCGTCGATTTAAGAGAAGGAGTGAAACCAACAGCCCGTAGAAAGAAAAGAAAATCAAGAAGGAGTTATGTGACAAATTGGTCACTAGTGTGGTGCCGGAAACGAATTGGCAGTGTAAAAGGTGATTATGTGTGAAGGAAGTATGTGAAGAAAAGTCTAATGTTGAGAAAAAGAAATAAATCAGGAAGCTAGTAGGTGAAGTAGGAACACAGGTGAAGAATATTGGTGGTCGAAATTTTAGAAGAAAAAAAGGGAAGCAGGCTAGCAGGGAGGTGTGACACACTAACAAGAAGGTGGATTTTTTTTATTAAGTTTATTAAAGAAGAAGCAAGATTGCAGGATGATTAGCAAGTTTAAAGCAAGGATAATTTAGCAAGATTGGCAAGAAGATAGCAAGTAGCAAGAGAGTCGACCACATCGGTTCGTTTAGCAAGAGCAAGATCTGAGTTGTTTCGTAGCAAGATGGACTCTTGGTGATTCGGATAGCAAGAAAAACACGAGCGTATGCAAATAATCGAGCAAGTAGAAAGAACCCACATCAAGATTAAGGGGTGAATGTTGGGTATAATCTTGATGTTACGGGTCTGTTCGAGTCAAGTACAGGTCAAAGTCGGGTCAAGTTAAGTAGTTAACGGGTCAATGAACAAAATGAGAAATGGGCTTGAAGTATTTTTGCACGTGAGAGGAGGAGTCCAAAAGGTTGACCGACTCTTTAGAGCATGTGAACGTCGGAAAGTTTGTTGAAGTGTACGATTATTTAGGTTGACTCAGTTTTAATTTATTATTTTCGCATGGTTCCTAGTATGCGTGTAAGGTTATTTATAGCCCCATGGTTAATGAATATAGTAGTCAGTTTTTTCCATTTTGTTTTCATTCTTAAAGTTCAGTTACACATAAATATTAGATAGTATAATTTGTGTGAGTGTAGTGTGTGTTCGAAGGGGCCTGAACCAACAGCCACAACCTCCATGTTTGTGTCTCTTCAAAATCAGCTACGGATCCGATGATGGGGATTGCATTGGAGATTGGACTTTAAAGTTACAATTTGATGAAATGTTTGGTGTTTATTAGAGAACAACAAAATGAAGAAGTACAATTAAAACTACTTAAACTATTAGTTTGATGTATCTTTAGTCGGAAATTAGATATAGCACCCATTCATGTAAAACGTGTAAAAGTTTACTTACGAACATGGTCCATGATACATCTTCACACGAATAGCTAGTAAGACGCGAGTGTCAGTCACCGAAAAAAGTCTATAAGTCTCAACAACTAAACATGGATTTACACGCAAGCAATCATACATAAGATGTCGAAAGAACTCTTCTGGTCACTAGTTGATATTTTTTTCAAGTGTTTATAATCTATTGTTTCTTTGTCTTTTCTTTTTCCTCGGTTTCTTTATCAACTGCCTTTGCTTCCTCTAATACAGGTTCCATTATATCCTCTATTTTGTCTTCCATTTCTTGAACCTGCAATTCTCGTGTTGGAAATTTTAGTGAAAATGAGTTTTTCACTAAATATTTTGGCACCAATAATAATATTTATATATGTGTTGTATAAATAATTATTTGTGGATTTGTGTTCTACGTTGTGAAAGCTTCATAACGAGCCAAACTATGTCCAAAATGGAGCTAAGATGAATGAGACATCGAAGCTTGAAGTTGTATGTTTGGAACAAACGAATATGAGAAAAATGGATTAAGCTTGTCCCACATAGGTGGGATGATAAAGCTTGAAGTGGTTTATAAGGAGGAGCACTCTTTGTATATTGTTACCTTATAGGCAAACACTAGTGGGGACCCTAAAGGGTGCGGAGCAACCTAACTCACACGCCTTTGTATTTTTTGTCCATGTGCGCGTGGTCAAGTACATGGCGGGTGGCGGGTCCGTCTATGGCGCACTTGTGGGTGGCGCGCGGATTCGAGTGTAAAGTGTGCAGGTCACTAACGGGCTACTATTCGTGGCGCGAACATATGGCGCAAGGACGTTTGTACACGCCGAAGCTTAGCATGTGTTCGAATAAGGCATACCCACTAGTGAATTAATGTCTAATGGTTTCAACTCATGTCATGAATGAAAATGAGAGTTATGACCGACCACTTAAATCCATTTATGAAGAGGTGAAACTCGGTTTAATATAAGATTAATTATCTTGTTTATGACCAACTTGAATAGGGTTGAATGAGTTATTAAAACCGATTTTAGTCACAAACTTTAATATGATTGAACAAGTCTTTCATTAGTGAGTATAAGAATGAACATGATGGTTTATTCTTTAGTGAGAAAAAGAAATACTCACAAAAGTTTCTTTGTTTCTTGAAAAATTTAGAGAGGAGCACTCTCTAAATTGACTTTTTACACAACCTCATCTTTTTCCTAATTTATGAACATCAAATTATATCCGGTATTTCGGGCACGAAGCGCCATCTCCGGCAGTACAACTACTGCTTCGGTTGTTGTATCCTGGAAACAGACCGTCTGAGAGGATGCGCGAAATCTGTTTTAAGGGCCCCGTGTCTAACACGATCCTCAACCAAAACCGTCAACGATTTTTGCTTGTCTTGCAGCGAAGGGTCGAACAAGAAGATGCGGTTGAAGTTTTCCAAAGACGTCGACTTGAATCAAGATTGGTACAATTAAATTGTATTTTATATTAATTTTTTTAGTTCATGTAACCGGTATTGTACCAGTAGAATTTTCCACGAATAACGAGAGTCTCGTTATTATTTATTTTATATTTTTATAATATATTTTATTAAAAAAGTGAACATAGTTCCTACACCAAGTTGCTACGGCTTGGATGGTTCGGTCATTATTTTCTTGAATATCATCAATTTATGTTATATTAAAAAACACATCCTTGTGTTAATATACCTAATTAGAACATCTTCATCGCGGAAGAAAGAGGCCGTCCGTGATCCGACGTGAAAGAAAGAGAAACGAGCGGATGGATAATCATAGTAACAAATAAGAAATGATGTAAATATTTTCTTGTGTTTATGTGTTTGTTGTTTTTAAGTATTTGTCATTAATCAGAATAATCTTATTAAAGTTTTATTCGATCATAGACGATTTCTGAATGTATAACTAAGAAGGGCCATTGTTTTGAACAACAAACCGCTACTTAGTAACCTTTCAACATAGAGGTCATCGATTAGCGTTCCATTTGGTGTAATATTTTACAGGTGGGTCAGAGGTTTACTACAGTGGGCGTTCGGGCGGTGATTTTTCCTTAAAATGATAGACGGGTCTTGTCACCAACGTTATCTTTAATCGCAGGTGGCCTTTCGCCAATGAGTTTGCCTAAATGGCTAAGCTTGTATAGTATTCGTTGGCGGTAAAAAAATACATAAATAAGAACCTTACTTAATGTGTAAGATTTGAATTGAATTTGACAATAAACATTTAATTATAGTACATATTTTCCTTTAACGTTATAAAGCAACTTATCAAAGTTTTATAGAAATTCTATCCAAATTAAAAATCACTAAGAAACCAACCTAGTCAATGAAATCTCCGGCAGTGTGGGCATCCTTTTCAACTCTTTCAGCTATATTTTCGATAAAATCTAACGTCTTCTTGATTTCGCTACCTTCTGGAAGCTCATCACCGAGTTCTTCCGCCACCTTGTCCGCCTTATCCGCCACCGTTTCCACCACGTCCGTTATATGCTCCGCTGTGTCCATTATCTGGTCAACTCTCTCTACAACAACAAAACTCAATATATGAACACGATCTTTTACACTAAAATTTAATTATCGTAATTACAAAGATAACTTAAAAGATCTTAAATACTTACGTAAAAGTAACTTAACAGGACCTCCTTTGGTGGTAAATGACGGTACAACAAATGTCATCAAAATTCCAATCACCCAATTTTTCCTAAAAAAATATAAATTAATTAAAAACCTTTAAACGTTATTTAAATAGTTTTTTTAGAACAAATAATTCACACACTCACTAAATCTACTATTAAATTTACACCGTTCCCACAGAACTAGATACACAATCACTTGAGAAAAAATATTTGCTACACGCCTTGACGCCTTGATAGCACTAGACTATGCGAGCTTTGATATTTCTTTAATAAATTAATACATATAACATAAGAGATGCAAGTTACCAAGATCCAGGGGAAGAACCAGATGGCGGTGATGGTTTTTCAGAGGGTTCAGCGGTTGCATTAACGATCGTAGAATTCCATCTGATGCCGCTAGTTGTGAGAGGGGTCACGGTTTGTTTTCTGACCGGAAAAGAAATGGGATTGAATGGAGGATTGACATGAGATTTTTGAATTAGGGTTTCATGCAAATTTATTTTAGCATTGAATTTCGAGAAACCAAAACAGTTGTGTTCGACATGGTTAATGATGAGATATTTTAATGTAGTTACTGAATATTGTACGAGATAGTAGAGAGAATATATAGAGACAATATTATATGTTTAATTAGAACAATAATGGAGCCACTGTAATCACGTGTTTTTGTGAAAAAAAAATAGGGTTTCCAGAAGAAGACCTGTTTTGACACTTATACCCTTGATGCATGAAGTTGTAGTTAGGAAACGAAGAACACCAATCGTAATAAACCAGGGAGTGAATTGCCTAGAGTAATTGTGAACACAACCAAGTACCACCTACTCACCGTATGTTGATTTTCACGCATGCTATCTTTTTATTATTTTTAATTCAAACTATTGAGATTTTCTTCACGTTGTGGCATACTTTCAGACGGTAATATCGGTATGTTCAATACCGGTATGATTCCGTATACAATCTAATAACCAAAAGAATATGCATGAGAGGATAACGACACTTGTTTGTAGTGTTGTTGATTGGTTGGTACTAAAAATACTCTATTGAAATACGTCGAGAAACCATAAAAACGAATGTTGTACCAATGCTGATGTTGTTTACACGATATCGATTCGATTCGTCTCCAGGAAAAAAATCAAGTAAAGCTAACCTGTTCAAATTACACTTTTATCAAATCATAGTTTAAAAAAGTCAAAATGTTATATTATATTACTATAAAATAACGAAAATAGTAAATGGCTTTATACAAATAAAAAACAAAAACTAAACGGTGAGGCGACTATAATGACATGTTAGCTAGTGGTTTGATTATAACTTGTCCATTACTATTCGTAACTCGGTTTGAATTAAAAAAATTATATTTACACGTAGATAAAATAAGTACGTCATAACGGTTTTATACTCAGAATTTTAAAAATATCGTTCTAAAAAGTTAAAAGTGAAAAATAATTAGCAGCAAACCTTTTCAAAGTAATAATATTAATAAAATAATTAATTACTAAAAAATCAAACAATTGAGCAAACCAAAAATTAAATTAAGAGTGAATTACAAATTTTGTCTTTTATTTTTATGCTAAATTTCCAGGTGATGTCCTTTTCCTTTAAAATTGATAACTTTTGGACTTTTTGTTTAAAAATCTTATATGTTATGTCCTTTGAGTCTAACCCAATTAATTTTTTCAGCTAAATATGAAATGTGCATATCACATGAGGGTAGATGCGTCTTTTACATTACCCTCTCAAATTTCCCCCCAAGGAGTATCATCAAATACAAACCATATTTTGTGTACAAACAAATGTCACATGACATCTAATCAATTATAAAGAAATCGTAAAATAATAACCTAATAATATCAATTATATTGAATTCTCTATAATTATGCAAACAAACAATTAATTCTTTATTTGGATATTTCTTATGTTTTCAATGTGCTGATAAAGAAAAGTGCTGACATTATTCACATATGTGCTAAAATCAATCATCTTGATTAATTTTAATGTGCTAATATAATTCAAAATTGCTATTTTTATGTGTGTATTTTTTAATATGTGCTAATTTAACTTTTTTTATGTGCTAGGATCTGTTCTTACGGTTTGTAGGATGAATATGGTTTGTAGGATGAATATGGTTTGTACCAGAACCAACCCCTTTTCCCCAAATTAGATAACCCAAACAACTTGCACCTAGAACCACCCTACACCACCCATGGAAATACACAAAGCAACCATGATTTCAAAGAACTCTTATATCAGTTGTAAACCCTCACCACTAAATCTCAAACTAAGGGGGTGTTTGGGATTCCTTCTCAAAAAAAACTTATTAACTTATATAAGTAATAAGTTACAAATACTAACTTCTCAAAACAACTTCTCAACATATAAAAGCAACTTAAATAAGCTAGCCCAAACACTATAAAAACAACTTATTAACTTTTATAAGTCACTAAGTTATAAGTTCTTCCAAATTTAGCTAACCCAAACACCCTCTAAATTAAATATTTTGGTACACTAATTAAGATCAAAACCAACAATATCTTAAACAAATTGCATCCTACACCACAATCTTCCTCAGTCATTGTTAATACATATGTCTGATGCCTACGTCTACGAGTCGTGTAAGTGTCTGTAATAGGTTAACTGTTAGCTTTGTTTATGTTTGTATGTTACTTCATACGAAGATAGTCATTACTTCGTACAGAGGTAGTTAATGTTAGTTCGTACGAAGGTGTTTAGTACTCTAGTCCGCACGGAGGTATAACATACTATAAATAGGTGTGTGGTCCTTAAGTTCGTAGTATTGTTTTGCAGATCAGATGACGAAGCTCTGTCTGAGTGTTTCCAGATTGTAAACGTTTACGAAATCAATGAAACAACGATTTAAAAGTAATCTTGTTATATTTGTCACCTAACTTAAAATGGATTCAACACGTTATGGACTAGGTTAATTAGATTTATACCTGAGCTATCTTTGGATAAACGGTCCTTACAAGTGGTATCAAAGCTTGGAGGTCAAATCCGAAGACAATCAACAAGATTCAGCAATCGAAGACTTCTCGTCTACTCATTTTTCTTATTTTTGATTATTTCTCACACTTTTAATGGTCAAAATGGACTGAATTTTTCAAGGATTAACTAAAATACGTTTTAAACAAACCCTCTGAAAAATCAGGTCAAAATTCAATCAGATTCATGATCAAAATGGCAAAAAGAAAACGTGAAAATTAGAAACTACATCTTTGCATGAAGTAGTTAAGTTCGTACGAACTAATACCTTCGTAAGGATGAAACCTTTTTAAAAATTCAAAGTTTTACCTTTGTACGAAGATAGATTTCAAAAACTCGGTTGTTGTTACCTTCGCACGAACGTAACCCAAATTGTTTGTTTTTGTGATTAGTACGTACAAGGTACCTTCACACAAAGCTATCTTCACACAAAGTCTACCTTCGCACCAAATCTTCTTTGCTTAAAATTTCCGACAAAATGGAGAATGAATTCTACAATGCTTTCGCTACTACAAACACATCGTCGGTCGTTCAAAATTTAAACTTAGATAACGAAATGGGCACGAGGACGAAGCCGCCAAAACGGGTGAACCTAGAAGATTATCATGGCTGGCATGAACGTTTCGAAACTTGGTCCAGGCGAATTATTTAGAATGTTGGTATTCAATTTTTCTTTCTTTAAAAAACCAAAAGTTCAAAAATATGTTTTTGATTTTATGGTGGTAAAGTTTGAGAAAATACAAAAACATATGAAAAGTACAAAAATATGATAAAGACAAAGGAGAAAATGATAGTACATCAGTGGACTATCATAGTATGCTAAAGAAATGTAGTGGCAAAAAGTGTTTAACACAGGTCTCACTGATGATGTGCCAACAGACTTCGCACATACAGAAAATTGTTTTCAAGATATGAACGTAAAGAAAAACTTCTTAATTAGTGGTTTAACATCTCTCGGATATATGGCCTTAGTACACCGAAATTTCGTTTGAAAGATTTTCGGATTCTGAACTTCTAGGTCTTTATAACTAGATGATATTTGGGGTATTATACAAGTTCTTCTGATTTTGCGTCAGCAATAGCCTAGAACTTGTAGAAAAATTTTGCTTTAAGAAACCCTAAACTGCATTAAATTGAAAGTATCGAAAGATCTGACAATTGCAGTTAAAAGATTCCAAAATATGGAACACCACTTTTAAGTTGAGACTTCATCTCCTTGTCTGTACTGTGGGAATAACCTGAGCTCTCAAGGTCTCGCACAATCCAGATACAGATATCAGTTAGTTATATTCACCTGCAAGATGAAGTCAAGGGAATCTTGATACGGGAGTATATTCCTAGGTGGGAAACACTGTTAAGTCAAGTTCTAAGACATCTAATTACCGTATCTTAAAACAATTGAGAAATGTGTAGACGTTTTAGTGGACTAGTATACTAACAATCTAAGAGAATCTATTTACAACTTAATGTTTAATCAAGATCAACGGTACTAGTGATAAGTCTCAAAAAAATGATGTGATCCTCTTACAGAAACTCACAAAAATATGTCTGTAATATGTTTGTACATATCTATTTCATTTCAAAAAAACCTAAAAAGATTTTAAGTGTGTTTTAGCATAAACTTTGAAAAAGCCAAAAAGATTTTATTTCGACTACTAATGATGGAAAGCTGATCTTCAAAGTCTAAAAAGTTGCTAAATGAAATCTGGAACAACGGGTTAGGAGCTAATCTGAAGTGAAAAAGAGAAAATGTTTGAAAAGATCACAAGTTCATTAATTTGAAACTTAACTTTTTCATAAAAACATTAGTTTGTTCATAAAGTGTTCAACCAAGGTCATTAACTTGAACTTAGACAAATCAGGTAATCAAGGTCATTAACTTGGACTTGGTTAACTGAGTGGGTTGCTAAAACTGGCAAATTTTTTGAGAAATTAAAAAATGTGAAAATTTGTACCTTTGTATGAAGGAACACCCTCGTACGAAGGAAGTTACCCTCGCATGAAGGTATAAACAGTGATAGTATAAAAGGTATCTTCGTACGAAGAAACCTCATTAGCCACTGTTCATCTTCTTTGTATGAGAGGGAGACTTGAGAGAAAAAGTTTTATACACGTCAAATTGTTGTCCAATTTTCATTGTAGTGGTTTGCTAGCACACCACGAACAATGGTGAAGGTATAACTTGGAAGAATCGGACTTAAATTGAACATAATCGGCCTAAAAGATTAAAACTTAGATTTTGGAAAATTGGACCGGTAAATCTTAAAATTAAAATAATTTACATGTTAATCGGCGTGTTTAGTCATTGTTACAACCATCAATTTCATCAAAAAATCATGTTTGGATCTTAACGGTTCATTTACCTCCGTACGAAGGTAAAATGGATACCTTTGAATGAAGGTAAAGTGGTTAAAAAGTTGTATTTACCCTCGCACGAAGATAAACTTGTTTTGGTAAAGATTTGTTTAGCATATCGTCGTACGAAGGAACATGTATTATTTGTGTACATAAGTACCTCCGCACCAAAGTTAGCAATTTCGAAGTGTATACCAGACGCTCCATTTATTCTATCGTTTTTCAGAATCGGGAATGAGGATAAATAAGTTTTCATCACCTAAGCTTTGATCAGGAAAGTGCTAGATTTCAAAGATAAACACAGTGATCCAGCGGGTTATTCAGAGCAGATGGAGAAAGGTTGCTTTTATAGGATGCGTGATACTGGTCACGTAAACGAAGCAAACTTTATGAAATCTTATTTGGGAAGACCTTACAAGTTCTTTGTACATTCAGTGATTCATGCCTTTGGGCATCGAAAGGGTGGTTTTGATGTGCTGCTAGATTACCAGATGTGTATGATTGCCGCCCTAACCTTGAATCTGCCATTCAACTTCACAAGAATAATCTTTGAGCAGATGAAGACAAACATCACAAAGGAGAAGTTCTTACAATATCCTAGGTTTGTGCAGATGATGCTCGATGATCAATTTCCAAAGCTAGTGAAAGAAGAAACTGATGTATTGCCTCTTGAACATTTGACGAATCTGCAATTAGATCGTTTGAATTAATATCTTTAGCAGAAAATAGTTCCTTCAAGCAGGAAGTTCTTTGGATATATTAAAGATAAGAACTACATTTCGCCATCGAAAGATATATGGATAAAGGATGAAAGCAACTCTGAGAATGATGAAGAGGAAAGGCTGGAAGAATTTGTGGCGAAATAGTAGTGATGATGAAAATGTTAATGTGAATGACGATGTGATTTCTGCAACGTTTGATCAAGATAGAGAGCGGATAGAAAAAATCACAGCAGATACAACAGAGATTGCAGGTGACATCGAAAATCAAGCGTTTGAAGGTGGAGATGATGCTGACTCAGAGGAGACTGGTACTGATATTGAAGGTGATGTTGCAAAAACAAAGTGGCACCAAGAACATTTGATCCGCGAGTAGAAGCTGACAAAAGGGCTGCTAAGCGAAAGAAAAAGGAAACTGCTGAAGATGATGAACCTAATGTGCTGCCAAAGAAAGCAAAAAGAGTCAAGAGCAACGCGACTGATATAACAAAGAAAACAATTGGATCTCCATCGAAAAAAAATGTTGGAATTGAACCAGTAGCTACACCTGCAAGTATTCCTGTTGTTGAAGAACAAGTGATTCAAGAGTCTGTTATTCCAATATGAACGCCACCTACTTCGCCACAACCATCTGTTGTTCATGTTGATACAATTCCACCACAATATCCACCACATCAAAAACAACCACAGTCACCACCTCAACAAAAAGTAGAACATCAAGAACAACAATAAAAACATCCTCACATGTCTACATCTCATCAAACAGGTCCTTCACAGCATCCAACTTGTTCTACATTTTACTATTCTGATCATGTGTTTGAAGGTCAACAATCTCCACACATTGAAACAATGGATTTTAATATTTTTGATAAGGAAAATTAGAAAAGAATCAAAGCATTGGAGGAGAAGGTGAAAGCATTAGAAGCTGCAAATGCTCAGTTATTGTCTATGTTAGCAAGTATTAGTTTAGAGAATGATAGACTTCACAGAGTGGCAAATGATTTGGAAGAAGAGAAAAAGTTGAATTCTAAGAAGTTTGATGTTCTTTACAAGGTGTTAGAGAATAAGTTTGGAATTAACTTTCATGTTGAGTATGACAAGATTGACATTGATGAAGCAAGAGCTAGAACTAAAGAAAGAGCGTGCAAAGCTGCTGATGATGCTGAAAAAGAAAGTTCTGACAAAGGCAAAGATAAAGTTGATGATATTCCAGTAATTATGTCTGAGCTTGAGATCAAAGTGATTGATATTACTAAGTTTGTGCTAATTGGTCCTGTTAGAGATGTTCCATACAACAAAGAGAAAGAACTAGAGAAAGAAAAAAAAAAAAACAGATGAGAAAGAGATTGATGACAAAGAGTATTATGAAAATGTGGATATTGATGATGCAGATCATGGTGATGATGATGACAAAGATGATGATGATAATACATAGGGAGGTACAGGGATGGTAGTATATGAAGCTAAATTTACTGATACTTTTGATTATGATGAGTTCTTAAATGGCAATGCAAATCAGGAAGATGATTCTCATCGAAAGGGGAAGACATGTGATAGTGTTCACGATGTAGAGTATTCATGAATCTTCACAAATGTTACCTCACTAATGGTTGTTCCTGCAATACAACATATAATGATAAATCTGGAGCATGGAGTTGAAGAAGGTGAATTCGTTCACCACTATTCTAAAGATGAAATTGCTAAGACGATGGGTATTGATGAAGGTACGTTCGAGTTTGATTTTGAAGAAGAACTAAACAATATTAACATTGCACAACCAGATGATTATGTTTACAGATATGTTGAAGATGCTGATGATTTCGATAATGTTGTCGTGGAGGATGATTCTGATGATGAAACTGTTAAATATTCTGGTGAAGGTACAGATGACTTCCCAACATTTCAAGAGTTATTTTAACGATGAAACGAATGATTTGTTATAACGAAAGATTGAAGATACAATGAAAGATGGAAAGTCTCCGAGGCTTATTAAAAAATAGATTATGGAAGCTTGGAAAAAGTGGTTTAAAGAATTACCAAAGTAAAGAAAGTTTCGACGACCGCTAGCTTTCTTCACAAGAAATCAAGACAAATCTTTGGGAGATATAATAAGTTGGGGTTGGTAGCAAGAATTGAACGTGTTTTCAATCAAACGAGAATTTGAAGTTCAATACTTTTGATACTTACAAGATATTCAATCTTTGCCGTGGTGGGACGTGCAGGAGTTATGTCAAACGAAGTGTATTAATTTCCAGATGATGATAAAAAATTGTGGAGGATTATCAGATGTGAAGCTAGACATGATTTTCCTAACTGGAAGCCACACTATCCAAAGAAAATTATTAAGATCGACCCAATAACTAAAGAGCGTGATGTGCCATTGATAGTCAAACGACCACGAGCAATGAAGAATATGCCCTTGATAAAGGTAGAACAGGATTTCAGTGAAAATTTTAAGTGGTGGTAGTATGATTCAGAAACAGGTGAAGTCGTGATAGTACTAAAAGAAGATGGATTGTGGAGAGCCATACGAATTCTAGATCCTCTGTGGTTGGTAAATTTGGCTGAAAATGATATAGAATGTTTGTTTTACAACATGAATTGTTATCAAGAGAAGGTACAAGCGATGCAATACCAAGGTGTCCTCAATGTCTTCTATGCTCATGATATAAATTCTGGAAATATGTGGAAATTAAAGAGAGAGTTGGAATGGAAGTAGTTCATGAAAGAAGTCAGAAAAGAAGAGAGGATTGCTGATAAAGTAAAGAAGGCTTTATGTCAAGGTTCAAGTTTATGAAGTGGGCTCCTCCAACTGATCAAATGCCTATTCCATCTTAAGAAAGAAGAAAGCCGAGAAAGAATTTCTTTGGCGTTAAAGTTTAAAGTTATGAAGTTTAGAAGACTTAAGACCGACCGAGACTACGGCAACATCCAAGGGGGAGTTTGTTGATACATATGTCTGATGCCTACATCTATGACTCGTGTAAGTGTCTGTAATAGGTTAACTGTTAGATTTCTTTACGTTTGTATGTTACTTTGTACAAAGGTATCACTCCGTATGAAGATAATCATTCTTCGTACAGAGGTAGTTAATGTTAGTTGGTACGAAGGTGTTTAGTACTCTAGTCTGCACGGAGGTATAACGTACTATATATAGGTGTGTGGTCTGTGAGTTTGTAGTATTGTTTTGCGGAGCAGATGGAGAAGCTCTATCCGAGTGTTTCCAGATTGTAAACGTTTACGAAATCAATGATACAATGATTTAAAAGTAATCTTGTTATATTTGTCATCTAATCTAAAATGGATTTCGCACGTTATGAACTAGGTTAATCAGATTTAGACCTGAGCTATCTTTGGATAAATGGTCCTCGCAATCATGTGGATGATGTGTAGTTACTTTCACCTGTAACCCGATATTGTATTACACCAAACAATATTTTATCAAAACTGTGGCCGGTGTCCATGGCTGCACCACCCACTTGCACCACCGGCCTCCCACAACCACCCCTACACCACCGGCCTCCCACAACCGTCGGCCACCCACAACCACCTACTCCACAACCACAATCGCACCTGCACCACCCGACAACCAATAACCGCACCTTGTGGTCATGTATACATGCTAGAAATCCATTCTTGCACAATACTTTGTCATTAACTTCGTACAAGCGTCCCTTAACGCGTATAGCGCTATAAGAGTAGCACACTGCCCGTATTCTTGTGGTCATGTTAAGTAATACAAAAAAGGTCTTTTCGTTGCGACGAAAAGATTACGCTAGTGGAATCTTTGGGTTGACAAGTAGGTGATGCGTGCTAGTTTGTGTTATGTTACTAGTATACGTTATTGCCATGTGGATTACGTTAAATTCTTTTTATACATATGTTAGTACCTCAAACTTGAATGCACTCCAATACTTTTATGTTGACATGTTACTTTGATATATATATTGCAGGAGCTTGATGTTGATGTTGATGTGTACAAAATGCAACATATAAATTACATCAAATAAGGCGTAAAACCAACCCCTTTCAGTACTAATATTGGAACAAGCACATTTCTTTTTCCTTTTGAATTTACAGGACCAAATGAGATTTAAAGAACAAAAGAAGCAAATAAGCCGCCAAAACCAACAAAAATACAAAAAACAAGAAGACAGAAGCTGACCACGGGGCCATGCCCAGCCAGGCATGGATCGTGGTCAGACCTGGCTCTTGCAGATAAGACAAAAGGAATATTCCACGCCCACCACGGGGCCGTGCTCACCAAACCAGGGCTGTTGTCAACTTTTAGATTTGCAAAATCTTGATAGTACAGCGAAGAGTTGACCACGGGGGCGTGCGGGGCCCTCTACTAACAGCTGCAATTAATGAAGGAAGAGCAAGAGATAGCCACAGGCTGTGCCCAGTGGACACGGGGCCGTGGCCGAGGCACTGTTTTGACTATAAATATGGGTACTTGGTTCACTTCAAAGGCATCTATTGGCAAACCATTTCTCTCTCACTTTGCCACCATTCCACCACCACTACAACACCAACACCCTCCACCATCATCCATCTATCATCTTTAGAGTGTGTAGTGGTCACGGGATCCAAGTTTGATTGTAAGAGTTCTTATCAAACAAAGGTCATGCTTGGCTAATCTCTTACATCACTTGGTGAAGACAAGTGTTTAATGTATTACTTTTGATTTTTAATCTTTTGGCGCTTTTTAATTGGGTATGTATTAATGAATTTAATAAATAGTTTCTTATGTTGAAAGTGAATTTTCCTAACCATTTCTTCATGATGTCATTGATTTGCTTATTCGTATCTTTATGGTCTATATAAAGCACATTAACTACTTGGAAGGAGGTTAGAAGGGTGGTTTGGTAAAGTTCTTATCTCGTTAACTGTATAGATCATGCGATGACTTGGTTCAAGCTTACTAGGACCTCCTTCAATGTCCTATGGTATTGGATGGCGGGGGTGAAACCCCTCATATGTAAACTACTATTAAAACATTAAACCGGCCTCTTGGGATTGTATCCTTACTGACTCAAACCACTTGGCCGAGGGTAACGTCACCTTCAAAAGAGGGCCCACCACTTTTCGCATTAATAACTTACTTAACTATCTTCCAATATTCCGATCTTTTGGGATTGTATCCCTGCTGACTCAAACCACTAGGTCGAGGGTAACATCACCTTCAAAAGAGGGCCCTACTACTATAACTAAGATAATCTCTTAAAAAGTCCGAAAGTGCGCAAATCATCAAAAGGGTACATTAAAGAGGAGTTGGATACAAGTGATTCTATCTTGTCTATTTGTATTTCATTTTTATTTATCTTTTCATTTTTATATTTACTTTTATGTTTCAAATTTTTTTATCAAAAACTTGGATCGATTAGACGTGACACTAAACCCGTATTAAAAGCTCTTGTGTCCTTGGACAACCTCGCTATCTTACCAACATTATACTACGCTCGCGATGGGTGCACTTTCCCTACTGTGTGTTTAGTGTTAGTACAATATAGTGTTTTACAAATTTAAAACTTGATTAATACGTAAAACGGACTTTAAATATTAATTAAATCATATCACGCTTGACACGCCCCAGTGCGATTAAAATGAACTCTAGTGGGACAGACTAGATATGCACTTAGTTAAAGTTATGTTTTGTTGTTGAATTTGTAATGTTCTAGTTGTCGTAATTTCCTTTGAAACAATGTACTTCCTTTAATATGAAATGAAAATCGTCCTTGTAAATACTTGTCACAAATAGTCGTTATGAAGTCTCTTGCAATCTCGTTTTCATCTCACTTTGATGTTTCTGCCATCGGTTGGGGTGTGACAGATTGGTATCAGAACCATAATTATAGGGAATTAGGAAAATTGCCATGATTTGACCTAATCTATAGTCTAAGAACCCATACTTAACCATTCTTGATTTTCATGTTTGAAATGCTTAAATTCTCCTTACTTTGCTTCTTATCTTGTCTTTTGTCTTGAAATATGCATGTCTTTCCTAAGACGATTTATCATACACACACGAAGACGTGAAGACCTCTTATTTCACAAACGAGAAGATCTCATCAAAATAAGCATGAAAACCCTCAATCCGCGTTTATCATTTTTTCACGAAACTGTACCATCAAGGTAGGAGTGATTTCCACACCTTGATGGAGAATTTCTCATTCTTACTCTAGTGGACCCTTACCAACGAGTCGAAATTTTATTTCCTTATGCCGTACGGTAAGTGCTAACCACACTTAGGGTACGACCTTGTCAAGTTAGAGGTGAAACCCGCATCTTGATAACTAGTCTCACTCCTCGATTTTCAATCCCCCCAAAGTCTCGAATTTTCGATTGATTAGGGACATGTAGTAACTGGAAGGGTGACTACCGTTAACCGAAATTTTCAGCGAGAGTATACTACCCATTAGACCAAAGCATGTCTTCAGTAACTCAAAAGGATTTTTGACCACTTTGGAATAGTCTTAGTTTCGTTCCGAGACACTCCAAGTTTTACATTGAATCTCTTTTATGTCATATCCATTTTAATGTGTTTTATACTTGATACCCCATTCATTTCAAAGTTGAAACCCCGAATCGCACGTTACTCGCAATTTAAAGCAATACAAATACTCGAGAACAAACTAAATTTACAACTCCTTCATTATTGTTTGATTTATGCACATGATAATACGTGATATGCTTATGTGAACTATATGAAACTTACATGCTACGTGATATACTACCATGCTAATACATGCAAAGAAAACTTTATTGTCAAAACACATTATGATTAAGTCTCATCCTCTATCATTATTCGATCTTGTAGATGTCTTCTAGCCGATCCTTCAACTCCAAGAAGAGCTCCAAGAGAAGCTCCAAGTCGAGCTCCGATTCAAGCTCAAACAAAAAGATGATAGCATTCATGGCCAAGCAGATGGCCAAAGTGATACCTGACATTGTTAGCAAGATTAACACCACCAACTCTCCTAACGCCGTAAACACCCTTAATACCTCGGTTTACTCCAAGGTTGACCCTCCCAAGTCGAACTTTACCTTCAAGAAATTCAACTCGTGCAGACCAATGCCATTTAGGGTGAAGATGGGGCAACGAATATGCTCTAATGGTTTGACTCCATCGAGGTCACCTTTCGTCAAAGTAGGTATCCCGAGCATCTTCGCAACACCAACGCCACCGACGTCATTCGATCAAGGGCACTCGATTGGTGGACCACCGAACGTAACTCTCGTTGAGACGATGGCGTGTATGCATTAACTTGGACTGAACTTAAGAAACTCGTGACTGATGAGTTTTACCCTCCCCACGAGCTCCAACAACTCGAGAACGAGTTTATAAACATCAAACAAGTCGGGGGTGACGACACGGCCCTCACCACTAGGTTCAAGCAACCTACCGCCTTGTGCCTTGGTCAAGTGGACACCACCGACAAAGCCATAGCCAAGTACATCCGCGCCCTTCCCCCATCCGTTTCCAACTGTTACGCTCCGTACTTTCGCGTTTATTTATTTAACGCGGAAATATTTAATTATTTGTTAATTAGTACTTAATTCCTTTAATTTATTAATCTAAATTATTCATTTGATTAAATATTTAATAGTCTTTATCATTTAAACCTTATTTATTGTTTATTTATTTATTTATTCATTTTAATCATTTAAACATTATTCAATCATTTAAACATTATTTAATCATTTATTTATATGTTTATTTAATTATTATTTATTACTAATTAGTTAGCAATTAAAAGATTTAAAGTTTTAAAAGATAAGTTAACTTAGTTAACTAAGCTAGTGTAATATGTAACTTAACTAAATCTAGCTATCAACTAGAAGGACCTAAAGGTACATTTTACAAACTATATAATCAACTAGAAGGACCTAAAGGTACATTTTACAAACTATATAGTGCAGGGACTGTTTTTATAAATACTGAAACTTAAACAAAAAAAAGGTGTTGGCCGAGTTTTGAACCCACGACCACACCCGGGTCACCTAAATTAAACAACTTAACAACCCAAGAAACAACCAGTCGGCCATAAGCCTAATTAGTTTTAAACTGAACCCGTTTAGTTCTTAACAACTACTTGGCGTATCATCTTCCTCAGAACAATGACGCCTCAGATTCCAGAACTGAAGCATTCACAGCTCACAACTGTTGCCGTTCCTGACCTTCCGGATCCTGGCCTCCATGACTTCTCGTAACTGATTAAAGATTAACTCAAGAATCATGATTTCAATTATCTATATTAAACCGTTTTCCTCTATTTTTTTTCCTTCGCATACTCTCAAAACTCTCACTCTCACCTCTGCTCGACACCACTGCCGTGGCCGGAAAACACCTGCAGCCGCCGTCACGAGATTGCCGGAGAAGACGACCGGAGAACGGCCGGAAACTCGCGACACCCAATTTTTTCTATTTCGGTATAACATCGCACCCTCTTTCTTTTGGTTTTCACTTGATTATCAGTTTTACATACATTCGTTCACCATACTTATGCAAACAATTAAAATCTTGAAGTTTGAACCATAGACAGTCGTGTTCGGTTGTTTCACATTGAAGAAGATGAACGTAACGTATTTATAAAACTTTTACAGACTTAATTCGGACACTAAACTGGGCTGTAGCCCAGTGGTGTTGATGCACGTTTGTTTGATCGCGGATCTTGGGTTCGACCCGTGCTCAGTCCGGTTTTCTCGTTGTGCTTGTTTGTTCAATATTTTTCTGGGCCAGCCTCTACTTTTATAGCCTGATTTTTTTATAAAAGTTTACTGATTTAAATTTATAACTAATTATTATTATTAATAAACATCAGGTTAATATTTGTATCATCTATAAATTTATCAGTATGTATATAATTAATTAATATTAGTATATAATCATCATTTTTTTAATATTAATATTTTTATTATGGAATACTAGTAGAACTATTATTATTTGTATTAATAATATTATTTACTATTTATTATGGCAATATCTCATTAATGGAAGATATTATTATTTTATTTTAATATGAACCTTTACACTTTAATTGTAACTCGAAAACAAATGATTTAACGTATCTATTACTCTAATAAGCAACATTATATCATTCAATAACTAACCCAAAATCAATAACGAATTTATATTCTAATTTTAGCTAAACTTTTTCGATCATTCAACATACTCGTACGATACCCAGAAAACAATAGATTTTCTATTTAGGTAGTTTTGATTTCAACTTTACTAGTTTAAAACAATTTGGGGGGATATGTTGATTAAAATTGTGTAATCAAAACACACCATCACATGGGACTTATTTATTCACGCTCTATTCATAATTTTAAACATAAAAACATGTGATACTTGTTATCTCATATGCTATGTAAACACTTCATGTCTATATGCTCATTAACTTTGCTAGCCTACCTTAACAATTATAGTGCTATAGGATTAACGCACCGCCTTTGAGTCTTGGGGTATTGTTAAGTAAAACATATTAACCTCCTTGAGTCTTGGGAAAGGCACATTGCGTTGGAAACTTGGGTTTGACATATAGTGACATCGTTTCAGCATATTAGTAACAGGTGCTATGTTATCATGTTGGATAGGAGCATTAAACATTTTTTTATCATATTATGTACCAACCTGTATACTCGCCAACTGTGGTTGATATTATTTTAATACATGTTGCAGGTTAACAGTCAAGATGAAGATAAAACAAGCTAGGATGGCCTAGAAACTCATCTTTTAATAAATTATGTTTGGGATTTTATGTTATGTTTATTTGGAACAATGTATGAACTTTAGACAATTTATGGAATGGAATTTAATTATATTGTCACAATAGTGTTATGATGCTTTTGAATAATTTGTTCGTCTCATCCCGATGTTTCCGCCATCGGTTGGGGTGTGACACCAACTTCGTGGAATCTGCTCAACCAAAAACCATAGAGGAAACCTATCGCTTAGCCGCCAAATTCACCCACAACTGTGTCATGGATGGAACCCTTAAGCCCAAGGGTTCTACCAAGACCGTTCATCAAGCCACCACCGAACTAATCGCCGAACCCACACCATCCAAACCGCCACCCAAAACCAACTCTAATGGTAAGAAACGGAAGGATTTAAACCAAAATTTTGATATGGTTACTCCACAAAACCCAGATCAACAACAACCACAACCGCAAAAACAAGTCGCTCTCACCCAAAACCTCGAGCCGACAAAGCAAGCTTACACCGGGACTTTTCCCAAGTGTAGCACTTGTACCTACCATCACCCAACCAACGTACCATGCCGCCTTTGTACTACATGCAAAAGGTTTGGGCATTTCAACACTCAATGCTGAAGTGGCCCAAAAACACTAGGCAACCAAGCCCAAACCCAAAACCACAACCAACCACCGACCAACAATGTACGAGCATGCTTCAAATGTGGCGACCCAAACCATCTCAGCAACCAGTTTCCGCAACGCAACAATCAAGCTCAAGCTCGACCTCCTCGCGGACGAGCGTTTGTCATCACCACCGCTCAGGTGAAGAACAACAACAACAACGTTATCAACGGTATGTTTCATGTAAATGGTGTTTATGCTTCTTGTTTTTTGATACTGGTACAAATAAAATTTTTGTGTTCATAGAATTTGAATGATTGCTTAAGTGTAGACGGTCTAAGTTGCCAAAATCATTCGCCTTCGAAGTTGCTAACGGGAAATCTATAACTGTTATTTCCATTCTTCGCTATTGCGTTCTTAACCTCAACGAGCATAAATTTTCAATCGACCTCATACCCATGCAATTGGGTAGTTTTGACATCATAGTAGGCATGGGTTGGCTTTGAAAAGTCTGTGCTGAAGTTGTCAGCCCGAAAATTTATTCGTCTTCCTCTACCGTCTAGTGACACCTTGCACGTCTATAATGAGAAACCCCTAAAGGGTCTCAAGCTCATGCCATGCACTCAAGCGAACAAGTACTTATGGAATGAGTAGTTTTGTAACGCCCGTATTTTTTCGTATTTTCAAATTTTAGAAAATACGTATCGTTCCTCTGGTTTATTATTCACGGGCGAAAAATAGATTAAAAACGACAAACGACGAACGTGCATGCCAAATCGATTTCCGATATCCAATTCACGCCATTTCGACTTTTAATACATAATTACTATACATTACGACGCTTGGGTTCGAAAATGTATCTCGTAGACACGACCGAGCCGCTCAAACCCTAAATACTAGTTAACGGGCCTTAGACCCAACGCACAAGCCCACTCTAAACCCTAATACTATAAATACACACCAAACCCTAACACATAGTGGTGGCAGCCGCACCCCCTTCTCTCTCACACTTCCGGCGACCGGAGCTGCATTTCCGGCGAACTCTGGCGTCGGCACCCCGTCTCTCCGGCGATACCCCTTTCGTCCTCACCGACCGGTTTCCGGTAACACCACCACTCCACTACAACCCTCGACCACCTACCCCTCACCTCTCGGCTCTCTCTCTCGTCCCGATTACCGGCGCCGGCGAAGCCGGTGGAACCGGTGAGCCTTCCGACGAAACACACCCGACGATCCCTCTCCACTCTCGCTCACCCCTCTCCCTCAGGCTAACGGCCGACCACCACTCCCGGTGGCGGCGACACCGGTTTAACGGCAGCAGGTTGTGTTTCGGGTTTGGGTTGGTTTCGGCGGTTCGAAGACGGAAACGGTGGCAGTGATTGAGTTTGGGTTAAGGTCTGATTCCAGTTCGATCTCGGTTCCAGATCGTTCCAACCCGGTTTCAGCTCGGGTCATACACCGGTTCCTATTCGGTTTGAATCCGGTTTAGGTTCTGGTTTCGAGCCACGTTTCTCCGACGCCAACATCGACATCAACATCGGTCTAGTTCCGGCATCAGTTTCAAGTCCCGGTCAATCTTCAGTCAACCCGGTTCTGGTTTGCTTAAGTTTTGGTTTCGGTTCAGGTACACGTTATGATTTATTCGGTTCAGTCGCGGTTCAAAACTGTTTCGGGTTCACTTCTGTTTGGGTTTGTTTCAGGTCCGGAGACACCGGCGCCTGCGACGACGGTGGTGCAGATGACTCGTGTCTCGGTTCAGTTTCTGTTGGGTCAAACTTGGTCAAACCCGGTCAACACATGGTCAAACCAGTTAACTGATCGCTACGGGTTAAACACGAGACTCGGTTTAATATGGCACGAATGATAACTACATCGTTCGTATTAATTAGTATTATTATCGCGAACCGAATTTTATATAACTTGTATTTATAATCAACGTAGAAATAAATATTTACATTGTTTTGTTATTGTTGAGTTCTGGAAAATAAAGCGACAACTTGTGTTGTCGGGATCGTCCAAAAACAAAGGAAACTTTGTCCAATTTTCGTTAAAATATAAATATACATTTTGTTCGAAACATTAATAAAAACGTATCGGGACTCAAATAAAGTTTATAAAATAAATTTAAACGGATAATTATTTCGACAATATCACGAATGAGGAAAACCATCCAAGTCTACACTATTTTGTGGCGAGGCGTGTGTTTTGGTGAAAACGTGAACCTTGGAAGCTTTAGCTATCCTAATTGGTTCCACACCTCATTTGTTAAACTAATATGAACCTTATGCATATTTTCTCTTCATTCATGACCATCCTAATCATCTTTGTGATGAGTTGTGTATTGGTGATTATTACGAATGAGGTTAAAGGACGGTTATCCTCCTACCTTCATGCATGACTTCTATGGAAATACATGATAACATGTTGGACTTAGCTTAAAATTTCTATATATCTATAGACATCCTATACTCATAACTCAAACTTGTATGCTCGCCAATGCTTTTGTATTGATCTATGCTTTAACATGTATTGCAGGTTGACAATATCAGTAAAGTTGCAAGGAATCTAGTAGGATTGCCTAGAAAAACACCTAAACTTTAACGCTTGTTATATTGTACCTACTTTCAGATTGTGGTACTTCGTTTCCAAATCATGTACCAGATTAACATAAATGAAATGAAAGTTTATTATTTGATCATTTGTTGCAATTGATTTAAACTCGTTGTATTTTATTTCAAGCATTGTAAAATCAATAAATAAAAACTTGTCGCAAATAGCATTATGAAGTCTCTTGCAATCTCGTTTTCATCTCATCCCGATGTTTCCGCCATCAGGGTGGGGTGTGACAACTTTGCCTTTCTGGTGCACATTGTGGAAAAGAAAGACAAGGGAAAAAGCGTGATTGATGTTACAGTTGTTTGTGATTACCTCGATGTTTTCCCCGAAGACCTACCTGGTTCTCCTCCTCGTTCCGTTGACTTTTGCATTGACCTCATACCCGGCGCTACACCCGTTGCTAAATCTATGTACCGTCTCGCACCTTCAGAGATGCAAAGCTATCAAGCCAACTTCAAGAATTACTTGATAAAGGCTTTATACGCCCTAGCAATTCTCCTTGGGGCGCTCTGGTTCTCTTCCTAAAAAAGAAAGATGGATCATTTTCGGATGTGCATTGATTACCGTGAACTCAACAAACTTACCGTCAAGAACCGCTATCCTCTTCCTCCCATCGACGTCCTTTTCGATCAACTTCAAGGAGCAACTTGTTTCTCTAAGATCGACCTTCGTTCCAGTTATCATCAACGCTAATTCCTCGAAGTGGACATTCCTAAAACCGGTTTTCATACTAGATACGGTTACTACGAGTTCATGGTCATGCCCTTTGGGTTGACTAATGCTCCCGCGATCTTCATGGATTTGATGAACCGTGTGTGTAAACTTTACTTGGACCGCTTCATGATCGTATTCATAGACGATATCCTTATCTATTCCAAAACCCAAGCCGAACATGAGCGACATAGGCGTTTAATCCTAGAACTCCTATGTGCCGAACAACTATATGCCAAATTCTCCAAGTCTGAATTTTGGCTAAAAGAAGTTCAATTTCTCAATCACGTTGTGAACAAGAAAGACATTCACGTTGATCCCGCTAAAATCGAAGCCATCAAGAATTGGATTGCTCCAAAATCACCTTCCAAAATTTGTTCATTTATTGGATTGGCTGGTTACTACCGCCGATTCATCTCCAAATTTGAAAAGTGTCGTTCCCTTTACCTTGTTAACCCAAAAAGATAAACCTTTTGTTTGGGGTTCTGAACAAGAGGAGTTTTTTTCGAACTCTCAAGGACTTGCTTCTTGTTCTTCCTGATGGTAACGACTATTTCGTTGTGTATTGCGATGTGTCTGACTAAGGTCTCGGTTGTTCTTATGCAACGAGACAAGGTTATCGCTACGCTTCGAGACAACTTAAAATACTCGAGAAAAACTACACTACCCACAACCTTGAACTTGGTGTGTTTGTTTTTGCGTTAAAGATTTGGCGACACTACCTTTACGGTACCAAGTGTGTGGTTTTCACCGATCATAAGAGCCTACAACATATCTATATCCAAAAGGAACTCAACATGCATCAAAGACGATGGGTAGAGTTTCTCAAAGATTGTGATTGCGAGATTCGTTACCACCTTGGTAAAGCAAATGTCATGGCCGATGCGCTTAGTCGACACAAGAGTATTCGTTGCTTCCAAATCCAAATCAACATTCAAAACCGTATTCACGAGGCGCAATACTCATTCGTCCATGATGATAACTTGTACGACGAGATTAAGTGTGGTGCCGAAAGCCAGCTCGTATCCAAACCCAACAACATTCTTTACTACCTCGATCGCATTTGGATTCCGATCCGTGACAACCTCTGTGACCTCTTGATGAAAGAGACACACAAAGCTCGATACTCTCTTCATCCCGGTGCCGACAAAATGTACCAAGATCTTCTTATAACTCATGGTGGCCCGGTATGAAAAAAGACATCACAACTTACGTGTCCAAATGTCTCACATGGTCTAAGGTGAAAGCCGAAGATCAACGTCCCTCTGGTTTACTAGAACAATCGAAAATTAGTGTGTGGAAATGGGAAAGTATAGCCATGGATTTCATCACTAAACTCCCTCGAACCTCGTCCGGCCATGATAGCATTTGGGTTATTATTGATCGCTTAACCAAATCCGCCCACTTCATCCCCATTCGTGAAGATTACCGAGTCGGTAAATTTGTTCGCATCTGCACTAACGAGATCATTTGCCGCCATGGTATTCCTGTCGACATCATTTCTGACTGAGATGGTCGTTTCACCTAACGCCTTTGGCAAATGCAAGTCAAATTTAATGATTCACTCGACAATTCACGAATTCAATACAAATGCAAGTCAATTATCACAAGTTTCAAATACTACAATCAACTAGTCACAAATCAAAGATAAACACAATTTTTGAAACAATAGAAAATCATACAAAATCTACACGGGGGTGAAACTCGTGAGAACTAGACGCTCACGATTTATTTAACATGAACACCGGATGACGAGTCCCCAAAATGCCCCTTAAACTCCGTTAGACCTGCAAAACACAAATCTCATCAAAGTAGGCTATTCGAAACTCAAATTCATGTAAAAACATAAACTTTAATATGATTAAACAATAACCACCTATCAATATTAATATTGACTGCCGATCTCTTTTGATGATTCATCACCCAAACGAAAACGCTGAGGGAGATAGAGAGAGAATTAGACTGGGAAATAGGAGAGAACGATTTTGTGTGGAGATCGAACTCGGCAGGAGAAGAAAACAAACAGTTGTAGTATGTCATGGTGATTGGACAATACAACCAATTCACATTGGTGACGATTCGGGTGGTGATCAATAACAAAGAAGAATAGAAGCCGAAAGTAAACTCGGTGGACCTAATTGGGGGTGGTCTTGTGTGACCAAAGCAAGAGAAAAAGAGAGAGTTCGCGCAAACCGGTGAGCCTAGAACAAACCAAAGCTATGGGTATGTGTATGAGTATGGTGGTCAAAAAGAGTTTGTCGATTAGATAGTAGTAGATGTTGTTGAGCACAACCTTAGATTTCAGTGTGTAATGGATTTTCGGAAAAGGAACAAAAAAGCGTAAATAGGTTACCTTTAAAAAAATATGTAATTGATATTTAAGATTGGGTAATTATGTAATAAAGTTTTTTAGTAAAGGGTTATATGTAATAATCTCAAATTTTTATATCATTAAACTAGTTTTTAGTGGGCTAGTTTAGTAACTGGGGGACACGTGAAAGGTAAGTAGAATTTAGCATGGGACCATCAATATTACATAAGACCATGTATAGTGGTCACCCAAGTGGTTCGGTATTTTTTTCCATGTGGTGTCCACATCATCAAGACATGAAAATTGGGTAAATAGAGTAGTGATAAGGCATGTCAGATTAGTGGCTTTGGAATTGAAATAATAATAAAAGAACTGTTAACCAATCTCTCTCTCCTTAGCTCGTTGTCTAAAACCACAAAGGGATCCCAAATTCGCATTTCACATGGGGGAGTGGTAGTGTAGTGGATGTGGTTTGGCCAACTGTATACACACTACACATGGTCTAAGGGGTGAAATTTAATTTATAGAGTTTTACGACACACAAATGTTAGATTACTTGCGATTAAGATTAGAAATCCTAATCGACTCCACCCGAAAGCGGAAACCGGCCCTCTCTTTTACGTCGTCATTCTAGTGATCCAATCAAAGATGTAAGAACAATTATTCCATTGAAAATTCATTTTAATATCAGATGAAATAACATTAAGTACTTTGTCATTAGCTAAAACTAGAAATAGAACAAGTGGTGGAAGGCTTGCATTTCTCCTGTGAGATGCATGTTTTAACTTTCACTTGGTGCAGAGTGAGGCACTGGTGGACAATGATAGGAGACCTAGGGACACCTGGGTTCGATACTTGAACCAAACGGGTTTTATTGGTAATTTCATCACCGTGCTACGGGCGGGTACACTACTAGAAAACTAGGCAATTGTCACCAAAATTTGTCACCAAAAAAAACAGTAGCAAATTTAGCCACCAATTTCTCACTACAATGAGAATTAAGCGTATTTGTTGTTACACGGTGGCTAAGTGGTCAAAAACTCTGTGACCATTTATTTTCGGTTGCAAATACATGAGAAAAATAATAATTCATAAAATATTATTCGAAAATAATAAGTTTTGGTTGAATAGCCACCGTATTTGAGACCAATGAAAGTGGGGTGGGTTTTTTTTTTTTTTTTAATCTTGGGCGCCGTATATTAGATTATTATCCATGAATTAGGGGTTTAATTCAATTTCAGTTTTACACCAAGAAACATATTCACTCTTATTCGCCCCTATACACCATTCTAGGTTTGAATCGAAGAACGCAACAATATACACTAGGTATGATTCTTGTTCCCATGACTTTTTAATCTTATGCATTTTCTAATAATTAATTTTCAATTGTTGTCCACTCCAACAAGCTAATTTCAGTTAAGATCAAAGAACTCTAATTAATTGCAATCGCCTTTCTCCCAAATAGAATTCTTCTTTTCTTCATCATCAATTGATGTGGAATTGATCATCCACAAGTCTATAGTTAGACAAAATATTATGCTTTTCTTCCTAAATTCAAGTTTATTGTTTAACCAGAATACAAATTAATGTGATATTGTTTGGCCATAGTATTGAAATGTCAATTATTTTAGCGTTCTGTTTTGGAACAAAATAGTATTATAGTTATGTTTTGGAAAGTAGTGATGTTGTTTGGGCATCGCTACATCAACTTGATATGAAGATGTGTATCAAAGCTGGTCTGGTTCTCGGCTCTAAAAATTTCCTATAATCGGTTTAGCTTTGGTTTTGGGTAGAACCCGACAACACCCATAGAAACCCGCTAGACCAGTTTGTCAATTCTGTTTTTCACACACACAATTGTGGAATTCATGCCCTTTTGAATATAATTGGATCTGTTTGTTCATCCTTAGACTTTTCTTAGACTTCCCTCTTCAATTTGATCAAGTTTGAAACACTCTGCTTGTAATATATGTATTTGGGTTTCTTGTCTTTTTGTTGATTGATATGCTAGTTCATTCAGATCTTTTTTTAAAGATCACCACATGACTGTACAGAACTTTAAGTTTATAGGAGCAACTGTACAATTCATATTGAGCAACCGGTAACACACAATTTGGATTCTCAGTCCGCATGGTAAAGTTTTCAAGTATTTGAATTATTTGTTAATTAGGGGTGTCAATCGTGTCGAGTTGGTAGGTTGCCGGGTTGCGGGTTGGTGGGTTGAAATTTGCAACCCGAAACCAACCCATATTATTATTCATGTCAAATATTTCAACCTAACCCGCACCCACATAAATTTGGGTCAACCCGAACACCACCTACTTAACCCGTTTCTTTAAATGAGTCATACATGTTGACAAGTTATAAGCGGGTTGTTAGGTTATAAGCGAGTTAACGATAATGTATTTAATAGTGAGTATGAGTGTGACAAATAAATAATATGGTGTGTCAAAAATACCATTATTATAACTAACCATGTAAATGGAAAACGGGGAAACCAAAAACAAATATATAATTTTCTTTTTCCTTCTAAATACTTAAATGGGTTAACGGGTCAACCCATTTTTTTATTCAGGTCAACACGAACCCAAAATGTTTTTAATACGGGTCAACCCGAACCGACCCATTTTTTAACGGGTCCTATTAGTCGACTCAAACCCTTTTTTTGTGTCGGGTTTTAGATTGTGTCAAGAATTGCCGCCCCTATTTGTTATTGATTAACATCGTAATTCAATCTTAAATAATCATATGTTACTAAAGTTATGTAAAGCAGAAGGAAATTTTAGACCTAGGTATTAGGTTTATACGAGCATGTTGATGAATTATTGTCATTTCATCTCTCCATATGTTATAATCAAATCGAATTGTATTATGGTTATGCATCCATATTCAAAACAGTAGGCAAATGCAATTTATATAATTATATTATTGATGTGCATCCATATTCCATAATCAATTAATAATATGTATACCATATATGATCATGTATTATTCCAACCTTGGATTCTGGTTTCAAATTCCAAACATCTTTTAAGTTTCAATTCAGTTTTCACATGTACTAAAGGTTTGATCTTCTACTCTTTATTTAAAATCATAATGCTTTTTACATTCCTATTCTAAGAAACTAAAATCATTTAGAACGAGTTATATATGATCGTATTTTATTTCCGTTCATATGTTTATGATATGAAAGCTGATTTTTATTTGTAATTTATGACAATTCAGATCTAATACCATATTTGGAATCTAGTTTCGGTTAGTGACTCGTATGTACATAGCAGAGAAGACACTAAGGTATGTTTATTCCTTTTTAGAATATAAAAAAATTTGTTTACTTTTTGACATAAATGGAATCATATACATTAGTAGTTTGTGTGCATTTGTATGGTTTCCCATTGTTATTGTGTTTGTTTGGTTTGTGATATTTGTTTTTTTATTGTTAGTTTAATTTATTGAGAATGTTTTGGAATTTCTTATTGAGTTAATTACACCTTCACTACGGGTTGTTTCATATAAAAATTTGTTTATGAAATTAGGTAGAATTTCATCCTTAGTGTAACATGCTCTTTGGCTTCTAACACTTGAATTGTAGCTCACAACTGGATTTTGTTATCTCTTCAACCAGCTTGACACGTTATGAGTTTTCGTTACTTAATTCTGACTACTTGATTCTATTCATCGGTTATTTTATAGATTGCCAATTTGAACTTAGTTATCAAGGAGATCGTTAAGAAAAAGGATGAAGAAAAAGAAAGGTTAAATGGAATCATTGCTGCGTTGTTGGCTAAAAATGAAAAATGGATAAAGATGTTATGCTCAATAGGATGTCACAAAGCGAAGCTATATTAACAGCTACAGTTCGAAGATAATTTTGAATGTTTCAATGTTTATCATCTTGGGATAGTTTTAGTAATTTGATGTTTTAGTTGGTATTTTTTATTAGAATGTTTTACGTAGGTTACCGGGCTTTTCCGAAATTGGTGGTGGACTGGGTTACTTTCGGAGTACTCCGTTTGATTCAGTGGGTGTCTGATAATAATAGGAATTGATTTTGTTGGCCGTTAAAAAAATAAATGAAAACTGTTACAAATAAAACCAGAAAAGAATGAGAAATGTAATACCTGTGACTGAATATAAAAAAATATATATAGTGGTAAAGGTTTGAGCATATAATAAATACTATAAATAAATAAAGAAGAAAACATCTTAGTAGTATAAAAATAGCTAATGAAAGCGAAAGAAAATAAGAATATACTGGTGCAAAAATATTTAAAAAAAATATAAAAACTAAGCAATGTGTGTTTGAACACACAACCGTTTGAAAAGTGTATTAGTGGCTAACCATAGTGGCGAACCTTAAGATTTCCGATCGGGGGTCGAAAATGTATATAGCTAAAAAATTATAAAACTAGGGGTCGAAAACGTGTATACCTAAAAAATTCTATTCGAAAACTACATACCGGGCACTACTATGCGAAAAGTTCGGGGGTCAGTCGCCCCTCCGGGCCCATAAAAGTACGCCCCTATGTTGACATGAGCGGGCCTATAAGGTCTATATGGTCAGGTCTGTTGTCACATGAATATGACACCTCTATAAACTGTTTTTAAGTATTTTAGTATTCAAAAAATCGAGCAATTAATTACCTTATATTTAAGACGATGACACTACAAGTTAAACATTATACTTTGCGACAACTATAACTATAATAGTATTAACATCTACAATTTTTCTACTTGTTCTTGGGGCTCATGCTTGTAATGTATTATAATTATGCAAATCAACGTAATTGTCA
Source organism: Scalesia atractyloides (assembly GCA_947069175.1). Lineage (NCBI taxonomy): Eukaryota > Viridiplantae > Streptophyta > Magnoliopsida > Asterales > Asteraceae > Scalesia > Scalesia atractyloides. The sequence goes on from CAMTDV010001634.1 coordinate 37,188,998, forward strand.
CGATTTGACATCCTCTTGTTAAGAATTATTGATTGCATGGATATCTATAAATGTATATACAACACAATAATACTATTATTATACTTGCATAATAGGGGCATATCTATATTAATGGCTTAGAGTGTCCGGAATACTTTGGCACAGTGTAAAATATCCCTAAATGTACGGTAAAAAAATTAGGATATCTATGAGTTTTTCTTCTAAATCCGTCACTATTATATATCATATATATTTTACAAAATTACTAGAAGCCAAATGTCTAATCAAAGAAAAAGAAGACAAATCAAGCTTTTAGGATTATTGAAATGAAATTTTATTCGTTAACCAAACCATTTAATTTTCTCATCACCCTTTGATTTTTAGGTAAAACATTTTTGGCTACAACACTGTTACACATTAAACATGTAACAAACCATGATACATCTACGCACTAACAGCTACATAAGACGTCTTGATAACTAAGAATCGGTTGACATGTAAACAATCATATGTAAGACGTAGAAAGAACTCTTCAGGTAGCTGGCTTCTTTTACATGTGTTCATATTCTATAGTTTTTTTGTCTTTTCTTTTTCCTTAGTTTCTCTAGCAACTGTCCTAGCTTCCTCCAATACAGGTTCCATTATTTCCTCTATCTTGTCTTCCATCTCCTGAACCTGCAATTCCCGAAATAAAACAATTTATACCTTAACAAGTCGATCAATTCTTTTGACAGAAAAATGAAGTGATGTTTCACTTTAAACTTGTTAACAAGTTTATTTAACCCAAATAGATTATCCAAAAGACGAGTGGCTAGCAAGAAACTAATTCTTACTAGTGAAAAGATTATAAAATTTATATTTTAGATGTTAAAAAGATGGAAAACAACTAAGGGAATTATACCGTGACATTGTTTGCATACTTTTTTTTATTTGAATGAGCTTTTTATTTGTCTGGTATTGATGGTGTTACTTTTTAAAAGTGTGAAAACGAGTACAACTCATTGAATGAGCTTATTATTTTTTTATAATCTAAAAAAAATCTCCTTATCAAAATGACCACTGTTTTCAAGTTCTAAACGGAATCAACCTAACATTCAATCATCAATATCAAACTTTAAATTGAACCTGACCCGTTAATTTGGATCTTGTTGGGAATAATTCGAAAATGCTTGGATAAATCTGAAGTCGTGTAATCACTATCAGATCAAACAATTGGAGTGGCTACCAATCTTTGATCGGATAAAATCAGAAAAATTCTAGATTTTTGTATGGCAATTTTTGATTGTGAGATTTTGGGGATTCGTCTCGAAATCAAAATTCGTCCAGGGTTTACCCTAAAAAAATTGGGAGCGTATTTTCAGTTTTTCACAACTGCTTGCAGTTTCAATTTTGAACAAAAACACCTTTAGTCCCTTAAGTTTCCAAAAGTGCATGTTTAGCCCGAAATTAAATTTCTGATGCATTTTTGATAAAGGACTTTTGTCCAAAATAAAAAATTTCCAGCTCGACCCCAGGCAGGGGCTCTGCCCCTTGGACCCTGCTCCCAGGGGCGTTGCCCCCGGACCCCCGCCAAGGGGGCGCTGCCCCCTTGGATCCCCGTTAGTCCCGATGACATTCAAATAAGCATGCACTCATATTTGAACGTCACACGCAATCTCAAATTACACTAAAATATCCAACAAACCTCCCCCATTTTTGTGTAATCAAGAATTACCTAACTTGTTCACAGCAATCAAACAAACTAATGCATAAATGAAATGTCGTGACGATTGAATTTCATATTAGTATATTACACATTCCAAATATTCGAATTTAAGGGTGTCTCTAAGGATTGAACCCTTAATATCCATACTGAATACATGAAGATAATATACACATTAGTTTACATACATAGATCTAACTTGACACTATCTTTTACTAGCCTATGTCCCCATCCTTCATAAGCATATCAAAGCCAAGTCCAAACTTCTTGAAGCAGCTAAACTTGATGCTCATATAGGTAGCTCTTTTACTCTTGCACCTGCAAATGCAATTTTTCAAAAGAGCTATTAAGAAGATATACCTCAACCTTACTTAACTTGCAGATCTAAATACATACCTTTGGGATACTTTTAATGTTGTGTTCCAAACTCCAGATGTTAAGCTTTCCACATTGAATTCTGCACCTAACGTCATATTAGGTGGGAATTGGGTATATTAACATGAGAGTTTTCAGATGGACTTTAACCCTAATCCCACAGCTGATCCTTTCACGAGATCTCTAGTTAACCCTTTGGTTAAGTGATCAGCTAAGTTATGTTGAGTTCTCACATACTCAACCGAAATCGCACCATGCATGATGAGCTCACGAATCATGCTATATCTCACACCCAAGTGTCTTGACTTGCTATTATACACTTGACTATACGCCTTAGCCAGTGTAGCTTCACTATCACACCTTATTGAAATGGGAGCCATTGGTTTTGGCCACAATGGAATCTCATAAATCAAGTTTCTTAGCCACTCAGCTTCTTTGCCAGCTGCGGCTAATGCCACAAACTCAGACTCCATTGTTGAATCAGTTATGCAAGTCTGTTTCTTTGAAGGCCAAGAAATGGCACCTCCCCCAAGTAGGAATACCCAACCACTTGTGGAAGAATGATCTTCCTTATTGTTTATCCAACTTGCATCTGAATATCCTTTAATCACCGAAGGAAATCCAATGTAAGTTAGACCATAATCCATGGTTCCTTTCAAGTATTTGAATACTAGACCTAGTGCTTGCCAGTGATGAGTACTAGGATTGCTAGTAAATCTACTAAGTTTTCCAACAGCATACGCTATATCTGGTCTGGTGCAGATCATAGCGTACATAAGTGATCCAATCGCTCTTGAGTACTCAAGTGGAGATACTGCAATGCCTTTATTAGGTAATAGCTTCAGACTAGGATCAACAGGAGTACTTGCAGGAGAACAATCCTTGAAATTGAACTTGTTCAAGATCTTCTCAATATAGTGTGATTGAGAGATTGAAATGCCCATGTTCTCACGTTTGATTTTAATACCTAAAATCACCTCAGCCTCCCCCATATCTTTCATAGCGAACATAGATGATAAAAATTCTTTTGTTCTATTAACTTGATCTTGGTTAGTGCCAAAAATCAACATATCATCTACATACAAACAGATGAAGACTCCGTTTCCAGAAGCATCAAACTTGCTATAAACACATTTATCTGCTTGGTTTAAAGCAAAACCATTAGACAATACAATCTCATCAAACTTTTGATGCCACTGTTTGGGTGCTTGCTTCAAACCATAAAGAGATTTAATTAGTTTACACACCTTGTTTTCACTTCCAGGCATAACAAACCCTTCTGGCTGTTTCATGTAAATCTCCTCATCTAATTCACCATTTAGAAATGCAGTTTTCACATCCATTTGGTGAATTACAAGATTATGTATGGCAGCAAGTGCTAATAATAATCTAATGGTGGATATCCTTGCTACAGGAGCATATGTATTAAAGAAGTCAATACCCTCCTTTTGTCTAAACCCTTGGATTACTAATCTGGCTTTGAACTTATCAATAGTACCATCCACCTTCATCTTCCTCTTGAAGATCCATTTACTTCCCAATGGTTTACAACCAGGAGGTAAATCCACCAATTTCCAAGTGTTATTTTGCAAAATAGAGTCCATTTCATCTTGGATGGCTTCTTTCCAAAATGAAATATCCCTTGAAGCCATTGCTTCACTATATGTCTTTGGATCCTCATCAACATTGAAACAATATTGATATTGAAAATTAATATCAATCCTAGATCCTTCAACTAAGTACAACTGAAAATCGTCACCATAAGACTTGGCTTTTCTTTCTCTTAAACTCCTTCTTGGTTCAGTGCTAGTTGAAAGCATAATTTCTTTTCCACTAGAAATCTGTAGAGAAGGATTCATATCCTTTGGCCTAGGTATAGATGTGAATCTTTCTTCATCATATTCTCCATTTCCACTTCTTGCCTCAATAACCGTATGTACTGAAACGTGGTCATTTGGTTCTATTACATAGAACCTGTGAGCAAATGAGTGCTCAGCATATCCAATGAAAATGCATTCTATACCTCTTTCCCCTAAGTTTCTTATCTTAGGATCATTGAGCCTAACCACGGCTCTACAACCCCAAACTCTTAGTTTTTGCAACTCGGGTGACTTTTTATACCAAAGCTCAAAAGGGGTTGTTTTGTTCCTTTTATTAGGAACCAGGTTTAACAAATAACAGGCTGTCAACATAGCCTCTCCCCAAAACCCATTATTTAAACCCAAATGGGACAGCATGGTATTAACCATCTCTTTTAGCGTCCTATTCTTCCTTTCCGCCACACCACTTTGTTCCGGTGTGTAAGGAGCTGTGGTAAGGTGTATTATTCCAGTTGATTGGAAATATTCCAGATCAAAATACTCACCACCGCTATCCGTATGTAGGGTTTTGATCAATTCACTTTGATGAAGCTCTACTTCTTGTTTATAGATTTTAAACTTTTCCAAAGCTTCATCTTTTGCATGTAACAAGTAAACGTAACAGAACCTAGTAGCATCATATATAAAGGTTACAACATACTTCTTGTTACCTAATGATGGTGTACCATGAAAATCACATAGATCACTATGTATCAAATCTAACAATTTACTTTCTCTATTAACATGTTGCAAGAATGGTTTTCTAGTTATTTTATTCAACTTGCAGATATGCACTTTTCATTTGTTAAATTAATTGCCGGAATTAAGCTCATCTTAGACATTTCCATAAGTCGTTTATAATGTACATGTCCTAATCTAGCATGCCATAATTCAGATTTTGACGAATTTACACTAGATGACGAATCAATCATACAAACAGAATTATCACTAAAGCACTTCTAGATTTACATAATCATACTATTACATAAATAACCAAATCCGATAAAAGAACCATGTCTTGACAAGATATACTTGTCACATTCTAACACTTGTTTGTACACGCAATTATTTAATACGATATCGGATAACAAGTTTTTCCGAATGCCGGGTACATACAATACATTACTTAAACTTAGAGTTTTTCTAGAAGTAAATACTAGTACTACACTTCCAATTCCGTGGATTGGCTCGGTTGCAACATTTCCCATCTTTAAAACAGATCCATCTTCAATTAATGTAAGGTCCTTGAACCATCTTCGATCCTTACATACGTGACTTGTTGCTCCCGAGTCATATCACCAAGCAACAGAATCATCCTGCACATAAAATGCTTTAGAAATTAGTGAAACATAATTCACATCCGAATTATAATAAAGTTTAATTCTGACCTTGTTGCTTTGGATCCTTAGAGGATCCACCAGTGCCAGCTTCATTCTTGGCTTTACCAACACGACAATCTCTCTTGAAGTGTCCTAGTTTACCACACTTCCAACAGCCTTGATCATTGGTCTGTTTTGCATACTTCACAGCCTTATTCTTCTTGTTAAACCCACTTTGATACTTTCTTTTGTTGTTTCCCTTGTTAGAATTTTTGAGACTAGGACCACTTTCTTCCACCATGTTAACAGAAGACCCACCAACGTATTTGTCTTTGTTAATATTTTCCATGGCCCGACAAGACTCCTCAATTCGAAAACAACTTCCAAGTTCAACCAGATTCATTTCCTCCTTCTTATGTTTTAAAGTATGTTTAAAATCTTTCCATGAAGGAGGAAGTTTATCAATGATAGATGGAACAAAAATAGCTTCATCCATCTTTAAACCATGTTGTTCGAATTGACCCAGAATTCTTAGACATTCATTGTATTTTCCCATGATGGGTCTACCATCAACCATTTTATAATTCATAAAATCACTGACCAAGAATTTCTTACTAGATGTGTCTTCAGCCATGTATTTGGCCTCTAGTAATTCCCACAGTTCTTTTGCAGATTCAACATTTTGATAAATATCGAAAAGAGAGTCACACATACCATTCAGAAAATGCCCACGACAATGTAATCAGCATTCAACCACTTTCCACGCTTCCTAGTTTGTTCCAGCGGTTCATCCACCACTTCCTCGGGCATTGGGGTACTCAGAACGTACACCACTTTCAAAGTCGTCAACAGAAAATCATCTTCTTTTGCCAGCGACGAAAGTCTTGTTTGTCACCTGCCCTTCTCAAACTTGTCCAATTTCGCAAATTTGTTCGTCATAGCCTTCGAAGATTCACCACCCTTGTCATCTTCACTGAAATTGTTTGATCTTTGTTGGGAATAATTCGAAAATGCTTGATAAATCTGAAGTCGTGTAATCACTATCAGATCAAACAATTGGAGTGGCTACCAATCTTTAATCGGATAAAATCAGAAAAATTCTAGATTTTTGTATGCAATTTTTGATTGTGAGATTTTGGGGATTCGTCTCGAAATCAAAATTCGTCCAGGGTTTTCCCTAAAAAAGATGGGAGCGTATTTTCAGTTTTTCACAACTGCTTTCAGTTTCAATTTTGAACAAAAACACCTTTAGTCCCTTAAGTTTCCAAAAGTGCATATTTAGCCGAAATTAAATTTCTGATGCATTTTGATAAAGTATTTTGTCCAAAATAAAAAATTTCCAGCTCGACCCCAGCCAAGGGGCCTTGCCGCCGCCCCTTGGACCCTGCTCCCAGGGGCGCTGCCCCCTTGGATCCCCCGTTAGTCCCGATGACATTCAAATAAGCGTGCACTCTTATTTGGAAAAACGATCACAACTAAGCAAATTTCATTACAAATTAACTATATTTACTTAAAACTATTATCAAATAATTTACCATTTGTCACTATTTTGTTAAAAACAACACCCCTTAAATTCAAAGTGTTAGGTTTCAAATTTGAATGTCGAACAACTAGTTATAAATAAATATCTTTTATGTTATAAAGCACTTATCAATGTTCAAAAACTTATATTCAAATTAAAAATCGTTAATAGTAAGCACAGTTTTAGCTTAAATAATTAGTTAAATAGCGGGAAACGACACACACAATATAATATATATTTTGAAGAGATAAATATATATATAAATCTATAACTCTTGTCTATGAAATCACCGGCGGTCTGGGCATCTCTTTCAACTCTTTCAGCTATTCGATAAAATCTAACGTCTTTTTGATTTCACTACCTTCTGGAAGCTCATCACCGAGTTCTTCCACCACCTTGTCCACCTTATCCGCCACCGCTTCCACCACCTCCGTTATATGCTCCGCCGTGTCCATTATCTGGCCAACTCTCTCTGTAACAATAATACTCAATATCTTTTAACATAATATTATTGTATTTTAAAATTAATTATTGTACAAAAGATAATATGATAGATCTTAAGTACTTACGTATAAGCAACTTAATTGGACCTCCTTTGGTAGTAAAAAACGGTACTATAACTGTCATCAAAACTCCAATAACCCAATTTTTCCTACAACATTATTTATAATAATAAATTAATTAAAAAACAAAATTTAAAGAATCAATAACTAATACAAAAAATATAAGAGTTAAAAGCTAGTTACCAAGATCCAGAAGAACCAGACGGAGGTGATGGTTTACCCGCGGGGTCGACGTTGGCATAAACAATCATGGAGTTCCGTCTGACGCCGGTGGTTGATAGCGGGGTCACGGTGGGTTTGGTGATCGGAAAACTAGAAATGGGATTGAATGGAAGGTTGACATGAGATCTCTGAATTAAGGTTTGTGCAAATTCAACTTAGTAATTGAATTTTGAGAAGCCGAAACCTTTGTGATCGACATGGTATATGATCTTGAGAATTTTAAGGTACGCTTTGAATATTATTATATAAGATGGTAGAAAGGCATGTGAATATACTAGCATATATGGAGACAGTAGGGCACTTCTATTTTTTTTTTCGATTATTACAATTATATATGTATTTTTAAATTTAATAAAATTATGGAAAGCAACTGTAATCACGTGTTTTTGTGAGAAAATAATTTAGGTTTCCAGAAGGAGTGTTTTGACATATTTATCCTTTGAGGCACGAGGTGTTAGGAAAACCAAGGAGACAAATGGTATTCAAGGATGGAGTACTGAATATTGTCTAGATGATTGAGTTAGACTAATTATATTGTCAACACTACTACTTACTCACATCATGTTGATTTTTATAAAAATTTTGAGAAAATTACCAATCTAGCCATTGACCAAAACCACTTTCGAATTTGGTCACCTGAAGCGTCCTTGAAATGACGCATCACGGATTCAAATGCATGGATGCGTCTAAAAGTCCATGGGATGCGTCTTTCAAAATCCCTTCACTGATGATGCGTCTGGAAGTGTCGGGATGCGTCTGGAAGTGCACGTGATGCGTCTGAAAGTTGCAGTCATCTCCGGTGAGTTGCAGATGGGTAAACGGTCTGGCGATTCATGCGTCCAAAAGCGTGAAAGGAGATGGCACCTCCGGCAGATTTGAGATCTCCGTTGCGGATCTGACACCTCCGGCATTTGAAATTGGTAACAATGAAGAGCAAGGAGTCAAAGGTGAAAGGAGATGAAGATGAAAACGAGAAAATAGAGGACATATTTTTCAGCAATTCTTGTACAAACATCCATTTAAACTTTTGGTTTCTAAACAAAAAAAAACCAGAGCATTGCTTAAAAAAACAGTTTTGACTTTTCAGAAGAGTCTGCGAAAGACACATCCAATCCATTGGAATACGTGATGCGTAGCATCAAGGACGCGTGAGATAGTCAAATTCTGGTTTTGGTCAATGGCTAGATTGCTTAGTTTCTCTAAATTTTTATTAAGTTTTATTTAAGATATTTTAACTTTATGTTATGATAATTGATTATTGTATCCTCTACTATGTACCTTTTATATTTCGTATTTCTCTCCCGAGTAAATTACTTGGTTCGTGTGATTTAACAATCTTAACTATTTCAGTCCAAAAAGAAATCTTTTAACATATTAAAACTTAATATTGCATTTTATAATAGTTTTAGCCTCTGACACTAATTTTGTTACTTTTTTGCAGTTAAGTGTAAGAGATTATTAATTAAAGTAATTACTCAAGTATTTTTTTTATTTGTTATTTTCATAATTATTAGCAAAATATGTTTTAAATTTACAAATAAATACATATTTTCTTTAGTAATTTGTATATTTTTTATAAACATCGTTTGTCATAAATCAATTGTTTTTTAACCTTTTCTTTTAAACGTCTATCGTTTTTAAAATTGTTCTTTTCTAAAACGTTTGTTTTTTAATCGTTCTTTGAAGCCGTTTGTCTTTTTAAAATATTTTTAAATTGTTCATTTTATACATTCTTTTTAAAATCATTTGTTTTTTAAACAATTCGTTTTTAAGTTGTTCTTTTTTAATGCGTTTCATTTTGAACTGTTCCTTTTAGAACCGGCTTTGAAAGCATTTATTTTTTTAAACTTTGTATTCAATTTACTTATAGCCGTTAGGGAATAGAACTTCAAAAAATTAGCGATTTCAAAAATCGAAAGTGTTTAAAAATGATCGAATTATAACGAACAAGTGGTATAGAAAACGAAGATTTTACAAAAGAAGACTTTTATGAAAAACACAACCTTAAAAAATATGAAGATTTTACAAAAAAAGACTATTATGAAAAACACAACCTTAAAAAATAAGTTAAGAAATGTAAGCTTTTTAAAAAGCGCACTTATTTAACAAAGAAAATGTAAAAAAACTAATTTTGAACAAACGAATGGTCTAAAAAAATCGAAAATCTGAAGAAAAAAAAAGATAACCATTCTAAAAAAAGTTTAAAAAATGAACGATCTTTGCAAACTTTTTATTCGAATGGTTCATCTTTTTCAAATCTTCCATTTCTTTGGATACTTCGTCTGTTTAAAATTCAATCATTTTTAAATTTATTGTTTATCCAAATTGTTTGCTTTTTAAAACCTTACATTTTTAACTTAATCTTTTAATACCTTGTCTTTTTTTATATACTTCGTTTTTTTAATTTTCGTTTCTAAACCGTTCATTTTTAAATTTTTTTTCTAACGACTATAAGTAAATTATAGAATACAAAGTTTAAAAAATAAACTATTTTAAAAATGAACTACTTTAAAAATGCACGATTTCAAGAAGAACGGTAAAAGATGGATTGTTTAAAAAACGAATGACTTTAAAATAATAATTCTAAAAAAACAAACGGTTTACAAATGAATATTTTAATAGATGGACGGTTTTGAGAAAAAGGTTAAAAATAAAGGATTTTAAAAATAACGTTTATAAGAAACACATTTGTATAGTTAAAACATTTTTTATTAAATAGTAATCATGAGAATAACGAAATAATTAATAAAAAGAATTTTTCTAATTATTAAAAACAACCCCTAAGGTATACAATTACCTAATTACCCTTACACTTAACTGCAAAAAAGTAGCAAAGTTAATGCTAGGGGCCAAAACCACTATAAATGCAACCTCAAGGTTTAATATGTCAAAAAATTCCTTTTTGGACGGAAAGCGTTAAATTGGCTAAACCATAGGGCTCAAGATAGTAATTTAATCTTCTCTTTCTAATAATTAATTGATTGTTTTATAATCATATGGTAACTGTTTTTTTAACCGTAAACAAAAAGGCTTTATTAACACACAGGGTTAACAAGAAGTTAGCCCAACATTACAACCACCAAATATACGTTTACAACCAATTATCTTATGTTAACGTGATCGTCTTTGTTCTATGCTATAGCCACAAGTACCCCAAAACCTTGATCTGTTCCACCACTCAGATCTGTTAATTGTATGCAAAATTGAGCTATATGTTATGTCTATGGTTAATTTGTAGAAGATTAGAGGTTCATAACCTCAATTACTTGCTGCCCTAAAAGGTCGGAAGTGGCCTACAAAGTGTTGCAACCATCCAAGCCTTTAACCTTCAATATTAAAGGACTTATGCTTTGGTTAGGTGTGAATAATGGAAACCTTGGTTCTCCAACTTAGATTCCACCACTTCACTTGTTACATAGCAAATTAGTTAGTACATTCCTATGTCACCAAACAACTTTCAAGTAAATAAAGTGAACAAACTATACCAAGTCTTCAAACACTATCCATGTTTGAAATGAGTGCACTCGTCTACTTTACTCACTTCGTTGTCTTGGTGAATCAGAAGATTTTATTTATATTCTTGACCAACCGAAATCATCAATTAAATTGATGATTTTGTGCTTTGGTGAATCCATATAATGAGGTTAAATGGATGGAATTCATCCTACCTTCTTTCATTACCATTACATGGTACTTTATGATACATATGACTATTATACAACTATATAGCTATAATATATATATCCAAAACCGAATCATAACACCAACCAAACTCATGGTTGAATGTTATGCATTATGGTGAACATTATCTTGGATTACGATTTCTCATACTTGGACTTCCAATGGGCGAGGTAGTGCCCATAAAAAACACATAAACATGGTATCCAATTTGGGTATTTTAACAAGATAACTTTTATGTAATTTCATACTAAGTTACAATTCCGCATACGAATTCCTAATCCAATCCGTCATACTTGCACGCCTTGTTTATCCTTGAAAGCTAACTCGACGTTCTTAAACTCTCAAACACATCAACTCACTTACGTGGAACTTCTACGCAAACCATGAGTATACCAGTATACATGACCCCTTTTTTTAATAGACTCTGGGTGCAATATATTTAAATTATCAAACTCACACAATCAATCACATGATTAAATTAACCAATCCATTTATACATGCTAATGTGTTATACTGTAGGATACTTACATGCTAGAAGCCATTCTTGCACAATATTTGTCATTAACTTCATGAACCAACCTTAACATGTATAACGCTATAGGAGTAGGACACAACCCTTAGGAATGGTCTATGTTAAGTTATTCAATCAAACGATCTTGTTCATTCGGTGACAAGATTATGCAATGTGGACACAGTTGGTTTGACATATATTTGTTGCATGCTAGTTTATGTATGTTATGCCTTAGTATACATTTTTCCGTGTTTGGATTGAGTCACATTTCTGTACATATGCTAGTAGACAAACTTGTATGCTCACCAATGCTTTATGTGTTGACTGTTACTCTAATATAAATTGCAGGAAATTGATGATGAGACGTTTCAAGAAATCTATTAGGATGGATTCAGAAACGCACTTAATTTCTGTGTTTTGTATTTCCTTTTGTTTGATTATTTTATGAACAAGTTGTTGTAATTTATTTTCAAATGTTGTACCCTTGAATTAGAAATGAAATGAAACATCGTCATTTAAAATATTGTCATTACTAGTATGTTATGAAGTCTCGAGCAATCTCGTTTCGTCTCGCTCCGATGTTTCCGCCATCGGTTGGGGTGTGCCAAGCTCCACAATTCACTCATATGCCTTCCGCTGATCCTGAAATTGTAGATTTTATTCCAACTATTCCATTAGTAGTTTATCCTGAAGATGCTCCGACGTGTGCGTGTATATACATATTTTTACAATGAATTTTACACATGTTTCGGTTTTAAATTTATAAAAATGATTTATAATTCAAGATTAAAACACACACAAAAGGGCAAGTGTACCCCATCATATATGTAGTAGAAATATCAATAAGAACCAAGTATCGATCCAGGGATGCGGGCGGCGAAAGTACTAAACTTTTGTCGTTAAATTACCGGTAAAAAGGATAGAGTGATGATTTGTTTTTAAGAACTAAAGTTTGACTAAAATATATTTTAGGCATTTTCGAATATAAGTAAATATATAGCCTTGCTTTACGAACAACCCAAAACAAGATAACTAAGTTTGTTTCGTCATTTAAACACTTGGTCAATTTTCCATTTTTTAAAGACAATTAGTTTCCCTTTCGAGAATCCTAACATGACAACTCTTCGGAAAGCTAAAACGATGAACACACTTTAACCACCTAAAATTGTTCTTTTGACGCCCAATTGATAAAAGTCTATGTAAATACCTTAAAGATAGGTTAATCATCCGTTAAGAGTTTTCTAACCTCACTTAACCAAGTAAAGCGACATCGATAAACACAATGGAACCACCAAGACAAGCATAAACTAGATTAGACCACAACCGAGTTCATTTTACAAATCTTAAACACAACCTCATTTAAGAAAGCAATTTTGGCCGAAACTACTAACTAAACTCAAATCATGACAAGAATTCATAACGACACCATTCGACCCGTTAAGGTTTTTCCGTGAAGGAAAACATTCTTGATTAGCCTTAATTACCTCTTATTAAACCAATTCTCATTTCTAAGCTCATGGTGTAAACATTCTAAACTAGTTAAAAGTTTACTAATACATGATTAATTAAGCGTTATTTTGTGATCAACTCAACTAACCAAGCATTAATCATCCAAGACAATTAACTATAATCAAGAATCTAACATCAAAAACGGTTTGCAAAACAATCATCAAGGATTAATCATAGAAAGTGCAAATGTCATTATAAACACGATTAACATTCAAATGGTTGTTTATGAAGCAAGGGATTATAGTGTTTTTGCTCTTAAGCATACAACATTACATAATATTAAACCATAATGCTTGAAATCAGACAAAATTATGGAAAGATTATGAAACCAAACCATGAACACGCTTATGATTGAAGACCCGGATGTGGTTGGAGCTTCTAGGCACAATGGGGGCTTGATTCCGATAAAAAACCGCAGCTTCCGGAGCCCAGAAAGTCGCCTGAGTCGCTCCCAAAAATCCAGAGATGTGGATTAGTAAGTTCTGCTCTGTTTTTATAACATTTTAGGTTTGGCACGGCCATGCACTTTATTGGCACAGCCGTGCACTATTCGCGAAATCCGTGTGACGTCAGCCAGATAAGGTTTGATTGGCGGGCTTATCTTGAACACGCGCACGGTCGTGCCAAATTTGGAACGGCCGTGCGTGACCGAGAAACCTTGGCACGCTGGGTTGCACTGACCGTGCGTCTCGAGGAAATAGGTCTGGCACGGTCGTGCGAGACTCCGCACGGCCGTGCGTGACCAAGAACCAGCTTGCATTTGGGTCGCACTGGCAGTGCGAGTATTGGTCCGAGGCTTGGCACGATCGTGCGAGATCTTGGCATGACCGTGCACTATCTGAATCTTCACAGAAACTTTGTAACTTTGCCAAATTGCCCGGAAAATCTCCGTTTTCTTCATCCTCTTATCCGGCACGCTGTTTAAGCCCTTAAATTAAAATATACACAATTACGTACCTAAACATCGGTTTTATGACCGAAAAGCGTAAAATTGGGGGTAGAATGGGGGATGAAGTATGTATAATTTTGCATATATCAAACCTCCCCACACTTGAACTTTGCTTGTCCTCAAGCAAACTAAAATTAAAACAGAATGAACAAAAGTTTCTAACGAAATAACTAATAAACACACACAAAGGTTAGCCGGTTTTTTGAAAGACATCGTCAAGGAGTTCGAATCCAACAAGCGCATGAAAATATATGTAAAGATAACTAAAAAGTCATGAGTTCACTATCGATTGACTTAGCATGCAAATATTCACACATCTCACAATGTTCACACACACTCGGCTATATTTTGTGAAACATACATAAGATGTGTATGTGTAAACGCTCGATGCCTAGACAATGAATCGCATAATATCATAAGCTTGTCAAAAGATCTAATCTCCACCAACTAACATGCGAAAACGTGCAAATCAAGAGGTCTTCACGGGTTTTAACGAAAGGCTAGGGTGAAAGGTATGGAATGGATATTTATAAGTGACTAAACGGTTAAAACTCGGGAATTGCGTTTAACGAGCGTAAATACATAACAAATATACATAGATAATGCATCAAAACGAAAAATTTTTCGTTATCGAGCTAATCGACGATATTATACTATTCTAGCACTTAAAATTGCTCGGACGTTGTCGTTTTCACCCTGTTTTTAGGGTGTTCGATTTTCTGATTTTTTTGGGTAATAACTAAGAGTAAACGCGAGTTAAACAGTAGTGTAGACCGAGTTTTAACACAAGGGTTTAAAAATAAAAAGGCTAAATTAGGCTAAGTGGGTTAAAGTTGGTGAAATCGGAAAAACACGGGAAAGGCTCAACATGGTGAACTAATGCGTAATGGCGGGTAGGGGATAGAAACAAAGGAAAAGGCTAACACAAGAAAGGTGTCCTAAGTGCCTCTATCACTTTTACACAATTTCACATGTTTATGGTCTCGACAGGCATGCTAATGACAAGTTCTAAATCATACGAGACATCCGGCTCACTCCTATTCTGAAATGAATAAACATATAACGAATACAAGGCTCAAACAATGCTCACATAATCAGAAGGAATGGGTAAAAGTGTGAAAATTAACATGCAAGCTGTTCTTTTGTTTGTCACGCTTTTTATTATCTTTTTTTATTCGGCTTGTCGGTTCTTTATCGTATCTGATGCTTTCTAAAACACAAGTAACCGGTTTATTTAATTAATAGCTAATTCTGATTTTTTTAGCGGACAAACAAAGTTACGCAAGTAACCCCTCCCCACACTTGAACTTCGCATTGTCCCCAATGCGAAACCCAATGAAGTGAAAAAGGATAATGAAACTCTCCTGAAAACGAAGGATTAACGGATGATCCGACGGGTCGGCTCTTTCTTTCCTGCCCAAATGTGCCTCTAAACCTGCATAAACGTCAACAAACAAAACACAAAGCAACAAACCGATCGCGAAATAAACCAGAATATAGATAGTAATAAAACCAACATCCATACATAGAAAGTAAACGAAATATCTAAAAACAAAAGTACATAGCCGAGGGTGTTTTGAAACGACCAAAATGAACACCCGAAATAGATAACAACCTAAAGACATGAAATAAAAATACTAGAAGATAGCAGCATCAAGTGTGAACGCTCCCTACTACTCGTCATCCTCGTCATGGCGAGTGCCAGATGCACCCGCCTCTCCATGGCCACCCGGGTTCCCGAATGGGACTGCGGGGGATCTCTGAAGTAGTTTGTAGGCTACTGAAAATAGAGGAAAACACGGAGTGCATCTCTTGTCTCATGATGTCTTGGTTCACCCGCATTTGATCAAACTGCTGGTAGAACTCTGGATAAGAAGGGATGCCCGGTGGCCATTGCTGTTGCTGATACTGTTGATGCTGAGGTGGTGGCTGCATGAAGGCGTCATCATGGTGTTCCTCATCGTGATCATGCTCCGTATCAACCTGCTCTTCTTCTTCTTCCTTCTGTGGTGGTAGAGGATCCCATATCTCCCCCTGCAATCCTCTCAATCTGGGGTCATTGTCGGTGTCCACCGTCAGCCCCATAAACTTCAATGTGCGAAGATCAACATCATGCCCTTCAGTGACAAGGTGAGACCATTCAATACCTTATCCATCATGATCCCGTAGCGTAAGCCAGCTGAGTCACATACTCTCCCCATGTATTTCACTGCTTGCCGTCTTGCCCATGCTGCCTACAAAGAATTCCGCCATTCGTGCAGCAAGGTTAACATGCACCCCATTAACAACCGAATACAAGAAGATCAAGTCAGGGGTGGGACAGTTCCCGGAACTGTCCATACGGCTAGCAACAACGTAGCTAATGACCTGGTGGAGTACCCTAAGGAGTGGATCTCTGAAGCATGTTGCCTTAGCTTTTCTGGGATCATACACTGGCCCGACCGCCACTTGAGCCCAAAATGCAGCTCTAGCAGTGTCATTGTCAAAACCATTGATGGAAGTGAACAGGTCGGAGTCTAGCTCCTCCTCAGTGTAAATCCCCAATCTTTTCCCGAGCCTCGCAACTGGCCAATTATGCCGCCGACCTCCGAGCCTGAACCTTACTCTCTTGGTGTGTCGAAAGTCGGGGTTCTCGCCTGCCCTTGGTTTGACATAACTGTATGAGGCGAGAAATTCCAAAGTGAGTTCCAAGTAAACTGGTCGTCGGATATTGAGTAGTCGACACATAGGCACAGAAATCATCTCGGTAAGCCTATCGGTTTGGTTCAGCGCTTGAATTGTGGGACAACTCAGCCTTCTCGGTATACCGATCTTGTTTCTCCGGTTCCATAAAGCTTCGAGCTTGTTGATGCAAGGGCGGTCCGGTTGTTTTCGGGATCGAAAACAAGGAAAGGATGGTCTATCTACACATAAGATAGTAGAAATATAAGAACATGTAAAAAAATTTCAGGTCCCGGCATCAGAACAGCGAGTTACGAACATTCTGTTCGTTTTGCTGTTCAGGTGGCGCACGGCTGTGCGAGGCTTTGGCAAGCCCGTGTGGCTCAAAAATGCAGATCAGGGTTTGCTTTTTTCGGTCACGCACAGCCGTGCGAGCGGGTGGTATGACCGTGTGGCCCGAGGTCGCAAGCCTGGTGCAGCCTACATCAAGCTTCACATGGTAGTGCCAGGAAACGGCATGGCCGTGCATTAGCTGCAAATCGCTAAAAACCGTTCCATTCACCAATTTCAACTAATTTTTTCTCAAAACAAAGTACTTTCTAACATAATGGACCACGGGTTCGCGATTTAGACTTGTGATTCGTACCACCAATTCAAGAATTAGGGTTTGTTTGTGATTATGAAGAAAACCCCAAAATTTCTTGAACAAAAACCCTAATCTAACCTAAAGTAGACACAAACTAAAGAGATTATAAAGAGATCCATACCTTGTTCGAAGAGATTGAAAGAAATCTTGCAAAAAGTGATGGGTTTTGAGAGAAGGAGTGCCAGAGCGGCTGAACTCGTGTGCTTAGGGTTATATGAAGTTTTTGACTGAAAAGTTACCTTTATACCCCTGTCAAACTACTGTGCAGAAAAAGTCACACACGGCCGTGTGAGTTTTTGGCACGGGCGTGCAGATCGAGGAGTGCACCGGTGTGCAATGGAGTTCCTAGCTCGCATGGGCGTGCGTGCACGGCACCATGAATGGCACGGTGGTTTAGTGCAGATGCAATGGTTGACATGGCCGTGCGGGACTTTGGCACTGCCGTGAGTCATCTGGCATTTCTCAAACAGATCTGGACAGAAAGCTTACCACAGAATTGCTCATTTTTGCAGTTTATAAACTGTTTGTGCATTATTTCAACTCTAGAACACTACAAGGCATGGATCAAAAATGTACGAACTAACCAAAAACCGAAAAACACACCGAAACTACGAAAAAATGTAAAAACTAAAAAATATGACTAAATTATCCCTACGCGCGCAGAATGTGCATGCTACATTTTTAGTCATCGAGTCAGTAGCATAGACTCTCCTCCCCACACTTATTTCGCGTGCGGGGCGTAGAGATCAATCATCTCCACTGCCGAGTCAACCGGTCCGTCAATGTAGCGTTTTAACCTATGACCATTGACTTTAAAAACCACCCCATTTGAGTCCTCGATCACTATGGTTCCATATGGAAATACTTCTTTGACCGTGTACGGTCCCGTCCATCGAGATTTCAACTTCCCGGGGAATAAGCGCAATCTTAAGTTGTACAACAAGACTAAATCTCCGACTTGAAAATCCTTGTGCTCTCTCAATAGCTTGTCGTGCAACTTCTTCATACGCTCCTTATACAAGATGGAACTCTCATAGGCATGACTCCTTAATTCTTAAAGCTCATGAATTTGCAAAAAGCGAGCCTCACCGCCACTTTTTAAATCCAAATTCGCCGTCTTCAAAGCCCACAATGCCTTGTGCTCAAGTTCCACCGGAAGATGACATGCCTTCCCATAAACCAACCTAAACGGAGTAGTGCCGATATGTGTCTTATATGTTGTTCGGAAAGCCCATAGCGCGTCATCCAATTTTTCAGACCAATCCTTGCGGTTTTGACTCACCGACCGCTCAAGGATCCTTTTCAAACCCCGGTTTGTAACCACCACTTGCCCGCTTGTCTGAAATATGGTACGGTGTAGATAATCGATGATGCACACCGTAATGAGACAAGGCGCGCTCAAGTTGCACATTACAGAAATGCGCGCTCAAGTCACTAATGAGCGCCTTCGTGGCACCAAACCGGGCGAACAAGCTCTTCAGAAACCTCACGACCACCCTAGCGTCATTTGTGGGTAAGGCTTGCGCCTCGGCCCACTTTGATACATAGTCAACTGCTACTAGGATGTACTTGTTTCCGCGTGAGGATGGAAATGGTCCCATGTTCACAGACCTGAATCGAATTTTAAGGCATTTCATCACGCGCGGATATGTTTGTAGCCCGCTGGCAAGCATCACACGCTCTCACCATCTGCTGCGCATCACGAAAGATGGTTGGCTAATAAAAACCAGAGAACACTTTCTTCGATGTATAATTGGCCCCGTGATGACCGCCAGTAGGTCCCTTATGACACTGTGGCAGAATATCCGCTGCCTCTCTACCCGAAACACATCTACGGATCATTTGATCCGTGCCAACCTAAACAAGACCACGTCATCCTAAATGTAGTGCTTTAAATCCGTAAAGACTTTCATTTTCTTCTGATGCGTCAATCCTTTAATAAGGATCCCACACGCAAGGTAGTTCGCAAAGTCAGCAAACCAAGGCGATTCATCACTCACCTTTACACTCATGAGAAACTCATGGGGGAAATTGTCATTTATTGGCTCCTCCCGCGCATTCTCCGGAGCTCCGTACTCGAGTCTCGAAAGATGATTGGCGGCTACGTTTAACGCACCCTTATTGTCTTGAATCTCGATATCAAACTCTTGCAACAACAAAATCCATCGAATTAGACGTGGTTTCGCGTCTTGCTTGCTGAAGAGATATCTAATCGCCGCGTGATCCGTATACACAATCGTTTTGGACAACACAAGTTACGATCTAAACTTATCAAATGTGAAAACTACCGCCAGAAGCTCCTTCTCCGTAGTAGTATAATTCTCCTAAGCATCATGCAAAGTTTTGTCGGCGTAGTATATCGGGTGGAAGTATTTGTCTCTTTGCTTTCCCAACACGGCTCCTATTGCAAAGTCGCTCGCGTCGCACATTAACTCAAATGGTAAAGTCCAATTCAGTGCGACCAAAATAGGGGCCTCCATAAGCTTCCGCTTCAGAAGGTCAAAGGCCTTCAAGAATTCATCACATAAAATAAACGGAGCATCCTTCTCCAACAAACGGGTCATGGGTCTAGTTATTTTCGAGAAGTCTTTTATGAATCGCCTATAAAACCCCGCATGACCAAGGCAGCTCCGAATCGCTCTCACCGAAGTGGGAGGTGGAAGTCGAGAAATGATATCAACCTTCGCTGGATCGACTTCCATCCCAGCTTGAGAAATCTTGTGTCCTAATACTATGCCCTCTCTCACCATGAAATGGCATTTCTCCCAGTTTAGGACCAGATTTGTCTCCTCGCACCTCTTTAACATCTTTTTCAAATTTTCCAAGAAATGATCATAGGAATCCCCAAAAACTGAAAAGTCATCCATGAACACCTCCATGGAATCCTCGATCATGTCATGGAAAATAGCAACCATGCAGCGCTGGAAGGTAGCTGGTGCATTGTACAAACCGAAAGGCATTCGCCGGTAGGCGAAGGTGCCAAATGGGCATGTGAAGCTAGTCTTCTCCTGATCCTCATGAGCGATAGGAATCTAAAAATACCCGGAGAACCCATCCAGAAAACAGTAAAAGACTTCCCCGACATAGGTTCCAACATCTGATCGATGAATGGGAAGTGGTCCTTACGGGTGGCGTCGTTGAGTTTGCGATAGTCGATGCAAACACGCCATCCTGTGACCGCCCGGATAGGAATAAGCTCATTCCTATCATTCGTAACCACCGTCATACCACCCTTTTTGGGCACTACCTGTACGGGGCTAACCCAAACCGAATCGGAGATATGATAAATCAAACCCGCATCTAGCAACTTAATTACCTCCTTTTTCACAACCTCTTGCATGTTTGGGTTTAGTCGCCTCTATGGCTGCGCACACGTCTTGTAATCATCCTCCATAAGAATTTTATGAGTACATAATGAAGGATCGATTCCCTTGATGTCCATGATCTTCCACGCTAAGGCTTTCTTATGAAGTCGCAGTACGTCGGGAATTTTGCTCTTTTCCTCGTCTGACAAAGATGAGGAAATAATAACCGGCAGATGGCGTTCCTTGTCTAGAAACGCATACTCAAGATGTGGTGGAAGGTCCTTAAGCTCTAAGGATGGCGGATCTACAACCGAAGGCTTCGACTTCTCCTCAACTCCACGATCAATTTCTGTAAATCGTTCGGACTCTGGGAACCATCATCACCAATCTGATAGACTGGCTGCTCGAAATCGTGGCCCTCCTACGTAATGCCATCTAGGTCCCCACACAACAAAGTTGTGTCCAAATCAATCTCCTCAATCGTGCCCTGGAAATGGGTGCTCACATACGTATCAATAATGTCAACATAGTATAAAGCATCATCCTGACTCTGTGAGCGTTGCATTGACCGCTTAATATCAAAGGTCACATCTCATCATTCACTCGGAGTGTAATCTGCCCGGCAGCTACATCTACAATCGTCCGTGCAATGTTCAAAAACGGACGCCCGAGTATCAAAGGCACCCTAGAGTCCTCATCCATGTCCAGAATAACAAAATCCACTGGAAACACAAACTTGTCAATCTTGACAAGCATATTCTCAACAAATCCACGTGGATACTTAATGGAAAGGTCCGCTAGTCGAATGCTCATCCTCGTAGGTGACGGCTCACCTAGATCCAACTTAGCAAAAACCATGTACGGCATAAGGTTAATGCTTGCTCCCAAATCCGCCAACACGTGACTCACCGACAAATTGCCAATAAGGCACGGAAGGGTAAAGATGCCCGGATCTCCCATCTTCGTAGGCAGACAGTTCTGAAGTATAGCTGAGCAACTCACATTCATCACAACACAGGACATGTCCTCGAGTTTCTACTTATTTGAGAGGATGTCCTTCAAGAACTTCGCGTACTTAGGCATTTGGGCTAAAGCCTCGACAAATGGTATGTTTATTTGCATCTTCTTGAATAACTCTAAAAACTTACCATATTGCTCTTCGTTCTTTTGCTTCTTTAGCCTGCCTGGGTACAGAACTGGAGGAGTATAATCTTTGACTGGCTCCCGGAGCTGTGCTGTACTTGCTGGGCCTCGCCTAGCCTGCACCTCGTCCGGAGCATCAGTCTGGACCGTCTCAGTGATCAGTGGTGAGTCCGATATGTCAGGTCCCGTGGTCTTGCCACTCCTCGTCATCACGGCATTCACATGGCCTCGTGGATTCGGCTCGGTGTTGCCTGGGAGACCACCCTGGGGCCTCTTTGACATCATTTTCGCCAACTGACCTACCTGATTCTCGATGTTTTGAATCGAGGCCTTCTGACTGCGCATCTCTCCCTCGTGAACCAAGAAACATTCTTCAGTCTGTTGGTAACGTTTCTCAGCTAGCTGATTCGCACTAGTAGAGCTACTCAGAAGCTGGGCCATCATCTCCTCCAGCTTAGAATTATCCGAAGGGCCTTGTTGCTGAGAACTACTCCCGGAGCCCTGCTGCTGATTAGAACGAGGCTGGTAGGATTGATTGTATGCCTGAAATGACTGGCCTTGAGTCTGCTGCGGTGCTGGAGCTCGCTGACTGAATCCGAGCGGGTTTTGATTACCCGTGTTTGCTTTCCACCCAAAGTTAAGGTGATTTCTCCACCCCGGATTGTACGTGTTGCTGTAAGGATTATTTTGCGGCCTCGCTTGATTACTCACGAAGTCTACCTCTTCTTGGCCCGCAAACATAACACCCTGGTCACACGCACCTGGCTCGTGTGAAACTCCACACTGATCACATCCCGCACTCGTCTGTGCCACCGTCTGGGATTGTGATTTATCAAACTTCGATTCTAGCGCCGCAATCTGTGCAGAAATTGTTGTGTAATCGTCGTGAACTCGACTTCAATGCAGCTCTCTCAATGATTGTGTAAGCTTCATTAGGCGTCTTCGTCCCTAGATCGCCATCTTCATAAACATCCAAACGCTCCTGCGAGTCGTAGTTGAGTCCCTGGTAGAAAGTCAGAACTAATTGCCTCTTGGTGAGACTGTGGTGCGCAACATCAAGCAATAGATCTTTGAATCTCTCCCAGGCTGCGTGTAAAGACTCCCGTCATCTTGCAGAAATGTCATGATACGATTCCTAAGCTTCGTCGTTTTCTCGGCGGGAAATACTTCTACATACACAACTCCGCCATCTCGTCCCATGTTCGAATGGACCCCGCAGGAAGTGACATAAGCCACGATCTAGCTTTATCGCGCAATGAAAATGGAAAAAGTCGCAAACGAACCGCATCATCCAAAACATCTCGTATTTTGAAGGTTGAACATACCTGAAGAAAGGCTGCAACATGTCGACCGGGATCCTCATGCTCTCGTCCGTCAAACTGTACCGAATTCTGCACCATATTAGTTATGCCTGATTTGATTTCAAAATTAGGCGCTGCTATCATCGGTCGGGCGATGCTTGACTCCAAACCACCACCTCTTGGCTGGTTCGTTTCATTCAGCGGTCGGTTGTCGTCCGCCATGGCTGTGCTTCCCTCATCCTCTGAGCTCTCGGTCTCAGAGGGTACCACCGGTTCGTCCCTAGCTGCCTCTAACTGCCGCGCAACCGCGCGAGACCTTTCTCGAAGTCTCCTTCTTAGATCACGTTCGGGTTCGTCAGATGGTTTAACAGTGGCGGGTGCAGGGGTTGAGGACATCAACCTGTAAGCGAATGATAAGCACGCTCCGAACATAATATAATAATATAATAATAATTTCTTTTGCTGCTGTTAAATTCCGAAATTACCTGTTTTCTTTTATAAAAGTATTTAAAGAATGGGAATAGGCCAAAAATTTATAGAAAAATCAAAAACTCACAAAAACCCTTGAACCGGTAATGTCAAAAATGGTTTTTTCGGTTTCAAGAGTTTAATAAATATATAAATAAATAGTCCGAATTCGAACGAATAAATCAAATAAAAATTCTATAAGTATTGTAAACATATTTACTAATCAATAAATTAACTAACTAACGATATTTAAAAACAAAAATATGAACTAATAATTATTTACACCTATTCACAAGCATGTACACCGGTAAAATATTGACACGGGTCGTTCCTAAAGCTCGCCACATCCCCGGCAACGACGCCAAAAACTTGACATGTGCGTGTATATACATATTTTTACAATGATTTTTACACACGATTCGGTTTTAAATTTATAAAAATGATTTATACTTCAAGATTAAAACACACACAAAAGGGCAAGTGTACCCCTTCATATATGTAGTAAAATATCGGTAGGAACCAAGTATCGATCAAAGGATGTGGGCGGAAGCGAAAGTACTAAACTTTTGTCTTTAAATTACCGGTAAAAAGGATAGAGTGATGATTTGTTTTTAAGAACTAAAGTTTGACTAAAATATATTTTTAGGCATTTTTGAATATAAGTAAATATATAGCGTTGCTTTTCGAACAACCAAAACATGTTAACTAAGTTTGTTTCGTCATTTAAACACTTGGTCAATTTTCCATTTTTTAAAGACAATTAGTTTCCCTTTCGAGAATCCTAGCATGACAATTCTTCGGAAAGCTAAAACGATGAACACACTTTAACCACCTAAAATTGTTCTTTTGACGCCCAATTGATAAAAGTCTATGTAAATCCCTTAAAGATAGGTTAGTCATCCGTTAAGAGTTTTCTAACCTCACTTAACCAAGGAAAGCGACATCGATAAACACAATGGAACCACCAAGACAAGCATAAACTAGATTAGACCACAACCGAGTTCATTTTACAAATCTTGAACACAACCTCATTTAAGAAAGCAATTTTGGCCGAAACTACTAACTAAACTCAAATCATGACAAGAATTCATAACGACACCATTCGACCCGTTAAGGTTTTTCCGTGAAGGAAAACATTATTGGTTAGCGTTAATTACCTCTTATTAAACCAGTTCTCATTTCTAAGCTCATCGTGTAAACATTCTAAACTAGTTAAGAGTTTACTAATACATGACTAATTAAGCATTATTTTGTGATCAACTAAACTAACCAAGCATTAATCATCCAAGACAATTAACTATAATCAAGAATCTAACATCAATAAACATGGTTGCAAAACAATCATCAAGGATTAATCATAGAAAGTTTAAAAATGTCATTATAAACATGATTAACATTCAAATGGTTGTTTATGAAGCAAGGGATTATAGTGTTTTTGCTCTTAAGCATACAATATTACATAATATTCAACCATAATGCTTGAAATCAGACAAAATTATGTAAAGAATATGAAACCAAACCATGAACAAGCTTATGATTGAAGACCCGGATGTGGTTGGAGCTTCTAAGCAAAATGGGGGCGTGATTCCGATCAAAAACCGCTGCTTCCGGAGCCCAGAAAGTCGCCTGAGTCGCTCCCAAAAATCCAGAGATGCGGATCAGTAAGTTCTGCTCGGTTTTTATAACATTTCAGGTTTGGCACGGCCATTCACACTTTATTGGCACAGCTGTGCACTATACGCGAAATCCAAGTGACGTCAGCCGGATAAGGTTTGATTGGCGGGCTTATATTGAACATGCGCACGGTCGTGCCAAATTTGGCACGGCCGTGCGTGACCGAGAAACCTTGGCACGCTAGGTTGCACTGACCGTGCGTCTCGAGGAAATAGGCCTGGCACGGTCGTGCGAGACTCCGCATGGCTGTGCGTGACCGAGAACCAGCTTGCATTTGGGTAGCAGTGTGAGTGTTGGTCTGAGGCTTGGCATGGTCGTGCGAGATCTTGGCACGGCCGTGCACTATCTGCTTCACAGAAACTTTGTAACTTTACCAAATCGCCCGGAAAATCTCCGTTTTCTTCATCCTCTCGTCCGGCATGCTGTTTTAGGCCTGTAAATTAAAATATACACAATTAGGTACCTAAACATCGGTTTTATGGCCGAAAACGCGTAAAATTGGGGGTAGAATGGGGGATGAAAGTATGTATAATTTTGCATATATCATGCTCACGAAACTAAATCCGAAGCTGGATCGGATTCAGAACATTCAAAGAAAATTAAGTAAGTTCAAAGAATGAGATTAAAATTGATAACCCTGAAAGTTTGATAAATGAATTTTTGAAAGATAATGCAGGTGCTGAAGGTGATGTACATGAAGAAATATTGAACTTAGAGAATGTGATTTCGAATATTGATGCTGCATTGGAAACTGATGGTCCATCTTCAGTGTCATTTAACGGAAAGGGAAATGTTGTTGAAAATGATGATGATGATGATGTGATGCTTCATGAGAAAGAGTATAGAAAGTTGGTGAAAGAGAGTTAGCTGATAGATTAACTAAAGAAGAATAAGTTAATCTTGTGACATTTCGAAGCAAGGTTGCTATCATCAGTCCCTCTTCTGAGTGGGTAATTTATGTATTACAAAATACATTTGTTTCTGTTGTATTGTTTGTACTGTTTTCGCATCGTTTTATGTCGTTTTATTTTAGTTTTTGTATACTACTGTGTCATTGTGTTTTGTAAGGTTCCCAAGGAAAAAGGAAGCTAAAATAAAGAAAACTGAGCCTTCGAACAAGTCGTGTGTGATTGGGTGAGCAACAAACGAAGAATTTTATAAAAGCATCCTTTCCGCATCATGCGACAGGGATTGGAGATGTTTGTCAAGTGACACGATGAAGCATAAGTGACCCGTGTGTTTTGTCTTTCTCACGCTACTCGAGACCAAAGGTTATTACCGCCAAATCGCGTGACGGGCCTTCATGTCGTAAACTAATGTTTTGGGTTTCAGGTTTGATTTATTATAATCTAAAACGTATTTTAATCATGGTAACTCGACCTGGAGATGGAGGAGAACATTAGAGAGGCGATTTTGGAGCAAGAGGAAGCTACAGACCAAGGAATCAAGCATTCAGATCAAGGATTTCGGGTGCAATCATTCGGGTGTCTTTGTTTCTTCGTTTCCTTTGTTTCTTATCATGACTTGTGAAGCAATTTTGCTATTTGTTTCTGTTTTCATAAGGATACTTGGCTAAAAACTTTGTCACTACCTAGGTTTTATGATGATTATTTGATGATGATTGGGTTTTCTTTCGGTTTTTGGTAATAATTGATGGATTAATACTTTAGCAAATTCTCTTGATCATGAATTCATATGTTATGCATGCTTATTACTGATTTAAACTCTTTCTTAAGTTGCACTTGCGTTTTTGTGATGGTGTGTCATGTATGAATGCTTGTTAGGTCGCCGACTGTGTGTTTGAGATTAGTTAACGGTTAATTGCCGGAGATTTTCGTAGGAAATGTGACTGAGGTTTTAGAGGTTTTAAGTGTTCTGCCTAGTGCAAGAGTTGTGAGGTGAGGATTAGTCAGGTTTGTCGTCATCATTAGACGGTTTAGATATTGATTTGCGTGAGCGGGTCTTTCTTTATTGTGTTTTGAAGTTGCTTACCTAAATCTGACGAATTGTTCGTAGATTGCCCCTTTACACTTTAGAGTGAATTGAGATTGTCACGTTGTGAGGTAGACTGCGTACTTTAGTATTGTTGGGTTCGCTCTAAGGCTATTGAGTAACCGGTGAACTTAACAGCTTATAGGGCTCTCTTAGTTGACATCCTTAAGAAGGTTTGAGGATACTCTAGGATTTATTAGTTTAGTATCATAGATCTCGGTTCCATCCGATTACCAATACCGTTAGAAAACCATGATTCATGAATAGGAATCCAAACCTAAGTAGTGCTTTTCCATCTGATCTCGTGTATGGTAATGTTCGTTTCTCATTAGCTTTAGTTAACTTCTTAATTAATTGCATTAGGTTGTTAGAAAACCCCCTCAAAGTGAGTCAATTTAGATAAGTAATCGAGTCTAGTATACGTTTTCAATAGAGTCTCAGGGTTTGATACTCGGACTTCTTAGGATGCACTACATTGACGTACACTTACCGGTTGTGTGGCCTAGGTTTAGAGAGTCTTAGTTTATAAATTTAGAACTTAGAGTGTCTAGTTTAGGATTAATTTAGTTAATATTAGTTAAACTACTTTGAGCACATCAACAGTCAAGTTCAGTGAATGGATTAATAAGTTTACATGCATTAGTGCTATGTGCTCTGATTCTTTAGATGATGATGAGTTCCATTGAAGACTTATAAACGCCGAAGAACTGGTAAAGGATGTTCAAGTTTTGTGTATATTACTCCGGTTGTTTCAAGTGAGGAAGCGATTGTTCCTGCTGTTAGCGCTACTGGATGTTTAGAGTATATCAATGTGATAGCTCCGAGAGGTATTCCTTTTTCATCCGCTTTGCATAATCCTTTGGGTGAAACTCTTCCTATTAATATGTTGTTACCACATCCCCATGTTATGGTTGTTCCTCCTACACTACCAAGAATTCTTGTGATACAGTTATTTACATCTTTACCTAGACAACCAGGTTCAAGCAATTTGTTTGCTTCACCACCTCCACCAAGACCTGTGATGCCTAAAGTTAGACTAAGACCTAGTCATGCTAGAACAAAGAGACCACCTAGACCTAGTTTTGGAGAGCCTATAGGTCCTAGACATAAAGTTGATTGACCAATTGGTCCGAGGCCTGATAATCGACGTCCTGAAGGTTCTGCAAAATTTCCAAGGCTCGGTGAGTATGTAAGGATAAAATTGGCTGTGATCCATAGTATTTGGGTGATCAAACACGAGCTATTCATAAGAATACAAAATTAATCACTGAGTAATAGAAGACCATTGATGCATATGGTGTGATTATGTTAGAAAACGAACAAAAGATTGCTACTATAATTGGAATTGTTGCTGATCAAGCTAGATAGTTGAAGACTTATGAGCATCATGATAAAATCTATGTTGAATGGCCCACTAAATGGTGAGATTAAATGAGCAGATCAGGAAGTTACTTTCTAAAATTGTTAAACTAATTGCTGCTTAGGGGGAGAGTGATCAGATTAGATGTAAAGTAGATAAGCTTAAGAGATTACAAGATGATTTCAACAAAGACGATGATCCTAAAGCCACAGGGCCTATGGATCAGCCAAGTAGTTCACATGCTACTGCAACTTCAACCGAAGCAATGGTTGAGGGTGAGTCTGGAGCTGGTGCTGGTACAGGTGGTGATGGTGGTGGAACAACGGGTGGTACAACAGAAATAGTGGAAATGTAGAGGTTGGTAAAGAAGATGCTGGTTTATCATATAAGGAATCAGATCATGTTGAAGAGATCATGTTGAAGATACTGCTACAGAGAATTATTTGGTGAATGATGATCTTGAACATGGTGAAAGAGTTGAAGGAATTGTAGAGGATTGGAAATCAGATGAAGAGGTTGTTGATATTGTCGTAAAGAAGGGTGAAGTAATAACGTATACTTGTGAGCATCTTCACAATATTGATTATGAAACTTTTAGAGAAAGAATTTACTCTGATGAACTTGTTGAAGAAATTTCATATCCGGAAACTATACTAGAGGAAACAATGTACTCATTCAAGACGAAACGGTTAAAAGAGTCGGTTCCAGAGTTAGAACAGAAGAAAGTGTATGTCACTCATGGAGAATATCCATGTCAAATTATCAATTGGGATTATGATGAGAAGCATAAGTTGTTGATGAGAAAGAGAACAAATGGAGTTCAGAAATGTAGAGCTAATGTAACATTCGTGTAAATCGGGTTGCGAAAACCCGCCTCGTTATCAATCAAAGAATATTTGTTTACGTATTTAGTTATTTATTTGTAATGATTAAATGAAATGTTTAAAAATAAATTTATAAATAAAATTTAAAGACTTAATCCATTAATTAAGGAAAAACAAATAAATAATTATTTATAATAATAAAAAAAACAACTAAGGAAAAGGGTTTTTAAAAATAAATGGGTGAACCGGGAGTCGAACCCGGGTTCCCCCGGATTAACACACACCACAACCACCACTGCGATACACACACCAGATGTGATTAAGCTTGATTATAAATACACTTATGGACTAAGAAGGACTTGCAATCCACTGCAAAACCTCTCGCCGGGGACCACGGAGATACACGCGTGTTTCCTAATGAAATCGCCAACTCTTCCATCTAATTTCGGTAAACACACAGCCGCGAATGAACTGGCAATCAAATCGAACCAATTACCAAAACCGAGCTCTCGACTCTCCACTATAAATACCAGACGGATTCCCCTTCAGAATTCGCTCATACTCTCTATCTTACTCTCTAAAACTCGGTCGCCTGAAAGAAGCTCTGTCCCACCGGAGAACCACCGGAATCATCAAAATCCAGTCGCCGGAATCGTGCCACCATCTCTCTTACGGTAGACCTCCCTTACTAATCTTTTTCACCTAATTAACATTATATGCTGTCGAGCACTAACTACAATCAGAAAGAAATGTTTGGGCGGGTAAGAGTTCTGGTATAAGTTTAAAATGAAGAAGATGAAGTGGGATAAGTATTTTTATGTAATTAAAATCAGGTTTTTAATCGGGTTAGACACACAGTCCAGTGGTGGACTGTGTGCATTACACGCGAATGATACCGAGTTCGACCCTTGTGCCTCACCGACCCCCCTGTCACACCCTCAATTTCCACTTGCGGCGTTCTACCGCGAGACGTGTGAACAAACCAGAATCTAAGACACTAGTACGTCGAACGACTCTATATGATTTGATAATACGTTTTCCAAAATCATTTGTTGTAAATTTTAGATTACCAATATTTAGCATAAGTATCAGTTTTTAAAGTTTGAGCGGAAGCAAAAATAAGTAATGATGCGGGCGCCAACACAAACGCCAAAACAAATGAAAAATCCCAAAACAATATTAATAAATGAGACTCTATAATGATGTCTTGTTCAATGCGTGTGCGTGCACCTAGAGCTCCTAGCGTCCTGAGAAACATGTAAAGAAACAAGTGTCAACATTAAAGATGAGTGAGTTCACAGGTTTTCATAAAATTGTTTGTTCGGTTATAGCTTGTTACTCCGTTATCCCCAACCCGGGATAACTAATCAGTTCCATTATTCCAATCCCGGAATAATAAGTTGTTGCTTCCAATATTCCCAAACCGGAATATTAAGTTGTTGTTTCCATTATCCCCAACCCGGGATAATAAGTTGATGTTCCAATATTCCAAACCCGGAATATTAAGTTGTTCCGTAATTAAGTTCAATATTAATGTATATAGGTAGCTAGCCTAAAGTCATGTCACTAAGTGTTCGCGATCGAAGCTGACTGTGTGCCTCCGTTTTGCCAGGCCTATCACATGACCATGGCGGTGTTAGGCCAATCATACATCCGTTGACCATACCCGGTCGGCTAGCGCGACTAGCTCGGATGGGGCTCGTCAGACCCAGTAGTACTACTTATAATTCCCCCGCTATTTAACCCAAATACTAACGATCCGAGGAGATTGTCGAGGACTTAAGTGATAAAGCTGCATAGTGACCATAACATTACATTAACATTAACTTAGTTACCGTATAGTTAAGTGACGTTAAATTCGTATAACGTAAAGAGTTTGAGTTTGAGAGTGTATACATGTTTCTCCCCCTGTTGTTTAAAAACCGGATAAAGTTAGGGGCCGTGAACTCACCTTTGTTTGCTCGGTTAGTGTAGCAAAGATGTTATAAGAGACGGGACCGCTAGTTGCGTCCTAACAAACCAATTAATTCCACGTCAGTGTGAAATCACACCAATGCAAATTCCACACGCAATTTACTCACAAAGTGATACACACAAACAACATATCTAACACTCAATCATGCATGCAAGTATTCTCATATGATCATAGTAATCAAACAACTTATCATGAACACATTCCTAATCCATGCAACACTTTAATGCATAAAATCACAAGTTAACAACTTTCTGCTTAACACTCAATTATTCAGCTGTTTTCTAGGATTTTTATAAAATAGTTCCAGCATTCTAAAAATTCCCATATTTTTACAGTAGGTGACATTTATACCATAGAAATTTATATAATTTTTCCAAGTCCTAAATCTTTACCAATTAGCCATAGATATTAATTCACTAAGCTGCAGTCAGATTTACCGCTTTCTGACTGCAGTCCACGGAAGAATTTATTTAAAAATCACTGATTGTCCGATTAACAAAATTCCAATTGGAGTTGCCCGGAAATTTCTATACCTAGTTGCTGTACAAAAATCATGACTCGACTCTCTACTGATTTTAAAATCTAGCTTGATAAACAACCAACAAAATTTCCAGAATTTTAACAGCTTTACCTACTGAACTTGTTTAGCCCTTTAAAAATATCAAACGATTTCAGAAAATTATGAATCCAGTGCCATTAGATTCCTTATTCAAATCTCTACGTTCCAGACATCAGAAAATCCGTTTTTCGACAACTAACGACCAAGTTACAGCCTGATGAAATCGGCTGCAACTTTCACTCAGCTTCCTGTTTCAGCATTGTTATTATTACAACTTACCTACATCGTTCCTATTGATCGACCTAATCCGGCAAAGACCAATTTTTGATCCTAGTTTACTACTAACTACTTATCCATGCAAACCCTACTCAATAACTATAATCTTTATAAACAAATCATAGTTGTAAGCTATTGATTCCGAAAACAGTCATGTATACCCACACTATCAATTCAGCCGATTACTTGAAAGCACACATGATCCGAAGACAATACAATCAATTCATTCAAACACTTAGGGTTTCCGCAAACAATTATTCACAAGCACATAATCAAAACAGCCTATTACTTATCCAACACATAAGACCCGAAACAATCTAGACATTCAAACATGCATATTTATCCGAAACAACTAGACATTCAAACATATACATAATCCGAACGTGATCTTGTAATCAAAGATAATTCTGACCTTGAATAACTAGGCAAACAAGTCGGGTCTTGGACAGGGAGTGTCCGGCTGTTCCAGCAAACCGCGACTGAGAGAATGATGATAAGGTAGGCTGTTTTGGTTGATCGACTAGAGGTGAACCAGGACAGATTTCACGACTGAATGAAGGTGAAGATTAAGACGGCTTGCTGCTGCTGCGACCGAAAGGAAGAAGGGCAAGGCTGATCCGCGATCAATGAAGCAGGAATCAGGCAGTTTGCGGTTGAATGGACTGAACAAGGCTGATCCGGTTGAGATGAAGGCTGTGTTGCGATCGCCAGGTCTGAGAACCAGCTGCCGACGGCAGTTTTTCCTTCTAGGGTTTGTGTTTGTGTTTGACACATGCATGGGTATGTGTATATATATAGCGCCAAGAGGTGAGGGTTTCGGTTTTGGTTAGTACGTGTGGCCGAGGGACTTTAAGTGAGTTTGTTTGGTTTGGACTTGATCTCGCGGTCAAGGGATAGGATGGGTTCGGTTTGGGTTTGAACTAAATAAATCCGCGGTTTTGATCATGTGGCCGAGAGTGTTTTGAGTAGGGTTTAGGTTTTGATCTTGTGGTTTCGGGTTTGAGTCTTGCGGCCGAGAGACTAGAGTTTTGATCTTGGCCTAATAGTTAGAGTTGTAAGTCTAGGTTTGATTGTTGTTTTCTTCTAGCCGAAGACTTAGGTTCAAGGTTTAAACTTTGTGAACTCCTAGAGTCACCATGAATCTCTTTGGTTCGTGTCGCGGTTCGGTTCGTGTACGTATCTACAATAATTACTTTATAACTAAACAATCACACAAACACTCATCACGTATTCATTCCATGCACGTTTAATACTTAGCACATATATTATTCGACAAGTGTCACGTGTAAGTTATCCGAAAAAACCCGGGATATCACATTATCCCCATGTTGAAAGAATTTTCGTCCCGAAAATTGAGTAAACGCGGTTTAGCATGTAACGTACATGTTCAGAGTGCCACGCACAAAGAGTTAGTTTATTAATGATAGTACGCAACGTTACAAGAAGTTCCCAAGTGTCATACACAAAGATTTCCAAGTGCCATGCACAAGAATTTAGTCAACAATAGTACACGAAAGTATGAGAAAATTTCCAGGTTGTCACATCATCCCCTTGTTGAAAGAATTTTCGTCCCGAAAATTTAGTTACTGGTATCGTTAGTTTGCTGCTCAGTTGAAAAGAGGTGTAGGTATTTGCTTTTCATTTGGTCCTCTCTTTCCCACGTGAACTCCGGTCCACGCTTAGAGTCCCAACGAACTTTAACGATTGGAATCTTGCTGTGCCTCCGAGTCTTGATCTCACGATCCATGATCTCGATAGGCTTTTCCACGAAGTGTAGTTGTTCATCCACTTGGATCTCATCCAATGGAATCACTAAAGTTTCATCTGATAGACACTTCTTCAGATTTGACACGTGAAATACGTTGTGAACTCCACTGAGTTCGGCAGGAAGGTCTAATTGGTATGCTACGGGTCCAATTCGTTTCAAGATTTCAAACGGGCCTACGTACCGTGGGTTAAGTTTGCCCCGTTTTCCAAAGCGGATTACACCCTTCCAGGGTGACACCTTTAGTAGGACGCGATCGCCTACTTGGAATTCGAGCGGTTTGCGTCGTTGATCAGCGTAGCTTTTCTGTCGATCTCGTGCCGTCGCCATGCGGTTTCTGATTTGTACAATCTTTTCAGTAGCCTTAAGTATTAACTCTGGGCCTGTGAGTTGGCTGTCACCGACTTCTGCCCAGCAGACCGGTGATCTACATTTGCGACCGTATAATGCTTCAAACGGTGCTGCCGAAATACTCGTGTGATAGCTGTTGTTATATGAGAATTCCACTAGAGGCAGGTGAATTTCCCAATTATTTCCGAAGTCCACTACGCATGCCCTAAGCATGTCTTCCAAGGTTTGTATGGTCCTTTCGCTTTGACCATCAGTCTGAGGGTGATAAGCTGTGCTCATATCCAAGCGTGTTCCCAACGCTTTCTGGAGTGACTGCCAGAAGTTTGACGTGAAACGAGCATCTCTATCTGATATGATGGACGTTGGCACTCCGTGCCGAGAAACTACTTCCTTAATGTAGATGCGAGTCAACTTCTCCATCTTATCTGTTTCTTTAATAGCTAGGAAATGTGCGGACTTAGTTAAACGATCCACAATCACCCAGATGGTGTCGCAACCACCCAAGGTTCGCGGGAGTTTAGTGATGAAATCCATTGAGATCTGATCCCATTTCCACACTGGGATCTCAGGTTGTTGGAGTAGCCCCGATGGCTTTTGATACTCCACCTTGACTTTTGCACAAGTCAAACATTTACTCACGTAGGTGGCTATATCGGCTTTCATGTTGGGCCACCAATACGCAACTTTAAGGTCTTGATACATCTTATCCGAACCCGGATGGATAGAGTATCGAGATTTGTGAGCTTCATCCATGACTAGCTCTCTGAGGTTCCCGTAGAGAGGTACCCATATGCGATTCATGAAATACCGGGCTCCATTGGGTTTTACTTCCCAATCGCGTTCCATTTTTCCCACTGATTCGGCTTTGATGTTTTCCTCCTTAACTGCTTCTAACTGGGCGTCGCGTATTTGATCGGGTAGCCCCGAATGAATAGTGAGTTGTAGTGCTCGTACACGACGAGGTTTCAAGTGTTCCTTCCTGCTGAGGGCATCAGCTACCACGTTAGCTTTACCCGGGTGATACCGAATGGCACACTCATAATCGTTCAAGAGTTCGACCCAGCGACGCTGTCGCATGTTCAACTCCTTCTGATCAAAGATGTGCTGGAGGCTTTTGTGGTCAGTGAAGATTGTGCACTTCGTTCCATAAAGGTAGTGTCTCCAAATCTTAAGTGCAAACACTACTGCTCCCAATTCTAGGTCATGCGTCGTGTAGTTCTTCTCGTGAACTTTCAGCTGTCGTGACGCATACGCGATGACCTTATCGCGTTGCATGAGTACGCATCCCAATCCTTGAATGGAAGCATCACAATACACTACAAAGTCATCTGTCCTTTCCGGCAAGGACAGAATGGGTGCACTGCAAAGTTTCTGCTTCAGCAGTTGAAATGCTGCTTCTTGCTTGTCACCCCAATTATACTTGATACCTTTCTGGGTGAGGGTAGTAAGCGGTTGTGTAATCTTTGAAAACCCCTCGATGAAGCGTCTGTAGTAACCAGCCAATCCCAAAAATTGGCGGATTTCCGTCGGTGTCTTAGGTGCTTCCCAGTTTTTGATGGCTTCAATCTTGGCAGGGTCTACGTGGATACCCTTTTCATTCACGACGTGCCCAAGAAACTGAACTTCCCGGATCCAGAAATCACACTTCGAGAGCTTGGCATATAGCTTTTCCTGTTGAAGTAATCCTAGCAGTAATCGTAGGTGCTCAGCATGCTCTTCTTTACTTTTGGAGTAGATGAGTATGTCATCGATGAACACAATGACAAACTTGTCGAGGTATGGTTTACACACGCGGTTCATGAGGTCCATGAATACCGCAGGTGCTTTAGTGAGACCGAATGGCATGACCAAGAACTCGTAATGGCCATACCGAGTGCGAAATGCTGTCTTAGCGATATCCTCCTCCCTGACGCGTAGCTGATGATAACCGGACCGTAAATCAATCTTAGAGTAGTAACTTGACCCTTGCAGTTGGTCGAATAGGTCGTCGATGCGGGGTAACGGGTATCGGTTCTTGACTGTAACCTTGTTGAGTTCTCTATAGTCGATGCACATGCGGAAAGTCCCGTCCATTTTCTTGACAAACAGGACTGGAGCTCCCCATGGCGAAACGCTTGGTCGGATAAATCCTTTTTCCAACAGCTCTTGAAGTTGGGTCGACAGCTCCTGCAGCTCGGCTGGAGCTAGGCGGTATGGAGCCTTGGCGATAGGAGTTGCATTGCTTGCCAACTCGATTTCAAACTCCAATTGTCGATGTGGTGGAAGACCAGGTAGTTCTTCTGGGAATACATCGGAAAAATCATGGACGACAGGGATGTCTTCTATACGTTTCTCGTCCTTAGGCTGTTTGGTAATTAGTGCAAGTAAAGCGAAGGAATTCTTTTTCCGAAGATACTTCTGCGCTTGAATAAATGAGATAATGTTGGTGACGGCGCTTGCCTTGTCGCCTTGTACCGTCAGGATTTCGTCGTTCGAGAGTGGAATACGGATAGACTTTTCGAAGCAGAGAACTTCAGCCCGGACGTCGGATAGCCAGTCCATTCCGACTACCACGTCAAAACTACCCAAGGTAGTTGTCATCAGACGATGGTAAAAGCGTGGCCCGCGAGTTTAAGTTGACAGCCGGATGCGATTTGGGTCACATCTACAGATTTACCATTGGCTAATTCTATCACATAAGGGGTCTCTAATGGTTTAAGCGTGAGATTTAGGTTCTTCCTAAAAGACTCAGATATAAAGCTCCTATCCGCACCCGTATCAAAAAGCACAGAAGCAAAATGTTCATTGAGGGGAAACTTACCGGTGACCACGTTCGCGTCGTTTCTGGCCTCTCCGCGGCCCAATGTAAATGCACGACCTTTGGCACCTCCTGTGCCACCGTTCCCATTGTTGTTGTTGTTATTATTGTTGTGGTTGTTGTGGTTGTGGTTGTTTCCACCATTATTGTTGTTGTTGCGCACCTGTGGGCAGTCTTTTCTGAAATGAGCGGTGCTACCACACTGATAGCATCCCCGGTTTATACCCTGCTGCTGACCTTGGGGCTGATTCTGATTTTGTCGGGACATAATTCCCCACGACAATCCTTTGCCGCATGTCCCATCTTGCCACATCTTTGGCAGCGACTTCCGGCACAAGGGCCGTTATGGTGAAGATTGCAGCGATTGCACTGCGGCTTTCGACCTATATAGCCGCCTGCATTCTGGTTGTTGTTGTTGTTGTTGTTGTTGGAACGATTTTGATGACCCCGGTGGTTGTGGTAGTGATTGAACCGTTTCTGGTTCCCTTGCTGTGGATGTGATGACGAAGACTGTCGAATGGTGGAGTCTTCAAAGTTTCTTTTGTTATCTGAGGCAACTTCAGTGGTACCCCGTGCTGGCAGTTTCTTCTGTTCCACCGCTTTATCGGTGAGTTTGTGAGCCAATCGAATAGCTTGATGTTCTGTTACAGGGTTACAAGACATCACCATACCCTGAATTTCCGGAACCAGACCCCCGGGATAGAACTCGAGTCTTTTCTCCACCGTGTTTGCCAAATCAGGACACAGAAATACCAAGTCATGGTGTTTTGCAGTGTAAGCCTCAATTTCCGATCCCACCATCTTGTGGTTCCATAGAGCTTGCTCTAACTGTTGCACTCTGTCTCGTGGACAGTACTCCTCTTTAATCAGGGCCTTGAACTCAGTCCATGCCATTGCATTTGCAGCTAACAGTCCACGTGTTTGGACTTGGGCATTCCACCATGTCAGTGCCCCATCTTCCAGCGTTGAGGCGGCGTATTTAACCTTGTTGGCCTCTAAGCAGTTGCACATTTCAAAAACGGATTCCGACTTTTCGATCCAGCGGACCAGTCCAATGGGTCCTTCCGCCCCCGAGAACTTGCTAGGCTTTGCGTCAAGGAACATCTTATAGGGATTAAAGCCCCCACCTGCTGCTGGTGGGTTTTGAACACCTGCCAGAGCAGCGTTCACGTGTTCTTGGATCGTTGCGGCCAATTCTTCGTTGACATGTTGAGGTTTCCGCGACGTCCAATTGCCATTTCAAATAAAATAAAGAAAACAAAGCGGAAATTGGCGAGACGAGTTAGTCCTCTACGTCTCCATCTCCCAAGTTGCTATCATTGCCGTCATCCTCCGCGGCGTTTCCAGCTTCTACAGCCGGGTCTTTCTCCGAATCCTCCTCTGGATCCTCCTCTGGATCCTCTACCGGCATTGGAGAGGCCGGTGCTGGTGCAAGTGCTTGATTTTGCAGTTCCTGAATGTTCCAACTATTTTCCAGAACTCTGTCCTCATGCCAGTTGGCTCTTATCTGCTCAGCACGCAGATCTCTGTCTATGATGTTTCGAGCTATCTTACTCGTATGATGCTCTTCCTCGAGCGAGTCGGTTTTACCAGTCAGTTGGCGGATCATCCATCCCTGTGCTAGGGTGGTTTCATGCATTCTTTCTAGTTGTTCTTGTTGCGTTCTTAACATATCTCTAAGTAAGTCGTTCCCTACTTCTAACGAGTTAACCGGTTTGACCGTCACAGCGATGGTCGAGCGTGAGAACGACTCCTCCCCCAGAGCGAGCCTTTTCCTCGCAGCTGAGCGCGTTTCCACGCCATAAGATGGTAAGGGTTCCACCATAGGTGCCTTTCCTGGCGCCCTTGGTTGCGTAAGTTTGTCGGATGATGATGAGGATGATGATGACATTACCTTTAGGTTGTGTAGTTAGTTACGAGTTGCATTCGCTTCAATTATGCATTCATATTTCACATAGCATAGTAGTGGTACATCGCATAACAAGATATAACAATTCAGCGCCAAACTAAGTCTAGTGTCGTGATATCAGCTATAGTTTAGGTCTACTTCTAATGCAAACCTGGTTCTCTATAGCTAGTGGCTCTGATACCAATCTGTCACACCCTCAATTTCCACTTGCGGCGTTCTACCGCGAGACGTGTGAACAAACCAGAATCTAAGACACTAGTACGTCGAACGACTCTATATGATTTGATAATACGTTTTCCAAAATCATTTGTTGTAAATTTTAGATTACCAATATTTAGCATAAGTATCAGTTTTTAAAGTTTGAGCGGAAGCAAAAATAAGTAATGATGCGGGCGCCAACACAAACGCCAAAACAAATGAAAAATCCCAAAACAATATTAATAAATGAGACTCTATAATGATGTCTTGTTCAATGCGTGTGCGTGCACCTAGAGCTCCTAGCGTCCTGAGAAACATGTAAAGAAACAAGTGTCAACATTAAAGATGAGTGAGTTCACAGGTTTTCATAAAATTGTTTGTTCGGTTATAGCTTGTTACTCCGTTATCCCCAACCCGGGATAACTAATCAGTTCCATTATTCCAATCCCGGAATAATAAGTTGTTGCTTCCAATATTCCCAAACCGGAATATTAAGTTGTTGTTTCCATTATCCCCAACCCGGGATAATAAGTTGATGTTCCAATATTCCAAACCCGGAATATTAAGTTGTTCCGTAATTAAGTTCAATATTAATGTATATAGGTAGCTAGCCTAAAGTCATGTCACTAAGTGTTCGCGATCGAAGCTGACTGTGTGCCTCCGTTTTGCCAGGCCTATCACATGACCATGGCGGTGTTAGGCCAATCATACATCCGTTGACCATACCCGGTCGGCTAGCGCGACTAGCTCGGATGGGGCTCGTCAGACCCAGTAGTACTACTTATAATTCCCCCGCTATTTAACCCAAATACTAACGATCCGAGGAGATTGTCGAGGACTTAAGTGATAAAGCTGCATAGTGACCATAACATTACATTAACATTAACTTAGTTACCGTATAGTTAAGTGACGTTAAATTCGTATAACGTAAAGAGT
The DNA here is from genome assembly GCA_947069175.1 of Scalesia atractyloides. NCBI lineage: Eukaryota > Viridiplantae > Streptophyta > Magnoliopsida > Asterales > Asteraceae > Scalesia > Scalesia atractyloides. The sequence goes on from CAMTDV010001634.1 coordinate 37,229,329, forward strand.
TTGAGTTTGAGAGTGTATACATGTTTCTCCCCCTGTTGTTTAAAAACCGGATAAAGTTAGGGGCCGTGAACTCACCTTTGTTTGCTCGGTTAGTGTAGCAAAGATGTTATAAGAGACGGGACCGCTAGTTGCGTCCTAACAAACCAATTAATTCCACGTCAGTGTGAAATCACACCAATGCAAATTCCACACGCAATTTACTCACAAAGTGATACACACAAACAACATATCTAACACTCAATCATGCATGCAAGTATTCTCATATGATCATAGTAATCAAACAACTTATCATGAACACATTCCTAATCCATGCAACACTTTAATGCATAAAATCACAAGTTAACAACTTTCTGCTTAACACTCAATTATTCAGCTGTTTTCTAGGATTTTTATAAAATAGTTCCAGCATTCTAAAAATTCCCATATTTTTACAGTAGGTGACATTTATACCATAGAAATTTATATAATTTTTCCAAGTCCTAAATCTTTACCAATTAGCCATAGATATTAATTCACTAAGCTGCAGTCAGATTTACCGCTTTCTGACTGCAGTCCACGGAAGAATTTATTTAAAAATCACTGATTGTCCGATTAACAAAATTCCAATTGGAGTTGCCCGGAAATTTCTATACCTAGTTGCTGTACAAAAATCATGACTCGACTCTCTACTGATTTTAAAATCTAGCTTGATAAACAACCAACAAAATTTCCAGAATTTTAACAGCTTTACCTACTGAACTTGTTTAGCCCTTTAAAAATATCAAACGATTTCAGAAAATTATGAATCCAGTGCCATTAGATTCCTTATTCAAATCTCTACGTTCCAGACATCAGAAAATCCGTTTTTCGACAACTAACGACCAAGTTACAGCCTGATGAAATCGGCTGCAACTTTCACTCAGCTTCCTGTTTCAGCATTGTTATTATTACAACTTACCTACATCGTTCCTATTGATCGACCTAATCCGGCAAAGACCAATTTTTGATCCTAGTTTACTACTAACTACTTATCCATGCAAACCCTACTCAATAACTATAATCTTTATAAACAAATCATAGTTGTAAGCTATTGATTCCGAAAACAGTCATGTATACCCACACTATCAATTCAGCCGATTACTTGAAAGCACACATGATCCGAAGACAATACAATCAATTCATTCAAACACTTAGGGTTTCCGCAAACAATTATTCACAAGCACATAATCAAAACAGCCTATTACTTATCCAACACATAAGACCCGAAACAATCTAGACATTCAAACATGCATATTTATCCGAAACAACTAGACATTCAAACATATACATAATCCGAACGTGATCTTGTAATCAAAGATAATTCTGACCTTGAATAACTAGGCAAACAAGTCGGGTCTTGGACAGGGAGTGTCCGGCTGTTCCAGCAAACCGCGACTGAGAGAATGATGATAAGGTAGGCTGTTTTGGTTGATCGACTAGAGGTGAACCAGGACAGATTTCACGACTGAATGAAGGTGAAGATTAAGACGGCTGCTGCTGCTGCGACCGAAAGGAAGAAGGGCAAGGCTGATCCGCGATCAATGAAGCAGGAATCAGGCAGTTTGCGGTTGAATGGACTGAACAAGGCTGATCCGGTTGAGATGAAGGCTGTGTTGCGATCGCCAGGTCTGAGAACCAGCTGCCGACGGCAGTTTTTCCTTCTAGGGTTTGTGTTTGTGTTTGACACATGCATGGGTATGTGTATATATATAGCGCCAAGAGGTGAGGGTTTCGGTTTTGGTTAGTACGTGTGGCCGAGGGACTTTAAGTGAGTTTGTTTGGTTTGGACTTGATCTCGCGGTCAAGGGATAGGATGGGTTCGGTTTGGGTTTGAACTAAATAAATCCGCGGTTTTGATCATGTGGCCGAGAGTGTTTTGAGTAGGGTTTAGGTTTTCATCTTGTGGTTTCGGGTTTGAGTCTTGCTGCCGAGAGACTAGAGTTTTGATCTTGGCCTAATAGTTAGAGTTGTAAGTCTAGGTTTGATTGTTGTTTTCTTCTAGCCGAAGACTTAGGTTCAAGGTTTAAACTTTGTGAACTCCTAGAGTCACCATGAATCTCTTTGGTTCGTGTCGCGGTTCGGTTCGTGTACGTATCTACAATAATTACTTTATAACTAAACAATCACACAAACACTCATCACGTATTCATTCCATGCACGTTTAATACTTAGCACACATATTATTCGACAAGTGTCACGTGTAAGTTATCCGAAAAAAACCCGGGATATCACATTATCCCCATGTTGAAAGAATTTTCGTCCCGAAAATTGAGTAAACGCGGTTTAGCATGTAACGTACATGTTCAGAGTGCCACGCACAAAGAGTTAGTTTATTAATGATAGTACGCAACGTTACAAGAAGTTCCCAAGTGTCATACACAAAGATTTCCAAGTGCCATGCACAAGAATTTAGTCAACAATAGTACACGAAAGTATGAGAAAATTTCCAGGTTGTCACACCCCCCTCCCCAAGATAAAATCCATTCTTTTTAAGACCAAATATTCATTGACGCACAGTAAGTTGTTAAATATAATTAAAATTCGAATATTGTCGGGTTACACACCCAGCCCAGTTGGTTGGGCTGGGTGCATCACATCACCAAGACCGCGGGTTCGAAACCCGTGGCTCGCACCGGTCGGATAGGTTAAAACCTTTTTGTAAATTTAAGTAAATCAGAATCGACCTAAAATATGTATAAGATAAATTAAAATCCAGATTCTTTCGGGTTAGACACGTAGCTCAGTTGGAAGAGCTGCGTTCGAACCTCATCACACGCAGCCACGAATTTAAGCGAACCGGTCAGTCAGACCCCTTGTCAGGTCTGACAAGAAAATTTTTATTATTTTATTTTTTTTCCTATATTATTTTTGCTTTTATATTGTTTAAACAAGACTCTTATAATTTAAATTATAACAAAAACAACAAAAAAATAAATAAATCTAAAAAGTCTAATAAAAAGCACTAATTGAAAATATTAATCCCAAATAAAATTATTTTACTTATCGAATTATTACGTTATCGTTTAGGTTAGTTTCCTCTCGTGGTAAAATCCAAATTCGTGCGAGTTCGTCGTCAATCCAAGGAAACACACCCAATGTGAGTGAATCTCTACATATTCCCCGTTTTAATCACGTTTTGGGGTGTATCATGTGTCGTACAGTTCTTTTATTTTATTTAAACATTTGTGCTTATATCATCTTGTGACCAAATGTGTAATGGTTGTTGTGTGATTATTATGTGGATTAAATTATCATTTCAGTGCACTCATTTCATTAGGCCCATCAGTTCCTCGTGGGATACGGGTTGAGCATCAGGTGCCTCATTAGATCGGCTCCGTTTGATTGAGCCTTGATCTCAAATACATCATCATTCATGTCATATATTCATTCAATGTGGTTTGTGATTGTTTACATATATATTTGCTCACATGTGATTTATGCACGAATTTTCGTTATGAAATAAAAACAAGCAATTATTAAAAATGTTTTATCAAGGTTCACTCGCCAACTTTTGTTGACCCAAATCTCCCCTGTTTTACACATGATACAGGTGATCCAGTTGAGGAAACAAACACTTAGGATGGCCTAGAAGAATAAACAAGTTATTGCGTTGGAATAAACATTTAGTTTTGTAATTGTATGAAATTTGTTATTGGATATTTGAGTTTGTAATTCGAATTTAATAAATATGAAACATTGTAGTAAACATCATGAGCTTTGGTGATAACCCAATTATGCCCCGACTTTTATTCCGCTGCGGGTCGGGGTGTGACAGATTGGTATCAGAGCTTGTGGCTATAGGGATATAGGATAGGTTATTAGACCCTTAGAGCCTATACTATAGTCGATTAAATTTTAATTGTTTATGTGTTACATGCAAAATTCATGATGTTTATATGTTCACACCCAATATTATGCAAGCACACTCACAAGTACATGTTAATATGTAATGCTCATCATAGTTCATATCCTCATAACATGCCATATCCATGAAAGCACACACCTCACGATTTCCATGATTTTTGCAATGATTTCGTATTTTTCAAATAACATCAAAGTGAGTTTTCACGACGGGCATGTAGTAACTGGAAGGGTACGAGTACCGGTAGTCGGAACGTCCTGTCTAGGCTTGGCATTCGTATAAATCCAAAATAAAGGACCAATTTGCCTACCTGGGGACTAACGATGAGAGTACGAAGGACCTATTAGGCCAAAGCATGCTATACCAAACGTCGTGTGAGCTAACCCCACTTTGAGTTGTCATTGTGTCTACACCTGGACACCCTCCTACCATACATCTCGCAATCATGTTTTAACGGTTTTCATTCAGGTGGTGCGAGTGTTAACCCGCCGACACCAATGTGAATCCTACCAAGCCTAATAGTCATGGGGGCCCACATGACTACACAGGCAATGGTATGGGGGACATTGGAGGCCCAAACATGAGCAAACCCAAGACGTCCTATGGATGTAGTTAAATTATTTTCAGTTATGCTGTTTTCATTTTTTTTACGACACATGACACCTAGGAAATTCTTGAACTTACAATCTTCCTACATATGTTCCTGTAGATGTCGGCTAGGCAATTACGTGGAGTAGAAAGTCAGGAAAGTCAAACGAACGCTTGGCCACACAAATTGCTAAACAAATGGCTGCAGTGCTTCCTGACATCGTGCTACAAGTTCAACAAGCCCTCACCGCTAATCCCATCAACCCTCCCAACCAAGAAGACCAAAGCGTCGCCAACCCTCCTTCCAAAACCCCCAAGTGCACCTACAAACACTTCAAATCCTGCGATCCCCCAAAATATGAAGGGACTGTCCCGAGGACCGTAAGGTACGTTACGCGACTGGAAGACTGTTTGGGGTAGCCCTTACCTGGTGGAACACGGAAAAGGGTAAGCGAGGTGTTGAAGATGCCATGGCCTTAACATGGGAAGAGTTAAGGGAAATCATGACAAGACGTTTCTGTCCAAGAAGCGAAATCAAAAAGCTGGAAGACGAGTTTCACGCGTTGAAACAAAAGGAAGGAGACCACACTTCATACAATAAGAGATTTCTCGAATTGAACCAGATGCTCCCCAATTTGTTCACCCCCCTATACCGCTTAGTCGAACACTACATTCGAGGCCTCCCCCCGAAAATCCAAGATTCGTTTTTAAGCACTTCGCCTGCAACACTTGAAGCCGCAATGGAGTTAGCTACGGAACTCACTGAAAATCGCATTCGAAACGGCAAGTTCAAAGATGAGAAGAAGAAAGCACCCATTGAGACCCCAACTCCAAACCACCCAGTCTCATCCTCGAAGTTTGCTAGTAAGAGGAAGCGAAATGGCAAGAATTTTGCTGTCACCCAAACCAACCCTCCCATCACTGCTGCACCAATCACCCAAGTTGCTCCTCCAGCCGCACCATTCAAAAGGCCATACACTGGCCCACACCCAAAGTGCAACCGTTGTTAATACCATCACCCTCCCGAAAACCCCTGCCAACATTGCACAAGTTGTGGCCGTGCGGGTCACACCATCCAAACCTGCCGTACCCTTCAGCGAATGACCACGGTCAACCTCCAACCCAAACCCAAAATCAGATGGTGGGCCAAGCCCAACAACCCTTACTTCTACCACCTGCACAACACGCAGCCCAACCTTACTACCAACCCAACTACCCCATGATGCAACCCATGCGAGCCTGTTTCAATTGTGGGGACCCAAACCACTTCAGGAACACTTGTCCACGCCTAGTGAACATCATCCATGCCCAAGCTCAAGCGAACCCGATAAACCAAGCCAACCAAGCTCCTCCACCTGCCAGAGGAAGAGCTTTCAATATCAATGCCAACCAAGCCAGGGCGGACAACAATGTGGTCAACGGTACGTTTCTCATAAATGGTAGTTACGCATCCATATTATTCGATACTGTTGCGGATAAGAGCTTTGTGTCCTTAGAATTCGAATATATCCTCGACCAACCTCGTGTTAATCTCTTGAAATCTCTAACGGTGGAAGTTTCTGACGGAAAACCCACTTCATTAAATTCTATTATACTCGATTGTACTCTCATCCTAAACGATCACAATTTCCCAATTGACCTCATTCCTATGAAGTTGGGAAGTTTCGATGTTATAATCGGTATGGACTGGCTCAGCCAGCATCACGCAGAAGTGGTGTGCCATGAACAATTCATTCGTATTCCTCTCGCAGCGGTCAGACACTACGTATTTTTGGGGAAACCCCTTCGAAAGGACTCAAATTGATGTCCTGCCTTCAAGCTCGAAGTTATCTCCGCAAGAACTACGTCGTATTTCTAGCTCACGTCGTCAAGAAGGGAGGCAAGGAGATGAAGCTCGAAGATATTCCAATTGTGAAGGAATTTCCACAAGTTTTTCCCGACGACGTTTCAGGACTTCCTCCTATGAGAGAAGTCGAATTTCGCATCGATCTTGTGCCTGGCGCTACACCGGTCGCAGAATCTCCTTATAGCTTAGCCGCATCCGAGATGCAAGAATTGGCCAGTCAACTGCAAGAGTTGACTGACAAAGGATTCGTACGTCCTAGCTCATCGCCTTGGGGTGCGCCTGTTCTTTTTGTGAAGAAGAAAGATGGAACTTTTCGCATGTGCATTGATTATAGAGAACTCAACAAGTTGACGGTTAAGAGTCGGTATCCACTGCCTCGCATTGATGACCTCCTGGACCAACTTCAAGGCGCCACCTGTTTTTCTAAAATCGACCTTCGTTCTGGTTATCATCAGCTTAGAGTGCGCGAGGAAGATATCCCAAAAACCACCTTCCGAACTCGTTATGGTCATTACGAGTTCATGGTTATGCCCTTCGATTTAACCAACGCCCCCGCCGTCTTCATGGATTTAATGAATAGAGTATGCAAACCCTACCTCGACCGTTTCGTCATAGTCTTCATCGACGACATCCTTATCTACTCCAAGTCCAAATCCGATCACGAGCGACACATTCGACTCATTATTACACTCTTAAGAACTGAAAGGCTTTACGCTAAGTTCTCAAAATGCGAATTCTGGTTAGAAGAAGTACAATTCCTTGGTCATGTCATCAATGACAAGGGGATTCATGTCGATCCGTCAAAAATCAAGGCAGTACAAGAATGGCAAGCGCCACGTACCCCTACCGAAGTTAGGTCTTTTCTCGGCTTGGCTGGTTACTACCGACGCTTTGCCAATTTTTCCCGTATCGCCGTACCTCTCACGGCCTTGACTCACAAAGGAAAACCCTTCATTTGGGGACCTAAGCAAGAGGAGGCATTCCAAACTTTAAAGCAAAGGCTTTGTGACGTACCTATCCTTACACTCCCTAAGGGTTGCGATGACTTCGTGGTTTATTGCGACACGTCAGGGCAAGGACTAGGCTGTGTATTGATGCAAAGAGGAAAAGTGATAGCCTATGCCTCTAGGCAACTCAAAGTTCATGAGAAGAATTACACCACCCACGACCTAGAACTTGGAGCCGTTGTCTTCGCTCTCAAGATATGGAGACATTACCTCTACGGTACCAAGTGTGAAATATACACTGACCACAAGAGTCTCCAACATATCTTCAACCAGAAAGAGTTGAATATGAGGCAACGAAGATGGGTCGAACTTCTCAACGACTACGACTGTGAAATTCGGTATCATCCTGGCAAGGCAAACGTGGTGGCCGATGCACTCAGTCTAAAAGGTTATGCGAACTCTATTCGTCTTCTATGTTCGCAAATCATAACCGACATCAAAGATCGAATCCGGGTAGCTCAACATGTTTCTGTAACAGAAAATGACGTACGCGATGAGCTGTCATGTGGAGCTGAACTCAAAATTGAAACCAAATCTGACGGTATTCTATACTATTTAAACCGCATATGGATTCCTGATCGCAATAACCTTCGTGATTTCCTCAAGAATGAGGCACACAAAACACGATACTCTGTACACCCAGGAGCCGATAAGATGTATCAAGACCTATGATACACCTACTGGTGGCCTGGCATGAAAAAGGATATCGCTGTTTTTGTTTCCAAGTGCCTTACCTGTTCCAAAGTGAAAGCTGAACATCAAAGACCTTCAAGACTTCTAGTCCAACCCGAAATACCTGTATGGAAGTGGGAAGACATAACCATGGACTTCATTACCGGGTTACCTCGCACCTCCAGTTGGTATGACACCATATGGGTAATAATCGATCGTCTTACAAAATCATCTCATTTCATTCCGATTCGCGAGGACTTCAAGAACGAGAAGTTAGCTCGTATCTACATCAGCGAGATCGTAAGCCGTCATGGTGTACCATTAACCATCATTACAGACCGTGATGGTCGTTTCACTTCACGAATATGGCGAGCCGTACAAACCGCTTTGGGTACACGGTTAGACCTCAGTACTGCCTTTCACCCTCAAACTGATGGTCAATCCGAACGCACCATCCAAACCCTTGAAGACATGCTACGAGCATATGTCATAGACTTCAAAGGGAACTGGGACGCTCACCTACCGTTAGTTGAGTTTTCGTACAACAATAGCTATCATTCAAGTATCGGCATGGCTCCTTTCGAAGCTTTATATGGTCGTAAGTGCCGATCTCCAGTATGTTGACACGAAATTGGTGAAGCGCAAATCACCGGACCTGAATTGATTCAAGAAACAACCGACAAAATCCTTCAAATTCGAAACAATCTTCTAGCGGCTCAAAGTCGTCAAAAGAGTTATGCTGACAAACGACGAAAGCCCTTGGAGTTTGACATTGGTGATCAAGTACTTTTAAAAGTATCACCGTGGAAGGGAGTGGTTCGTTTTGGCCAGAAGGGCAAGCTAGCATCACGCTACGTAGGACCTTTCAAGATACTCGAAAGAGTAGGTCTTGTAGCATACAAACTTGACCTACCAGAAGAGCTTAACAAAATTCATCCCACGTTCCACGTATCAAACTTGAAAAAGTGCCTCGCCGATGAAAACCTCCATATTCCTCTAGAAGACATTTAAGTCGATGAATCGATGCACTTCGTTGAAAGACCAATGGAAATCATGGATTTCGGTGAGAAGCATTTAAGGCGAAGTCGTATTCCAATCGTCAGGGTACGTTGGGAGTCAAAACGAGGACCCGAGTTTACTTGGGAACGTGAAGACTCAATGCGCGAGAAATACCCGCATCTTTTTCCAGTTGCAACCACTTAAATTTCGGGACGAAATTTCTAAAAGTAGGGGATACTGTAACATTCGTGTAAATCGGGTTGCGAAAACCCGCCTCTTTATCAATCAAAGAATATTTGTTTACGTATTTAGTTATTTATTTGTAATGATTAAATGAAATGTTTAAAAATAAATTTATAAATAAAATTTAAAGACTTAATCCATTAATTAAGGAAAAACAAATAAATAATTATTTATAATAATAAAAAAACAACTAAGGAAAAGGGTTTTTAAAAATAAATGGGTGAACCGGGAGTCGAACCCGGGTTCCCCCGGATTAACACACACCACAACCACCACTGCGATACACACACCAGATGTGATTAAGCTCGATTATAAATACCCTTATGGACTGAGAAGGACTTGCAATCCACTGCAAAACCTCTCGCCAGAGACCACGGAGATACACGCGTGTTTCCTAATGAAATCGACAACTGTTCCGTCTAATTTCGGTAAACACACAGCCGCGAATGAACTGGCAATCAATTCGAACCAATTACCAAAACCGAGCTCTCGACTCTCCACTATAAATACCAGACGGATTCCCCTTCAGAATTCGCTCATACTCTCTATCTTACTCTCTAAAACTCGGTCGCCTGAAAGAAGCTCTGTCCCACCGGAGAACCACCGAAATCGTCAAAATCCAGTCGCCGGAATCGTGCCGCCATCTCTGTTACGGTAGACCTCCCTTACTAATCTTTTTCACCTAATGAACATTATATGTTGTCGATCACTAACAACAATCAGAAATAAAAGTTTGGGCGGGTAAGAGTTCTGGTATAAGCTTAAAATGAAGAAGACGAAGTGGGATAAGTATTTTTATGTAATTAAAATCAGGTTTTTAATCGGGTTAGACACACAGTCCAGCGGTGGACTGTGTGCATTACACGCGAATGATACCGAGTTCGACCCTTGTGCCTCACCGACCCCCCCCCCCCCCCCCGAAATAAAATCCATTCTTTTTAAGACCAAATATTCATTGACGCACAGTAAGTTGTTAAATATAATTAAAATTCGAATATTGTCGGGTTAGACACCCAGCCCATTTGGTTGGGCTAGGTGCATCACATCACCAAGACCGCGGGTTCGAAACCTGTGGCTCGCACCGGTCGGATAGGTTAAAACCTTTTTGTAAATTTAAGTAAATCAGAATCGACCTAAAATATGTATAAGATTAATTAAAATCCAGATTCTTTCGGATTAGACACATAGCTCAGTTGGAAGAGCTGCGTGCACTCAACTGAGAGGTCACAAGTTCGAACCTCACCACACGCAACCAAGCATTTAAGCGAACCGGTCAGTCAGACCCCTTGTCAGGTCTGACAAGAAATTTTTTATTATTTTATTTTTTTCCTATATTATTTTTGCTTTTATAATTGTTTAAACAAGACTCTTATAATTTAAATTGTAACAAAAACAACAAAAAAATAAATAAATCTAAAAAGTCTAATAAAAAGCACTAATTGAAAATATTAATCCCAAATAAAATTTATTTACTTATCGAATTATTACGTTATCGTTAAGGTTAGTTTCCTCTCGTGGTAAAATCCGAATTCGTGCGAGTTCGTCGTCAATCCAAGGAAAACACACCCAATGTGAGTGAATCTCTACAAATTCCCCGTTTTAATCACGTTTTGGGGTGTATCATGTGTCGTACAATTCTTTTATTTTATTTAAACATTTGTGCTTATATCATCTTGTGACCAAATGTGTAATGGTTGTTGTGTGATTATTATGTGGATTAAATTATCATTTCAGTACACTCATTTCATTAGGCCATCAGTTCCTCATGGGATACGGGTTGAGCATTAGGTGCCTCATTAGATCGGCTCCGTTTGATTGAGCCTTGATCTCAAATACATCATCATTCATGTCATATATTCATTCAGTGTGGTTTGTGATTGTTTACATATATATTTGCTCACATGTGATTTATGCACGAATTTTCGTTATGAAATAATAACAAGCAATTATTTAAAATGTTTTATCAAGTTCACTCGCCAACTTTTGTTGACCCAAATCTCCCTTGTTTTACACATGATACAGGTGATCCAGTTGAGGAAACAAACACTTAGGATGGCCTAGAAGAATAAACAAGTTATTGCGTTGGAATAAACATTTAGTTTTGTATTTGTATGAATTTTGTTATTGGATATTTGAATTTGTAATTTGAATTTAATAAATATGAAACATCGTAGTAAACATCATGAGCTTTGGTGATAACTCAATTATGCGCCGACTTTTGTTCCGCTGCGGGTCGGGGTGTGACAGCTAAGTATCGGTTAAGTTTGCCTGCACGAGATCTTCATCATCTATCTCAGGTTGATCTCAATCATCGAACATCAAATGCCAATGTTAATGGATAATATACATTCTAACTATTGAGAGTCGAGCAAGTAAATGGAAAAGATTCAAGCTAGCGGTTGGAAGACGGGTGAAGAGCATCGATCCGGTAATGGATAAAAGGATTTACAAGATGGTAAATATGCCGACCAGGTGTTTGAGAAAGATACTAATGAGAGAGTTTGATTTGGGTTGCGTAAAATGAGTCAGAAGTTTGTATGTTGATGGGAAGACAAGAGAAGCAGTCATCACACGAAAGAGTGCTTTGGATGAAATTATACGTATTTGGATCCTATGTGGCTTATTAATATGAGGATTGAAGATCCGAAGAAAATGAAAAGTCATTCTTTACAGTATCGTGATGATATGCGAACGGTAGGTATGCAGTATATTAGGGTTGTTCAGTTTTGCGTGAAACATGGAGTATGTGCAGGAAGTGCTTCCTCGTCACATGAATGAAGACAAGCAGACACAAGTTTTTTAAGATCCGAGCATTCATCAAGGAGGAGTCTGTAAATGCACTAAAAGTGATGAAGTGCTGGATCTGACAACTCAGAAAATTGAAGGGTCTTTACGTAACTTTTGTATTTTGATGTCATGAAAATATACTAAGTTTTGAACTTGTCCGAGTTATTGAGTTTTTCGTATTAGTTAGTGTAATTCAGAATGGTACTTGTCCGTAATATGCTATTAGTTAAGAAGTATGTACTTCTGAACTTGGTTAGTCCGTAGTATTGAGTTTATACTTCGGCACAAGTGTTGGTTCCGAAGTATTATTGTTTGCCTATATATATGGCTACTGATATATGTTTTACATAGACTTTTGGGCATTTGTACATTTCAAAGAACTCAGCTTTATCTGTGTTATAATACAAGTGCAAATTTGATAATTTCTCTATTTCTATACCTTTCCTATTAGTGTTTATAGTTAGTACCGCCTCGTGATGGATTCCGCACATCACGAGGTATTGTGTTAGTGTTTTGATTCGTATATTTGTGTTCTATGTGACCTTACAACCTTTTTATGTAACAAGCCTTTGAATGGTTACATCTTCTTGTTCTTTTAATACATTCGTCAAAGAATTCTTCCATATGGTTCCAACAATAACCCATGAGCTTTCTTTTTTATGTCACTTTTCATTTCCCGACTTGTGTTTGGTAACGGTTTTGTCATTCTCGTCAACATTATGCGAATCCATTATGTATACATATCAAAACAAAGATACATGTATATGTACATCATAAAATACCCAATTAAACATATCCAAAGCTATGTAATAAGACTATACCATAATTTGTGGTGTGTTTGCTTTTATTTTTGTCACAAAGACATACATATAAATACATTAGAGCAACATATGTAAATATATACTTCAAATTTGGATAAAATAAATTTATTATGTAGTGTATTGCATCCATACATATACATCTAGCTGGAAAATATTTCAGGAAAAAACACATTAAAATAATATTCTTTTAATATTGTATTACCATTACGTGAAATCTATTACAATAACGCGTAAAAAGAATAGCGAAGAGACAAAAGAAGTGTATTTTTTATTTTTTTTGGTAATCTAAACATTCTAATTAAAATAAAAAGGTTCTTGTGGCTCTTACCTTGCAAAAGGATCGGAACCGACTTGACCCAGAACCGATATTTCATGTAAATCCAGAACCGAGAACCAACCCATATATGCAAAAGGATTCCTGTAAAAGGTTCTCGTGTGTAGGGTCCAAGGTTCTCGCAGATCAGAACCACAAGACGCTCACCTCTAATTATGTCAGGTCTTAAACGCTAAATGTACACATTAATTACAAATTAAGTGACTAGATGACTATAAATATGTTTTAATTTCTTCTTTCAGTCATCCCAAACAAACAAAAGTAATCCATCCAGTGTCGGGACAAATAGTATTCTCCAAAGACCTTTATCATGTCATATTGCAATCAAGTCGTTATCCTTGTACCTTGAAAGGTTTTTTTTTCTGTTTACCATGATTTTACCAACAATTCTTTTAATTTTTTACTCCAGAAACTACAAGTTGACTAGTTAGAATGATATACATAAGTTCATCCAACAATCATATTCCATCAAAAATCATATTGGTTGGTTTTTAACAAAAATATAATTAGAAATATCCACTAAATTCCACAAACAATCTCTAATGGAGATTCTAAACTTCATTGGATTGTTCTTCAATTACCAAAATACCATCATATTCCATTTTTCAATTAAAAGAGATGAGGACAAATTTATCTTTTTACAATTTCATTTACCAATTTATGAATCAAACACAATACAATATTGTATTGGAATTAATTCCAATTCCATCAAATTTCGATTCTCTTTATGAATTTCAATTCCTATAAAAAAATTATACGAATCAAACGGACATTCTAGTAGTTCAATGCTTTCTCAAAATCCATTTACATTCTTAAGATAACTCATGTGTCCCGTGGCTCAAACTACTTAAATACGTTCATTCTAACAACATTAGAAGTGCAGCTATGATTACTACACATCATAAGAAGCGAACTATATATTAGTGATTACAGCAAATGAAAGTATTATGGTTTGAACTCGTTTATAACACTTCTATCACTTACATGAAGTTGTGGTTGAAAGGTGTGGAACATGTATCATGCCAAAGTACAGAAGTCCTTGTCCTATTGTAACATGTGTTACACAACTAATAATTATTATATTATAATGCAAACGTATAGTATAAAGTAAATGTACAAATTGGAAAGGGGAACAAAATGTGAATTTGTTAGGAAATAAAACTTGCATCACTTTTTATGGAATAATGAATTTTCATAATCCTAATTATTAGCCGCTGGCTGGCAACGGTCTAAATTTTAAAAATAATCAGTGGTGGTCTCACATTTTCATATATTGTAAACTAATGGAACTTTACTATACCGAAAATGATAAGAAGACAAAAATAAATTAATGTTCTATTAGTAAAGGCACATTAGTTTACAATATGTGAAAAGATGGGACTAACACTGGTTATTTTTGAAGTTGAGATCGTTGTCAGCCAACAGTTAATAGTTTGGATTATTAAAATCTATTAGTCCCTTTTTAATTATAATATCATATCTCAAACATGGGCCACATAGTCCACTAGCGTCTCGCGTTTTCATAGGGTTCGGGGAGGGGTTGGATTGCTTTGCAATTTAATGTACTACCTATGCACTAGCTATCCTATTATGTAAGATGTTTTCACGGCTTGAATCCTTGACTTCAAAGTCAGAAAACAACAACCTTAACAGTTGCTCCAAAGCCCACTCTTTGTTACATCTCAAACATTAAGTTAAAAAAAACTTTATAAGAATTCGAGAATCGAACGTTTAATCATTTTATTTGAAATCTCTCTTGTTCAAGTTACCATATAATTTGATGTTTAACTAAGAGGGTTAGAGTTGACGTGCTTAGTATTTTTAAATCAACAAGCCGGATCGCTAATCCATTTGTTATAACCCGTCAACATATATATACACACACTAGTGGGGAACCCGCGCGTTGCAGCAGGGTTAACAATACCGAGAACATAATTCAGACCTAGAAACTTTAAAAATAGTAGGAATATTGGATTTTGATAATCATAACTATTTGTCGTTGGCCGCCAACATTCCCAACTTAAAAATAACCAACGGCAGTCCCAACTATTAACATATTGGCTACCAATGGATCTTGACTAAAAGAACCCTAACGCCGTTAGTCTCCGTTCGCCGAAAAAGCATTTTTGGCCAGAAAACTCATTTTTGGCCGGAAAGCTCAACATTATCGTCCAAAACCTCTTTGTAACCTTATTACGGACCTTTAAGAACATTTTTCTAGTAAAAGCCCCAGTTATTGAAGTCGCCGGAAAACTTTTTTTTGGCCGGAAAACTCAACTTTTTAGTTCAAAAACTCAACATTTTCGTCCCAAACCTCTTTGTAACCTTAGATCGGACCTTTAGAAACCTTTCTCTGGCCAAAAACAGTTTTCCGGCGACTGGACACTAACGACGTTAGGGTTATGTTGTCAGGGTCCATTGGTGGCTAATATGTCAATAGTTGGGACTGCCAGTGGTTCTTTTTGAACTTGAGACTATTGGCGGCCAACGACGAATAGTTAGGATTATTAACATTTAATATTCCAAAATAGTATATAGGTTATGTGTGTGTGTAGGAAACCCGCGCGTTGTGACAAAGTCAACAGTTTACATCTAAATTAATAACTAACTTCTCTAAAATTACAAAACACATTTTATGTTAAATTTAATTAATTTTGGTAACTGATTAGTCTTTTAGTCCAAATACACAAATACAATAGAATGTATTTTTGAATATATGTTTTTGATAAATGTGATGAGTTTATTATCAATAAGCTTATTGTTTTTATTATTTATAAATAATCTAATATATAGTATAGATTTATTAAATATAAATATTATCGATCAAGAGAAGATGGGTATGAATGGAAAAAATGACAAAAAGTTACCATTTTAACTTGACTCTTTATATGCCATCTTAAAATCTTAAAATTTGATGAAAATTTACCATTTGTATATAGAAAATGCTTTATATAGTAATATAGATAGATAAACTGTTTAACTCATTTACAACTCGTCAACTTGTTAACTAGTTCAGAAAAACGACTTACGTGAGTCTTGTTCTAGTTACTTAAATTGCATGCAAATTAGAAATGATGCTTAACAATCTCTGTTATAATTAACTAGTATTAAAAACACCCGCGTTGCGGCGCAGGCGAACACCAATGCCACACTACTGCGAGCGACCACCAACACTAAAGTCGTGGCGTGTTAATGCGAAGAAATTAAACCGAAACGTTAAAGATAGAAAAGAATAACTAAGTTGATCTAGGACCCGCGCGTTACGATGAACCTGTCAACAGGAAAAATAGACGAAGTAAAAACGTTTAACAACACGCGCACGTTACGCGCGTTAACTCGTAAAATTTAGAATGGAATTAAAACAAAAATTTTGCAGAAAATGAAAAGTATAGAGAACAAAGTTGAAAGTAAAAAGGTTGTGCGGTTAAATTGCAAAAAATAAAAGTTTTAGGGTTAAAAGTAAAAAAAATCAAATAGTTTTAGGTTAAAGGTAAGGATGAAAAGTTTTGGAGTCAAAAGTAAAGAATTAAATAGTTTTAGGTTAAAACTAAAAAAATAACCTTTTATTTGAAAAACTGCCCTCTTTGATGAATCCTTACAAACTAGAAAATAATGGCATTACCTGCAACCTGCAATCGGGTGGTTTTCATTCGAACTCGAATACCTGTTGGGATTGAACCCTTGCAAAGGAATAGATGATATAAAGCCAAAACTACATCAGAGGATTGATCCAGAATAACAGAGTTTACAACCTCTGATGCAAGCCACTGATCCAGTTAAAACTGCATTACAAGATCTGTTAATTACAATATCTGTTAATTACAAGCTCTTTAGTGTTACCGCTGATGAAGACCAACAGTTGATAGGATCATCAGTGTTTTCCTTTATATTAATTTAACAATGTCTGTAATAGTAGTGTTTAGCTTTATCAATGTTTAGCGTTAGTTATTTAGTTGTTAGTTGTCATTATCAAACCCGACGTCAGCAAAGATGCTCAGAGGTTTGACATTTTGTATAAATAGAAAAGTACATTGTACTGTTCCATCCATCTATCAAAAGATCATTTTACGCATTTCCTTCCAATCATCTTCTTTACATTTTGTACTAACAAACTACCATTGGGCTGAGGGGGTGTTTGTGATTCACATGCAAAACTTATAAGTTTGAAAGCATGATGATGTAACACCCGAAAAACGGGTTTGGTAATCAAACCACGTTAATATTAAAAGGCGGGTAAAATACCGTTAGTGGTAAAAGTTAACCCGTAAACAAAATAACTAGGAATAAACTATCCTAGTTAATGATATATAAATAAGTAATGACATATGGAGTTGTAGTCTTATATAATAAAAACTAAACTTGAGGGACTAAAGCTGCTAAAAAGAGAACTAATGTTATTAAAACACAAAAATTAAGACACAACACACATAGTGAAGGTTTGTTGGTCGCTCATCAGGAGGTGGAGACAAGGGGAAACCCTAGTTCACCCAAGAATCATCAAATTGAAAGGGAAATCGGAGCTCAAACTCGTGCATGAACATGAATTATCGATCACCTAGACTAGGGGATCGTAAGGTATGTTCAAAAACCTAGATTGGTGAAAGTCATGATTTGAGATTAGTAGAATACTTGCAAATTGGTTGTTGAATCATGATCTAAAGAAGCAAATTAAGTGTATATGTATGCTTGATTTCGTTAGACATGAAGAGATTATGGAATATTTGATGTAGATTACTTGAAAGTGATTAACAAGTAGATTATGAAGGGGGTTTACATTATATGATAGAATTGATGATGTATTTATGTTCATGATCATCATACTTGCTTGTATGTGTAAAATACATGAACAATTTAGAGATATGAGCAAATGTTCATACATGTTATAAAGTGGGTTTTGACCTAGGTGTGAAACCCAAACTATTGTATGAGTAAATTGATATATTGCTTTGATAAATGAAGAAATTGGGTTAACTAGATGTTAAAGGAATGTGTGAACTTGTTATGTTAATGATACATGGTGACTTAATTAGAAAAACCTTAGCTAATTCGATAGCCTTGAAATGATGCCCACCAAGTGTTTGATAAAATGCCTAAATGAGTTCTATTAAACTTGTTAGTGCATAAATAAGTCAATTTGCAGTTTGACTTTTTGAAAGTCAAACATGCCTATAATAGAATCGAATGCAAAAAATGATAAAAAGTCCATAAGAATGAAAGTCACGGTATTGATGACTAATATAACCATCTTGTGGTTGTTGCATTATAGTTTGACTCTTGACAAGCTAGGTGGAAGCTTGGAAGGAATGGGTCAGCAGATTAGAGACGCGGGAAACAATGATCGGATGCAAGGTAAGTAAAGCTTACACCCATCTAGTAGAAGACTTACTTGTTGTATTGATTATGAACATAGTAAATTTTGTATTTGAAAAATGATGTCCGACGCGGAATGATACGGGTCGGAACAAGTGAGAATAGTAATAAACCATAATTGATGGTATAAACGGTAAAATAGTAATTTAGTCATGTGATGACGAATAAACAAGAAGTTTGAAAAGTTACCTTATGGTGTAAACCATAAGGTATAAAATGGTAGAAGATAATTCGGTCATGAGTTGACAATTTTAATATTGATTTTTTGGGAAAAGATACCTTATGGCGTAAGTCATAATGGGTTGAATGAATTAAGTAACAACTTTAAGTAATATGATCATACGGTGTAAACCGGAATGAATTAAAATGTGAGATGTTAAATAAATACCATCTCATAATAATAAAATGGTCATTTAGGCCAAAAGGGTCGAATGGTGACGTTATCACTATTTGACAATAATAACTAATGATCGTTTGTCGAGTTTTGTACCCACATGGAGATAGCATATGGTTTGCGTTACTATTAATGAGCAATTAATAGTGCAAGATATTTAAACGGGTCAATGCTATCACCCAAGCCAGGTATATGTAATGGGTCAAACTCGTATTGAGGATTTAAGGTCCAACGGGAGTTAAACGAGTCGTGATTGAACATTGGTACCTAAAGTAAGGTAAATCTGATAATTTAAATTGAAGACAGTATGTTCTTAGGAACATAATGAATTTAAATAGATCATGGTTAACACGGGTACATTTGGTCAAAATATGCTATTAAAAGTCCTTCGTCGTAAAAAGGGAGCTAAAGTTGACCAAAAGGCCCTCAAATGATAAAACAAGTAAACAACCCTTGAGGGTAGTTTAAAATGAGTCTTATAAGTAAGTATAACCTTTTGGTAGTGTTAAATTAAATGGCATAAGCCATTTTGGTGTAATGCTTCATAACGGGTCTTTTTCGTAAATTATCAAAACGAAGGGTAGAATTCAGAATTATATGATTTTCTATAACAAATCCACCACAAATATAGTCGTGGCGGAAAAATAAATAGATGTGTGTGGAAATAAGAAGTAAGGATAGAGGAAGTGAGACTTAAGCTTAAGTGCTTAAATCTCTTAACGGGTCAAAAAGAATATGCGCGTAAACCGGGAATGGATGCGTATTTCATAAGAATTAAGAATCCGGTATTAGGATTTCTAGTTAAATATGTAGGTAAACAATTTACGGACATTTAGAAACAAGTGTCAAGTAAAACAAATGAAAAACGAATAAGTTACGGAAGTTTTCGTAACAAAAACGGCAAACTAGAATAAAAGGGCTGATGAGCTGCTGTATGCAAATATTGAGCTGCATATGCAAATATTGAGTTGTTGTATGCAAAACTAAATATAAATGTATGTATATGAAAATAACGGGTTGTTGTATGCAAATCTGAATGTAAAGTATGATATGCAAATATTGAGCTGTTGTATGCAAAACTAAATATAAAAGTATGTATATGCAAATATTGAGCTGCGGTATGCAAATATTGACCTGCTATATGCAAGAGTAAACATGGGTTGTAATCTTTCGAATGTAAATCAATGGTATGTGTTTATAGAAAGATGTGGGTTTTCAATACAATTGAGATTATGTCTTGCTAACCGTAGCTTACGGTGGGTATTGACAAAAAAATTCTTATTTGTTTAATTTTTTTTGTCATTTTTGGCATTCGTGTATAATTACACATGTTATACACTTGTTATAACTAACGTTATTTTATGTTTTTATGAAATACAGGTTGATTTGAAGTACCGGATGACGATCAAGCTCAATGAAGAACCGAACACGATCAAGTTAAAGCTTCCG